>CP123726.1:0-1200000 GCA_029906385.1 Neofusicoccum laricinum
TACCCTAACCCTAACCCTAACCCTAACCCTAACCCTAACCCTAACCCTAACCCTAACCCTAACCCTAACCCTAACCCTAACCCTAACCCTAACCCTAACTAACCTAACATGCCTCCGGCGGCCGGCTGAGCCGGGCTCCTCTCGGACGGGTTAGCGGGCCCCTTCTCTTTCTTTCTTTCTTTTTTTCTTTCTTTTTTCTTTTTCTTTTCTTTTTTTTTTTCTTTTTCTTCTCTCTTTAATCTATTCGATTATACTATAATTATTACTTATATTATTATTACTACTATTTCTATTTTATTAAATATTATTTTTTTTAATTTTATTCTTTTTTTTTATCTCTATTAAAAAAGTATACTCGATTTTTTTTCTTTTTAGTTTTATATTTTTACTTCTATATTTATTCTTATTAAATTTATTATTTTCGATTTTTTTTTTTTATATTAATCTTATTTTTATTAGTTATACTAATTATTATTTTATTACTTAAATTTTTTCTTTACTTTAATTATTACTATTATATTTTTATTTATACTTCTAGCTATCTTTTTTATTATATCTTTAATTATTTTTTTTATTATATTTTTATCTATTTTTTTAATTATATATCTAGCTATTTTTTTTAATACTTTTAATTACTTTTTTTATTATATCTTTACTACTTTTTTCTTTTACTACTACTCTTTTTACTAGTATTCTTACTATTATTTTTTTTACTAGTACTTTTTCTACTAATTCTTATTCTAGTTAAAATTACTAATTTTTATTTTAATCTAAAATTACTAACTCTTATTTTATTCTTACTAACTATAAAAACTTCTATATTAAATTATTATTTTTTACTTCTATTACTTCTTAATTTCTATTTAATTTCTTTTTTTTTATACTTTTAAATTATTTTTTATTAACTATAATACTTTATTTACTTAAACTACTACTAATTAAATCTATTATTCTTCTTCTATTTTTATTTATAATAGTCTATCTATTACTTCTTTCTAGTTTTTATATTTCTAGTTCTAATTCTAGTTCTAGTTCTAGTTCTAGTTTTAATTTTTAGTTCTACTTCTAGTTCTACTTCTAGTTTTATTTCTAGTTTTTTTAGTTCTAGTTCTAGTTCTAGTTTTAATTTTTTTTTTAATTTTTCTAGTTCTTCTAGTTTTTTTACTTCTCTCTAGTTCTAGTTCTAGTTTTAATTTTTTTTAATTCTTCTAGTTCTTCTAGTTCTTTTACTTCTAGTTCTATCTCTAGTTTTAGTTCTAGTTTTAATTTTTTTTAATTCTTCTAGTTCTTCTAGTTTTTCTACTTCTACTTCTACTTCTTTAAGTTCTTCTAGTTTTTCTACTTCTAGTTCTATCTCTAGTTCTAGTTCTAGTTTTAAATTTTTTTAATTCTTCTAGTTCTTCTAGTTTTTCTACTTCTAGTTCTATCTCTAGTTCTAGTTCTAGTTTTAATTTTTTTAATTCTTCTAGTTCTTCTAGTTTTTCTACTTCTACTTCTACTTCTTTAAGTTCTTCTAGTTCTTCTAATTTTATTTCTACTTCTAGTTATAATACTAGTTCTAACTACTTCTACTTTTAACTCTAATTTTAATTCTAGTCCTAGCTTTAATTCTAGTTCTAGTTATTTTAAATCTATATTTTACTAAGATATTCTAGTAATCTATCTTTATCTTTATCTCTATCCTCTACCGCTATTACTACTACTACTACCGCTACTACTTCTTTTACTACTACTCTCGCTACTTCTACTACTCTCGCTACTACTACTACTACTACTACTATTACCGCTACTTCTACTACTCTCGCTACTACTACTACTACTACTACTACTACTTCTACTACTCCTACTACTACTGCTCTAACTGCTGCTGCTTCTACTACGAATCCGACTTTCGACCGGGCCCTAGCGAAATTCTACTTTCGACCGCTCTCCGGCGAAATCTAACTTTTAGCTACTACTATCGCTGCTACTACTACTTCTACTACTACTCTCGCTACTACTACTCCTACTACTCCTACTACTACTGCTCCTGCTGCTGCTGCTGCTTCCACTTCGAATCCGACTTTCGACCGCTTCCTAGCGAAATTTAACTTTCGACCGCTCCCCAGCGAAATTCCACTTTCGACCGCTTCCCAGCGAAATTCCACTTTCGACCGCTCCCTAGCGAAATTCCACTTTCGAAATCTGACTTTTAGCGGCTACTTCTACTACTTCTACTGCTCCTGCTACTACTACTACTACTGCTACTGCTGCTACTCTCGCTATTACTGCTGCTGCTGCTACTGCTCTCGCTGCTACTGCTACCGCTGCTTCTACTACTACTCTCGCTACTGCTGCTCTCGCTGCTACTGCTACCGCCGCTTCTGCTACTACTCTCGCTGCTTCTACTGCTGCTCTCGCTACTTCTACTACTACTACTCTCGCTACTGCTCTCGCTGCTGCTACTACTGCTGCTGCTCTCGCTGCTACTACTACTCTCGCTGCTGCTGCTCTCGCTGCTACTGCTACCGCCGCTTCTACTGCTACTCTCGCTGCTTCTACTGCTCTCGCTGCTTCTACTACTACTCTCGCTACTTCTGCTGCTCTCGCTGCTACTACTACTACTACTACTCTCGCTGCTACTGCTACCGCCGCTTCTACTGCTGCTCTCGCTGCTGCTGCTGCTCTCGCTGCTGCTACTACTCTCGCTATTGCTGCTACTGCTGCTGCTACTACTACTGCTCTCGCTGCTACTACTACTACTGCTACTACTGCTCTCGCTACTACTGCTACCGCCGCTTCTGCTACTACTCTCGCTGCTACTGCTACCGCCGCTTCTACTACTACTCTCGCTGCTTCTACTGCTGCTCTCGCTACTACTACTGCTCTCGCTGCTACTACTGCTCTCGCTATTGCTACTACTGCTGCTGCTACTACTACTGCTGCTCTCTTCTGCTACTGCTCTCGCTGCTTCTACTGCTCTCGCTACTTCTGCTACTGCTCTCGCTGCTTCTACTACTGCTCTCGCTATTGCTACTACTACTACTGCTACTGCTGCTGCTCTCGCTGCTACTGCTACCGCCGCTTCTACTGCTGCTCTCGCTGCTTCTGCTGCTCTCGCTACTTCTGCTACTGCTCTCGCTGCTTCTACTACTCTCGCTGCTTCTACTACTCTCGCTACTGCTACTACTACTACTCTCGCTGCTGCTACTACTACTACTCTCGCTGCTGCTGCTGCTGCTGCTGCTGCTTCCACTGCGAATCCGACTTTCGACCGTGCCCTAGCGAAATCTGACTTTTGACCGGGCCCTAGCGAAATCTGACTTTTGACCGGGCCCCAGCGAAACCTGACCAACCGCCGGGCCTCCTGGCCGGTATATAAGTCCATCCTCCCTCCTCCTCCTCCTCTTTCTTCTTACTAACCTTCCCCCTCTCCACTCTTTCACCTCGCCACCCAACAACCTCCCTCCCCATCTCACCATCCAACATGTCATCCCAGCCCCAGCTCGAGCCCGCCAACGTAGCCTCCTCCCAGATCTCCACCCTGGTCTACTCAATTATGGAAGCCAGTGCACGCCTATAAGTCTGAAAACTCCAGCCTAGCCCCCGTACGAAGCCGGTTTGAAGTCCATATAATAATACTAACTAAGTAGCAACACCCATCTCGACCTCGACGCCGACGAAGCTAGCAAGCGGGAGTTTTTCCGTTAAGCTCTATAAACGGCTAAAGTATAATTAATTATATCTCTTTTCTCCTCTTCTACCTTCTCTTGCCATCGACGATAATAATAACCTAAAATAATAGCCCTATATCCGGCTAGCAGCTTTGTTCGTTAAAAAAGCTACCGCCGCCGGCGAACCACTTTCGCCCGAAGAACTCGCCTTAGCTTATAGTAACTACGAGCTTGCCCGGAATATCATACAGCTCGTCTGGACGACGGCTAATAACGTACGTTTCGTCCTTTCTTTTCTTCTTTCCTTCTTTTCTTCTTTCCTTCTTTTCTTCTTTTCTTCTTTCCTTCTTTCCTTCTTTCCTTCTTTCCTTCTTTCCTTCTTTCCTTCTTTCCTTCTTTTCTTCTTTCCTTCTTTTCTTCTTTCTTGTTTATAGCTATTGCTAACCCGTTCTCTTAAAACTAAAATAGCTTAGCGAAGCTGCCGTCTCCTTCGCCTTCTAATGCGCCCGGAATGAACGCGGCTACGGGCCAACGAATCTGCTCGAAGATCTCGAAATGTATCGAGATGCCGTTCAAGCCTTCTACGACGGTCTAACCGCGGACGGCGAATAAAGACTAGAAGAACCGCGCTAGAATCTTCTCTATACTCTACATCTAGATCTAGATCTAGATCTAGATATAAACTAGCTCGCTAAATCTATTCTACTTCTCGTCTCTATTCTACCGTCTCGCTCTACTACTTACTACTTACTATATACCAGCTTGGAGCTTTATTATTTATTTTATTTTTATATATACATATATATATTATTTCCCCCCTCCCCTTTCCCCCTCTCCTCCCCTCCCCTCCCCTTTTCTACTCCTCCGTTAAGCTCTCTACTCTCCCTATCAGCCATAAAAACTCCCGGGCTAAGTTGTTACTCTCGAGCTCATCCTTCCTCCATCTCTGTCCGAGATGTCCTAGTAGCAACTTATCTCTATCTCTATCTCCATCTCCGCCCTCTACCACCGTCACTCCCACCACCTCTTCCAGCCGTAACCACCACCTCTTCCACACCGTCTGATACCCGTGCTTGATCCCGCATAGTGTACCCATCATCACCCCGAAGAACTGGCACTCGCTACCGTGAACCTGCCGCCACCCCTACCCGCCATTACCCTCCTATCTGTTGCAAATTGCCTGTGGCACCCCGCAGCGAAAGCAGCCCGAGTACCTCTCAAACTTGATCCTTCCCTGCATCTCGCGCCTCTCCCTGTCTGCCTGCCTACCCTGCTCAGTTGGACAGTGGCTAACGCTATGCTGGTCTTCCCTGCCTGCTGCCTTGCATACTAAACACACCCCCTTCCACCTCTGCAGCTTTCTCTGAAGTAGCTCTGCATCTGCATACGCCTGTTGTGTCTGCCTGGCCTGCCTTGCCCTTATTCCTACCTGCTGCTGCTGCTGCCTTTGAAACTCCTGCCTGTCTGATTCTCTTTGTTGCGTACTTTGAAACTCCTGCCTGTCTGATTCTCTTTGTTGCGCACTTTGCTCTTCCTCCTGCTGTCTTTCCTGCCGGCTTTCCTGCTGATTTTCCTGTTGCTTCTCTCTTTGCTGCTGATTTTCCTGCTGCCGCCTTCTCTGCTGCTCTCTTTGATGCTGCTCCCTTTGCTGCTGCTCCCTTTGCTGCTGCTGCTGCAACTGTCGCTGCTGGTGCTCCCTCCGCTGCCGCTGCTGCTGCTGCTGGTGCTCCCTCTGCTGCCACTGCTGCTCTTGCTGCTTTTGCTGCTGCTGCTGCCACTGCTGCTGCTGCTTCCTTTGCTGCTGCTGCTCCCTCTGCTGCTCCCTCCACTGCTGCTGCTGCTGCTCCCCCCTCCACTGCTGCTGCCCCTGCTGCCGCCGCTGCTGGTACTGGTCCACCCTCTGTTCTTCCTCTACCTCCCTGTCTACCTCTTCCACCACCTCCTCCTCCTCCTCCTCCTCCTCCTCCTCCTCCTCCTCCTCCTGCCCCTGCCGACATTCTATCCGTCCAAAACTACCATCCAAAAACTCGTCCATTACCGTTCTCCTGCACAGCCCCCCATCCAGATACCGCCTTACCAGCCGGTCGTCACTCTTCTCCCCCCCCTGAACCATCACTGCTCTGCTGGCCAGCCCGTCCCTTCCCGCCCTGCCGCTCTCCTGCGCGTAGTCGAGCAGATCCCGCGGCTCATCCGTATGGATGATGAGCCTGATGTCCGGGATGTCAATCCCCATGCCCAGCGCGCTGGTGGCCACTACCACGCGTACTACTCCCGCCTTGAAGTCCTCTAGCACCTCCTTCTTCCTAGCTTCCGGCATCTTGCTATAAAACGCCTCGCACTGGAATAGCCCTGCGTCCACTAAGCTCTTCACCCTGCTCACTGTGTTGCAGTAGATGACCACCTTCCCTTCCACCGTTGCCTGCAGTTCCTCTTCCACCATCTCTTCTATTTTCCTATTCTGCGCCTCTTTCCCCCCTTGCCTTCCTTGCCATCCTCCTCCCCCTCTTCCTCCCCTCCCTCCTCCCCCTCTTCCTCCCCTCCCTCCTCTCCCTCTCCCTCTCCCTCCCCCTCTCCCTCTCCCTCCCCCTCCCCCTCCCCCTCTCCCTCCTCCATTCTCCACCAGCTCCACCAGCTCTACCCCCACCCCCACCACCTGGTAGCTGACGTTTCTGCGGGTGGTGGCCGCCCTAAACACCACTACCTCAGCCGCAGTCCAGCCCATCCTACGCCACAGCTCCGCCTCTTTGCTGGGTGGTAGCGTCGCTGTAAGTAGAACCATCTGCGTTTCTGCTGCTATAAGCTTCCCTAGCTGCTGTAGCTGCTTACGGAAGTCTACCTGGTCGTTCAGCACTACGTGGCACTCGTCAATAACGATCCTGTCCAGCTGCCTTATCGCCCTTAGCCGGTTTAAAAACGTCATGAACTCGTCGCTCAGTGCTGACTCTGGCGTAACCAGCACAATTGACTCCGCGTCTGGTGGCCGCCTTGCCTCCCATTCCGCGCAGCTGATGCCTAGCTTGCCACAGCGCTCTTTCATGTCCGCTCGTAGCGCGATTAGCGGTACTACCACCACCGTCGTCCCTCCCGGCTCCGTCCAAGCCGGCAGCATGAACAAGATACTTTTCCCGGCTCCGGTTGGCATTACTGCCACCACCGGGCTCACTCCAGCCTGGATGGCGGTTACCGCCTCTTCCTGGACGCTGCGGAACTCGGCTTTCTTCCCCATCAGTCTTTGCAGCTGCTCCTTTGCGTTCGCCCTCTTCAGCCTTGCCCAGCGGTCCAGCCGCTCCTCGTCCGCGTCGTCCTCAAATGGGCAGCGCTTCCTCTTCCTAGAAGCCGCCACCTCCTGGCTTTTAAAAGCCGACTGGAAGCCCAAGAAGCGGTGCCAGTCGGTGCTAGAAGCGCGGAACAGCAGCCTCTTCTCCGCCACCACACCCGCCTGCTCCATCATCCCGCGCGCGTAGATCAAGCCCGCGGTGTGGGACGTATGTCCTGCCTGGGCGTCTGTAATGGCTGCTGCTACCCGGTCTTCTTCCTCCATCTGCTGCTGCTCATTCTCTTCTCCCTCGTCCACCCTGAACGCGCTGGAGCCGCGCATAAACCGCCTACTGATGCCGATGGCAACATCCCTGTACGCCCTGACCGTCAGCTCCTGGCCCAAGCCGATCCTGCTCTCCTTCTTCATCGCCTCCCTCATGCGCTCCGTCGTCCACCTCTTCTCCCCCGCCTCTGCCGGCCACATATGGGCCGAGATCTGCTGGCTCCCACCTCGCACCGCTACCAGCATGCGCTGGTGGAATGGCAAGACCAGCCACAGATACCACACCACCAGCTCTCCCACCTCCCTGGGCAGATACCTGTGGATCACCTTGACATCCCCGGACATGGCGTAGCCCTTGTGGTAGCGCGTGACGAACACGACCAGCCCGTCCTCTACGAAGATGTTGCGGTGCCCTCCCTTAGCCGTATTGCTGTGCCTGATGCTGAGAATCTCCGGCCCTCTTGCCGGCTGTCCACCGGTAATGTGCATTAGCAGCAGCAGCTTCTCCCTAAACTCGGCCACCTGCGCTGCGTATGCATCCACCGCCTGCCTGCTGATGCCCGAGCTCGTGTTTTTCCTGGTGAACCTCTTCCTCACAGCAGTGATTCCCATAATCCTGTTGAACAGCCAAGTGTTCCCATCTACCGGCAGCCTGGTGCGCTGGTCCTGCAGAAAGCTCCACCCCCTGCGCTCCTCGGCTGGGTTGTCCCTGATGGAATCCCACGGCACTGCTGGCACGTCTATTTCCCCATGCTCTTTCTTGTGGCTGTGGCTGTGGCCGTGGCCGTCGCCAAATAGCAGCTCCTGGAGTAGCAGCTGGCGAGTGTCGTTCAGTAAGCCGTGCACCATGCCCCTAAACTTGGCCATGGTGAACTGGATGCCCTGGTACAGCAGCTGCTCCCGCCCGTTCCACCCTACGTGGCCCTTGGTGGTGGTATTATAGTGGATCTTCATCCCGTAAGTGCGCAGATCTAGTATCCACTGCATCGGGCTGTGGCTGCCCCGGATCATAAAGCTGTCCGTCATCTTGGTTACTGTGAGGGCTTGCACCCGGTGCACTCGCGGAAATGCATTGGCATACTTCTACAAGAAGACTAAGCTAAGGAGAAAGGAAATAATAAGCGTAGGAAGGTATTATATACCGAAGTAGTTGATCCGTGCGCCCTTTGAGTCATTAGGTGTTGACTCATAATTGTTAACTCATCGCCGCAGGGATCTTCCAAGGCACTTAACGGTCTAGACCGTCACATTACCCCCCTCTTCTCGGGCTTGAAGGTAGGACTTGAGCGCGTCCGTTTCTTGAAGTGCCGACGCTGGCTCCCAAGTTAGTCTTGCATATCCTTTCCACTTAACGTGGTATTGCTTCTGGGGCCTTCGTTGGCCGCGCTTTCGTTTCATCCTTTCTCCATGAATTGCCTCAACTATCCACCATTCGTGTCCATCATCTAATATTGGCGGCGGCTGGTAGTCGTCCTGTTCTTGACTCGGCAGAGGGTCTATTCCAGCAGGACGTAGGAGGTCAACATTAAAGACGTTGTGTATGCTACTTGGCACATCCAGTCGATAGCTGTGGGGACCAACTACTTCAGTAACTGTGAACTTTGCTGAGCGGTCATCTAACTTCCGGCTTGGGCGGTCTGTCTTAATGTTCTTCATGCTCAGCCAGACCTTATCTCCCACTTTGTACGCAGGTGATGGGTTCCGGTGTCGATTCGCTTGGGCCTCCTGATCCTGTTGCGCGTTTGCCATCGATGCTTCTACCCATTCGGTGATTTCCTTGATCTTCGCAACAATCGCTTCTCCCTTCTG
Source organism: Neofusicoccum laricinum (assembly GCA_029906385.1). Taxonomy (NCBI): domain Eukaryota; kingdom Fungi; phylum Ascomycota; class Dothideomycetes; order Botryosphaeriales; family Botryosphaeriaceae; genus Neofusicoccum; species Neofusicoccum laricinum. The sequence goes on from CP123726.1 coordinate 9,004, forward strand.
GATGGGCGACGTCGGATTCTGCATGGGCTGTGGATCTTCGAATAGCTGTAGCGGCTCGAGATGGTATCCATGAGAGAGGAAGAAGGGACTAACGCCCGTTGATGAGGATTCGTGACCATTAATCGCGAGCTCGACTGCTGGTAACCAATCGACCCAGTTGTTCTGCGCTTGATTGGTCATTCGACGAAGTTTTTCTCGACTTCAGTATTAGCGCGCTCTGTCGATCCATCTGTCTCCGGGTGGTACGCTGTCGATATGCGCCTCTCGATCTTGAGTAGTTGGCAGACTCTTTTCCATAGTTGGCCAACGAATTGACTACCTCGATCAGAGACGATTGCTGCTGGGACTCCATGATAGCGGTAGAAGCGCTTAATGAATAGATTGGCGATTGTCTCAGCTTCGGTATCCTTGCAGCCCTCAAGAATAACTCCCTTCCCCAGACGATCGGTGATTACCATAAGCATTTGACATTCTTGGCTCTCAGGTAGCGGGCCAATAAAATCAATCGAGATCTCTCTCCACTGACGATTTGGTACAGGTAACGGCCGCAATAGTCCTTGCTTACGATCTCTCCAGACTCTTGTCCTTCCACAAACGTCGCAGTTCCGCACGAATCTTCGTACGTCTGATACGAAGTTTGGCCAGAAGAATTGCCTAGCGACGAGGGCTATCGTCCCGTTACGTCCAGGATGAGCCGTCATAGTCGAATCATGAAGTGTTTGAATTAACTTAGTCCTCAGTGGCTCGTAATTCGGCACCCAGCGCCTGCTGCGGAATAGTAGCTCTCCTTGGCCATTCAGAGAGCAATCAGCGACTGAGAGCTTGACTGGCTCTTCTAAGTCGTTTGGTAATGTCCTTTTATCTTCTCTTACTGCCGTTACTAGGCGTTCTTGATCCGGGTCCGCCAATTTAGCCTCTTGCCAGAGTTGTCGCAAATGATCCTCAATTAGCTCTGTTTGCTGCGTGTCTGTCGGTTCGTATGCTTCTCTCTCAGTTCTTTCTTGTCGTCTTGTCTGTACTGGTACTGCGAGCACTCTCCAACAGTTGGCTTGGATCTTGTCAGGGCTGAGGAGCTGTGCAATGCGATGTTGCAACCTCTCATCATCTTGGGACACTGGTAGGTCTTGATCTCTTCTTGTGAGTGCATCCGGTTGTGCTCCTAGCTTGCCAGGTCGGTAGGCAATGGTAAAGTTGAACCTGCTCAGAATGAGCTGCCATCGCATTTGTCTCTCAGACAGTCGTCGAGCTGTGGTGAAGTACTCGAGGTTCTTATGATCTGTAATGATCTTGAATTCCTTAACGCTGCGTAGTTCCGCATCCCATTGCTGAAGGCATTTGATAATTGCGAGAAGTTCCTTATCGTAGATCTCATAGTTGCATTCTGCTGGTACATTCTTCTTTGAGAAGTAGGCAACTGGTCGGAGTACTCCATCGTCATCGTATTGAGATAGGATACCTCCAGTACAGTACCCAGAGGAGTCAGTTTCGAGGATTGTCTTCCGATCCGGGTCAAATTGGGCGAGAACTGGTGCTGTGATAAAGGCCCTCTTTAATTTCTTAAAGGCTGCCTCTGCTTCTTGAGTCCAGTTGAATTGATTGCCCTTCCTTGTGAGTACGCGTAGGGGAGCCGTGATCTGTGAGTACCTATCGATAAAGCGACGGTAGAAGTTTGCGAAACCAAGGAATCCAAGTACTCCTTTAACCGTTATTGGCGCTTCCCATTCTTGAATAGCCTTAATCTTTATAGGATCCATGCGGATGCCCTTGCCTGCTTCAATGATAAATCCAAGGTACTTGGTTGACTGAACCTCGAATTCGCATTTATCGATATCGAGCTGAAGCCCTGCTGCTTGAAGCTTCTCAAGTACTTGAGTAACATGTTTCCGGTGCTGCGAGCGAGATCCTTCGGTGAAAATTAGAATATCGTCAACGTAGGCTGATACGAAGTCGTCAAGAAACTCCTGGAGTGTCCAGTTGATGTACCGTTGGAAGGTGCTTGGGGCATTGGCGAGTCCAAATGGGGTAACAAGCCATTCAAATAGTCCAAAACGTGTTCGAAATGCTGTAAGCCATTCGTCTCCTGGCTTGATTCGGATCTTATTAAACGCTGCAATAACATCAAGTTTGGTAAACCAGCGTGCCTTGCTAATTCTGTTGAGAGTCTCCTGGATAAGGGGTAATGGGTAACGGTCCTTTCGGGTAAGCTGATTGAGTGCACGATAGTCACAGCAGAATCGTAGGCCTCCTCCTGGTTTTCGTACAAATAGGACAGGAGCGGCTGCAGGCGAATTGCTTACACGGATAAATCCCTTATCAAGATATTCCGTAAGGGTCTTCCGGAGGACTAATAGCTCATCTCTTGACATGTTGTATAGGGGTCCCCATGGTGCCTGTGGTGTCTTGCCGTTCTCATCCTTTTCAAGCTCGATTGCGTGATCAATTCCAGGCCGGTGGGGTGGTAGCCTGTTAGCCTCTGTTCGGTCAAATGCGGGTAGAAATCTCTCTAGCCAAGGTGGTAACTTAGTGCTTGGGTTGGTATGTTTCTTCTCTGCAAGAGCCTTATTAATATCCGCTAAGCTTGCAGAGAATACTTGAACTCCTGGTCGTTTTCTCTGGGTGAGGTAATAAAATGCAACTGCTCCAATTCTCCGGTAGTTAGGCGTTTGTGTCTCCTTCTGATTACAGATTGTAAGGCCAGAATCCTTAAAGCGGAGTGTCTGTTGTTCAGCGTCTAGTACCGCTTTCTCCTTCTCTAGCCAGGGCAGACCTAGGATAATGCTATACCCTTCAATCTTTGGGGCAACATGAAAGTACGCCTGTTTTGTTTGGTGTCCACCAACATCGAGCTCGGCGACAGCTACTTCGGTAATCCAGGAGTCGGTTATTGCGTCCACTGACTGGATTTGTCTTGGTTCGATTGAGATACGCTGGAGCTTATGCTTGCGTGCAAATTGAGCATCAATAAAGCCGTAGGAGAGGCAACCTGAGTCAATAAGAGTTTGTGCAGAGACAACTCTATTGATAAGTGTAGAAACTAGAAAAGGTGCCTTCTCCATATGCTTCTTCTCGAACTGCTTCCAATCTGCTTGAAGCTTACTATTAGCTGGTTGATAGCCAGCTTCTAGCTTGCTTTGCTCCTTCTGCTCCTGACGGCGATTTTGGTCAGGAGCTACTCTTTTCCCGAGTCCTGATTATCGTTCTCCTCATCCTCAAGCTGGGGGCTAAGATAGGCTTCGCCTGTCTCGTAGGGTTGGCTTGAGTAGGGCGGCGGGCAGGGGCATAAGGGCATGCCTGCCACCAATGTCCGGAGCCACCGCAGCGTGTACAGAGCCTATTTTGACGGCGTCGGTTGATTTCCTCTTGGGTCACCCACCTCGCTCTTCTCGGCTGAGTTGTAGCAGCTTGGGCGGGTGGCGATGGCTGCCAGTCCATTTCATTTGGATCCGCTTTTGGCTGAGCATCTTGAGGAGTTGTTGTCCTCCAGGTCTGTGAGGCCTGCCACTTAAGGCGTTCCTGGCTTATCTGTTTCTGGAGCTTCTGGCCTGTTCGAGTCTGGTAGGCGTGGAGACGATCGTCTACTTCCTTTAACGTGTTGCAGTAGCTTTCGAAGCTGCCGCTTGCTGGGACCGTAATCATTGCGCGTGCAAGCTCGTCTCCGAGGATTCGGTCCAGCGACATCTTCTTGGCACTGTCAGGCCAGTCTGCTCCGCCTGCTTCGATTAGGAGGCTTTGCCATTCCATATAGGCTTCGATAAATGGCCTTCTCCCTTGACGTAGCGAATCCAATCTTCGTTGAGCTCGTTCTTTGGCTTGAGGGTCCTGGAAGACGAGTTGCATTTGCTGGAAGAAGGTGTCTGCGTATGCTTGGTCTGGAGTCCCGAATTGGCGTGTCCACGCGTCCATTCTCTTAAGTGCCTTACCTCGAAGGCAAGCGGCTAATGCCCAGAATTTAACAAATTCAGTGCACTGGTGGTAGTCAACTCGGATTTTTACTTGAGCTTGCTGTAGCCAGGCCTCAAGCTTTTCGGGTTCGCCGTAGTACTCTTGGAGCTGGGGTAGGGCTTTGCCGGGCTTTGCTCCATTAGTGATACGCTTCTGTTCTTCTTCGCGAACTTGTCGCAGCTCTTCTTCATGCTTCAGCTGTAAGAGGCGGAGTTCCTCTTGCTGTTGCTTCTCCTTCTGTTCCATGTATTGGAAGAACCACTGTGGGGGTGCTTCTGGTGGTGCTTTGTCGTTTTCCATTGTTGCTTCGTTAGGTTTTGTCCTGGTTGTCTTCTTGGTTGTCTTCTTAGTTGTCTTCTTGGTTGTCTTCTTAGTTGTCTTCTTGGTTGTCTTCTTGGTTGTCTTCTTGGTTATCTTCTTGGTTGTCTTCTTGGTTATCTTCTTGGTTGTCTTCTTGGTTGTCTTCTTGGTTGTCTTCTTGGTTATCTTCTTGATTGTCTTGGGTGTCTTGGGTGTCTTAGGTGTCTTAGGTGTCTTCTTGGTTGCTTATTGTGGGGAGGAATGCCGGTGCTCGCGTGGGAGCCTTGGCGCGAAGAGGAGGTGTTGAGCTTAGTCTAATGTGAGGGCTTGCACCCGGTGCACTCGCGGAAATGCATTGGCATACTTCTACAAGAAGACTAAGCTAAGGAGAAAGGAAATAATAAGCGTAGGAAGGTATTATATACCGAAGTAGTTGATCCGTGCGCCCTTTGAGTCATTAGGTGTTGACTCATAATTGTTAACTCATCGCCGCAGGGATCTTCCAAGGCACTTAACGGTCTAGACCGTCACAGTTACCAGCTCCAAGCAGCTTATCTTCATCTGGCTATGCCTGCTGCGCCTGCTGCGCCCGCTGCGCCCGCTACGCCCGCTGCTATCCCTGCCGCTGCCCTGGCCGCTGCTGCTGGCGCTGTCCTGGCTGCTGCTAGTCCTGCTGCTGTCCTGGCTGCTGCTGCTGCTGCCAGCATCGCCTCCACCACAACCGCCGTCCTCCTCCTCCTCCTCCTCCTCAAAGTCCCATGCGCTGCCCCCACTGCTAAACTCTTCACCATCCTCCCCCTCCTCCTCTTCTGCTGCTGCTGCTGCTGCTGCTGGACCCGCCATCTCCAGCGCCTTCTGCACCACCATGAAGCGCCCCACCTTGATGATGGCTGACAGAATCGCCATATACAGACCCGGCTCCCTCCAACCGGTGGGCGTGACCCCCTGCACCGCCAGAGCGCAGACTAGAGCGCTGTCGTACTCGCGCTGCGTGATCCTCTGGTTCAGCAGTTCGATGCAAAAGTCCAAGCACGCCTTCTGGATCCCGGACAGCTTTGGTGGTGGCTGCTGCTGCCGCCGCTCTGAATTAGCCCTCCTCTGACTGCTGCTGCTGCTGCTACTTCCTTCTCCTTCCCCTTCATCATCATCACTTCTTCCTCCCTCTTCTTCCTCGCTTTCTTCTTCGCCTCTCCCCCCCTCTTCTTCTTCTCCTCCTTCTCCTCCTTCTTCTTCTTGCTTTGCAGCTTGCTCTGCCTCCTCTATTAGCCTGGTGAATGCCCTGAACTGCCTGCGGGTAAACCTGTACTCTGGGCTTCTCTAGCTATACTGCTGCTGCTGCTGCTGCTGCTGCTGCGTTCTGACGAAGAACATTAGCACCTGCTTCCACGCTCTCGACCTGTCCGCGATGGCTTCTCCCTCCTGGTATGGCTGCAGCGGGCGGTACTGGTTCTGGTGCTTCTCGGTCTTCATCAGCTCCATGCGGACGAAGATGCCGACGCGCTCGGTGGTAGATGCCTGGCCGATGCGCGCAACCTCCTCCATGGCCTTCCAGATAGCCGCCGCCACCGGCTCCTCTGGCCGCCTGTCCGGGTCGTTGGTGGTGTTGGTGTTGGGCTCCTCGATCGACGCCAGCAGTTCATCGCGGTTCAGCCGGGCCAGGTACGGCAGCCACTGCGTCCTGTCCAGCCACGGGCTGACCTCGTCCTTCTCCCCGTCCTCGATCGTCGCCCGCGCCCGCTTCTCCAGCTCCTCCCAGTTCTGGTTCGCCTTGTTCCAGGCCTGCTGCCACAGCTGCTCTCCTCCCTGGGCGGGCTGTTGCGCCTGGTCCTCCTGAGCCCGCTCTGGCCGGTAGACTTCAAAGTACTGCGAGCCGTGGAAACCGGGGAAGAAGTGCTGGCAGTGGACCTGTCTTACTGCACCTTGGAATTGCCTTTCCATCCGTTCGTTCTTGGCCTTGCCTGATCCCCCTCCTTTCTTGCCACCACCTGCGGACCACCTATGCTCGATACGCCAGTGCTTCTTCATCGCCTTCTTATCCCTACAGATATACCGGCAGCTACTGGAGTCTCTTTGGCAAAGTAGCCCATCCTTGAACAACGGTAGTTCGGCGATGGGCCGCTCCACCTGTGCCGGCACCTCAAGCTCGCTGGGGAATATTGTGAGGGCTTGCACCCGGTGCACTCGCGGAAATGCATTGGCATACTTCTACAAGAAGACTAAGCTAAGGAGAAAAGAGAGAACAGTCAAAACGAGCGAAAGGTCGCTAATAAACACTCGTCGCTACGCATGGACCAACAGTTGCGAGGAGCAACCGCTTCGCTTGCTTCTCGCATGCGCTTCGCCGCAGGATTATCCAAAGGCACCTTACGGTCTAAACCGTCACATCACCACGCCCTTCCTGTCGTGTTTGAAGATATGTCTTAAGCGCGTCCGTTTCTTGAAGTGCCGACGCCGGCTCCCAAGTTGGTCTTGCGTATCCTTTCCACTTAACGTGGTATTGCTTCTGGGGCCTTCGCTGGCCGCGCTTTTGCTTCAATCTTTCTCCAAGAATTGCCTCAACTATCCACCATTCGTATCCATCATCTAATATCGGCGGCGGCTGGTAGTCGTCCTGTTCTTGACTCGGCAGAGGGTCTGTTCCAGCAGGACGTAGAAGGTCAACATTAAAGACGTTGTGTATGTTACTTGGCACATCTAGTCGATAGCTATGAGGACCTACTACCTCAGTAACTGTGAATTTTGCTGATCGGTCATCTAGTTTCCGACTTGGGCGGTCTGTTCTGATGTTTTTAAGCTTAGCCAGACCGTAACTCCTACTTTGTACATAGGTGATGGGTTTCGGTGTTGATTCGCTTGGGCTTCTTGATTCTGTTGTGCGTTTGCCATTGATGCTTCTGCCCATTCAGTGATTTCCTTAATCTTCGCAACAATCGCTTCGCCCTTCTGGATTGGTGACGTTGGATTCTGTACGGGCTGTGGATCTTCAAACAGCTGTAACGGCTCCAGGTGGTATCCATGAGAGAGGAAAAAGGGGCTGACGCCCGTTGATGAGGATTCCTGACCGTTAATCGCGAGCTCAGCTGCTGGTAACCAATCGACCCAATTGTTCTGCGCTTGATTAACCATTCGACGAAGTTTCTTCTCAACTTCAGTATTAGCGCGCTCTGTTGATCCATCCGTCTCTGGGTGGTATGCCGTTGATATGCGCCTCTCGATCTTAAGTAGTTGACAGACTCTCTTCCATAGCTGGCTAACAAATTGACTTCCTCTGTCTGAGACGATTGCTGACGGGATTCCATGGTAACGGTAGAAGCGCTTAATGAACAAATCGGCAATTGTCTCAGCTTCGATATCCTTGCAGCCCTCAAGAGTCACTCCTTTACCTAGACGGTCCGTAATTACCATGAGCATCTGGCATCCCTGGCTCTCGGGTAGTGGTCCAATAAAGTCCATTGAGATCTCCCGCCATTGGCGATTTGGTACTGGTAATGGGCGTAGAAGTCCCTGTTTACGGTCCCTCCAGACTCTTGTTCTTCCGCAGACATCACAGTTCCGTACGAATCTTCGAACGTCTGATACGAAATTTGGCCAGAAGAATTGTCTTGCGACCACAGCTATTGTTCCAGTCCGTCCGGGATGAGCCGTAATTGTTGAATCATGAAGTGCTTGAATCAACTTGGTTCTTAGTGGCTCGTGATTTGGTACCCAGCGCCTGCCGCGAAACAGCAGTTCTCCTTGGTGATTCAGTGAGCAGTCGGCGATTGATAGCCGAACAGGCTCTTCTAAATCGTTTGGTAGAGTTCTCTTTCTATCGCGTACCGCTGCAACAAGCCGATTCCAATCGGGATCTATTGTTTTTGCTTCCTGCCAGAGCTGTCGTAGGTGATCTTCGAGTAGCTTTACTTTTAACCCGTCTGCTGGCTCGTCTGCTGGCTCGTCTGCTTGCTGTCTTGTCTGAACTGGTGCTGCACGAACTCTCCAGCAGTTAACTTGAATCTTATCGGGACTTAGTAGTCGTGCGACGCGATGTTGAAGCCTCTCGTCATCTTGAGATACCGGTAGGTCCTGGTCCCTCCGTGTGAGCGCATCAGGTTGAGCTCCAAGCTTGCCAGGTCGGTAGGTAATGGTAAAGTTAAACCTGCTTAGGATAAGCTGCCATCGCATCTGCCTCTTAGAGAGCCGTCGAGCTGTCGTAAAGTACTCGAGGTTCTTATGGTCCGTAATAATCTTGAATTCCTTAACGCTGCGTAGTTCCGCATCCCACTGCTGAAGGCACTTAACGATTGCAAGGAGTTCCTTATCGTAGATCTCGTAGTTGCACTCGGCTGGCAGATTTTTCTTTGAGAAGTAAGCAACTGGTCGGAGAATTCCTTCGTCATCGTATTGGGAGAGAATGCCTCCTGTGCAGTATCCAGAGGAATCGGTTTCAAGAATTGTCTTGCGATCGGGGTCGAATTGAGCAAGAATTGGTGCAGTAATAAAGGCCCTCTTTAACTTCCTAAAAGCCGTTTCCGCATCTTGAGTCCAGTTGAATTGGCTATCTTTCTTCGTAAGTACGCGTAGAGGAGCTGTGATTTGTGCGTATTTATAAATAAAGCGGCGGTAGAAATTTGCGAATCCAAGGAATCCAAGTACTCCTTTAACTGTCGTTGGTGCTTCCCATTCTTGAATTGCTTCGACTTTTGCAGGATCCATTCGGATGCCTTTACCAGCTTCGATGATAAACCCGAGGTACTTAGTTGATTGGACCTCGAATTCGCACTTATCAATGTCAAGCTGGAGTCCTGCCATTTGGAGTTTCTCGAGTACCTGAGTGACGTGCTTTCGGTGTTGTGAGCGAGATCCTTCGGTGAAAATCAGGATATCATCAACATAGGCCGATACGAAGTCGTCAAGGAACTCTTGGAGCGTCCAGTTAATGTATCTTTGAAAGGTGCTCGGTGCATTCGCCAGTCCAAAAGGGGTAACAAGCCACTCAAACAGTCCAAAGCGTGTTCGGAATGCTGTAAGCCATTCATCTCCTGGCTTGATTCGGATCTTATTGAATGCTGCAATAACATCGAGTTTGGTAAACCACCGTGCCTTACTAATCCTATTGAGAGTTTCCTGGATAAGGGGTAACGGATAACGATCCTTCCGGGTAAGTTGATTAAGAGCTCGGTAGTCGCAACAAAATCGTAGGCCTCTACCTGGTTTTTTTACGAAGAGTACCGGCGCTGCAGCTGGAGAATTGCTTACACGGATAAAGCCTTTATCAAGTAACTCCGTAAGCGTTTTTCGAAGGACTAATAACTCGTCTCTCGACATGTTATATAGGGGTCCCCATGGTGCCTGTGGTATTTTGCCGTTTTCATCCTTTTCAAGCGTGATTTGATGATCAACTCCAGGCCGGTGTGGGGGTAATTCATCCGCTTTCTTTCGATCAAAGGCGTTGTGGAGCTGGGGTACTATCCATAGTGGTAGTTTAGTCCTTGGATCCGTTTGTTTCTTCTCGGCGAGGGCTTTATTGATATCTGCTAAGCTCGCAGAAAAGACTTGAAAACCTGGTCGTTTTTTCTTAGTAAGAAGATGGAACCTAGCGGCCCCTATCCTCCTACAATCGAATTCTCTTATCTCCCTTTGGCTTCGTAATACTAAGCCCGAGTCCTTGAACTTGAGAATTTCTTGTTCTGCATCAAGTTCTGCTCTTTCCTTTACTAGCCATGGTAGGCCAAGGATAACTTTATATCCTTCAATCTTTGGAGCTACGTGGAAGTAAGCTCGTCTTGTTTGATGTCCGCCAACATCAATCTCGGCAATTGCCACCTCAGTAATCCAGGAGTCAGTAATGGCGTTGACTGACTGGATCTGTCTTGGTTGAACTGGGATACGCTGGAGGTTCTGCTTTTGAGCAAATCGAGCATCGATAAAGCCATATGACAAGCATCCCGTATCAATAAGAGTTGGTGCGGAAACTTCTCTATTGATAAGTGTCGAGACTAAAAAGGGGGGCTTCTCCATATGCTTGCGTTCGAACTGCTTCCAATCTGCGCGAAGCTTGCTTTTAGTATGTTTATAGCATGCGTTTAGCTTGCTTTCCTCCTGCTGCTCCTGACCGCGATTTTGATCAGGAGCTATTCTTTTCCCAAGTCCTCATTGTCGTTATCTTCATCCTCGAGCTGGGGAGCGAAGATAGGCTTCGCCTGTCTCGTAGGATTGGCTTGAGCAGGGCGGCGGGCAGAGGCATAAGGGCATGCCTGCCACCAATGTCCGGAGGCACCGCAGCGCGTGCAGAGCTTGTTTTGACGACGTCGATCGATTTCTTCCTGAGGTACCCACTTTGCTCTTCTTGGCCGAGTTGTTGCAGCTTGGGCTGGTTGCGACGGTTGCCAGTCCATGTCATTTGGATTCGCACTTGGCTGAGCATCTAGGGTCTTCCTCCAATCCTGTGAGGACTGCCACTTAAGGCGTTCTTGGCTTGCCTGTTTCTGAAGTCTCTGACCTGTTCGAGTCTGGTAGGCGTGTAGACGGTCGTCTACTTCCTTAAGCGTGTTACAATAGCTTTCGAAGCTACTGCTTGCCGGGACTGTAATCATTGCACGCGCGAGCTCGTCTCCAAGGATTCGGTCTAGCGACATCTTCTTGGCGCTATCAGGCCAGTCCGCTCCACCCGCTTCAATCAAGAGGCTTTGCCATTCCATATATGCCTCAATAAACGGTCTCTTCCCTTGGCGTAGCGAGTTTAGCTTCCGTTGGGCTCGTTCCTTGGCTTGTGGGTCTTGGAAGACAAGCTGCATTTGATGGAAAAGGGTATCTGTGCGGGCTTGATCTGGCGTTCCAAATTGACGAGTCCAGGCGTCCATTCGCTTAAGAGCCTTGCCTCGGAGGCATGCGGCTAACGCCCAGAACTTGACGAATTCGGTACATTGGTAGTAGTCGACTCGAATTTTTACCTGAGCCTGCTGGAGCCAGGCCTCAAGTTTCTCCGGTTCGCCGTAGTACTCTTGGAGCTGGGGTAGAGCTTTGCCGGGCTTTGCTCCATTAGTGATGCGTTTTTGTTCTTCTTCGCGAACTTGTCGCAGCTCTTCTTCATGCTTAAGTTGTAGAAGACGGAGTTCTTCTTGTTGTTGCTTCTCCTTTTGCTCTATGTATTGGAAGAACCATTGTGGGGGCGCGTTATCGTCTCCCATTGCAAATTCTTGGGTGTCTCCTTAGGTGTCTTCTTGGGTGTCTTCTTAGGTGTCTTCTTGGGTGTCTTCTTAGGTGTCTTCTTGGGTGTCTTCTTGGGTGTCTTCTTGGGTGTCTTATTGTGGGGAGGAATGCCGGTGCTCGCGTGGGAGCCTTGGCGCGAAGAGGAGGTGTTGAGCTTAGTCTAATGTGAGGGCTTGCACCCGGTGCACTCGCGGAAATGCATTGGCATACTTCTACAAGAAGACTAAGCTAAGGAGAAAAGAGAGAACAGTCAAAACGAGCGAAAGGTCGCTAATAAACACTCGTCGCTACGCATGGACCAACAGTTGCGAGGAGCAACCGCTTCGCTTGCTTCTCGCATGCGCTTCGCCGTAGGATTATCCAAAGGCACCTTACGGTCTAAACCGTCATAAATATGATCAAGCCGTGCCAGCCTCTAACCTCGCTACCAATCGATTCCGCCTGCTTCCGGCTCATCCGGTGGTGTCTTCCCTGCAGATGGCCTTCCACCTGGTCTGGCCAGACTGCGTACCTACACTCCTTGCAGATCACGAGCTGATGCTGTATCTGGTGATAGAAGTAAGCGGTTGCTATTAGTTCAGCCATTGGAGAATGATAATAATGATGATGATGGTGGTATAAGAAGAAGTTTCGTTATAGATACCACTACCGCTGGCTGGCTGGCTAGCTGGCTGGCTAGCTGCTCCACCCCCCCCTCCCCTTCTCCTCCTCCTCCTCCTCCTCCTCTACCGCCCGCACGGATCACCCGCTTGCCTGCCCGCCTGCCCGCCCGCCCGCCCGCCCGCCCGCACGCGCGCATGCACGGATCACTTCCACCCTATTAAACCTACCCTAAGCTTACCCTAAGTGCCAGATATCTTGCGACGTAGCGACTGGTTTTTGACAAGCTATATATAAAAAGTGATCGCATCGTCAAGCTCTACAACTTGGCCGAGTTTAACATCGATCCGAGCAGTTCTCTCTGAGTCCACCGCGGTGAGTCCACCGCGGTCGAGCCCTAACCTACCCGGCGAAAAGTTTTGGTGGGGGATGAGTCCACCGCGGTCGCGGTGGACTCGCACCTTTCGGTTAGGCCTTCTAGCTAGTATATATATCTATCCTTCCTTTTTCTCCTTCTTCTTCTTACTAACCTTCCTCCTCTCTACTCTTTTACGTTATTATCTAATAACCTTCCTCCCTATTTTACTATCTAATATATTATTCTAGCCCTAGCTCGAGCCCGCTAACGTAGCCTCCTCCTAGATCTCTACCCTAGTCTACTTAATTATAGAAGCTAGTGTACGCCTATAAGTCTAAAAACTCTAGCCTAGCCCCTATACGAAGCCGGTTTAAAGTCTATATAATAATACTAACTAAGTAGTAAAACCTATCTCGACCTTAATACCGACGAAGCTAGTAAGCGGGAGTTTTTCCGTTAAGCTCTATAAACGGCTAAAGTATAATTAATTATATCTATTTTCTCCTCTTCTACCTTCTCTTACTATCGACGATAATAATAACCTAAAATAATAGTTCTATATCCGGCTAGTAGCTTTATTCGTTAAAAAAGCTACTACCGCTAGTAAACTAGATTAGTAAGTCTTTTTCTCTTTCTTTTTTCTTTCTCTTTCTCTTTTTTCTTCTTCTTTTTTTTTTTTTTTCTTTTTCTTCTCTCTCTAATCTATCTCTACTAATTAATTAGTTAATCTAAGCTTTCTTCTTTAATTTATTCGATTATATTATAATTACTACTATTTCTATTTTATTAAATATTATTCTTTTTATTTTGTTTTTAAATCTCTATTAAAAAAATATACTCGATTTTTTTTTCTTTTTAGTTTTATATTTTTACTTCTACTTTTATTCTTTTTAAATTTATTATTCTCTATTTTTTTTATTAGTACTTTTTCTACTAGTACTATAACGATTTAGACCGTTAACATCTTATTCTCTAGAAAACTAAGCCTAATTAGGCTAAAGCACTTATCTAAGATAAGATATCTAAGATATAGGGTTTACTAAGAATAAACACTTAGTAGAAACATATAGGAAAGGGAAGCCTAAGACCGGCTATTCGACTTCTAACTAGTACCTAGGCTAGATATATAAGTTTCCTCCTTCCTTCTTTATTCTCTTTCTTTTCTCTTTCCTTTCTCTAGCTTAGAAACTTTAGTTAATTTCGAGAATCTAACTTATTCTTCTTAAGTTATAATACTTTTCTAAGCTTACCTAACTACTTCGGCTTACTCTTACTTAACTATTAGCTGGCTTGCCCTAATTTCTAAGAAGACGAAGCCACCCTTTTACTTATCCTACTCGCTTACTAATTAGATATCCCGCTCTCTAACCACCGATTACTTCTTATTACTTCTTATTACTTCTTATTAACTCTTATCAACCCCTCCTTCGTTTAAGCTTCTAGTAGGCTTGCCCTAGTAAACGAACGTTAGACCTACTACTATATCGGCTCCCGGATCGAGCGCGCGTGGCGCTAGACGTACTAAGGAGCCTAAGGGGAAAGAAAAAGAGTAAGACGCTCCTAAGGTAATTAAATAGCCACTCCCTATAACCTTAGATGATATGCTCTTCTAGTACACACCCTACAACCATTTAGGTAGAGGGGATATTTAAGACTTTACTATAAACCCCTTCTAGTATGGAAAGATCTCCCTATTTAATATACTAAAGAATAAGGAAGAGATGGAGATCCTCTTCTAGGATCTAGGAAAAACAAAGTACCTAATAGGAGATCTCCTCTAGCATATTTAATAAGAACAAGGAAAGAAGATAGAGGCCGCCGTTAAGTTTAACGAGCTTCTTAGGAACTTTAAGAACCTTAAAGAAGGAAGCGCGCGGATCTACTAGGAGAATGCGGAGCTCACTATAGAGAAAGGTATCCTTAAGGCTAAACTAGAGCGCGTTAGACGATAAAATAAGGGCCTTAGAGAGCCGAACGTTACTTTTAGCTACCGACCTACTATAGGACGTCAATCCCCTAGAAACTAGTCTAAGATGAGCTCCGTTCCTAATAGTTAGCCAACTATAGAAACCCTAGTCCGCTCCCTAATATCTTAGCATTAGGGAGGACGCTCCGCGAAGCTATCTAATCCTCCATAGTTTACTAGAGAACCCGAGAAGGAGCCCTCCTTTAGGCACTAGAAGGCCGAGATGTATAATAAGCTAGAAGTTAACGCGGACCACTATAAGACTAAAAGGGCTAAGATATCCTATATCTTCTTACGTACTACTAGGACGGCCTCAGATACTATTAGGCCGAACGTTTATGAGGGACCCGCTGCCTTCTAGACGGTAGAAGAGGCCTTTACTCTTCTTACCTCCGTATTTAACGACCCCCACTTCCTCCAGAACAAGCGCTAGGAATTCCGCCGCTTCTACCAGAACACGACGCCTTTCAACTCCTTCTACGCCAAGTTCATTGCCCTCGCTACGGAATCCGAGCTTCTAAGGGACTAGTGGTTTGAGGAGATATGGACCCGCCTTTCAGGAGGACTTCGCCATGGACTAGCGCCCGTTAAGGACTCCCTAAACTTCAGCTTCTAGGATCTAACGGCTCGTGCCCGTACGCTAGATAGGGAACTTCAGAACGATGTTAAGGCGGCAGAGAAGAAGAAGGAGCGTGCTAATAAATCCCTAAAGAACACTAAGCCAACGGTGGAGCGTACTACCTCTAGGCAGGAATAGAAGAAGTCACTAACCGCTAAGGAGCGGGATTCTTACCGTAAGGAAGGCCGTTGCTTCTACTACTATTAGAAAGGGTATATAGCTAACGCCTGCCCTGCTAAGGCGGTTACCATCGCTAATACTGAGCCGGACTCTGGATCAGCTGAAGACTCGGGAAAAGAGTAACTCCTAGCAAAGACGCGCCTAGGAGTAAGGAACAGGCTTTATTTACGGAAGTACAGGTGACTTCCCTATGGCACCCCAACCTAGAACCTATTATTGCACACTGTACATTATCTAGTCAAGGAAAGAAAATACAGGTTAATATAATGGTTGATACTAGAGCACTTGTATACGCTACAGTAAGCAGGAGCCTCGCGCACCAGATGATAGAAGAGCTTAGAATTATACCCCTCCCCCTCTCCAAACCGATCCCCTACACCGTTGCGGACGGGCGAAGCGGAAAACCTATTACCCACAAGATCTGCCTATACCTCCAAGTTAAGGATCACTAGGAAGCCACCTCTCCCCTACTTATTATGGACCTTGGGAACCACGATATACTACTAGGAAAGGGCTGGTTGCAGGCCCACGGCGCGTTACCAGACGCAAACAGCAACTTAGTTACGTTCAAGCCGAACTTCTGCACGCACCCCGGCAGGCCCGCCGCGGCGGAGCCAAGAAAGCTTGATCCAACGACGCCTCCTAAGGTAGAATCATGGAGGCCCCAGAGAATCCTTACTAGACACTCCTTCCAGGCCGATATAAGGGAGTCCCTTAAAGAAATAAACAAGGAACTGACCAAGGACGTGGAGAAGAAGTCTCCCCCACCTCGAAAGAAGGTACCAAAGAGGGATATGCAGCTCGTAACTGCGGAAGGATTTCTGTGTTTACTAAAGCAACAAGGCACTGAAGTGTACCATCTCCGTCTCTGGGAGTTGCTGGAGGAGCAGGAGCAGGCAAGAATCAACGCCTTCTAATAACAGTTACCCGAGGAGTTAAGAGAACTCACCCCTTAGCTACCTAAATGGCTGCAGGACCTGGCAGAGAACTTCTCCAAGTAGAGGTTAGACGAGCTTCCCCCCTTAAGACCTTGTGACTACAGGATAGAGCTCAACTAGGACCCGGAGTTACGTACGCCGCCGCTATACCGGATGTCTACGGACGAACTCGCGGCTGCAAAGGACTACATTGAGGAGAACCTAGGAAAGGGGTTTATTGAAGCGAGCAGGGCACCGTTTGGTTCACCCATCCTTATAGTAAGGAAGGCTAATGGAGGATTCCGTTTCTGCGTGGACTACCGCCGCCTTAACGCAGCTACGAAGAAGAATAAATACCTACTTCCCTTAATTAACGAGACGCTAGCCCGGTTGACTAGAGCGCGTTACTTCTCTAAGATTAACGTCAGACAAGCATTCCACAGGATTCGGATGTACGAAGACTCTAAGGACCTTACAACCTTCCGGACGCGCTACGGATCATACCGCTACAACGTCCTACCCTTTGGATTATGTAATAGACCTGCCACCTTCCAGCAGTACATGAACGAGGTTATAATGGCCGGATTAGACGACTTCTGCTCAGTGTTTATAGACGACATTCTGGTCTACAGTAAGACAAGAAAAGAGCATAGAGAACAGGTACGACTAGTCCTTAAGAAACTCAGAGAAGCAGGCCTTCAAGCGGACATTAAGAAATGCGAATTTGAGGTCACCGAGACTCGCTTCCTTGGCCTCATTGTCGGGCGAGACGGAATCCGGATGGACCCCCAGAAGGTTACAGCTATCCTGGAATGGAAAGCCCCAATCTCTCTCCGAGGAGCGCGCTCATTCCTAGGCCTCTGCAACTACTACCGCCGGTTTATTAAGAACTACTCGAGGATTGCAAAACCACTCACCGACCTGACTAAGAACAAGGTAGCGTGGGCCTGGACGCCGAAGTGTAAGGCCGCCTTCCAAGCACTAAAGAACGCCGTCCGCTTAGACCTAGTACTTCGACATTTCGACCCGGCGAAGCCCATCTTCCTCGAAGTTGACTCTTCTGACTACGTTAGTGGAGGAGTCCTTTCATAGAAGGATAAGGAAGGGAAGCTTTATCTAGTGGCCTACTTCTCCAAGAAGCTCTTAGACACGGAATGTAATTACACGATCTACGACAAGGAACTCCTGGCCATCGTTCGAGCCTTTTAGGAATGGAGTCCCGAGTGCCGGAGTGTATAGGAGCCAATCCAGGTATTTACTAATTACGAGACCCTAAAAACGTTCATGACGAACAAGCAGCTCTCCCGCCGCCAAATTCGATGGGCAGAAGAACTCGCGGAGTACGACTTTAGGATTGTTCCTATCGCAGGAAAGAAGAATAAGAGAGTAGACGCTCTCTCTCGTCGAGAGCAGGATCTACCGGTGGACGACTCTGACTCCCGCCTCACCTCTATGAACCGCACGGCGCTCCCTCCGGGGAGCTTTACCCTCTCTCCCCTCAAGCTATTCGAAAACCCTGACCTCCCTACTGAGCTACGGACAGCTAACCGGACAGACGACGCCTTGACGGCCATCCGCCAGGACATTAGCAAGTACCCTGAGTACTCACTGCGCGATGACTTGCTCGTCTTCCAGGAGAACCGCCTTGTTGTGCCACAGGACGACCGCCTTAGGCTAAGGCTCATTCAGGCTGCTCATCGACCCCCAGCAACGGGACATCTAGGCATCCAGCGCACCTAGGAACTCTTAAAGAAGAGGTACTACTGGAATGGTATGAAAAAGGCAGTAAAGCGGTACGTGCAGAACTGCCACTCCTGCAAGAGGGCTAAATACAAAACGGAATCCTACAACGGCCTACTCAAGCCGCTCCCCATCGGGGACCAGCCCTAGAAGCACCTATCCTGTGACTTTGTCACCAAGTTGCCAAACTGCAAAGGATTCACCGCCGTCCTAGTAGTGGTAGACCGGTTCTCAAAAATGCGGCACTTCATCCCCTGCCACGACACCACCACCGCGAGTCAAATAGCGCAGCTCTTCAGAGACAATATCTGGAAGTATCATGGCCTACCGGACACCATCATCTCAGATCGAGGACCCCAGTTTATCAGCGAATTCTGGCAAGGCCTCTGCAAGCTACTAAAGATTGACCACCGCCTTTCAACAGCCTACCATCCAGAGACGGACGGGCAAACAGAAAACGCCAACAAAGAAATGGAAATCTACCTCCGTCACTACGTTAGCTATCATCAGGACGACTGGGTAGACTGGCTTGCCTCCGCAGAATACGCTGCTAATGGAAACGTCTCCGCCTCCTCTACCGTAAGCCCCTTCTTCGTGGTCTACGGATATGAGCCCCGCCTATCCTTTGACTGGACGCCCACCCCTCTAGCGCCCACCGCCGCGGCTACCTGGAGCAGGGAAAGAGCCAACGAGATAGCAGATAAGATGCAAAAGGTCTGGGAATTTACGAAATTCCACCTGCAGCAGTCCCAGGAGAAGCAAGTAGAGTTCGCCAACCGTCACAGGAAGGATGTGTCCTACGAGGTAGGAGACAAGGTGTTTATCTCTACCAAGGACATGGATTTGGACCGACCCTCAAGGAAGCTAGGATGGACGCGGATTGGGCCATATCCTATTATCGAGAAAGTGGGAACCGCTTACCGCCTTTAACTACCCCCAGGCATTAACCGCGGCAATGTGTTCCATCCAAGCAAGCTTACAAGGGACGACAGTAACCCCCTTCTAGGCCAGATACCGGAGCCGCAGCCCGCGGTGCAGGTAGACAATAAAGACGAATACGTAGTAGAGTCCATTCTCGACTCCCGTTACACTGGCAAGGGGAAGAGACTCCAGTACAGGGTTCAGTGGGCAGACTGGCCACCCGACCCTCAATGGTATCCAGTAGACAACTTCAACCACGCGGCTCAGAAACTCAAGGAATTTCACGACTCCTACCCAGCGAAGCCCGGTCCACCGAAGGAACTCAAACGGTGGATTCAAGAAAACGATAAAGCTGTCGAGTGAGGTTATCGCCAGAAGCTCTCGCTTAAGAGGGGGGTAATATGACGATTTAGACCGTCAACATCTTATTCTCCAGAAAACTAAGCCTAATTAGGCTAAAGCACTTATCTAAGACAAGATGTCTAAGACATAGGGTTTACTAAGAGCAAATACTTAGCGGGAACGTACGGGAAAGGGAAGCCTAAGACCGGCTATTCGACTTCTAACTAGTACCTAGGCTAGATATATAAGTTTCCTCCTTCCTTCTTTATTCCCTTTCTTTTCTCTTTCCTTTCTCTAGCTTAGAAACTTTAGTTAATTTCGAGAATCTAACTTGTTCTTCTTAAGTCGTAATAAGTACTTCTTCTACTAACTCTTATTCTAGTTAAAATTACTAACTTTTATTTTATTCTTACTAACTATAAAAACTTCTATATTAAATTATTATTTTTTATTTTTATTACTTCTTAATTTCTATTTTATTTCTTCTCTTTTATACTTTTAAATTATTTTTTATTAACTATAATATTTTATTTATTTAAACTACTACGTTTAAATCTATTATTCTTCTTCTATTTTTATTTATAATAGTCTATCTATTACTTCTTTCTAGTTTTTATATTTCTAGTTCTAATTCTAGTTTTAACTCTAGTTTTAATTCTAGTTCTAGTTCTATCTCTAGTTTTAGTTCTAGTTTTAATTTTTTTTTTTTAATTCTTCTAGTTCTTCTAGTTTTCCTACTTCTACTTCTACTTCTTTAAGTTCTTCTAGTTTTTTTTTGTTTTTTAATTTTTCTAGTTCTTCTAATTTTATTTCTACTCCTAGTTTTAATACTAGTTCTAACTACTTCTACTTTTAACTCTAATTTTAATTCTAGTCCTAGCTTTAATTCTAGTTCTAGTTCTTTTAAATCTATATTTAATTTTATTTAATCCTACTTATATAATCTATCTTTTTTATTTATTTCTACTCTTTTTAACTATTAATTCTCTATTACTTCTATCTTACTAGCTCTCTATCTACTAGCTAGTTCTATCTATCTATTAGCTCTATTACTTTTCTACTCCTTCTTCTACCCCCCTCTACTAAGCTCTCTATCCTTCCTATTAGCTATAAAAACTCCTAAGCTAAGTTATTACTCTCGAGCTTATCCTTCCTCTATACCTATCTAAGATATTCTAGTAATCTATCTTTATCTTTATCTCTATCCTCTACCGCTACTACTACTACTACCGCTACTACTCCTCCTACTACTTCCTCTAGCCGTAATAACCACCTCTTCCACACCGTTTAATACCCGTACTTAATCCTATATAACGTACTAATTATTATCCCGAAGAACTAGTACTCGCTACTACTACTACTACCGCTACTTCTACTACTCTCGCTATTTCTACTGCTCTCGCTACTACTACTACTACTGCTACTATTACTACTACTACTACTTCTACTACTCCTACTGCTACTGCTCCTGCTGCTGCTGCTGCTTCCACTGCGAATCCGACTTTCGACCGCTTCTCAGCGAAATTTGACTTTCGACCGCTCCCTAGTAAAATTCCGCTTTGGACCGCTCCCTAGCGAAATTCCACTTTCGACCGCTTCCCGGCGAAATCCGACTTTTAGCGGCTATAGCTACTACTAGTACTCTCGCTGCTGCTACTACTCTCGCTACTTCTACTACTCTCGCTGCTGCTGCTGCTCTCGCTGCTGCTGCTGCTGCTTCCACTGCGAATCCGACTTTCAACCGGGCCCCAGCGAAATTCCACTTTCGACCGCTTCCCAGCGAAATTCCACTTTCGACCGCTCCCTAGCGAAATTCCACTTTCGAAATCTGACTTTTAGCGGCTACTTCTACTACTTCTACTGCTCCTGCTACTACTACTACTACTGCTACTGCTGCTACTCTCGCTACTACTGCTGCTGCTGCTACTGCTCTCGCTGCTACTGCTACCGCTGCTTCTACTACTACTCTCGCTACTGCTGCTCTCGCTGCTACTGCTACCGCCGCTTCTACTGCTGCTCTCGCTACTTCTGCTACTACTACTCTCGCTACTGCTCTCGCTGCTGCTACTACTGCTGCTGCTCTCGCTGCTACTACTACTCTCGCTGCTGCTGCTCTCGCTGCTACTGCTACCGCCGCTTCTACTGCTACTCTCGCTGCTTCTACTGCTCTCGCTGCTTCTACTACTACTCTCGCTACTTCTGCTGCTCTCGCTGCTGCTACTACTACTACTACTCTCGCTGCTACTGCTACCGCCGCTTCTACTGCTGCTCTCGCTGCTGCTGCTGCTCTCGCTGCTGCTACTGCTCTCGCTATTGCTGCTACTGCTGCTGCTACTGCTACTGCTCTCGCTGCTACTACTACTACTACTGCTACTGCTGCTCTCGCTGCTGCTGCTACCGCCGCTTCTGCTACTACTCTCGCTGCTTCTACTGCTGCTCTCGCTACTGCTGCTGCTCTCGCTGCTACTACTACTCTCGCTATTGCTACTACTGCTGCTGCTACTGCTACTGCTGCTCTCTTCTGCTGCTGCTCTCGCTGCTTCTGCTGCTCTCGCTACTTCTGCTACTGCTCTCGCTGCTTCTACTACTGCTCTCGCTATTGCTACTACTACTACTGCTACTGCTGCTGCTCTCGCTGCTACTGCTACCGCCGCTTCTGCTGCTGCTCTCGCTGCTTCTGCTGCTCTCGCTGCTTCTGCTACTGCTCTCGCTGCTTCTACTACTCTCGCTGCTTCTACTACTCTCGCTGCTGCTACTACTACTACTCTCGCTGCTGCTGCTGCTGCTGCTGCTGCTTCCACTGCGAATCCGACTTTCGACCGTGCCCTAGCGAAATCTGACTTTTGACCGGGCCCCAGCGAAACCTAACCAACCGCCGGGCCTCCTGGCCGGTATATATGTCTATCCTCCCTCCTCCTCCTCCTTCTTCTTACTAACCTTCCCCCTCTCTACTCTTTCACGTCGCCACCTAATAACCTCCCTCCCTATCTTACCATCTAACATGTTATCCTAGCCCTAGCTCGAGCCCGCTAACGTGGCCTCCTCCTAGATCTCCACCCTGGTCTACTTAATTATGGAAGCCAGTGCACGCCTATAAGTCTAAAAACTCCAGCCTAGCCCCCGTACGAAGCCGGTTTGAAGTCTATATAATAATACTAACTAAGTAGTAAAACCCATCTCGACCTTAACGCCGACGAAGCTAGTAAGCGGGAGTTTTTCCGTTAAGCTCTATAAACGGCTAAAGTATAATTAATTATATCTATTTTCTTATTTTCTTTTTAGTTTTATATTTTTACTTCTACTTTTATTCTTTTTAAATTTATTATTCTCTATTTTTTTTATTAGTACTTTTTCTACTAGTACTTCTTCTACTAACTCTTATTCTAGTTAAAATTACTAACTTTTATTTTAGTTAAAATTACTAACTCTTATTCTAGTTAAAATTACTAACTCTTATTCTAGTTAAAATTACTAATTCTTACTTTAATCTAAAATTATTAACTCTTATTTTATTCTTACTAACTATAAAAACTTCTATATTAAATTATTATTTTTTATTTCTATTACTTCTTAATTTCTATTTAATTTCTTCTCTTTTATACTTTTAAATTATTTTTTATTAACTAGAATACTTTATTTATTTAAACTACTACTTTTAAATCTTTTATTCTTCTTTTATTTTTATTTATAATAGTCTATCTATTACTTCTTTCTAGTTTTTATATTTCTAGTTCTAATTCTAGTTTTAACTCTAGTTCTAGTTCTAGTTTTAATTTCTAGTTCTACTTCTAGTTTTATTTCTAGTTTTATTTCTAGTTTTAGTTCTTTTATTTCTAGTTCTTCTAGTTCTTTTAGTTCTTTTAGTAAAAAAGCTACCGCTACTAGCGAACTACTTTCGCCTAAAGAACTCGCCTTAGCTTATAGTAACTACGAGCTTACCCGGAATATTATATAGCTCGTCTAGACGACGGCTAATAATATACGTTTCGTTCTTTCTTTTCTTCTTTTCTTCTTTTCTTCTTTTCTTCTTTTCTTCTTTTCTTCTTTATAGCTATTACTAACCTATTCTCTTAAAACTAAAATAGCTTAGCGAAGCTACCGTCTCCTTCGCCTTCTAATACGCCCAGAATAAACGCGGCTACGGGCCAACGAATCTACTCGAAGATCTCGAAATGTATCGAGATACCGTTTAAGCCTTCTACGACGGTCTAACCGCGGACGGCGAATAAAGACTAGAAGAACCGCGCTAGAATCTTCTCTATACTCTATATCTAGATCTAGATATAAACTAGCTCGCTAAATCTATTCTACTTGTCGTCTCTATTCTACCCTCTTACTCTACTACTTACTACTTACTATATACTAGCTTGGAGCTTTATTATTTATTTTATTTTTATATATACATATATATATTATTTCCCCCCTCCCCTTTCCTCCCTCCCCTCCCCTCCCCTTTTCTACTCCTCCGTTAAGCTCTCTACTCTCCCTATCAGCTATAAAAACTCCCGGGCTAAGTTATTACTCTCGAGCTTATCCTTCCTCCATCTCTGTCCGAGATGTCCTAGTAGCAACTTATCTCTATCTCTATCTCCATCTCCGCCCTCTACCACCGTCACTCCCACCACCTCTTCCAGCCGTAACCACCACCTCTTCCACACCGTCTGATACCCGTGCTTGATCCCGCATAGTGTACCCATTATCACCCCGAAGAACTGGCACTCGCTACCGTGAACCTGCCGCCACCCCTGCCCGCCATTACCCTCCCATCTGTTGCAAATTGCCTGTGGCACCCCGCAGCGAAAGCAGCCCGAGTACCTCTCAAACTTGATCCTTCCCTGCATCTCGCGCCTCTCCCTGTCTGCCTGCCTACCCTGCTCAGTTGGACAGTGGCTAACGCTATGCTGGTCTTCCCTGCCTGCTGCCTTGCATACTAAACACACCCCCTTCCACCTCTGCAGCTTTCTCTGAAGCAGCTCTGCATCTGCATACGCCTGTTGTGTCTGCCTGGCCTGCCTTGCCCTTATTCCTACCTGCTGCTACTGCTGCCTTTGAAACTCCTGCCTGTCTGATTCTCTTTGTTGCGCACTTTGCTCTTCCTCCTGCTGTCTTTCCTGCCGGCTTTCCTGCTGATTTTCCTGTTGCTTCTCTCTTTGCTGCTGATTTTCCTGCTGCCGCCTTCTCTGCTGCTCTCTTTGATGCTGCTCCCTTTGCTGCTGCTCCCTTTGCTGCTGCTGCTGCAACTGTCGCTGCTAGTGCTCCCTCCGCTGCCGCTGCTGCTGCTGCTGGTGCTCCCTCTGCTGCCACTGCTGCTCTTGCTGCTTTTGCTGCTGCTGCTGCCACTGCTGCTGCTGCTTCCTTTGCTGCTGCTGCTCCCTCTGCTGCTCCCTCCACTGCTGCTGCTGCTGCTCCCCCCTCCACTGCTGCTGCCCCTGCTGCCGCCGCTGCTGGTACTGGTCCACCCTCTGTTCTTCCTCTACCTCCCTGTCTACCTCTTCCACCTCCTCCTCCTCCTCCTCCTCCTCCTCCTGCCCCTGCCGGCATTCTATCCGTCCAAAACTACCATCCAAAAACTCGTCCATTACCGTTCTCCTGCACAGCCCCCATCCAGATACCGCCTCACCAGCCGGTCGTCACTCTTCTCCCCCCCCTGAACCATCACTGCTCTGCTGGCCAGCCCGTCCCTTCCCGCCCTGCCGCTCTCCTGCGCGTAGTCGAGCAGATCCCGCGGCTCATCCGTATGGATGATGAGCCTGATGTCCGGGATGTCAATCCCCATGCCCAGCGCGCTGGTGGCCACTACCACGCGTACTACTCCCGCCTTGAAGTCCTCTAGTACCTCCTTCTTCCTAGCTTCCGGCATCTTGCTATAAAACGCCTCGCACTGGAATAGCCCTGCGTCCACTAAGCTCTTCACCCTGCTCACTGTGTTGCAGTAGATGACCACCTTCCCTTCTACCGTTGCCTGCAGTTCCTCTTCCACCATCTCTTCTATTTTCCTATTCTGCGCCTCTTTCCCCCCTTGCCTTCCTTGCCATCCTCCTCCCCCTCTTCCTCCCCTCCCTCCTCCCCCTCTTCCTCCCCTCCCTCCTCTCCCTCTCCCTCTCCCTCCCCCTCTCCCTCCCCCTCTCCCTCCTCCATTCTCCACCAGCTCCACCAGCTCTACCCCTACCCCCACCACCTGGTAGCTGACGTTTCTGCGGGTGGTGGCCGCCCTAAACACCACTACCTCAGCCGCAGTCCAGCCCATCCTACGCCACAGCTCCGCCTCTTTGCTGGGTGGTAGCGTCGCTGTGAGCAGAACCATCTGCGTTTCTGCTGCTATGAGCTTCCCTAGCTGCTGTAGCTGCTTACGGAAGTCTACCTGGTCGTTTAGCACCACGTGGCACTCGTCAATAACGATCCTGTCCAGCTGCCTCATCGCCCTTAGCCGGTTTAAAAACGTCATGAACTCGTCGCTCAGTGCTGACTCTGGCGTAACCAGCACAATTGACTCCGCGTCTGGTGGCCGCCTTGCCTCCTATTCCGCGCAGCTGATGCCCAGCTTGCCACAGCGCTCTTTCATGTCCGCTCGCAGCGCGATTAGCGGTACTACCACCACCGTCGTCCCTCCCGGCTCCGTCCAAGCCGGCAGCATGAACAAGATACTTTTCCCGGCTCCGGTTGGCATTACTGCCACCACCGGGCTCACTCCAGCCTGGATGGCGGTTACCGCCTCTTCCTGGACGCTGCGGAACTCGGCTTTCTTCCCCATCAGTCTTTGCAGCTGCTCCTTTGCGTTCGCCCTCTTCAGCCTTGCCCAGCGGTCCAGCCGCTCCTCGTCCGCGTCGTCCTCAAATGGGCAGCGCTTCCTCTTCCTAGAAGCCGCCACCTCCTGGCTTTTAAAAGCCGACTGGAAGCCCAAGAAGCGGTGCCAGTCGGTGCTAGAAGCGCGGAACAGCAGCCTCTTCTCCGCCACCACACCCGCCTGCTCCATCATCCCGCGCGCGTAGATCAAGCCCGCGGTGTGGGACGTATGTCCTGCCTGGGCGTCTGCAATGGCTGCTGCTACCCGGTCTTCTTCCTCCATCTGCTGCTGCTCATTCTCTTCTCCCTCGTCCACCCTGAACGCGCTGGAGCCGCGCATAAACCGCCTGCTGATGCCGATGGCAACATCCCTGTACGCCCTGACCGTCAGCTCCTGGCCCAAGCCGATCCTGCTCTCCTTCTTCATCGCCTCCCTTATGCGCTCCGTCGTCCACCTCTTCTCCCCCGCCTCTGCCGGCCACATATGGGCCGAGATCTGCTGGCTCCCACCTCGCACCGCTACCAGCATGCGCTGGTGGAATGGCAAGACCAGCCACAGATACCACACCACCAGCTCTCCCACCTCCCTGGGCAGATACCTGTGGATCACCTTGACATCCCCGGACATGGCGTAGCCCTTGTGGTAGCGCGTGACGAACACGACCAGCCCGTCCTCTACGAAGATGTTGCGGTGCCCTCCCTTAGCCGTATTGCTGTGCCTGATGCTGAGAATCTCCGGCCCTCTTGCCGGCTGTCCACCGGTAATGTGCATCAGCAGCAGCAGCTTCTCCCTAAACTCGGCCACCTGCGCTGCGTATGCATCCACCGCCTGCCTGCTGATGCCCGAGCTCGTGTTTTTCCTGGTGAACCTCTTCCTCACAGCAGTGATTCCCATAATCCTGTTGAACAGCCAAGTGTTCCCATCTGCCGGCAGCCTGGTGCGCTGGTCCTGCAGAAAGCTCCACCCCCTGCGCTCCTCGGCTGGGTTATCCCTGATGGAATCCCACGGCACTGCTGGCACGTCTATTTCCCCATGCTCTTTCTTGTGGCTGTGGCTGTGGCCGTGGCCGTCGCCAAATAGCAGCTCCTGGAGTAGCAGCTGGCGAGTGTCGTTCAGTAAGCCGTGCACCATGCCCCTAAACTTGGCCATGGTGAACTGGATGCCCTGGTACAGCAGCTGCTCCCGCCCGTTCCACCCTACGTGGCCCTTGGTGGTGGTATTATAGTGGATCTTCATCCCGTAAGTGCGCAGATCTAGTATCCACTGCATCGGGCTGTGGCTGCCCCGGATCATGAAGCTGTCCGTCATCTTGGTTACCAGCTCCAAGCAGCTTATCTTCATCTGGCTATGCCTGCTGCGCCTGCTGCGCCTGCTGCGCCCGCTACGCCCGCTGCTATCCCTGCCGCTGCCCTGGCCGCTGCTGCTGGCGCTGTCCTGGCTGCTGCTAGTCCTGCTGCTGTCCTGGCTGCTGCTGCTGCTGCCAGCATCGCCTCCACCACAACCGCCGTCCTCCTCCTCCTCCTCCTCCTCCTCCTCCTCCTCCTCCTCAAAGTCCCATGCGCTGCCCCCACTGCTAAACTCTTCACCATCCTCCCCCTCCTCCTCTTCTGCTGCTGCTGCTGCTGCTGCTGGACCCGCCATCTCCAGCGCCTTCTGCACCACCATGAAGCGCCCCACCTTGATGATGGCTGACAGAATCGCCGTGTACAGACCCGGCTCCCTCCAACCGGTGGGCGTGACCCCCTGCACCGCCAGAGCGCAGACTAGAGCGCTGTCGTACTCGCGCTGCGTGATCCTCTGGTTCAGCAGTTCGATGCAAAAGTCCAAGCACGCCTTCTGGATCCCGGACAGCTTTGGTGGTGGCTGCTGCCGCCGCCGCTCTGAATCAGCCCTCCTCTGACTGCTGCTGCTGCTGCTGCCGCTTCCTTCTCCTTCCCCTTCATCATCATCACTTCTTCCTCCCTCTTCTTCCTCGCTTTCTCCTTCGCCTCTCCCCCCCTCTTCTTCTTCTTCTCCTCCTCCTCCTCCTTCTTCTTCTTGCTTTGCAGCTTGCTCTGCCTCCTCCATCAGCCTGGTGAATGCCCTGAACTGCCTGCGGGTAAACCTGTACTCTGGGCTTCTCCAGCTATACTGCTGCTGCTGCTGCTGCTTCTGCCGCCGCTTCTGCCGCTGCTGCTGCTGCTGCTGCTGCTGCTGCTGCGTTCTGACGAAGAACATCAGCACCTGCTTCCACGCTCTCGACCTGTCCGCGATGGCTTCTCCCTCCTGGTATGGCTGCAGCGGGCGGTACTGGTTCTGGTGCTTCTCGGTCTTCATCAGCTCCATGCGGACGAAGATGCCGACGCGCTCGGTGGTAGATGCCTGGCCGATGCGCGCAACCTCCTCCATGGCCTTCCAGATAGCCGCCGCCACCGGCTCCTCTGGCCGCCTGTCCGGGTCGTTGGTGGTGTTGGTGTTGGGCTCCTCGATCGACGCCAGCAGTTCATCGCGGTTCAGCCGGGCCAGGTACGGCAGCCACTGCGTCCTGTCCAGCCACGGGCTGACCTCGTCCTTCTCCCCGTCCTCGATCGTCGCCCGCGCCCGCTTCTCCAGCTCCTCCCAGTTCTGGTTCGCCTTGTTCCAGGCCTGCTGCCACAGCTGCTCTCCTCCCTGGGCGGGCTGTTGCGCCTGGTCCTCCTGAGCCCGCTCTGGCCGGTAGACTTCAAAGTACTGCGAGCCGTGGAAACCGGGGAAGAAGTGCTGGCAGTGGACCTGTCTTACTGCACCTTGGAATTGCCTTTCCATCCGTTCGTTCTTGGCCTTGCCTGATCCCCCTCCTTTCTTGCCACCACCTGCGGACCACCCATGCTCGATACGCCAGTGCTTCTTCATCGCCTTCTTATCCCTACAGATATACCGGCAGCTACTGGAGTCTCTTTGGCAAAGTAGCCCATCCTTGAACAACGGTAGTTCGGCGATGGGCCGCTCCACCTGCGCCGGCACCTCAAGCTCGCTGGGGAATATGATCAAGCCGTGCCAGCCTCTAACCTCGCTACCAATCGATTCCGCCTGCTTCCGGCTCATCCGGTGGTGTCTTCCCTGCAGATGGCCTTCCACCTGGTCTGGCCAGACTGCGTACCTACACTCCTTGCAGATCACGAGCTGATGCTGTATCTGGTGATGGAAGTAAGCGGTTGCTATTGGTTCAGCCATTGGAGAATGATAATAATGATGATGATGGTGGTGTGAGAAGAAGTTTCGTTATAGATACCACTACCGCTGGCTGGCTGGCTAGCTAGCTGGCTAGCTGCTCCACCCCCTCCCCTTCTCCTCCTCCTCCTCCTCCTCCTCCTCTACCGCCCGCACGGATCACCCGCTTGCCTGCCCGCCCGCCCGCCCGCCCGCCCGCCCGCCCGCACGCGCGCATGCACGGATCACTTCTACCCTATTAAACCTACCCTAAGCTTACCCTAAGTGCCAGATATCTTGCGACGCAGCGACTGGTTTTTAACAAGCTATATATAAAAAGTGATCGTATCGTCAAGCTCTACAACTTGGCCGAGTTTAACATCGATCCGAGCAGTTCTCTCTGAGTCCACCGCGGTGAGTCCACCGCGGTCGAGCCCTAACCTACCCGGCGAAAAGTTTTGGTGGGGGATGAGTCCACCGCGGTCGCGGTGGACTCGCACCTTTTGGTTAGGAGAAAAAAAACTTGACACCTACTATTAGTAGTAGGTTAGTGTCTAAAGTGTGTTACAATCGATTCCTACGGTCGAATCAACGTTGGTGGTGCGGCTCTGCCCGCTAGCGAGCGCTCGGACCACCCCACCATGAGCGAAATCTTCAAAGAATTTGCGGCTAGGGGAGGTGGTGGAGGAGAGGAAAAGGCGGTAAAGGAGAGGCGTAAGCTGCTAGCAAGGCAAGGGAGTAAAAGAGCAAGGATAGAGGATACCATCGAGGTAGCAATTAGAGCGCCTACGGCCTTTTTAAGCAAGACAGGCGCCAACAAAGAAGACACGCAAATTTTACGCCAGAAGGCAGAGCAGCTCCAGCGCCTAGTTAAGAGCCAGCTAGGAATGCTTCAGAGACAAGAGGACATGATCAGCGCTCAGGGTGAGCAGATTAAGGACCAATAGAAGGCTATAGCAACTCTTATAGCTGCAGTCAAGGAGCTATCCCAGGAGATAAAAGCAACGAAAAATGAACAAGCCCGCTTCTCTCGCGAAGCCGGGGAAATCAAGGCAAGGCTGGCTAAGCCTCCCAGCCAGATAAAGCCAACATATAGCGCGGTCCTTGGAGCAGCACCAGTAGCAGCAAGCCCTAAGCTGCCACTCCAGGGAGCAGCAAAAGCAAAAGCGAACGAGGAACCCAGAACGGTGACAGTGGATATTACAAGAGCCAGAGGCGAGAGAAGCGACCTAAACAAGGTTAAAGCAGCTCTAGATAAGGGCCTGGATAGCTACGAGGTTACCAAGGAGGTCTCTATTGAATTTATCCGGCCTCATGGAGAGGGCGCCATTGACCTGGTCTTTGGCTCTGAGGCCGAGGCCCAGAAGGCGCGCCAACACCCCCGCTGGCTGCAGAGTACATTGCCAGGAGCCAGGGCGAGAGGAGAGACCTGGTACCCAATCAAGTGTGATGGAGTGTCCAAACACATGGTTCTAAACTGGACCACCACTAGGGATAGATCCATCAAAGAGGAGGTTCTTAGCAACTTCCAAAAGGAGAATGGGGATGGCAAGGTTAACTGCGCAGCAAGGAAAGCTGCGTGGCTCAGCAAAACTGAGGTGGGAAAGGCAACTGGATCGCTGGTTATCTGGCTAGCAAAGAAGGAGGCGGCGCAGTACCTCCTCACCCAAGGCTCAGTACGGTTTGGGGCCTCTGCAGCCTACTGCACCATGTTTAAGGAGAGAGAGGACCAAAGGCCGTGCTTCAGATGCAATAAATACGGCCACAAGCAAAGCAGATGCACTGGGAGCATCCGGTGTGGAATCTGTTCTAGTGGACACGACACACGCAACTGCAACAAAAGGGACAGTCCAAGGTGTCCAGCCTGCGGCGACGCACACACTATCTTTGATAGAGGGTGCCCACTTCACCCAAGGCACGCAAGACCAGGCGCTAGAACAGCTGTAAGGCCAACAGGAAAATCGGCAAACACGCCAGCGGAGAAGCCGGTATCCGAGAAGCCGGCATCCAAGCCTGCAGAGAAGCCGGTATCCGAGAAGCCGGCATCCAAGCCTGCAGAGAAGCCGGTTGTAACGGCGGGCCTCTGCCTCTAAGGATCAAACACCAAAGAGGGTGGTAAGCCGTATGGGGGTTTACCTTGAGTGGGTACAAGGGAGGGTGTGAGAGAACGAAGTGACGAACACACGTGACAGAACACTATGTGTGAAGGCCGTGTTACTAATCAATGGTGTAGATTGATTATTGAAGTTGACCACGGAGGGTCAAGTATCTAGCTAAGTGAGTGTGCTTATATACTATAGGAAAGCTATGACAATCTAGTGTTGCTCCATGTAGCCGGGCTACGCTGGGCGACGGTTGCTGTATGTCGCCCGGCTCGTGAGGGCGACATGTGGATCTTAGGTAGATCATCACGTGCACTAGTCACGTGGGGATGCCTTTTCTTGCAGGGTTCCTTCGTGAGCCCCTCACCTTTCTGCGTCTTTAGAGACTGTGCCGTAACACCGGTATCCGAGAAGCCGGCATCCAAGCCTGCAGAGAAGCCGGCATCCTCCCAGCCAGTAGAGACGCTAGCAACGGGTGATGTTGAAATGGGGGAAGATAGCACCACTACCATATGTTAGAGGGTCTCCGGATCCTCCAGCTAAACGTCGGAAAGAGAATGGAGGTTCAACAGAGCCTCCTTAACAACCTGGAAACGGCCCAGTTCGACGTGTTGGTAGTATCAGAGCCGTACTTGTACAGAGGAGAAGACGACAAACCAAGGGTCAACTCCCACCACCAGTGGGAGGCCGTGACCCCAACAGTACACAGAGAAGGACACACACGGCACAGATTCCGAGCAATGATCTGGGTAAATAACCGGATCAAAGCTCAGGTGGTACCAGTGGAATCGCCAGATATTGCAGCAGTCCTGTTACAGGCAGGAGGAAAGCCAATACTATTATTCTCAGTATATATACCTAGGGAAGGTAGAACGGTCTATAATGATGTTAGTACTCTTGCAGAGAGAGTTAGACTCATTGACCAGGCCATACAAGAGACGGAACAGCAGGAAGGAAAAGAGCTAGAAACTATCATTACAGGAGACCTAAACCGACATGACCAGCTCTGGGGAGGAGATGCGGTTGCTCATGAGGCACGCCAGGGAGAAGCAAGTGAGGTGATTAGGCTCATACAGAAGCGAGGGCTGCAGTCCTTACTCCGGCCAGGCACAATTACCTGGGAGCATCAAAATGGAAGAGTAAGGTCCACTATCGATGTGACGGTCTAGACCGTTAAGTGCCTTGGAAGATCCCTGCGGCGATGAGTTAACAATTATGAGTCAACACCTAATGACTCAAAGGGCGCACGGATCAACTACTTCGGTATATAATACCTTCCTACGCTTATTATTTCCTTTCTCCTTAGCTTAGTCTTCTTGTAGAAGTATGCCAATGCATTTCCGCGAGTGCACCGGGTGCAAGCCCTCACATTAGACTAAGCTCAACACCTCCTCTTCGCGCCAAGGCTCCCACGCGAGCACCGGCATTCCTCCCCACAATAAGCAACCAAGAAGACACCTAAGACACCTAAGACACCCAAGACACCCAAGACAATCAAGAAGATAACCAAGAAGACAACCAAGAAGACAACCAAGAAGACAACCAAGAAGATAACCAAGAAGACAACCAAGAAGACAACCAAGAAGACAACCAAGAAGATAACCAAGAAGACAACCAAGAAGACAACCAAGAAGACAACTAAGAAGACAACCAAGAAGACAACCAGGAGAAAACCTAACGAAGCAACAATGGAAAACGACAAAGCACCACCAGAAGCACCCCCACAGTGGTTCTTCCAATACATGGAACAGAAGGAGAAGCAACAGCAAGAGGAACTCCGCCTCTTACAGCTG
This sequence comes from Neofusicoccum laricinum, assembly GCA_029906385.1. Taxonomy (NCBI): domain Eukaryota; kingdom Fungi; phylum Ascomycota; class Dothideomycetes; order Botryosphaeriales; family Botryosphaeriaceae; genus Neofusicoccum; species Neofusicoccum laricinum. Next base: position 41,927 of record CP123726.1, read on the forward strand.
AAGCATGAAGAAGAGCTGCGACAAGTTCGCGAAGAAGAACAGAAGCGTATCACTAATGGAGCAAAGCCCGGCAAAGCCCTACCCCAGCTCCAAGAGTACTACGGCGAACCCGAAAAGCTTGAGGCCTGGCTACAGCAAGCTCAAGTAAAAATCCGAGTTGACTACCACCAGTGCACTGAATTTGTTAAATTCTGGGCATTAGCCGCTTGCCTTCGAGGTAAGGCACTTAAGAGAATGGACGCGTGGACACGCCAATTCGGGACTCCAGACCAAGCATACGCAGACACCTTCTTCCAGCAAATGCAACTCGTCTTCCAGGACCCTCAAGCCAAAGAACGAGCTCAACGAAGATTGGATTCGCTACGTCAAGGGAGAAGGCCATTTATCGAAGCCTATATGGAATGGCAAAGCCTCCTAATCGAAGCAGGCGGAGCAGACTGGCCTGACAGTGCCAAGAAGATGTCGCTGGACCGAATCCTCGGAGACGAGCTTGCACGCGCAATGATTACGGTCCCAGCAAGCGGCAGCTTCGAAAGCTACTGCAACACGTTAAAGGAAGTAGACGATCGTCTCCACGCCTACCAGACTCGAACAGGCCAGAAGCTCCAGAAACAGATAAGCCAGGAACGCCTTAAGTGGCAGGCCTCACAGACCTGGAGGACAACAACTCCTCAAGATGCTCAGCCAAAAGCGGATCCAAATGAAATGGACTGGCAGCCATCGCCACCCGCCCAAGCTGCTACAACTCAGCCGAGAAGAGCGAGGTGGGTGACCCAAGAGGAAATCAACCGACGCCGTCAAAATAGGCTCTGTACACGCTGCGGTGGCTCCGGACATTGGTGGCAGGCATGCCCTTATGCCCCTGCCCGCCGCCCTACTCAAGCCAACCCTACGAGACAGGCGAAGCCTATCTTAGCCCCCAGCTTGAGGATGAGGAGAACGATAATCAGGACTCGGGAAAAGAGTAGCTCCTGACCAAAATCGCCGTCAGGAGCAGAAGGAGCAAAGCAAGCTAGAAGCTGGCTATCAACCAGCTAATAGTAAGCTTCAAGCAGATTGGAAGCAGTTCGAGAAGAAGCATATGGAGAAGGCACCTTTTCTAGTTTCTACACTTATCAATAGAGTTGTCTCTGCACAAACTCTTATTGACTCAGGTTGCCTCTCCTACGGCTTTATTGATGCTCAATTTGCACGCAAGCATAAGCTCCAGCGTATCTCAATCGAACCAAGACAAATCCAGTCAGTGGACGCAATAACCGACTCCTGGATTACCGAAGTAGCTGTCGCCGAGCTCGATGTTGGTGGACACCAAACAAAACAGGCGTACTTTCATGTTGCCCCAAAGATTGAAGGGTATAGCATTATCCTAGGTCTGCCCTGGCTAGAGAAGGAGAAAGCGGTACTAGACGCTGAACAACAGACACTCCGCTTTAAGGATTCTGGCCTTACAATCTGTAATCAGAAGGAGACACAAACGCCTAACTACCGGAGAATTGGAGCAGTTGCATTTTATTACCTCACCCAGAGAAAACGACTAGGAGTTCAAGTATTCTCTGCAAGCTTAGCGGATATTAATAAGGCTCTTGCAGAGAAGAAACATACCAACCCAAGCACTAAGTTACCACCTTGGCTAGAGAGATTTCTACCCGCATTTGACCGAACAGAGGCTAACAGGCTACCACCCCACCGGCCTGGAATTGATCACGCAATCGAGCTTGAAAAGGATGAGAACGGCAAGACACCACAGGCACCATGGGGGCCCCTATACAACATGTCAAGAGATGAGCTATTAGTCCTCCGGAAGACCCTTACGGAATATCTTGATAAGGGATTTATCCGTGTAAGCAATTCGCCTGCAGCCGCTCCTGTCCTATTTGTACGAAAACCAGGAGGAGGCCTACGATTCTGCTGTGACTATCGTGCACTCAATCAGCTTACCCGAAAGGACCGTTACCCATTACCCCTTATCCAGGAGACTCTCAACAGAATTAGCAAGGCACGCTGGTTTACCAAACTTGATGTTATTGCAGCGTTTAATAAGATCCGAATCAAGCCAGGAGACGAATGGCTTACAGCATTTCGAACACGTTTTGGACTATTTGAATGGCTTGTTACCCCATTTGGACTCGCCAATGCCCCAAGCACCTTCCAACGGTACATCAACTGGACACTCCAGGAGTTTCTTGACGACTTCGTATCAGCCTACGTTGACGATATTCTAATTTTCACCGAAGGATCTCGCTCGCAGCACCGGAAACATGTTACTCAAGTACTTGAGAAGCTTCAAGCAGCAGGGCTTCAGCTCGATATCGATAAATGCGAATTCGAGGTTCAGTCAACCAAGTACCTTGGATTTATCATTGAAGCAGGCAAGGGCATCCGCATGGATCCTATAAAGATTAAGGCTATTCAAGAATGGGAAGCGCCAATAACGGTTAAAGGAGTACTTGGATTCCTTGGTTTCGCAAACTTCTACCGTCGCTTTATCGATAGGTACTCACAGATCACGGCTCCCCTACGCGTACTCACAAGGAAGGGCAATCAATTCAACTGGACTCAAGAAGCAGAGGCAGCCTTTAAGAAATTAAAGAGGGCCTTTATCACAGCACCAGTTCTCGCCCAATTTGACCCGGATCGGAAGACAATCCTCGAAACTGACTCCTCTGGGTACTGTACTGGAGGTATCCTATCTCAATACGATGACGATGGAGTACTCCGACCAGTTGCCTACTTCTCAAAGAAGAATGTACCAGCAGAATGCAACTATGAGATCTACGATAAGGAACTTCTCGCAATTATCAAATGCCTTCAGCAATGGGATGCGGAACTACGCAGCGTTAAGGAATTCAAGATCATTACAGATCATAAGAACCTCGAGTACTTCACCACAGCTCGACGACTGTCTGAGAGACAAATGCGATGGCAGCTCATTCTGAGCAGGTTCAACTTTACCATTGCCTACCGACCTGGCAAGCTAGGAGCACAACCGGATGCACTCACAAGAAGAGATCAAGACCTACCAGTGTCCCAAGATGATGAGAGGTTGCAACATCGCATTGCACAGCTCCTCAGCCCTGACAAGATCCAAGCCAACTGTTGGAGAGTGCTCGCAGTACCAGTACAGACAAGACGACAAGAAAGAACTGAGAGAGAAGCATACGAACCGACAGACACGCAGCAAACAGAGCTAATTGAGGATCATTTGCGACAACTCTGGCAAGAGGCTAAATTGGCGGACCCGGATCAAGAACGCCTAGTAACGGCAGTAAGAGAAGATAAAAGGACATTACCAAACGACTTAGAAGAGCCAGTCAAGCTCTCAGTCGCTGATTGCTCTCTGAATGGCCAAGGAGAGCTACTATTCCGCAGCAGGCGCTGGGTGCCGAATTACGAGCCACTGAGGACTAAGTTAATTCAAACACTTCATGATTCGACTATGACGGCTCATCCTGGACGTAACGGGACGATAGCCCTCGTCGCTAGGCAATTCTTCTGGCCAAACTTCGTATCAGACGTACGAAGATTCGTGCGGAACTGCGACGTTTGTGGAAGGACAAGAGTCTGGAGAGATCGTAAGCAAGGACTATTGCGGCCGTTACCTGTACCAAATCGTCAGTGGAGAGAGATCTCGATTGATTTTATTGGCCCGCTACCTGAGAGCCAAGAATGTCAAATGCTTATGGTAATCACCGATCGTCTGGGGAAGGGAGTTATTCTTGAGGGCTGCAAGGATACCGAAGCTGAGACAATCGCCAATCTATTCATTAAGCGCTTCTACCGCTATCATGGAGTCCCAGCAGCAATCGTCTCTGATCGAGGTAGTCAATTCGTTGGCCAACTATGGAAAAGAGTCTGCCAACTACTCAAGATCGAGAGGCGCATATCGACAGCGTACCACCCGGAGACAGATGGATCGACAGAGCGCGCTAATACTGAAGTCGAGAAAAAACTCCGTCGAATGACCAATCAAGCGCAGAACAACTGGGTCGATTGGTTACCAGCAGTCGAGCTCGCGATTAATGGTCACGAATCCTCATCAACAGGCGTTAGTCCCTTCTTCCTCTCTCATGGATACCATCTCGAGCCGCTACAGCTATTCGAAGATCCACAGCCCATGCAGAATCCGACGTCGCCCATCCAGAAGGGAGAAGCGATTGTTGCGAAGATCAAGGAAATCACCGAATGGGTAGAAGCATCGATGGCAAACGCGCAACAGGATCAGGAGGCCCAAGCGAATCGACACCGGAACCCATCACCTGCGTACAAAGTGGGAGATAAGGTCTGGCTGAGCATGAAGAACATTAAGATAGACCGCCCAAGCCGGAAGTTAGATGACCGCTCAGCAAAGTTCACAGTTACTGAAGTAGTTGGTCCCCACAGCTATCGACTGGATGTGCCAAGTAGCATACACAACGTCTTTAATGTTGACCTCCTACGTCCTGCTGGAATAGACCCTCTGCCGAGTCAAGAACAGGACGACTACCAGCCGCCGCCAATATTAGATGATGGACACGAATGGTGGATAGTTGAGGCAATTCATGGAGAAAGGATGAAACGAAAGCGCGGCCAACGAAGGCCCCAGAAGCAATACCACGTTAAGTGGAAAGGATATGCAAGACTAACTTGGGAGCCAGCGTCGGCACTTCAAGAAACGGACGCGCTCAAGTCCTACCTTCAAGCCCGAGAAGAGGGGGGTAATGTGACGGTCTAGACCGTTAAGTGCCTTGGAAGATCCCTGCGGCGATGAGTTAACAATTATGAGTCAACACCTAATGACTCAAAGGGCGCACGGATCAACTACTTCGGTATATAATACCTTCCTACGCTTATTATTTCCTTTCTCCTTAGCTTAGTCTTCTTGTAGAAGTATGCCAATGCATTTCCGCGAGTGCACCGGGTGCAAGCCCTCACAATCGACCTTATACTTACATCCGAGTTCCTAGCAGAAAGGCAAGAGTTCTGCAGGATACACCAAACCGACCATGGCTCCGACCACCGCGCAATTGAGACCTGCTTTGACCTATCAGTCACACGGGCGGAAGAGAAGAAAGGACGGTTACTTTTTCGGAAAACCAACTGGGATCTAGTAAACAGAGACCTCCGCTCTACCCTTCTTCCACCAGTAAGGATTAAAGACAAGGAGACCCTGGAGAAAGAAGCAGACCAACTTGTTCGGATAGTACAGGAGGTAGTAGAGGCAAGAACACCGCGGGCTAAACCATCACCATACGCAAAGCGTTGGTGGACCGATAAGCTTACAACGCTTCGCCAAAGCGTGTCTACGCTTCGAAACCACTATACAACACTAAGAAGGCAAGGAAATGAACAAGAAGTAGATCTCCGCCTAGTAGCAGGGAAGCTGGCGACCGCTAGGGCCCTCTACCTACAGGAAATCAAAGCCCAGAAGCGAGCGCACTGGAGGGAGTTCCTCGATGATCCTACCAACGTGTGGAAGGCTAACAGCTTTACACGGGTGGAGTCCTCCACTGGAAAGATACCCACGTTGGTAAAGGATGATAGAACTGCAACAACAGAGGAGGAAAAGGCAAGCCTACTACTAGACACCTTCTTTCCTAAGCAGCCAGAGCCGGAAGAACAAACGGATCCACAACGCCAGAAGCAGCTAAAAGTCCCGCCAATTGAGAAGCCTAAGGTGGAGAGGGCAATCATGCTGGCAAACCCGGACAAAGCACCAGGCACAGACGAGCTCCCAGCCCGGGTATGGAAAGAAATCTGGCAGGTGGCAGGTGACCATATCACCAACCTCTACGAGGCATCGCTACGGCTAGGTTATCTGCCAGCCAAGTGGAGAACAGCTAAGATCATCCCACTACGGAAGCCGGGTAGGGACTACATAATGCCTAAAGCGTACAGGCCAATCTCACTGCTAGCAACAATTAGCAAAGGGCTTGAGACAGTTATAGCAAGGCGGGTGTCATACCTAGCAGAGGAGCACCAGCTACTCCCAAAGAATCACTTTGGCGCCCGGCGCAAACGATCCTGTGAGCAAGCACTCAACATCCTTGTGGAAAAGATTTACGAGGCGTGGAGAGGACAACGCGTTCTCTCCCTAGTCACGTTTGATGTTCAAGGCGCCTATAATGGTGTGAGTAAAGAGGTACTGCTGCAGAGACTACGGGAGAGGCGGCTACCTAAAAACATTATCCGGTGGGTGGACAGCTTCTGTTCAGAGAGAAAAGGATGTGTGATGGTAAATGGGCACTGTTCGCCTCTGCAAGACATCGAACACCCAGGAGTACCCCAAGGCTCACCACTATCACCAATCCTATACATCCTGTACAATGCAGGACTGGTGGAAGGGCCAATCAACAAGGAGCAAGGCACTCTAGGCTTTGTAGATGACTATACAGCCTGGGTAACTGGGCCCTGTGTAAGCACCAACGTCAAGACCCTCCAGGAAAAGTTCATACCAAAGGTAGAGGCCTGGGCACGTAAAAGCGGGGTCACCTTTGAAGCGGAGAAAACCAAGCTGATCCACTTCACGCGGAATCCAATAAAGGATGACGTCCCAACCCAGGCCCTAACCTTTCAAAGCCAGGAAATCCAGCCAAGCGATACTGTCAAGATCCTTGGTGTGCTACTAGACAAGAAGATGCAGATGAAGGACCATGTGGCGAGAGCTATAACAAAGGCAATGAAGCAGTGTCTAGCAATAAAGCGGTTAAAAGGGGTACGGCCAAGGGCAATGAGGCAACTCTTTATTACCACAGTTGTCCCTATAACTGACTACGCTGCCTCATGCTGGTACGGGCCAGGCCGGTTGGGAACAAGCAAACTGCTCGGCATGCTTGAAAGGATCCAGCGACTAGGAGCCCAGGTGATCACCAGAGCGTTTAAAACAGTGGCGCTACCAGTACTGGAAGCGGAAGCTGGTTTGTGCTCGGTGGAATCCAGACTGAAGAGGAAGGTGGGCAAGCACCTCGTTGGACTCCTCAGTCTCCCAGAGGCGAATCCAGCAGCCAGGTGTGTAAAGGCACTCAGGTCACAAGGTGGAAGGTGGCAGAGTCCCTTGCAGCACACATGGAACGAATTTGCAGAACTGGCCAGACCAGAGAAGGCCCCCAGATGGAGACAATCCTGCCTTGGAGCCGTCCCCCATGGGCAGCGCTGGCTGGAACGCGGATCCAGATTGAAGAGAAGGAACAGGCAAAGAGAAAAGTGCAGCAGCTACCGCAGTCAAGTACAGTCTATGTTGACGGCGCAGTAAGAGAAGGGGTGTGCAGCATTGGGGTGGTCCGTATGGTAAATACACACCAGCCAGTGACAATCCTCCAAGAGACAGTAGCAAGAGCCAAGTCCTTTTCAGTCCTTGCTACCGAGCTTCTTGCAATACTAGCAGGGCTGGAAAACCTGGGCACAGAGAGAAAAGGGAGAAGAAACGTTTTTCTGGTCACAGACAGCCAGAAGGCACTGAAGGCAATCCAGACTGACACTCAAACAGAGGGGCAGTACATCTTACAAGACATCTACAAGGTGATGGATAAGATTATAGCCCGAGGTGTTACCCCCTGGCTCATCTGGGTGCCAGCCCACTCAGGGGTGAAGGGGAATGAGGCAGCAGACATAGCAGCAAAGAGGGCAGTCAAACCAGGCCAGAGACCGGAGCGAGACTCCCAGGACCGCCGGAGGCTGGTCAAAACGGTCACGCAGGCGGTGCTGGTAAAGGTACAAGAGGAAGAGAAGGAAAAGACAAAGCAGAGAAAGAGGTACGGAAGATACACGTGGGAGCTGGATGGTACTGCTCCAGGTAAACACACTATCAACCTCTATAACAGACTGGACTCGGAGCAGGCAGCAGTCCTGATTCAGTGCCGCTCAAACCACTGCCGACTCAAGCCTTACCTCTACAGAATAGGGCGAGAGGAGTCAGATAAGTGCCAGTGTGGCATGAGCCAGGAGACAATTAAACATGTACTACTAGAGTGCCCGCAGTGGCGTAACCTTAGACGAGAACTCGTGGTCGCAGCAGGGAAGAGATGGGGGGATGTTTCCTTTTTATTAGGTGGATGGAGCGGATGGGAGGACCGGCACACTGGGAAACCAGTAGATGGTCCAAAGGAGAAGTGGAAGCCTAATTATGCAGTAGTCAAGGCAGCCATTCAGTTCCTACAAAGAACCGGGCGGTTCCAAGATGAACATGGGGAGGCTTACACATCGAACCCACCACAAGAGATGTAAGGGTAGTAAAGGGAGTAAACAGATTGGACTAAGAAGTGAGAAGAGGCTAAAGAACAGGACAATGTAAGGCTAAAGAGAGGGACGGCTCTTATACTACCTAGAATGTATCGTAGCCTGACAGAATCAATCAATCAATCAATCAAACCTTTCGGTTAGGGCTGAGAAACATAACCTCGTGAATCATTGCCTAGGCAGTCGTCATCTCCAGCTGAGCTTCTGCTGTCTCTGTCAGAGGGGTGGCCATTTCGGCTTGCCCAAGTTGAACGTCGCGAAGGCCCGAGTCAAGCTGCGAATAAGCTCTTCTTGGGTTGCCTCGTACCTCTCTTCTTTTCCGGTCTCGAGAAACAGCATCCGCTATTCGCCGAGAGGTCTTCTGGACCGTCGTGGGCTCCATCCTCCAAGATTGAGGGGCATGACCACGCTCGTGATTTTACTTTGGGGTCATCCGATACACAACGTTTCCGATTCTTCTGAGATACTGGTTCAGAGGAAGCTTCGTCTGCTGCTTTCACGACTGGGTCAGCTCGGCTTCCACCACCGAGAATGTTCACTGGGCAGAGCATTTGGACGATGAAGCATTCTTTATTTGACGGCAAACTCAAGGAGATTCGAGGAGTGACTGGCGATTGCCTTGTGCTTCGCCGTTCCTTTCGATCTTGGTTCATTTGCAGTTGAGCGGCTGGACACGGCCTGGGCTGGGATGGTGGCGAGGTCGCTGGGTAAGGAGACAGCTGCAGGGCGTGGGACCTGCAGGGCTCGCCGTCGTCGAAGTTTCTTTTCGTTTCCCGTGTTCCTGGAGCCTGTTTTCACAGGCTGGCCTGCTAAAAGCTCTCTTTGAGCTCGATCCCGGCGAAGCAAATCTTGCCCATCTCGCATCACGCGAGAGAGGTACGCCTGAGACCATGCTTAAGTCGCAGACTGATATCAGCAGAGATGCAGTGGTAGATGGCAAAGCGGCGACAGTTTCATCACTTCTGGCGGGAGAGTAGAGCGGCAGCTGGATGGAAACGGAAGTCTCGGAGCTGTTTGCAGATCCCTGGCCCAAAGGGGCAAACTGACGGCCTGAATATAAAGTTGCAGAGCCCATTTCAGTAGGCTTCTAGAAGCGGGCCTCACCAACGAGATTAATGAGAGTGCTGAGGTAAGTCGCAAAGGTGGTGGCGTTGAGATTGCGCAAAGAAAAGACGCTTTGATGAGGCTGTTTGATGCTGACCGCAGCGCGCTGTCCAGCTCGCACGTGTCAAAGGCAATGCAGTCTCGCCTTCCACTGCTCCAGAAAGCCAAGGCGAGGTTCGCGCATCAAGCTGCGCTCTCACCGGCCTGGAACCGGTCCCGCTCTCGCGCGCTGTCGCACAACCCTCCGTAGAGGCAGCGGATGCGGCTGGAACTCTCGCGCTCTTTGATCTCCTTGCTCGCCCCTCCCTCTGTGTGTGCAGACTCCAAGATCGACATTCAACCCGACCTCCGATGTTCGGCATGGCAGTGGCGGTGGGTCTGGCAGCAGTGTGAAACGCGTCGGGTTGTGGAAGGTACGCCCATGCGAACGCCATTGAAGCGCGAGCGATAGCGGGTACTGGCGGCGTTTGCTGTTGAACGAGCCGGGCTGACAAAGGTCGCAGGTTCCGGCCGCCGATCGAACGGAAGGCGTGTCATCTCGCCGAGACACGGTAGGTGGGAGGCCGTCCTGATATACGGCACGCACCTTCCTTCGCAGAGGCTGAGGTGCTGGCTGTTCGGCGGTGATGCGGAGATCAAACACGCAAGTGGGGAGTAGGCGGCGGCGGGACCGCACGGGGGCCCTGCTGCCGCCTACTCCTACCACGAAACATCTGAAGAAGAAGAGGCTTGGGGGATACAGGCTCTCCCGCACCGCCAGTCGCCCGCGGGCGAAAACACAGCATAGACGGCAATAGGCGCGGTGCAACAGGCTAAGGTCTCTGCCCCCGATGTTGATGTCGCTGCAGTCACCTCGGGCCGGAGATTGGGCCTCGGGGGTCGGGCGATGGCGCAGCTGGCGACCGCGAGGGCTGGCTGGGTGGCACGTATCTCCGAGTCAGCGCGCGGTCGGCGTGCCAAAGTACCCCCGAGACCTGCCGTTGGGCGGCCCCGGCACCGCCAGGACGCGCAACACCACCACCCGGCGCGTCTTCTGCGGGGAGCTGCTCCTTGCGCCCGGCGCTCGCTGGCGCGTGTGCCCGCCCGCGCGCCGCCTCCTTCTGGACGCCGCGGGAGCCCGCCCGGCAAGTGGACGCGCCGCCCTGCGACGCTCGGGAGCTGGCCGAGGCCGGCTGCTCCCGTTTCGAGTGACGCATTCTGCCGCGGGGGCGGGGCTCCCCTGCCCGCCCTGCCCGCTAGCTACCCCACGCCCTCAATGCCAGGCCAAATTCCGCGCAGGCTTGCCGCGAAACACGTCCACGCCTATATCTGGCGCGGCGCCCGCCTGCCATGGCCGCCATTGACCTGCACCCGACTCCTCCTGCGCCGCCATGGACGCCAACAAGGACCTGCGCGTCGCCATCATCGGCTCAGGTGCGTGCTAGCCCCCCCCCCCCTCACTGCGCGCGCTCGCGCTGACTGACTCTCTGCTCTCCAGGCATGGGCGGCCTGACGTGCGCCCTCTCGCTCGCCCGCCAGGGCTTCAGGCACATCGACGTGTACGAGATCGCGTCGAATCTGGGCTTCGTGGGCGCCGGCATCCAGCTGGCGCCCAACATGGCGCGCATCCTCGACCGGCTGGGCGTGTGGAAGGACATCGAGGCCGAGGCCGTCGACCTGAAGGAGACCAGCATCCGCCAGGGCTCGACCGACGGCGAGCTGGCCCACGTCGACCTCAACTACATCCGCCAGACCTACGACTTCCCGCACATGGTCGGCCACCGCGCCTCGCTGGCCGGCTCGCTGTACGAGGGCTGCAAGCGCGAGAGCGCCATCAAGTTCCACTTCGGCATCACCGCCCAGGAGGTCGTCTCGTGGGCCCCCAAGCCGCGCGTCAAGGCCGTGCCGCGCGACGGCGAGCCCTTCGAGATCGAGGCCGACTTCGTCCTGGCCGCCGACGGCGTCAAGAGCGTCATCCGCGACCAGATGCTGAAGGAGCTGAAGCTCGACGCCTCCATCGTCGACACCGGCCAGGCCGCCTACCGCATCATGCTCACCCGCGACGAGCTCAAGCACGACCCGGAGCTGCTCGCCCTCCTCGACAAGGAGGCCGTCACGCGCTGGATCGGCGAGAAGCGCCACATCATCGCCTACCCCGTCTCCGGCAAGAACATCTACAACCTGTCCACCGTGCAGCCCGACAAGAACTTCGCCGACGCCCCCTCCATCACATACACAACGAAGGGCTCCAAGGAGGAGATGCTCAAGGTCTTCGGCGACTTCTGCCCCATGATCCTGCGCATGCTGAACCTCGTGCCCGAGGGCGAGGTCTGCGAGTGGAAGCTGCGCGTGCACGCCCCGATAGAGAGCTGGGTGCACGGCCAGATCGCCCTGGTCGGCGACGCCTGCCACCCGACGCTCCCGCATCTCGCCCAGGGCGCCGCGCAGGCCATCGAGGACGCCGCCGTGCTGGGCGTCATCCTGGCGCGCATGCCCGACCAGTCGCCCGAGACCGTCAACAAGACCCTGCGCGTGTACCAGGAGCTGCGGAAGGAGCGCGCAGAGACTCTGGTCGAGCTTGCTGCCGCGTCCGGCAGGTCGCTTCATCTCGGCGACGGTGCCGCCAAGGAGGAGCGGGACAAGCAGTTTGCTGCGCTCAAGGACAAGAAGGGCGGCTCCGTGCCGGACAAGTGGGCGGATGCGGACGTGCAGAAGAAGATTTACGGGCACGATTGTATGAAGGTCGCGGAGGAGGAATATCTGAAGCTGTTGAAGGCTCTGGACCACAACGGCTCGTCGTAGGGATCGGACGAGTAGGCGCCGTGCGTATTCACATGTTCATATTTGTATGCTCAACAGTTCAAGAACAGACCATGGTGGCATCGGAGAAACTTGAAATCTAACCGACGCTGCACCCAGAATGCACATAAGATGGTGTTCTGCTGGCTAAAACAATGGGCTGCGAACACCCGCATCTACATTGACTGCACGTCCCTCCTCTTCAGCCGCACCAGCAACTCCCCATCCAAGTCCGAAATCCCAAAGCTCGTCATCGGCGGCATACCCCCACCACCCCCGCCGCCGCCGCCGCCGCCCCCCCACCAGCTCAAACTCATACCGCGCCAGCAGCGACGCAGCCACCTTATTAATCTCCACCGACGCCAAATTCCTCCCGATGCACGCCCGATGCCCAGCCCCAAACGCCATCATGACCTTCGCCTTCTCCCGCGCCTCCCCCTCCCCGCCGCCGCCCAGCCACCGCTCCGGCACGAACCGGTCGACCGCGCCCCCGAACCCGAACACGCCCGCGTCGTGGTGCAGCGCGTGGTTCGTGACCCCGACGTCTGTCCCGGCCGGCAGCCACGCGCCGCAAACGGCCGCGCCGCCCGCCGGCACCGCGCGCACCAGCGGCATCGTGAACACCGGGTTGATGCGCAGCGTCTCGGCGACGGCGGCGGCGGCGAGGTGGTGGCACCGCGTCGTGGCGGCGAAGGCGACGACGCCGTGGTGGCCGGACAGGCTGGAGACTTCGGCGCGCAGTTGGGCGAGCGCGGCGGACGCCCGGAGCAGGTGCCAGAAGAGCAGCGTCGCGGTCGTGGCGGTCGTGTGCGAGCCGGCGATGATGAAGCCGAAGGCTTCGGTTTGGACGTCGACGACGTCGAGGGCGCCGCGGGCGTGCTCGGCGATGAGGTTGGCGAGGAGGTCGCGGCGGGTGGGGTCGGGGGCGGCGAGGCGGGCGGAGACGGCGGAGATGGCGAGCTGGGTTCGTGGTGGTCAGGAGGGAGGGCTGGGGTTGGTTGTGGGGGGGAACGTACCTGGCGGTGCTGCTGGCGGCCTTGGACGATGCGTTGGAGTGCGGGGATGGGGATGCGTGGGAGGTATTTGTTGACGTAGGGGATGATGGAGGGGAATTGCCCGCTCAGCATCGCGAGGAAGACCACCTGGGCGGGACGCCAGATCCGGCGGCTCTGCGGGGAGGTGGTACTGGGTGGGTGTCTCACGTGTTCTCGGAGCGGAGGGAGCGCCTCCTTCTGGCCCTTCTCGAGCATGTTGAAGGATCGCGAGAAGGCCAGTTCGCCGAGGACGTCGAGGACGAAGAAGGATATCCAGGCCTTCAGGTCGATTGCTTCTTCTTCGGCGGTTGCGAGGTCCAGACGGGCTATGAGCTTCTCGAGGCAGGCGTCGATCAACGGTTCCATCTGGCTGACAGACTTGAGGGAGAAGCCGGGTGCCAGCGCCTTTTTGCGTGCCGAGTGGATGTCCTCATCCCGTGTCCCGAAGATGTTCGGGCGGAGAGCAGTGAAGGCATTGTAGAAGGGACTGCATATCGTCAACAAGCGGAAACCTTTCCATCCGGGCGGCGTCGTACCTCTTGACGAATGATTTTCCCGTCAGGTAGATGTCCTTCACGGCTGCCTCGTCGCTGAAGTCCAAATGGTTGGGGCCAATTCGGATGATTCTCCCATATTTCCTGTGCAACTCCAGAATTGCATACTCTAGGTCTCCGTGGACTACATGGTAGGCTTTCCACAGACTACTGAATGATGCAAGAAGCGGACCCGGGTATTTCGCAAGGGGGTGGAGGAAGCGCTGGTAGATGACGTACGCGGCCAGGACCCCGACAATCGGATATTCGAGCATGATGCTTGGAGCCGGAAGCGCGTGCACTGCGATGAGTAGTACTGCCGTTGCACATTAAATTGCCGGTCGTCTGCCTTATTTTCCGATACCTCCGTGAACCCCCGCATTGCGCAGATTAAACCTCCACTAACGGGCGCATCGGGGGGATTGACTCCCGGGCCTGCCGCTTCGGCATATGATTTGACTGCCGTGGCCAAGAGCGTTTCCGCTGTCCGCTAAACACGGGTGCACAGGTAGTTTTTGTCCGTCAAGAACTCTGCTCCAGCATCATCACTCGCACAGCCAAATTCATGCGGCTTATTTTTTGGATTGTCCGCCGATAAAGGACTGATATATAACTGGAAAAGCGAGCACATATATATACAAACATCTACACTTGAATGTACAAGCACCCTCTGCCCTCCACCTCACCACCACCTACACCTCCCCCAATCCAGCTCCGGATCCCTCAACCACGCCTTCCCACACTCCCCAGCCAACTCTCCCCCCCACTCCGCATTCAAATCCACCTCCATCCTCCCCTTCGCATCCACCCTCGCGCCCCTCCCCACCACCCCCGTCACCGCCCCCGTGTGCGCCACCTCCTGCCTTCCGCACCCAGCCCCCTCGCCATCGTCCGGCACCCACACGCGCGGCGCGCCCGAAATCATCGCCGGCGACGCGTACGGGTCCTTGAACGCGGCCACCGCGCCAGCCACGTCGGGCAGCCCGTCCGGTAGCAGCGCCTGCAGGCGCGCAAACGTCGAGTACACCTCCGGATGCAGGTAGCCGAGGAAGCGGTGCCTGGCGGCGTCGCGGACGCCGAGGCGCGTGCCGGGCGGCGGCGGCGGCGGCGGCGAAACCAGCGTCGAGAGGAGCGACGTCGCCTTGCCGGCGGCGGCGAAGGCGTCGCGGGTGGTCGCGGCGGCGCGCGAGGGTTTCTTCTGCTTGGGCGGCGAGGAGGCCGGGTCGGACGGGTCGGCCGAGGGGTCTGGTGGGACGCTGGATGGGTTGATGTGCACGCGCGCGAGCATCTTGAGGAGGTCGAGGGTGGTGGCGGCGAGGCCTTCGGCGCCTTCGAGGGCGCGATCTTTGCGGGACAGGCGCTGCGCGGATGAGGCGGTGGAGGTGTCGGAGTCGTAGGGGTCGTCGTCGTCGTCGTCGTCGTCGTCGTCGTCGTCGTCGTCGTGCCAGGAGGAGGGTTTGGCGTCCGGGGTTTGGCCTCGGCGGGTGCTGTCGAGGCTGCGGGTGCCGTTGTCGGTGTGGGTGATTTCGGGCTCCGCCTCGGGCACCTCGAGGGGGGGGAGTTCGGTTTCGAAGGGCAGGTCGCCGAAGTCTGGGTATGGCAGTGACGGCTCTTCGGGCGTCTCGTAGCCGTCCAGTATGTTTGAGTCCTTCTCGCCGGATAGAGTGCGGGGAAGGTTCTCGAGCAACGGGCCGACAGCCTCGTCGAGCGAGATGTGGACGACGGCGGTGACGGTGATGCCGATAAACATCATGACCATGGGACCAAAGGCCAGTTTGAGAGCGAACAGGCCGAGAAGACAGACCTCAGCGAGGTAGAGGCCGGTGAGCAGTTGCTTGAGGGCCAGCAGATACGACAGCCCTCTAGTGTCGACCTCGGAGGCGAAAACGTAGAGGAGGTTGTATTTGTACACAGTGTGCATGATGGAGCACCCGGCGGCGGTGAATCCAAGAATGAGCGGCGCAATGACGGAGTAGCTGAGCGCTGCAGACCACCAGTTAGCACATTGCACAAAAATCTTCCCGTGCACGAGCCGGTGCCCTACCGATGACGCCCAGGTTGACGAAGACGGGCATGATGCCACCCCAGTGGACCTTTCTCATGCGATGCCACCTGCTGTACATAATCTTGGGGTTCTTGGTGAAACGCTGGACGACGTGGTATTTGAAGAGGCCGGAGAGATGGACCACTTGACTTGCCCCAGCACCAAGACACTGGATGATCATGTACGACAGGTAGAAGTTGGACGCTTTTGGGAGACATGTTGCCAGCAGCTCTCTTGCCGAAAGAGGCTCCTGGATGATTTGGGAGATGGACGCGGACGCGGACGAGGTGAAGGTGGTGACGAGGAAGACTTGGAGCACCTGGAAGCCGAAGTAGGCGCGCTGCGTGAACAATTCGACGAGAGTCAGTGAGGGAACACCCGCCGCTCTTGCGAGGGCTGTTCGGCGGGTTAGCGCGACAACTTTGACCCAGGGGCGCGGATTCCCGTACCTCTCAGAATTCCCGGAACGATGGCCATGAGCAGCGACAGGGCAAAGGCCGGCAGGAGGCCGGTCAAGAAGCCGAGAATGGTGGCGGGCAGCAGTTCGATCCAGCTCAGGAACGGGATGCTCTCGGCGAGGTAGCTGATGTTGCTCGTCATGCCGACAAAGGCGCAGGGAATCGACCAGAACACCGTCATGAGGGCCGTGGCCGTCATGATGCCGAACCGGCGGACGATGCGCTCCCACCACCGCATTCTCAGCGAGAACCAGATGATCTCGTACGGCCGCACGCCGATGTAGCGCTGCGACATGTGCGACGGCCGGTGGTGGGCAAGGGACTGGTAGGCGATCTGGGCCTCGTTCTGCGTGGTGAATTCGATGAAGGCGGCAGGCATCGGGCTGCCGGCGTCGCCACGGTTGACCCTCTTCCGCACCTTGGCTATCTCCTTGCCGAGCTTCTTCAGCCGCTTCCTCGTCCACCTGATGGTGTCCACGCGCCGGCCGAAGTTGGCCAGCGGACGGTGCACCGGGCGCTCCTCCTGGGGGATCCATTGCGCAGCGATCGACCCGGGAACATCGAACGGCGGGCCCTCGGGGCCAAACTTCACAGGCTCGACCCCGCCGTGCAGGTCCGGCTTCTCGGCCGTGGTCTCCGTGCTGGCGGTCGTGGTCGTGTTCGTCCGTGGCTGCTGCACAAGGCCGTGCTCGAGATCTGGCTGTGGGATGTCCGGGTGCCCCTGTTTCGCCATCCGCCTCCAGGCAAAATTTGCTTTCCGGACCAGCTCGAGCTCGGCATCCTGGAGGCGCGATGCCGTCTGGTCCCTCTCCCGGACAAGCCGCTCCAGCTCCCACGACGCCTTTGGAATCCAGACGTTCCTGACCGAATCGCCGAAGACTTTCCGCAGCTTGGCTTCGTCCAGCAGCTGCTCGGGCACGCAGGTGAAAAGCACAGTCTTAGAAGAGAGGCGATTGGCGTAGAACGGGCTCAGCAGGTACGCCTGGCGCAGGTTGATGGCGTAGAGGCACTCTCGGCACACGGTGTAGAGGACGAAGGCTTCCACGGGTCAGCAGACGCGGGCGGCGCACTCGGAGCACGAATGGTCTCACCAAAGAAGATCCAGGCGACGACGCCGTGGACAAAGTACCAGCTGCGGCGGTCCTCTGAGATGTTCCCGAAGGTCAGGCCGTCCAGCTGCTCGCCGCCGCCGCCGCCGCAGATGTGCAGCGGCAGCAGGATCGGCCACGTCAGGCAGCAGCCCACCAGGCAGATGTTGCGCACCACGCGCAGGAAGCGCAGAAACAGGAAGCCGTCGACGGACGAGTGGTTCAGCACCGCCGTGTCCGGGATGCGCCAGAAGGCCCGGACCCACGTGAGCCAGGTGTCGGGCAGCGCGGCGGTGCGCTCGCTGCGCGTGAAGAGTCAGCACGGCGCTCGACGCGCGCGGGAGAAGACGTACTAGGGATGCAGGCTCGACAGAAAGGTGCGCGGCGCATAGACGCGCGGGCACCTGCGGCGGCAGAGCAGGAAGACGGCGAGACACACGGCCACATACACGGACACGGGAATCAGGGTGGTGAACAGGGCCGCGATCGAGGCCGAGTTGGAGCCTGAGCTGATGCCGGTGACGGTGGCGGACGACGAGCCATCGCGGGACGAGCCGACGCGGGGGTCGTCGTTCTGGTTCTACGTGCGCGCCGTCAGCCGGGGTCACAGGGCAGCAGGGCGTGTCACGACGGGCCACGGCGGGCCGCCGCCGTGCGCCTTCTCAACTCACCACCGGGCTGTCTCGCGCAAACAGTGCGGCGCCAATATCCATCTCAGAGTCGCACGCATCGAGGCCGGCCGCGTCGCGATGGGCAGGCGCAGGCAAGAGGAGTCCAGCCCTGCGGATTTGAATGCGGAGCGACAGGAGACCCGACCAGCCACGCCGCGCTGCCGAGAATTGCGCCCGGCCAGAGCCACGCCAATCAGCTGGCGGAGTGGCAACGCTGCCGTGCGCCTGCCGTGGGCTGCACCTTAGCAGCCCGCCGCGACTCGAGCAGCCGTCCCATTGGGTGCTCGGCGCTCCCGATCGGTGGCGGTACTGCGCCACAGCGTCGATTTGTGCGTCCCGGGGCGCCCAATGCTCGCAGGCCGCACCATGGCGCCCGCCGCGGAGGGCCCTCCGCCATTCTTCCATCACCGGCTCCCGACCACCAGAGGCCCGAGTGATCGCGAGCAGACTCAGAGCCCGCCGGGACGCGCCCTCCTCGTGGCTGGCTGGAGAGCGATATATCGATTGGATGATCCCTCCTGCGATTGGGAAATGGTCAGTCCGCCGTCCACGTGGCAGGGATCGCCCGCCTCGCTCCGTCCTTTCCCTTCGTCTTGCAGGGACCAGCCTGAGCGCTGGGAACTGCCAGACGCGCCTTTCCGTCGCCGTCTGCACGCCGCGCTGCCGGATGGGCGGCGGATGGCGTCAGCGTCGGAACGCGCCCGCCGTTGCAACGCTGACGGGTGGCTTGCACCAGACACTGGACGAACGCTCTGGATCTGTCTGCTGGCGTGTCTTTGTACTCGGTCACTCACGAGCGCGGCTGTAATACCGGCAGTTCCCACTCCGTTCCACCCAGTCCGATCGAGGCTCTGGGCAAGTGAGCAGCCGGGTTGCACAGCTGGCCCCCTTATTCTCTATCGGGCCTATGGCGTAGCTTATACACGCACACTGTCACGCCTCAGCTGGAAACCTCTATACGCGGCCGGCCAATGCTCCGTGCGCAGTTTCTCCGGGCGGATCTGCAGCCTCTATCTCGGCTACAGCTGCAAACGGACTTCACTTACACCGTTCAACCCGCTCCGAAGCTGCTTTTCCATCGCGCGCGTGTACAGTTGGCTTGGCCGCCCTTCATGCTGATTGGACCACTTTCAGACGAGTTTCAAATGAGGGTTTGAGTGCCCACGTCGTTGATTCGGATAATTCGGATTCCCGGGTGTCCCTTTCGAGCGACCCCGAGCCGTCCGCCTCTTCGCGGGATTGGATACACAACTGGGAATGGTGCAGATGGCACCTGCATCGGGCTGGCCCCCTGCCATCGGCTTCTCTCAGTCGAATGCCCCACCCGCACACAGAAAGTCCTTCTTGCCCAGCTCCACGCCCTTCATCCTGCAGATCGCGTACGCCGTTGTGGGGTGGAACCAGAAGTTTGGCATGACGAACTGGTTCAAGTACTTGGTTCCGCTGTCGAACGAGAACTCAGTTCCAACACCTTTCTCGCCTACCAAAATTTAGTCCCAGAGACAACGGTGCGCATCCCGCCAGCCGCGGTTGCGACTTACCTCCAGTCCACCAATGAACCGGCAGAGACTCCCTGCCCTCCAGATCCTCCCTCTTGACAGCCTCCAACTCATCCACGGCCTTCTGAAGACCAGCTCGAAGACCGGCGAACGAGGTCTCGTCCTCCAGCTCCTTGGACCCAGGAGTCCATTTCCATGAGGGCAACAGGACACCATTGGAGGCCATCATCACGGCTATCCGCACTTGGGAGCTGAGAGGGTTCATGTCGGGTGCCAATCGCGCTTCAATAATCTCCGAGTGGGGCTTGGAGTTCTCATCGCACCAGGACTCGGCCTGCGGGCACGTTAACGATTGGCAC
Source organism: Neofusicoccum laricinum (assembly GCA_029906385.1). Lineage (NCBI taxonomy): Eukaryota > Fungi > Ascomycota > Dothideomycetes > Botryosphaeriales > Botryosphaeriaceae > Neofusicoccum > Neofusicoccum laricinum. The sequence continues at coordinate 61,706 of CP123726.1, forward strand.
CTTGGAAATGAGGCTTCATGACGGATTCTCACCTTCGTCAGGATTCCGGAGAGATTTTTGAGGGCCCTAATGAATTGGGGGACGATCACATCATACAAAGAGGTAGACATGTTGAAGGCGGATCGGATGTTGGGGGTCTGGTGTGAGGCTTTGGTGAGCGAAGCTGTTCCCATATATAGGCGACGTCGAAGCGGCTGCCTAGAGTGGAGAACAGTACATTCCCACCGCGGCTCGGTTACTTTTGGACGCCTTGTGCCGTATGTGGTAAATAAGCTCGCTGCGTTACACAACGTCGTCACGGATGTATCAAACTGCAACATCAAAACGCCGGTGAGGACGATCAAGCGCAGCATGCCAACCATCGCACAACATCCACCACCAGTCTTACGCTCTGCCTGCCTGATGTGACAAGTGCTACCGCAAGTTTGACGCATGTAAGACGGAGAGTCGCTGCATAGTGGAACGCAATGGAACACGAAAGACAAAACCCACCCAATACGCCGTGCGGAGGCTTTAACGCCGTGCCGATCCTTCGTAGCGGCTCAAGCGACAAATCCCCCACTTCCCCGAAGAGTTTACCAACAGAATTCGCTCTTATCCCCACTCCATCGTGACTCACACTCCGTATGCTGTACTACAAGGCTGCTCGCAACAGGCACGTTCTCGGGGCCACTGCAAGCTTCACTGGGATTCATGACAGGATCAAATCTTTCGACAGTGAGTGGAAAAGCTTTGGAAAGGAACTGTGAACTGGCTTCAAGCCCGAGGCAAAACAGCCGAAACTCAAACTATCCAACGCAATATATATTGCGAACAGGGACTGTCAGGCCAGATGCCGGGGTTCTTCTTGTAAGCACATGCTCTCTCGGACCCGCATACCCCAATGCCGCTTGGCTTACATGTCTCAGTAAGGCAGCTTTGCCACTCAGCAAGGCTCATCTCCTGGATCAAATAGTCGGACAAAATAAACGGACCAAATAAACGGACAAATAAACTTTCTTCGAGTGTGCAGGATGATGCACGACTCCGATGCGCACATGTGATCGTTAGTGTTTCATTACGATAGATACAGAGTCTGTGGATACGAAACACACGGGGATTGGTAGATATTCTGAAACGTAATTTCATGTATAGGAGACTGGGGCACAACAATGAAAATTGAGCAATACTATCTGCATGCCGGCGAGCTCATACGCGGCTTGGAACGCTCAGGGAGTCATATCGGATCCACGGGTCGATGGTCCGCTACATCATCCCTTGGAGCTGGACCGAAAGAGTGAAAATGGCCTTGGAACTGTGGCGCTGTAAGGCAGCAATAGTGCCCTTAATCGTAGCCAGCAGTCATTAGTAGCTGGCCGATGCTCTGCTATAATGGGGAAGACCACCGTCGTCTTTAAGCTTTTCATGATTGCAGCATCACTTTAGATCAGATGTTCAAATTGACTGCGGTACGTATTTCCATTCAGGAACGAATCTCTGGGGTATTGGTTATTGGCACTGAAGGCGCAGGCTCAAAGAGTGCGATGATGGCATAGCCAATCAGAACCTCCGCACGCCGCAACTACCCGGAGAGGAACTTGGATCCGAGTATGAGAAACTGATCCTTAGGGTTGCGACATGAGACATCAGCATTCGTGGGCAGCGGCGCGGACCAGTGGTATAATCAAAGGGCTAGTGGTCTCAGCTTGTTCCAATCTAGATGTCTGATCCTTCAAGCCCTTCCCAATGAGAATTGCCAGTCCGACAATTATTTTGCGATGAATTCTTTGAAAACTACCCACAACAAAGAGTTTTAAAACCCTAGAGAGGAAGAAGATCGGGGAGACCGAAGTGAGTTTCTCTTATCTCTCCGATACCATTTGACTGAATGTGCTTATGTAAACTTGATCGAGGGGTAACCGAGCAATTAACAGGCCTGACCAGTGCAGAGCCTCGCCTACGAGCTGCGCGGCGATTGCTGCGAGGGCGACTAAATCCAGAGGTATGCGGAGTAACTGAGGAAGGAATCATGTTATTGCCTAGGGAACAACGACTGAGCAGATGACGGGCTTAGTATTTGATAGAAGAAGACCTAAAAAGAGGTGCAACAGCGGAGCGGGAGGATGTATGGTATGATAAACAGTATCCGAGCAAGCCCCCTGCTATTATTGAGCAACCCTCCCATGATTCGAGACGACTCGGGACTTTCAACTACGGCTTCCCTCTTATCACCGCCCACGTTGAAGCTTGATATGATGGGGCAGAATCTTGGAACTTTGTCACCTAAAGAATACCAGTCACTTAGCCTGTGAAATCTTGTCCGAATATTCAAATCACACGATAGGTACATTAAGCATCCAAACTTGAAAGGAGCATATATACACAGGATTATGCTTAGATATCCAAGCCCTGGTCGTTCCTACACCAGTCTACGATACCCTTGCTTGTAAACGACTTGTCTGACGCATCGCAGACCTGTAGATTGAAGACACACGGCGTTGTTGCGCTCAGCGGCAGAGCAGTATCGAAAGGGAACGCCAGTTGCTGCTTGTTGTTCTGGTCGTAACAGTGCGTGGGGATTTCCATGAATTGCGATTGCGTAAGTCCGTACTTATTGACCATGAGGTCCGCCGCATCGAGTTGCGGCTCGGCATTTGAATCCCCGTCACTCTTCAGGAGGAAGTAGTAGACCGGGCCTCCGCCTCCAGCATCCATAACGCAGTATTCGGTCCATCCGCCAAGAGATGGAGTCCTGCATTCGGTATCCCCGGTGTAGGAATCGCGATAAATGAAGATCTTTTGAGCCTGGAGAGTGAGTCCGATGGAAAAGGTCTCAATGACGCTGATGACGGCATCCTGGAGATCTGACTGGGTGAAGTTCTGAGTAACTCCAAGGAAATTGCCACCGGCAACGATTTCATTGATTCCACCAGTCGTGTTGACTTGTGCGTCGATCGTCCTTTGGATGGAGTCGGACACGGAACCTTGATACTGTTGCACGACTTCTGCGAGTGATGAGGCAACGTTGCTCCAGCTCATGTAGAGGTCAGTGTAACGGCGGGCCTCTGCCTCTAAGGATCAAACACCAAAGAGGGTGGTAAGCCGTATGGGGGTTTACCTTGAGTGGGTACAAGGGAGGGTGTGAGAGAACGAAGTGACGAACACACGTGACAGAACACTATGTGTGAAGGCCGTGTTACTAATCAATGGTGTAGATTGATTATTGAAGTTGACCACGGAGGGTCAAGTATCTAGCTAAGTGAGTGTGCTTATATACTATAGGAAAGCTATGACAATCTGGTGTTGCTCCATGTAGCCGGGCTACGCTGGGCGACGGTTGCTGTATGTCGCCCGGCTCGTGAGGGCGACATGTGGATCTTGGGTAGATCATCACGTGCACTAGTCACGTGGGGATGCCTTTTCTTGCAGGGTTCCTTCGTGAGCCCCTCACCTTTCTGCGTCTTTAGAGACTGTGCCGTAACAGTCAGGAGCTTCAGGTGGCGTCATCTGGGTTGCCAGAAAGCTCAGTCCTGAGCTGGCTCCACTGGCCGCGGTTGCAACCTGGCCGGTGAACGGAACAACGCTGAGAACGGTACTGAACATTCTCACGATGTTCTTGAGTGGGGTAATGTTATCGTCCGGCTTGGGATAGAAATCGCTGACGATGCTGGGCAACTTTAGGCCCATGATGCTCGACGCGAAGGTGATGGCCGTGTTGAGTGAGTTCATGTAGTTGTTCCAGTTCTGGATTGCAACCATGAGATACCAAGCGGGAAGATCTATCGGAAGGCATGGCTGGCCAGCGTTGCAGAAACTATCAAGACCGCTGCATTGTGTTAGATAGACCGGCATCTGTAGGCAAGGTAGGCATGCAAACCAAAAAAATTTGGGCGCCCCAAAGGAGGCAGCTAGAGTCTGGATGTTGTTTTTATCGGTCGGTGTAATATTGTATGCAGTCCAATCGTTCATGAAAGTGTCAATGTCGAGCGATGTCCAGGTATCGGGCGTCAAAGCTTCGGCGGTGCAGGATGAATCATCGGTGTCCTGACGAGCCTCCAGTGGCAGAGCTAAGGTACGAACAGATGTAGAAAGGGCGCAAGCCACTAGAAGCAACGGGCTCCGCATTATGCTGCAGGGGTGTTGGATCTGCACGAACGAGTGATCAGGTAAATCAAAAGAGTGACTTGAGAGAGTGAATACGTCGAGGCATGAAACGGCCGGAAACACAAGTTTTTATACGTTAGGCAGGATTTCGGGTCCGCTGAGTTCCGCAACCAGTGCTGCGCTCGACATCACCCGTCTGTTAAGCTTCGAGGCTCGTTCCTGAACCCGGGAGATGGACAAGGAGCGAGTCAGCTGTAACGGTAGGCTCCTTCTACTAAGCTTCGGAGTCGCTTAGCAGGTTAGTGGAAACCGAAGGGTTTACCTTGAAGAGACAAGAGGAGGATGGCGGTGCAAAGAGGGAAGTATTACGTGATAGCGTGGTGCGTAATGAGCTTGTTACCTCTAAATTAATAGGGTTTAAATTAGAACTTTAAGTTGACCACGAAGGGTTAAATGTCTAGCTAAGGGAGTGTGGCTATATACTACTAGGAAAGCTATGACAATCTGGATCAGGCATTTAGATATACCTCTTGGATTAGGGAGATGGATCAGGGCTTTGGATTAGTCCCGATCCAAAGTAGCCCTTTTAGGGTGTGGGGCGCACGTGACGTTAGCGCCTAGCTGTCTTTCTTCCGACATCCGTCGGTACGAGACGATCGCGGTGTTCCCCTGTTCCGCGCCTGTCTGCTTTTGCCTCTTCCTAGGATTTCGACTTCCGCCTCTATACCCTTGTGGGCCTTCTTCCCGTGCGGGCTTCTTACCCTTGGGGCTACAAAGCCTGCGCTCTTGGAGGTTCGTAATAAGCACTAAGTAATAAAGCAGCCAGAAGGGAAGGAAGCCTAAGAGGCGGGAAAGAAGGATCTCCGCTTACCCCGCTTCGGGCGAGAAAGGGCCTAGGCGCCCTAGTCACGTGCACCCCACAGCGAGCCCTCGAGCGAAGGGCTCAGCGAGCCCTTAGAAAATAGGCTCTCTTACGAGCCCATATGAGCCCAGCTCGCAAGGGCTCTACCAGATTGTTATAGCTTTCCTAGTAGTATATAGTCACGCTCCTTTAGCTAGACATTTGACCCTTCGTGGTCAACTCAAAGTTCCAATTCAAACCCTATTAATAATAATAATAATAAATTCATTTCCTCCCGATATAGCTCCCTTGCGGGTCCATGCGGGGCTGGCTATCTGCGCTTATTTTACACGAGGGGGAGAACCTTATTCGCCAGGCAAAAACCCCTCCTCTCTTTTCAGGTTTGTCTTCCTCTACTTGTTCCGTTTTTCCTGCTTACCGGTAGTAGCTGCTGTGGCAGCCCTTCATTCGATTACTGGTATCACCTTCTCAGTTCTCAGTTCAGTTCTCCTCTCCGTTTTCCTAGTGGTCCTCCTGGTGGTCCTCCTGATGGTCCTCCCGGTGGTCCTCCTGGAGCATCTCCCTCGCCATACTAAACTGATTTAGTAGGCCCAGCTGCAGGAACCAGCTTGATGCGGCTCCAACGCCCTTCTTTGTGGACAGAAGTGTGTGGAAATCGGTGGTCCCTGCTTCTTGGAGCATTTGAGCTCTGTTCTGTTGGAAGTGATAGTAGAAGAGGAGGATATGCTTTAGGGTCTGTCTGTGCCAGCCACATGAGCAGGCTGGGCTGGGATGGCCAGGCACCTTGCGCCTGAAGAGGAAGTCTTCCAGGCCAATGTTTTCAGTGCGTAGTAGGGTGGTGATTGTGCTTTGTGGTTTGGATAGCCCATAGTGGAGGTGTCTAAGCTTTGGGTTCCATTATGTATCTTGGGCAACTGGCTTGTTTCTCCTCGCCTGGCTTGTCTTGGCCATCCACCTTTCTTTCCAGATGTTTCTGATTGTTCTGCGGAGCCTGGTTCTTTCAGGGAGCTTTTGTGTGGTGGGAGGTCCTCTCTCTAGAAGAGTATTGGCCCTGCTTTGTAGTAGTATTCCTCTAGCTAAGCTGGGCTTTCCCCTTGCATCTAGTACTGCTCTTGTGATGTCTTTGATGTCCTGACAGGTGTTTCTAGTCACTGTGGTTGTGGGTCCTTCTCTAGACCGGAGTGTATGGGTCAGAGTTAGCTCATCAAGGTGGAGTAAGAGGGGGGGAATCCCTGTCTCATGTTCTAAGACCTATGTGTTGGTAGACTTGTATGCCCCTGAGATAGTGCGTAGGCATTGGTTCTGGGTCCTTTCTAGTGGTTTTATTGCTGTCTTCCTCCAGCCTGGGGTTCCTTCTGGGGTGTGCCACACCCCGCAGCCGTAGGAGAGAACTGGTCTAACCACTGCTATATAGATGTGGCGTGCCTTAGTGAGTGACGCTCCCCAGGTAGAGGCTGTAAGTCTGGAGAGAGAGGTATATTGCTTTGTAGCCTTTAGGGAGGTTTCCTTGATGTGAGGTCCCCATCTTAGTTTTCTGTCCACATGGATGCCTAGGATCTTGATTGTCTGCTCCGGGTTTCCTTCGAATCCGGCAATACTGATCTTTGCTGCCATGTTGAATCTCTTTGGCCTTCTTGTAAAGTGTATGAGGTGGTACTTGTCAGGTGCGAAGGTTGATCCATGGGTTGCTGCCCACTGTGTACAGGTCCTATTTGCCTCCTCTAGTGTTCTACAGTTTTGTTCTGTTGATCTACTAAAGGTAAGGATGTTGGTATCGTCTACGAAGCCTAGGGGAAAGGTGCTACCCGTGCGGAGCTTTGTAAGGAGGTTGGAGGCAAAGAAGAGGTATAGGATTGGGGATAGCGAGGACCCCTGAGGGATGCCTGTTAGGGTCTGAATTGGTGGACTAGTGTAGTCCCCAAAGCGGAGCTGTGTAGTGCGGTCTTGAAGGAATGAATGAGTAAATTTCTCCACCCAGATTGGGAGTTGTGCGGCTCTTATGTTATGGAGAAGTCTCTTGTGTGATACATGGTCGTATGCTCCTAAGATATCCAGGCTGAGGACTGAGGCTACCAGTCCTGGGTCCTGTGCCCAGACTGTGTGAATCTGTTGGGTAAGAAGGTCAATTGCGGTAGTTACTGATCTACTTTTTCTTGCTCCCATCTGAAAGTCAGGGAGTAGATTGTGGATCTCCGTAGCCTATGAGATTTTTTCTGCTATAATTCTCTCGAGCAGCTTGCCTAGAGTGTTAAGCAGGGTAATTGGTCTAAATAACTTAGCCTTAGTATAGTCCTCTCTTTGCGGTTTCCTGAGGACTATAGTGGTGGAGCACTTAAATTGTCTTGGGTGGTATAAGAGTGCTAGGCACCTCTAAAAGATCCTAGTAAGCGGTTCTGCTAGTGTCTATGCACACTGCTTTAGGAACCTGTTGATGATCTTATCTAGGCCTGGTGCTTTGTCTGGGGGAAGCTGTTTAATAGTATGGAGGACTTGTTCTTCAGTAATGTCCTAGGAGATGTTGACTGGTTTTGGATATATATAGCCCTCAAGGTCAGAGAGGTTCGTGTCCCTAGGAGGGGGGAAGAACTGGTTGGAGAGAATCCTTGTCTTGGAGGGATTGTCATGGCGTAGTATCTGGTCTGTTCCCTGGAGGGGTGGAAACTGAGGTAGAGCTGGGGGCTCAAGTGCCTTTATTCTTACCCATCTTGAGAGCTTCCAGACTGTAGATGGGTTTGAGGTAATCTCAGCCACTTTTCTACGCCATGCTTTTGTTCTGTCCCTTCTGATTTGCCTCTTCTTACTGTTAACAGTAGTCTGATATGCCACCCAGTCTTCCTCTCTTCCTGTAGTGGTCCACTTTCTCCTAGCCCTTCTCGCTTGTTGAACCAGTTCTGAGCACTCCTTCGTCCACTCCATAGCGGCCCAAGGTGATGGTTTCGCTGCTGGGATGGTTTCCTGGATAGTATTCTGGATGGCTCTCTGGATCTGTTCGGTAAGGTGGTCCAGGTTTGCTTCAGTATGGAGAGGGGTTATTTCTATGTTTTGGAGTTTTAACTGTAGTGTTTTGTTGACTTTCTGCCAGTCTGCCTTTTTCCATTGGGGTCTTAGGGGCCGAGTGGGTGCGGGTATAAGAGAGATGTCAAATATTGTATGGATAGGTAGGTGGTTAGAAGATGATTCGAGTTCTTGACTAACTCCACATCTAAGGATTCTCTCCTCGAGCCACTGGGAGGTAAAGATAAGGTCTAGGGTACTTTTACTATTGCCTCTCCTCCAGGTGGTGGTGCCCCTTGGGAGGGCAAGGTTAAGGTTGGCTGTAGTTGCGGTTTGGATTAGGTGGTCCGCGAGGGAGTGGTACGTAGGGGAGGTAATGCCTCCCCAGAGGGGGTGATGGAGGTTAAAGTCTCCAAGAAGGATATGTTGCCCTTGCATAGCAAGGGCTCTTGGGAGGATGGATAGAGTTCCTAGCTCCGTACTAGTATGGGCGGATGGAGGGCTGTAGTAGTTATGGATATGGATGGTATGGGTTGTCGTGGTAAGGGAGAGGGTAATAAGGTCTGGGGAGTGGATTGTTGTCTGCCAGGAGTCCACGGCAATAGCCTTACTTATAAAGAAGCAGGTTCTCGCTGTTCCCTCCTGAGGGAAGACTGTATGGTAGGCTGGGTGTTTTATTGTTGTCTTTATCCTAGGGTTCCTCCATGGCTCCTAAATGGCGAGGATATGGTGGGCTGTTGGGATAATCTCCTGGAAGAATGGGATCATTACCCTCTCAGCGCTTTTGTTGACGTTATACTGTATGATTGAAAGGTGGCTTGTATCTATCATTAGTTTCCTTCCATCTCTGTGTCGGCCTGCGGTGTGGTTGGTATTTCTGCCTGTGTGTAGGGGTTCTCCTGACCCTCGGTCTCAGGTGCGTGCTGGGAGCTGTTAAGCCCTGTAGAGGCCAGTTGGCCTGGCAGTAGAGTTTGGCTGAGGGAGTGAGGTTGATAGAGGGAGCGGGGTCTGCCTGGCTTTCTTTTCGTGGGTTCTTCTTCCCTTATCCTCTTTCGAGACCCTATCAGGGTCCATCCATCCTGTGTTGAGTTTTGGGTTACTTGGGGTGGTTGCCTATACTTTCCTGGCGCTGCTGCCCTGGCTTGAGTTGCTCTGGTTTGCTGAGACTTACGCGCTGGGCATGCGTTGCTCCAGGCTGTGTGTTTTTGAGAGCAGTTTATGCATTGCGTTTCATTTTTACTGCACTCCCTCGTATTGTGATTGCCTGCATATTGGCCGCACTTCTGTTCCTTCCTACAGTTGGTAGCGATGTGGCCATAGGCCTGGCAGTTGAAGCACTGGGTTACTGTAAAGTTCGCATTATAGTATTCTGCTGTGTGTAGAGCAAAGTTGCAGATGAGTCCTTTAGTAATAACCTGGTTGGCTATTTCAGGGTCTGTAGTGCTAAGGATGATTGCTGAGTGCGTTTTTCCTTCTGGGAGCTTCTTCTTTAGCCAGGCAAGCTTGCTAATATACAGGCCTGGGTGTAGAGATTGGTTTTGCTCTTGTAGAGTCTTGGTAGCCTGAAGGTCCGTGGTGTTGATTCCCTTGATAGGGATATTGTGGACCAGTACTGAGTATAGTTGCTGATTTGGGCGGATTTCTTTCCCGAGTCCGGTAGTCCACTCTTGGTCCTGGAGAAGGGCTGTTCTTGTTTGTGTGTCTGGGATAAAGATTCGGATATCGCCGCTTGGGAGCTTTCTAGCTGCGAGTACTTTTTTGCACGCTAGGCTTTTTCCTGCCTGGATCTTTCGAATGATGCTTTCATTTGAGAGGTTTGCTACTTCCTGTCTGTTTGCTTCATTTGGGAGGTGGAGGGTGATTTCTGTGGTGGTGGGGGGGTAGGAGGCTTTGGGGCTGCTTGGGCCGCGATGCGTGCCCAGTTTGAGCAGGAAATCATACAATTGTATCTATGTACAAAGTTGCAGTAGGGTTCGACATGCCTATAACCTCCAGTCTCCTAAAGGTCTATCCAGGCCCCTACCCCAGTTTTCAGCCGCTTCTCATTGCGGCTTCCACAGTCAGGGCCGGGCCAGACCCCTCCTGCCTGAGTGATCCCTGTTTGCTCCTTAAGCATGCATCGCCGGCCTTCTGTCCTAAAACCTCTGATTTCTCATTATCGTTTGCTTCAGCGTTGGTTTTGGAGGCGAACAGTTCCGTCTCTATGCATACCGACACGCGCATCCGTTCTCTCGAGCCACGCAGCAGTCTCTCCGGCCAGGACGTAATCCTGCCTGCCATCCAGGTGCACCGAGGGTCAGAGCCTAGTGAAGGGGTGAGGTCCTCGGAGCCAGCAGTGGCTGCTGCGCACTACGCCCCGCGGGCAGCCCAGATATTGTGCAGGGGCGCAATACCCTACACTCACCAAGTCCCCGTTTCGCGTTGCCTGTAAGGGTCTCCCCATAACAGGCCGACCGTGTCTTGCAGGAGGGGTAACGGACCAGATCCCACGCCGGGCGACCTACTCCACCTGCTCCTACTAACCAAGCTTGTGTCCCCTCTTATCTTGAGCTGGCCTGTGTTTCTAACGTACTAAGTCTCTGCGCGACTAGCCTATAACTCCTCGAGAGCCTCCCCTCACCGCTAGCCTATGTCATCGTCGTAGGTTACGTGCTCCACGCCTATTAAGACCCTCCATTGAGTCGCCTAGACGCCCGCTTAACAGGGTCGGTAAGGGCCATCGAAGCTAGCCTATATTTCCCTTCTCTAGAGCTTGCCCGTGTTTCCGTCTCGTCGAGCCGACCGGTCGCATCATGCCAGGTTACGAGCACCACGCCTATTAAGACCCTCTACTAGGTCTCCTGTGTACACACCGGATCGGCTCTCTTAGAGAGGCCTTAACGAGTTCTCGAGGTCGAGCCTTAACAAGGTCTTCGCGGTCGGAGGCCTCGAGGCCTTAATAGGTTTCGTACCGAGGATCTACATTACGTTAGCCTTAATAAGTTCTTAAGAAAGAGTTTCCCCTATACCCTCGCCGCGTTCTCAGCGATCTTAGAGCCGGTACAAGCCTAAGGGTGTCCTGTCGTACGCCTAGGGCGCGTCCACATCGGCTGGCTGGATAGGGCCAGCGTCGGGCCTGGCTGCGAGCCAGGTAGTCGTACGTCGGGTGGTTTTCGTATCCCAGTTTCCCTCGATGGGCCTCCCTGGATGGATGGTCGCGTTGCCCAAGCGGAGGCAGTAGGCAATGCGGTTGTGGTCGCGGTCGGCGCGTCGATGAAAAATTTTCATCGCGTCGAAACCGCACCCCAACAGCCTGCAACAGCGTGTTGCAGGCTGCCATCCATCACCTCTGCACTCAGCTACCCATCAGAGACGCTCCTCTGATGGATATTACCAGCCGCGGCGACGAGGACGCGTGCAGTAGGATTTCGCGGCCATTCAAACCCTATTGATTTGGAGGTAACAAGCTCATTGCGCACCGCGCTATCACGTGATACTTCCCTCTTTGCTCCGCCATCCTCCTCTTGTCTCTTCAAGGTAAACCCTTCGGTTTCTACCAACCTGCTAAGCGACTCCGAAGCTTAGTGGAAGGAGCCTACCGTTACAATAGCTTAGAGCTTGAGTATAAGGCGGGCACCTCTCCTACCCCCCTCACCAACTCATGCCAAGAATCGTACTACATTCTGCACCGCACCAATTTTCAACAATACTTCACTGATTGGCATGTTCAGCACTCTGCATGCGGCAGGATATTTTACTGCGAAATGGCAGCATAATGCGGAGGGTTGTCCGACGTATAAGGCGCCCTATCGTATCGTCTGCGTGGGTCTCGGTTTTCGCAACCTACTAGCCTGATCCTGTCTCGCATCTAAGCAACTTGAAACAAGCCGGCTCGAGAAACGGGTCATGCATTGCAGACTGGAGGCTGAACGAACGAATGACATCCGCTTCATAATCTGGGATAATTTCTTCCTCGTCCGGCACCAGTGGATTCATGGGAGGAAAATTATAAAGGAAAGAAGACCATGGTAGCCGTGCGCCTTGGTGAGATCCTGCAGACCCCCTCATGGGGCCCTCATGGGGATCCGGATACCGTAGATCAGCAGAGCGCCTAAAGTTGTTAAAAAAGACGATATCTTCCCCGCCGGGAACGCCATGAGGACTGATACCATGGCCTGTACAACGCCAGAGTCTAGCCTTCTCCTTGACTCAGGAACGCAGGCGGTTGTGAGGTTGGGAGATCCTGGTTCTTGCCGTTCATTTGATCCGAGGCTGACTCGTCCCGATGACTCGTGAAGCGAACATCCGGTTCGGCCCTGGTAATCATGAGAGCACATGCACTCTCCTTTTCCGACCGACAGACATCCCGAAGCCTTTTGCGAGGTCGGCAGCTGAATGCTACCCACAGAGCCTGGTCTCATAGGTAGGTGTGTTGGGGATAGAGCAAACGGTCTCGGTAGAAAAGAACAAGATGCAAAGCACTTCTCGCTCCATCTTCGTAGATCTTAGTTATGCTCTTGAGATAGCTTGTCTAGCTATAGAGCAAGCTCCTAAGGACGCTCGTTTAAAGAGGTGATCGTGGCCTTGTTGAGTGTTTACTACAACTGGTTATTACCATTGAGAAGGGCGACGATAAAAGCTTTTGGTTAGGATATTTGAAAAGCCGGAACATGCTGGAAGCATATGGTATGGTAGCTAGATCATTGGGATCTGGAAGGGTCTTATTTCTTTGGTTTTTTTTTTTTAAAAAAAAAGAGTGGTACTTAGCACTCTAAACTATCTCACGATTCTGTTTCGGCTAGCATTTCGCGCAGCCAGGAATTTTCACGGCGCGCACCTCTGCATCTTGGAGATCGACGCCCCGTGTTGTGGCATCCTGCGTACATTAAATACTGAATTGACACAGTATCAAGAAAGAAGATTATGCGATAGCCGATTGTATACGCATTCGGCCGAACATGCTGACATCGCAGGTTCTTTTGCATGCTATCTTACATATGTGCATGACGTGTATTCCCCGGAATTTTCGGCGATAACGATGTTGAAGATATCATCGAATTTCCAATTATGCTGGAAATGCTCGTCCGCTCAGAAATTGGAGAGACAAGTAGGTCAGAGTGAGAGTTGTCACGCGGGTGCAAATGCTCGGCCGGAGATGACATCCCGAAAACACCGACTTCCTTGTCGAAGATTATTAAGCACAACACGTATAACTATATATTTCCCCGTAGTATGCTACAATAGCTCCGGTAATTCTCTCTGAGCTCTAGCTTTGCGGAAAAATCGTCAACTCGAATCTTTCCATCGCCATTCAGTATGTTGCACGGTAGTTGTCTCTGTGGAGCCGTCGAGTATGAAGTGGACATCTCCGATGATTTCGCGCAGAAAGTATGCAGACTTGTTGTATCATTGCGCGTTTGTGTAGCCTAACAATCCCAGACAACGACGTGCCATTGCCGCTCCTGCCGCAAAATCACTAGCGCGACAACGTCTCTTAACCTTACCGCTCCGTCATCGTCGTTCAACCTGACCAGAGGAACGCTCAAGACGGTTACAACGAAACACATTGACGAGGGATTTCATTTCTCTATCGTCTTTTGTGAATCTTGTGGAAGCACTATCTACGCACTCCCGCCTGGTCAGCCTCCGCCACCTGTGGTTATCATCCAAGTCGGCACGTTGGATGATTCCGCACCATTGCAAGCGACTCCAGAGAAAGAGCTCAACATCAAGTATCGACCAGATTGGGTGGGAGAGGTTAAGGGAGCAATGCAGTGCAGGACATATGTCGAGTAATCTGCTGGGTTCGACAACATTGGCATCTGGTAAAAGCTCGTAAATCCATTGTTTCGTCAAATTGTGGCCATCGTGATTCGAGATCCACTTTAAGCATCACCCTTCCCAACATCAATACCAAAACTCTTCCTCTCCCGGCCGTCTGCTCCTTGGAACCCTGAGTTCCACCAACCCAAGCTAAATACGAACCCGTCCCAAACCCCCCTCTTCTCCAATTCTGAATCACTCCACCATTGCGCACCCTCAGGCAATAGATCAGGCCAGAGCATCTCCGCTTCGCCGGCCAGAAAGCTGGCACTTGCCGCAATTGGGGCTGGGTTCTTGGGCAACAGTTTTCGCGTATCCATGAGGCCAAACGACATGGCGACGAAGAGCGCCACGGCGACGAGCAGGCCATCGAGAATGCGCGTAGATACCGCGCTCTGCTTTAGCTGGTAGAAGTTCGGATTTGTCAGCGTGCCATTGACGGTTGCGGGAGGAGCAAGAGGCGCGCTGGTGTCAAGCGGCACACGGATGGCAAGATTTGCCGTCTGTGCGATGATGGTGCGGTACACGTGCGTCAGGCCAGCAGACAGCCGCTCGAAGCCAGCATCATCCACGTAGTCGGCAATGGGGAACTTGTTCGGATCATCGGTGGTCCCGGCTCCGTAGATCACGGCCTGAAATCCGGGGTCGAAGAAGCTGGTCGTCGGATCGGCGAAGTTCGTGGAGCCAAATATGGACGGGATGAGGGAGGATGGATATGAGGTTAGGAGATACATTGTGAGCGTTCGATTGGAAACAGGCGGGAAGTGCCTTCATCGGGCAATGCTTTGAGAACGGCGAGAGACGAGGCGTCCAAAGTGACGTTGACGTCAAGCTGGTTGATTTGACTTCCACAAGCAAAGGCAAGCCAATTGGTCTCGCTTGTTCCGCATGCCCCACAGTATCCAGGGCAGATAGAACCGTTATAACTAAAGTAAAGAAAGCCAAAGGCGTTCGAACCAGGAAGCGGCCATACCGTGTCTCCGCACCCGACATCTGTGAAACCCGTGAGATCTTCATTATTCCAAATCATGTCTGAAAAGTTCGTTGGATTGCTATGGACGACAGTGCAACTGAGCTCAGCATGGATAGCTAGTAATGAAGTAGAGACGTTGCTTCCAACGAGCGCGCTGGAGTTACTGAGAAGGTCCTACTTGGCCATTTGCGCACCGACCATGGCGGAGAGATCATTCGCAGCTGTTTCAAGCAGCTGAGCATCCTTGAAGTCGCTCGAAGGATATGCAGCATCCTTCCAGCTATCAAAGAACATGTACAGCTGATACCAGGGCTTTTTGGCAACAGAGCTGTACGCGTAGGGGTTTCCGAGAATCAGTCCCGCAGCTTGCACAGAAGTGTGTAGGCCTTCTACGAGATCCCATGCCGGATATGGTTGAGACACGGCACCTTGCGTGATCATCTCGGCCGCAGTTATCTTCAATTCCCATTTTGGTCCGCCCGGACGAAAATCCTGGTGATATTGTACTTCTGCTAGCAGACGACAGTCGTGCTTTCAGTTGGTAGGACCTTGGCGCCGAGGTCGTTCGCAGAAACGTTCTGGCTCATCCGTCCATACATGAAGACGAGGCGATTCTGGTCATGTCCATCCGTCGTGGTGTTGCATTCAACTCCGAAAGTATCCTCAAAGTTGCATTCCGTATGGCCCAGCTGCCAGCCGCACCCTTGCGAATAGTCCAGTTGTATAACATGACATGTCGGTAAATCGATATCGATCTGTAGGACCATCGGTCAGCGATTCGTCCAGGCAATTCAGATAGACAGATTGTTACGGCACAGTCTCTAAAGACGCAGAAAGGTGAGGGGCTCACGAAGGAACCCTGCAAGAAAAGGCATCCCCACGTGACTAGTGCACGTGATGATCTACCCAAGATCCACATGTCGCCCTCACGAGCCGGGCGACATACAGCAACCGTCGCCCAGCGTAGCCCGGCTACATGGAGCAACACCAGATTGTCATAGCTTTCCTATAGTATATAAGCACACTCACTTAGCTAGATACTTGACCCTCCGTGTGTTACGGCGCAGCCGTCACAGGCAGAGAGTTGAGGATCAACCCGACGGAACAGTGAGAAGTCGGAAGGCACAAGGATCCGAGGTCACAAGACTCCTCACGTGAGACAGCACGTGCGCCCCACCTGTGCCCTCAATAAACGGCACACCAACTCGTGCCCTCAAGTAACGGCACGCTCAGCGGTGCCCTTGAGAGACGGCACCACCAGATTGTCACAACTTTCCCACAGTATATAAGCACACTCACTTAGCTAGATACTTGACCCTTCGTGGTCAACTTCACAATAGAATTTGGACTCTATTGGTAACACGGCCTTCGCACGTAGTGTTTAGTCACGTGTGTTCGTCACTTCGTTCTCTCACACCCTCCCTTGTACCCACTCAAGGTAAACCCTCACACGGCTCACCACCCTCTTTGGTGTTTGATCCTTAGAGGCAGAGGCCCGCCGTTACACCGTGGTCAACTTCAATAATCAATCCGCACCATTGATTAGTAACACGGCCTTCGCACGTAGTGCTCTGTTACGTGTGTTCGTCACTTCGTTCTCTCACACCCTCCCTTGTACCCACTCAAGGTAAACCCTTACACGGCTTACCACCCTCTTTGGTGTTTGATCCTTAGAGGTAGAGGCCCCCCGTTACACAGATGTACATGAACATCTATGCCGTGGGATTGGCGGTCGGGGCAGAAGGAATCATAGCTTGTGACTGTGGCAGTCTCGCACACAAGCCCGGCAGAGAATGCTCGAACAAAGCCCTCGACTTCGACGTTGTTCTGATCTGAGAAGTCTCTGTCAGCACATGAAGGTGACCTACTTGCGTGTCCAAGGCATACTTGGAAGCGAAAGAGAAGCATTCATCGTCTGGAAAGCCAGGTGCCTGTTGGTGCCTGTTGGTGCCAGGCGCATACGGCAGGGTTCCATTTTCAATGGCGAAGGTCGACAACACGGCAGAGCTTCCGATTGCGGTAGAATTGAAGCTACCGATGAAGTCGTCCGAGGCAATAAGTTGACAGTCATGGTGGAATATTGGGGTGGTCTGGAGCACAAGAAGACCAGTTGACGCAACGGTGAGAGGCTTGATAAGTAGGGAGCTTATGGCTGCGACCGCGACTGGCCAGTGCGATGAACGGAAGGGCCGGAGGATGGTCTCGGGCAAATATGGCGTTATGTAGTCCAGTAAAAGAGCGGCCGAAGCGGGCGTCGACTCTTTTTGAAGAACATGGTAGGGCATTGCCTGCTTAGTGCGGTGTTCTACTTGGCCCCACAATGCCGTAACAATTGCCAGAACTATCATATCGTCAGAGCAGCACGCAGCCACTGAGAGGTAAATGCCTACTCGCGGTTAGACCATAGGTCCAGAGATAGTGCTGGTTGCTTTTTTCCATGGCAAGGCCATCCTTCTTGGCATCCGCTATAGCCAAAGCTATTAACGCCACAAGGAGGACGAGGTAACGCACGACAAACGCGGCGAGGGTTGTTGCGCGCAAGAAGTACGGAGTCCATCCCGGCACCGCATCGGCTTCGAACTCGTTCCCATCGTCTGAGCTTCGGGAAGAGGCTGGTGCCGCAATTATAATGGTGTGGGCGTCGTCCGTGCTGTGCTTTAGAGGGTTGGTGTGGGTCGTGGATGGTTCTTCGTGGGGCATCAGTTGTTGAAGCTCGTGGTCGGCAGCCTGCCGCTGAGAAGCAGCCATCTCGAGGTTGGTACAAAGGCGCGGGGCATTACTTCGCGGGCGCACAGCTTTTTTTTTTCTTTTTAAGGTGAGGCGTTGAGGTATAAGCCTCACGCCAAAGGACCTGTGGATCTTAGCCCTGAGAGGGTCGTAGGGGCCAGATCCATTGGCTCAATTTCGAGGATTTGGCAGTGTAGCCAGTGGGATTTCGGCGGGTCCATTGTGGCCCACAGGGTCAAGTTGAGACGAGCAGCAAGGTTGCCTGCCGCTCCTGTGGCTCCAATTTGGGTGTCACTTGTGCCATCCGTGTGGACGACGGTGGTCAGGCGCGTGGGATCCCATCGGTACAGAGACCGGACGTCCTTGGTACTCCGGGCCCTCGCGCCTCATCGCTCGTGAGGCGTGTGGCCGAGACGCGGAGGCGCGATGGTGGTGAAGGAGCGTCCCAGGGCCAAGCGGGGCGCAAAGAAAACAGCCTAAGCGCTTGGTAGTATCGGCTTCCAAACTACTTACCCGGAGCTTTCGGGAGCCATCCACCCTGTTTCCTCCTCCGGCCATCTCCCCACCACCCCCAGTAACCGCACTCTGAAGCCGCCTGCGCCGTATTCCTGTTGGCGGTAGACTGCGACATCATCGCATCACCTCAGCGATGCGTCCCCGGGCACCAAGCGCTTCACAGCTACTGTCGTGATACGCGGCCTTCTCGTCCATCTGCGCGCATACTTTACCATGGCGTTCCACACCCGCAGAAAGTTCTCCAGGCGGCCCGCGGCTGAGTTCCTCTTCCCCGATGTCCAGCTTCAAGATGATGTACCACCGGGTGGGGATCGTGAAGGGGATGGGTCCTACTTGTCGAAGCACACTGTCGGCAATCCAGGATTGACCTCGGAGTCCTTACACAAGGCTACAGTGGACAGCTCCTCTGAACGTCGCGAATCAACCCGGCCCATCACCCCAGTCGTCAATCCTTCTTCGATCACATCAGCCCAACTCTTCTCCGACCTTTTCATTTCAAATGACTCCCTCCTCCCGGCGCAAATTATTCACATGGGTTATCCAAGCTCGACCACCACCACCCCGTTACAGCGTGTATACCCCGGTATGCACAGCGCTACAATAGATGGCCGTAGATCATATACCTTGCCGGTAAACCCGGACTTGGATCCTTCTCCAGCGGTATCGACACAGTTCTTCTCCACCGTTTGCATTTCAGATGCGCCGTCGCAGGGCATCGCAAATAACCGGGAAAAGCCAGGCCTGTATCCAATTTACGGCTCTCCTTTGACCGACATCCGCCAAGATTTCCCTACCACTCGATTCCTCTACCTGCACCCGGGAGAGGCTGGCGATCCCATACGTTGCTCGCTGAAGGTCGGGCTCGTAGACGGCAAAACCTCCTACAAAGCGCTTTCGTATCACTGGGCAGGTCAAGATGCAGATGATCCCATCTTTATCGATGCGAATGCCACGGTGGTTGGAGAGACCCTGAAATCCTTTCTCTCCGCCGTCCGGCATGAGACAGAGGACAGCGTTCTGTGGATTGATGCACTCTGTATCAACCAAGCAAATGACCAAGAAAAAGCCTACCAGGTGGCCGCGATGAGCAAAATCTACCTTTCCGCAGAATCCGTCATTTTATGGCTTGGAGAATCGAGTCCAGGCTGCCGGGCTGCATTAGACTTGCTCGAGCGCCTTGCAGATCTTTGGCCAAAACGACAGCCCGCCCCAGAGCCCATCTCGTATCCGGATCTCAGCTCGAGCATTGCGAGGATGAAGCCGCCTTCGAGCGAAGAGCGGGCTGCGCTTGGAAATCTCTGGGCTCGGCCGTACTGAACTAGAGTATGGGTCGTCCAGGAACTGAGCCTTGCGAGTATGTCGTCTGTGGTCATGTGCGGATCCGACGTCCTGAGCCTGCGTACTGTAGCTATGGCCGAGGCTGCAATCTACCAATGTCGTACGCATCTACCCCGTCCTGCAATCCACGAGGCAGTTCTTTACGTCCCAGACCTGCTGTGGATCGCCCGAGAAGCTCGTGCAAAATGCTTCCGCATGGATTTGCAGGAACTCCTGGAGCTCACCGTGCTCTTCTCAGCAAGCGAGCCTCGCGACAGGATTTTCGCATTGCTTGGAATTGCAGAGGCCGATTCGGAAGCTCGCAGTCTCAACCCCAGATATTCCCGTGGGTATTCTTTGGCTCTCACATGCGTGGATGTTTGTCGGTACCTGCTTGAATGTTGCCAATCTCTTGACTTTCTCTGCCGACACCGATTAACATTTCTAGAACATCAAACCTCGTGGGTTCCGGATTACTCTTGCATCGGCAACGGGCCACCTGGCCCGTACAGCCACGCCAGCACCTACAATGCAGATGCAGGATCGAAGGCGAGAGCGACAATATCGGGGGATGGAAGAATGCTGCAGGCAGACGGTTTCATCGTCGACACCGTCAGGACAGTCCAAGGGCCCTTTATTAGCATCTCGCCTAGCGGTCTGTATGGACTACTAACCAGCATCGAGCTGGCAATCTCAGATCGCCTCGATAGTGAATCGTTTCCAGACACAAGGTCGACCAGCCCCTGCCCAACCAAGACAAAGCAAGAGCGCGTCGCGGAGCTCATGTCGAAGGCATTCGGCTTTCAGGGCACTGACCGTGAGGAGTGGCGACAAGGATACTTGCAGTACATGAAGTTTTATTCCTCACGGCGGAAATTTCGGCCTCAGAGGACATCGATTTTCATTCAACGGACAACCACGGCACTCAAGAACTGCTGTTTCTTCTCCAGCGAGAAAGGTCGGTTCGGCATCGGCGCGGCAGGGGCCAAGGTCAACGATATGGTGTGTGTTCTCTACGGGAGCAGTATGTGCCAGGTTCTGCGGACGGGCGAGTTCCACACGCATGTTGGCCCAGCAATTGTTGCGGGAATCATGGATGGCGAACTAAGCCAACGAGGTCGGACCTTCTTCATCACTTGAGAATCCAGCCGTGCCCAATCTCCTTCCTATTCGCAGTACCGGCATCGCTGCGGTTCAAAATGGACTTTTCCCGGCGGGGTTCGCCGTCGTACGACACAGTGCCGCCCGTGGCCGAGGTTGTCAAGACACGCACTGCAGAATCGCGCATACCTTGCACACAGCGAACATAAGAAATTTTGCTTCGGAAAGTCACCTAGCACTTCGTCCGCCAATGGCGATCTCGCCGTGGAAATTGCAGTGCCAGCTTGACACCAGGTCGCTTCACGTTCCCATAATGGAATGAGCGGACGGCCTCAACATGATACCTCGCTCACACCTATCATGAGGAATTGTTACAACATTGCGTCTTTACTGTTATCATGCTGGAGCAGCTGTAAGAGCGTTGTTGGTCAGATGAGTCAAGATTGTGCGGCGTCTCGTTGCAGACAGCTGTTTCTGTTCGACGCAGTGCATGCACACTATGGGTGTCGGAGTTAGTGATAAGCCCCAATAAAGCCTCAACGTCCTGTGCTGCTGCTCTCCTCCGATTGCCGCATCGTAAAATGCTTTTTGTCCAAAAGAAACCTCGCCGCTCCGCCGAGACATTTTTTTGGGGGGGCCGTTCAACCCAGCTGTTTCCTGCTTCGTAGACGCGGCTCGGCCGTTCCTCTTTGCCGAGGTTAGTCGGCGATTCACCACTATGACGTCTTGACGTCTGTGCCCTAGATTGGCTGGTTTTTAATCGCGCCACAGTGACACTGGCCAATGCGTGGCGTTGTGTACCAAACTTATGCCTGTGCTTCGCCAGTTAGAAACCAGATGTATTAGTCCACTTCGTCGGAGAACTGTAAGTTGCCGAGGAGTGTGAGATGATGCCGAGCACGGTGCCTACCGACACTGTACTTGGTAGCTTAGCTCTTTCTAGTAGCATATAACCTTGTCTCAGCCTTAAGACTAGTAGAGCTTATTTTGATACAGCAGGCTCGAAACTACCGAAGACGGATACGAAAAAAAAAAATACGAAACAACCATGAGAAGCCATGGTGACGACCAGGCTCAAGCTTTAAAGTCTAGAACAATGGAACACAATGCGCGACTTGGTACTCTATAGAAGAATCTTTAGTGAGTCTAATGCTGTGGTTTTAGACTAATCGGATCCTGGTGAAAGTACGTTCCCCAACAGAGCTCACTTGGACTTAATCATAGGTCTTCGCCACAGACAACTGAACGAAAGGGGCGATAGCAGATCTGAGCTAACACATCAGCTGCAGTGTGTCCGAGGCATGATCGCAACAAGATGAGTTTGTGGCCGTGCGTTGCGGTTCGTGAGGCCACCCACCCTTTACTCGGCAACACTGAAACACCCGAAAGAGGAGAAAGTGTAGTGGACGCTTCATCCCTCCGCCTCGGACGTTTCGTCTGTTGGTGGGCACTTCTGTTCTGTTTGTTCCATGCACTCGACAGTGAAGAACCTCGGGAGGCACCAACGCTGAATAGCGCTTGCACGTATAAAAAAGGAGACAAATCCTTCCACAACTTTCACATCCACACTCATCCACAATCATCCACAGTTCTTTACAGTTTGTCAACCAGAATCCCCTTATTTCTCAGGCAGCATTTGTTGTTTATTTTTAGTTACTACAATCTCTAGAAGATTCTACCGGAGAAGAGGAGGGCATCAATTTGCTACTGTTCATGCCCAATACCCTCGGATATCACTTCCTCGGATACACTCATTTCCTCGGTTATATCAGCTCAGATTTATGTATTTAAGGACACTCATTTTCCTTCACTCAGAAGGACAGGCAGAAATTCAGTTCTTTCTTCTGACCTCACATAGTTCAGGACCTGAGGTCCACCAAAAGTTCGACACAGTTCTATCACAATCGCTCCCAACCATGCTTCATTCCAAGTCTCTCGCTTCTTTCGCCTTGCTGGCCTTGGCGTCTGCTTCACCCCTTCCTTCGGACAACGAATCTGGCCTGGTCAGCCGTCAGCTTGGCGGAGGCTGCAAGGCCGTCACGGTCATCTTCGCCCGTGGAACCACGGAATTGGGTGCTCTCGGGAGCGTTGCAGGGCCTCCATTCCAAATGGCCCTGTCGGCCAAAATGCCTGGACAGGTGGACTTCCAGGGTGTGCCAGCACCTGCGTATCCTGCGGATGTTCCAGGATATCTGGCAGGCGGTTCTGCCACTGGAGCCGCCAAGATGGCCGAGATGGTCAAACAGGTCGCGAGCAGCTGCCCAGAGACTAAGATCATCATGTCAGGCTACAGGTTGGTTACAGAGCTCCATGGATCATCGATAATTGCTAACAAAGTCAAAACAGTCAAGGAGGGCAGCTCGTCCACAAGGCCGGAGAGCAGATTGGTGAAGCTGCCTCCAAGGTAGCAGGCGCTGTTATCTTCGGTGACCCTGACAACCCGAAGCCTGTTGCCAACGTCCAGAACCTGAAGGTGTTCTGCGCCGCTGGAGATTTGATTTGTGCCGGTCAGCCGGTGATTCTGGCACCGCACTTGAGCTACGGAGCCAACGCAGGAGCGGCGGCGGACTTTGTTGCCAGTGTTACTGGAGGCCAGTAAGATAAAACGAGTATCTTTCTGGGTTCGATGGGTGTTCCACTTCTTGTATATCCGGTCAATTTTTGAAATAGATTTGGTGAAACCTTTTCCTCTGAGCTGCAATATCTTGTCGTTCAAGTCTGGCAGTGTGGAGATATCAATGATGTCTTCCAGGGACATTTTAAGTGACTCAACAGCCATGAAGAATACTGTGATCAACTTGCTCACACTAAAGAACAGGATTCATTGCCGAGTATTTGAGATGCAGGTCCGCACCCATCGCTCCCTTGGTTCAAATTCCATTTCCGTCCATGATACCAGACTCCATATCGAAACTACTCGTTTCTAGCAGCATTTGAACGCCAAAATCTCTGTCTTAGGGCAGAGGTGATGGGAAATGCTCGAATCCGCTCTATTTCAGACCCGGAATGCCAGATGCTACTGCGCCTGCAGCCCTGATAGTGAAAAAGCGGAGAGCCGTGTTCCGCAGAAAGGATGGAGAAAATTGGCGTTCTATCTACAAGTGCATTGGTGGCTAATTATATACACTAAGGTAATCTATTATTGGTTACGTAATGCACTGATGCTTCAGGCAGAAGGGCCATATGGCCCAGCCACAGTAGTTGTATTTTCTTTTGATATGATGTGAATATGGGCTCGTAAAGAAATACCTGCAACAATGGGCGCAAATTTGCGACAATTCTCACTACTTGGGAAGTTTTCACTGCCGTTTGACTGAAATCTCACTGTCAGACAGATGCTTCCATATAGCATCTCTCCTACGATTTTAATAATTTGCTACTTTCAGGAACCGAAGAATTCGAATGTACAGAATATCAAGCGGCTTCAGGCCCTTCACTAAACACACTGAAATTGAAGTTCCAGTGTATCACCTCTCGTACGAACATGAACATTGCACATATTGTCGTCGTTTGAACCATCGCGGAAAGGTCAATCGCTGCTAAATCGCAAACCCGCCCGCAAGATCCATCACCGCGTCTGGATCTACCGTGCTTCGGATTGTCTTTAGACGCGCGGCGTTCTTCTCTCCGTAAAGTTCCTCGGCCGTCGTGTTGGTGATAGCGTAGTTGGGATAAGCCGTGAAGTCGTCCGGATAGATGCCTTCCTGGATGGCTATATTCTTTAAGTTCTGGACGGACGTGCGCATCGCACCGTACCAGAACTCATCATCTGAGGGCAAGAGCCACGCAAAGTAAAGATTGAGCTACGATCATAATATTCATTCAGTATTGAAAACGGAGATTGTGACTTGGTGGGGAACTCACGGGCAGCGGGGAGCCACCGTGCGGGAACGCACTATCGGTAGCCTTTTCACCGTAAGTCTTCAGGAACGGTTCGACATCGTAGCTAATGCTGGTCCCACTATGCTGTCCCATGACTTTTCCAAGGGTCTGCACCGAGTCAGTTGTCTACTAAATAGGAGAGCCGAACTGGTGAAACACTCACATCAGTCTCATTCTTGACGGCCTCCAAGAACTCCGGCGTCAGCTTCGAAGTCGACAGCGTATGGAATGTGCCTCGCGCATTCACAACGATATTCGACGGGAATCCTTGGACAAATTCAGAGAACGTTTGGCTCTTAACGGTGCTGAGGATAGCGGTCAGGCTGTCGAAAGAGGAGAAGCTCGCTGGCTCCTCCGGTCCATCGTAGAAGAATATGACGAGCGCGGTAGTTCCTGTTGATGCGCCCTGTAGTGTGGTGATGATTTGAGCCTTTGGGTCCGTGTTGTCAGCGTCAAACGTCGCCGTCGCATTGAGTACTGCGCCGATCTGGTCCGTGCCGAAGAGTTTAATGCCACCCTGAATGTTGATAAGTCTGTGCACGCACACGTCTAGGAAATGGTGAAGAATTTACATAGATCTGGCTGGGACGAGTCGATGCGGCTTATAGTCCCGTTCTGAGTGCATGGCGTTAGTGGCTAGTCCAAATAAAGCGAAGGTGAGGCGTACTGGCAGAACAACTGTGAAACTTTTGACCGAGTCGCACGTCAAGCCTGCATGGCTGTAAGTATGGTTCTGCACATTAAAACGCTCTACCGCAATGCGAGGGCGACAAACCGTGCTGGTTAGTTTTCCTGTTGGGACGAGTCAATCAACACTTGAAAAAACAGCCATGAACGAATCAGACAGAGGGCGAGCATACCAAGAATAACCCCCACCGAGCGTGAATCCACCGACACCAGGCCCAATGGTTCGACCGCCAACGACGTTGTACCCCGAGCCATCCAGTTTCTGGTAGGCTTCTGACAGGTCTGCGCACAATTCGTGGTTAACGTTACTCAGCTTTGCAGACCCATGATCACTACTTACCATTCCCATGCCGATTTCGACGGATGACTTGTCGGCGGACAGTACGACCTGGTCCATCCGCGACAGTGAAATGTGGACGCCAGTAGTGCTTGAAAACCCGGGGTTAGAAGCGTGTCCTCCCGACCGCACTGCAAATGGCGTGCGAGAGGCACTAATGATTTGCATCTATTGCTTCCGCAATCTTCGCATCAGTACATGTATTGGCTATGATAAGATACGCCCAAGTCGTAGTGACTGAGGCGAATACAGGATCTTACCGCTGTCGCCACATCCTCCGCAGATCCGGGCTCCAGGACGCAGGCCGGAGTCTGGCTTGACGACAGATACCAATGATGGATATCTGGCAGAAAGTTTGGGTGCACTAAGTAGCGTTAGACGTAACATAGCCGACTATCACCTTGTCCAAGACGCACAGGCATAGAGGACGGAGCTGGCGGTGGAGATCTGGTCGCTAATTTGTTGGCAGGTCTGCCCAGCGTCTCCCTGGGCCGCACAATGGAGAGGGCGGGCCAGCAGAACCAGCAAAACGGCTGGGAACGAAGACTTCCAGTGAACCATATCGAAATGTTTGGAACGAGTGGTACGTTCTCTTTTTCGGGCGGCGCTCCTTGGTTATTTAAGTCCTGGATCTATCCGCACATGCGTCGCGATTGTTCCTGACCTGACTATCACTGCGTCTTGCGGAAATTGTTTTGAGCGAGTTGCAGATCCTTTCGTACGAGTCTCGTATTCATTCGTATCTCATTGGAGGTCTCGGACAAAATAGTTGTTTTGGAGGGATCGTCACAAGTAGTGTAACGTTCTCGGTCTTTATTGCGGGGTGAACCTCGGTCCAGTCGCGACACATGGGATCAAGATCCAGGCAAGAATACACTGCAGTGAAGATGAAAGGGTTCGGGAAACAAAGCATAGATATCACGTGCTTCTCGTAGATCGCAACTCGAAAAGCAACATAAGAGGAAAGCAAGATGAGGTAAAAAGGGTTTCCTTATCGCAAAAGGAAGGACCTCCGATAACTGGCGTCAGCCAGGTCTCGACTAGTTAAGACAGTGAACACTGAACAAGCGCTTTGATCCTGTTCCTTATGGAAGGTTAGCAAACTCCCGGACTACGTCGTCCGTCCAGCAGCAAGTACTCATAGAAGATAGCAAATGAACAATTGTTCAGCTGTATACTTTGTGTAACGGCGGGCCTCTACCTCTAAGGATCCAAACACCAAAGAGGGTGGTAAGCCGTGTAGGGTTTACCTTGAGTGGGTACAAGGTAGGGGGTGAGAACAGTATAGACAAATACACGTAACTGAGCACTGCGTGCGAAGGCCGTGTTACTAATCAATGGTGTAGATTGATTATCGAAGTTGACCACGAAGGGTCAAGTATCTAGCTAAGTGAGTGTGCTTATATACTGTGGGAAAGCTATGACAATCTATGGTTCATAGGTTCATTTCGCCAAGTAGTTGAACGTCTGAACTTCGTCAGTTCAAGAGTTCACAGTGCCAAGGCTTTGAACAGTTGAACCGGGGGTCACGTGACTCCCTGCCGGTGGATTTTCTTCGCGGGCGCGTAGGCGCCCCGCTTGTCCTTCTTATCCTCCTTACCCAGGTTCTGTGTAGGCTGCGCCGTAACACTTTGCTATCTTCTCGCCATCGATAAGGAACAGTGGCAGAGAATCATTTGCTAATTCCGAGGTGAAACATGCACTATGCCGTTCGCTTGAGTCTCATGATCGAGGTTGTTGCAAGTGCAGTGGGTCGCCCTGAGATTGCTGGTCCGAAAAGAAACAAGGCATAAGAAATAATCAGTGTATCAGCAGGGTATGCTGTCAGTAAGTAACAGCCAACCGCAGCACCTCATTTTTCATACTCACTTACAGTCCCTCACATGCGTCAAAATTGCACATCAAGTATTTTTCATTGAGTAGTTCAAAGAGTGTCCCCCAAGGCCAATATAACAGCCTGGAGTTCATCTCTTACAGGCTAACCATAGCCGACACGGGAGTAAGCGTCGGGAAATATAACCAGTGTCCCGGATCAACATAAATGCCACAATTCTTCAATATCTTGAAACAAATTCTATAAATACCACAGTCAGCCGTTGTTGAAGACAAAAGACGGCGGTGGTAGCAAAAGACTCACCTAAAAAGTAGCTGACGTATGAATTATGCCGGTCAAGATGCCCACAGCTGAATTAGATACGATGATTTGCTAGATAATAGGATCGATTATGGCACGAGATGAAGAGTAGCAAGAGGTTTAACGTTGCATTTTAAACAAAACTGCAATCTCGTAGCATTCCGCAAGGAGGAAATGACATTAAGAGATCGCAGATAATCGCTCTCTCTTTAGAGCTTATTTACCCCGCACGAACACCGACCGGAACATCTCAAGTCTAGCCCGTATTAAAGCCGTGTTGCACCCATGGATAACTCGAAGACATGTACGCAATCATAGAGCCACGATTAACACTCCAACGTCAACGAACACGTCGAGACACGTATTAGCGTAATGCTCGACATTTCTACATGTAAAAAGGCCCTTCGTAGTCTCGGAATGACCTAAAAGAGTAACCTTAAGAATAAATAATATCCACTACCCATAAGCGGAGACGGTTGGCGGACAGACTTAGATAAATAGATAAAAATAATGCTTGTGCGTTAGAGCAAGGGATTCGATACTAAAGTGGCGCTTATGCGCTAAAATGTTCTAGCTATTATAGTTCCCATGGGTATTGTGAGGGGCAACATATAGGTAATAGGACTAGCGAATTAGTCTTTGAATCATAGACTTGCTACGGTCTTATAAGTTTCTAACAGACCATAGTGCCTGGCCATGAGGAAGCTTTCCCTCGTTATCGTAAGAATCTTTCTGTTTGGGAAAACGGAGCCAAATCTTCTATAATACCGAGTCGAAGTTATTATTCTCACAAACCAGTGAAGGGATCTGAAGAGGCTGAAATGGTATTCGTAAGATTCCAGCATCCCTTAAATTCGAGTGTAGACAGACATAGACTCCATCGATGAGGAGAACATGTGGTCCACTAACTTTGATTCGTACCAGGAGTTGAGATCCCTTGTTGGGTCTTAATGAGCCATGGAGCTTTGATCAAAAGCCAAGGTACCCAGAGTCATTCTCTTAACATCAACCTGCTCTGCCTTAACATCAAGAGACAAGCACTACTGATCCACAACAGCAAATTCAGTATGCGCTTCGATTTCCTTGCTACGATTCTCGTTTTTGGGGTTTCCGTTGCAGCCATGCCGGCTGAAGCACACGGCAAGAGGGCGGAGCACGAAGGTGTAAGTAGCCTTGATCGAGCGGCGAGAAATTTGAATGAGTCTAAGTGAATGACAAATTGGGTGATAGAAATGCAACGGCTACAGTTGCAAGTGGAACTACATAAACTACAAATGTAACGAAGGAACTTCTGTGAGTAACAGCTGGCTAAGACTCGTTGCCGAATCTTCTAACAGCATCCAGTGCATCGGGCCAGGTGGCGGAGATGGCGCCTATTGCCATCGCGAAACTCTTTTCAATGACTTTATTTGCCCGGTTAGTGTCTGAAGTGGTAGATATCTGGGCTCAGAATGGAAAGATTGTACTGCGGCTGCTTGCTTGCTGGTGACTACATCCGAGGCTGAAAGCAAGAAGTTTCAAGAATATGTGTCAACCACATTGGCCCATAATCACGTGTCTCGTATTATCTCTTCTGATCACCACACCACCATCACTCCACCCCCGCTCTCATGCGCGGCAATTCTTTGTCCCTAGCACAGCCCCATTTGCTTACGCGTCCTCTTTGCCATTAGATATTTATATAGCACTTGACAGCAGTAATCTAAGAAGACAGCGGTGTCCTACTTTCTCGCGCCGTTCGACAATATGCTGTTACACTCAACTGCCAACCACACGGGTGACAGATGAAATAAGTACCAGCAGTGCTGTCTCGTGCCAGAAATCACCCAAATCATCGTATCCTCTCTTTTTAAAACTGAAGTTCCGAGTCTAGATCACGCCGCTTCATGGCCACCTTGATACCTTGATACTGAATGATTTCTCTGCACGCTGGTAATCGCAAAGTGAAGGGTCTCGAAATTTTGCATAGGATCTCAGGCCTGCGCAAGTACGTAGGAGGACCGCGAATGCTTGAGGGCTATGCTGTCGCTTCGCACATGCAAAAGTCCAAAGAACGATATCGTTTAGCTTACATTGTGGCGGAACGTCCATCAGAAGTGGGGTAAGCCGTGGCTCGGCTGGTGACTGATCGACAAAGTTCCGTCGCACCGCCGGCTTACCTGCGAGCGGGAGAAATTCTCGCATCGAAAGTCTTTTCGTGGATTCGCAACGACTAGAATCCGTTCGATGAGTCTACCGATACGTGAGGCGCTTTTTCAGGCGGCACAAGCCGACGGTAAGATGATAAAAAACCGTTGGATGTAGGAGCGTATGTTGCGATTAGGTCTCGGACGTGGCACGGAGGCGGAGGTGTCGAGGCGGAAGAGTAGCGGAGTTCCGGCGGGTACGGTTCGGACCGCGTCAGCCGGAGTTTGAGAAGTGCAGTAGATCGCCCAACCAGATACTGCTGCGATAACAGATTCCGTATGGATATAAGCCTTTGAACTCTTACGTCGTCGACAACTTCGAGCCTGTGAACAACGAAAAGAGACACGAGACAGCTACTACCGACAGCATTTCGCCTGTACCTGATCACACAAACCCGCAAGCATCTGGATCAACGTCGAAAATGGGCTCATTCCCAACTGGCGGCTGGAGGCAGCTTGATGTCGGTGTCATCGGCGGCGGAATTGGCGGAATGTCCGTTGCAATCGCCCTGAGACGAGCTGGCCACAAGGTTTCCATCTATGAACGCAACGACTTTGCCGGCGAGGTTGGCGCATCAGTATCGTGCGCTGCCAACGGCACACGATGGCTGCACGAATGGGAAGTGGATGTGGAGAAGGGAGATCCGGTCGTGCTAAAGAAACTCATCAACCGCGACTGGAAGACCGGCGAACCTGTCAGCGTTTATGACCTGGATGACTACGAGAAGCGCTGGGGTTATGTCTACAACATGTTCCACCGTCAGTACATGCATGCGATGCTGAAAGACTCGGCGTTGGAGGAAGAGGGCAAGGGAACGCCTGCGATGTTGTTCGTCCATCACAAGGTAGGGAGACCGTCTTGCAGTTCCTGAGCGCGATGTCTAACGACAAACAGTGCAAGAACATCGACACGAGCGCTGGCAGGATAGAGTTCGAGCACGGCAAGACCGCCCAACACGACCTCATCATTGGTGCTGACGGTATCGGTTCTGTCGTGCGGGGCATCATCGGTATCCGTCCAGAGAAGCGCCCGGCCGACTCTAGTTGTCTCCATGCCAACGTCCTTACTGAGGATGCAGTCAAGACTGGACTCGTTGACTACTCCCAGGATGCTGCCCTGGAGTACTGGGGCGGCCAAGAGGGCAAGTGGGATAAGATTGTCCTATCTCCCTGCAATGGAGGCAAGCTGTTGTCGTACTATTGCTTCTTTCCCCGAGACAAGGGTGACTACACGAACCAAGCCTGGGGCGTAGAAGACTGTCCGGTGGAGGAGCTGCTTGCTCCGTACCCTGAGCTCGATGCTCAAGTAAAGGCGCATCTCGCTATCGGGATGGATATCCAACCATGGCGTCTATGGATGCAGTAAGTATACAGGGTGCAGCGTTTCTGAAATCCGTTGGTTCTAATCAAGACTCGTAGCGACCCGTACCCGTACATTGCCAAGAACATGGTTTGCCTCTTGGGAGACGCTGGACATCCCGTAAGCATTTCTCACAGAACTCTCAGGGATCTGCATTCCAACATGAAACACTGACGCGAAAACTCCAAGATGATGCCCCATCAAAGCCAGGGAGCCTGCATGGCTATCGAGGATGCCGCTGCCCTCGGCATTCTCTTTCATCCGAAATACTTTTCCGGTGACGTTGCCGAGACTCTCTCGATATATGATGAAGTACGTTTGCCACGCGCAACAAAGGTCCAGTCCGCTGCAGCAAAGGCCGCCTACAACATCAATGAGCGCATTGGTACGTTACTCAGCTGACTCAAGAACAAACTGAGCTTGCTAAAAAATGACACAGGATTCTCAAGCAACACGAACATCGGGACCTACAAGGTGGAGAATGAGAAAGCAAAGTTGACCATCGAGGAGATGAATGCGTAAGCCATATTCCTGGCACCCATTATGGGATCATAGAGCTAATACCTATGCCAGCTACGACATGTACAAGGACATTGAAGAAGCAATTTCAAGAAGGAAAGGATCCCCATACACGGAGAAATGGGCGAAGGGTCTGCCCTTTGGCTTGCAGCTGTCGGGTGGATTTGTCGTTGGAGCAGCCTGAAGAAATTAATTAACCGTACAATACTTTCAAATCGAGTTAATATTTCGTTACCATTCTCTATTCCCTTTGTCTGAACAATTCTGTCTTTCCAGTTATACTATAAAGTTATCCTACAACACCCTTCAAGAGTCAAGACCAGTGTCCAAGCATGACTATAGAACATGACAGGACCCGAAATGCAGATGTTCATAAGTGAGTCAATGCTTACTTATCCTCGTTTAGTCGGCCAAATAAATCCGTCTTTTAAACAACTGCCAAGAAAGCAGCGCGAAGGTGTTGCTCTCGATTAGAAGAAACATTGTGGAAGATCTCTCAGCACAATCTTTTCTGCAAAAAGTTCATGATGCCACTCCCGCCAGCCTTCTTAAAGAAAGCTTCGCTGAGTGTTGAGCCCAGCGAATCTCCTATCGAACATGTCATGGTGAAATACGCCCGATGATTCCACCACCGTCAATTACAAGACAATGGCCGTTGATGTGAGCATCACCTCGACATGCTAAGAACACCACCGTCGCAGCGAAATCCTCACTTCTTCCCAGCCTTCCTTTATGAAAGTCCTCGCCAGTTCTTCCTCACCTCCGTATTTCTCAATAAAGAGTATTGAACCCTGCCTTAAAAACCTCTGGAGCGATGCACGTGGAATGATGGGGCCTTAGGTCAACAGCGAGTTGCTTAAAGAGATGGATCACACCAGCCTTTGCAACAGCGTATGCGTAGGTGGCCTGTTCCACAGTATAGGCGAGACCGATGCCGTCGACGGAGGCGGTCACAATGACGCGTGACGCATTTTCGACCTCACTGCGAGCTGTGAGAAGAGGGAGGAACCTGTAGGGATAGGAGTGAGTCACGTATACATTTTCTCAGATCATTCTGTTGGTTACCTTTAGACAAGATGGAACACGCTCTTTAAATTCAGGTCAAGAACTTCGGAAACATCATCATAAGCTCTATTCATAGAACCGGGATGAAATCGGGTGTGTTTGGACTGGGGAGCAAAGGATTGGTCTGGTGAGGCAGACAAAAGATAGACTTTGCAAAGAGGAACGACACCCGTGGGATTTCCCGCATCCGGAATGAAGAAAAGCTGGGCTTTTCTTACGGAAAGATAGCGCGAGGAGATGGAAGGCTTGAAACCGGCCCCGGACATAGAAGCGACTGCTCGTAGACTGAGCTGATCTGCATGGAGCCACTTCTGCTCAAGAAATTTCCCAATTTAGCAGGCAGTTGGGGCCATGAAACCGATTGAGTGGTATCCTTTGGAATCCCCTTGATCACTTTGCTCGAATCGAACGGAAAACAAAAATACGCCGTTTCAATTAGCAATTGGTGGAATTTACAGTGAATCCCACTTCCCACTTCTGTGTCACTGCGCTTCAGCAGCTATCGTCAGACTGACTGAAATTACCAATCTCGATTCAGAGGCTAATTAGGCAAAGATTCTTCAGGCACACATGAAGCCTGTTGAAGGCGACTGAAAGGCAATCTAAGCGGGTGTACGGCACACTGCGAAACCTTCAAACCGACGGTTACATGCATGATAATTATCATGTTAATGCCACGCTGTCCCTTTCGAGAAACAGGCTGAATCGGGATCTACTCCGCATCCTCCGCATCCTCCGCATCCTCCGCATCCTCCGTGGGAGGCTTATGCAGAAATCCCCATTCTCGCGAAAAGATCTAATCCACAAAATAGAATTGTGTGCCAAGGATTCAAGAATGAAGTCTCCCGCAAGGCTGATGTCGGCTGAAGCAGGGCTGGTGTTGGTTTATCACTCGTATCGGGAGATATGGCACCCACATCTCCTCGACGTAGCTGAGACCGAGCCAACCAATAGCAAAGATTCTATGGCTTCTGCCAAGCGGCGGAGTATGAGGGCGCCTGCCAAGCTCAATACAAGGCGTCCAGGCTGCTCTAGACACACAGGCACACGTGGGACGCATCCGCTGCATGGTCTTACCACACCTGTGTCATTGATTTATCAAACAACCCGAAATCTACTGAGGGATCTTGCACATAGAATCCATTTGTGGGATTTTCAGATAGTTGACCTGTTCGCAGTGTCTTTTTAGCAAAAATGATGTTAATGATGCAAACTCGCGGTCAGATAAGAAATTCGTACTAGGTGCTCTCCTAGACGTAAAAGGCGCCTTTGACCGGGTAAAGAAACGTCAACTACTTCAAAGGCTTCAGGATATCCAGCTACCTAGCAATCTAGTTAAGTGGGTGAATTCCTTCTTACTAGATAGCCAGGCACTACTAGTTATTGACGGAAAGGATGGAGAGATACAGCCAATACAGGCGGGCCTACCCTAAGGCTCACCTATATCTCTGTAACGGTAGGCTCCTTCTACTAAGCTTCGGAGTCGCTTAGCAGGTTGGTGGAAACCGAAGGGTTTACCTTGAAGAGACAAGAGGAGGATGGCGGTGCAAAGAGGGAAGTATCACGTGATAGCGCGGTGCGTAATGAGCTTGTTACCTCCAAATCAATAGGGTTTGAATTGGAACTTTGAGTTGACCACGAAGGGTCAAATGTCTAGCTAAAGGAGTGCGACTATATACTACTAAGAAGCTATAACAATCTACTTGGATAATCGTGGATAGTTGGGATCCCGTATTATCCAGTGTCTTTCTTGGATAATCCATTCTTGGCAT
This sequence comes from Neofusicoccum laricinum, assembly GCA_029906385.1. Taxonomy (NCBI): domain Eukaryota; kingdom Fungi; phylum Ascomycota; class Dothideomycetes; order Botryosphaeriales; family Botryosphaeriaceae; genus Neofusicoccum; species Neofusicoccum laricinum. The sequence continues at coordinate 96,023 of CP123726.1, forward strand.
TATCCGTATGGGTCCCACGTGACTTCGGCGCTTGGCCTTGTTCCTGGTTTCCGACATTCGTCGGTGTGAAGCGGTCGCTATGTTTACCTGTTCCGCGCCCGCTTACCTTTTGTCTTCTCCGGGATTCCAGCTTCCGTCCCTTCGTCCCTGTGGGTCTTCTTCCCGTAGGGGATTCTGTCTTGCGCCTTGCCCCGTGACTTCGCAGTCCCTTGGGGTCCTGTTTCCCGTGCGGGCTCCTCGCCCTTAGGGTCATAAAGCCCGCTTCCTTGGAGGTTCGTAACAATCTCCTATCCTTTTTATACTCTATCTAAGTGGACTCTTTGGTCAGCTTGAAAGCAAACATCCAGAGCTCACCTCGATATCATTCTCAGATGATATAGGCCTCCTGGTCAGCGGAAATTCTATACTACAAGCAGTTAAAACACTCGAAGATATCTGTAAAGATACGCTTCAGTGGGGACTAGAGAATGAGGTAGAGTTCGAGGTTGAGTGTAACGGTAGGCTCCTTCTACTAAGCTTCGGAGTCGCTTAGTAGGTTGGTGGAAACCGAAGGGTTTACCTTGAAGATGATGATGATGATGATGATGATTCATACACCCGTCGGCCTCAGAAGACCATAGGGACAAGTAACGCTAATCGACGCTAATCTACATTAGGATCCCGGTTCATTCAAAGCCCAGCACGCTGAATATAAAGAAACCATTCCTCCCTCTTATTCGACAATTTGAAGATAGGCTAACAAAAGCACAAACAGATAATACTTAAACAAAACGCAAGGAAAAACGAAGGAAATGTAAAAATAGAGCTACCTTCCATGTACCCCTTATGCCATCCCCTTCGAGACCACTTCCCGAGTGCTGTCAGTCCCTATAGCGTCGTGACGGCTAGCTAGAGAAGGAGTTAATTTGCCTTAAGAAGGATTAAGCTCTCAGTCTTTGGTTACGATCAGTCTTCCCGTGGCTAGAGCAAATGCCGCCGTTGCTTTGACTGCGCGCACGTCTGCCCGCCACTTCTCCGGTGGGCCATCCCCATACCTACCATCGGGCCTTTTAGTGCCCGACCATCCGCCTAGCATGAACGCGAGATCTCCGAATCTACTTCCCAGGTCGATTTGCAGTTTAATCCGGAGATCCATCCAGCGTGGGCATTCCAGTAGGAAGTGCCTCACGGTTTCCCTCTCGGCTCCGCACCCGCACGTAGGTGCATCTACTCGTTTGATTTTGTATAATAGCTTATTCAGGCTCGCTTTCGACGTCCTTAGCTGCGTAATTACCCCTACTTCTTTGCAGTTTAGCTGGTCATAGAGCTTCTTGGTGTGAAAGTGCGCCAACGCGCGGTTAAGCTTACGGATGGACATACCGACCTTAGATGCTTCGAACGTCTTTGTGAGGGCTTGCACCCGGTGCACTCGCGGAAATGCATTGGCATACTTCTACAAGAAGACTAAGCTAAGGAGAAAGGAAATAATAAGCGTAGGAAGGTATTATATACCGAAGTAGTTGATCCGTGCGCCCTTTGAGTCATTAGGTGTTGACTCATAATTGTTAACTCATCGCCGCAGGGATCTTCCAAGGCACTTAACGGTCTAGACCGTCACATTACCCCCCTCTTCTCGGGCTTGAAGGTAGGACTTGAGCGCGTCCGTTTCTTGAAGTGCCGACGCTGGCTCCCAAGTTAGTCTTGCATATCCTTTCCACTTAACGTGGTATTGCTTCTGGGGCCTTCGTTGGCCGCGCTTTCGTTTCATCCTTTCTCCATGAATTGCCTCAACTATCCACCATTCGTGTCCATCATCTAATATTGGCGGCGGCTGGTAGTCGTCCTGTTCTTGACTCGGCAGAGGGTCTATTCCAGCAGGACGTAGGAGGTCAACATTAAAGACGTTGTGTATGCTACTTGGCACATCCAGTCGATAGCTGTGGGGACCAACTACTTCAGTAACTGTGAACTTTGCTGAGCGGTCATCTAACTTCCGGCTTGGGCGGTCTATCTTAATGTTCTTCATGCTCAGCCAGACCTTATCTCCCACTTTGTACGCAGGTGATGGGTTCCGGTGTCGATTCGCTTGGGCCTCCTGATCCTGTTGCGCGTTTGCCATCGATGCTTCTACCCATTCGGTGATTTCCTTGATCTTCGCAACAATCGCTTCTCCCTTCTGGATGGGCGACGTCGGATTCTGCATGGGCTGTGGATCTTCGAATAGCTGTAGCGGCTCGAGATGGTATCCATGAGAGAGGAAGAAGGGACTAACGCCCGTTGATGAGGATTCGTGACCATTAATCGCGAGCTCGACTGCTGGTAACCAATCGACCCAGTTGTTCTGCGCTTGATTGGTCATTCGACGAAGTTTTTCTCGACTTCAGTATTAGCGCGCTCTGTCGATCCATCTGTCTCCGGGTGGTACGCTGTCGATATGCGCCTCTCGATCTTGAGTAGTTGGCAGACTCTTTTCCATAGTTGGCCAACGAATTGACTACCTCGATCAGAGACGATTGCTGCTGGGACTCCATGATAGCGGTAGAAGCGCTTAATGAATAGATTGGCGATTGTCTCAGCTTCGGTATCCTTGCAGCCCGCAAGAATAACTCCCTTCCCCAGACGATCGGTGATTACCATAAGCATTTGACATTCTTGGCTCTCAGGTAGCGGGCCAATAAAATCAATCGAGATCTCTCTCCACTGACGATTTGGTACAGGTAACGGCCGCAATAGTCCTTGCTTACGATCTCTCCAGACTCTTGTCCTTCCACAAACGTCGCAGTTCCGCACGAATCTTCGTACGTCTGATACGAAGTTTGGCCAGAAGAATTGCCTAGCGACGAGGGCTATCGTCCCGTTACGTCCAGGATGAGCCGTCATAGTCGAATCATGAAGTGTTTGAATTAACTTAGTCCTCAGTGGCTCGTAATTCGGCACCCAGCGCCTGCTGCGGAATAGTAGCTCTCCTTGGCCATTCAGAGAGCAATCAGCGACTGAGAGCTTGACTGGCTCTTCTAAGTCGTTTGGTAATGTCCTTTTATCTTCTCTTACTGCCGTTACTAGGCGTTCTTGATCCGGGTCCGCCAATTTAGCCTCTTGCCAGAGTTGTCGCAAATGATCCTCAATTAGCTCTGTTTGCTGCGTGTCTGTCGGTTCGTATGCTTCTCTCTCAGTTCTTTCTTGTCGTCTTGTCTGTACTGGTACTGCGAGCACTCTCCAACAGTTGGCTTGGATCTTGTCAGGGCTGAGGAGCTGTGCAATGCGATGTTGCAACCTCTCATTATCTTGGGACACTGGTAGGTCTTGATCTCTTCTTGTGAGTGCATCCGGTTGTGCTCCTAGCTTGCCAGGTCGGTAGGCAATGGTAAAGTTGAACCTGCTCAGAATGAGCTGCCATCGCATTTGTCTCTCAGACAGTCGTCGAGCTGTGGTGAAGTACTCGAGGTTCTTATGATCTGTAATGATCTTGAATTCCTTAACGCTGCGTAGTTCCGCATCCCATTGCTGAAGGCATTTGATAATTGCGAGAAGTTCCTTATCGTAGATCTCATAGTTGCATTCTGCTGGTACATTCTTCTTTGAGAAGTAGGCAACTGGTCGGAGTACTCCATCGTCATCGTATTGAGATAGGATACCTCCAGTACAGTACCCAGAGGAGTCAGTTTCGAGGATTGTCTTCCGATCCGGGTCAAATTGGGCGAGAACTGGTGCTGTGATAAAGGCCCTCTTTAATTTCTTAAAGGCTGCCTCTGCTTCTTGAGTCCAGTTGAATTGATTGCCCTTCCTTGTGAGTACGCGTAGGGGAGCCGTGATCTGTGAGTACCTATCGATAAAGCGACGGTAGAAGTTTGCGAAACCAAGGAATCCAAGTACTCCTTTAACCGTTATTGGCGCTTCCCATTCTTGAATAGCCTTAATCTTTATAGGATCCATGCGGATGCCCTTGCCTGCTTCAATGATAAATCCAAGGTACTTGGTTGACTGAACCTCGAATTCGCATTTATCGATATCGAGCTGAAGCCCTGCTGCTTGAAGCTTCTCAAGTACTTGAGTAACATGTTTCCGGTGCTGCGAGCGAGATCCTTCGGTGAAAATTAGAATATCGTCAACGTAGGCTGATACGAAGTCGTCAAGAAACTCCTAGAGTGTCCAGTTGATGTACCGTTGGAAGGTGCTTGGGGCATTGGCGAGTCCAAATGGGGTAACAAGCCATTCAAATAGTCCAAAACGTGTTCGAAATGCTGTAAGCCATTCGTCTCCTGGCTTGATTCGGATCTTATTAAACGCTGCAATAACATCAAGTTTGGTAAACCAGCGTGCCTTGCTAATTCTGTTGAGAGTCTCCTGGATAAGGGGTAATGGGTAACGGTCCTTTCGGGTAAGCTGATTGAGTGCACGATAGTCACAGCAGAATCGTAGGCCTCCTCCTGGTTTTCGTACAAATAGGACAGGAGCGGCTGCAGGCGAATTGCTTACACGGATAAATCCCTTATCAAGATATTCCGTAAGGGTCTTCCGGAGGACTAATAGCTCATCTCTTGACATGTTGTATAGGGGCCCCCATGGTGCCTGTGGTGTCTTGCCGTTCTCATCCTTTTCAAGCTCGATTGCGTGATCAATTCCAGGCCGGTGGGGTGGTAGCCTGTTAGCCTCTGTTCGGTCAAATGCGGGTAGAAATCTCTCTAGCCAAGGTGGTAACTTAGTGCTTGGGTTGGTATGTTTCTTCTCTGCAAGAGCCTTATTAATATCCGCTAAGCTTGCAGAGAATACTTGAACTCCTAGTCGTTTTCTCTGGGTGAGGTAATAAAATGCAACTGCTCCAATTCTCCGGTAGTTAGGCGTTTGTGTCTCCTTCTGATTACAGATTGTAAGGCCAGAATCCTTAAAGCGGAGTGTCTGTTGTTCAGCGTCTAGTACCGCTTTCTCCTTCTCTAGCCAGGGCAGACCTAGGATAATGCTATACCCTTCAATCTTTGGGGCAACATGAAAGTACGCCTGTTTTGTTTGGTGTCCACCAACATCGAGCTCGGCGACAGCTACTTCGGTAATCCAGGAGTCGGTTATTGCGTCCACTGACTGGATTTGTCTTGGTTCGATTGAGATACGCTGGAGCTTATGCTTGCGTGCAAATTGAGCATCAATAAAGCCGTAGGAGAGGCAACCTGAGTCAATAAGAGTTTGTGCAGAGACAACTCTATTGATAAGTGTAGAAACTAGAAAAGGTGCCTTCTCCATATGCTTCTTCTCGAACTGCTTCCAATCTGCTTGAAGCTTACTATTAGCTGGTTGATAGCCAGCTTCTAGCTTGCTTTGCTCCTTCTGCTCCTGACGGCGATTTTGGTCAGGAGCTACTCTTTCCCGAGTCCTGATTATCGTTCTCCTCATCCTCAAGCTGGGGGCTAAGATAGGCTTCGCCTGTCTCGTAGGGTTGGCTTGAGTAGGGCGGCGGGCAGGGGCATAAGGGCATGCCTGCCACCAATGTCCGGAGCCACCGCAGCGTGTACAGAGCCTATTTTGACGGCGTCGGTTGATTTCCTCTTGGGTCACCCACCTCGCTCTTCTCGGCTGAGTTGTAGCAGCTTGGGCGGGTGGCGATGGCTGCCAGTCCATTTCATTTGGATCCGCTTTTGGCTGAGCATCTTGAGGAGTTGTTGTCCTCCAGGTCTGTGAGGCCTGCCACTTAAGGCGTTCCTGGCTTATCTGTTTCTGGAGCTTCTGGCCTGTTCGAGTCTGGTAGGCGTGGAGACGATCGTCTACTTCCTTTAACGTGTTGCAGTAGCTTTCGAAGCTGCCGCTTGCTGGGACCGTAATCATTGCGCGTGCAAGCTCGTCTCCGAGGATTCGGTCCAGCGACATCTTCTTGGCACTGTCAGGCCAGTCTGCTCCGCCTGCTTCGATTAGGAGGCTTTGCCATTCCATATAGGCTTCGATAAATGGCCTTCTCCCTTGACGTAGCGAATCCAATCTTCGTTGAGCTCGTTCTTTGGCTTGAGGGTCCTGGAAGACGAGTTGCATTTGCTGGAAGAAGGTGTCTGCGTATGCTTGGTCTGGAGTCCCGAATTGGCGTGTCCACGCGTCCATTCTCTTAAGTGCCTTACCTCGAAGGCAAGCGGCTAATGCCCAGAATTTAACAAATTCAGTGCACTGGTGGTAGTCAACTCGGATTTTTACTTGAGCTTGCTGTAGCCAGGCCTCAAGCTTTTCGGGTTCGCCGTAGTACTCTTGGAGCTGGGGTAGGGCTTTGCCGGGCTTTGCTCCATTAGTGATACGCTTCTGTTCTTCTTCGCGAACTTGTCGCAGCTCTTCTTCATGCTTCAGCTGTAAGAGGCGGAGTTCCTCTTGCTGTTGCTTCTCCTTCTGTTCCATGTATTGGAAGAACCACTGTGGGGGTGCTTCTGGTGGTGCTTTGTCGTTTTCCATTGTTGCTTCGTTAGGTTTTCTCCTGGTTGTCTTCTTGGTTGTCTTCTTAGTTGTCTTCTTGGTTGTCTTCTTGGTTGTCTTCTTGGTTATCTTCTTGGTTGTCTTCTTGGTTGTCTTCTTGGTTGTCTTCTTGGTTATCTTCTTGGTTGTCTTCTTGGTTGTCTTCTTGGTTGTCTTCTTGGTTATCTTCTTGATTGTCTTGGGTGTCTTGGGTGTCTTAGGTGTCTTAGGTGTCTTCTTGGTTGCTTATTGTGGGGAGGAATGCCGGTGCTCGCGTGGGAGCCTTGGCGCGAAGAGGAGGTGTTGAGCTTAGTCTAATGTGAGGGCTTGCACCCGGTGCACTCGCGGAAATGCATTGGCATACTTCTACAAGAAGACTAAGCTAAGGAGAAAGGAAATAATAAGCGTAGGAAGGTATTATATACCGAAGTAGTTGATCCGTGCGCCCTTTGAGTCATTAGGTGTTGACTCATAATTGTTAACTCATCGCCGCAGGGATCTTCCAAGGCACTTAACGGTCTAGACCGTCACAGTCTTCCTCCACTGTCTCGAGGTGATTTCCTTGCACCGGGCCATGGTTGACGACCGTAGCAGTCTGCTTAGAGGAGGCTCCTGGTTGCTCTCTATAGCTTATAGTGCCAAGCTATGCGCCTTCTCATTGCCTGCTATCCCTTCATGCGCTGGCACCCATCTAAACTCGACGGGTGGCCCCCTGTTGCATCTGATCTGGTCCAATAAGCGGAGGATGCTTCCGATAATCTCTTGACGTGGCCCCTATCGTGGCCTACGGAGGAGACGAAGGGCAGTCTTACTGTCGCTATAGATGGCGTGTTTTACCTCAGCTGCTTCGGGGTATTCAGTCACCATCGCGGTCGACCACGTCCCTTGTATCAGCTCTACAGCCTGTTGCATTGCCTAGAGCTCTGCAAAAGGGGTGTCTACTACCTTAGACTTGCCGACTACAGATAAGTGAGTAATGATGGTCGCGCCCTTACTGTCTGCGCAAGCGATGCCGATACCAGCCTTACCGTTCCTTTGCGCGCTACCCGTGAAGATGGCGACCTCTAACTGTGGTGGGGAGCTGGCTCGGAGCTTTGCCACTTCTAGAGACTCGATCTGGACGACTGGCCTGCCGGCCCACGGCATTCTCACAAACGGGCGGATCGTTTCGAGGTGCCCGACGTCGATATCTCTGGCCATCATCATTATCCGCTGCAGCGGGGACACGAACCTTTTGTTGGCCGGGTCGATGGCACGCTTCAGCTTCTAGGACGGGTGTTTCTGGGGCAGCGTGTGGCAGTTGACCCAGAATCGAAGCAGTTGTTGGTCGAGGCAGATCTTGGTAGGTAGTATCGCTGCTTCGGCTTCGAGGATGGGCAGCGCGACCGTCCTAAATGCTCCGGTGATTGCTCTACCCGCAATTCTCTGCACTATCTCGAGCGATTTTAGCAGTGGTGCAGTCATGACCGGCGCCCACACTGGAGCCGCATAATCTACCGCCGGGGCTACTGTGGCCAAGAAGAGCTGGCGTACGCTGCTCGGCCGGAGGCCCTGTAGTCGCTTCAGCGCCAGGGCTGCCTGGATACCCCTCTTTGCAATCCTCCCCGCGTGAGCCTTGAAACGAAGTTCCTGGTCGAAGACGACGCCTAGAATCTTTGCTTCTGCCTTTGGGTGCACCTCTCTTCCCTTGACCACTATCGGCTTATCAGACCGTCTTTGCTCGTTCCGCGTGAAGTGTATGAGCGTTGTCTTTCCGGCTTCAAATGTCGCGCCGCTCGTCGCTTCCCACTCTTCGGCTCGAGCCACTACCGTTCTTTGGAGCTTTGCTACGTTCTCGCTTGCAGACGATCCCGTCACCCAGGCGCTATAGTTATTAATAAACGCAATAGCTCCTTTACTCCTATTAGTTACGGACTGCACCAGGTCGGCGTTGAAGAAAAGGAATAGTATCGGTAAGAGAGGCGACCCCTGCGGAAGCCCTGCCTGCGGCAGGTCTATGACCCTAGATGTCTCGCCGTTTACCACCATAGAGGCGCTCCTGTTGGAGTAGAATGCTTCCACCCACTTGACCAGCACTTCCGGGATCCTTCTTTGTCTGAGTCGCCGGAGGAGCACGTCGCGGGAGACGCCGTTGTAGGCACCCTTAACGTCGAACGACAGGAGCGAGAGAACCTTGCCTTCCCGCCACGCGTCGTAGATGCGCTGCTGTAGGACCGTTAGTGCCTATACCGTAGACCGTTGCTTTCTGCCGCCAAAGTGGTTCTTAGGTAGTAGAGAGTGCTCCTCTACCAGAGCAGAGATCTTCTCTGCCACCACCAGTTCCAGCGCCTTCCCCAGCATCGAGAGCAGCGAGATTGGCCTGTATCCTTACGGTACTTCCGCCGACCTTCCTGTCTTGCGTAGCGGAATAATCTTCGCGATACTCTAACGGCTGGGTAAGCGGCCTTGTAGTAACGATTCGTTGAACAGCTAAAAGACGTGTTTGCCAATCACTGGCCACAGCTCGCGCCACACAACCGCAGGAATTCCATCTGCTCCCGGTGTTTTAAATGGGCTGGCCCGGAAGATGGCCTCTTTTACTTCTTCTATTATCAGCGGTGCGTGTTCTATCTACTCACCGAGGCTCTGAGTCGCCTCAATCTAAGTACTCTGTATTTCAGGGAGCTCCGGGAAGAAGTCCCTGATTAGCGTCTCCGAGATCTCCTCGTAGGATTCCGCGTAGCCGTCCTGGTGTTTGAGGCGTGTGATCCGGGCGAGGCCGCTGCTTCCTGAATCGGTGAGATACTTGGCCGCTTTCTAGATGTTGGTCGGCTCTATGAGAAAGTCCTTCTAGTATCTCCGCCGCTGGCGCCTTATTATGTCGTGGAATCTCTTCGCCGCTTCCCTTGCCTGTGCTTCTAAACAGATATCCGGCTCTCCCCACCTTCGCCGTCCTCTCGCTTGGTTTCTAAAGAACGTAAACGCCCTCCGCAGCTGACTGAGGTCCGCCGTCCACCACTTCTTTACGTACGGTGACGGTCTCGCTTTGGGGATGCAGCGCTGGATGGCTGCCGATACTGTTTCGGAGAGGTAGTTGGCGAGGTCTTCGATGTCTTGGACATCTAGAGGTGGCTCTTCGCCGAGCTGCTTTCTCACCTCGCTTCTGACGGCTTCCCAGTTGGCGCTGCGGAACGTGTATTGCGATTCTAGTTCCTGATGGGGCACGTCTGTCTCAAAATGGGCCTCGATGGCCAGATGGTCATGCCCGTATGCCGTGCTGGCAGGTCCACAACCGCTCATCTCTTCCGTCAGTCGGGGCGACGCCAGGACGAGATCGATTGTAGACCTCTGTCCGGCCGATTTATACGTGACCGTGCCTCTAGGAAGCAAGCTCTGCAGGTGAAAGTCCTCCATAAAGTCGATTATCGGCGCACCTTCCCCGTTGCGCCGCGAGCTGTATACCTGATCACCTCCCCATAGTTGGTCGTGTCTGTTAAAGTCACCGCAGATAAGGAGCTCCAGCGCCCTATTAGTCTGGCTTCCTGCTTGTGTGATCGCTGCTCGCAGGTGCTCGAGCGCGCTAGTAAGTTCCGGGTCGTCCACGCTTTCCTTGCTGGCGACGTACACGGCTGCTACGAACACGATCCGGTCCCGTAGCGTAACGACTGCAGCTATGATGTCGGCAGAGGGTACTGCTATCTGCCTGGCTTGTGTGTCCTTGCGGATCCAGAGTATTAAATGGATGGGATAACGACAGTGCCGCGGTGTCGACGGCAGTAGTTGCTTCCAATATAAATAAGTGACGGGTGCTGCTACGGTCTCGCCGCCAGGCTCGCGAAAGCAGCTTGGCTCCGAGATAAACATGATGCTAAAGTCGCTAAGGTCTTCGTCGTTTAGTAGGCTATACTGCGCTATTCCGCTCTTTTCTAGGTTCGCGTGAATCACTTTTAGCGGTCTATTCATTCCGCTGGCCGAGCATTTCGCGCAAGAGCTTGTCGTACTCCGGGTAGCCTCTATCGTCTGATCTATACGGGCCGCCGTAAGCAGCGCACTTTACCGTCGTCGACGAGCAGCCGTCTTCTCGGTGGCTAATGCCCGCGCACTTTGTACATCTTTCTTCCCCTCGGCAGCGGAACTGCAAGTGGTCGTAGCTCTGGCACTTGAAGCAGCGTCTTAGCCGTGGACGGTACTCGAACACGTTGGTATACGCAGCCTCTCCGCCTACATCGATCACCCTCCTGGCGAGGAGTGCATCCGCCTCGCTCTTCTTGGCAAGATAGACCACCGCCGACCCGTAGAGGCGGCCGCTTGGCTTGCTTAGCCAGCGGACTTGTGCTACTTCGACGTCGTTCTCAGCGCCGATTATCTGGCCTGCATCGGCGCGCACTATGGTGCGGTCATCGTTCAGAACTGCCAACTTGTTGACGTTGTCTACTTTGACTGGGTGCCACTGCCGGCCCCGAATCCTCGCTCCCCGGAAGGCCGTCTCCAGCCATCCGAGGTTCGACCTGACGAGCTCTTCGTCCTCTTCCGTCCGGAAGAAAGCGCGTACCTTGGCCGTATCGCTCGGGTTCTTCGTGATCCTACAGTACTTAACCCCCTTTATGGCCTCCTAACTCTCTAGCGCCGTCTACAGACGCGCGCGGATATCCCCCGCGCTCGCGTTATCGACGTTGGCATTCGTGAGATCGAGCTCAATCGCGGGTGGCATCGTTCGAGTCGTAGATACGGTCGTATGGTTCGCGCGTACTAGGACAGCGGCAGTAGACGACGGACTGCTGTTCGCAGGTGTCGGCGGTCCTCCTCGAAGTATGTTTGCATACGTGGCGTTGATCTGGGACTATAAGCTTAGATTCCTGCGCGTCGACTCCACTAGCGCGGCAATCTGCTTCTCCATCTTCCCTATACGCTCTTCTATCTTGGCCTGCGTTTCCTTAGACGTCTCGAGCACGCTGCGTAGGCGCCTAATCTCGTCTTCGTTCCTGGCTACCTGCTCCGCGAGCTCTTCGTTGCGCTCGGTAAGCCGGTCGTTCTGCGCGACGATAATATTAAGCAGGCTAATCACGTCGTCTAGAGTCGAGTCGCTCGGCAGGTCGGATGCGGATGTCGCGCGAGCCCTGCGCTGTTTCGTTGGTTTGCCGGTGTGGAGGGCGCGATAGTCGGTTTGTTGAGCCCCTCGACGCGTAGCGCGACGCAACGCGCCGACGGTAGTGTAACCGCCCCCATTATCTTCATCCGCCGACATTCTTGGTCTAAGCGATGGGTTCGAGGTCCGTGTGTCTGTGGTTTGAACTTCTGGATCGATTCCGTGTCCTTCTTGCCTTCCCTGCCTGGCTACGGCTGCTATCCTCCGGACGAGAGGCCTCGCGTAACACTCTTGGGCAGGAGCGTATGGATCCGGTTTACCTTGAAGAGACAAGAGGAGGATGGCGGTACAAAGAGTGAAGTATCACGTGATAGCGCGGTGCGCAATGAGCTTGTTACCTCTAAATCAATAAGGTTTGAATTGGAACTTTGAGTTGACCACGAAGGGTCAAATGTCTAGCTAAGGGAGTGTGGCTATATACTACTAGGAAAGCTATAACAATCTAGATCAGGCATTTAGATATGCCTCTTGGATCAGGGAGATGGATCAGGGCTTTAGATCAGTCCCGATCCAAAGTAGCCCTTTTAGGGTGTGGGGCGCACGTGACGTTAGCGCCTAGCTGTCTTTCTTCCGACATCCGTCGGTACGAGACGATCGCGGTGTTCCCCTGTTCCGCGCCTGTCTGCTTTTGCCTCTTCCTAGGATTTCGACTTCCGCCTCTATACCCTTGTGGGCCTTCTTCCCGTGCGGGCTTCTTACCCTTGGGGCTATAAAGCCTGCGCTCTTGGAGGTTCGTAACAAGCACTAAGTAACAAAGCAGCCAGAAGGGAAGGAAGCCTAGGAGGCGGGAAAGAAGGATCTCCGCTTACCCCGCTTCGGGCGAGAAAGGGCCTAGGCGCCCTAGTCACGTGCGCCCCACAGCGAGCCCTTAGAAAATAGGCTCTCTTACGAGCCCATATAAGCCCAGCTCGCAAGGGCTCTACCAGATTGTCATAGCTTTCCTAGTAGTATATAGTCACGCTCCTTTAGCTAGACATTTGACCCTTCGTGGTCAACTCAAAGTTCCAATTCAAACCCTATTGATTTGGAGGTAACAAGCTCATTGCGCACCGCGCTATCACGTGATACTTCACTCTTTGTACCGCCATCCTCCTCTTGTCTCTTCAAGGTAAACCCTTCGGTTTCTACCAACCTGCTAAGCGACTCCGAAGCTTAGTGGAAGGAGCCTACCGTTACACCGTCTATCTCTTACTGTGATCGAGAAGTCCCGGGCAATATCTCTTGACCAACCACTTCGGGCGTACAAACGTTGAGCGTATCCGCAAGTTCGGCGCGTTCTTCGCTGATTTTGCGTAACATAACCCAATAAAGCCCTTTTTCGTGCTGTATCTCGTAGAAAAACTCCGTATCTTTCTGCTAATCTGCCTCCTTCAGCTCTCTTCAAGCTTTGCTTCGAACTTCGCGTATTTCACGATCAAATAAGCGGCCGACCTCGGTCTCGGAGAGCGTTAATCCCAAATCGCACAGCTCCTCGAGCACTGTGGGGGGCAAAGGCCCCGTGCCCGCGGAGAATCGGCCTCAAGATGGCGGCCGCACTTTCCAAAGTATCATCGTGACGATCCAGCCAACCAGTCAGCACTGCTGTCCGGCACTATCTGGTACCGGTCTATAAGAACCCCAGTTTCTATCTTACCGTCGTGCACATGGAAACGGCTGGTGGGCAGGGGATATTCAGTGATGGGTTTATGTTTCCAAGAGGGAGACAGAGATTTTCTATGAATATGTGAGTTTGTGTGCGCGTGTGCGTGTAAGCAGATGTTGAGCCAGCCGTGCGTGATCAACATGAACCAAATCTGGACTGGTCCCCCTTTCCCGGTTGTAGCGGTTGGGAAAAGATATGGATTCGGAAGTCCGGCGTAGGTTCGGAAGCGGTGTCGGAGAGCGGCTGCTGGATAGTCTGGCGGTGTTGAGTGATTGCTGGCGGCGTGCAGGCAATAGCAGTGGGAGGATAGGTTTGCGCATTGTTATGCGACAAGCACGGAAGAAAACAATGGTCTGGTCCCGTGCACACACTAAAACCTGACCACATTCGCTCGACACAACGCTTGGCCATCTTTTCCTTCCCACCCGCAGCCTGATTTTCCTCCAAACGCCAAACCCACTACAGCGCATCAGCCTCACGTCGTATCATTTAAACAACATGGACGGAGAGGGAATCCGTACCTGGATCGCGTCGCTGGAGCCAGCACATGTTCCGCTAGACACCGCTGCAGTACTGCAATCGGGCGGCTCGTCCTCCACAGACTCACTCAGCTGGTCCTCACCCGCAACGAGCATGTCATCTAACACCCGGTCCGAAAGGCTCACACCTTCCGATCTTGCCGACGCGTCACCCCCCATCCGCATCCAGAATCATCCCATTGGCCCAATGAAAGCGGTCCTCGAACACCTCGCCGTCCCTGACGGCTTTGTCCCTGCATATTTCAAGGTAAGCTCGCTTGCTATTCCTTCCATTTACCGGGGGATGACGCAAGATAACGAGATATTCTTAGGGCAAGATCAAGGCAGCCGAGCCCATCGGCTTCAACTTCATCCCGGCTACCGTATTCGACGAGTCACACGAAGGGGAGGCCGACCAGCTGGATAATTTGTGGGAGAGCCTGCGCGCCATCCAGACCACGGCCAGCAGCTACGGCTGCGAACCGATGGATGAGAATGCCTGGGTCAACGACGTGGCCAAGCCGCTCCTCGAAATCGCCATAGCGTGGGGCCGGCACGCGAAGCTGAAGGTGCTCAACATGTAAGCCCATCTTCATCCTTCTCCCCCTCTTCCTCTTCTGTTTCTCCTTCTCCCTTTCTGGTCGCTGGCTGACAAACCCCGGTGCCCAGCCAGAGCCACGCCCTCAACCCGGTCTCGTTGTCGTCATCCCGGCGCGGCCGCGGTGCCGCCCCCAACCCGTGCAATAAGCGCATCGACCTGGGCGTCTACTTCGATCGGACGGCGCCCGATGTCGACGCCGCACTAAGAGCGCGGGACCCTTCGTTGAAGGCGGCCGTGTCACCCCTCGCTCAGCCGTTTAGCAGGAAGCTACTTTTCGCGAGCGGCATAGAAGTCAAGACGCCCCACGGTAGCGCGCAGGAGGGAAGTGTACAGATAGCTATATTCTCCAGCGCCTTGCTACGCACTATCAATGCCTTGGCCGACGAGAAGAATGGCAGCAATGGTAACGGCAGTGGTAGTGGTGGCGGAGGCGCTGCGGCGGCGGCAGTCCGCTGCGTCATCGGATGGACAGTTGTGGGGCATGAGTGGAAGTGCTTCATCACTGCACAAGAAGAGAACGACAGTGTAAGTCACAGCGGCCGTTCCTTTAATAACGAGGTCGATCATATACTAAGAGACGCAGGTCTGCTATGGCCCCGTCATCCAGGCTGGCCCGGTCGGTACGGGGGATATGGTGGCGCTATTTCGGCTGGTGGCGCTTCTTGGGAACATGTGTAGGTTGGCCACAGAGGAGCTTTGGCCGCGTTACCAGGAAGTTTTGTAGATGACTCAAGCAAGAAACGGTCTTTGAGGGTCGATGTTACACGCCGTTCTGTTGTCGTTTTCAATCTTCTACTCGGTGTGCTCGACCTTGTCCCGTAGCTCATCCTCATATGGATGGCCCACGCACCCAGACGGCCAAGGTGAAAGGGAGAGCCTCGGTCGCCGCCACCGATTCCAGCACGACGACGGCGTTCGAGGGGTTGCTTGAGCGCAAGTGGGACGTGGAGGCTCCAGCCGCAGCGGCAGCAGTAGAGGAAAAGAAGAATGACGATAAGGCGAAAGAGGGGGAGAAGAAGGTACGGAGGAAGCGCGGTATGCCTACGCCCACGTCCACATCCACGCCCATGCCCGCGTCCGCGCCCACACCCGTGCCCAAGCCCAGGCCCAGCACGCCGAAGCCCAAAAAGCTAAATAGAACGAAGAGCGACGGCTCGCCGCCGCTAATAAGACCGCAGCTATCTAACACCGCGGGCACGAGGGAGGGCAGGGCGTCATCATCTCCTTCATCGATCCCGTCGAGGCGCGAGCGGACCGGCTTAGGCTCATGGTTCTACCACTGTTAGAGTCCAAAGGACTCGTACGCACAGTACTAGTTCAGGAACATCGTTTCGCCGCGCTACTATTTAGTCTCTCGTTTCTCGCAGCTCTCTCCACTCCTTAGCAACTTCTTCTTGTAAATAGAACGTAGCTGAATGTAAATTCACTATCGATTCCTAACAACCACACATCCCCCTGGTTCTCGAAATCCATCGCCATACGGCCGGAAGCATATTTCTCGGATTTCTTTCTCCGGGATTGCGCGGAAGACCGGTTCTGAGCGAAGCAGGGGGCGTTTGGAGGACAGGTGGGAAGTATTGCTGGTAAATTGTGTGCTGAACAGCTGATCTCGGCCGATACTGGGGAAGAAGTACTAGCTGTTACGGCGTAGCCTTCACAGGGTCAGAAAAGTAGGGAAGAAGGATAAGCGGGGCATGAACAGACGCCGCGGAAGATTCCTCCAGGCAGTCGAGGATCACGTGACGCCCCACCAGTTCACCGGTTCATATGGGCTTGGCAGAATGAACCTCTGAACTCCAGTTCAGACGGTTCAGAATACCCCACAACATGAACTCCATGAACCACAGATTGTATAGAACTCTCCTACGTATATAAACCACGCTCATTAGCATAGCTTTGACCTTCGTGGTCAACTTCAATAATCAATCTACACCATTGATTAGTAACACGGCCTTCGCACGCAGTGCTCAGTCACGTGTATTCGTCTATATGTTACGAACCTCTAAGGAAGCGGGCTTTATGACCCTAAGGGCGAGGAGCCCGCACGGGAAACAGGACCCCAAGGGACTGCGAAGTCACGGGGCAAGGCGCAAGACAGAATCCCCTACGGGAAGAAGACCCACAGGGACGAAGGGACGGAAGCTAGAATCCCGGAGAAGACAAAAGGTAAGCGGGCGCGGAACAGGTAAACATAGCGACCGCTTCACACCGACGAATGTCGGAAACCAGGAACAAGGCCAAGCGCCGAAGTCACGTGGGACCCATACGGATAATGCCAAGAATGGATTATCCAAGAAAGACACTGGATAATACGGGATCCCAACTATCCACGATTATCCAAGTAGATTGTTATAGCTTCTTAGTAGTATATAGTCGCACTCCTTTAGCTAGACATTTGACCCTTCGTGGTCAACTCAAAGTTCCAATTCAAACCCTATTGATTTGGAGGTAACAAGCTCATTACGCACCGCGCTATCACGTGATACTTCCCTCTTTGCACCGCCATCCTCCTCTTGTCTCTTCAAGGTAAACCCTTCGGTTTCCACCAACCTGCTAAGCGACTCCGAAGCTTAGTAGAAGGAGCCTACCGTTACACTATACTTGTTCTCAACCCCTACCTTGTACCCACTCAAGGTAAACCCTCACACACCTCCCCGTCTGGCCAGGTGTACCCCCATGCAAAGGCATCCAAAACTACGCCTAAAACGCACTCTCCTCTCTCAAAACACCCTCTTTGGGTTCCTCGATGGCTCCTGATCCATCATACCCGTCGTCAGTGGAGGATACGACCCCAAAAACCCCTCCAGCCCGTCTCCGTAGGAGGAATTTGACACCTGAAGCTGCTACTATGGCTAGCGATACAGCCAGAGAGCCTATAAACAGAACAAAGCAAATTCGGCTCGCACCTATCCCACTTACATGGGACCTTGACCAGCCCTCCGGCCCCTTCTCCTCCTCGATCCAGGGACTCATCCAAGAAGAAAAATAGAAGACCAAAGCACGCGAGGAAGTGCTCCGAGCATTTGCAAAGACGCTAGACCAGCAGCTAGCACGCTTTCCTACCGGCCACCAAGCAGAGTTTGCCCAAGCTCTAACTAAGGACCTCCTAAGTACGATCAAGAAACATCCCATAGGCGAACCAAACAGCAAGCCCACGCAAAACCCTACTGGTATCAACCTATCTAGACACGCTTCAAACCTCCCTCGCAGCTACGCAGAGGCAGTAGCCCGAGGGCCTAGGACGGATACCCCCTACGCGGCACGCCCGACTACCCAACAACCCGCCAAGACCCGGGAAATTAAGGACAACAGACTCTTTATCTGTTAGGAATCGATAGTGAATTTACATTCAGCTACGTTCTATTTACAAGAAGAAGTTGCTAAGGAGTGGAGAGAGCTGCGAGAAATGAGAGACTAAATAGTAGCGCGGCGAAACGATGTTCCTGAACTAGTACTGTGCGTACAAGTCCTTTGGACTCTAACAATAAGCATGACCACAAACTTGCGTTTGCTCAGCCATCAAGCAGCTTGACAGGTCTTTCTCGAAACAAGACTGAGAGGCAAAGTCGTCTTCACTTTCACTGCCCCCAAAAACACTCGCTCTTTTCCAAGAAACAACATAATTGTCAGGGAAATCCTTCAACATGAAGTTCGCCACGACTCTCAGCATCCTCTCCCTCACCGGCATCGGCCTCGCCGTTCCCTTCCCCCAGGATGATGCTCTCCCCGCTGCCCCGGAGGGAACCACCAACTACACCGACCTGATCGAGCCGCAAGGACCCGGCTACAATGTGCTTCTTGGAGTTGAGACGTACGTCCACGTCCACCATCTACCCCTTCCACCTCCCACCCCACCACTTCCCGAAACCACCGACTGACCCCGCACCCTCCAGCGCGCCCAACGGCGACAAAGCCATCGTAGCCTGGGCCTACGGCCGCTTCCAGTGCACGGAGCGGCAGCTCGTGTCCAAGGGCCAGGACTTCTGCGGCAAGCCGCTGACGTTCGACCGGGTGCCGGAGCTGGACGAGCAGAACGAGGCGACGGGCGGGCAGGAGAAGGTGACGGTGCAGTTCGAGGGCTGCGGCGACGCCAGCGCCGGCGGCGACTACTCGGGCATCGTGATGCAGGACTCCGAGGGCTACTACGACTGCAACGCCGACCGCGAGCTGCACGGCTGCGACTACAACAACAGCGAGCTGGACACCGATCTGGCCGCCTTCGTGTCGGTGAGTCGGTTCGAAGCGCGGGGGGAGGGGGAGAGCCGTGGTGCTGACTGCTGCAGTGCGGAAACTACGCCTACACGCCTGGTGATGAGTCGGGTGACAACGACGGCCCGGACGAGGCGCCTGATGATGGCGACGATGATGATGACGACGACGATGCTGAGTAAAGGCGGGGGTTTGTCTGTGGCCGGTTTGGGGAGGTGCGGGGCATTCGGCCGTGCCCTTTCGTTGGATACATGGTGATAATCTCCTTGGATTGATAGCCTCTGATTTGTTATTCACATTTTGTGTATCTGACGTTGCAGATGCTATTGGTGATTGCGTGCGTCTCCTTGTGACTGGTGAAGTTGCTTAATGGGAGCAATGAACCGATACGATGTCTGCGAGCTGAGTACTGTTTGCACGCATCTGAAACTTACATGTCTGGTACGAAGCTGCACAATTAAAGGTAGTGGGTGCTGCTATGTTCAGCCATAGGGGGGAATGAAGGGTGGAGTTTGGATAGCGTCAAAACCACGCGGAACTCCGTCTTTACGATCATCATCGCAGTCGATAATCGCTCTTGTTCTGTACGGATTACAAACGCTGGCTTAAAATGGCAGCGGCACTACTGCGCAGATCGGGCGAGAAAAGAGTCTGGAACAAAATGGCATGAGGATGGTAGGCCAGGTCAGCCCGTCGGCATTTCCGAACGAAAGGAGACCGGTGGTACCTCCGAGGCGGTGAGCAACAACGGGGTCGGCCAGTATCCTCGGCTGTTGCGACGTAGATCTTATTCTTCTGCTCGGCATAAGATTGGAGAGCGTCGATCGCCTCTTTCCAATGACTCTTGCCGCACCACCCTCATGGGCACAGCTATGCGTGGTTGAAACACGTCAGATGCCGGTGGGCGCAGAAGAGAATTCAACTCATTGGACGATTAGGGGCCGTCCCCCGTTTATGTTCCTAGCCGAGCCTCGAGCGAGGTCAGGGAGCGGACGTCGTTTGTGAAGAATCAGATCAGCCTTCGCTACAGGCGTGGTCCATGCCGGGTGGGTCGTGGCCCCGAGGGTCAGCCGGCGGTCATGTCGAAGGCTGTGAAGGTTCAGATTCGACCATGGGAGGGGCTGTCCGGGCATAGCAGCCCGGGAACAGAAGTCAACGAGAGTGGGCGAGAAAGAAAGGTGAAGAGGGGCTCCTTATCGCGCGCTAACCTGATGAATTGCAGGGTGCCATTGCCGCGCGCCCCGCTCCGCCACCCGCTGTCAAATTGTTTCTTCCGCTTCCGCGGTCGTCAAATCGCTCCTTACGCACTCTCTGAGACAGTTCCCACGCCCAGTTGACGGCTGATCACCGGTCATGGCCAGGCCAGATCATGCTTCCAGCGCGCGCGCCCTCCGCCTTCCCGTTGCTATTCCTGCCAACGCATGGTGGAAGCACGCAATAATGCCTCCGTAACACAGCAACCCTCATGAGCAAGCCCTGCCCTGGAGACACAACCTCAACGACAGCATCTGGCGCCCATGGCCACATGGACGGATCTGCGCATTGGCTGACCAACGCCCCAGACCTTCGTTTGATGTTGTCGAACGGCGCGAGAAAGAATACACCGCTGGTTTTCTTATTATTGCTACTAAGGTCTGCTATATACTTGCAGTAATCGGATTTACGGAAATACGCATAATTGAAGTAAATGAGGTGTGTAGGGGTAAGTGTATGGTGCGGCAAAAAGCAAAGAAAGAACGCGTGTATACGCAAAAGCAAACAAAACACGTGATCACGGGCCAATGTGGTTGACAGATGTCAACACTTGACGCCACTAACCGTAGATCCCGGACGCCGTCGAAATTGGCGCGATGCACAGCTTCGTTCGCGCCGTCTGTGGGTGCTCCAACCGAACGGACGGATGGTCCAGTTCTCCGGACAGATTCCGGCGCAGACACCATCGGCGCAACTGTACCTGCTGCAGCTTCCACGTGGCTGAGCTCGCCCTGCTGGTCCTCCGGCTCTGGGCCCTGGACGAGCCTCACCGCTTTCGCATGCAACGGCACGGAGTACGTGGTCGCCGTCGGAGCGAAGCCTCGTGCTCGTTACTCTTTGCATCATGCGATTCCTACGGGGCCAAGGCGTGGCAGCTGCCGCCGCAGCAAGCGCCAACCGCGTCAGGACTCGACATTTCATCTCGCGGGCATGGCGCAGCTGATCGCGCAACCGTTCCTGGGCTGCAGTTTGAAGAAGACCTCTCAGGAGGTTTCGCATGTGACTTGGGGGCGGAGGGAGGGGCCGCCATGCTCCCTACCCAGCCCCTTCTGGGCGGATGTTTCTCCGAAAGAAGCGCGCGCCGAGCGCCTCGCAGCAGTCGAAAGCATCTGGCCCAGTCCACAGTCCGGCGTGGCCGTGGGAGGCCTCGTGGCGTTGCACGTCTTCGCGGGCTTCGGTGAGTTCGCTGTAGCTGCGCGGCGCAGCCCTACCGTACTCTTATAGCGCTGGACGCTGGGTCTTGCGGGCTTGCAGACGCGCTATTGTTCTCGTCGCACACGCGTCGGCCCGTCGCTCGGCACAATGTCTCACGAAGCTGGCGCGTAGCATCAAAGTCGGCTCCTTCCGGCCATGGTCGCGATAGGCGGGCGCCACGGGACGATCCCTGCCCGACAGATCGGCCTGAATGTGGATGCAGATAGCCGAGCCTGAGATGCAGCAATGGCCGACGCTCATGCAGCCCTTTTCTTACTCATTCTCGCCGCCGCAGATCGCGCTCTGCCGCCGCGCCCGCGAGTGTTTGTTGCTCGAGTCCTCGCGACAGTCCCAAATGGTCGGCGCCATACCGACCGTCACCGTCTGGTTTCTGGTGATATCATGGGTGGTTGTTAGCCTGCGATGCGGTGTGCGCACCTTTCTCGTCAAGTCGTTCGGCCTGGACGACTGGCTGATGCTGTTCAGCCAGGTGAGTCTCCCAGGATCTGCACCTCGCTCCCCACGCTGACGGTGCAACCAGGCCCTGTACACCACCTGGGGCATATTCCTTTTGCTTGGAGTGAGTGCGGGCATGGGAAAGCACATGGCCACACTGACCCCCGAGCAGATCGTGCTGGCAATGAAGGTACACAGGCGAGCGAGGCTGCCGGCACTCTGACCTTTGCTAATGGAATGCGGCGCAGTTGTGGCTTATATGCGGAGCCATGTACTGCCTCACGGCCATGGTCGTCAAAATCGCCGTCGGCCTCTTCTTGCTCCGCGTCATAGTCAGTCCCATCCAGAAGTGGGTCATCTGGGGCACGCTGGCCGTCGCTCTGGGCTTTGGGCTCTTCCTGTTCTTCAGCACCATCTTCCAGTGCGCCCCGGTCTCGTACTTCTGGGACACAAGCCAGGAAGGCAGCTGCAACAACAAGACCGGGGGCGCCTTTGTCGGGTACATCGGCGCAGCCATCAACGCACTGACCGACCTTATTCTTGCCGGCATCCCGTACTTCATGTTGAGGCATTCCAACCTGGGGTGGAGGAAGAAGCTTGCCATCCACACCATCATGTCTCTGGGATCTTTGTATGCGCTCTCCGGCCAGCCGTCTCCGCCATCGCTGACACACCGCAAGGGGCGCCATCAGCACGCTGATCCGCGTGAAGACGCTCGACGACCTCGCCAAGGACACCGACTACCTCTACAACATCACCGGCCTTACCATCTGGAGCTGGGTTGAGCCCGGTGTGGGTATCATTTGTGGATCGATAGCAACACTACGGCCCCTGGTCCGCACCGTGTGGGAGAAGACGGGCATTTCCAAGTCAAACACCAAGACACGCTCCACCAACAACGCTCGCTTCGACCCGGAGATAAACCTAGACGATCTGCGAGGCGAGCTGGGCGTCACGAGAACGCAGATAGAGGCGCGAGACAGCCCGCAGCCTCCGCGGAGGTCTCTGGAGTCGGGCGGGTCGGATTGGCAGAGCTTTGGCAGCGAGGAGCATCTGCAGAACCAGCATCGCATCAAGCGAAGCGTCAAGGTCACGGTCGAGACGTCGGACGCGGCTGATGGCGCTAATGATATCGCGTCAGTTCGCTCTCCGACCGTTGTTAAACGAGTTTTATAGTCTCCACCGTAATAATGAATACCCCGAGTTCAGCAACTCCCACGAGTTCCGGCCGTTGGGCTTTAACAGCTGTAGCAGGGTCTTCGCAACGGTCAAGGAACAGTCCTCACGCACCTAACGTTCCTCTCCCTCCCGCCAGATTCTCCTGTCCATCAAGTTCGCCACTTCACATCCTTAAGATACACCACCAGGTAAGCCACATCCCGCCCGACGATTCCTCAATCCGACAGAAGAAGACTGGCTTCCCATGATACCCAAAGGCCCAACACCCCCTCCAAACCCAGCTCCCTCGAACTCGCCACGACCTTCTCCACATCCGCGTCACCGCACCCCGGCTGCTCGAACCCCTCCGCGCCAGCTCGGCCTCGACCGTCGCACTCCCTCTCACCCGCCTCGACATCCCGCAGACGGCTAGACCCACGCGGCGCATCCCGCTCGGCCCCCCAAACGACACGTGCAGCGGCGGCACCTCGCATCCCCCGACGTTGGCGACCGTGGCGGTGACGGTGGATAACATGTCGTAGAGCCGCGGAGGCCGGGTTGCGGGCTGCCGTCGCGCATGGATGGTGGGAAGGGGGAGGGGTCCGTGGAGTTGAGGTACGGGTAGATGAAGAGGGGGGTGCGGCGGCGCGACGTGCTTGTCGGTGCGGAGGTCGGAGTATGAGGGGTTGTTGTAGGAAATGAGGTGGCTGCATTCGGGGATGGGGGTGATGGGGTGCTTGTCGAAGTGGTGGTGGTTGATGAGGGTTCGCGGGGTTGATCCGGTGTTGCTGACGCAGTCTTGTCCTTGAAGGAGCTCTGAGTTAGCGATCGATTAGGAGAAAGGTCAGTAATTCGTAGTCTATCCCGCGCCCGTCGTTGCGAGCATATTACACACCAACAGAATCCCAAGAGGTTTTTTGATGAGTATTACCAGCGGTGGGGCATGCAAGATTTATTTATTAGGGGAACAGCTGAGTTGGGGGTGAGAAGGCTGACAATTGTGTAACTACTGATAAGCCACAGTATTGCTTTAAACCCGAGCAGCGCGAAACTGGGATTCTAAGATTATTGTCATTTTTTCGCACATGAGACAACAATACGTTGGCTTTCTCGAGAACGCATCCGAGGATCTCATTCAAGTCGTGAGTGCACGTGGCCCAGTCCTCGTGCTGTCTCTCTTGCCGACAGAGCTTTTGCAATCCAGGCTGCTGATGGGCGAGTGTACCCTTCTGGAAGTAAGATTCAGCACCTGTTGAATCTTGAAGATTGTCGAATTAGTGCCCTCAGTTCTTGCAAGATCAGTATCAGGACTATTTCAAGGTGCTTAAGATACCTTGACACCCAAATGACTTTACCATTGTCGCAGTATCAGCACATGGATGTCAAGGAACTCAAAAAGCACATTGATGACCTCGAATATCTGATCAGGGAACTCAGTGGTCTTAGATATCCCATCGAACAGGCGAGGAAAATTACCCGTGATCAACTGGAGCTTGCACAAGTCCGCAGAACCAGCGTGCTGACTGTTCTAGCCGGGCTTTACATTCCACTGTCATTTGTCTCGGTAAGTTTCCTTCTAGCTGCTTACAATTTTTTCCATCTCACAAAGCTCAACAGTCGTTTTTTGGCATGAATGTTAGTCAATTCGCCGGAAGTAAGTCGGAGACGACGAGGAATGTCACGGACCTGGATCCAGAAAATAGTACCATCATGCGTGGGCACGGACCAGTCCTTCGAACTGAAGTACTTTTGGGCAGCGTCTTTACCGCTTACATTCTTCACCATTTTATTCCCACTCGTAGCGGGAGCAATCATTCGGTCCTGCTTACAGCTCGTCTCCAAAGGAGGAACCTGGTGGTGAGCTCTCTTTGCGCTACTGAGCCTTCTGTAAGCCCCCAGTCTTGAGCCATGATCCTCGAACTTGATAAAAAGGATTGGCTAACATACCAAAGGCTTTTTGAAGCAGCTGGAATTCTCGGAGCGTTGCCGTATATCTTACACTCCTACAACCTTTCCATGGCAAGTGCCGTACTTCTAGTCCTCACTCTTTCTCTATTTGCATTCGTGTCTCTCTGGAACTTTAGTCATGCCATGTGGAGGGGCGACTGGTGGGCAATTCTTTATTGGTGCATCCAGGGCGCGCTGCTTCTCGAGATGGTAGTCTTTCCGCAACTGGACTATTTTGGGTCATTCGCACTTGTCTTTGAGCATAGAAGCTTTTATCACTTCTTGTCATTTGGAAGTGGTTTCATCTGTTGGATGTTGCATGGCGTTGGCCGGTGGCTAAGGCCACAGTGGTACTACAGATGGGATGAAAGAAGGGTCAAGACGAAGGTCGCGTGAGATACAAGTTGCAGATACTCAAGCATTTTCTGGACTTCTTGGGAACTTCTCGGAACTTCTGAAGACTTCCTGGTCTCACCTGCGCTCTTCCAGGATAATCACAACTTCCCTACCAGCCACAATTCTGCCCTCAGAGAGCCATAGTCAAGGCCGACGCCGAGTTCATCTCCACGCAGGACTACAACAAGAGTCAGTAACCTGCAAATCTCTAAAAAGTATAGCGCTCACATAGTGTTTCTTGCCTTCCCGATAATGGTATCGGTACGTGAACCCAAGCGCAAGCCCAACAATCGTCCCCCCCTCATCCGGCTCCATAGACTCCCACACGCGCATCCCACCCGGCGGCCTTCCCCACACCACCTCTCTATCCCTATTGGTGCGTAGCTGCACCGCCACCAAGTCAGCACTTCAGCCCCGCAACCGCACGACCGCAAACTCACCCTCAGAGCCTTGATCTCCTCATTATGCACCACGTCCACGCCCACCACCCTCTCCCCGCCCGCCCCATCGACCTCAAAATCCACCACCCAGAACTTTTCCCACCCCCCCCCCCCCCGGAAATCGTCCTCCACCAGCAACCGCCGCCCCGCCTCCTCGCCCACAACCCTCGCCGCGATCCCCGACTCCGCGGCAAACTCCACGCGCACGCACCCCACCATGCCCTCGCCGCCCGGCTTGTACGCCGAGATGCGGCGCAGGCTGCGCAGCTCGGACGCGCTGGCGCCCCAGACCAGGACGTCGGTCGGGACGAGGTCGTCATGGTAGTCGGACTGGATCTGATAGCGGCGGAGGGAGCGCTCGGTGGACGGCAGGGCGCGGAGGCGCGGGTGGTGCGACCAGATGGGGGCGGCGGGGGCGTGGAGGGGGGAAGCGGAGGAGGCGGTCGGGGGTTTCCAGAGGGGGCGGAAGAGGTGTGGGGTGGAGGGTTTGTCTTCTTCTTCGGCGGAAGGGCGTTGGACGAGGCCGAGACGGGTGATTTTGCCGGTCTGGGGTGGGTGGGTGGGTGAGAGGCGTGAGGGTTCAGATGGGGTGGGGGACGCACCCTGGTGATGTGGCCGACGATGCCGATGAGGGTGTGGTTGTCGGTGGCGCTGAGAACGCGCTGGCAGTACCGCAGGCTCGTGTCTCCGAGGTGTTTGGCTTCTCCGGAGACTGTGCGAATCTGGTTTCCATAATGTGAGCGTTGTGCACTGTCAGAGCCTTCCGTAATCATCTTCTCCGGTCTTTGTAACGACTCACCGTGATGCCTTTGATCGAAGATTCCTGCTCTCCCTCGAGGAAAATGTCCGGCATGTACAGGACCAACGCTGCAATCCAGTGTTCAACCTCAACCACCTCCTTGGACGCCGCATCGCTCTTCCCAAAGCACCTCCTCTCCCCAACAACCGCATTCTTCACAGACGAGAACGCCATCCCGACCAGCGTACCCCCCTCATCCCAACACGCCTCGAACACCCCGCCGTGCCTCAGATCCGCAAGCTCGCACGCCCACTGCGACACCGCCGTCCTCAACCACTTCTCCTCCGCCGCAACCGGCGCCACGCCCCCAGCTCTCCGATCCCGATCCGGCATCGGCCAGCACACGAGCGGCAACGCCACATTGACCGCCTCGTCCCACAGCGCCCTCGCCTCCCGGCCGGCCGCGCGCTCGCGCTCCTTCTGCGCGGCCCTCGGCGCGTACAGCGCGGCCAGCTGGTCGCACACGGCCCAGACGCGGCGCCGGTTCGCGATGCCCATGAACGGGCCGCTCAGGCCCCGCCGCGGCGCGGTCGCCTTGTCCAGCCACAGGAAGAGGCCCTTGTGGTCGGTCGTGTCGGCGTCGACGGTTCCGTGCCGCAGCAGGACGTGGAGCTCGCGGAACCAGGGCATGCAGGCGCGCAGGGCTTGGCGCCAGAAGTTGCGGTTGGAGGGCGGGAGGGCGGAGTGGATGTGGTAGGAGGCGGTGCAGAGGGCGAGGACGGAGCGGGAGGGCAGGTGGAGGAGGATGGTGTGGGTGATGTCGTAGGGGAGGGTGGCGAAGGGGTCGTGGCGGATGCGGGTCTCGAGGTCGAGGGCGGCGGCGGCGGGAGGGGGCAGCGCGAAGTCGTCGGTGGAGACGGTGTTGCGGAGGAGGAGCGTGAAGTCGGGCATGGCGAGAGGGTTGATGACCAGCATCTGACGGTGGAGCTGGTGTTAGAGGACGGAGTGGTGTTTCAAGAGGGGGTTGGGGCCATGCCTCTTCTCCGGAGCGGGACCACCAGCATTGGTCGTGCTCCTGTGACGGTTCGCCGTAGTCGAGTTGAAGACAGGCCTTCCATTGGTGCAGACCGCACATGACATGGTAGAGGACATCCTTATCGAGACTATCGATGTTGTCGTTGCCACACAGAGCCCTGGCGAGAATTTGGAGACAAGGCTGATGGATCGGAAAGCACCGGGTTTGCGTAGCGTCATATACGTTGTAACTGGGATATTTTCTTGAGCACAATGTAATACGCACTTTGGGAGGAGTTGCACACCATTGGAATTCGTCGGAGTCGTGCGGGAAGTTGGGATCTTGACATTTCTTGTCAGAATTTGGTGGTGGATTTGCGGCAAAACCCTACCATCGCTGGGTTCAACACTGCCGAAGCAGCCCTGGATCATGTAAGCGGTAGTGAGCCTGGAACGCACAGGCATCCCTACGTAATCTTCATAGCGTGCCGGTCCGGTTATGTATGCCCTTCCTGGCGTGAGCAGGACATCGCGACATGGTGAGCGAACAGTCTACTTCTCAATCGCAGTTGACTTCGGGTTGAAGCCGAGCAGAAGGCCGCTCCGGACCGTCCACTCGACCAGGTCGTCACTGATGATCTCCGGATCGTAGCCATCGAAATTCTCGCTGTCGAAATCAAAGCCGCAGTCTTTTCTTCTTAGCTGTGCCCATCCATCAACCGTCAACGTGCAGCTCACCTGAAACGTCAGAATCGGGTTTCTCTCCCCGCTCCCGGAGACACGCTTTGCGAGACTCTTGAGCAATGCGGATGTAGCAGCTGACCGGGCCACCGCAAACGGCGCAGAAGACGTCAAAACCCATGGCTGACGGGCGCAACTGGAGCGAGGCGGGAGACAGTGCAGTGTTGACGGCGGCACAGCGGTGGTTTATACGTCGCGCGTCGCCAAACCCCTGGATCGCGTGTCTGGGCTATTCCCGTTCCGTCGCGCTAACGATCAGGCATCGGCTACCTTTCGGGCGAGTCTACAGGTAAATCCTCCGTGTTGTTTCGTGCGTATCAGATGGCACTTGCGACAGCACTGAGTGCTCAATGAGCTTCGAATGCAATTGCTCATCGTTTGTGGCGATTGCTCGCGGAAGACACTTGGCCAATCAAGACCTCCGCACGCCGCAATCACCCGGAGGCAGGGAAACAGCTCACGAATCCTCAATTCCTACTTCGAATTCGAATCGCTCCATCATATGTCACTACATCAGCTAGACGCCGTCAAGCCCCATTCCTGCTCAGTATCCGCAGCTCCAGCGATTCCCTCCTCAATGCTCGCAGAAGCTGAACTCCTGGCTGTACACCGCATTGTCCACCTTCGGAATATACGCCCTCCTCTCCTCCATCAACTCCTCCCTCAGCACCTTCGCCTCCGCCATATCCATCGGCCAGCCCTCGACATCCTCACTGATTTTCTCAGCTAGTTCCTCCGGAAACGCGTGGAGGCTGCCGTTCTCCCGCAGCGCGTCGAACCACCAATCCTTCCTTTGCGGAGGCACGTTCGCCGTGGAGATGACCCGCGTGTGGGGGTCGACGAGGAAGAACGCAATGATCTTTCGGTGGCCGGGCTTGGTCGGGTCTTGAAGCGCAAACGGCGAGACGCGGTGCTGCATGACGTTGGGGAAGGCGATAAGGCGGCCCTCGCAGGTCTTGACGCGGCCGATGTCCTGGACGGCGGGCTCGCGCTGTGTAATGTCGAAGAGGAACTCGAGGCCGCCGTAGTCGTCCTGTTAGAGTTGAGGGTCAGCAGGGGGGGTGACCGTGCACAGAACAGGTCTGCATACCTGGCCATAAGCATTTTCCTCGGGTCCGTACGTGTCGACCTTCTGCCGGAATCCCAAGTAACTGTCGGTCACGTTCTCACTGTCGTAGTAGTAAATCGCCGTCGCGCAGATGCGTTCGTTCAGCTGGCCTTCGACGTGCCACGAGCCGCCCTCGTAATTAGGCTCATCTGGCGTGAGCATGATATTGGCGAGCTTGACTATAACCTGGAGTCCCTGGGGTGCGAACTTCGTCCGCAGGTGGTCTTTGTATGACGTTCCCGCTTGCTTCTTGTCATTTTCGCCGTAATCATGCGGATTCGGCAGGTGCAGGGTGCGGTCCTTGTCCAGGTCTGCCGTATACTGCTCAGCGCTCCAATCATCGCCATCGTCTTCGTCTTCATCCTCCTTATCTTCGTTCCCTTCATTTTCGTTTTTCTCGTAGACGTAATCAGCCTTTTTGTCGTCGATCCGTTTGTATTTACCACTCAATATGTCGGTTCCAACGAACCCAAGCACCTCATCCCATAATGGTACAGCCGCGTTCATGACCTGTTCGACGAGAGGGTAAAGCGCCTTGTGCTTGACGGGGTGAAGGTTGTTGATGTAGCTCTCGATTTTGATACTTCCATTGGCAGTGAACTTGGTATCGCAAGGAAGCCACTGAAACTTCGTCGACCACAGGGAAGTAGGGTTTGGCATCGTTCTATTAGTGTCGTACTCATTTTCGATGCCTTGGTCGTCCGGAGGAGCTGGAATGAGCTCGCCCGATCCAGCATTCTTAAGGCAGTCGCCCAGACCAATGGTGGAGTCAGGAAGAATCTTCGTGCGGCCGTATACCAGAGGGAAGAGGGATGGATGCACGAGGTCAAGGACTTGCTGGTTCGATCCCGGGTGCCAGTCCTTGAGACGATCCGGCACATCCTCAAGCAGGTCAGCTACCGCCTTGGTGATATCTTTCCTGAGTTCTGGGGAGACGATGGTGTCCGACTTGACAACAGCCGCCGCAGTATCGAAGATGCGGACAATCTTGGTGTCATTGTACATGTGTGCCTTATCCCGCAGTTCTGCGATGCACTGAAATGCGGTCAGTCAAACGGATGGGATTTGGGAAGGGAACGCAGCGAAACTCACAAAGTCGAACATCCTGTCGCTAAAACCCTGGCTGTTGGTGAAGGTATGCCTCGACCACGAGGTGAGCTGGGGTGGGCTGGAAATGGCTTCCTTACGCCACTTCTCTACGACGGTCTCGTCGAAGATCTTGCGCTCCCATTGATCCTTGTCGGTGAGTTGGTTCATGACCTCGAGCATGTTCCTCTCGCGGACCGTCATCGCATCCACATTCCAATTGAGGACGGCGCTTGGATATTTGAGTCCAGCTTTGTACCTGTTGCTGATACCTGCGTTGGGCTTGAAGTTGACGGGAAGGCCAAAGCCAGGTACGCAGAGCCGCTGTGCGGCGGCATAGGGGTGGGCCATTCTGGAGGATGGGGAGCAAGTGACAGCCAAGGGAGGATGGGTGATTGTAAAGGAGGACGGCAGGAAGCACAAGAGCTAATATAGATAGCGGCCACCTCACGGCCAAGCGAGCGCACGTGATGCTGCCTGGATCCGGAGGGACGTGCAACGGCTAGCCCAGGCAACGCACCGTTTTGAGAGCAAATTTCAGGCAACAGCTGTACGAGGTGATCCCAATCAATTAATCGCAGTTGGCCGAGTGGAATTGGCAGGTGCAGGACTGTTGCAATAGTTGGCTCAACACCATGCCGAGGATCGTGGCGCTGACTAACACAATATGGTTCTCACATACTGCTCAATAAAGTTTCAATTCACAAGCCATGATCTGCTGGATGGATATGAACGCATCAGTGTGCGGATGTATTGCTTCCTCGGACGCTGCCTGGTTCAGAGAGCAAAGCAAAGGAGCAGGGATGTGAAGCCCCAATTTGTAGCGCAGCCGAACCTAAACACCCAAGACGCCAGCCACCTGACTGCCATTAAAGCCAATACCTCTGGGTGATAGTGCTGTGCTTCCCAAACCATGCAAGACGATCCCAATGACATCGTAAAACGCGCCGTCCTGCCAACAAGCACTTTTGATCATCCCCCCGTAGCTCAAACTCGTGAAGACATTTTATTTAACCTGTGATATTGTTAAAAGTGAAAATAACAAGAAGGGAAGCACAGATTGGGACAGACCATGAATCGCATGGTTTCGTGAAAGCCTGGCACTTAAGAATCCCAGATGGGTCCGAAGGCGGGAATGCCACGGGTCTCCATGGCGTAGACGAGCATGCGCGTGAGCTTGGGGTTGCTGATGACGAAGACAGCCTCTGCGCCGCTCTCACAGAACATGTCGTAGGTGAGCTGGACCATGTCCGGACGACCCTGCTCCCTAGTGTCCCAGATCAGAGCATCGGGATCACAAGCCTTGACCGACTCGCAGATGTCCTTCCCATAGATATCAGCTGGGCGAGGCGAGCTCCAGATGACACGGCAGGGGCGGCGCAGATTCTCAGGGAGGTTCAGGAAAGCCAGGCAAGGGCCGATGCCAGAACCCGTGGTGACAATGACGACGCGGCGGAAGATCAGGCACATGCCGAGGACACCTGTCTTCGGGATTCCGCGCAGCCAGTAGTGGCGTTCGGTGCTCTCGTCGCGAACCTGGTTTGCAGTCCAATCGCCAGCCTTAGACACGATGATGGACTGTCCGTTGGGTTCCACTGAGCTGGGATTGGGGAAGGTCGCGAACGAGTGGTATTGTCCAAGCGGCGACTTGGCGATGGCAACGCCGCGGAAGGGAGACAACTTTTCGTGGTAGTTGAGGCGAACGGCGTGCTTGGACAAGTTCTCGGCGGTGAAGCGCACCTTGCGGAGGAACACCCAGGGGCTGATCAGCATGACGGTGATGGCAATGAGGTACCAGAACGTTGGCTGCTGCACGATAGCGACGCCAAAAGTCATGTTGGTCGCAATGCGCTTGTTCTCGACGACCAGAATGAGCAAGGCCCAGAGGAAAGCGATGGCTGCCCAGCCACAGAAGCGGTGCGTGAACTCGAAGGTGTTGTGGCTGCGCATGCGAACATACGGAAGCGAGCACACCAAGATGACCACAATGATCGCAAGGGTGCAGTAGGCGACCGTGAGAGTGGCGGCAGTGTTGAAGACGAGTTGGTGGTTCAGGTGCATGCGGGTGAGGGTAGCGCAGAGAAGCACGTACCAGGCAGTGCCAGCGTAGGCAGTGCCGCTGTGGAAGCCGCCGTTCTCGTAGATCTTGGCCAGGATGCGGCGAACACGAAGAGGGGCCGAGAGTGGCGCTGAAAGGCAAACGGCGTAGAGCGAGTTGATGATGAACTCCTGGCGCACGGCAATGGAGAAGAAGATGTTGACTGCCGTGGCGGTGGCCAGATCATCGGCGGCAATGTTGAGAACGGATCCGGCAGAGGCTACGAAGGCGGCAAGAGCGACCAGGTTGGCAATGATGATCAGCGTCGCCATGCGGCGGTAAACACTGAGGATGCGGTGACGAGCGTTGCGAACGAATGGCGATTGACGCTTGTCAGGGAGAGTGACCGGGTTGCTGAGTTCGAGAGTGATGCCAGACTCGTTGATCATGCCAGTCTCGAGATCAGGGGTCTTCTCGCTGGCAGTGGCAGAGAAACGCTTCTCGTAGGCCGCCAAGTCCTTGGACTTGAAGCCATCGGTAGAGTAGACGGGCATCGAGACTGGGCGGATGAAGTCGTGGTTGTCCGGACGGCGCGGGATGTAGAGGCCCTCGGGCTTGGCGATTCCATCCTGCGACATGCGCTTCTCGTAGTCCGCAAACTGCTGCGCTGAGAAGGAGTTGAGCGGGCCAGGAGCAGTGTTGGGGCGGTCAAAGCCAACAGCGCTGTCAGCGCGCGAGTGAGCGAATGTGGTGTGCGTCTTGTCAGACATGGTGAAGTGACTGGGAAGATCTGAGGGCCAATGAGGACCAAAAAGAAGGACGCGAGCACGAGGCAAGCAAAAAGAAGGACTGCAAGATCTTGCGACCGTAGAGCAAGACTGCGGAGAGAGCGTCGTGGACGAAGAAGAAGAGAGTGTGTTGGTTGCAGAAGAAGAGTCAGGTCAAAGGCTGCGAAGAACAGATATGGGTACGGCTCGCTTGAAGGCGCCCGGTGACGCAACTGGCAATTACCCGGGGTTCGGCCGCGCGGCCCACGACAGCAAGGTGGTGGGAAGTGAGGTTTTCAGAAGTAGCGGGTGCAGGTGAGAGCAGGGGATGAGCGTACGGAGCCGTACGGGTACAGAACGGCGGCGCAGCGGCGCGAGACACTACCTTTAAGCATGCGGCGCCCTGCGTCCGCCGCGGACTGCAGCGCCGGCAATCTATCTCCCAAGGCCCGCTCCCGCGCTGCAGCGCAGCTGCCGGCAGGAATGCGCGGGCCTCACGTCGGCCCATCAGCACTGAGCAGGCGCCGGCAAGAGCTACATGCAACTCCAGATCTTTTTGACTATTCCAGCTGGAGCGCCGTCTCCACCACACTCACTACGCCAGCGGCCCCACGAGACCCGAGGAGCTTTTCAGCTTCACCTTTGATCGCCGTGGCTTCACCTTTTCGGTGTCGTAGGGTCACGACTCGGCTAGTCTTGACTGTCTGCCGAGCCAGCGTCGAGGGCGGCATCGTGGCGGTCAACGGATTCGGCGAGGGCAAGCAACCACATGAGAACCAACACGTCTGTGGCCGGTCATGATTGGCGTCGAGAATAGCCTGATGTGGCAGCGGATCTGGCTCGGAAGGCCTCTAGATCGGATGACAGGGAAGCCATGGGAGCTGAAGGCAGAGACAAGCACATGTGGCGTGCATGGGACAGTCGGCGCGGACGTCGACCTAGCCCTATGGGAGGGAAAGTCCCCGGTTTAGAGCTAGCGCGACGGGGCAGACGACTGTTCCTCTTTGGCCTGACTCGGCATCGCGAAAAGATAAGGGCAGCGATTGGCAGGCATGGGCGGCGGGACTCGGGAGAACATGTTCGCGCAACCGGGCGGCTGGAGTGAGATCCACTCGCCAGGGCGGCGGGAGGGGCTACGCGAGGCTTTGCCAATAGACCCGCATAAGGGCGCCTCAGATGGGGGCCGCCCAGTGGCGTGGGATGGAGGAGCAGCACAAGGGAGGTGAAGAAGCACGCAGATCGTGGGGACTCACGCGCACACGCGGGGCGGGATCGCCGTTGGCAAGCCAGCGCCCCGGGCGGCGCGACAGCCCCCAACCAGGTGGTCCCATGGCAATGTTGGTGCAACGGACGGCGGCGTGGGTGAGGCAGGCGACCGTCGCATCGCCGGGCCGCGGCTGGTCGCGTCATGCGGGCGGGCGCATTGCGTGCTGCAGCCGCGTCGTCAGCAGCGGGCGCAACGGGCAGGCGGGTGGTGAGGTGGGAGGGCGAGGATGAGCGCGGCGGGCGGCGGCTGGCTGGCGGGGGCGGAGTTTGCGGGTTTTCCAGGCCACGCCCGCCAATTCGGGCCGCGGGTCACAGCGCAGGCACGGGCGCCTCAACACCACCGCTGCCGCCGCCGCCGCCGCCGCCGCCTGCCACTGCTAGCGTTCACCTCACCGACAGTGTCGACAGCTCTAGCCGCGCTCGCGTCGTCCGCTTCGTGCGCTCCACTCGCTGTGACGGTTGCTGCGCCGCCGCCGCCGCTGCTGCTGCACGTGCGAAGTCCATCACGCCGCTAGCCCGCTGTCGCCGCCGACCATGAAGTTCACGCGCCTGCACCTGAGCTGTATGCGCCGCGCTCGGCTCGATTTGACCACCAAGCTGCCTCTAGCGCCAGGTGCTAGCGCACAGTGCCGGTGCCGTCACCTCGATGCCGCGCCCGCGCATTAGCCTCACCTCACCTGTCTTGTCTGCTCCCGCAAGCGAGCGCGCTGCTGGCCATGGCTGGCCGGACAAAATAACGCCTGCGCTTTCCAGCTCGCCGTTTCCTGTCATCGCGGCAAGACCGTGCTGGTGAGCGCAGACCATTGCCGTTTCTGCTCTTTCACCCTCAGCGCTGCCTTGTCCCGCCGCCCGGCCAGTGCGCCAGCCATGCCGGCTCGCCCATCTTAAAGCCCGCTCGTGCAGCTGTCCTACTTCCGCACCCAGACGGCACCATCTCGTTGCACACCTCCCGTCCTCTTCCTGTGCCACCGACCACAGCCTCCCGCAGTATGGATCTCGTCTCCTGGTCCCTCGCCGGGGGCCTCCCCAATCCCGACGCCCCAGTATGTCCTCGTCTTGCTGGTGCGACGCATCACCATCACTGACCGGCCCAGATCTTGATTGACGCCCTCTCGCCTTCGAACTCAATGTCCTTCAGCCAGATATCCACCAGGGTCCGCCAGCTGGTAGCCGGCCTGCAGGCCCAGGGCATCAAGGCCGGCGACTGCGTGTGCGTCAACAGCTTTAACGACGTAAGCCCCCTCTTCTCATTTGAAGAGCCATGACTGACACGTCTTAGGTCCAGTACTCCGTCTTGTACTTGGGTATCATTGGCTGTGGGGCCATCTTCACTGGTGTCAACCCGGCTTATACTCCGAACGAGTTGAGCCACCACTTCAACCTGACAAAGCCGAGTCTACTCATTGTTGAGCCTCCCATGCTTGAGAAGACCGTCAGCGCCGCACAGCAGGCTGGCATATCAACCGAGCAGATCTTCGTTCTGGACACCGAAGTAACGCAGTATGACTCGACCTTTCGCAGCTGGTCCGCGTTGCTCGATCATGGCGAGAGCGACTGGGTCAAGGTCGAAGATCCGGACACCACCGTGGCCACCTACAACTCAACAAGCGGAACGTCGGGTCTCCCAAAGGCTGCCATGATCACCCACTCGTATCATGTAACCCAAGCAGCTGCTCAGTGCGAGGAGACTGAGTATCCGGTAAGTCACATCCTGTTCATCATGTACACCAGAACTGACGTTCGTGACCAGCGCTCTCGACTCCTGACCCTGCCGCCTTTCCATGCTTTCGGCTCCCCAGTTCTTCCCTCGAGCATTCGTCAAGGGATCCCTACATACATCATGCGTCGCTACGCGGAAGCGCCCTTTTTGAACACGATCGCACAGTATGCCATCACCGAGACCTACATCCCGCCGCCGGTGCTCATGGGTCTGCCAAAGTCCGCACTAGCGACGCGCGAAGGCCTTAGTAGCCTGCGGTCCATCTGGACGGGAGGCGCGAGCGTCAAGTTTGCGCAACAGGAACCGTTGTATGATCTTCTTCACGAGGACGCGTGCATTCGGACAGTGTGGGGGATGACCGAGTCGGGCTGGATCACGTGTGTGCAAGATCGTACAAGGAGACAGGATGACAGCGCCGGACAGCCACTCCCCGGCTTCGACATCAGGCAAGTATCTCCGCGCTGTGAACGTTCTATCTCTCAAGCGATATCCCTTGCAAAGCAGGACTAATCCTATCTGCAGAATTGTTGACCCTGCAGGCGAACTCGTCGTTGCCGACAATGTCTCGGGAGAACTGCTTGCCCGATGCCCGCATCCTCTGCTGTCCTACATCTCTAACCCTGGCGCCACTGCCGATGCTTTCACACCCTGCAAGACATATGTGCGCACCGGCGACATCGGCTATCGCCTGACCGACCCAGCCACAGGCATCGCTTCGATATACATCGTAGACCGCGCAAAGGAGCTCATCAAGGTCCGTGGCTGGCAGGTGTCACCGACTGAGATCGAGTCCGAGCTCATGCAGCATCCTGGCATAGCTGACGCAGCTGTTATCGGCGTCAAGGATCCACAAGGCTTCGAGGAGCACATCCGCGCATACATCGTCCGCAAGGTCGTCTGTGGCTGCGACACGTCTGATGACCTTTTCGTCGATGAGAAGCAGCTGCGGACATGGCTGCGCAAGAGGCTTTCTGGATACAAGGTACCTGCCGAGTTCGTGTTCACGCCCTCCGTGCCGCGGAACGGGACCGGCAAGATCCTTCGCCGCGTGCTGCGCGAGGGCCAGAAGCAACCCGTCCACAGGCGTGTCGACTCGGCCATGTCGGATGTCGGCGTCAACGCTGTCCATCCGGCTCGTGGAAGTCACCCGGTGCGCCAAGACGGCACCTCTGTGCTTGTCGAGGTGGTTGTCACGGAGGCCATCGTTCTGGCCGAAGTCGCTTCCGCGCACACCCAGTCCCAGCCCTACGTTTGCGACGAGAGAAGTAGGACGCCGACATCGATACGCCAGAAGGTCAAGAAGGTCAAGAAGCTTGTTACGACGAACAGGATCGTCAGCCGCATGGTTTTCAGCTTTGCGCACCCGCTTCGCACGACGAGGCACGTCTTCAGCAGGCACTGAAGAACCCTCTAACCCCGCACATATGGCGTCCTCGGCATTTAGCGAGTCTGTTGAGCCCTTCGTTTTTGTTCATAGAAAAGCGTTGCACATGCGGGCATAGCGTAGTTCCGCTTGGTACGAGGAACGATCACGACGAAGTAGATGGGCCATGGACGGCGTTGGTATTGGAGGTTCTGGCGGCATTTTCGTCGTCCACCTTAGAGCTTTTTAAGTACATACGCAGTTGAACATAATGAGAGGTTGATGAACACTTGTTACTTCATCGCGCCCAACACATTCCAGGTCTCTGACGGGGCTTTACTGACAAGGCATTCAACAGTTTTGACTGGAGTATTCCTAGCTTTACTGCTGCTGCTTGGCCCGTCCCTGACCAGAGTCGCCGAAGTCGCACGTCTCTGGCCTCCAGCCGCCGTACATCTCCAGCTCTTTCTGGCCACTATGGGTGACGAAATGATGCCGGAGCTCCTCGGCATGCGCGTTGATGTGGAAGCTGAGCTACGTGAGGATGGCGAACCAGACGTCGTCGGGCCGGATGTGGAGGAGGTGGTGATGGTGGGTGTCGGCGCGGAAGGAGGCCCAGACGAAGCCGCTTTTGGGAGGGGGAGACGCGGGTGGAGCGGATTTCCCAGTCGCGGATGGAGCTCTGCGTGCGGCTTTCGTGCTGGCGGAGCTGCTTGGGGCAGGCCTGATTGGGGATGTTTTCGGCGGTGGATTTGGGGCCGCGCCGGGGGTTGGCTGGGTGGGTTGCGATGCGGAGAGTGACGGGCATCTTGCACAGTGGCGATGTGAAGTTGAGTTGTTGGGTCGACGGCTCCTTCGCAGCGGCTTTTGTGTTGCAGGTTCGTTTTCTATCTTCTGGTAGTCAAGAATGGTACTGGCGGAATGGTGAGTTAACGAAGGTTGTATGGACCCTCATTTGAGCCCTTTCGCTTTGGAAATAACTAGTCCCGAGTTCTTCGGCATGCATCCAGTGACAAAGCCGCATCGCAAATACATTCTTCTTGGGTCTACTTAGATGCAGGCAGCGGTTTGCTTCAGAACTCAATAGACATATCCGGTCCAATCCTGTGCAGCAGTGGCCGAGTGGGCTTTAGCAACGGCGGCAGCCACATCGCCCTTGGAGCTGTTGAGACCAATCTCAAATCCATCATATCCACAGCTTGCAGGCGCGCCGTCTTGAGTCTGGTCTTTCCCCGGTACAACCTGCCAGTAGAGCTGCCAAACAGTCAGTGTCATCAGCCCAATCAGCTTCAGAACGAAACCACTTACCCAAGGAACCCCAGCATCATTGAACACCGCCACCTGCTCCTCAAAACCATCCTCCGAGTCAGCCGCAACACCCCACTCCTCGATCATAACATGCTTCCCGGTGCCGGCGGCCTCGACCGCGTCCAGGATGGACGCATCCCCGGTGATGAAGTAAGCCCAGTCCGCCGCCTTGCTCATATACCCATGCACGCTGACGATGTCAATCGCATCGCAACGCAGCGCCTTATCCAAGTCATTAAACTCATGGTCGCAGCAGTAATGACTCCCGCCAATCCCCCCCGTCGCAACCTTCACCCCCGACCCCTCCCCAATCAGCCCCTTCATCACGCCGGCGCGCCCGCACAGCCAGTCCCCCGGATCGTCCCGCTCGAGCAGCGCGACGGCGTCGATCATCGGCTCGTTCTGCACGTCGAACGCCAGGATGACCTCGTCCAGCTGCGCCCACGGGCGGCCGCCGAAGCTGGCGCTCTCGTACCCCAGCACGACGGCCAGCCGGGCGTCGTACGCCGCCGTGGCCGCGCCCGACCCGTAGAACGCGCTCTGGTTGCCGTACGCGGCGCAGTACGCGTCGCAGCCGTTGGCGCCGCCGATCTGGCCCGCGTCGTGCGGCGAGATGACGGCTTGGAGGCCGGCGGCGTGCACCAGCGCGAGCGTCGCGTCGAGCGCCGCGAGCACCGTCGTGTCGTACGTGCCGACGGCGGTGGGCTCGAGGTGCGGGAGCGCGGTCACGTTGGTGCTGCCTTTGATGCAGTCGTCGGAGAGGCCCGTGACTGGGGGGGGCGTCAGCGTCGGGCGCGTGGTGGATCGCAGCAGAGGGTGGGGAGATGCTCGGCGCCTGGGAGCGTGTGGAGTGCGGGGAACTGACCCCAGAGGCGGAGCACCTTGACTCCCCGGCCGGCGAGCGTGTCGATGTAGCGCGATTGCTCAGCGGCGGGCAGGACGTGGAGGAAGTACAGGTTGCTGCCGGCCCACGAGGGCGGTTGGCAGGCGGCAGGCGCAGCAGCGACAAGGGTCGCGACAAGGGCTTGGGTGAGGAGCGCGAACATGGTGGTGCTGCTGCTCCGCGGGAATCCGACGCGCTGGAACGTCGATGGTGCGTTGTTTGGAAGGCACAGTACCGCGGCTTTGCGGCGGCTATAAGGTGCCCTGCGTCCCTTTTCGCTGTGTCTTTTTTTAGCACTCAATGACGCTTTTATTCCAGCCTCGTTCTGTGCCTTGCGATGTCCTGCGGTGTGTACGCGGAGGCAAGGAGGGCCAGCTCGCGTCGTGCCGTCTGCGTTGTTGCTTGTACGCCGCTCCCGCTGGCGTCGGGCTGGCTGAGAGTGTCGTGCGGATATGATTCGCGTGGTGTGGAAAGCGTCGGCGGAGAAGCTCTGCCTGCTTTGCCTGATTGTAGCCCGACACGCGAGGAGATCAGCGACGCTAGCCGTTGACGGGGCGGACCGCCGTGTTTGGTGGCCGTGGGGGCGGAAGCCTTGCCCAACTGACGTCTCACAGGGCGTTGTGAAGGCGGCTGCCATGCCATGTCCCAAATGCGCTCCTAGTGCAATCCTGGCAGATTAAGGCCTCTTCCTGTGAAGGGTACGGGTCGGTACGGGTCGGGGCCCCCGACTATGGATCGGGCAGGCGCGAGAGGACGGTTTCACGATGGCCGGAATCCTGTTCAGCTATAAGCAAAAGCTTATTCAGTCTCGACGCATTAGTTCTTACTGGCCAGCAGGACTCCTTCTTTTGCAAGAATTGCAGCGCGCACGCCGGACCGCAGGTTCTCAAGCTCTGTCATACTGTAGCAAGTGTGTGTGCAGATCGGGGGTTCGGAGTGGGCGAGCACATGTCCAAGGTCCCCCAGGCGTGCGTCATCTTTGCTTTTTGCTGCATCAATTGGTGATCACAGACCAGGGGCACTGCAGGCCTCACTCAGCCAGCATTCCCGAATAGGATGTCGGGCGATTTATCGCACCATCTTGCTGTTCATTTGGCCGTGTTATTCAAGCTTCCCCGGACCTCGTATTCCTTAATGTAAGACTGCTGTGACGCCCAGCTCTTTGACCTTGTGGGAATTCTTGGCCCAGCAGCGCTCTTTGATATCTCACCTTCTTTTTTTTTTTTTTTCTCTTCCTCAATAGCACCCCGAGGCAGCTGTTCAGTCCCAACCAAAGAACCATAGACTCAAAATATCAACCAACAAGCCTTTTTTCCGTCACCT
The DNA here is from genome assembly GCA_029906385.1 of Neofusicoccum laricinum. NCBI lineage: Eukaryota > Fungi > Ascomycota > Dothideomycetes > Botryosphaeriales > Botryosphaeriaceae > Neofusicoccum > Neofusicoccum laricinum. The sequence continues at coordinate 136,718 of CP123726.1, forward strand.
TCCTCCTGATCCGCCTCACGCTCTCCGAAGGCGAAACCAAAGTCTGGATCAAGCAGGTCGACGGCTACTCCAAACTCGTGCCATGCGCCCAAGACCCCCTCAGCACCATCGTGCGGGGCATGGGACAACAGCTACACGTCCTACACCTGCTTCTGCACCGGCAGCTCCAGCAAGATGAACACCATCATCTCCAAAGCCGTGAGCACGACGTGCCGCAACTCGTCCGCGCCGCAGCACGTCTCCAGCGCGCTCGCCGTGTTCGACCAGTGCTGCGCCATCGGCGTCGCCGCGGGCACCACCGTCGGCTCGCTGCACTGTGAGTTCTCGGCCACACGCAACGAACGGGCGCTGGCCAGGGACGCCTAGCAGCGAGCGCGCCTGCCGCCACTCCTGCCGCGACGGCGGCGCCCCGTCTGCCGACTCCTCGAGGACGGCGGTGCTCGCGCTTGGCGCGTTCGTCCTGTACCGTGCGAGGAAGCGGAAGGCGGGGCGCGCGGAGGGTGGTGGTGGGGACGGGAAAATGTACGAGGCTGATGCGGCCGCGGTCGGCGGCGGGGCCGTTGGCGAGCTGCCTCCGGAACAGCGCTTTGAGGTTGCTGGAGAGTCGGCGCAGAGGCATGAAATCAATTCGGACCCGAGGGGTCCGGGGGTTCTGGAGAAGGATGGGGACGCTGTGGTGGGCGAGATGGATGCGGAAAGAGGGCGTTGATGGGAGGGCGTTGCTTCTACGTTTGTGCGTGAGAGATCGGCATCTATGTCCAACACCAAAAGACTGTTTGATTCATTTGCTTTCTGTCTGAAAGAAAAAGAAAAACAACTTTTTAAAATTCCCCCTCCAGGTGATACCAGAACTTCAATGTAGTAACACTTTGGGTATCTCTAAGATTCCGAAGAACCTCTCGAGAGTACGTTACAGGTAAAAGCCCATTCGTTCTCATAAACCCTGTGGATCCTCCGCCTCGAGGCAGGTATGCAGCCTGATCTTCGTCTGGTGGATTTGATTCTACGTTGAAGACAACGGTGAGGCTTCCTCGAGCGGAGCGCACTTGGACGTTGAGATCCCGGTCGTCGTTCCAGAAAAATGACCAACGGAACTGTTCGCCTCCAAACTGGTTGTTCACCGTATTCCAATGCGCCTCTGTCACTGCAGGAACGTTGTTCAGGTCGATGTAGCCGGCAATCCTGTTGGTGGTCGAAGGAGTTGCACCTCCACGAACGCGCGGAGCTGGCGGAGGGACAATATTTCCGGTAAAGCATCCCGGGAGACAGCTACGAAACCCAGGGAATGCAAGGCCAGCCTGAATTTGGAAAATTAGGCAGGTGAGAATAGTTGACGGACGCATTGTTGTTAGAGATTTGCAATGCAATTGATGTTTCATTGGCGCTGGCGCAGAGCTGCGAACGGCTGCACTTAAATATGAAATTTTGCTCTTTGAATAGCGCCCGAAGATTTCGCACGGAATTGTTCGGTAGCTCAAATAAATTAGCTAGAACGTTGTTCAAGAAGCCAAATCGTCAAATTTGTGTTCGTGGATGTTTGTGATGACTCGGATGCATACTTGATTCTATTTTGGGACGGCATGCAACACGGAAGTTTTCTACCACAGTCATGAGGACGAATTCACAGCGAATAAACCGCAGCACAGGGAGAGGAGCTTCAGCTGAGAGAAACCCTCAACCGTCAAGCAAGTATGCTACTTTTCTGGGTAGTTGAAGCATTCATCCGGATGGCTTTGGTAATTTAATCCAGACGAACACTTCGGCTGCCCGTGCGTGAAGCTGTAGCATGATCGGAAATGTCGGATTTGTGTGCGTATTAGCCAATTCATGGCCAGAATCTTTCAGATCGCACAGCAGCTATCACATATGAGTAAGTCATAAGGGCAGATCCTGGAGTAGCGGGACATTCACGAAGCAGGATGGACCACTTTTCGGGATTGTAAGTCGGATTCTAGCCTGTCTAAACTCTATGATAACCGACTCTACAGTCTAAATGAAATCTAAAAGCATAAGGGAAAAACAAGAAGCCGGAACAATGCACAACAACTTCGAACAACCAGAAGCACCGTGAACACTATCGTATAGCCAGCCCCAACGGAAGACCAGTAGCAAGCGTCCCCGCTGTCATTCCCATCGTGGCGGTTCTTGGATTCAAACTGCAGCAACAAGCCATCTAGCAGCTGAGATCGCCAGTCTTGCCGTCGAAGGTGCAGGCGCCGCGCTGGTAGGTGTAGGACAGGTTGATGTAGCCACCCTCGGCATGGGTGTAGAAGGCATTGCCGGCGCCGAGGTACATGCAGTCGTAGTCGGTGTTCAGGGGGCCGAGCGAGAACTTGGCGTCGCGGAAGCCGGCGACGTTGTTGCGGTCCTTGACGGCGTAGCCCTTTTTGTAGCAGACGGCGGCCTTCCACCGGCGGCGGTCGGGGTTGCGGTTGAACATCTCGCGCGTGGTGGTGCGGGTGAAGCCCTCGCGGGCGCTGTTCCAGTTGGTGAGGCTGCGGATCAGGCCGACGGAGGCGTTGATGGCGCGGGTGGTCAGGTCACTCAGGGCGGTGCTGCCAATGATGCCCGCGGCGCCGATGACGACGGCCGGGATGGCGCGCTTCTCGAGGGCGCTGGTCGAGCTGAGGTCGACGACGGTCTCGGCGTCGGCGGGCACACCGTCCCACTGGACAACCTCGACGTCGGCGCCAACAGACTGGGGAGCGGCGGCCGGGTGAGTGGCAGAGGCATCGCCGGGCTGGGTGGCAGCCGGGGCCTTGCTGGCCTCAGCGGGAGCGGGCATGGCGGCCGCGCTGGCAACGGCGGCAGCTGTTAGAGTCCAAAGGACTTGTACGCACAGTACTAGTTCAGGAACATCGTTTCGCCGCGCTACTATTTAGTCTCTCATTTCTCGTAGCTCTCTCCACTCCTTAGCAACTTCTTCTTGTAAATAGAACGTAGCTGAATGTAAATTCACTATCGATTCCTAACAGCAGCGGCCACGATGACGGCAGTGAAACGCATCTTGAGAGATTGGGCTGTTGGTGGTGGTTGTGTCGGAAAGAAGGTGTGATGCTGTAGTAGCTAAGCGAGTGTCTGAGCGAGTGAGCGAGTAGAGAAGGCGGAATGCTGTGCAAGCGAGTGACTGTGATCGAGTTGGTGATGATTTCCAGAAGTCGGCGAGACTGCCTGCTCTTAAGTACCCAAGTGATCAGACTCACTTGGAGAGAGCTCTCACGGTCATCTGCGCACAGTGCCTTCGACCCAGAACGTGTGACTTCGATGGTCTACAGGGCCAGCGTCTCCGTGGTGAGAGCTTGCCTTTTCCGGGTAGGCTGTCGCGGTAGCGCCGCCCCGGTGCTCCACCAACAACAGCCTCATCGGCTCAAACACACGCGGGGAAAGCTCTGGCCAGACCTTCTATCCTGCCGCTAACGCCTTCTAGCCAAACCTTGATGTGCGCGGGCAGTAATGATGGCTTTACGCCACAGGCAACGGTGACGTCGAGAAGGTTTCCCCAACTTCCTCCAAACGTCGACTGTTTTCATTTCATTGCTCAATCTGGCAGTTTTCATGGCGATCATGACAGCCAACCAATACCTACGCTTCATTGGCGAAACGCTCGAGCGCCTCGATCAAAGTATCCCTGGAGATGCCTGTGGCTTTGTTGATCCTTTGGATGTTTCCAGTGACGACCTCGAACTGCGTCTGTCGCCCTTGTGTCTTTGTAGCGGAAGTTTTGACTTCCTCGTGCCTGGCTTGACCATGGTTTAAACTCTGGACACGGCATTGGTTGCTGCCCCTCGCACCGTTTCTGAGTCCACTTGACCAAAGTTGCGCCCAATAAACCCGCTTTACATCGAACGATTGTATACTGCTACAGAATCAAAGAACAGGACACCCGCATCAACATGTGTTACCTCGATCCGAAGGCTGATCGCCTCGATGAGCGTGTTCCGTTTCTCCTGTCCTTTTGGTTCGTGATATGAATGCGAGCTCAATCGTGTCTATGTTAGCGTCTTAATTAGACTTCTTGGTACACGGTCTTAGCATTAGCTTGAGCGTCTTCCCCTCATCACCTTATTTTCACGTGTCTCTCAGCCGAAACAACTTAGCGGCACAGCACAGAGAAAAGGTTTACCGTACGTCACACCAACACGCACAGGCAGGAGAGCAAGCTTCCACACCTCCTTGATTCTGGATTTGTGCGCACTGGGCACACATCTAGCGAAAGGCCTCTGACCTGGTCAACCACGATTCTCGTTCATCGTGGCTGAATGAGACTCTCTTCCAAACACTGGTATTATCTCTCCGGTGCCTCGGCTACATCTCATGCAAACACTGTTGACACACGCCAGATGTCCAAAGTCTTTCACCCTGAAGCCATTCTGCGTACCTGCTGCGCAACCCAAACGTGCCATTGCATGAAAGATGGACCGGCCCGGAATCGGACGGACGTAGCAGGTATAGGGGTCACCGTCAGTTACTGGGGCAGCGCACTGGTCATGTGTCCCCTTTGCCTTTGGGAAGAACATGTGAGCGGACAAAAAATGACCCCGACGTGTCACTTTAAGCAGCACCAGACACACTATCAGCAATGAGGGGACCAGAAAGACCTTGCCGTTGCCTATTTTCAGTGCTCGCGTGTATCATCCGCACAAGCCCCATTTGTTCAGGTCCTCCGCTGTTTCAGAGAAGTCAAATGCTGCATGCTGGTGCTCTGTGTCACTCCCATCCGGCCTCAACAACCTGTATCTCAGCTTCGTCTTTTTCAGCTCCTTCCCCAGTAGTTGCGCGGGCAGGTCCCTTCCTTCCACAAGCCGATCAAGGTCCGCATTCCGCGTCGTGGACAGAATACTGGGGAACAACATGCTGGTGCTGTGCCAGTTGATGTATTACAAGTGCCCACCAACGTATGTGCAGGCGAACGCGACAGGTATGCCGGTCAAGTAAGCAGCGAGGAGGTTATGCCAAAGAAGCTTTTGCGAGGGAGGCGAGCCCCGTGTTACGAACCTCCAAGGAAGCGGGCTTTAGGATCCTAAGGGCGGGGAACCCGCACGGGAGATAGGACCGCAAGGGACAACGCGGTTACGGGATAGGACGGAAGACAGAGTCCCCTACGGGAAGAAGGCCCACAGGGACGAAGGATCAAGGGCTAGAATCCCGGAAAGGATAGAGGTAAGCGGGCGCGGAATAGGTAAACATAGCGATCGCCTCGCACCGACGAATGTCGGAAACTAGGAAGGTGGTTGGGCGCTAACGTCACGTGCGCCCCACGCACACCCGTGACCCGGACCCACACTTGGATCTGTACAGATCCAAGCCTCACAGATCCATCCACCTCAGATCCCACTCCTACAGATCCAACCCGAACAAATCCAGATTGTCATAGCTTTTCTAGTAGTATATAGTCACACTCCCTTAGCTAGACATTTGACCCTTCGTGGTCAACTCAAAGTTCCAATTCAAACCCTATTGATTTGGAGGTAACAAGCTCATTGCGCACCGCGCTATCACGTGATACTTTACTCTTTGCACTGCCATCCTCCTCTTGTCTCTTCAAGGTAAACCCTTCGGTTTCCACCAACCTGCTAAGCGACTTCGAAGCTTAGTAGAAGGAGCCTACCGTTACACCCCGTCCCTATACGAATGGCCCACTGCTGTGTCGTTGGGGAAGCCACAACTGTATCCTGAAGGAACCGGTAATAAAAATGATGCACTAAGCAGGGGGGTATGCGAAGTACAAACAGTGACAGCATCAGTGCCAGAGACTTCCAATGAATACCTCACTGGACCTGGGAAGATGCCAACTGATTGGCGCTCTCCTCTTTCACGGCTTCGGGCTCCCGAGTACGGTTCTGTGGTCTCGGGATTTGCTGCAATGCTGTCTGTGTTCTATCGGAAAGGCGGCTTCACCAGCGGAGGAGTATGACGACGGGCGATGTTGAGCAGGCAGTTCCGGATAAGAAGGAAAAAGAGATCAGGAGGTATATCGTACGATGTTGCAGCCTTGCGAATACTCGAAACTCGATCGTTTTGAACGGCCTGCTTAGTAAGAAGTAGTCTGCCCTCTTTCTAGGGTGATTCGAGGTTCTATATTGATGTCATTGTTGATTTGCACGGTGACGCGTTTTGGTATTGGTGGGGTGGCCCACTGACTATAAGGTGGCCAATTAAGGACTTTTACACGCTTTACCTTAAACCAATCCTTTACCTTATTAGTAGTATGAATAGGTACATTATCCTGCATAAATCACATACCTCCACGGTATACAATAGATATATTTTGTTCTAATACTTCAAGGTAGGAGTTAGTAGAGTATCCTCCCTCTTTACCTATAAATCACGTACTATTACGTGTAAAGGTAATCTCCCACGCTTGCTAAAGAAGCCTGCCCAGACTATAACAGATATGTCCTTTCCTTTTTGATATAGCTGGATCATGCCTGGGTCCCATTTCTGGCATGGGGTACGAAAAACCCACTCCCTTAATTCGCCTTTCCCACGCTCTGCAGAGCACTTATCTGACTATACCACTTTCGCCCACTGCTGGCCAGTCCAGTTAACATGCTCTAGTGCCCAGGCAAGGCGAATAGCTTCATGTTAAGCTAAAAGTTCTGGCCGGCCAGCAGCGCGCCATTTCTTAATATTATAGGCGTCCAAAAGGCGAGAGAGGGTACGGGCGTAACAGGTAACGCTAGTAGCCTCAATTACGTCTTTATACGTGTATTTTGGGTTGGCTCGAACAACGCGAAGAATATGTCGTTTATTTATATCTGATAGACATTTCGGCCGGCCGGTTCGAAGTTGGGAGCGTCCGTCGTTGTGTAGTTGGGCGCGGGCGAGAGTGTTGCGAATGGAGGATTCAGGCGTAGAAAACAGCCTCGAAATCGTCACGGTTTTGCTGCCCATTGCCTTGGCTGCAGCCAGCATTCCACGCTGTTAGGGAGAGTATTCATGATTTCGTATATGCTCACCAAATAGCTCTTGCAACGGAGTGCGTTGCGGTGGCATTAGAGTGGTTGTAAGTAGGGAGGTGCGCGCGCGCGCGACGCGATTTTACGCGTCCCGCTTAAAATCGCCCAGACTTTTGTCCTAGTACTGTAACTATTCCTTGCTCAGGTCTGCGTAACAAAAGTTATCTAGTCAAGGCTGGCCAATTGGGGTCCGAATGTCCTGCGCCGTCATCGAGGCGTAGTTCTTGGCTGTGCCCTGTAGGCTATAAGCACAGGCTCTTCTTATCGTTCCAGATGCAAACGCAGCTTTGGGATTCAGCTTTGGCTACATCAACGTTGCACAATAGTCTTATTCTTAACCCAAGTAGAAGCCTATAGTTTTCACACATTTCGCAGCACATTGTAGCTAACAGTGGAAACAGCCGTTGGTCTAACAAAAATACGGCATCTCCCTCACTCTTACGGATAAATTTCTATCGATCAGTTTACCTAATTAGCAAACTCGTGTGGTGAGCAGAAGCATTTGACCAAAAGCCTTGAAATACACTCTTAAGCGATTTTTACCCACGGCTGGATGGTTTAACTTCCCATGACCGGGCTTTGTTGCTCTGCAGGCCCTGTTCCCTTTCCAATAGCCATAGTATGCGAAAGTTTGCTGCGTACAAAGTTTGATGCATAAGCAAGCCTCTTTCTGCAAAGCGTTGATTAGGAGAATGCAGACAGAAAACAAGCATTAAAGTTGGATTTGCTATTAACGCAGATCTTATAGCTGTCAGCTCATTAGCAGCGATTGCGGGAACGGAATGAACCATGAGCGTCGTTGGCAGCACGCGTTTGAAATCGAGGGAGGCCCCACCGAAGTTTCGAAGAACACAGCACAGGTAATTTACAACTTCAAAATAGAAACATCATTATACACAGAGGACGAGGTGTAGTCCGGCAACAGTGGACCCGTAGGGCTCCTGCCACGCATGCACGAGATGTCCGAGCTTGTGGGACTGTATGATCGGCTGTCCAAGCTCCGCACACAGGCTGAAAGATGAAGCAGGAGGAGAGGCGCAGCATCGGCAGTCCCCAAAGCCTCCGATCACCAACCACCGAGCACGCCGTGAAATTTTCTGCCGGGCGGAACAGGGAGAAAAAGAAGTCAAGGGATCCACGAAGGCTGTGTCAGAAAAAAACAAGGCCATTTGAGCCGGAGGTGTGCGAGGACAAGGGTCCATATTGCGGCGGTCCAGGCCCATCCCTAATCACAGCACCGGCGCACGACCCCCCGATCACCACACCTCGAGCGCACATCAAACCTTAGGCCCCGTCGGCCGTCCGCGGGCGTCCCCGTCACGGTTGCTTTCCCAAACACACCACCGCTGGCCGTCCTTGGGCCGTCGGATGAGAGCGTCGGCCCCACGACACACCCTCCACACCCCCCTTTTCCGCACCATCGGGCCAAGCCCGGAACCGGGTCTCTGCCAGCAGTCGTCTCAGCCGACGGACCGGGCTGCCGCTGCTAATCCGACCCTGCCGCCCCCCCGACCTACGCCATATCCGATCCTGCCCCGAGACATTCTGAAGATACGAAGCCGGAGATGATGCCGCTGCCGCCGTAGTCTGATCCAAACAAAAGAATCCCGATGGGGAATATGCGTGCTGCAGCGTGGGAGATTCCACCAACGATCTGGACGAAGATCCCATCGCCGCGCTTGGGATCTCGGACGTTTGCCGTCATCGAGTTTGTAGAGGGGGATTGTTCCTGGCAGTTCTGCGCCGTGGGCAGCAGCGTCCGGGAGCTCCTTTCGCGGCTCCTGCGCGCGCATTTCGGCCCGTTCGACTTCGCTGAGCTCGACCCACGGCCTGACGGTGCAATTCCTGATGGTCGCCAAACAGGATGTGAGGTGAAGAACAGCAGTCGAACTGGACCGGTCGTAACCACGTAGGATAAAAGTCGCGTATGAAAGGCCTCAGGAGTCAGCTGCATCAAACTTGCAGTCATTCTGCGGTGGAGGACTTACGGCGATAAGATCCTGCCGTGTAGCTCCACGTGCGGCTCGGGACGTAATCAGAACTTCGCAAACGAGAAAGGAGGGTTGAAGGCTGCCAATGTTCGAAAAGTGGGTTGGCTGGGATGAAAGCCCGAAGAAACCTAACCAGAAATCTGGCGCAGCGGATGTACATACTGATTATTTGATGTGGGACCACCGATCCCAAAAGCTATGCGATCAGAGCCATATAGAGCACGTATCAAATCATATCCATGTGAATCACCAAGGCGGTCATCGAATACGCCGGTCTCGTCCCACTCATCGCTCTTATTAGTCATGAAGATCCCACCTCTCTTGCAAAAGCATTCTGCAGTGTCGTCGACGGATGGATTGCCAGTGGGGTACCAGTCAGGTGAGCATCCTCTTTCACCCACTACGTTAATGAAGCCCGCTGCAACTGCAGGGGAAAGACGCACTGACTGTGGAGGAGTCCCAATTGAGATTGTGAAAGATGACCACGGTCCGTCGTTTCTTTCTCTAGCTGATGTTAATAATGTCTTCAGAGGAATGGAATGGAACGTACCATCGCTAGCTTGGATTGAGGAACATCGAGGGCTCAGACGGATGGCTTGACGAAGACACGAACCCCACCACAACAACTAATACAGTTTCCGCTCCGCTCAGTCCAAAGTCCAGACAAGTATCAACTCACTCGCACTTCACAGAAGGTAGCTGTGGGTAATAAACCAGCTGATATCATTACCTTTGCATCACCGCTCGGAACGCTGGAATCTCTCTGCACTACGAACGCGCCCTCGGCCGGGAAAGTCGATGAGCTGGCCCCTCTCGTCCAACAGCCCGAAGTCCCGGCCCGCCTGAATGGCCAACTCGCCGACCTCCTTCGCCTCAGGACCCACCCCACCCTCGACCATGCGCGCAAAAGACAGCTGCCGGACATGCCGTGCACGGCCTGGTAGATCTTCAGCCTGATGGCGTCCATCTGGACCCTGTCAGGCCGGTACTCGTCGGGATTGGCGGCGGCGGAGGGCGGCAGGACGCCGGCGCTCGTCTTGTCGAGCGGCTTGGAGAGCGCGTTGAACCGCATCTTGTTGACGCGGCCCTTGATGGCGCTGTCCTGGGGGAAGAGGCGTCTGTGCACCAGCTTGAGGTTGTCGATCTCCATGCGGAAGGCTGCGGGGTCGTGGTGGATGCCGGTGACGGAGTGGTACGATGTCTTGTACAGCTGGAAGGGGGGCGTCTCTATGTTCCACGCATCGCCGACTGTTGGACGGAAGGCTGCTCCGACGGGGTCCCCGAGCGCCTCGTAGTCGATCCGGGGCCACGAGACCGACGACATGCCCAGCATCCTGGCGGTTGGATAGTTGAGTAGAGACGCCAACGGGCAAGGCTGCAGCGGGAATTGGCGTCGGGCTCGAGGGAACTCGGTCCCAGCAGGACACCGAGCACAAAGACTACCTTTTATAGCAGCATACCTCAGCCTTCCGTATCGGCACGTAGTCGTGGACAGCCGGAGTCGGCGTGGTGAACGCTCACGCATCGACGGGTAGGCGGCAGCGGCAAGGCGGATTTGGCCCAGCCGCCTGCCTCTCTTGGCTTGACGTCCATGCCGGTTCAGTGTGCTGTAGCGAGAGCTGGTACGAAAGAAGAGAAGCCGCACGCACGGCGGCCCGAAAAGGATTCTTTGCTGTTTTTAGCGGCCCCAGGTCCGTCCCCCCCCCCCCCCCCCCCATTAACCGTCCCAATCACACAGACATTACCGGCGGACCACCCGAGCACAACGCCCGCCGCGAGCCCAAACGCCAGAACACCCACCACCGCCCCCGCAACGCCGCCCGCCGTTCCCTCACCGCCTCGACAGCCACACGCTCGGCCAGCCCGCCTTCCAGCTCGCCGCATTCCCAAACACCGACGGCCGGTACCTCGGCAATGCCGTCACCACGCTCTCCCGATCCGCCGTCATCGGCCGCCCATCATCACCCTCCCCGCCGTCCTTCCCCCCACCACCACCGCCGCCGCCGTCCCCCCCACCGCCCACCCCCCCCACCCCCTTCCCCACACCATCCCCCATCTCCACCTCCACCTCGCTCAAATCCAACCTACTCCCCTTGAACTCCCGCCGCAGCGCCGCCCTACTCGCCGCCCTCTCGTACCCCTCCGCCGGCACCGGCCTCTCGCTCCTCCGCCCCCACTGCGCGAACGGGCCGAGCCGCGCCTGCCACGCGAACAGCGCGTAGCACACGACCACGAACCCCACGGAGCCGAGCACGACGCCGGCAACCGCAGCGCCGGACATGTGGTACGCCGCGGGCGAGAAGGCGTAGGTCTTTGCGTCGGCGGCGGAAGAGGAAGAAGAAGAAGAAGAAGAAGAAGAAGAAGAGCTGGGCTGGGAGCGGATGGCGGTGGGCAGGGCGGCGAGCCAGGAGGAGGCGGCGGCGGGGTTGGTGGCGGCGAGGGAGAGGATGGAGATGGGGAGGCCGGTGGCGAGGACGGAGGAGATGGCGGCGCTGTTGGGGTGGGTGGTCAGTTTGGTGTGGGTGGGGAGAAAGGGTGGGCGGCTTACGGGTCGAGGGAGCTCGCGTCGTCACGCTTTAGGAGGACGGTGGCCGTGGTCGTGAGTCGCGGGGACTGAGGTGGCTGGGCCCGGGCGCTTGTGGGCGCCGGCGCGGGATGCGGCAGCGCTGCTTGGTTGTTCTGCCTGTGGCGCGCGGGTAAGGACGGGCCCATGCAAGACATGGGGAATGGGGATGGTGGAGGGCTTACCGGTGGAGGTCTGGCCTCGGCGCGACTGGGGAAGAGAGGGCATGCTCAGCACAAGCGGAAAGGAAGACGCAAAGGAAAAGCAAAAGAGACGAGCAAGCCGGCGGACGCATGTCCGGAAGTTCAAGCGATCAGCAGAAAGAAACGGCAAGGGAAAAAATGGCTCGGCGAGGCCTGCGCAGGCGATGGGAGAAGGAAGGGGAGAGGCGGGAGAGCCCTGGGGCGGGCGGGAGCCTCACTGACGGCCAGAACTACTCGGTGAAATTGAGCCAGATCTGGCTATACGAGGCAGCGCGGATGATGTTCAGATGATATATGAAAGTTGCGGAGGCGCGGACGGGCCCCCCGCCGGGCAGGGCCAAGCGTCTGATCGTAGCAGGGGAGGCCGGCGCCCAATTCCGCCAGCAGGGCACGGGAGGCCTGACATGCTGGGTCGGTGCTATAATAGCAGCCAGCTATTCATGAATAGGGGCCCTCCCCCGACCTCAGCCCTGTGCCCTGTGGTGGCAGGATGCTGGAGGCTCAACGGCGCCTGTTGCCTAGCAGCTAGCTCACGCCACGCCGCTCGACGGGGCGTAGGGCAGGGCTCATCAAAAGATGACGAGGCCTCGTAGATGTGAAACGCACACTCTGCTGTCGTCCCTACCGCGTACAAGCCACACCAGCTGCGCGCCACGCCCTCGCTCGTATTGTGAAGTTGCCCGCAGATGTCCGACGATGCGATCCGAGCGCCAGCGCCTGCGCGAGATCCCGACGAGGGGTGCCGTTATCCGGTGCCGAGGACGAGCAACACCAAGAGCGCAATCTTCAGCGTGCAGCTGCCGGTTGATCAAACTCGTACTCCAGTCAGTTCGCGCCATACGCCGGGAGCCAATCCAGTCGGCCCGAGCGGAGCGTTCGGACTGCTATGGCCGCAAGAGGAAGATACACCACCGCGCGTTTGGCCCACGCTAGCCCGATGCGGAAGGGTGACGAGCCAGGCACCCACCCACCCGGTCAGTCCTGGTGTTGCAGGTCTTGCTCTCGTTCACCTTCTGCCGGCCGTAGCACCGCCGAGCGACTGGCGAAAGACAAGGTTCCTCCGGTCAACCCAGTCCAACTCGCAAGCGTCCTGTCGGCTTGCTGAATCATGCCTCCGGCAGTGATGAGCAACGATCGGGCTTATGGGCGTTAGTGGAATAGGCGCACAGGGACATTGAGCACCCATCTGACACGTCGAAGCTACATTGTACGCCTTTCGCCAATCCCAGCATGACACACAGAGGCGATACAGTGTTTGGATACCATGGATACATCCCACTTGGCACCCGTTGCTCATCACGTCCTGTTACACACGGCAAGAATCCCGATCCGCCGCTCTACCTGTTGCTCATAGTCTCATCAAACAAGGAAACCCTCCCGCCCCTCTCTCCCTTTTCTCACAGAAAAAGAAACCCCCTCCCCCCCCTCCCTCACAACCCAACCACCGCCCTCACCTCCTCATAAACCCCACACCTCGCATCCACCCCTTCCGCCCGCACCCCCTCCCTCCCCACCCCCACCCGCCTCCCCCACATCCCCCAGCACCCACACCTCCTCCCCCTCCCCCTCTCCCTCCCGCACCCGCCCCCACGTCGCATCCGGCGCTCCCCCCTTCGCAAACGCCGCCCACGCCCCCTGCATATACCCACTCAAACCCACCTGCTGCGCCGTCGCCCCCTCCCCAGGAAACGTGCCAAACACCTCCGCCACCTCGCTGCTATGCCACGGCCCCGCGCCAGGAAAAGGCTCGGTATTCGGGAACGTGGCGTTGAAGTAGTACCGCCACACGTCCACGTAGCCAGCCTCCACCGCCGCGTCCGCAAAGTCCCGCGACAGGCACGTGAACAGCGCGTCCGTGACGATGGTCGCGCGCAGCAGCTGGTCGGGCAGGGACGGCGGGTAGGCGGCACGGGCGGCGAGGGCGAGGGAGGTGTTGAGGGCGCCGAAGATGGAGGCGAGGAGGGCGGGGGTGGAGGGGAAGGTGTTGGCGAAGATGGAGCCGTCGGCGGCGTTGCTGCCGAGGAGGAGGGAGACGGGCGCGGAGGTGCGGGCGCGCATGCGGGACTCGACGTGGAGGGTGGCGGTGGCGTTGTCGAAGGTGGGGGGGAAGGCGAGGGCGTGGGACTCGAGGGCGGCGCGGACGGCGGCGGCGGGGGCGGCGCGGACGCAGGAGAGAGGGGTGGTGGTGTTGCAGCCGAGCGCGGCGGCGAGCGTGGTCCATTCGTGGGCGCCCGTGCCGGAGATGGTGGCGCCTTGGCTCTGGAGGATGGCGGCGCGGAACTGGGGCGGGTGCGGTGGCAGCGCGAGGAGCTGCTTGGCGGACCAGGCGCCGGCGGATTCGCCGAAGATGGTGACGCGGGATGGGTCGCCGCCGAAGGCGTGGATGTTGGCGTTCACCCAGGCGAGGGCTTTGCGCTGGTCGAAGAGGCCGAGGTTGCGCTTGTTGAGCGGGATCTCGGGGGAGGTTGCGAAGCCGAAGACTGGTGGGTGGTGTGAGTTGGGGTGGCTGGCGTTGATGGGGGATGGACAGACCGTTTGTGCGGTAATTGAAGGTCACGACGATGACGTCTTGGTTTGCGGCGAAAGAGGAACCGTCGTAGTCAGCAAGCCGGGCGGTGCCGAACTGGAGGTTGCCTCCGTAGATCCAGAACATGACTGGCCGTCCATTGCCGCTAGGCTTGGAGGATGGCGCGAAGACGTTCAGATAGAGGCAATCCTCGCTCTCCGGCGGGTTCCCGGTGTTGAAGAGCTCCCTCGATGCAGGGTCTGTGGGCTCCCGTCAGTGCAAGCCTTCAGCGGCGGCATGCGGATTCGTACTCGAGAACTGTTGGATGCACGATGGCTTGTGAGCCGTGGCGTTGCACGGGCCGGTCCATGGCTGCGGATCCTCCGGCGGCTCGAAGCGACGCGGCGGAGCGGCGAATGGGACACCGAGAAACTGGTTCACGACGGCTGTGGGGGCTGAGGCAAGTCTTGTAGTGGTCCCGACGATGGCACCGTCGGCAAGTATAGCCTTTGGATTCCCCGCTGCCGCAGAGCGAGCATACGAAGCATCCCCGGACCCGAGCAGCAGTGCCAAGCACACGGCGAGCAGAGCAGAAGCACAAAATATCATGACGTAAGGAAGAGACCCGGGCTGGGTCGGAAGAAGGGCCGAGAGAAGCGGTGGACGGGCAGGACGGCTCTGGGGCGGTCTTCTTATGACCTTGCGCCGCCTTGGATACACGGACAGCATTCTAGCGGCGCCAACAGCTTCCGAGGCAGCAGGCTGCATGCAACGCTATACGACGGGCTGATTGCTGGGGCCTATGCGTCTCTGATGCTCGATTAGGCAAGATGGGTGGCAGCAGGGCGGTACAGCAGCCGCAGATAGTGGGTCCTAAAATGTCCGATTTGCGGGGAGCGCAGACTGTAAATAGCCGGTGAGCAGCCGTCATCAATAATGGATGCATCCCGCTGCGGGTGGCTGGAGTCCAGGCGGATCCTGCAGCTGTTGATCGCAGCGCAACCTACGCCGGCCATGCCCCCCATTCGGGCCGGAAGCGGCGGCAGTGTCGGGTTTCAGGCACGAAGCTAAAGGCTGGGTCGCTGATAAGCTTGAGTTGCGGCAGTCGAGCTTGCGGCGGGCAGAGTTCTCGCTTGTCTGTGTAGCGTGAGGTCGGCGTGGGAGCAGCACCCAGCCATCCACGCTGCGGGGCGCCGCCAGGCCGCATGGGGGAATCCAGCAGGGTTGCCAGCAGCGTGCTCCCGGGCCCAGCTCACTGCCGCAGGCGCCCGGCCGCTGCCACGCTTCCCAAAATAGCCTTCGGCAGCTGAGGTCATGGCGCTGGAGGACTGCGGCTGAGTGTGTTCAATTAAACTTTCTTTGGATCAGCCACCAGCCTCGGCAGGCATCCAACATCCAGCGTACACATCCACCACCGCGCTGGAATCCAACCGCTAGCATCGCGCGCCGCCGTAAGGCATCCAACCAATCGCCTTCCAATCAATCTTGCAGGAGCGGGACCACACATCATCACTTGACGGGAGGCCCGCCGATCGGATCGGCCCAAATCGACCCGCCCGCATGAGCCTCCTCGAGCAAAAGAGCCGGGAAAACGCCTCTACGCACCCTTCGCGCCGAACGCCTTGCCGCCCGCCGCCTCGTCCAGCGCCATGCTCTCGTCCAAGCCGCACACCTGGAAGCAGAACTTGGGCGTGAAGTACCCGGGCGCGCCGACGACGCCCGTCTGCTTCAGCCGCTCGAACCCCTCCCTCATGGCGACGTGGGCCGGCGCGAGGCTGGCGAAGGGGAAGATGACGATGCGGTAGCCCATGTCGCGGGCCTCGTCGACGGCGATGGTGGGCGTGGCGCCGTGCTCGACCATGTTGAGCAGCATCGGCCACGGCGCGAGGTCCTGGACGGCGCGGCGCGCCATGTCCTTGTCGGTGACACCCTCCAGGAAGCCGCAGTCGGCGCCGGCGTCGCGAGCAGCCTTCAAGCGCGCGACGGCGTCGTCGTAGCCCTGGCCCTGCAGCGCGTCGGTGCGCGCGATGATGACGATATCGCTGCCAATCTTGCGGCGCGCCGTGTGGGCGGCGCGGATGCGCGAGGCGTACACGTCGACATCGACGACTTCCTTGCCGGCGAGATGGCCGCAGCGCTTGGTCTGCACCTGGTCCTCGATGTGCATGCCGGCCACGCCGCCGCGGGCGTACTGCTCGACGGTGCGCGCCACCATGATGGGGCCGCCGTAGCCAGTGTCGGCGTCGGCGATCAGCGGGACCGAGGGGTCGAGCGAGGCTATCATCGAGCTGTGGGCGACCATGTCGGTCTGGGTTGCGATGCCCAGGTCTGCGTGGCCGAGGCGCGATGCCGTGGTGCCGGCGCCCGTCTGCGCGGCCTGTTAGCCACTGAACGGGCGGCTGGGGGAGAGAGCAGGGGGGCCGCACCATGTACAGGCAGTCGAAGCCGACAGACTGGGCGATGCGCGCAGAGAAGCCATCGTGCACGCCGGGGGCGATGACCATGTCCTTGTTCTGGTCGAGCGTCTGGCGGAGCTTGGCGGCGGCCGAGTTGAACGACATGGCGGCTGTGGTAGTCTGGCGGGCGGCTGGGCGGGCGACGCCGCCAACGGTTGATTATATATCTTCACATCTGTCTTCCCGCCGGCGTCGAGGAGCGCTGGGTCGCTGGTGACGCCAGAGCCCCACGGCGCCGACATCGGCCATGACTCGCGCTTATTCCCGCCGTATTCCCCGCGAATCGCGCCGCTGCCGATGACCATGTCGCCCGCAAAACACCCTCCGAACGCTGCTCCCGCCATCATCAAAGCTTCTCTGCACCTCCCGTCCCCGAGACATGTCCTCCCGCCTCACTCTGCACCCCGCCCGGCGCCGACAGCGGACTCCAGGCTGGCCACGCCCGCCTGCTCCACCACGGAGATACCGATGCGCTATCTCCTGGCGTAGAACAGCGCGTCCGGCCGGTCCAGCACCCACTTGATCGCCCTGTTGCGCAGCGAGCTCCACTCGAGAAACCGCCGCGCCTCGACCTCCGTGGCCACTCCCGAGTACACGCCGCACGGGTGCGACGCCGCCATCTTCCACATCTCCTCCAGCGCCAGGATCCCGCTCTCCGCCTTCGCGTACACCTCTTCGAACGCGAGCGACGACTGCACGCGCAGCCACCCGGGATACAGCGACGGCGGAGCAGACGCGTCGGCGGCGGCGGACGAGCGGGACTGCTGGAAGTCTGGATCGACTGCCAGCACCCACGGCTCGAAGTCTGTCGGCATCGCGCCCAGGGCGCTGCTGCGCGTGCTGGACATGGTCATGAAGCCCGAGTGGCCGTCGGAGCGATGTCGCTCTGCGTATGCGAGCGCCGCCTCGGCCGGGAGGTGCTCCGGAAACCACGCGTTGGCTGCGTGCGGGTCGATGACCAGGAACACGTCGCTGCGGACGCCTGGCTGGAGCTGTCCGCTTTCGCGGAGGGACCTGAAGTGCCTGCGTTGGCCTTAGCAAGAGTGCACGCGACTGGGCTGGAAGGACGGGGAAGGCTGAGGTGCTGGCTGCGGGGCGCCCGCCAGCCGCGCTGAGCTGCGGTCAGACACGGCGCGGTGCCAACTTACACTCGATAGTTCTCGGCATCCGTGCCGGCCATCTCGATCCACTGCAGCTTTGCTTTGGCTCTGATTTGCTCGGCGCCTATCATTCCTTTTCCCCAGTTCATGAGGTCGCCCGTGATAGCTTCCTGCACTCGCTCCCACGCGACGCCCTCATACTGCTTCCACCGATACACGACGAATCCAAATCCGTCTATTCCTCTTCCGTCCGTGACACCTTCCAGTTTTGCTGCAATCTTGTGCACCCATGGTTCCGGCTTCTCCTCTTGAGGCGGTGGGCCAGACAGCTTGTTACGCTTCTTGGGATCTTTCCCTCTCAATGCTTTGTTGGCGTCCGCCTGATCTTTGAGCATCATGTAGAACTCGGCCTGCGCCGGGAACGGGCCCACCCCCATGGCGTGCCTCATCCTTGTGATACCATTAGCAAAGACGGCCACCATGTCCTCGGCCGCCATGCGCATCCTGGCTCGCTCCTCTTCAAACTTCTCTGGCGAAGGGGCGGCTTGGTCGGAAGAGGAGCCTGAAGCCCTGGTGAAGCCGTACCGCGAGATGCGGAAGTGGAAGTCGGCATCGCGTTCGATGTCGATGAGGCGAGAGAGGCGACTGCAGATCTTGGTGTTCTCGGAGTCTGGGAGGGCGCCTTGAGCTTTCATGACGTCGAATTTGCTGGCCTGGACCTCGCGCACGGCGTTGATGCGGCCGACGATCCAGCCGTGGGCCCGCACGGAGACGTCGTTGAAGAATTCTCTGCTCATTGTCAGCCATGCCCGCGCCCAAACTGAGTGTTGGACTCACTTGGTATACTCATCCCACAGCTGCATCAGCGGCACCTCTGGCTCTTTGTTCCGCACTCTGGCCTCATTAACAGCATCGCCGAACCGCTGCAGCTCACCCGTGATGCGATTGTGCAGCACGCGCATCACCTCCTGCACTTTGGGATCATTCAGGTACTCAAACACCGCCACCGTCTTCGCCAGCAGCTCCAGCGCCTCGTACTCGTACTCCAGCTCGCTCAACCTCCTCCTCTCCCACCGCTGCGTCGACACGGGCGCCATGCCCGCCCACACCTTATCCTTCAGCTCCCTCACCCCCCGACGCAGCCACACCTCCCCCCAAACCACCCCTCACCCTCTCCCCCACACCCCCTCCTCCCACCTCCCCACCTCCTCCCCCCTCAGCCTCGCCTCCCCCAGGAAACCCCCAACCAGACTCCCGTACTCAAACACCGCATCCCGCTCGTAGTTGCTCGCCCGCCAGAACGGATCGGCCGCCAGCGCCGCGCGCGAGCCGCCCCAGTACAGTCTCGGCGCGCCGTACCCGACGGCCGAGTCGTAGACGGACGGGCGCGCGTGGTGGCGCGTGGTGGCGAGGACGTGGCGGAAGGGCGTGTAGGGGGGGAGGGGGCGGGGGGTGTTGTTTGGAAGCGGGGGAGGCATGGCTGCGTGTGGGCGTGGTTTTTCGGGGAGGGGCCGATGCGGCGCAGCGCAGCGTGAGTGGAAGGGTGAGGGAAATGGGAGTGGTGCCGCGGGGGGGTTTTTTTTTGGGGGGGGGGGGGGGACGTTGGGACGGTTGTGGTTGTAGCGGTTGTTGGCGGGCTGGCGTTTGAGGTGTTGTGGTTCATGCAGCGCGCTGCGTTTGAGGCGGATGCGATGCGCGGAGGCCAAAAGATGGGCGGCGTGAGGTCGGCGGGGGCGAGGGAAAGGAGGCGCGCGAGAGCGGGATTTGTAGGCGCGGCTGTCGTGGGGTGGAAGAGATGCGTGGGATCCTTCCCGCCGAGTGGCGTCGTGGTAGCCTTGGGCGGGTGCCGTTTTTGGGTGTGGTGCCTGGCGCCGGGAGACCGTGCGCTGTGGTGGTGCCTACGCGCGGGTTGCTGCTGTGGCGCAGTAGAAGCTGGTATCTTTTCGTTCGCAAGATCATCTGTTTTTATGTCATGAGAAATCGTTAAGAGAATGGGCTCCATGTAACCTCAATCTCCACTATCCCAACCTGGTGATGCGACGACCAATTTTGGCCTTGTGCTCCCTGTACTCCGACCAAACAAGTATACCAACCCTCTCAGCATGGCCTCCACAATCTTCGACTACTAATACATGAGTGTTACCGCCAAACTTTTCCAGCACGATACCATCCCAGGCTTGAAGACCCAACTTGGGAATGCAATCCTGTGTTAATTGAAACTGTGGCCAACCAACCAGGAGTTCCCGACCATCGATGAGGATATGTCTGCCAGCCAAGCTCTCTCCCGCACCGGCGGAATTTACACCTCAAGACAGGTACGTCCAGCAGAATGTAGGGCATAGCACCAATGAGGCCAACGCCTTCTCCTGCGCTGTAGGTTTTGTGATATTTTTCACCCTCGAGCTTCACGCCATTTCCGGTCTCGAACCAGGCACGCAGGCTGGGATCCATCCGTCCATTGAGGCGTCCGTAGAGTAGAAAGACTGAAGAATCCTTCCACCCAGCGCAGGTCCAGCTCGTAAATCGTTCCCACCGTGTAGTCGGCCTGTTCAGGTTCCACAATAAGCCTGTCAGGAACCCTTGCGTCCAGCTCAACCTTCCTTTCCAGTCAAAGATGTCAAGGCGGCTGGAGAAGACTGGCATACCGCAGACTTCTCCATAGAGATGGCCGGTGTCCACGAAGTCTCCGAAAATTCCCTTCAGAGCGTTGATATTGTCTTTTTCGAAGGTGAGAGACCGTTCCGACATGTTGTGTACGTGTGCCAAAATTTCGCTAGCTGTACGGTTCTGTCTTTGAATGGCTAGACCGCAAGAAAATGAGCGTGGCCTGAGGTATATGTTCTCATCGTCAGTGACATTCTTGAGGTAGCTTGACCTTTCCTCTGGCAGATGTTCATCATCAGTCGGGCATGTCACCCCAGGCTGCCGGAAACCAGGTTTGCGGGGGAATTGGTGCGGCAAGGGAAACGGCTCGGGAACGGGGCCAGCAACTTCATGGCTGAAGCTCGTTTGCCCGCTGCGTATCTGCCGAGCCATCCGAGCAACTTTCGTGATCGGCTGATCAATCCCTTCCGCCGTTACTGCATGTGTTAGAGTCCAAAGGACTCGTACGCACAGTACTAGTTCAGGAACATCGTTTCGCCGCGCTACTATTTAGTCTCTCGTTTCTCGTAGCTCTCTCCACTCCTTAGCAACTTCTTCTTGTAAATAGAACGTAGCTGAATGTAAATTCACTATCGATTCCTAACAGCATGGTTGTATTCGAAATGAGTTTGTGAGTCTGTAAAGACGAGTCTCCTGGTCGAGAGAAGAGCCTCTTGGTATGTTCAGTCTCTGGAATACCATGTGCTATTCCTGATCGGATGCATCGGATGGCGCATTCGAGTCACGAATATGCGCTTGTTTAGAGTGAAGTGTGGCTGCGCCTGCCGTGGAGTGTTTGCAACTCCTGGCAATCCATGGTGGATGTCCTCTCCAACCGCTGCAACGAAAGTCACACGTGCCCGTTCGTAGATCCTGTGAATCTGGCTGACCTGAAAATGCTTTTCGGAGTTGTCTTGTTGGGGAATACAGGATCTGTCTACCCATAGGTATGGAACAGAGAGACATTTTGCTAGGAAAATTGAGCCTTCAATGGTCTTTGGTGCTGGGTACTCTAAAGACCACGAGATGCCGGCCTATGGGTGTTTTTTTGGTTAGTATCCTTCTGACAAAACGGATGCCCTTGATATCACTGTGTGGGCGCAAATGGGTGCATACGTTCTGATCTTGACCCCAGACGTACGACAGGGCGGCGTAGCTCATTCCCGCGGCCGCGTGTACGACTTCCCGGGAATAGACGTCGATGAGTCTCATCCCGGCAACTCCTGCTTCTCCCTCTTGTTGGTATGGGCGACAGCTCATTCCATGCGAGAACATCATGGAAAGGTTGCAACCTCACTCTCCGTCAGTGCGGGCAGGACCGGCCTCTTGGGGGGAACGGCTGTCAAAACTCGCCGGCGAAGTACTGGAGCATATGTGCCAGACGGTGTAGGAAAGTCCACGCCATCTCCGACATTGGAAGGTCTTCTCGAGCCTGACGCAATGCTTTCGTTCGCAAGTTCCGTGGAGGGGCCGGGAGGAACATGAAGTCCTGAAGAAGACTCCACCGAGTGTCCGGGGATATGTTCCATCTTCAACTGTACCAGATAATTGCTGGTCTCGCGTGTGAAGGAGTTGTGAGTTCCTCGACGCACTGGAGAGAGGCAGGGCAGGTGGCAGTGGGCGCGACACGTCATACCGGTGCGGCTGAGCAGCGCGGCCATTACCCCGCCGGCATCTTCCAATTAACGAAAGCCGCCTTGTGTAATCACGCGTACGTACAGGCTATAAGCATGATTGCTGCCTTGTGCGAATCGGGTGCTATCCTTCTTGTTATGGCGGTCACCTGTATGAGGCTTAGCGCCGTCTTAGCTTAGTTTAGCACAACACTTTCAGACTTGGCCTTACGTCTATCGGTATCATCAGTGGTCCCGACATCTAAGGCCGAATCTTCGACTGCAATAAGTAGCTATCAGGACAGAAAATCATCAGAATCTCCATGGCAGAATTCATTGTTCATTGGAGGAGCGTGGAGCCGGTATGGGACATGAAACACTATCATTGGAAGAAAAGATAGGACTCCCATAGGACAAGGAGCAAAACTCTGGTAAGTATGCTTGGAATCGCATATGCAGAGAGAAAAAAAAAATTACACGGAAGAACAAATACGCTCCCAAAAAAGACCTAAAATAAGTCCCGGCTGCCCGGTGATCAAGAAGGGAAGCAAAGGGCCAACACCAGCCTACGAAGATGCCGGCTGCACGGACTGCGGGTTGTGGAAGAGATCATTCGGGTCGACCTGCGCCTTGATCTGCTCCAGGCGCTGCAGGTTGGGGCCCCAGTACTGCTGCTGGCCGTCGGCGAGCGCGGGATCGACGTAGCCGGGGTAGGCGCCCGCGACGCCGGGCACGTGGTCAGCGATGAGGCTGTTGACGCCGTCGAGGAAGTCGCGGGTGTCCTGGCCGACGCTGCCGAGATCGACGGCGTAGCTCTGCAGGAAGTAGAGCGTGTCGCGCAGGCTGTAGGCGGCGTCGGCCAGCGGCACGTCGTTAATGGCGCCGCCGGCCAGGTCGAAGATGATGAACCAGATCAGGCTGCCGGTGTCGACGTCGTCGAGGTAGGCGAACAGCGCGTCGATGGCGTCGTCGGTCATGAGGGTCTTGGGCGTGAAGGTGAGCGATTTGGAGTAGAAGGAGGCGGGGATGCCGCCGGTGATCTGCAGGCCGAAGTCGTTGGCCCACTCGCCCACGGCGCCCACCAGGCTGTCGGTGACGGTGACGTTGAGGTCGGCGACGTCGGGCAGGGCGCCGCGCAGGTTCAGGGCGTCGAACTCGGGCTGGCCGCCGAAGAAGGTGCCGGAGATGCTCACGCCGCCGTCGAAGATGGTCAGGATTGACGCAAACTTCCACGACAGGTCGGGGTCGGACACGAGCTTGTTCCAGGCCTTGAAGGTCTGGGCGAGCACGTCGGGCGAGCCGACGGTGATGTTGTAGCTGTACTGCACCATCTCGCCGGGCTCGGGCGACGTCTGGAACTTGAACTCGGTCACGACGCCGAAGCTGGCGCCGGCGCCCTTGATGGCGAAGAAGACGTCCGGGTTCTCATCCTTGGAGGCGCGGATGACGGACGAGTTGGCGAGCACGACTTCAGCCTCGACGATCTGGTCGGCGGCCGTGCCAAGCGTCCTGCCCTGCGGCCCCAGCCCTCCGATGGTTGCATGGCCCCCGATGCCGACCTGCGGCGCAACACCCTGCATCACACCCGTATTAGCGGCGGTGGATGCAACCCCAACAAATTGCCATCATGCGCTCTCACCTTGGCGATCACACGGCTCCCTGCATCATGCATCCGGTCCGTGACATCGCCGAGAAGAGTGCCAGCGCCGACGGTGGCGATCCAGGTGGACTCGTCCATGGAGAACTGCTGGAAGTTCTTCATGTCGATCACCACCGCTGAAGAATTGGCGCCGCCCAAGCCTGTGCGCGGTCAGCTGCTTTGCTTTTTTGAACCGTCTCACTTTGCTGGCACCGCATACAGTAGTTCCCGTAGCTGTGGCCGCCGCTCCTCGCCTGCACCTTGTGATCGTACTGTGCGGCACAGGCGACAATGCCCGCAACCTGATCAGTGCTGTTCGGATAGGCGATGGCGGCAGGAGTGACGGGGATGTCCAGATTGTACGGCTTCACGTCGGTTATCTGGTAGAGCAGGTCACTGGGGAATGCCACGTTGGCGTCATTGCCTCCGACGGCGGTGGTGAGGCAGGACTGGAGGTCCGGGGTAGAGGCGGCGGCGGAAGAAGCGGCGTTTCCCATGGCGGCAAGACGAAGTGCAGAGGCTGAAACGAAAGTGTCCAGTGCGGGATGAGAGAGTCAGAGATCGTCCAAGGAGCGACTTTAAGGAAAGCGAGAGGCAGCCAGGGCAGGGTGTGCGGCAAGGCGGGAGGTTGTGCAAATAAAGTCGGAGGATGCGGATGGGCCGGCGGGTCCCAGATGATCTGCGCGGTGAATGAGCGACTGATTCAAACGGCTATAACAAGCTCTCGTATCCCTGGAGTCGGTCAGGAACAGGCAGGCCGAGGCAGGTGGAGTGGCCCATGTGAACAAACGAGGGATCAGAAGAGCATTAATGAGAAGCAGTAGCCTGAAACAGAGCGCTGAGGCTTAAACATGTTTGCAGGCTGCCGTTGGCCAGCGCATCGCCGCCTGGCACAGGGCACAGTTAAAGCCGGCCACAGCGATAAATGAGATGATGTGGCTGTGTCTGTCAAAGCCGCAGAAAGAGAGTTTGCTCAGTGACGACAGTCCAACGCGGCTTCATGCGCGCAACGGGCGCCATGCCCCGGTGACTGCCTGCACTTGCCGGCCCACGCGCGCCTGTCGCGGGCCTGGACGGAGGCAAAGAGGTGGCAAACATGGGCAGGGCGGCCAGGTGTAAGCATCGACGGCGTGGTTGGTGGTGTGCAAGAAACTTCGAGGGAGATTGTTGGTGGAGAAGCACGAGCGCGCGCGGTGGCGGGTGCGCGAGCTTGCTGGCCGCTCGCTCCCGTTGGCCCGCCGGGCGCGTTTCCAAACTCCTCCCTGCCCTCACCGACAACTCACCCTCACCGTCATCCTCCATCGCGCTCTCGTGCCCGCTATCACCGGCCCGTTGGCGGCTGCAAAGCCTCGTGGTACGCTGGCCGTTTCGGCCTCCGCTGACCCTGCAAACCAGCTTCTCAGCGCTGCGCAGGCTGACAGTGATAAGGACATTGGCCGTAGCTGTTGCGCCGTCAGCCTATGAAACCCCGGGGCCCCGCACTGTGCCGGAGAAACTCATACCAATAATTGTGGACGCATAAGTTATTCGATGCTCCACCTGCAAGGTATCCACCATACCCCGAAGCTTGTGGCGTCTGGTACGATGAGTCCATGCTCACTCCCCGCGTGTCTTGAGTCCCATACGCTTGCCCTGTGTTTGTCTGGCCATGCCCATGTGGC
Source organism: Neofusicoccum laricinum (assembly GCA_029906385.1). NCBI lineage: Eukaryota > Fungi > Ascomycota > Dothideomycetes > Botryosphaeriales > Botryosphaeriaceae > Neofusicoccum > Neofusicoccum laricinum. Next base: position 162,052 of record CP123726.1, read on the forward strand.
TCCGAAAGACTGGCCGGCTCGGCATACTGGACCTGTCCAAACAACGGAGAATTCGCATATTGCTGGCCTGGTCCGATCACCGGCTCGGTATGTTGTCGTGATGGCACTTGATATGGCCCTGCTCCCGATCCATCACTGTGCAACGTTTGGCTGTAAGACCACCTCGTCTGAGGCTGCATAGGAGAAGCGGCCGAAGATACAGCCTGGAAGCTCTGCGACGACCCGTGGACACTGCAAGAGTTATCGTATCCCGTCGCTTGAGACCCGAACCGGCCGGCCATAGGATCTAATACTGGTGCTGAGGTTGGCCTATCCAGCTCTTCGCTTTGTTTCTTTCTGAACAAGCCAAGCCTCCTCTTCGGCGTGTCTGTGCCAGTACCGACATAATCGACCCCTCGGGCCGTTGGACCTTCCGACGGGGATCCATCGGAGCTCCACTGCATACTGCTTTCTTCCTGGCTCGGCTCATGTGTTGTTCCTCCGCCAAACCGGGCAACTGCCATTGAGTAATTCAAGGGCTGGCCCCAGCGGCCGCTCGACATGTTGATCGGTTTTGGAAGTGAGGCTTGAGCGCCTTGGGTCCGCCTGGGTTTCCTCCGTGTGCACGACTTAGGAATACTAAGCCTGCTGACAGCCTCAGGGCTGAAGCCGCCGTTTAAGCCATCAGCTAACTCCAAGTCGACATGGCAAATAAGACATTCTGCGTACCTTTACTGTTCACTGGCTACTGGTTGGCCTGTAAAAGCGCGTTGTTGTCCGATTGTGATCAGCAACATCCAAGCCTTGCGAGTGAGGCAGTGCTGCGCTTGAGGGGGGCCCAGCCTACTGCCTTATGACTGCTCGCGGGGCTGGGCGTGGGTGCGCAGAGCCTCATAGCAGTCACGTTTACGCTTGGCTGTAATCTCGAACGCCAAAAGACTGCGCCACCGGAAGCCTGTGGGGTCATCCATTGGCTGCACTGCGTCCGCCTTCTTTTGCCTTCATGAATTCTTGATTCTGCTTGCATTCACGACCAATTAGCTTTCGCTGGGTTGCAAGGCTACCTGCATGTCAGCCTTGCCCACAGCCCTTATTGGGCGGCCTCCCGCCGCAAAGTGAGCTGAAACAAATGGACATATTGTTGGAGATCCGCCATTCCCATTCTAAATTCTCTTTCCAGATTCCATTTCCTTCAGATACCCACCCCTGCAAGAAGCAGACGAAAGGGACAAGACGCTATGACCAGTTACTACCTTGATAGCGTCAGTATGGAGAACCAACATCAGATCCCTCCGACAACAACAGACACCTTTAATGGGACTCTTTCACCGTCCGACATGACACCGCCACTTTCTGCTCGCCAGGCTACACTTCATTCGAGTTCAAGTGCTGGCTTCATGTCGATTCATGGCTCCTCAACGTCACAGCCATGCTCCCCCGCCGCGCAATCAAGCACAAATACATCGTCAGCTACTTACACCCAGAACTCAAATATCCAGCCTTCAATGCATCGGAAGTCAATAAGCAGCACCGCATCGAACACATACTGCCCGCACACGAGCAACCATCAAATCGGCATGCGTGCAGGCCCCAACCAACCGGAACTGCGAGAACGCAAAGCGTACCGGTTCATGGGATATCGCGCGTTCTCCAGCTTTCTCGCATCCGATGATGACGCCTTCGTCATTCGGAAATTTGGCACGCTGCATGTCCGGACTATCCTAATGCTGCAAGATGAGATTGTTGGGCTCGAGGACCAATTAGCTGCCATCGATCAGCAGTGCGAGGAGCAACAGGTCGAGGATAAGGATGATTACCTCTTTCACGATGGTAGCTTCAGGGGAGATAAGCTGTGGCACAAGGACCGCTATGCGGTTATACATCGACTCGTAAATCTGTTGGATCAATATGGTAAGTACGAAAGCGGTGTAGAACTTCCTCATGTTGCGTTGCCTTTCTGAATTCCTCCTCGGAACTCACACCACTGCAGATAGGCTCGTTCTGAACTACACCCAGATCAAAAAGCAACCCAAAGCTCCGCAGCGGGCGCTTGCGAACATCAAAAGGTGGTTTGGTACCTATCCGCAAGCAATCACAGAATATGAGATGGGATTTCTGTCTTCCGAGAAGGAAGCGGACCTTATTGCAACAGCAGAGCACCCGAAGGCCCCATTGCGGGGAATTTTGGAGAATATCCGTTGGTTCCGCCACTCAAGGCCTTTCCGCCTAGACGTAAGCCCACGAACAAGATGGTTGGGGGGAGAAGCTTGCCTTCGCAATCGACACTAACACGCTGCCACAGCCTCAAAATTACAACGAGTACCTTCTTAATTACAGCAAGGAGGACGTCATCTACTATAATGATGACAAGATCGACACTGCTATCAACGGCATCATCCTGTTCATTGGGCTTGTCATGCTTCTGGTACCGGCTTGGCTCCTGAATGCTGTCTCATCGTACACAACACGCTTGGCCATGATCACAGGTTTCATCGCCGCCTTCCTAGGGCTCCTACTCCTGGTCACTCCTACGAAGCCCTTCGAAACGATGGTTGGCACAGCCGCGTAAGTTTCAAATAGCCGACAAAGTTGTGACTTGTTCTAATACACTGCTAGGTACGGCGCCCTGCTAATGGTATTTATGCAAATTGGCAAATAAGCAATGCCCCTCGCTCTACTCTTGCCCTCCCTCAAGAGTGCCGCCGAACGTTCTCATCCTCGCGCAGACCTGAACCCGCAGGATACATGGAGCAAATCACATACCCCACCGCATCCTATCCCTACTCGTCACATCCGAGCTGAATGCCCTGCTGGAACAACCCGCCAGCAACGGGAATGAACCCAGCAACCGCACTCGCCACCTCCCCAACCCACCCACACCCACCCGCCTGCTGGTTCACCGCCGAAGCAAACGTAACAATCAGATCATCCGGCTGCAGCTGCCCATCAATATACGCCGTGACGCGCAACGACGACGGCACCTTGTGGCCCCACGTCTTCGTCGCGCACTGCGTCAGCCCCGGCGAATTTACATCCCGACACGGCTCCTCGCACGTCCTCGCCGCCTCGCGGCCGCACGCGGCGTCCGGATCCGACGCCACGCTCTCCGTCCAGCTGGTGCCGCGACACCCCGTGAACACCTCGTACCCCTCCTTGTCGCTGACGCTGCGCAGCACCTTCCACAGGCTCTGCACCAGCGCGTCGCGCATCTGGTTCACCTCCAGCCCCGGCGTCTGGCCCCACGCGCCGTTCATCTCGACCCGCACCGTCACGTCCGGGTCCACGTCGTCGGCGTGCGTGCACGGGTTGGTGTCCGCGCCGGTGCTCCGGTCCGTCATGATGGCGCGCTCGTTGCCGGCCGTGTCGTAGAGCGTTTGCCACGTCAGCGCGAAGAGGTCCGCGTTGCCGACGTCGACGAGCGCGTCGCTGTAGCGGACTTCCATCTGCACGAGCGCCGAGACTGTGGCTGCGGCGGTGGCGAGGAGGAGGGCGGTGGCGGTGGTGGGCTTCATGGTCTGGAGGAGGGGGGGTTCAGTGTTTGGTTCGTTGGTGGGCGGGTAGGTGGGTCCCGGGCTTACGGTTGAGGATGGCGAGGTGTTTGGGAAGATAGTGTTGGTTCAAATGAATGTGGTGGCGCGGTTTGCTGGATTGTCCTGCTGGATGGGATGGGATGGAGAGTTTATATAGAGCCGCGTTCTTGGCAATATGGCATGTTCTGCCGTCAGCATGGTTGTTGTTTCGTCGGGTGGTTCGACGCGACATGAAGCAGGGGCAGGGCCGTTCTTCAGGGCAAGACTGTCGAGCAGGTCATGATGCGAAGCCAAGTCCTGGGCAGGGACAGGTCAAGAAATGAAGTTCATGAGTTTTTCCCTTTCGTCTTGCCCTTCCGGAACTCCGATGGCGGAGAGCTCGCTTCGTTGAAGCACATGCGCAGGTTGTGGCTCGCTCTCCTTCGTGAGTGGTGTTACGGAACCACATGGACCTTCCAGCATGAGTTCACCGCGCCACATTTTCTACTGAGTCGGGTGAGAGCTTTACAGTTTGGTCATCATGTGGCAGAACGACGCTCGACATCTTTACGATCGACTTCTCACTATGTATATGAATATATAGCTACTACTGAGAAAGTCTTCGAGAATTGAGAGTAGTTCTACATGAATTGGTTGCGAGCCAAGCATAACAGGTCTATGCTTAATTCGCGATGGAGAGATGTCTGTTCGCTAAAGTCCAGAACGCAAAGCAGCGAGTCATATCACATCATGCGGTGTAGGAACCTCGACCATCTATAGTGGCAAGCTGGTATAAATTTGTGGTATAGGCGTTTCGCATACGAAGTAAAGTCTAACTTTATGGTTGGATCGCTTAATTCTTTGCTTCGCGTAAACCGTATCAGGCACACCGATCGGGCTAGTTGGTGCACGCGATCGGCGTTGTCTAGATCAATTCAGCCACATTCTTCAGAGCATACTTAGCCGAAGGTGGTCGACAACAAAGATACCCAACTGACTAGGAAAACGAGCGCAAGGAGAAGCGAGATCACCAGTCACGGCGTTCAACTCTTGGTCTTCATGCAAGCTGTAACCGAGGACCGACGGCAAAGGTGAACGCATCAAAGCGCATCTCCTCGATATGAATATCTGCATGTAAATGCGTGAACCTGCTCTTCTCTAACCTACCCCGACAGTGGTGTTGAGGACGTCGGAGCAGTGTTCTCTACTCCTGTCGTCTGAGTGCCGGCCTGCGGCTTGTCGGGCCTCGGCCCGTGAATGCGGCTGTTCAAATGGCAAGGACTGCAGGTACAGCTCGGTCTACCATGGTAAGTCCGAAGATCGGCATTCGTTGCGGGAATTTTGTCTTGATGGACGGTGATGTAAACATACTACGTAGGAAATGGAGGCTAATGCGGATGAGGTCATCGGGGAGTGGCGTGAGGATCCCGACTTCGCCACCTCTTAATGCTTGGAACCGACTTACCTTGATCAAATTGTTTGGTCCTGCATTTCAACATCCGAAAACTTTGTTTGCGAGCATCTGGTGCAAGGGGCGAACGTTTCAATGTGAGCCCCCGCATTTCGTCGCTCGGTCCACCTGTTCCTACTTCGTATCCACTTCGCAGTCCACTACCTCCTGAGCGTCGCGGTGTAAAGACACATCTGAGTTTCCGTCGCTCTACGGTAGATCAAAAGTTCTCTAAATGGATCAGAGGCGCTGTACTATACTCGACGTTCACCGTTTACCCATGCAATCAGGGTCCCGTCGATATTGCGGCGGAGAAAATTCCCAAGCTTCAACGTCGTCGCTCCGCTTGCTGGTGCTAGTTTCTGGGGCTAACTAGGTACCTTTGTTAGGCTGCTGATGAGCCAGCAGACACTTCTAAGTAAGTTGCACTTCCTTAGAGCTTTAACGGAAGATTGTATGCGATACACCTTGAGTACGCTGCCCGTGACCTTGCGTCTACTTTTCCTATTGAACTGGCCAAGGTCACGGGTCTTGGTTTTCCACAAGAAAAGACTGGTCAAGTACGGGGCTACCAAGCAGAATTTGTCTTGTGGTACTTCGTTCCCCGCTTATAAGACAACTTGCGAACACTTCAAGCCGCGACGGAAGAAAACTGGCAGAAATCCATAGTCCCGGGGTGCGAAGTTGGAATGTCGATGACGGTACCGAACTTGAAGATGTAGATTGGCCGCTGTCTAAGACAGGCTTGTCGAACAGCTTGGAACTGCCTTGCAAGAAACCAACGCACTAGCTTTACTTGGTAAGTAGCGAAACCCTCTCGCCGAAATATACTCAGTGATTCATGTTCCTGTTATTAAATCAAGGCCAGTGTGTGGATCAACCGTCAGCGTCTCCGAAACAAACGATACGGTACGATCACAAGAGGGGGGAACCGAGGGCGTACAAGAGATACATCTGGAGCACATCTCGGTGTTCGAACGTATTCATATTTCCCTTGCCAGTGCATGGAAACAGCATAAAGCACGAGAGTTAGCGGATAATGGACTAAGTGAGCCAAAGCCCCTCGGCTGTGGCTTTAGTGATAATTGGGAACTGGAATAAATCCGGAGACACCTGACTACAGCTTCACTGGTTCCAACTGTTTTATCTCCATACTATTAAAAATCCAGACATACTAAACTGACCTCCTCAGAACATAATAGTACTACGGATTTTCTCAAGAGAGCGTGCATTGCTTCCCCAGCATCTTCCCGAGACGCGTCATCCCGTCTTCTTTGTTGCCTGCATCCATGATTGTTGACACTACAGATGCTCTTACAGCTGTAGACTTCAAGCAGGCCAGCCAAAAGCCGCCCCGCGCTTCAACAGCTTCGAAGAGTCAGCAGGCGGCTCACGTCCATCAGCACCTCCATTACTGCCACCAGCACGGCCCCTACCACCATTGCGACCGTTGCGACCACGGCCACGGCCCCTACCTGCATTGCGACCACGACCACGGCCACGGCCGCGTCCTCGCCCGGGCCCCATACCGCGATGGCCGCGATGGTCCTGGCGCTTGGCATGGGGATGCCCACCCTCGCTGCCGCCACCACCGCCCGCCAAATTCGAAGACAGCTCAGACGGATCCGCTTCCTCATCCTCATCCTCATCCTCATCCTCACCGCCACCGCCACCGCCAGCACCACCATCATTCCCACCGCCACCAAACCCGCCACCGCCGCCCTCCCCGCCATCCTCGCTCAACGAAGACAGCGAGCTCAGGCTAGACAGATCCGTCTCGCCCTTCTGCGAAGGATCGAACTGCTGCGTGTCCTCCTCGTCCTCGCCGTCCGCGCCACCCTCGTCGTGGCCCTCGTGCCTCCGCAGCTTGGCGCCGCCACCACCACCACCACCACCACCACCGCCGCCGCCGCCGACGGAGCCTGCGAACGCGAAACTGCCGCTGCCACCACTACCACCGCCGCCGCCGCCGCCACCGCCTCCGCCGCCGGTAGAGTCGGGCTGGAAGGACTGATCTTCCTCGTCTTCTTCGTCTTCGTCGTCCTCTTCGTCGAGGCCGAAGAGGTCGTCATCCTCGTCCTCGTCGTCGGAGCCAGGGCGCCTGGCCCTGAGCGCGCGGGCATGCAGATTGGCCCCGGCGCCGCCGTCGCCGTCGAGATCGAGATCTTCGAGGGCGTGGGACGGGTCCGCCGAGAACATGCGGGGGGCGAGGGCGGCGCGCCTGGGGCCGGGGGGGAGGTTTGCGATGGCGGCGGCGGAGACGGAGCCGGTGAGGAGGAGGGAGAGGAGGAGGGGTTGGATGTGCATGTTGAGGAAGCTTTTTGTCGTAGAGACTGTGTGGGTTGTTTGGATAAAGAGAGCGTGTGTGTTGGTGAACTCTGGTAAGATGGAGGAGGAGGGGAGTCCTGCTCGTTGAGAGAGTTGGAGGCTTCGGTGACGAGCGGCTCGCTGCGCGTACTTATACGGTTGAGTCGTTCGCCCCTCGGGGACTTTGTTGCGCCTGGAGTCTTGCCTTCTGGTGCCGACAAGCTTTGCAAGCTTCGCGGATTGCGGAGTCTGTTGGCCCTGCCGGACCCTCAAATGTCACCTTATTCTCTGTGGAAGACTACCCGGAAGCCACTCGGAGTACCACGTCGCACTGCCAAAGTCATGCCGACTTATCCTGGGTGGGAAGATTCTAGATTATGTTCAGAAATCTGATCAGAAACACCGCAGGCTTGACGTCAAACAGGTACGTGAGGGCAAAAGGAGGAACTCAAGCAGTGATTTACGCTTACACATCTCACTTTTGCTTTGGGCCTGGATCCTACGATCAACTTTGACATACTGGTGCCTCGCTTGATGAGGCGGTGGCTTGCTGAAAAATGTGGCGAGGGGTTAATCGGCTGTTGTTTGAGTGCGCGGTTTCCTGAGAGAAGACGGAATGATTGATGAAGACATGGTCAGGCGATCTGATGCATGCAGGTACTGAGCTTGCAATCTGCGCTACAGACGATCGTGGACAAACACGAGCGATGGGCCAGTGGACTGTGGCAGCTGCTGTATCTGCTTTTGTAGACCTGTGGGGAAGCCACTGGATGCCGTTGAGCCAACACCTTCAGACAGTTCAGCGAGATGGCAGCCACGATGCTCGGATGGTTCCCAAAACCAGCCACTTCCAACGCCGTTCCAGTTCCTCGTTGAGCAGCGTGAAGTCGGAACTTCAGTCCCCCACCTCCACCGATCGAACCCCGCCATGATCACCACACCATCCGCGCCCCTCCGCATCCCGGTTCCCTCGTCCAAACAACGCAGATCAGACACGCAAGAGAAGCAGCACGTTCTCGATGAAACGGCAAAAAGCACGATAGACGAGCAATCACGCCCGTCCAGCTCGTCGAAAAACGCGTGATGCCAAACCTCCGACGTCTCCATAAACCTAACTCCGAAAGCAGCAAGCACTCACGTAGCCGGCCAACCCAAAAGCAGCAAGCATATATTAACCAATCCGTTTAAGCATGCGGAACCTTAAACCCAAAAAGGCTGTTCAGCACCCCTCCGCAGGCCCTCATTCGCTCTGAGTCCGGGAGAGACGCGCAACGCGTATTACCAAACGCGGTTGGTAGCCTTTTGCCTTTCGCGGGGGGAGGGGAGAGGTAAGCATGTGTTTCTTGAGGCTATGGGTGATCTGCGGTGTTTATCCGAAACGGCAAGGGGAGTCGAGCAGGACCGGACAGAGTTGGGAATTCCCATCCATGCCGTCGAAAGAGGTACGTACGTACGTTGGTTCTCCGCGGCGTCTCCGTGCAAGTCTCCCGGACGGGAACCGAGACATGATGAGGTGCTGAGACAAACCAGAATAAACCAATCGATGACTGCGTTCATCTTATCAGGTCTGCATCTGGTGAGCGTTGTTCATCAATTGCACTGTTTCCCTCCAAGAGGTTGACTATCAGTCAGTAGAAGGCAACATAAGAACTGTAGACAGTACGTATGCACGTAGTTGAACCCATCGAGGATGACCATGCACTGGCTCGTGAACGGAAATCTAATTCTGAGTGGCAATCATACCACGTCCACGAGACCGCTCAGGCTGTGCGGGTACTCTGCAAAAGGAGACGAGAGCCGATCGCGAGCAGAACGATGACATGCTGGGGCGGCAACGGCAGTGGCGGAGTCAAGTGACGATCGACGCCCAGGTGCAAGCTCCCCCTTGACATTGCGTAATGCATGTGAAGGGGGGATGAGGATTGGCGAGGATGTGCAGCAGGTAGACGCAATACGCAAGCATGGGGTCGCTTACCTTCAAGAGCGCGAACTGAATTGACTGGAAAACGAACGCGATGCAGAGAAAACCAATTTCACAGACTTTAGAGCGAACACATGATTTAATTTGTTCCATTCATTTGTTTCTTCTCTCAATTGTAGACGCAGGAAACAGAAAATCCAATGACCCGAGTGTACATGGGTAGGAACAATGACCTGGGTATCTCTCATCCTCCACTTCTTCGTTGCAGCCACCTCGCAAAAAGGACTCGACAACCAAAGACGAAAGATGTGAACGGGGGGAGATGGAGGAGATGGAACCCTCCGCTTCGGTATCTCCGCTCGCTAAAGTACTGACGCGACTGCCTCGATGATGTAGATGATGATTTGGTGCGATGCTCCCTGTTTGAAGCATCGATGATAATGAGGAAAACAAGACCCAAGACTCCCTTTTGCCCTTTCTATACAGTAATTACTCCTGCGTCATTATTTATCATTACAATGCTTTCCCTCTTCGCCGAAGACCCTTTATGAGTTGAACGTGTAGTTCTTCGGCCGGTACTCGTCGTACGCATTCGGCGGGCTCAGCGCGGAGGGCGCAATGTGGAATGCCTGGCTCTCGGGCGCAGGAGATGTCCTGTAAGCGGGGTGGTCGTTGCCGAAGCGATCCTCACCCCAGCTAAGCGAGTGGCCGGGGTGACGGCCTTCTTCGGTGTCGCGGCCATCGACCAGCGGGGTGTAGATGGCGGCGGCATTGGCGGCACCACCAGCAGGGAGCGGCGGAACCGGCGGGGCGTCGTGATGAGCGCCGACGAAGTCGTTGGCATCGTGGTGGTCGTAGTGCGAGGAGGCCGTCTCGATGTCTTGGGTGTTGGAGCTCCAGACCTGGTCGTCGTCGTGTTTCGACGCGGCTTCATAGGCAGTCGAGCCGCCAGAGTAGCTGGCCGGCTCGGCGCCAGGCTGAGTGTTGCCTTCTGCACCGACCAGGACGCCGGTACGGCGGAAGACGGTAACGTAGTAGAAGGAGATGACGGCGGTGCAAATGAAGAGAACACTGCAGGAAAGGCGGTGGTTAGCTTGGCATTGGGCCAGGGAGCCGGGAGGCTGGAATGTGGGGGAGATGCAGGAGGTACTAACCAAATCACAACGCCGAAGCCAACGGTGGCCTTGCTGAGGTTGCACTTCAGCTCGTTGCCGTAGGCAAAGGTGCTGCAGTTGCCGGAGTCCACCTTGGCTTCCTTGGCGCCTGCTTTCATACCGTCCGAGTTCCATGCTGCGACAGCAATGAAGGCGGCGAACCACAAAAACTGCAAGGCCGAGTCAGCTTGCCTGTGCTCCGATTATAAATTGTGGGAAAGGGGTGGCGCTTACGGAGTAGATGAGGTCGACGGCGGCAAAGGCGTAGGCGCTGGCGAAGCGCACCGTTCGGCTCCACATGGGCACACCGACGAGGTATATCAAGGCGGGCAGGGTGATGAAGCACTGCAGGGCGGGTCAGCGGACGTGTCTGGTGGGAGGATGCGCAGGAGGGATTGGTACCAGCGTGAAAAAGTATTTGGTTCGGCCATCGGTGCTGCCGTCCTTGGTGAAGATGGAGAGCGTGATGCAGCCGGCGACGAAGATGAGCAGGCCTTGGATGGCATGGGCAGCCGTCTTGCCTTTCTGGATTTTGCTTTGCTGGACGCGCATTCTTTCGCAGGGTGTCTGGGTGTGTCGGGCTGGATAGGGAGGGCCTGACTAGGCGTCGATACGAGGTGTGAGCCGCGGTGTCCCTGAGCTGAGATGGCTGGCGGCGGGTTGTTGTGGTGGTTGGGGGGCAGCTGGAGATGCAGACAGAGCGACGAGGGATGCAAGGTGCGAGGGGAGAAGTAAATGGTCGGGCGGGATTTGATTGCTCACGAGGCGCTGCGTCTCAGCCTCGATCGGTGGCCGCAGCAGAGCGAGGGTGTTTACCTGAGGCCAAGGCCCGCTCAACGCGCGGACGGGACTCGTGTTGCGCCCTGCGACCCTGCTATTTTCTGGCGCCGTGGCGCAGTGCGAGAGCGCCCCAGGGTAAGGCTGATCCCTGACCGCCACCGCCCCGGCCCGACACCCAACGCACTCGGCATCGCCGTGCCGCTTGAAAGCAAGATGACGATGCAGGCTCCGCAAATCGCCAGCCAGGGCGTGGTGTTCGCAGCCCGACGGCGCAACGTCATCCATCAGGCACGCGCGCCGGCAGTTGAGTCGACGGCCGAACATGCGGCTCGGCGGACCTGCAGCCTGCCGCCGCTTGCCGATGCGTCAGCTCAGCCCCAATCTCTTGCGTGGACGTGGTGTTAAGCATTCCGCGACCCCGCGCTGACGGAGAGAACCGCCTGGTGCGAGTGCTCCTGTACTCTACCCCCTAGCAGTGGTATTCTCTAGTTTTCATGTACAGACCCAGTCCCAGTAGAAGTCCCATGCGCGCCCGCTACGCCAGTGCGCCATATGATCTCCAGCTATCCGTAGTCTCCCCCGGCCGAGCCTTCCCCAGCCTGGTCTTGTGTTCCGTCCGGGGCGTGGCCTCCAGCCTCCACTCAGCCCACTGATCTCCGTCCGTTTTGTGAATCCTATCCTGCGTGCGAACTCCACAAGCCCTGCGATCTCCCGCTCTGCTGTGTATCTCCTCCGCCCGCTCAATCGCTCTTGCCCTTTCCAAGCAGCGCGTCAATCTCCTTGGCCAGGCTCTGCAAGTCTGCCTCCTGGGGCTCAAACTCGCGGGCCTGTGCCACCCAGTCGCGGGCTTCCTTGGCCCTGCCCATCTCGAGCAGACAGCGGCCCCTCCTCCACCAAGCCTTGCCGTTCTGCAGCCTCTTCAGATCCACGCTGGTCTCGGCGTCGACAGAGCCCTCAGCCCAGCTCTGCAGCGACATGTATGCCTGCGCGCGGTTGGCGTAGAGCGCGGACAGCTCCTCGCGGACGAGCGCCGAGGGCTCCCACGGCGGGCGCTGCATGGCCATGTCGATAGCAAGCGTGTAGAACTTGGCCGCCTCGGCGTGCTGGCCCTTCTTGAAAGCCGCGTTGCCCGACTCGCGCAGCTTGGTGACGTTTGCGCTGCGCTTGGGGTTGACGGGGACGGGCGGCGGCGGCGTCTGGCCAGGCGTCTCCAGCGTGAGGATCTGCCGGTGCAGCGCGTTGAGTTCGTCCAGCTCGCGCTGCAGCGCCGGCGAGGGCGACGACGCCGAGACGGCCTTTGTTTGCGGGTCCATCTGCAACGGCAGCTGCGTGAATGTTTCTTCCTCCATGGCGGCGAGAGCGAGTGCGGTTCGGGTTCGGCGGCGGCGCGGATTGGGCGAGGACAGGCTTTTGCAGATCTCGTGACGAACTCTTCCGCTTCGCTTGGGCAGAAAAGCCGGGACTGGGGACGTGCGCGGGTGGTAGTGGTGAGCGGTTTTGGTTGGTGTTGAAAGAGGACAGCACGACAGCACAGCTGCGGCAAGGGTCGCCAACTTGGCGCTCAGCCACACTTCATGCGCCACTTCGAGTGGAAGCGTCGGGCCGCCCGCGTTCCAGGAGAATTGCGCCAAATGTCCTGGCCCATTGCCTGCCCACTGCCAGCCGTGCGCTGCCGCGCTTTCCGAGGGTGGGCGGCCGGGACTAATGATTCGCTGCGGGCCCGCGCTTCGCCGTCTCCACCAACCTCCCATGCCCAGCCACCGCACAGCTCTCCAGCGCGCATCTGCGCTGCTGTGCCCTGCCTGGGTAGCCGCCGGAGGCTTGCCAACTTGTTCACCGCTGTGTCCGAGTGACGAAATGGCTCGCATCAAAGCGTTGTACACCTCATGACCCGCCAGCGCTCGCTATACACGTTCTAGCACCGTCGCTATCGCCGTTGCTCAGCTAACTCCTAAGCTGCTAACCCGACTCACCCTTCTCCCCCGAGGAGCTGGTCACATCATTGCACCCACCGTCGCTCGCCCCCGAGCCCCCTTCGCTAATGGCACCTCACTTTCCACGCGCCGCAACCGGCTTCCTCGGCCGCGCCGACTCGAAGAATCCCGCCACGACATGTAAAGGCGTGACGACTACCGGCAAGCCCTGCCGCCGCGATATCGCCGCCTCCAAGCCCAAAAAGAGCGGAGTCTTGGCCGTCACCTCGGTCAACGAAAACGAGGGCGCCGCCGCCTACTTCTGCTGGCAGCACAAGGACCAGGCCGACAAGCTGGTCAACAACACCCCCGCCGATCAGGGTGCTCATGTCGAGGAGACACATATCGTACCGCTGCAACACCGAAGCAGTGTCGACACTCTCGTTGGTAGACTCGGCATATTGGACGTCGACGATGGCCCCAAGCTCGGCAAGAAGCCTCGTCCCTCAGGCCAGGGCAATGGCAAGATCCAGCGTCCGCCGACATGGAACAAGGTCAATGGACCGCTGATGTCGGTGCCGGAGAACGTGATGAACGGCCCCAACCGGCCCGGCACCTACAAGCTCCCTGTGCAGAAGAGCGAGCCCAGTTTCTGGGCCAGCCTGTGCTGCCTCTGCCTGGGCGGCGATGACGAGGAGTACGAGATCGTCCGCCGCAGGAAACAGGCACAGGCCGACGGGGCACCGCCAGAGATGAGCCAGACTTCACGCCCGCCGCAGGGAGCGTCGTCACCCCGACCGTCGAGGCCGTCTCAGCCCTCAGCTACGCCCTCCAACAGCAACAACCCAACCGAGCGCCTGCTTTCCTTCATCCCTCCGAATGTGTCTCCCCAGACGGCCTCCCTCCTCATGGCCGAAGCCTCGAAGCCCATCTCCGCCAAGGATGAGCCTGGCTTCATCTATATCTTCTGGCTGACTGAGCACTCCAACGGCTCCGGTCCCTCGGACCGCGACGCTTCCTCCCTCCTCTCCCCGGGATCCCGCCCCGATGCCGGCAGCCGTACCACCAGCGATGTGCTGCGGCAGTTCAGCGTAAGCGAGACCAGCCGTGGCGCCCGTGGCGGCAAGAGCGGCAAGGGCGGCGGGAAATCCCACGTCCTCCTGAAGATCGGCCGCGCCAACAACGTCCACCGCCGCATGAAGGAGTGGGAGACGCAGTGCGGCAAGACGCCGTCGCTGGTTCGCTTCTACCCGTACGTGCCGTCACCGCGGCCATCGCCCGGCAGCTCCCCGGCGCGGCCGAACGACGTTGTTGCGCCCAAAGGCGACGGCACGGACGCCAAGGGCGTGCGCAAGGTGCCCCACGTGCACAAGGTCGAGCGGTTGATCCATATCGAGATCGCCGAGAAGCGCGTGCTTCGTACCTGTGACGCCTGCGGCCGCGAGCATAAGGAGTGGTTCGAGGTCGGGGCCACCAAGGAGGGCGTCATGGGCGTGGACGAAGTTGTGAAGCGGTGGGTGAAGTGGGCCGAGGAGCTGAAGGTCTGACCATCGTAATATTTAACAGCTTGTCTCTCCTTTCTTATTCCTATTTTATTACGGGGACATAAATTGCAGTTCCTGCATAGCGAGGGGTTTGACGGCATGGTCATGGCGTTTTTCAAGGCATTTGTGTCATTCTCTCTATCATCAGTCATAGACGGAGGCCACGGAGTTTATGTTGCTACATACATTACGAGCAATGCAAGATGCATGCCCAAACGGCTGCTCAGATTTACAGATACGTATCTCTTTTCACCATCTGCGTGAACAACGTGCGAAGAATCACCATCAACGCAGGTGCGCATGTAGTACGAACAAACCCTGCATCCTGCATTCCCTCCAATCCGGCCATCCCCCACAACTTCAAACGTAGATAAAAGAGTCTGGTTACACAGGCTGGTGTCCTAGGCCCACACTCTACCCGTTCGACAGTTCGCCCAGCCACTCCACCCCGTTGCACAGCCCCCAACATCCGTCGCGCAAATGCAGCTGCATACCAACTTCAAACGTAGATAGAAGCGTCCGGTTACACAACCCAGTGTCCTACATAGGGGACAGCCCCCAGCATCCGTCCTCGCGCAAATGCAGCTACATACCAACATCCAACGCAGACAAAAGGGTGGCCGCGCCTGCATTCTCGCCACACCCAATCGGCCCCAAGTACGGAGCAGCGGGATCCAACCTCGAACGTAGCGATGCCATCCAACCGCGTCTCTCCCTCCACCACACTTCGCCGCCTCCTCCAGACACCCCAATCACCACCCCCCCCCGACGCGAGCGTCGTGCTGTCACTGACAGGACTGACCTGTTTTCGCATTGGGTAATCCGTACTACCACGCTCGGCCTGCTCGCCTGCGCGACAGACGCAGTCAGACTTGCCCGTCCCGGGACGCGCGCATCGCAAGGTCGAACGTAGGAGCTGCAGCATGCCGCAACGTGCCGACCCGCGGAGAAATCCCGCGCAAGTCGTTATTCGCGAGGCACGCAGGACGACAGAACAGGCGGCCTAGCGTCCCCGTTCCGGAACACAACGTCGAACGGACGGACTCCAGTCGCCGGGGCGTCGTGCAGCCGCGGAGGTCCGATCGTGGTTGCACACGCTGTCACCCCCGCCAAACCACGTCTGCGCCTGCGCGGCCGAAAGCGCTGTCTGCCGCCCGGTCCAGCGAGAACGGCTTGCGTCCTGCGCCTCGCCGTCCGCGGGGTGGTGCGGTGCGACGCGCATCCAGCGGCTCTCGCTTCTCGCTGCTGGGACGACGGCGTCAACGACGAGCGGCCGCCTGCATGATTTTGCGTATGCTGTCGTGAGGTTTGCACGGCCAAGCCTGCCTGCGTGATGATTGGGATGGTGAGGAGGAGAAGGCTGTCGGTGTGGCTGGGCTTGTCGGCAAAAGCGCGGGCTGGGTGACTAAGTAGGTGGTTACTTAGGGTTGGCGTGGCGAGGGGAGCACGTGTGGCTGCCCATCCCCGCGTTCTTTGGTGGCCAACCACGTGGGCGGGGCGGTCGTGGCATGCGTGCGTGCGTGCCTTGCAGGCTGAGACGTGTAATGGCGGGTGGGATTCCACGTGGGTGGGTGTGCATGCCTCAGGTCGGTCGCCGGAGGACCAACCGTTCGGTCGTTGACGGGGTGGTGGGATGGCGATATTGTGGCAGAAAGGCGGCGAAGGTGATGGGGCTGTGGGATTGACGGATGCGGTGTTTGATGTTTCCGGAGATGATTGGAAGGCTGAAATAGTGACAGGCTTGCGTGGAACGGCCGGCGTTTGTATGTTTTCGGTGGGGATGGAAAAGTTATGGACATGTGATCGAGGCATGTCACGGTGTTGGTGGCTGGAAGGAGCTCGTGGTGGATTCAACGGGCTTCCGAACCTTTGTAGAGAGCGGCAGTTGTAACCATCATTGATGCGGCATTTGCGCTCGGTAATGGCCATTGTGAAGGTGTCGAGCACTCAAGAGTTCATCATGCATGGAAAGATGAAGTGGTGTATGAAAGAAAGTTCATTAAGCTACCTACAATCTGTAGAGGATATCTTGTGTCATTGTGCCCTTTGCGTCCCGTTTCGTTATTATTCCCATCTCTTCCTGATCCTCGTATCCTACCCTAAGTCTTGAACCGCCTACTCTCCGCCAGAGAGAAGAGAGAACAGAAAGTGAACTACAAATTACGGATTACATGTCGTAGGGTGGGGAAGAACTTTGAAAAACAAAACGGTAAAGCTCTTTTTTTTTTTCTTTATTGGAAATCCCGCGGGAACCTGTGCGTCCGCGAAAACTAATCTACAGAGAAAGTTAATGGAATCCGTCGCATTTGTGATAAAGGCCCGGCGTGTCATGCATGGCATGGGGAATCGAAAGTAAAGAAGACCTGGGATGTCTGGAAGAATCGAAAAAAGTAAGAGATGTTGGTGTTGGTTTTGAAAGAAGTTTTTGATGGGTGGTAAGGTCTTGGTTGGTTTGGGTAACTAAAGGTTGGGTGGTATATAAAGAGGTATGCAATCTGTCTGATGAAGAAAGATAAATGGTGTAATGGTGTGCGTGGGTGCGGTGCGGGTGTGAAAATAAAAAAAGAGACAACCAATCGACTCCCAGCCAACCCATCGGTCTATGTGGAGGGGATCTCAGAAAACACCAAGTCCCAGGATAAAGTGGTCAGGGTCGTAACAGAACTGCTTCCTCATCCAACAAGTTGCTTGCGCATCCTTCTCTTCACTGCTGCTGCTGCTCCTCAAAATCCAACGTGCTTGTCCTCGATGAGACAGTGGTATCATCCAAAAAAATTTTCTGCAATCGTACACAACACCAGCAACGCCACAATCATTCGCATGGAAGCGTTTCATATGATTATGGATCGTGATATGGCTTAGTAGACAATGCCGGCCTCGAGCCCGCCGACGATGCCGAGGGCCTCGTCAACGGTCCGCTCAAGGGTCTCGACTCTCTCCCTAAGCTCCCGGTTCTCGCGCCAGACATCCATCTGGCCGTTGCTCACCTCGTTCATCTTGCCGGCGCCCGTCAGCACAATGGGCATGACGCTGCCACGTTGCGAGTTGCGCTGGTCGCGCTTCTTCTGCAAGGTGGCGTCGAAGGTGCTCTTGCGCTTGAACATAGTCGGCTTGGACGGAGTGACCGGGCTGGGAGCAGAGGTCGGGGCGGTGCTCGGGTTGCTGTCGAGCTCGGGAACGTCGGACTCGCTCATCATGCTCACGGGCCGGCTACGGGGAAGGTCATCGTCGACGGTGATGGTCTCTCCCTCGGACTCGAAGCCTGAGTCGCGATCGCTCAGGACGCCGTTCGGTTCGGTGGTGATGGTGCTGGACGCGGTGCTCTTACGGTTACACTTGCAGCCCGGCCCCCTAACGGCGCGGAGCGAGGCGATGCGGGCCTCTTCTTCGTCGGCGCGCCGCTGGCGCTCTCTCTCGAGCGCTTCGCGCAGGGCCTTTGTTTCCTTGTCGCGCTTCTCGGACTCGGCCTTCAGATTGTCCAGCTGCATCTGCAGGTTCTGGGCGTGCACCTCGGCCTGCTTCTTCTCCTCGCGCAGGCCGTCCTCCTCTAGTCTTGTATCTTGCATGCACAGCTGCATGGCCTTGTATGAAATCTGGAACTGCTGAAGCAGGGCGGTGCTGGCTTTGTGAAGGTCGTGGAAGGAGGCCGGATCCAGTGGGTCAGGCTGGCCAGTCGGGAACAGGGCGCTCTCGATGTCCAGAACGGCCAAGGGGTCTTGGGGCGTGTTGGGGTCGTGTTTGGGAGCGCCGGGTTTGCGGGTGAACCACGAGGCAAACATGGAGGTGGTTTGGGGGTGCTGAGCGGTGCTCTGGGTGCTGGCCCGCTTGATGGACTTGACGGACTTCGCGCGGCCGACAGAGCCGGAGGTGCGCTGGGTGAAGGAGCCGTCCATGGTGTCGTCGTCGTCGGAGTCGAGGTCAGAGTCGGAGCCGAAGTCTGACTCGGAATCGTCGTCGTGAGGTCTGCTGAGGCTGAACGGGGCGGAGGAGCCGTTGAACCAGTCTCCTATAGCGTTGGTGCGGTGTCTTTGTTCCTCAGGGACGGGTTGAGGGTCGCGGCGGGAGGGGATGAACGAGGCGAAAGACTTCGTTGGCGAGGGGAGTGAGGCGCGCGACTGATTTTGGAAGGCGGACAGCGAGTTCGTCGCGCGATGAACTAGCGGTCTGCAGTTGTCCAGGAACGCGGTGGAGAGGGCCTTGGAGTGGCCGCGGGCACGGGAGGCGGGGTGGCAGTCGTCGTCCAGCGAGAAGGCGGCCGGGTCGTAGCTGGTGTCTTCTTGTCTCGTCAACAGGGCTTGCGGGGGTCGGTCCAGCTGCACATGGTCGAAGGGGTCTCGTCGTGCCGGGCTGGGCTGGGTTGGAGAAGGGGAGCGCTGGGGGTGGTGGAGCGGGACGTGCCCGCTGCTTCGCAAAGAGCAGACGGTGGCTTGAGAGCTTGCGGCAGTCGCCGGGCTGGCGAACATTCTTTCGATAGGCTCAACCGGCGGCCACTTGAGAGGCGGAATGCGGGGACGCCGCGCTGGCGTCTGGAACGACAGACAGCGATTGGAATGGGACCGGACCCCGAAATCAAGCTGCGGCGGGTCGGCGTTTGAGATCTGGATGGGCCTCAGCCCTGTCGATAGAGCGGCGGGCCGCGATAGCGATACGTGGTAGGGCCGCTGAGGTTATGCACCACGCGACGATGTGCGGCACGACCGTGATGTGCGAGATCCGGTGGGTCAGGAGGGGCAGCGGTGAGGCTTTGGGAATGGCGCTTTGAGGCACGCCGTCGGGCGCTGGCCGTCTTTTACTCTGCGGGTTTTGCGGACGGCTGGCGGTGGCTGGGAGCTGCAGCTCTGCGCGTCAACAAGGCCCAACCCGGCCTGAAACGCGCGACACAGGAACGTCATCCAGCGCCACGCCTCTCCCCAAGCCGCATCCCTGCCGCCGTGTCCACCTTCACGCAGGTACGCGCGCCTCTTTGGCTGCCCGGGGCCCGCAGCCACCGCTCCAGCCTCCCCAGCGCCAGCGCCTGGGCGACCTCACATCCACCATCACCTCCAGCTTCATCCTAGAGCAGAGCGAGCGAGCGAGCGAGCACTCGCTCTTGACAGCCCGGCGGCGCTCTCCTGTGCGAACGCCGTTCCCGCTGCCTGCGAAGGATCGCGCAGAAGCGCCGTCGCGGCCATTGGGGCCCGGCGAACTTGGCCACGCAACCAGCTGCCTCCACGACAGCACTCAACCACCGCGGGTGTTGGAGCCGGCATGCAGCAGCCCTCACGAGTCCGACCGCGCGCGCATTAGTGCCTGCCGACAGTATTGGATTCTGACCGGCCGCCCGCGTTCGTTCTCTCTGGCGCGCTGACAGCGCAGTATTACTACGGCTGCTCTGCGAAGATCAGCAGGCGTCGATCGGCGCTGGCGCTGTTTCGCGTATCGCTCCCACTCCGGCCATGGCCTTCATGTGTTTCCAACCCACGCCCGCCGCTCACTGCTGCAATTTCCTGTCAATCTAATCGCTGTAGCCCGTCTCACGCCAGGCCAGATGCCGTCCAATCACGCTGCGGCGATGCTGACAAAGCGAGTTAGCCCCGCGTCGGTATCAGTGTGCTCACCTCTGCTTGCCCTATGACGCACTGCTCTTCAGCTCTATCTCCTTACCTGTCCCCTTCACCTTTCCTGTTTCACGCTCTCTCTCTCTCAACCATAAGACTGCGCCTACACCTTTCGCAAGCTGCCAATCCGTCGTCCCTGGCCGCCTGAGATCAAGCACAGCCCGATCTCGTGCTCCCGCGGCAGCAAACGGAACGGCTCACGATGTGTGCGTCAGACGAAGCAAGGCAGCGCGTCATCGCCATCATGGAGGGCAGCCTTGCATCCGAGCCACAAACGGCGGCCGCGAAGCGCATGTACAACGCCCGCGCCCAGAAGTACGACGACTCCCACCACCCATCCTTCGCGCGAGACTTTGTCGCCCAGCTGCCGCTCTTTCCCGGCGCCAAAGTCCTCGATCTGGCCTGTGGCACCGGACTTATCACCTTCCTGACTGCCGATGCCGTGGGACCGACGGGTTCCGTCACCGGCGTCGACATTAGCGACGGTATGCTAGCTCTAGCCCGCCAGAAGCTGCAGACTGGCGCTGCGCCCACCCGCCTGAACTCCGCCACCGACCTGCTCATCGACGAAGAACCGGCTGAGCCGGATCGCTGGAAGCACGTGCGTCTGTTCGAGCATAGCGTCACCGACTTGGACTCGCTGGAGGAGGTTGTGAAGGAGAAGGGCACCTACGACTTCATCACCATGGCCTCCGCGCTGGTCTTGCTTCCTGATCCGGAGATTGCAATACGCTCGTGGCTTCCGTACCTGAAGCCCGGTGGTATCTTTGCGGTGGATGTGCCGCACCCGCAAAATCTTATCTCTGGCATCGTTCTGGAGCGCGTCGGCCGTCGGATGGGCGTTCCGATTCCGTACCACCGTGGCTGGGTTCTAGACGAGCACTCGCTCCGAGACATGCTCAAGTATGGCTTTGGGATGGAGGTCCTGGAGACCAAACCCTTCCTCCAAGTTGGCTATGGAGAACGCATGCTACCCACCGACAAAGCCGAGATGGAGCGTCAATTCAACAGCATGATTAGCAGCGAGGCTGGCAAGGCATTCGGCCAGAATCGTGGACCAAAGTGGGAGGAGGCACGGATCCTGTTCTACGAAGAATGGCAGCTCGAAGCTGAGAGGTCGGGCGTGCCAGCTGAGGGGGTGAAGGAGGTTGATAGCGTTTGGCTTACCATCGCGAAAAAGCCGCCGATATCGGGATCTTGTCGCTGTGGTGAAGTGGCATACACGGCAGCGCAGCGGCCGAAGACGTCGTCGATCTGTCACTGTCGGACCTGTCAGAAGCTGGGCGGTTCAGGACACATGGCGTGTCTCTGTTTTTCGGCGTCGGATATCACGTGGTTGGAGGATTCGGAGAAGTTGCTCAAGCAGATCAAGTTCTCCAGCGTGGCAATCAGGACGTTTTGCTCACGATGCGGCACACCGGTCTACATGCGGTACCGGGAGGCTGCGGATGGCGAGCTGAAGCAGGATACCTGGTTGCTGCTGGCTACGGTTGATGAGGGACTACCGTCAGACTTCAAGATTCAGATGCGCATCTTCCTCGATGAGAAGCCTGCTTGGGAGGTCATACCAGATGACGGCGCGGAGAGATGGAAGTTTGATCGGAATGGGGAAACATGGGAGGCGAAGTAACGGGCTGGACGGTTCCCGAGGTGCATCGAAAGGGTCGGGACGGTGTTTTGCTAAGCGAGGACCGGAAGTGGTGAGTTTTGTTTGAGGTTTATGATATCATATGTTGCAATAGCACACTATTTCTCCTTATTTCCTCAAGCATGCTTACCTTCCTAACCTCGAAGGTAGCATCCTAAACCAAAACGCCTTATACGCCCTCACCCGACCAACTGCACTCCACGGAGCAATGACAAGCCCCTTCCCGCGATGTTAATGTTCTTTTAGGTTGCGGCCAGAACAAAGTTTCAAGTGCTTGGATGCTTTTAATTATATGCTTGCTTGCTCATAAGTCGGCTTTGCAAAGCCGAGGCTGCAGTCCCCACGGTCATGCGCATACCCGGGCATCAGGAAGTCGAGTTTCGTGGCTGCTCGCCTGTCCCGAGCTTTTCTGGTAAGAGTATTCACGACGGCCGTTGATTGGAAAGACTCTACGGACACATGCGGGAATCGGCGGATGTGACAAACCACGCTATTTGCACCTAGGTAGGGTTGCTCACCAGTTCCGCAAGACAGATCAAGTGGTCCGCAATTCCCAAGCTTCCGGAACGAGAGCTGTCTGCATCACCGGTTTGATGGGATGATCGTCGAAGCAATTCGTGGAAACGGGACGCAGCCAATGGCGTTGGTCGGGTGGTTACCGGGCCCTGCCGACCGCACTATGGTATCAAGTCGTGTAGCCTCGTATACCACGGGCTCTCTCATTTCAACGCATCAGCAACGGCAACTGTTATGACAGCAATTCAGCACTAGCTTTCGTGGTGTCCCTACCAGCGACCATTATCGCAGCTCTCACCACCTCGGCAACCTGATGGCACAACCCCGCCAAACCCGCATAACGCTCCAAGCACGGCAGGACCCAACGTCGTTCGATTAACTCATCGCCGCCGTCTGAGATCCCTGCGCAACGGCCCAGACCCCACCGACCCATCACTGTACGTGTACAGCCACCAAAAGCTTAAAAATGGATGATCGACGCCCGGGCTAGTCCGCTTTCGCCTAGTACAAGGCTGAGAATAGCGCCTGACAACGACCTTACGCTCAAGCCATTGCAAAAGTGATTGCCAATTGCGGGCCAGACGGGTCTGGCGTGAAGTGTTCTTCTACGCTTTTAGCCGCATTCGGAGACGGGCTTATCTGAACGTTGCGGGCTTTAGAGTTTTCTGGAACGGTTGGACTGGCAATGGCAGGGGGCTCTTGGGCTTAACCGCGGGAGGAAGCTAAGATTGGAGGCTGAAGGGGAGGCAAAATGCTCTTGGTGCGTTGGATGACTAGCAGGGAGTCTCAGCGTCCGAATTCATCGCAGAGGGAGGAGAGCGGGATATAAATACGCGAGCTCAGTGACCGGGTTGAGATATCGTAGTCCTCACGGCAGACTGTCCTCCTTCTATCTCACATCCGACCTGCCAACAATATTCCACCCTCTTTCCTTGCTCCAAAAGGGATCAGCCTTCCAAAACCCCCTCTTTCCCCTCTCGTGCCCACCACCAACCAACCATGCACCCCTCAACCCTCCTCCCCACCCTCCTCCTCCTCCTCACCCCAAACCACAGACGGGCCCCACCGCCGCACCTCCCCCGCCCCCGCGCCCGCCCCCGAATTCGCCCACCCGCACGCCAAACAGCTCTCCGACCTCGCCGCCCGCCTCGCCGTCCCGCCCCCCGACATCCTAGCCAACACCGAGCACCAACCGGGCAGCTACGACGACGACGAAGATGCCCTCGGCGTCGCCAACCTCGACGGCATCGACGGCGCCAGCTTCCTGCCCGCCAACGCCCTCGCGGCCCGCGACCCCAGCCCAACCACGAGCGGGAACCAGCAGACGGACCCGCCGCACCACAGGCTGCTGGCGGCGCGGCATGGTGGGCAGGGGGAGGGGGAGGGGGAGGGGGGGGACGGCCTTGGAGACGCGCTTCCCGCGCCCGAGAGCGATGACGAGGGCGAGGGCTACTACTACTACGACGACGACGACGACGACGACGACGACGAGGAGGAGGAGGAGGAAGAGGAGGAAGCTATCGACCCGTTCACCGAGCTCTCCGGCGCCAACGACGACGACGACGCGCCGCTCAACCCCGGAGAAGACGGCGGCGAGGACGACGCCCCCATGTACGCGGCGCCGAACAACAAGCGGCAGTCCGGCCACCGCCACGGCGACACCAACCATCTCGACACGACCACCGGTCTGTGATTCCCGTCCACCGGCGGGTTAACGGACGGGCTGGGCGGTGGGCTTGGCAACGCGGACGGGCTGGGGGAGGTTGTGTCTGAGCTCGGCGGAGCGGCGGCGGCGGCGGGATGTAGGAAGAGGAGGGGCGTGGGCTGGGCTGCTGAGACGGGTCTGTGAGTTTTCTCTTTTTCGGTGGCGGAAGACGGCTGCGGTGACTACGGGGCGAGGCGGTGTCTCTGAGAGATGCTGGTTGCGGGGTTTTCGTGTGAGGTGCTGGGGGAGATATCCCGGTGGCTTTTCGTTCTGGCGGATTTGGTTGCTCGCTTCTGGACGGTCGTGTTGTACGCTTTATTGTGGTCTGTTGCTGTGCTGGTGGTCAGCGCGTGCACTGCGCAAGGCGTTTTGGTCGCGAAGGACAATTCCGGTAGAGAGTTTGCAAGTAGCCGGTCTTGCGTCAAACAAATTACACATCGTGAATAATAAACTATGAACGCTCAATGACGTACAAAACACTCTACGGAGATAAATAACGTGCGCTCGGACTTTTGCATGAATGTAGTCGTGAAGCTAATGGATTTAAGCAAAATTTGTATTGTGGCTTCACAACCACCACAACTTCGTAGTACTATGATAAACCAGCGTCGATTAGAAATTCAGTCAAAGCTTCACATACTCAGACATCTATAATTGTCGTCGTCGCGTTCTCATGTACTTATACTGCGAGCTCACGGAAGTCTCAAAGTCGAATATCCGCATGTCTTGAAAGAACACGCAATTCATAGACTAAAGTTCGGGCCGCGTTGGGATTTTACAATAGATCTCACCTCATTCGGCATCTGAGGCTTGGCAACCTCATTCATTTCAAAACCGGCAGATGGCTCTCAATAAAAGATCGAAGCGAAGTCTCAAATGCGCAAAATGCGAACCGTCCAAGCAAGAAGTCAACCAAACGAGCATGTTCACCAGCAAGACGCGCACCACAAGACGAGCAGACGATCGCAGTGTAGAAAAGAGAACTAGATATATAGGTTTTCCGTCGTAGATAGCTCATACGCGTTTAGATCAAAAGCAAGCAATAAATGGGGTAGCGAGTGTCGCGATAATATGTACATCGAAAATCTCAAGGAAAAAGTAAACAGCCATCCAACTCCTGAACTCATCTCAGGCGCATAACCGCGTCGGGAAAACGGCAGACAAAAGACCATCGAGCCAGCCCCCTTCCCATCGCAGCCGCTTCGTGTCACTCCTCAACCATCAGACGCTTAAGCCCTGAAGTGCTGCACAGCCTTGGGCGGGAGCGGCTTGCCATCGGGGCCGACGGCGGGAGCGTCGCGGGCGTTCTTGGCGGGCGGCGGGAGAGGCTTGCCGTCGGGGCCGAGCTTGGGGGCATCACGCCCGACGTGGGCGTTCACGTCGACGAGACCGTGGGGCTTGGGCGGCGGAGGAACGTCGCGGGGAGCCTTGTCGGCGGGAGGGGGGAGCGGCTTGCCGTCAGGGCCGACCTGGGGTGCGTCGCGAGGCTGGTTCTCGGGGGGAGGGAGGGGCTTGCCATCCGGGCCGACCTGGGGGGCATCACGCCCGACGTGGGCGTTCACGTCGACGAGACCGTGGGGCTTGGGCGGCGGAGGAACGTCGCGGGGAGCCTTGTCGGCGGGAGGGGGGAGCGGCTTGCCGTCAGGGCCGAGCTTGGGAGCGTCGCGGGGCTGGTTCTCGGGAGGGGGGAGAGGCTTGCCGTCCGGGCCGGGAGCCGGGGCGTCGCGACCGACGTGAGCGTTCACGTCAACCAGGCCGTGAGGCTTGGGAGGCGCGGGGACGTCACGGGGCTGGTTCTCCGGAGGAGGGAGTGGCTTGCCATCGGGGCCGGGAGCCGGGGCATCGCGAGCGACACGGGCGTCCTTGGGAGGGAGAGGCTTGCCGTCAGGGCCCAACTTGGGAGCGTCGCGGGGCTGGTTCTCGGGCGGCGGGAGGGGCTTGCCATCAGGTCCGACAGCGGGAGCACCGCGAGGCTGGGGAAGCAGAGGCTTGCCATCGGGGCCGACAGGCGGCGGCGCGTCGCGAGCGTTCTTGGGAGGAGGAAGAGGCTTGCCATCGGGGCCCAGCTTGGAGGCATCGCGCGGCTTGTTCTCCGGGGGAGGAAGCGGCCTGCCGTCAGGTCCGACAGCGGGCGCGTCGCGAGCAACGTGGCCGTCCTTGGGAGGAAGAGGCTTGCCGTCAGGGCCGAGCTTAGGAGCGTCGCGAGGCTGAGGAGGCAGAGGCTTGCCATCGGGGCCGACAGGCGGCGGCGCGTCGCGAGCGTTCTTGGGAGGAGGAAGCGGCTTTCCGTCAGGGCCAAGCTTAGGAGCATCGCGGCCAACGTGAGCGTTCACGTCGACGGGGCCGTGGGGCTTGGGCGCGTCGGGGCCAGGAGCCGGGACAGCACGAGCGCCCTTAGCCGGGGGAGCAAGAGGCTTTCCATCAGGGCCGAGCTTAGGAGCGTCACGGGCAACGCGAGCGTCCTTAGCTGGGGGAGGGAGAGGCTTGCCGTCAGGACCGAGCTTGGGCGCATCGCGGGGCTGGTTCTCAGGCGGAGGGAGGGGCTTGCCGTCAGGGCCTACAGCAGGAGCACCGCGAGGCTGGGGAGGCAGAGGCTTGCCGTCAGGGCCAAGCTTAGGCGCATCACGGGGCTGGTTCTCGGGAGGAGGCAGCGGCTTGCCGTCAGGGCTGAGCTCAGGCGCGTCACGCCTGCTCGGCGGGAGCGGCTTGCCATCGGGGCCCGCCTTGGGCGCCTCACCGACCGGGACCTTGTTGACAACGGCCCTGGGAGCCTTGGGGTCCTTGGGCTGCTGCTCGGGCAGGTCGGCCGGGCGGATGTCATCCGGAATGGCCCGGATGGCGTGGTGGATGTTGTCGCCGGGCTGAGGCGCCGGGGCGATGGCGCCGGGGCCCGCAGGGTTGATCGGGGCGCTGTAGCTGATGGCGCCGAGGGCGAGAAGGCCCATGATGTATGTGATGTTGGAACGCATGGTGCCGGTTGAGCGAGTGGTGGATTAGGTAAAGGTGGAGAGTATGAAGAGGCTGTAGAGAGAGCGCGGTGGAAAGGTGATTAGGATTAAAGGTGAGTAGAAGTGATTGTAGAGGGTAGGAGGAGAAGACCGGTTGTGGTGGTGGTGGTGATGATGGTTCCAACGGCGTGCTCTGCTGCTCCTTAAGTACGATTTGCGAGATCAACTTCCGGCCTGCTCCCTGGATGCGCGCACGTAAGATGCTGCACCGCCGGCGCCCTCGTGGTGGTGCGTGTCTGCGGGTGGGGGGCGAAGCAGACCACGCGGTTGGAAGTGATGTTCATGATGGGCATCATCATCGCAGCCATCGCAGACGACAGCGAGGGCTCAGAGCACGCAAGCACGGTGGCCTACTGCCCCTCCAACGGGTTCATGCTTGTAGTCTGGGCCTGTCTGAGCACATTGTGAGTGTGTGTAAACCCTGAGCCACTGCAAGATGGCGTGGAAAGGCATGAGCGCCTCTCGAATTGGGCTTGTCTCACTCCACTCGATGATGATCAACATGCAGGCGTACGACGCTCTGAGTGACCGGAAATGCTAATTTTTGAACCTTGAACCGGCAGAAGCGAGTTTTGGCGAATGCTGGTGGCCGCAGTGAGGCTTTTTGCCAATGAAGGTTGCCGTAGAACGGTACTGACTTCACGATGCATTTACAGGACGCTCCTAGTGTTGCAAGGCACTGAGGGGAATCCTGATACCCCGCTTTTGACCGTATTCGCCTGTAAGATCATCAGTTACTCGAAAAAGCAAGCTTCTAGATCAGGCTTGCGCGTAACTGCTGTTGTCAAGTGTCAAAGCTTGGCCTGGCCGAAAGTTCCAGCAAAGGAGGCAAACTATAACAAATGAGGCGTGTGTGGCGGGTACCTGCAGCGGTTACAGAGCGGCCAGTGAGGAGTAGAGCTGGGGCTGGGAGGACGACGCAGCTTGGCTCAGCCATACGTTGACATGGCTGTATGGGGTAGAGCCGCGTAAGCACTGCGCCGAGTTCCCGCCGGCTGCCCTGGCCAGCGCACCATGTAATCTTAATCAACGTAGGGCTGTGGGGAAGGCGCCATTAGACCGGATGCAGTCGTCATCAGCAAATGAGCGGGTTTTTTGAGGGCAAGGAGGAGGATGAGACAATGCGCGGGGGGAGAGCGGTTGGAGGTTGTTGGCACATCCGGCCGGCTCGCAACAGGGGTGTGTGCCACGGCCACCCGGGGAGAAAGCACCGGCCACTTCCCGAAGGGAACCAACCTCAACACTAGAGGTCGACATGCGGTGAGGAACTGTAGAAACACCACTCAGGAGGTAACAATGGGTGAAGTAATTGCTGTATTGGATATCCACTGTGTAGCTTCAGAGCATTTGCCGCCCATCATTTTTGCTTTGGCCCATGTGACGACTGTTGCATCCGCTGTCGTAATTTCCAGGGGAGACTGCAGCTCGTGGCAACCCAGACAAGAATTTCCCCTGCGAGTATGTGCCCAGCTGTTGCAATGCAGCGTTCAACAGGGAGACACAATGGCTGTCTCAAATGTGGAGCCGATCGGACAGCTCATGAGTCGGTGTGATGCCCGGTGAGCACGCTCTAGATCATCGGCTTGGCCTGGTCAGAACACCAAAGGTTCCGTTATTCCCGGCCGTCAGTGGCCGGTAATATGCTGAGAGCGGCGACTGGGAGCCCAAAGCCGACGGTCGAAAGGGGCGTGCAAAGGGAATCGGTCGTAGGCAATAAGATTCGTCATCCGTGCAAGACATTTCAATTGGCCGCAGTCACTCTGCTCACTGACCTGGCCCTTCAGGACCCGCAAACTGCCCGAAGCCGGCGTCGAACTGGAGAGGGTCAAAGTTCCAGAAGCCCTGTTGAGAGGTCAGTCCTCACGTCGAATCGAACTGGAGGGAGATACTCACCCAGTCCATGTCCATGGCCATGTCCTGCAACCAGGCATTGGTGTTCGCCTCGCTCGGCCCAGCATTCCCCCTCTCGATGTCCGACAAAGCACCTGCCATTCCTTGTCCTGCTGATTGATACCTCGCGTCGATGCTGCTATTCAGATCCATTCCGGGCATGGTAACCTGCGAGGGTGGGAAGAAGGCATAGTCCTGCTGCGAAACAGTCGAGGGCGTTGTTGTCGGAGGAGGCATTTGTCCCTGGGTCGGGGATAACACACGAGCCTGCGTTGAAGCTTGAGGTGGTGACTTAGTCGAGGCCGGCTGAGAGACATTCTGGCTTGTCGCCGGGCTGGGGCTTTTCGCAAAGTACATAACGCTAAGTTCGTCCTCGCCAAAGCGTTCCTTGGAAATGCCACTCCCGGGCTCTGGCTTCGCATGCTCATGGTTTGGGTCAAGTCGGTCGATCATGCGTTTGATCACAGCCCAAGTGTTGGACTCAGAACGCCCTTTGAGCGCAAGGACGGTGTGGAGAGCACGCAAAGCTCGAGAGCGGATGATTGGGTCTTTCGATCCGTTGAACTCGGGATCTCGAAGTTCAGCAAGAATGTGCATGATGGCCTGGAACGCAACATGGCCTCCAATGTGCCACTGGAACTGCTCGGCTTCCTTGTCATGCGAAACCCGATTGAGAGACTCGATGAGAGAGACAGACCGGGTGAGGATCCTGAAGAGTAAGGTTAGTAGCTATTTTCCTACTGGTGACTTGCCATGCCACGAGAGAAGTAGCAAGGCACTTACATGGTTCGAACATCGTTGTTAATCACCACTTGCCTCAGATCCTTCGGGACGCCGCTCCAGAAAATAAGCCAACATCTCCACTCCAAGTTTGCGCTCAGACCGATGGTCATTCTTTCCACCGTAACATCAAGGCGACAATACCTCAAAATACACCGTTCGTTCTTGGTGTGGACCTCATCCACCATCTGCTTGGTTTCTTCGAAGAGGGCCTGAAGCTCCGGGACAATGTCAAGACTGTTGTTGCGGATTCGTGAATCCTTACATTTTCGATCAAGGCGGTAGGCATTTTGCGCAATTTTACGGAAACACTGGATCATGCTCAATCGGCAGAGCTGGAGGGCCACGTCGGTCACACCTTCTTCTTCCAAGAACGGATTGGAAGGTGGTGGCCGGCCCTCTACCAAGTCTGAATCGCTCACATTTCTGGGCAGCAGGGTCGTAAAGTCATCATCGGAGATGGTCGGTTCCATGCCCTTGCCTTCTGAAGCTCGCCAGTCCAAGTGGCAGATTTGATGCCACATGCGGCGGCGTATCTCTACCTGAACCTCGTCCATGGATGAAGTGAAAAAGCTGGGTTCCCTATGAAGGCCCTGTAACATGGCTATCCTGATGGCGACGCCGGTGAGTGGCCACACTTGACCCATGTCATCTTCGCGGGCTTGCACAGTCTACACACGTCAGCGTTCGGCCACGAAGCGGTACGCAGTTTGTGTACGTACCAGATACAGTATGAAAGCTTGGAGAACCTCAATACTTGAGGTGGTGAGAAAGTCGGCCTGCTGTAGAGAAAACTCAAGGCCTTGCTGGTATTTTCTCAACAAAGATAGCTTGTCTTTTCTAAAGCGGGCCAAGATGACCTCGGGCTTCAAGCTGTTGAGTGCTGAATAGAATATAGCGTAGGCCAGCGGCTCGAAATTTTGAAGCTGCTCTTCGTTCCAGTGATCATCGGAACTGACTCTCGTTAGCATGCTTTGCACTTCAGATCAAGAGCTGAAATGCCGTACTTTTCACTACTGCGGCCCGAAGCAGACGAAGGGGTTAGGTTCTGCCATCTTCGAATGAAGGCGGCAAAGCGCCTTCCCAGGGAAGGCTTGTGCACAAGACGGCTGACGGGGTCCACATTCTGAATGAAACTACCGAAGAGCTCAAAACACTCTTCCTGCGTCTCTGGCATGAACACTGAGGTATCACCGGCTGCCTGGCCGCTGCTGAACAGCAGGGACTGAGAGGTGCGTATGCCGCCCCATGCAGTTGGATCTTGGGGCTGGCCAGGCTTGCCTTCGGTGCTCAAGATGGCTTTGATGTCTTGAAGCTGGGCGAGGAGTCAGCATGGTTGAGAAAGGCGATCAACGCGAGCTTACCTCTTCGGTTAGCAAGGCCCAATGCAGAGAAGAAACAAAGTGAGATTGCCCGTTCTCGACGAGGAGCGTGCCGTCGTAGGCATCGGCAGCCTGGATGTCGCCCGATGTGCTGCTGTTTGGTGAGGCAGAGCTGTTCACTCTTTCCTTCGTCTCGGACACATCACTCTGGCTGGTGTCGCGGCGAGTGACCTGGTGGGGATGCGACTGGGGTTGTTGCTGCTTGGCAGTGTTGACCTGGAGCTTGGAGGGCGGCTGGTTGTGCACGGCCAGCTCGAGCAGTGACTCCAGGCGCTCCAGCCGTGCATTGATTTCAGCATGGCTAGATTGGCCTTTACTCTGACTGGAGGAGTGCTTGTGGACGCGATTGGCGGACGACTGAGCTGACGGGGGTGATCGGCTGTCCTGCTGGTGCTGGCTCGGGACGTTTGCATAGTAGCAGACATGGTTGCCGCGCGAGCATGCAGAGCAGACGGGGTATCTGTGGTCGCATTTGACCTTGCGACGGCGACACGTGAGACATGAAGTGATGATTCGCTGGCGGGTGCCGGCGGCAGAGGTGTTTGCTTGAGCGGTGTTCAGCGCGTTGGCGGGCGGCGCGCTGGGGTTGGCGAAGGCGTCCATGCCGGCCGTGAGAGCTAGAGCGAGGTCGGCAGGCAGGTGCGCGCTGGCAAAATCAAAGGTCGGCCGAAGTGGAGACAGCGTCGAGCGTGGGCGAGGAGAAGTATGCTTCTTCTGGGCTGTCGCGGGCGTCAGGCGTCAGAGGGCGGGCTGAGCGCGGACGCGGTCTGGGTTCCTGCAGTGGCCCCCGCAGCGTTGATGCCCTCGCGCCGTTTCACGAGTGGCGCGCGCGCGACCGCCTTTGCTCGTCGCAAAAGCCTTTCTTCGGTCTGGGGCGTCGGTGCGCAGGGCTGCGGCGGCAGCGGCCTGCTGGGCTTTTGAGGGAATATGACGTGTTTCGCAACCGTCGGCCTCCAAGACGCCGCCCCGCCGGCCTCCGCCAACCCCGACCGAGGCCCCAAGACGCCTGTGCCTGCGCCCAGCGCGAATAAAGCTGCCCCGACCTGTCCATCCGCCGAGTCGCGACGCCCGTCCTCGCGCTCCGAGCGACCCGAGCGACTCGAGCAGTCCGAACAGCCCGAGGAGTCGCGGCCTGGCGGGTCGCCCGCGGCCACGACTTTCGCAGCCTGCGCGACGCTGACGTACGCAGTCGCACACCGGATCCTTCTCCTCCTCGTGTCTGCCCCCGCCTCGGTCGCTGCCTAGATGTTATAATTGCCTGGTGTCACTCCAACGGCCAGCTCGATCCCACCACCTGTCCAATTACCTGAACCGGCTGCCTCGACCGCGCGACGAGTGCAGAGCTGCAGCAAGAAGATCCGCATGCAGCAACACCACAGCCGGCGCCGCTCCAGACTCTGGATGCTTGACCGCGATGCTTAGTCCTTGGCCCCGGGTAATTTCACCTTGGCGCATGTGTGCCGGTGATCGTGGGGACCCTCCGTCTGCTGCCTTGCAGCCCTGCGCGCCACACTTTGCTCTAACGCCAAGAGCTGACTTTCACTCGCTTTCGCACTCATCCTCACCTCATTGCTGTGGGCTGAGAGACCTGATTCGTACCAGTTGACATTTAGGAATCCGTGTGAATGCCCTGCGTAACGCCTGCCGACCGCAACGACCCCACCTTCTCGAAGCTGCTAGTCGACCATCTCAGCTGCGTGCCTGAGCTCGCCACGCCTTCCCATGATCGACCAATCAATCCCGCGCCCTGAAATCGCCTTATCGGACATAAAGACAAAGACTGCGGCTGCGGCTGCGGTTGAAGCTGAGCAAACATCAAGACCGTTGGTAGAGGGCTTGCAGAGTGGATGCTGCACCCCAGTGCTATGTCATGCCACACACAACAGGCTCTCTTTGAGCGCAAATCAGCCAGCCGTGCTATTGGAATAGCTTTTCATGTTGGCATGGCTTTCGAGAACAAGATGTACGGACTGGACGACGTAGAAGTGAGGTTAGCGAAGCCGACCGGGTCTTGACTTAGACTCTGCGAGCCTTGCTTGTCTAAACTACATGCCAACACCCCACGCCGTTACATCTCTTCGCTTGAGATCGGCACGGCTTACACGTGATCGAATCTGAACAAAGAAAAGGTGATCCACTTAAAACAGGTGTGTTATTGGTAGACCGGAGTAGCACATTCAGCCGAGAACAGACACAAGACTTCCGTTTTCGGAAGACAATTGTTGAACTTAGCTCACCGTCGTCATAGCATATGAGCAGCGGGAAGCTGCACCAACAGCCCCGTGGTTGGTGAAGAATGCGGTGGTGTTGGCCACGCACACACTTGTCGCCCCATTCTTAGTCTGACAAAGGTTTCTGCACAGCATCCATCGCTGACATGCTCCTGTCGCAGATCTTTCAGGTCACTTTTCCGGTGTCCCGAACTACGTCCCGGGCCGAACTCGTAATACGGCCCGCCTCCGCCACGTGCGGGTGCCTGAAGAACGTTGTGCTATACCCGCTCGGATATTTTTTAGACTCTCCGAACGAGCACATCATCTCTTGTGGTTGAATGATTAATCACCCTTCTTTCAGCATTGGAAGAGTAGCTTGAACACTAGGACTGAGCTTTATTGCGGTAAATTACGTCAACATGAAGTAAGGATCCTCATTCCTCATTTCTTTGTCTCGTTCTTTATCTTCTCTCTGGTCCACCCATGCTGCAAGACTTTTTTTTTTTTCCGAAGCTTCACCTTCTCCCTTTATGCCCCAAAAATAAACTCTTTGTGAACACTTCACACTATGCACTGCCTTAAAATCATTCGCATTTCGCTTGCGTGTCACTTACCCAAACAGTCAACCATGTCTTCCAAGGAGAATCACCTCATCTGGCTTCAGGTGTACAACAAACGCCTGGAGGTCCAGCATGTCCCACTAACCATGCTTCCTGAAGGCCTCACATCCACCTGCATCGTTTGCGCAGGCAACTACGCTGACATCACTCCCGTGGAACTTCGTCTCCAAGAGGCTCATCGGGATGCGCTGAGAAAAGACGGCGATGACCCTGGCCTTCCTGTTCCAGTGCCAATTTGCCTTCCGAGCTGCGGCCATTTCCTCCATCTTGGATGTGCCTTAGAGCATTTCCACCGCTTGGTGGAAGAGGACACGAATGAAAAGGATGAGACAGACTTGACGTGTCCAGTCTGCAGAACCCCCGTTGAGAAGAAGAACCGGTTGAAAGCGCTTCTGAAGTCGGGAATCTTGGTGGTCCGAAGGTAGGCACAGAGTCTTTCTTGGTTTTTGACGAGGCCATGTGTATGTTGGACGCAGTTTGAGTTCCAATTTATCTTTATTTCTTTCTTGTTTATCGCTAATTGCGCAACCTTTGGTGAAATTGTCTTACTGTCAAGTGTTAACTCACCGCCAAGTCTTGTGCCTTTTAGGGCTGATTGAAGGCCTGCAGTCTTGCATAGCTTTCCGCATGCTACTCACTTAGCAGTTCATGTTTTGTCTCTTCGCAATTACCCAACACCAATAGAATAAATGCTAAATAAATCTCGATGCAGACAGTACTCACTCTCCAAATTCGGCCCCGCCATCAAGACGAATCATAGCCTCGAATACCAGACGGGCCTTCGGTCGATAAGCAGGCTGGAAACCTGGATATGAGAAGTGATCTTGCAGTGGCGAAAGCATTATCTCGCCATGTTGAACCTTCGGGAAGTGGCCCACAGCCTGCAAGCCACCGACCAGGGCCTAAAATTCTGCACGACGCACGTCGTATCCTGTCCCCGCAGTATATGGATGTCAGGTACGGACCTCATGGGGTATATCCGACGTTGCGTTATGCCAAGCGAGTTCCATGCGATATGATTCCCGTTGGGGAGACAACCCATGGCCTCGCCTTTCACGCACCCCTTACCACCTTCCCTATCTGGCAGTAGTTCCGCCGATAGATCAGTCGAGAGCGAGCAGTGAATCCACCAAAGTCATGGAGCATCAAGAGCGGTGCGGGAAGCTATCGATATTAACGAGATGATGCGATTTGCTATGGCGATTACCTGCCGCAGCGCGGTGGAGCCGTCACGCGGTGGCACCTACGGGTGGCCTCAACGCTGTAGTTCTGCAACGAAGGATTGTTGAACTGCTCCAGGCGTTCTCCAGTCCTCTGGGGTTCAGATCTATGCTTAATCGGACCTATAAGAGCTATAAGCTTGCCGCCAGGCTAACCATCCGCCGATCAGCCGACCACTGCACGCAGACAAGGGCAGTATCAGACGAGTCGTCGTATTCGCAGCCGCCCATCTTTCGGAGAAACAATAGAACAAGAACACCAATAGCGCCATGCTCGTTACAGCAGCTCCTCGGGCCAAACGACTCGGACGCGCCATATATGCATGCCAAGCGCCAACCCGGAAAGCGAAGCTACACGGCGAGGTCTCGGCGTTGCTTCTCCTCAAGGCTTCGCACTCTTCGCACTGATAAGCCTTCCTCTCGGCAACGGCTCGCCCGCCGCGGTCTAGCTGCATGCATGTCCTTCTGGAACCGCCCGAGATACCACCTCCGGGCTGCTTTCGCGACCTATTCTACCACCGCTACTTTGATGCTTGGCTCTACACCCCGGCGGTCATGCGTTGTCTTTCCACCCACCTGCTGGAACAGGCATCAGCGAATGAATGGCGCTTTATCGCGCGATATTAGCATACGCAATCCACAGGCCATCGTGATGGTGGAGTCGATGGAGTAGAGGCCGGTGCAAAGTATAAAGCTCCCCAGGAGCCACCAGGAAACACATCTTTCACCACCAGCAAGCCCCCAGCTCCCCGGTCTTCAGAAGTCCTCCTCTCCCATCTTTTCCCTCGTTGCAAGAGTCTCTTCCGTTCCCTCGCTCCAGCCAAAATGCAGTTCAAGGCCGTCCTCACCACCGCCATCCTGGCCGCCACCGCGCTCGCCGCCCCCCACGGCGACGCCATGGGCCACGGCCTGGCCGCCCGCGTCGCCACGCGCACCCAGCGCAAGACGCAGCCGCTCTCCAAGGTCGCCGGCTCGGTCGAGGGCCCGGTCGCCAACAGCAACGTCAGCCACGTCGAGTACAGCTCCAACTGGGCCGGCGCGGTCTACGAGTCCCCACCCTCCGGCACCTTCACAGCCGTCTCGGCCACCATCACCGTGCCTGTGCCCTCCGCCACCGCCGCCGGCACCTACTCCGCCAGCGCCTGGGTCGGCATTGACGGCGACACCTACGGCAACGCCATCCTGCAGACCGGCGTCGACTTCACGGCCACCAAGTCCGGCAGCAAGACGACGTACTCGTACGACGCATGGTCCGTCGCCCACCCCCTCCCCCACCCGCCCCCGCACTAACGCCCCCCAGGTACGAATGGTACCCCGACTACGCGTACGACTTCTCGCTCAGCGTGTCCGCCGGCGACGTCATCTTCATGTCCGTGACCTCGTCATCCTCGACCAAGGGCGTCGCGGTGATCGAGAACCTGACGACCGGCAAGAGCGTCAGCAAGACCATCACGTCGTCCTCGGCACTGGGCGGCCAGAACGCCGAGTGGATCGTCGAGGACTTCGAGAGCGGCGGCTCGCTCGTCGCCTTCGCCGACTTCGGCTCCGTCCTGTTCACCGGCGCCGTCGCCAAGACGTCGTCGGGCACGTCCGTCGGCACCACCGATGCTATTATCATCGATATCAAGCAGAGCAACAAGGTGCTGACGAGCGTGACTATTCCGAGCTCGAGCGAGGTTGAGGTTACGTATGAGTGAGGGGGTGAGGGGGTTTGAGGGGAGATCCACGGGCGGTGGGGATGTGGGAGGGCTGAGCTGGGGTGGTGGAAGGGTGGCTTGGGGGGATTTGGTTGTACATACTGACAGATGATTGGTTTTGTGGTGTGCTAGGGTAGAAAATCAGAATTCTGATTCTTCTCGTGAACTGGGTTTGTACAAGTGCCCTGCCAAGGCGCTCTGTGTGCATGAGTACATGTCAAATGACCTGGTGAAGTTGATTTAGTGCCGCGCCAAAAATTTGAAACAAATCTGTCCGACATTTGAACAAATCACTTCAACGTGTCACATGTGCTAGTGTTGGAAATCACGTGTACGTTAGTTGTAAGATTAGGTATAGCGCCGGGTTTGAGGATAAGTCGGGCACCTCTCCTGCCCCCCCTCACACGGCATGCCAAGAATCGTACCTAGTTCTGCATCGCTTCAATATTTAACAGCTAGCTCAAGGACAAAAATTCCATAGATGAACCTCACTATCGGAAAGAGTCAACTCCCAAACTCCGAACACACTACTTACCATCGGCCTCTGCAGGTAGGGCTGATGCGGGAGGGGGAGGGGGAAAAGGCCCTGTGTGGAGTGGCAGGGGAGAGAGGAATGGATAAGGTGGTGGAGGAAGACGGAGCTCTTTTGTTTTTTTGTTTTTCTTTGTGGGGGAGGGGGAGGGGGGGACGGAGGGATGGAAGAGATGTTGATTTGCGGGATGGGGAGGAGACACCGGCAGGAATTTTGTGAGAACTCAATGTATGAGAGTAGAGATGAGAGAGCCATGTTTGATATTGGTGGCAAAGGGAAAGGGCTTGTTAAGAACGCTCAGTGTTCAAATACTGACAGTTCTTCGGACAAGCCTACACATTTCTGTTTTGGTGGGCTTTTGTTTCAATATGTTGCGCTGCGACTGGGCATTTTTCGGGCTAATTGTGATGAGATTTTTCGGAGCAAACGAGGGAGTCTCATTGTTAGCAAACATTGAACTTACCGGTACTGAACCCGTTTTCGGTTGCATGAAAATGTTTGGAATCACTGTGTCTTGCAACACGACAGCAGGTGACGTTGGCATGTGCAGCACTTCAAAGTAAAGAGAAGACATATCTATATTGAAAGCTAGCCCTGATTGTTGAAAGGGGGCAAAGCCATCAAGAGACAGACATCTCCGATTTTGTGATGAAAGGAAAAGAAAGGAAGAAAAAAAGTTGGAACAGCTCAAACCCCCCCTTCATTCCCCAAATCTCCCCCGATCCGCCCAAGCTTCCTGATATTCCAAGGAAGCGATTGCAATGGCCAATGGCGAAGCTAGAAAGGAACTGTGAACACTATTTCATGTGGATGCAAAGGTGAAGAAAAACTTACCCCTGGACAGTGCAGGTGTTCTGGCACTGGCGCTTGTCAAGGGCAGCGCCCTCAGGAGCGGAGATCTCGACAGACTCCATGTCGATGGGGGTGGCGGCGACGAAAGCGCCCATGGAGAGGATGGTAGCAATGATGGTGGAGGCACGCATTTTGATTGATTGGGTTGGGAAGTTGGAACTTTGTGAAAAGTTGAGAGAGTGTTGGGAGGCTGGATGGAAGTGTTGGACTGAGGATGTTAGAGTCCAAAGGACTTGTACGCACAGTACTAGTTCAGGAACATCGTTTCGCCGCGCTACTATTTAGTCTCTCATTTCTCGTAGCTCTCTCCACTCCTTAGCAACTTCTTCTTGTAAATAGAACGTAGCTGAATGTAAATTCACTATCGATTCCTAACAGAGGAGATGAGCTGCTGATGATGAGAATGTATCTGGAGTGCTGAAAGCACTGCTTTATATACTCGCGGACACTTCTGCGGACGGTTTACAGGGTACGGTATGTTGCTCAGCCATTTTGCTAGAATGGCTGGTGCGGATGCTCACGGAGCTCGAGATGAGATTGGCAAGGCTCTTCCGCAGCACCATGACTGACACGCATGTGCTGGCCGGAGGCATGCATTCGTGTGATCCGGCCATGCATCTCCGCGGTGCCTAGGATGCATACGAGGACGAAGACGACTCTAGGCTGGAAACGTCAAAGAGGTAGCTTGTGCTGACACGAATGTTCGGTGGACAGAGTGGGTTCAATGCCTCTCACGCTAAGACGGAAGGCCCCCCCCATTCCGATTTGCGCAAAGCTCTTGATTGTTCCATTGGTCTAGTGAGTAGGCAGTATTTCCCTTTCGTCTTGATAGATCGCGCTTAGTGTTTTCCCAAACAGCAAGTTTGCCAAGGGCCGAGATATCGGCAAGGAGCTCTGTCGCAGAAACCATGGTCGCAGTGCAAGCTTGGTCTGAGCATATTGCTCATCCTCGGCAAGTCTCGAGTAATCAGTGTCAGCAACTGCACGATGCATCCTTGTAGCCATCTCCTTTCGGTGACGTGTTCCAAACGCTGCTCGGACCAGGACGCACGCAAAATGGAGGCCACCACTTCTTGACCACTGACGCTAGGAACATCTTTGAAGCCATCTAAAAAGTCTCTGAGACTCATTTCTACTCAGGCTATAAAATCATAAGGTTCCAATAGGGTTGTTCTGCGCGCCATCGTTCCAGTGTTCTTGACATTGGCTGACTTGAGCTTGGCGCAACGGAGTTCGCGCGGGACTGTTAGTCTGTTACCACTGTCAACCGAAACCTTGGTGCCGAGCGCGCAAGACACACGATGCAGAGATGCCACCGTGGTTTTTCCTTTACCTCGGCACACCTGGGCTCATGGATGTTCTGTTACGAGAATCAAATTGATGTTGGGGCCTCGTGTCGTCTTGGCTTGAAGCTGGCCAAATGAGTTCGAGCGGAAAGCACACAGGACTTGCTTGGCAGTGCTGAGCAATTTTGACAAAATCGCACCATCGCCGCATCCCGGTACTTCATTTACAAAATACGATCCTTTCTAGCATCGTGTTCCCGGGTGGATGGTCGGTCTGCGGCTGGAGCCGCACGCACTAGACCAAGAACATCGCGCCAAAATCGTGCACCCGTATACACGTGGAGGCTAAGCTACTTTGTTCTAATGTACTGGGGTCCCAGCGCCAGCTTTCCCGTACTACTTGTCTATACTACTGTTTGGCCATCTAAGGGTCCAGACCCGGCTACGGGTCTCTGGATCTTGATTGGGTGAGCTGCTTACAACGCCGGTGAAAGTCTATACCCGACGCTGAGCGCTAAAGCAAAAACAAGAAGAATGGATGACTAAGAGTAGGAAACTTGAGAGCAGAAATTCCGTCATGGACGCCAGATGATCTCGCTGACAAACGAAACCATGCCACTGCCGCAGCCCCAACAATGCAATTATCCGGCAACCGTACCAAACCAGTCAACGCCAAGAACGGAAGACTCAAACCACAACCCCAAACCAATAGGATGAACAGGAGCGCACAGCTGCGGCCAAGCATGCTCAGAAAGTCTCCTCATCCAAGATCGCCATCTCCTCCTGTTCCCTCCTCTCCGTTTCGAGCACCGCCTCCACCGTCTCCCTCAGCATCCTCTGTCCCGCCTCGAACGTCTCCTCCCCCTCCTTCTCCGCCTGAGGACTCGTGCTCAAGTCCAACTCTCCCTCATCCCTGTCGTACGCAACCGGCTCGACCCACCGCTGCTTGATCGCCAGCACCCCCTTCGCCTCATCCAGCACATCCCTGCCGACCGCCAGCACGCGGTCCAGCACGCCCTCCGCAACCCTCTCCAGCGCCCTCGGCTCCTCCTCCAACGGCGCCACCTCATTCACCGCCGTCTCCTTCGCCACCTCATCCATCAAGTCCGCCTCCGCGTAATCCTCCTCACACAACTCGTACCCATGCGCCTCCGCCATCCGCTCGAACATCGCCCGCATACACACCGCCGTGACGCCCTCCCCAAACGCGCCCTGCCCCCCATCAACCTCGCACGCCCGCCCCGCCAGCCCAGCGCGCTCTCGCAGCCGCCCCACCTCCCGCGCCAGCCGGTGGTTGGCCTTGTGCAGCGCCGCGCTGATCTGGTGGTTGAGCGCCGCCTGGCGGTCCTTGTCGGCGAGCCTGGCGGCGCACGCATCGTGCGCGCGCTCGGTTGCGCGGGCGCCGTCGAGGCGCTTGGTCAGGGCGGCGACGGTGGCGGTGCGGGCGGCGAGCTGGGTCTTCAGGTCGTCGTAGACGGGTTTCCAGGAGGGGGGAGCGGGGGCGGTGAGGGCGGAGGTGAGGTCGTCTTGGAGCTGGAGGAGTTCGTGCTCGAGGGCGGCGGTGCGGGCGGCTTGGGGTTGGAGCAAGGCGAGCTCGGAGTGCGCGCGGGCGAGGTCGGCGTTCGCGACGCCGGTGTCTATCTGGGCGGCTTGGAGGTGGGTGTCGAGGTCGTGGAGGCGGTCGGTCTGGGTGACGAGGTCCTCGCGGAGGGTGTTGATGGTGGTGCGGTCGGTGGCGGCGGCGGTGGCGAGGCGGCGGTTCTCGATGACGAGAGCACGGCCGGTGGTGATGTTGTGGTTGCACGACGCCATGAAGTCGGACATCCAGTCGGCGAGCTGGGTGGTGGCCTCGTCGTTGGTCATCTCGGCGAGGGTGGACAGGTTCGTGAGGCCGGTGGTCTGGAGATCTTCGAGCAGGGGGAGGATCTGGTCGAAGACGTCGTCGGCGAAGGAGTGGATCTCAGAGTTGCTGGTCTTGAGATCCGAGATCTCGGCCTTGAGGCGGAGATTCTCATTGTGGAGGCGGATGCGCTCGTTCTCGATGGGGGTCTTCTCGTCGAGGAGACGGCGGACGTGGGCGGCCTGCTTGGTGTTGGTGGCTTCCACGTTCTTCACGTACATGCGGTCAAGAGCCATGTCACGCAGCTTGCGCTGGGCTTCGTCACGCTCCTTGTTCGCGACCTCAAGCTCTTCCTCGAGGATTCCCTTGTACTCCTCGGTCTCCTTGAGGAGATCTTCGACTTCGTGGAAGGCCTTCTCGTTGTGCTCGGCTGTGTCCCTGGCCTCGTTGAATGCCTGAGAGTTGTGCTCAAAGGCCTTGGTGGAAGAGGCAAGTCGACTCGTGAGATCTTTGTTGGCAAGAGTCAGATCGATGATCTCAGCCTGCATGGACTCCTGCTTCTGCATGTGTTCCGAAAATGCTTTCTCAAGCTGACCCTTGAGGTCCTGGATGATGGCTTCCTTATCAGCCAAGATGCTGCCGGAAGTGTTAGTGACCTGTTGGATGTTGGCCTTGTTGGCCTCTCGAAGGGCCTTGATCTCGTCGCGGAGAGAGGCGGCGATGACCTTGTCCTGTTCCTTCAAACGCTGGCTTGAAGCGGACAGGTTGTCCAGCGCGGCATCCTTGCACTTACGAAGGGCTTGGATGCTGCCCTTCAGTGTAGAGTTCTTCGTGTTGGCATCGCAAAGCTCCTTGGATGTGGAGCTGTGGACGTCGCGAAGGAACTCGATCTCTTTCTGGCGAGATGCAATCGCCACGTTCTTCTCCTCAAGAGCATTAGCGTTGCTGGCGGAAATCTCTGAGATCTGAGCGCTGTGCGCTTCCCTTAGGGCCTGAATCTCCTGTTGGTAAGCAACGGAAGTGGAGATGCGCTCCGCCTCGAGATGTTCGATGGATTCCCGGAGAGAAACAACGGCGGAAGTTTGATCCTGCTTGAGAGCAGAGGTGGCAGAAGCGTGTTCCGCCTTGAGAGTTGAAAGGATGGTGGCGTGCTCCTGCTCAAGCGTGGTAATGGCGTCGTGGTGCTGCTTTTGGAGAGTGGCGTTGGTGGCACCGCGCTTGTGGCCGTTGCGGTATATGACACCATCTATCTCCGTCCAGAGATGGTGAGCAGGGGAGATGAAGTCGCTTGCGTCAAGGCTGATCGATGTCAACCAATCAAGGAATTCGAAGGTGTTGTCGACTAAGGTCGAAGCCGTGGAGTCTAAGGAGGCGGAAGATGAAGTCCGAGAGTGACGAGCCGACTTCGAGTAGCTCTTTATGCGGGCGATGAGCTTACTGGAGGTGGATTCTGGGGATGCAGGGTTCGCCGGGAACGCCTTGAAGCCATTCAAGCTCAAGAACTTCAGATCTTTACTTGCATTACGGATCTCACGGGGGTGTCCGATCTCGATGGCGGGGACAATCATGTTGACCGACGCGACAGGGGCGGGCGAAGCGGCCAGAAGGCGGGACAGCCAAAGCGCAAGCATGATCGTTATGATTTTTGTTTGGTCGGAAGTGTGGTGGTGAAGGTAGGGAGGGTTTAGGTGCTGATAAAGCTGCTGTAAAGAGCTCGTCAGGAGGATGGGCGCGCTGTTCGCTTGTTAGCATCGATCCAGCCATGAGCGACCGTGGAGGGGGTACTTACCTCTCTGGGAGCACGTCTCGTGAGATTTGATGGCGAGGATATCACTACGAATGCTTTGTGGATGTTTATCGGAGTGTTAGAGAAGATGACACAACGCAAGGAAGCAGTCAGTGTATCGTCAGGTTGGTTGTGGTGTCGAGAGCGAGTGCGTATGCAGGCGCGACAACAGTGGGCAGCGGACGGAACGGTGATGCAGAAGTTAGGTGTGGCGGAAGTCCAAAGTTTCTTAAATACCTGTCTGAGTTCGACTCCGCTAGGTGGTGAGCGTAGGTTTTCAGAGGCAGGAAGACCCCATGGGGGTAGCATGGTGTTGAGCTCATTCACACTCACAACCCCTAACACTGAGGATGCACGGACCCACCACAACGCCGCAAGGCACCCAGAGGTGGAAGAGTGACTGAAGGATTGAGTGCGACTTAGAGAGATGTGATGACGACTTGTTATGTGGCCAAAGACCTGACACAGATGCACCACAGCCTCTCTCAACGAACAGTCTCGCCGCCGCTGTCTTGTGTGCCTGTTCTGTATACGTGTACAGCGGATTCCGAGCTGGTTCCTCATCTACATGCCTTTGACCGCTTTCAAATTGTCACAGTCGTCTTCAATACTGCTGGACGGAATTGGAGCGCTGTGGTAATGCTGGAAAGGGTCCACTCCACCGACCCTTTTCATGAGGCAAGGCCATGGTTTCAGGGCTGATTTAGGAATCATCTCTAGGTATAATACCTTGTAAACGTATATTTGTACATTTTGCAATCGCTAAAGCATTTGAACCTTCTCTGAGGGGACGTATACATGGGATTTTCCCGCAACGTCGGCGGACGATATATCCGCAGCGAGCAGCCAAGCTCATCAGACGAGACTCCAAGTAGCGATAGGATGACACTGAAGGTCATTTTCTGATTATTATGAATTGATTCGATGTCCGTACTAATTCTCCTGCTCTAAATGAAATGCTTGCCTCCCGCAGCGTACTACACCGTGTCTTACGTGAAGCTCCATTGATTCTTCCGGAAAAAGGGCCTGGCTGAGGCTCCTTGCCTCTATATTAGGCACCATTCAAGATGTTGTGTCTGTGGCCGGAGGGCTCAAAGTAAGCCGCGTGAGCTGATTTTCAAACTCAGAAGCTTGAGCATGGGAGTTGCCCGCACCGCCGCACCAGTTGTGTTGGCCTGAGGCAGATGTGCGTTTGCCCACCTAACATCAACACCATGCTTCCCATCGCCAGATCCTGGTCAATCTCCACAGCAACCAGTAGGTGTTTGCTACGCACCTGGCGTCCAGAGACGAGTCTAACACCCTGCCTGACCTTGTGCTAAGAGGTTTCGAGACCCTCTTCAGCTGGCCATGGACCTCGCCAAACCTTCTCCGCCCTATAACTTTCGCACTGTTCCCCGCCCTATCCACATCTCCACACTCCACGGCTTTGAAATATCCGGAAATCGCCTCCTTTTCATATCGCGATCAGAAAATCCCCTTGCGACCCTTCTCCCTCGTGCCCCTTGCACGCCT
This sequence comes from Neofusicoccum laricinum, assembly GCA_029906385.1. Lineage (NCBI taxonomy): Eukaryota > Fungi > Ascomycota > Dothideomycetes > Botryosphaeriales > Botryosphaeriaceae > Neofusicoccum > Neofusicoccum laricinum. Next base: position 206,696 of record CP123726.1, read on the forward strand.
GCACCGAGACCGCATATTGGTAAGTCCACTCGCCGTATGACTCCCTGGAGATATAGCCCCCATACTCATGCAACCGCAGCCCTGAATCTCCAAACTTCACCGTGACCTCTCTCATCCTGTTCTTGCTCTTCAATTTCCAGTATGCCTTCGAACATTGCCCCTGCTTCCAAGAAGGAGGACTCTGCCGGGGCCGTCGTCCCCGACGAGAACATTCTGCTAGATCGAATGCGCATCATCTCCATCAGGGATCATCAGACCGGTACCCATGGTCCTGCGACCGATATATCCAACCATACGGATGCCAATGTCTTCTGTGACAACGAACTCGATGCCACGGTCATTTCGACCAACAGCAACATCCTCGCCTCGAAGACGGGTCGCCAGCCCATGATGCTGGGTCCTCAGAGCCAGGAAATCTACTCCGTCAACGATAAAACTATCTCAAAGAAGTGTGCTCTCGCTTCCAAGAAGAGCGCCCTCACTTCGAAAAGGGGCCGTCAACCCATAACTCTCGGCGATCAGAAACCAGACATCTACTCCAACAATGGAACCGAAGAGAGAGACTTCGCGCTCCCCATCAGCAAAAATCACGACTCCTTCACGCCCGAAAGCAGCCCGTCCAAGGACCACAAGCGCAATATCTCCGACCTCTCCACGACCGAGACTCTCGTCGACAACGACAACGAAGCCAGCAAGAACGAAGTCGACCTAGCCACCCCCACCAAGCACACCGTCCGCACCGCCTCCCTCCAAGCCCAACTCGCCTCCCTGACCACCCAGCTCCACGCCTCCGAGAAAGCCAACACCGCCTCCCGCAACGAAATCACCGCCCTCAAGGCCGCCGGCCGCCGCCAACGCCTCGACATCTGCAACCTCAACCGCGCACTCCACGACCTCCGCCAGCAGCACCCCAGCAGCGCCCCACAGCCCAGCAACCGCGCCGTCGCCAACGAGATCACCTCCCTGCACGCCGCCCACGCCGCCGAGCTCGCCACCCTCAAAGCCGCCCATGCCCACCAGCTCGCCGCGCTCTCCGCCCGCGCCGCCAAGTCCGAGGCGCTCGCGCTCCGCGTGCACCAGCTGGGCGAGCAGCAGTACCAGCGCGCCGAGCAGCTGCAAGCCGCCGGCGAAGCCGAGTGGGCGCGCGCGAACGCGTGGCAGGCGAAGCACGACGCGCTGGCGGCCGCCGCTCAGCCGGGCGTCAGCAGCGCGGCGGCGACGCGCGTGGTGGACAGCGTGGTCGGGCGGATCGACGCGCGGCTGGGGGAGATCCTGGCGGAGGTGCGGGGAGAGGGGGCGGCGGGGCTGCCGGCGCAGGAGGGGGCGGTGAGGGAGCCGCTGGAGGGGGTGTTTGAGACGGATGCGGAGGGGGAGGTGAGGAGGGGGGAGGAGTTGAGGGGGATGTTGGATTTCTTGGCGAGGAGGGGGGCGAAGATGAGGGCGCTGGGGACGGAGGCGACGGAGGAGGAGGTGCTGGGTGCGATGGGGCGCGATGAGGAGAGGGCGCGGGTGGGGCGGATGGGGGATGATGTCTTTGCGGCGATGGGCAGGGAGAATGAGAACAGGAGACGTATGCGGGCTGCGAGGATATAGGCTGTCGAGGTTCCTGGCTGCGGCGTCTTTGTGCGGATTTCTTTATTCCACGGAGCGTTGGTTGTGGCCTTTGATGAGTTTCATTGTCTGGAGCACAGCGAGCCACTACCCGACAGCTCCAGTTACGAGTCTGAGGTTTTTGTGGATGAGAGCGCTGCGAAAAAGGGCGAGATATCTTTTGTTCATTTCCAGCAGATACTTTGATTGGGTGCATCAGGAGATAGCACTGCAACGGGCGGGCATCTTGACTAAGTATTAAGTTTCACGCTCAGTGTTGGCCATTGGCTTTGAGTTTGGAAATAGTAATTGAGTTGCTCATTTAAGTGTTGCTCTACCGTTTGTCTTTCAGCTTGGGTTTTGGTTGGTTTTCCATCCATCATTGGCACTCACGGCTTGCTGTTTGCCAATCTCACAATCTGTCCCATGCTTCCAGATGCTGTGACGGCAGTCAAGGCATTATCTGTATGATATCAGACAGCCAAAAACTAAATCCAAATTCTTCTTATTTCCCCTTCCCGGTAAGGTGATAAATTTAAGCGTAGTGTTTGCAATCCTATTTCCATGCATCTCGCTCTAGCATTGAAATAAGTACGGTCAAGCAAAGCATATTTGTAATTCGTCCATAATTGATAAATGGCGCGTAGGGAAGGCCGATCCCATTCTTGATGGTCAATAGGCTCTCCGACCTGGAAGCGGGCCTAAAACCGTTGTGTTACGGCGCAGCCTCCACAGGTTGAGGAAGTTAAGGATCAGCCCCGCAGGGAACAACAGAAGTCGGAGTCATAAGGATCCGAGGTCACGTGACCCTCGCGATCAGTTGGACCCACCCGCTCAGTTGCCAAGGCCAACTGAGCAGATAGAGTCAACTGAGCCGATACGCTCAGTTAACTACCCTCGATCAGTTGCCAAGGCCAACTGATCGCGCTCTACCAACTGAGCACATAGATTGTAGACACTCTCCTACATGTATATAAACCACACTCCTTAGATAGCTTTGACCTTCGTGGTCAACTTCAATAATCAATCTACACCATTGATTAGTAACACGGCCTTCACACATAGTGTTCTGTCACGTGTGTTCGTCACTCCGTTCTCTCACACCCTCCCTTGTACCCACTCAAGGTAAACCCCCATACGGCTTACCACCCTCTTTGGTGTTTGATCCTTAGAGGCAGAGGCCCGCCGTTACACGTTGCTGCTCCCTAATAGAGCCAAGAAGAGATATTGTAGGAATGCAAACCTCTCACACGAAGCGGTGTGGTAGTGTAGACGGTAAATGACGTGGATTTTCATTCTTCTTTTCTCTATCCAGTTACAGCGTAGGGAGGCAACTCCGACATGCTTTACTTCTATATATAGTGGTCGCCTACCCTCCGGGTAGTAGCGGCAAGCTAGTGGGCAGAGTCTCGACCAGCGCTCACCCCGCCGCCTTCAGCGACCAAGAGCAGACCAATTTATACCTTACTGCCTGCCGTTCGCGCGCCTGGCAGTCCCTATTAGCCTGTGACCACATACCCAGGACGGCCGTCTAAACCCCTCTACCCTTCCACAGCGGCAGCCATCGAGCGGATGGATTGAAAGATTATATTCATAGTATATTCTCAAGTGATGACAGCCCTTCCAGACCAGAGGTTACAGAGAGTGACGGTGGCAAGATAGTAAAACTGGCCAGGTGCCACATGATCGTGCTGTATGGGATGTCACAACTCCCCAGGAGGGTCTCCAGACAGAGGCGCCACAGTTGCTTGGGTCAAGGGCCTGCGGATCGTTGCTGAATGATTGTACATGCCAGTCACGGCTTTGACCTGACCAGTCGCAACCATAAAAACGACCCCGGCCACGGGCACACTCCCACCGGCAGCTCGTTTCATTCACCAAAATTGCGCAATACGCGTCAGAATACCTGGCCAGTTACAAGAGCCGACCTTCGATCATCCACTGTCGTTCTTCTTCCTTCCCTCTGCACCCGTTTCCCGCTGCACACAGCTTCGAGTCAGCTTCAGTACAGGACGCCTTTCCAAAACCACCTCTACGACCAAGACTCGCATCCTCGTGTACATCGTCTTGCACACGCGCTACCGCGCCGGCGGATACGCATTGCAGGAACATCAAGCCCTCGATACATACCCAAACCACCTCTACACCACTTTCTCGACACTCAACCTCCAATCATGCCGACCACACTTGTTTCCTCATTCAGGCAGGTCATTGCCCTTCCTGTAAGTCCAATACGCTTGACTCTACGCCAGGAACTTCAGCTTATCAATTGCAGGCTTTGACCAGCATTGTCGTTGGTCTGCGCTATGGCAGCACCCGCAAAATTTCTGCCGACCTGATTTCCGCCCTCCGCGAGGCTTGCACCCGCGCCGCTGCTTCCTTCGGCCCCATGTGCATCACCCTCGATATCATCGGGCGTGCTATCTTGCCGCATCTCCGCCCCACCTTTATCCGACTTTCGAGCGTGTTTTCTCTGTCTCATGGCATCACCCGCCTGACTCACGCTGCCGATTCGCGCCTCGAAATCATCATCACGGCTGTCGCCGACTCTGAGCCTGTCCAGCTTGACTCTACTGATCAGTGGAACGAAGTCCTGGGATATATCGAGAGGAACGGGAAGGACTTCGGGGTCAGCAATGAGATCCTCGAGGAGAGGCTCACCGAACTTCAGGAGGAGCAGGATGAGAAGATTGACGAGCTCAACACGAAGCACCACGAAGAGATTGTTGCTTTGTCCAACAAGCATGACCGCGAGAAGAGGAAGCTCGCCGTTGAACTCGGCATCCTATCCAAGGCCAGAAAAGGCGCTCAGAACAAGATACTGACTCAAGAGCGCCGCCTGAAAGAGCACTCCGAGGCACTCACCAGCAAGGAGCGCGTGATCGCCGAAAAAGACACCGAGGTCACTGACCTGAAGCGCCAGATCTCCATCCTGGCAGCCGAGCTCGACCACTTCAAGAAGGACAAGGCCGTGGCAGACGACAGCTTTGAGCTCTCTCAGCTCGCCGCTCACTCCCTTCGAGAGCAGCTCATGACTTCTAACAGCCGTGTGATGATCCTTCTCGAGTCCATGAAGACGTCAGAGGAGCAGAAGGCAGCCTCGAAGCGCCACTTCAAGGCCATCCTGGACGAAAACGTGCGTCTGACCAGCAACCTCGACGCTGTCAACACTCGGGCCGCCTCGTATGAACAGGCCTATCACCAGAGCGTGCGGAAGAACGAGGAGCTTGAACACAAGCTGAAGCAAGCCAATAACGCATGGATCAACCTCCATGCATCTTGCCAGGCTTCCGACAGGCTCGTGGCGAGGCACTTGTGCGGCCAGGAGGTGGCCCAGAACGTTGCTATCCTCCTCGTGGACCAACTCGACGAGGCCAATAAGCAGATTGTGGAGCTTGAGCACGATCTTAATCGAGCCATCCAGAAGGACTCCTCGATTGAGATGGGCCAGCTGCAGGAGGCGAACGACCGCATCGCCTCTCTCGAAGCCAACAACAAGAACTTGACTGACCAGAAGGACTTCCTCTTCAGCCTACTGAAGATCTCAAATGGCCGCGTGAACGGCTACAGCAACAGCTTTGAGAACGTCACCCAGCAGAAGGAGACCACCGTTGACAACATCATGACGGCTAATGACGACGGCAAATCTCCTGTCCGTCAGCTCATTGCCGCCAACGCACACACTTCAGAGCCATGCAACCAGCTCGGCCTTACTGAGGACGCCATCGCCATGGCCAAGAGCGAGGCTGAAACCAGCCAGAAGTCCGCTGTATCCCATGCTTGGCGCCATCGCGAGGCATCAGACGAGCATACGTTCTTCCAATAACCTCGCCCACCACGTTCAGAGCGAGCAATCAGCTGAATTTTGAGGCCAAAAATCTCACCAAGCATCTCAGGAGCAACCCCATCTACGATAACACGGATATCCTGGCGCAGAATCCTGGTGATGGCGATTGCAATACCACTCACGAAGCGGGGTGCCCTTGAGCTCCTCGACGTCGACCTTGCTACTGATCCAAATGTCCAGGCGGACGAGAATAGGAAGGTCAAAGCGAGAGAGAAGGCTGTTGGAGATTGGCAGGAAGGGGTTCGCGATGCGGAGGAGGAGGTGAAGGAAGTGGAGATGAAGATGTCCAGCGCGGCGGACATAAATGATATCCTGGTGGATGTGGGATTTTCCACGAGGACTCCTGCTGGCAAGGCCTGGGACATATGAACAGGTGGTGGAATACAACAGACGAGGGGAACCTGAGATAATGCAGAACACATGGGGAAGCAGGTCCGCAATCGGGTTTCATGATAACTCCCAAAATGCGCAAGGAGCAGCATCGCGCCAGAGAATGGGGCGGCCCTTAACAGTTGCACTGCAATACGGAAATAGTCTTCTGATCAAATGTCTGAGAGACATTCAATAATAGTTATGTCATCTTTCTGGATGCCTGCATGTGATGGTGAACCATCCTACGTAAACTCCCACTGTAGGGACGTGGTATGATACAGACCGTATCTCCAACGCGAGGAATCGAAACTTTACCGTCTTATTCAACTCCTATAATGTGAATTGTTGTAGAAACATAGTGCAAAATATGCACTGTGAGGTCAGCACTATGTTGTGAACACTTGATAGCTCAAACATCAGAACAGCGAATGGGCATGTGTGCGTGGCTCACTTCGGCTGATCCATTACTGAAGCGCCCAGAATTATCATAGTAAGGCAGCGACGAGAGAAACAGATCCTAGCGTCTTACAGAAGAGCAAAGAGACTTTGGCCCGAAGCTCGAAGCCGGCGGAATCGAGAAGTGATGGGCGCGCTTCACCTCTCGGCTAACATTTCTTGGCACTTCCACAAACATCTACGCTTCCTCGACCTCTTCTCTTCCTCTCCCCACCTTCATCATTCCACCCCCACGGAGCATCAGGATGGACTCGCATGATCAAGACAATCAGCCCGGCCAAGGGCACCAGGGCCTGCTTCCGGACCAGGAACCTCCCGCTGACCAGCACCCCGACGCGGTTCAGAGCAAGGCGGAGCCGCTCCAGCAAGATCTTCCGCAGCCCCAACCTCACTGGCAGACAAACCAGCCGTACCCACCCTACGCGTTCGGCTTCCCGCCCAAGCCTCACCAGCCTCAGCAGCAGCAACAACCTGCCGGCGGCGGCAACCAGTACCAGAACTATGGCATGCCCTCCGCGCCTCAGTTCCAGCACATGAGCTATGGAGGGTACAACTTCCCCCGACCGCCAACTCAGCATGGTTACCACTACGGGACGCCCTCGCCTCACCTGCACGAAGGCTCGCAGCCGCCCGAATTCAAGCCGGAGCAAGTGCAGCACGATCAACCGCAACAGCCCCAGCCAGGCGCGCCGCAGGAGTTCCAGCAGAATCCGCCGCAGCAATTCCAGCACGACCAGCCTCAGCAGTTTCGACAAGGCCCGCCCCAGCAGGCCGAGCCCGGCAACCATCAGCAACACCAGTATGGCGCTGCTCCACACTTCTCGGGGTTCCCTCCGCACCAGTCCCCATACGGCTGGGGCCCTCCGGGACCAATTCCTGGCTACCCACCGCAGTACATCAGCGGCCGCCCAATGGCGCAGACCAGCAGCCACGAGCCCACCCCAGACCCAGCGTTCAACACGCCCGCCACCCACCACGGCCACTCCGACAGCCCAGCCACGCCGCCAGAGCAGCCAGTCCAGCACCACGGAACCTATCCCATGCCGCCGACAATCGGCGGCTTCGCCTACCCCGGCCCCGCGCACCCCTACTACACCCACCCGGCACCATCCATGCCGCCCGCGGCCCACCCCACCACCACACGCCCAACCCCCGAGCCACCCAAACCCGTCCCCTCGCCCGGTCCCCTGCCAATCGCCAACCACCCCCTCCCGCCGCCGAACGCACCCCTCCCACCAGCGCCTCGGCGCCGCCCTCCCAGACCACCACGCCCCCACCCCCTACGGCCCGGGCGCCACAAACCCCTTCTACGCCTGCACCCCCGAGACCGCGCGCCTGCACCGCGCCGCGCTCGCGCACACGCCGTCCGCCAGCGTGCACGCCGTGCGGCACCCCAGCGACTGCGGCGCGTGCGCCAAGGCGGCGCGCAGCAGCCGCGGGCGGGCGAGGAGGAAGAAGCAGAAGGGCGGGTGCGACCGGCTGTGGCCGTGTGGGGCGTGCGTTGAGAAGGATGGGCGGTGGGGGGCGTGTCGGTATGAGAGCGGCGAGATGGTCGGCGTGGATAGCGCTGCGGAGACAGGACCGTCTGGAGGCACCGATGATGCGCCCGTGGCGGATGCTGCGGCCCTCGCGCCGAGCACTGGAGTGGCGGCGCCCGCGAGCGGAGAGACCAACACGCCCGTCGTCGATCCCGCGCTCGCGGCCGACCTCGTCAGCGTGCAGCTGCCACCGGGCGTGCTGCAGCAGCTGCTCGGCAACCCGCAGGTGGCAGCGGCGCTGCAGGGAACGGGGTACGCGGCGGGTCCGCAGACGCCGCGGGGACAGGAGGTCCGGACGGGCCGGGAACAGCGGTCCGCGCGATCGAGCAGCCAGCAGTATTCGTCGCCGCAGGACGAGCGGACGGTGGGGTCGGATGGGCCGATGACGTTGGGGCAGTTGGCGGCGGAGAGGGGCGGGGAGGAGGGTTGAGGGTCTGCCGGACTTTGGGTGGTGAGGGGATGCGGAAATGCGAGAAACAAGGACGGGAGAGGGAGGGAAGGGGATGGCAGGCTGGGATGTGCATTCCCGCCAGGGTTGTTATTCAGAAGGTGCACGACGCGGGGGGCTGCGCTCAGACGAGGTTGCGATTGCGTTCGGGAGGGCTTGCGAGGCTCCCGAGAGAGTTTAGCGGCGCCTGCCTGTCGGGGTTAGCTGGGTTAGACGAAAAGCATCACATCGTAGAAATGTACCACGACGAGAAGACCAGATAATGCATGAATCCAGAGGGACGATGAGATCACAAGGTCCAGGGCTGTCTCCAGAGTCGACAAGCTTTGCGCGTGCACGCCAGTGATGAAGTGCCGTCCGGCTGAAAACATCTTCTCGCGCCTGCGCCAATGAATGAACACAGTGGCCCGGCGATGAAGCAAACACCACCTACCGCAGTGAGCTCTCACTTGCCGGCCGCGCAGCCCCAGAAATGACGCAACAGCGGTTCGGCGGACCCCCCGGTCACGTGGACCCTTCTTTTCCACACGGCTCTCGGCGCGTCGTTTTCGCGTTTGGCCAATCGGCTGCCACCATAACATCCGCCTCCCACCTCCCCCGCTTCTTCTCTCCCTCCGGTCGCCAGTCCTATCAGCGACTCCAGCGAACCGCGGAACTTGGTGCCGCTTTGTGCGCTCAAGCTCCTCGCAAACAGCACAATGGACGGCTATCAGCAGGATGCTATCGAACGGGCCAGGCAGCTCCTGAACCAGGGTCATGCTGCCAGCCAGCCTGGTGACCGCCAGCAGCGTGCCGTTGCTTCCAGCACTACGACGGGATCCGCTGGTCATGAGCCTGGCGCGGCTTCTGACGGTCCGACGGATTGGACTGCCGGCGACACGGACGTGACCACCGACGCGATCAGCAAGCTCGATTTCCCAGAGACGGACGGAGCTGGCATCTTCAGCCCGGGCTACTTGGAGCCTACGACCGACTTCTTCAATGCCGCTCCTCCGGAGCCCATGGCTGGAGCTCTTGGCCCACAGCCGGCAACCGCGGAGAGCAGCACGCCCGTTCCGGATGCTGGCAATGGCATCGATACTACCGTTTCGGCTCCCGAAGTCAGCATCTCCTCTCCAGCAGCGCCTTCAACCCCTCTTGCATCCATCGCACCTACCGACAGCCGCGGCGCCACGCCCGAGTACATCGCAGGTGGCGGCAACCACAGCGAGGACCACGATGCCAACGACCCCATAGGCCCCATCCTCCGCCGCTGCCAGGCCTGCAAGAAGCAGAAGCGCCGCTGCACCGGCGGCATACCGTGCGATCTCTGCGCCCACCGCGGCACGACGGCCGACGGCTGCAAGGACGACCCCGACCACAAGAGACGCCAGTTGGCCGACCTGAGGAGGGTTGCCGCAAACGAGACGATCAGGAACAGGCTCAAGGCGCGGGAGCATGGCAAAGGAAGTGAGTCCACCCGCACCCCCGTACGATGGCATGAACAGGATAACCCTGAGCAGCGTGCTTTGCACCGCAGGCCCGGCATCGGGATCGAAGAAGGCCAGGTCGAGTGGCGGAGCGGCGGCGCCGCGCCTGCGCCCTCTCGCTCCCGCGCGCGCGACCTTCATGTCTGCTGCGCCCGCCGCACCGCCGACCTGCACCAACACTTCCGCACCCGCGACACCCACCGCGGCTATCCTGTCCGCCAACGCCCCGCCTGCGATGCCTTCGCCCGACACCTCTCCGCCGCCGCACACGCCCGCGCCCGCGCTCGGATCTGGATCTGGATCTGGATCTGGATCTGGATCTGGACCTTGGTTCACGACGCCGCTGCCTTCGACGACCCGCAACGACGCCGCCATGTCCTCGCGCACTCCGGGTGACGCCGCCGCAGTTTCTGCTCCCACGCTGGCTGGTGCCTCGGCGCCCGCCGAGCCCGCGGCCCAGAGCGTTCCTCCCGGCGCTGGAACCGACACGCAGTCCAGCAACGACAACGCGTCCACCGCGCCCGAAGGCACGCTCCAACCGCCGGGCATGCTTCCGCCGCAGAGCCTTGCTCGCGCCAGCGCCAGCGCCAGCGCCGACGCGCAGAAACCGGCCCCCAAGAAGCGCGCCGCGACGCCCAAGGACAAGAAGACAGCCGCTCCCAAGGAGAAGAAGACGTCGACGCCCCGCAAGCGCGCCACGAAGGCCGACCAGCCCAAGACCCCCGCCGGCGCGACTCCGATCAAAGGTGAGTGACCCCGACCGCCGCTGGGCGAAGTGCAGGTTGCGATGCCACTGATAGACGCAGGATCCAGCCTCCGCAACGAGATACTGCCGGCCGACAGCAGCGACAACGGCGCCTCCGGCGCCCCCACCAGCTCCACCGCGCTCCCCCACGGCCTGCCCTCCGCCGCCGTCCCGCACCCGGACGCGGACTACGTCGACCTCTCCAACCTGCTCGACCCGGCCGCCTTCGCCGCCCACACACGCGACCCCGCCGGCGCCTTCGCGCGCAGCCCGTACGCCTCGTCCGCCGCCTCGCGCAGCAACCTCGACCGCTTCCTCGCCGCCTCGCGCCACGCGCTCGCGTCCAACGCCGCGCTCATGCCCGCCGCCGCCCGCGCCCAGCTGGCCGCGTCCGCCAACCCGACGCTCGCCGCCATCCTCGCGCCCGGCTCCGCTCCGGCTCCCAGCGGCGACGACGACGACGACGACGACGACGACGACGGCGCGGAGGCGGCGCCGCAGCACTCGCCGCGCGCCGCCGACGCCGTGCCCGCCTTCCAGCACGACCACGGCAAAGACAGCGGCGACCGCGCCAACCCGGTCCACCACAGCCTCGGGCTGCACCAGCTCTCCGGCAGCCCCGGCAGCAGCATCCCGAGCACTAGCGTCGTGGCGGCAAAGCGGCGCCACGCGACCTCCAGCCCGACGGGGGAGGCGAAGCGCATCCGGGCCGAGGCGCCCATCGCAGCCGCGGTGCGGCAGGACGGCGACAACGGCCGCCAGGACGAGACGCCGCGCCCCGGGCTCGCGCTCAGCGTGGCGGAGTGGAAGGCGGTGGTGGCGTACGCGCCGGGCGTGGACGGCGGCACGTACGCGCGGCTGACTAGGTACGAGGCGGTGCTGGCGGAGGCGGAGCGGTACCATGTGTGGTATGCGCGGACGTTCGCGACGGAGCCGGCGTATGGGGTGCCGAGTCCTGGCCATGTGAGTTTTTGACCTTCTCTCCCCCACTACCCCCTCGATATTGTTCTGACGTTTCGATCCGCAGAACTGGGCCCGTCTGAGGCTGGACTTGCCGATGCCGGCGATGTGGAATGTCGTCTTGCGTCCGCAGCCGGACTGGCCTGAGGGCACGAGGGGCCGTCTGGAGTGAGGCGGTGGCGGCTCTGACATGGTGTGCGGAATGGGGGTGGACGGAACCTCGCGGATATCAGATTGCTTGCTGCTTTTGTCGGCTTTCGCGGTCTGTGGAGGAACTTTCTCACGGTGATGGATGGAAACGGGTCCGAAAGGCTGATGGCCGGGATGTTGCTGTGGCTCTCGCCCTTTTGTGGGAGAGAAGGTCCAGGGTTTTACAGTGGCTAGGCTAGTCAGGGTCAGTAGGACTGAGCTATAAAGAAGAGCGGTATGCTCAGAACGTCTGGAATGGGGTTGTGGATCGTGATGTGCCCGCCTTTGCTGCTTGGTGCGAGCTGGGTCGTGGCCGACACAATTCTCCCACAGCCGACTGTCGACCGCGACGCACTGCCGTCCTCCTCCTCCCCTCTCCGCAAACCCCAACCCCTCCAGCTTTCGGAGCGAACGCCAACAAGCCACCCGCCAAAACCCCGCACCCGCCAGCTCCACCAACCTCCACAGCAAAGCACCAACCCATATTTCCCCCTCCCTCTCCAGCCCACCACCCCCGCCAACATCTCCCATAAACCGCGCCCCATCCACAATCCCATCCAACTCGCACCAACCTCCCGCGGCCCCCGTGCCGTACCCAGAGACCACGGCGGCGGGAGGTGGAGGTGGTGAGGCGGACTGGGAGGAGGTGTCGAGGTGATGAGATGCTTCCCAAAGGACTTAGGGGGGGACGGTGCTTCTGGGGAGAGGGAGGGTGGCCAGGACTACTTGGCGGAGGATGACGAGCGGAATTTCCTTGGTTGGTGTGGTCCATGCGTTGCAGATGGTCATTGGGCTTGCGGAGCAGGGTGGCTGTGCGTGCGGAGGCCCGGCTGGGGGGAAGATCGCTACTGGGCGGAGAGATCGGCAAGGGTGTTGTCGATGGCGGTGCTGTCTCTGCTTGTGCTCAGCAATTGCTGTTGGCATCGTATGGCCGAAGAGCAGCAGACCAGCGACAATGTGGAAAACAGCGATGGGGGAGAGGGCGAGCTAATGCCAGAGAAAGGCGCTCAAAACGATGTTGGCGCAAAAGACCGGGACCACCACACAACAGGCACTGGCATTAGCAACAAGGAAAAGAACCATGGAAGAAGCAGCCAAAACGAGAATGTCAATCAAGACAATTAATATCAACAGAAGCGTTCTGCCAACAACTATGTCAGTACCGTCAGACGACCAACTCATTTCGTGAAGTGCACGGAACCGTACTTACAGGATGCAGGTCAATGCGGCCGAACTTCAGAAAGAATTTCAAGACGATCACGGCCTCGGACAGAATGCCTGCGCTGTCAGAGGAATACCCAACTACCTTTTTTCGAGACGTATCGCATTGCCAAAATTCCAGTAGCATGGGATCCCAGAATCTACTCTCTTCTCACCGGAGGCGAACAGCGCAGGTGTGGAATGGAGCGTTACACCGACTGGTGGAGGAAACACCAGTTTTACAATGAGAACAACCCGTCCTTACCCATACTGCGCAATGTGAGTTCCTCCATTCTCCCGCTTTTCGAGGAGAAAGACTAATTCTGACAAAGGAGACTCGGGCACGGTGGAGGCTAGAGGCTATGTCCTACTCAAATTCGAGGGGCCGCCGGACTACCGCGGCCCTCCGATCGGAACTGCGACCGAGGTCACGCGAGTCCTCGACAATGAAGGACGGTTGCTGCTGCTGGTTAGCTGTGAGGACTGCGAGAGAGGCGTCGTCGGAACGGGAGCTGCCACGGCTTTGATGGGGAAACAAAGAAAAGCATGAAAGAACGGGAGCTTGTAGCGCCACTACGGTTCCGGAGAGACAAGGGACAAAGGACGGAACGCGCCACGGCGCTGACATGCGTCGAAACAACGGCTGCGAGGCGTTCCACGGGGCGATTCTGCATTCGGATGATAGAGGTGCAGGGAAATCAGATTCCACGATGGTGCACTCGATGTTTTCCAAGAATCATGATGGACATGCGTGAAGTGTTGCGGGTGAATTCGAGGTGCGAGGTGCGAGACGCCCTGTGCCGGAGTCGGATCATTTTTCCCGCCGACCTCATGCTGCCTGAGGTGTCGGGCAGAGATACCTCCAATTGAGTCTTGTTCAACACCATCTCGTGTTTGAAGGAAATACTGTACATAGAGCTATCTGACCCCTTAAAAAACACATGTGATCTGCTAAATTCCAGTTCAATCTTCAGATTGTGCAATTTCGAGGCAGTGTCTGTGGTCGTTCGCTTGCTCGGCTACCCTGTTCGTCCCGCTCAGCGTTTTTGGCGTCATGCTCTTGGCTATTTCCCCACTAGACATATATCCCCTCTAAATACGTCGAGAATTGCGCAATCGGGGACCTCTTGGGAATAATATGAGCCCCAAATGGCTCAAGTGACAGTGCACAGACACGTCTACCCAGCTCAACACTACTGAATGAAGAAGCATTGACCTGAGATATTAGCAAGGCGGCTTAACACAACACGTACCCATCTCCAGAGGTGATTATATGTGACTCCAAACAACCGCCGTGTGCGCATTCCATCAGCTTCCCGACAAACTACCGCAGCATGCTGCCGCAACTCCCGCGCCTATTTCTTCGCAGAACCAAACCTTCCGACACCACATCTTCCATCGACCGCCAACTCCACCATCCAGCTCGCCAACCATCCAACCCAACAAACCAGCAACCACCACCAAAATGCCCGACGGCACTGCAGACGCCGACCGCCTCGCGCGCCTCCACAACCAAACTCCAATCGCCCAGCCGCCCGCACCGTACCACCTCCTCCCACCGCACGCCCGCCTCGCCGCCGACATCCCCCGCCCCCACACCACCCCCCTCACCGCGTACATCGTGCCGCCCACCCGCGGCCCCCACCCTGACGACACCACCGCCTTCGTCCCCGGCCAGGCCTGGGCCGCCGCCGACAACCTCCCGATCGGGCTCTCGCTGCTGGAGCGGCCCGTTCCGCGCGCCGAGCCCCTCCGCCTACTGCGGCTGTGCGGCGGGGGCTTCGCGACAGGGGCGTGCGGGCAGCTGCTGTACGAGCTGCCGGTGCTGCCGGGGCGGATCAGCACGGCGGTGGAGGGGTGGCGGGTGGGGATGTGGATGGCGTATGACGGGCGGGTGACGGTTGGGGATGTGTGTGCGCGGATGGAGGTGGGCGGGGTGGGGGAGTTGGGGGCGGTGGAGAAGGCGGTGAGGGGGAGGGCGGAGGGGTGGTGGAGGGGGAGGGGGATTTGTGGTGGGGGAGGCGGATGAGTGGCGGGATGGGGAGGTGGTGGCGCGGCTGGGGGCGGAGCAGGTGAGGGCGAATACGGTGTGGGATGTGTACAGGGGGGTGGGGACGGGGGAGGTGTGGGTGAGGCAGAGGGGGGAGGCTGGGGGCGATGTGGAGGGTGGGGGGCTTTGGGGGGTGGGGCCGAGGGCGGCGGCGGCGTTGTTAGAGGTGAGGAGGGCGAGGGAGGAGGGAAGGGGAGTTGGGGGTGGGGAGGTGGGGATGGGGTGGGTGGAGAGGAGGGTGGGGTTTTCGGTGAGGGAGAGGGCGCCTGCGGATGTGGTGGAGAGGTGTGACGCGCAGTGGAGTATCGGCAGGTGGAACTATGGGGAGGAAGGTGGCTTCAACGCTCGGGTTGATTCGCACGACGGTGGTTTCCACAGCTCGCGCACTATGCTCCCCACCGGTGCCATCCAGCATACGACAGCCATTGGCCTGCGGAATACGAACACCATCGAGCCCCCGGGCACGCTGAGCAACATACGCCTGCCTTCTCCAAGCCAACTTCGGACGCCATGCTCAACTCATCCATCACCCGCGCACAGCACACTCGAGGGACTTAGGAACCGTGGTTCCGCGCTCACCAACAGCCATGTTATCGACTCTCAGCCTTACCGCAATGCATACGGCCATCTGAGCACCCCGGAGCTGATCAGGGCCCATGCGGATTCCTTTTACAGGCCGGAAAAGGATGCCCTCTGGGATATGATTCAGGGACGCCATCAGGGGCTACGGAAGTAGGTGCAGAAGTGAGCAGGGCCAACTGGAGGCCAAAGACAGGGAAGTCGGTTTGTGGAGTTTTGGAAACACTTGTTGAGTGTAAATTGGAAAAGCTATGAAACGGAAAGTAGACTCAATTAGTAACATTTTCGAAAGATATCCGGACTGAGGCTTTCTTCGTGACCTCTGGAAAACAGTCGAGTATGTGTTTCCACCCATTTGCACACCGCTGAAGACCTACAAGCTTATCCGTGGACGCTCGAGGTAACATGGCGCCCACGCCTGCTGCCGCAGCTATCCTCCCTCACGTTCGAGATCTCTGCTCAGGCGAGCTCCAGGCATGCTATTTCAAGAACAATGGCCGATGGTATAAGCCGGATGAAGAAGACGTTACTTGGCAGGGCGTCCCCTTTTGCATTCAATTTCTTTGAGGTCCAAGTCCGACTCCATAAAGGACAAAGATTGCAGTTAAACAAGGTGATACCATGCAGATATTATATATCCCCAGCAGTGTTAAGCCGTTGCGGCCACCAAGCTTTCCTTCTTTTGTGCTACCCCAGGTTACCCAGCCAGATTGATCTCTGGCTTCGGCTACAGACGGCACCTGCTTCGGCTTGAGAAGACAAAATCGGGATTCCTTTGCTGCTGGCAGCAATTGACTCGGCGTAAACCATCATGAACAACGACGAAAACCCCCGTGGGCATGGGGGTACAGGGGGAAATTATGCAGGCAATTACGCAGGGAACTACAATCAAGCATCTGCGTACCATACTAACAGCCCCAATCAGCCTCAAAATGATCCCCAGGCCTCGTATTACCAAAATAACCGTGGTCAACCCTCTTCCCACCCAGGCGATGTATCTCAATATCCAGATCCTGATCAGCAATCCTACGACTACCGTTATCCTCCCCCCCAGCCACATGGAGCGCAACCTGGCGCTTACCAAAATCAAGCTGCCCCCACGGCCGCACAGCCGCAATACGCCCCTGCTCTTGCTCATCCGTATGGAGTTTATCGAGCAAGGTCAGTGCAACCAGCCGCAGATTCATCTCAACGTTCCGCCTCCGGACAGCCGGCACATTTCCCTCCGCCACAAGTGCCAGGTCCCCCGCCGCAAGCGCAGGATCATCATTCTCAGCACCAATGGCCGGATTCTCAGCAGCCAGTACAGGCAGATTTCCCTGCGCATGAAAAGACAACTCCCGAGTCCGAATCGCTGGTTTTTGAGCAGCTAGCACGGGAATTGTCAAATTATGCTCATCGACAAGGAGTGGTTCCCCAGCAGCCAGGACAGGCAAATTTCCCTGCGCAACAAGAGGTGGCCTCCCAGCAGCCAGTACATGCAAATTATCCTCAGCAGCAGACCCAGGGCAACATTCCTCATCACCAATTGGCGGGTCCTCAGCAGCCAGTGCAGGCAAATAATCCCCTGCAGCAAGCGCCAGCGCATGATGCTCAGCAACAAGTATTGCCTACTCTGCCTCCACAGGATCAGACGAACGTTGCCACGGCAGCTCACGCACAAGCCGTACAGGCTAACCAGGGACCGTTTCAGCCTCCTCCGCCTCCAGCCTTCCCTCCGAACCCACCTGCTCCACAGCACCCGCAGACACAGCTGCCGCATCTTGTCTTGGCACACGACCTACAACGGGGGGGAAATCAACCCACTGCGCAGTCGGGACAGTATGCGGTCCCTCCAGCTGGTAGTGACACCGATGGCTTCACCACATTCGTGCTGGGGCAGGAATACGTCGCGGAGGACAACTTGCCGAGGCGACTGGGGTACTTAGAGCAAGACCCGGCCAGCACCAGGAAAGTCACGACCACCTTGGCCAGTCTGGTGGACGAAAATGGCAATCCAATCATCGGCCGGGACGGCAGAAGGCCGCTGCGCGATCTGCCTATTCTCCCGCGAGAGGTATCGGCCGAGATCGAGGGCTGGCGGATGTGGATGTGGATAGTGTACGACCCCCGCGTCGAGGTTGACGACATCATCCAGCGGATGCGGAGAAGGCAGGTCAGGAATCAGACGTTGACGAGGCGTATGGATATCTGGAGGAGGGCGCGGGGCGGGTTTGGCAAAAACGCGCGCGAGAAGAAGCAAACGGCACCCGGATACATTGGCTCCAGCAAGGAGGACATCAAGGTCATAGACCGCATCTACCCGCTTCCCAACGCTTCCGCACAGCGGTCTGAGGCAAGCGACCGAATCTATTACAACACCGTCTGGAACATTGTTACTCGTCCGGACGGCCGCCAAGGTGTCCAACAGAGCAGTGGCAGTCACATATGGCCCCTTCCACCACGGCACGACGATACGGCGCAAAGAGCGTGGAAGGCAGCCGAGAAGCGCGAACAGTTGAACCAAATGGCAGTAGCATCAGGCACAACGGACGGTAAGGATGAACTGGCCTGGGAAGTCTGGGCAAGGGCAAATCCTCTGGTGGCATGGGCCAGAGACAACAACCAGAACAAGAGGAGAGCAACGCTGCAGGCGAAAAGACAGCAATCTGCAGCTACCACCCCCGCAGGGCAGTCTTCAGCGACCACCCCCGCAGGGCCTTCTTCAGCAACCACTCCCGCAGGACCTTCGGCAGCCACTCAAGCAGATCCTTCAGCAGCCACTCAGGCAGGTCCTTCTCCAGCAGCCACCCAGGCAGGATCATCTTCAGCACCCGGGCCCATAATCACCTGGGCGGACTATCTAGGTGACGGCGAAGTCTACGATCCCCTCGTACACGCTCGAGACAGCAAAAGCCCTCCTGGCACCCTCCCCGGCAAGATGCGGAAGATTCAGAGCGAACAGACTGCATCGTCCGCCGCTCCAACTCAGAAGCGCCGCCGGACTGCAGCCCCCAGCACGGGCAGTGGCCGCGGTCGTGGACACAGTGGAGGCCGCCGGGTTTCGTCGAGAGCGCGTGGTAAGTTGCCTGCGCGCGATTCTGATATGGTTGATGGCCCGCCTCCTGGTGATCTAGGTGGTGCGTCTGGGGAGATGTCTGTAGACGACGATGTTGATATGGTTGATGGCTCGCCTCTCGACAATCCAGACGGTGGATTTGGGGAGACTCCTGTAGGCGACGATGCTGATCGTGATTATGGCCCACCTCTCGATAATCCAGGCGGTGCATTTGGGGAGATGCCTGCACATGACGGTGCTGGTAAATCTTATGACCCACCTCTCGACAATCCAGGCGATGCAATCCAGCAGATGCCTGCACATGATGCTAATCAATTTTTCGACCCATCTCGCGAACATCCAGGCGGTGCACTCGGGGCGTATGGAGCCGCTCCGACTGGGTATGGACCAGGTGGATATGCTGGTATGCAGGGTCCCGCACCGTTTATTCCTCCGCCAGGATGGCCTGTTCTCAGCCCGTCAAACGCCAGCAATATGGCTCCATCAGAGTCTGGCGCTTTCGGGCCTTTCGTAGATGAGTACGGGTCTTTGGAACCATCCACAAAGCCGCCTCTGGACGAACCCACAACTCCATGGAATCTCCCAGCCAACCGTGGACCTGCATCGGGACCTGGACGTATCCCCATAGACCCTGCACTTCAGCAACCTTTTCCCTTCCCCGCACCATCGCAGCAGCCACCACCGCAGCCGCAGCCAGCTCCCGCTCCGCGCCTGTTGCCCGCATTCGTTCCCAGCCTTCCAGCAACACGGGAAGAGTCTTCTTCAGAGTCACCATCGCCCCCGCGACAACGGTCAAACAGAGCCCAGATGCCGGGAAGAGACCGCGCGGTGCGAAAAGGCCAGCAGCAGGCGCCCATGCAGCACTCTCCGCTCCCCACGCGTCTGAGCCCCACGGCGCAGAGGGTGCGGAACGAGTCGCGCGAGCGAGCAGCGGAGGCGGAACGGCAGGGATGGTTCGGGGCAGGACCGTCCAGGTTCTCGCCAGAGGTCCGGACACGGATCCCCTCGCAGCAGGCCAGGACGTGTACGCCGCAACGGCAAACAGGGACGGAGACGGAGCAGCGGACGCCGGAGGCGCTGGAAACGTACCGCAGGGTTGCTTCCGAGATGGCGGACCTCTACATGGATTACGGGGACAAGAGGCAGCTGAATCTGCTCGTCAGATACGTCGAGGTTCACGACTTGGGCGCTGATCCGCAGATACGCGTCCAGCTCGATCGTGTCGTGAGTAGGGACGCGGAGGCTCAGCAGCATGCTGGGGGGCAGCCAGCTCCACAGGCTCGTCCTTCGCAAGCTACGTTCTCTGGGTTTGGAGCGCCTCGGAATGGTGCTCCGCTGCCTGGTTCTCCACAAGCCGGTTCGTCAAGACCCGCTCCTCCAAGATATGGTGGTTCACTGTTTGGCTCTCCAGGTTATCATCAGCGGCAGCTGGCTTTTAGTCAACAATTTCGTTTTCCTGCTGGCCAAACGGGTCCCAACTGGGCCTACTTAGTCGACGGCGCATTGGAGATTGGCCAGAGAGCCCTTGCGGAGAACCTGCCAGACACGATCATGTGGCGACATCAGGTCCGGATCGTGCTCCACGCCGAGACACT
Source organism: Neofusicoccum laricinum (assembly GCA_029906385.1). NCBI lineage: Eukaryota > Fungi > Ascomycota > Dothideomycetes > Botryosphaeriales > Botryosphaeriaceae > Neofusicoccum > Neofusicoccum laricinum. The sequence continues at coordinate 226,792 of CP123726.1, forward strand.
CAACCCAGCAGTCCGGTTCCGAACGGCCGTCGTCCTCTCCGTCGTCCTGGAAGCCCACGTCGAAATTGTCAGACATCGAGGCTACCAGACCGAAGACTTCATCATCCCCACAGGCGTAGAGCTCCTGTTCGACGCCAACATCCGACGATTCGGCATGCTGGGCGGCCCGGACAACGAAGGACACGAAGCCCGCCTCCACTACATCAACTCCATCACCACGTTCCTGAGACGATTCTGGTCCATCCTCTACCCCGAAGACTACGCCACAGACCGGCCTCCCTCCGCCTCCTCCTCCGTCTCCTCCGACCCCGCGTGGCTCTCCCCCTACGGCCCCTACCACCTCAACCCCAACCACCGCCGCCGTCCCCGTCCCCAACAACCACCTCCAACCCACGGCTACGCCCTCCCCCCGGAAAAGATCCTCCCCGTCGATCCCTACGGCCCAAGCCACCCCCCAGCCTCATCGGTGGCGCCGACAACGCCGCTACGCCCCTCCGCGCCACAGCAAGGACGCCTCCAAAAACGCCCCCTCTCCCTCAGCCGCTCCCCACCCGTCGCCGCCCAGCGCTCCCGCCTAGCCAGCCGCTCCCCGCGGCCCGGCCCGTCCGCGCCGCAGCCGCGCCACTTCAGCTCCCCCTCCAGCCCGTCGTCTCACATCCCAGGGCAGGACCGGCACGGAATCCCCCGCGGCACAAGCAGCTCCGCGTGGGCCTGGCCCTCCCCGCGCCCCCTCACGTCGCGCGAGATCCGCCGCGCTCGTGAGGCGTGGGCGGTCCCGCCGCCACAGACGGTCCCGCCGCAGCCGCGGCCGCAGGTACCCAAAGGCACGCAGCCGTGGCCACAACCCCGCCTCTTCAGCCCCTCGAGCACCACTTCCAGCCCCTCGAGCTCCCTGCCACCCCTCCCGGTCCCAACACCGCAGCCACAGGCACGCCTCTCGCCATCCGGCCGGGCGCGCTCGACGCCGCCGGGGCTGTTCGGCACCCCGTCGCCGGTGGGGCGGGTGAACTCGCCGCCGCCGTTCGAGGGGGTGCGGGTGGATGCGGCGCAGCAGGGCGAAAGTAGTTTCATGGCAGCGGGGGGAACTGGTTCGACTGGCGCGGGCGCGCTTGGGCTGGACGAGGCGGGGTTGGCGAATATGAGGGCGGAGTTGCGGGGGTACCGGAGGTCGGCGCAGCCGGAGAGGTTTACGAGGGTGCCTCCGCCGGGGGGGCCGGGTGTGGGGAGGAGGACGAGGAGGAAGGAGAAGGAGGAGGAGGAGGAGGAGTTGTAGGGGGTGGTGGAGTTGGTTGAGTTGGGGGTTTTTAGACTGTTTGCTTGCTCATTGGTTGGTGAGTGGTTTTCGGGGGTTTTTTAGACTGTTGTCTTTCTCTTTGTGGATTGGTTAGTGGTTCTTGTGGTTTGAGGGATTGGCGTTTTTGGTTTTGTTGTTTTTAGTTGACATGCAGGTATGGACTCTCGACAGTGATTGTTTTGCTTCTTTTGGATTTGATTATGCTGCGAGAAAATACATGGATTGGTTTTCCAATTTGTAATGGGTATGAATGCAGGTTTCCATCGTTTGAATGAGACGATGAAAGGGATAAGTATTATCTACGTATGTTTTGGAGGATTCGCCTGCCTCAGCTTGTGAGCCATGTTATCTACTGAAACAACCAATAATGGTCTTCAAAATCGAGAAAGAATGCTGCACTTGCTGAACTCATATGGTGCTAATGAAAACGACTTGAAACGCGTTGGTAAGGCTCTTTCAAACCAGAACAATACCAAGAAATGTTACATCATGTACGCTTAAAAGTCCTTGAAGACGCCCAGTCCGATCATCAATCTGACCTTCTTGAAGAAGCCCATATCCTCCCGCTCATACTCATTCTCATCGGTCTTTTCCGGGCCATCATTCTCCATATTGAGGTCACCCTTGCCCGACTTTTCGACAGCATACTCGAAGAGCTTGTTCTTAAGCTCATCCTCCATATTGTTCCTGGAGAGAAGCTCCTGGTGATCAGCTTCAAGCTCTGGTTGCTTTTCTCCAGCTAGCGTCTCACCAGCTACGTCATTCGCGCTGGCTTGCTCCCCGAAAGACTTCTCCAGAACATCTTCGGTCATCGCCTCAACGTTTTGCTCAGTGTTCAACTCCGTGATATCCGTGTTACTCTTCTCGGTAATGTCCTTGGTGATCTCAGAGTTCTCATCGTAGGCAACGTGCTCCTCGACAACATCCTTCTCATGAGAGGAGTTCGAGTTGCGGAATTGATTCTCGACGCGAACTTCGGCAAGGAGGTTATTCGTGTTGGCGAAGTGGACATGACTCTCCTTAGTGGGCTGTTCCTCTGGAGCATCGGCGCCAGAAGATCTAGAGGCACAAAGCTGGCTCTCAGCACGGACTTCCCCCAACAGCTCCTCCGTGTTGGCGAACTTCGGCACAAAGACGCCGGTGACGTCAAGACCGACAGGTTGGTGATCCACAGCGAGGTCCTTGACAGCAATGCCGGCGCCGACTTCCCGAGAACGGTCCTCCGTGGTCTCATATCCAGAGTCGTCCTCGACCCTGAGCGCCTCAGCCCTGATCACCGAATGCAGCGGGCGCCCCAGCCGGCCGAAGACCTCCGTCTTCTCCACCAGCAGCTGCTTGAACTTCTCGATCATGTTCTCAATGACAGTGAAAATGACCTTCTCCCTCGCCGTCAACTCCCCTGCCCCGAGGCCCCCGCCCTCCTGCCCCTGCACCGCCTCCGCCTGCGCCAGCGCAACCATATCCTGCTCCACCGCAAACCGCCTCACCTCGTCCGTGTACTTCACGCCCTGCGTCCGGCACATGGCCTCGAACATCGCGTTCAGATGGACCTCCTCCAAGCCGACGATGCCCGCCGGAGGCGCGATCGACTCCAGCCCGGCCCGCACGCGGAGCCGGTTGTACTGGTCGACGGCGTGGTTTTTCTGCTGGCACAGCACCGCCATCATCCGCTCCTGGCAGTCGTACGCCATCTGGCACTTCCAGAAGGTCTTCTCGCAGGCGCTGTGCTCGTCCGCGGCCAGCTGGAGCTGGTCGTTCGCGTCGCGGAGGAGCTTGTTTTCGCCGACGAGCTCCTGGGTGCGGGTGTGCAGCTTGTGGATGATCTGGCCGAAGGGCCCGGCGGACGGTGCGAGCGCGAGCCAGTTGGTGAGCAGGTCCTGCTCGAGGCTTTCGGCCCGCTGCTGGTTGCTGGTGGCGCTGGCGGCGAGGGGGCGCAGGGAGGTGACTTCCTGCTCGAGGGTGATTTGCCGGTCGGCGGCCTTGAGGGCCTTCGAGTCAAGCCAGTCGATGTCGTCTTGCAGGTCTGAGATCTTGACGGCTTGCTGGTTGATGATAAGCTGCATCTTGCCCATGCGGATGCGGTGATGGTGAGCCTGCTGGACGAGACGAGCGTTTTCATTGGCCAGGGTGGTGGTGCCGTTTGATGAGGTGGGTTGCTCCCCAGATGGGAGGTTCTCCAGGTCGGTGATGCGCGCCTTGAGCATGAGGCTCTGCTGTTCCATGTCGGCGATTTTGCTCTTCATGGTCGAGTTCTCCTTCTGGAACTCGCGAACACGACGTGCCTGCGAGCGGTTGGACGACTCCAGCTGCTTGCAGGAGAGGTCTTTGCAAGCAAGGCGGTTGACTTCCTCTTTTGCGTGCCAAAAGCGGGACTGGAGGTCTTGGATGGTGGCCGCTGCCTCCTGAATCTGAGCTACCTGTTGCTCGCATGTCGCCTCAACTGTGTCAAGCTGCTCATTCAAGTTGCGAACAGCCAAGGTTGCCCGACCATTGGTGTATTGAAGTTCGTTGACCTGATGCTGAAGAAGGTTGACCTGGTACTGGTTGTCGGCCTTAACGTCTTCCAAATGTCTCTTGAAGTGTTTCAGGTCCTGAAGGTTGTGCTCTGCCATCGTCTTCTGGATGGTGGCACGGCTCTCTGATTGCTTCAACTCATCCGCTAACTTCTTGACCTGAGGCTCAATGGAAGTCAAGGCGTGACTGTACCAGGCAATGGTTTTCTGCAGGATCTTGACCTTCTCCTGTCCGACGACACGAGCGCGTTGAGCCACGCGGGCCTGCATGACAGCTTTCGAAAGACGCTTGGTGAAGTCAAGAACCTCTTCCTTACGCTCTGAAAGGAGTTCAGCGATCTCCTCGCCATGCTCCATGCGCATAGTCTCCATCAGTTTATCGTGGTGCTTTGCAGTGACGCCAACGTAGTTCCCATCCCATTCCATGTAGCCACCGTGAGTGATCCAAGGCTCGGCGGGGCCAGCACCGGGGAATGTCATGACAGACAATGCCTTTTCAGTATTCTTTGTAATCTGTGTTGCCTTCGAGAGGCGGGCGAGGGCGGCGCGAGAGGGACTGATCGGAAGAGGGATCTTCGAGGCATTCGACGTGATGCTGACGCGCTTGCCTGAGGCGCTACGAGTGCGCTGCACGCTAGCCTGCCGGATTATGGCGCGCTTCAGAGTAGATCGGAGCTTTACTTCGGATGGTAGTGACTTGGGAGAGGCCCTGGAAGGTGTCAGTGTGAGACCCGCCGGGGATGGAAAGCAAGTCAAACATACATTGAATCGGCTTTCTTCCGCAGGGTGTTGGAAGGGCCCATGATGTTTGCCGAGCTGAGTGGGGGTAGTTTGCACGGTATAGCTGAGATGCGTCGAGAAAATTGTAGACGTGGCTGCTGCGGCCGTGTGGACTGGGGAGACGGAGTGGTGGTGTTGATAATGGATGTGGAAGCCGTTTGCGCGGATTCCCAAGAAAGCTTGAAGCGGTTGCACAAGATACTGCCTATAAAAGAGGCGAGTGACTTGAATTCAAAGCCAAGGGGGCGTGCGGGGACGGACAGGGGGTGCGGTGTTCAGGAAAGGTGTAGGGCGGAGGAGCAAAGGCGGCCGTCGGAATTTATGTTGGAGCCTGAGGGGTTGGCATGGATACCATGGCGCATTGCGGTGACTGTAAAGTGCTCGTTCAGAATTTATAGCGGAAATTTGTGTTAACGCTCAATCGGGATGGGTTTGAGGGCGTACCGGGAACGGGGTCACTGGGGAGTCGACCTTGCCGGAGTTGGTCTACCGGCCACTTGTACACAATCAGTATACATGATAGTCGGATCAACACCTGACAACGATGTGTTTGATATCCAATATTCAGAACCCACCTTGGCCTCGTCATGCAGCACTGCCTCGGAGAATGATGATGGACACCTACAATCGAATTGAGATTGGCGTTGCTTTGCCTTTATACAATTTTTCAGTATATCGAAAAGGCCACATGAGTTTAATAAACTACTGTAGTCAGGATAGAACAAACATCACTGTATTCCTACTACAACGTTCTGATCACTTCAAGCGCATGTTTGAGCATTCAACTTACGTTTGCGGTAGCAATTCCGGTCAACAGCCTTTTTGGCTTATTCACGATTAGAGCGTGGAAAAGTATTACATAGGATCTGCAAAAGACCGACGCTTGGTTTGCCCTTTATTTCAAGCAATGATGCCCGTCTACGAAACCCTAACAAGTTCTACGAAGATTCTCCGCAGAACGCCCGCATGACGATGTTTGCTGGGATAAAAGGCCCATTAGTGCCTAGAGCCCCACGCTTTGAATACCATAATCCTGCATGCTAGCCGCGTCTGGATCACTTCATGAACCTCCGTATGCAAGAACCCTCTTCTCGATGCCTTGCCCTTGATATGACGCAACATCGGGCCTCCTCCAGTCTTCTGCCTCAGCTCCTGGACGTATCCGAAGAGCTTCCACATGCGGCCGTTCCAGGCCTCCTTAACACTGCCTCCATGGTACCACATAACTAGAAACTCGTCCTTGAAGTAGTCCACTGCATTACAGGGAGCCAGCACCTCAGCGACAAGGCGCAGCTTTGCCAACTCCTGCTCGAGCTTAGCAATCTTGTGAGCCATGGTTTTCACCTGGCCGATGTTCTTGCGGCCGGCTCAAACAGTGCTAATGATCTTTCCGGCGCGCTTGCTCTGCTTTTACAGCTGTCTAGTAAGGCAGCCGACGCGTTGCTGCTTCTCAGCATTCACCCGCTGCAGCCTTGCAATGAGTGCATCATGCTGAGCACACGCGGCGTTCAACCCATCAATCGTCTTCATCTGCAACTTGACCTTATCCTGGCCCTTGCTACGCACAAACTTCGCTGAAGCGAGCTGCTTTTCCACCACAATCAATTTCTTCTGCAGCTCCTTGACCGCCGCCTCTGGTTTGCCATTCGTTACAGAGAAGTCCCTCCACAACTTGTCCACCATCCTCTGATGAGTCCGCTGCCTGACGCCAATGATTTGGCCGTTGCGCTTGATGAAGCCGAAGTAATCTTTAATCAGCGCCGAGGCCAGCCTGGCGTTCTGGGAGTCTTCTTGCTGGAGGGTGATGGAACGCAGCCAGCTGAGCATCAGGGACTCGGCGAAGCGCAGGTGGTAAAGCGGACCAAAGGAGGTGGAGAGAGTCTTGCCATCATCACAAATGTTTATGCTAGCGTTCACAGTGTTCAGGACCTCAGTGATGGGGAGAGGTTGAAGGTCAAGCTTGCCTGCGAGGGTGGTCATGGTGATTTGTGTGCAGGAACTATGCCTGCTCTATAGGTCATTAGACATGCATATGCTTGAGGAGTTTAAGGCGAATCTTGCCCGCGTATACTATAGAGCAATGGCGCTGAGTACTGCAAGGTACGTGTCGAACGGCGCGAGAAAGAATACACCGCTGGTTTTCTTATTATTGCTACTAAGGTCTGCTATATACTTGCAGTAATCGGATTTACGGAAATACGCATAATTGAAGTAAATGAGGTGTGTAGGGGTAAGTGTATGGTGCGGCAAAAAGCAAAGAAAGAACGCGTGTATACGCAAAAGCAAACAAAACACGTGATCACGGGCCAATGTGGTTGACAGTACGCTTTGGTGAATGCTATTGTGGTGGCTATTGTCCGCGGACGGTTGGACCGTGCGCGTGATGGATGCCGCCGCAATGCAGCGCCGCGAAACTGCTATGCAGGAAGTCAACTGGCGGAGATTTCACGGAAAGCAACTCAAATATAACAAATTAGGATGCAGCTGGTGAGCCGCTACAGGATGACGTGGTCAAGGAGTCGCGCGGACCCCAGGCGGAAGGAGAGGAGACTGCGGAGCAATCGCAGTGCAGCTTCAGTCACTCTTGCGCATTTCTATGATAGGAGAGTCTTTGAAGTTTGAATATAATTAGAAGAAATCGCCTTTGATCTATACATAGCGAAGAACCAGTAGTCTTAAACTATTGCAGCTTGAACGTCTGCAGTGCCGTTAAAGTGTTATGCAGATAAACTTTTCAAAAGTAGAAACAAGCCACACAGCATGCCCTCCCCCCTGCTCCCTCCTCCACAGCGCCAACCTCACCACCACCACTCCGTAAACCCTCATGAAACCCCCCTCCAGCTCCCGACGCTTCCCCTCAACCCCTCCACCTCCCTCTCCAGCACCCCAACCCTCCCCTCCAGCCCCCGAATCCTCTCCTCCAGCCCCTACACCCTCTACTCCTTCATCCCGAGCGCCCACCTCAGCCCCTCGCTCTCCCGCCTCAGCGCCGCGTTCTCGGCGTCGCGCGAGCCGGCCGTAGACGGAGGCGAAGGTGGCGTCGGCGACGCCGACGAAGCGGTCGGCCTAGTAGACGAGGTCGTTGGCGATGTCGGCCGGGCCGGCTTCCGGCGGTGGTTTTGGGGGAGGGGGGAGACGGCGGCGGGCAGGCGCGGGAGTCGGCGTTTGGCGTTGTGGTTTGAGTTTTGTTGATGTGGATGAGGTGCAGTGGGGGTGCTGCGGACTGGGTTGGTGTTTGTTTGTGTGTTGTTTTATTGCTTGGTGGTCGGCTGGTGTCGAGTTGGAAATACCAAGGTCGAGGTTGAAGCCGAGATGGAGGATCGAGTTGGAGAACTGAGATGATGCAACTCTGGGATGCTTGGTAGTTCGATGCTCAAGCTGCGCGGATGCGTGGCCTTATATGTGAGTGCTGCCAGTGGGCAAAAGTACGACAGCCAGGGTTTATTCGGGCAAAGTACAGGAAATCACGACCCTTTGCTGGCTGGCCAGAAACTTGATGGACCCGCAGCTGCGGTGCGGACGGACCCTGAATCAATTCGACAACCACGGTTCGATGATGCATTCAACCAGCGGGACTATACGCAACTGCCTCTTCCGATAGATATCTAAATTTCCCGATTTGGCACACTCGCTTCTTTTCCAGAGAGACATGAAGAGGAGGTGTGGATGTTCTCTGAGCTTAGCGGCCGAAGATGTCTGTCTTCTCTGCAATTGGCAATAAAGTATTGATGGAAATACTCTCCGAAAGGCATTTCCGCAGAAGCCGGTGAGGACGCCAGAATTGATTTGACGTGGTCAGTCTGTGAAGCATTGCAACAGTAACATGTTATCCGCATATAGATTGTTGAAGCATTCGTCCGGATACGAGTTTGCAGTGAATAGAATGCCAAATCTATCTAGATGCAGGCATGAATGTATTGTAATACGATCGGAACTGACCATGTAGCACAGCGAGGATCCATGCGCCAAGGTCGTTTTCTAATGCGCATGCGTGTGACAGTCATTGAAGCGGCCCAGTATGAATTGACGCGCTTTTGAGAACAATGTGAACTTCTGACTGCTGCGCGTGGGATATCTTTCGGTGATTGAAATCCTGCCCCAAGGTCTCAGAAAGCTGGGAGAATCTTCGGCCAATGACCGGTTGAGTGATATCGCGTGCTCGCAGTGGAGAAAACTTCAAGTCTCTCGCAAGAAAGCCGTTCATGGGAGAGTAAATCCGCCCGGCGATCGGAGGTGGTGCAGAAGTAAAAACATGGGCAATTAGCGCTCGCCACGTCGCCTGCGTTGAAAAACCACGTCGTAGTCAAGCGCTCACAGTTCTGCAAAATGATTTGACCGCCAAATAATTTTGATTTGCATGTCAGAGACAGGAGCATGTCAACAAGTTTCTGCGAAAAGCACTTCTTTCCTGGTATGCTATGAAGACCTTCTGCAATTAATGAAGCCAAAGCAAGACGCCGCCACCCTTATCATAGAAATAACCCCGCGCTGTGAGGTAGCTGCAAAGACCGAAAGACCTTATATCAAACTCGGAGCGCCATGTGCTGCTATAGAGCAAGAAAACAAACCTGAACACCGATAGCTCGATCCCGTCGCCGTATGTAGCCTCTCTTTATGCATACCCTAAAAAGCCATAGTCATCCACTTGCAGATATTCGAAGAATCACATGGGCAGGTTCACGCTTCGGACTAGGTTCGGGGCTCACGCCTCACCGAACAGGCGGGCGGTGATATCGCCCATGTAGGCTTCCTCGAGCTCGTAGTCCTGGCCGTCGTTCTTGTCGATACCGACGTACTCAAATGCGGCAACGACGCTGTCGACATCAAAGCCCATGGCCACGAAGCGGTCGATGAGATCCTTGTTGTAGCCGTGGTACCTGTGCCACCGGTCAGCCACATGCCCTTCCTCCCGACAAGCAGGTATACGTACGCAGCCAGCTTTGCCTTCTCTTCCTGAGCCTTCTGCTCCTCCCTACGCCTCTTGAGCGTCTCCTGTGTAGCTCCTCCGCTGCCTCCAGCAATCTCCTTCTTCGGGGCGCCGGCAAACTTGACGGCCCAATCGCGTGCCTTGTGCTCGAATTCGGCGGGTTGCTTGAGGAGCATGCTGGCAACCTCTGCGTCTTGCGGGTCCTTCGGTTCGGGTGTGCTAAGAAGCGATTGCAGGGAAATGAGAGCGGATTTGATGGTCAGGACGGGCGACCAGGCTTGGGAGAGAGTGTCGAGGCAGATAGCACCCTACGGCCGGCGGGAAGTCTGCGTGAGTTAGGCCGTTCCACTTCAGAGAGCAAGGAATACACACCGTCTGTGAGCTAACGTTGGGATGCCAGATTTTGGTCTCAAACTTCATGACGGGCGGCCTGAAGGGGTAGTCATTCGGGATCTTGATGTCGACCGAGTACTCGCCGCCCTCGTAGGGTGTGTCGGGCGGGCCCTTGAAGAAGCCGCGCAGGTGGGTGAGGTCATCATCCCTGTGCGTGTCGACATGGATACCCGAGTGGGCGTCCGACTTGATATCTGCGATCTCCTTGGCGATGCGGCGAGTGCGGTTGGATGCCATGGTGGAAGTGGTAGAAGCTTCGAGAGAATCGGAGGCGAGGGTGAGGAGATCTGAGGAACGGAATGGCCGCGGCTGGTGTCAGGACGGGTGACCGGGGCAGGCGAAGCAAAAGCAATATGCGCAATAGAGATGCGAAAGTGGGAAAGAGCCCTGGTGGGCGCCAAAGTCTGGTCAGCACGGTACCAGGATGGCGGGCGCGTGCAGCGGGGTCGAGGGCGACGGTCAGGCCCGAAAAGTCACCCGTGCTCACAGGAGCGTGGAAGCAGCAATGAACAAGATCAGGCGGGCGGCGGATAGGAATCTGAAAGCGAGGCTGGTGCGGCGCGCAGATGGGAAGCTGCGGCGGCGGGTTGACTCACTTGCAAGTGGAATGGCGGGGGAAAGGCAGAACCAGAATTGTCGAGGCAGCCGCAGCTCTGAGCGGGCGCCAATGTGAGCGGTAGATATACTGCTTGCTGGGCAGGGCTGTGGAGCGGTTCGACGTGGTCTGCAGCCTGTGGGATGAGAGGCAGACGGTCTCGCATCCAATGACGATGGAAGCTCCCAGAAATCACGTGCGCGGAATGCGGCTCGAGCGCGCCATCGTCGGCCGGCGCGCCAGCTCCAACAGCTCCGACGAGCCATTACAACACCCATCACCCTCGCCATCCGCGCCGCCTCAACACCTCCCGCCATCCGCTCCCCGACTGGCCCGCACCCGCGTCGTCCATACCGCTCACCTCTGTCACCACACCATACGCTCTGCGCCTGAGCAGCCGCTTCCATGGTGAGTCGCCGCTGTGGCCAGCAGAGCTCCAGCAAGACTTGCTGACGTCTATCTAGGGTGCGAATCAATCTCAAATGGGCGGTGGCCCGCCCGGCGGCGACAAGGACAAGAAGGGTGACAAGGTACGCTCCACTGCCCTCCGCGCCATCGTGTCGGCGGCATCTCCGGACCCACCACTGACAGCGCTGCGTCATGTAGAAGGATAAGCCCAAGTACGAGCCCCCGCCGCAACCCACCACGCGTCTCGGCCGCAAGAAGAAGAGAAACGCCGGCCCGAACGCCGCCTCCAAGCTCCCGACCGTCTACCCTACCGCCCGCTGCAAGCTTAGGTACCTCCGTATGCAGCGCATCCACGACCACCTGTTGCTTGAGGAAGAATACGTCGAGAACCAGGAACAGATCCGGAAGTCCAAGGCTCAGAGCCAAACCACCCCTTCGTCGGCCGGTGGCGATGCCGATGCGCTCGACCGGAATGCGGATGAGAGGAGTCGGGTGGACGACATGAGAGGCAGCCCCATGGGTGTTGGCAACCTGGAGGAGCTTATCGACGATGACCACGCCATCGTGTCCTCTGCCACCGGCCCCGAGTACTACGTCTCGATCATGAGCTTCGTCGACAAGGACCTGCTTGAGCCCGGCGCATCCATCCTGCTACACCACAAGTCTGTCTCCGTCGTGGGTGTTCTGACGGATGATACCGACCCCTCCGTTTCGGTGATGAAGCTGGACAAGGCACCTACCGAGTCGTACGCGGATATTGGTGGTTTGGAGTCTCAGATTCAGGAGGTTCGGGAAGCGGTCGAGCTGCCGCTGTTGCATCCGGAGTTGTACGAGGAAATGGGTATCAAGCCGCCGAAGGGTGTCATTCTCTATGGTTCACCCGGTACCGGCAAGACTTTGCTGGCAAAGGCTGTTGCCAACTCAACGAGCGCAACATTCCTGCGTATTGTCGGCTCTGAGCTTATTCAGAAGTACCTTGGTGATGGTCCCAGGCTGGTTCGCCAGCTCTTCCAGGTAAGATACCTTTGCGGCAGCAACATTCGAAGTCTACAGGTTTGCTAATATCGTGTCTCAGGTTGCCGCCGAGAACTCACCCTCCATCGTTTTCATCGACGAGATTGACGCCATCGGTACGAAGCGTTACGAGTCTACATCTGGTGGCGAGCGTGAAATCCAGCGTACTATGCTTGAGCTGTTGAACCAGCTCGATGGTTTCGATGACCGTGGTGATGTCAAGGTTGTCATGGCCACCAACAAGATCGACACTCTCGACCCTGCCCTCATCCGTCCTGGTCGTATTGACCGCAAGATTCTCTTCGAGAACCCCGACCGTAAGCCAGGCCTAGCCTATGCCTTCTCAAGATGAGTTGCTAATGTTACTCTGCAGAGAACACCAAGAAGAAGATCTTCAATCTACACACCTCCAAGATGTCCCTCAACGAGGATGTCGACCTCGACGAGTTCATCAACCAGAAGGACGACCTTTCCGGTGCCGACATCAAGGCAATTTGCTCGGAGGCTGGTCTAATGGCTCTGCGCGAGCGCCGCATGCGCGTCCAGATGGCCGACTTCCGCACCGCAAGAGAACGTGTGCTCAAGACCAAGAACGAGGGCGAGCCCGAGGGTCTCTACCTCTAAGCCACGGTTTCCTGCGATATGTACTGCGGAGGTTCAAGTGCGAGGAGTACGGATGGGGGGTTTGGGTATGACGGTTTCAACGGCATGGCATGCTTAGACGTACGCACGGGATCTGCTAGATGTATTAATAGGAGCGTATTTAACAAATTCGGCTTCTACAATTTTTGCCGTTGATGCCTCCGCATTCATTGAGCTCGCTACACTCACATGTGACCGCTTTACCAGACATGTACTAAACTTTCCGAGCCGCAATCTCGACGACGGAGGCGAATAAAAGCCGACTTCGCATCTTCCAACCCATCAGTCTTTCAACAGCATGGCACTAGTTGCAGTCCTCGTACAGCAGAACAATGAGCCACTTCTCTTCAAGTAATCCAGACATTGACTCCCCTGTCTCCTCCGGCGGCCGCAGTTATACGGTTGTTCTTGGGCCCCCCCGTTCTTGATCCGATGGACAGGTGCATCCGATAGACGCTGGAGATGCGGGGCTTTGCGGCATGCTGATAGTGGCGCTCAGCATCTCCGATTGCGGCTCCGCTGCGCGCATCCACGGTGATGCTGCTGAGAAACGTAAGGAGGTGGAGACGATGAATGTGGTCCGCTCAGGTGGAGTGGCGTTGAAGGAGCCAAAGCGGAAGCGAGTCAGCTCGTTAGAGCTGCACTCGACGTCAGTACTCGGCATGGCTGTTTTTCACTTGCCCGTAGGCGTGGTGGAGCGGAAGCTTGGAGGGGAAAGTTTAAGGCTCGGTTCTGTTTTCGTGTATGCTTGGAGGGGATCAAGTGGTGGGCCAGCTGCGTGGTCCTGCTTCGCACGGTAGTGTGCACGACGTGGCTTCGCTGGGGCTGATGAGGCTTGCAGTCACGGGGAGTGCTGGTTTCGCAGCACAGGCAGCGGTTGCAGCAGGGTCTTGTTTTTTTGCGGTTATAAGGGCCCCTTGCCTTTTTCTTCTAATCTTCGGAGTTGAGGAGAAACACGTCGCTGCAGCATTAGAAGTTTCCATGATGTTACTCGACCGAGGTTTCGCACTTGTGTTGCTCTCAAAGCGATCGAAAATCAGCTCCGTTTTCCGGTTGGCAAAGCTCATCTCAGCCCACGCGCGGACCGGGTCACCCAGCTAAAGGTTACGGGCATGATTGAGATATGAAGCTCGTCGTCAGCATCATGGTTTGATGGTTCTCTGTAGCAAATATCAGAGAATATTCAAAGGAGGATGCTCCGAGGTGTAATTAAGCGGTTGGCGGAAGGCGGAGGAGCATGTGGGGCGCCGATCAGCCGCCAAATGCCTGCAGGATGCTCACTCACTCTTGACTTGTCCCGATTTCTGTGGTTTAATGGCGCAAGTCATGGGCACTCCAAGAGGGATCACACAGTCTTCGAAAGCATGAGCGACACATAGGTGAGGGGTCGATTCTGATTGGCTCGGTGTCTGCGGCAATGGGCAATGGGAATTCGGCTATCGCTTATCGGCAATGCCCGCCTCCCGCTGACATCAGGAATGCAGGTGTTGTGGATTGTCCAGCATTTATATAAGGAAGAGCAGAAATTGCGTTCTGGGAAGCTTGGCTGCGCAATGTCGGTTCGCGTGTCCCTGGGCCAGAACAGTGCGATGCAGATGGCGGTGGTGAAAGAGCAGAAGAAGAGCAGAGACTTGCCTGGTCGAGGCCGGAGCCGGAGCGCGCTTGAATAATGGGCATTTTGCTGCGGACACCACCCCGGAAAGCCGGGCGGCTCCTCTCCTTTTAAACTTGTCGTCTGTTTCCAACCTTCTGGCACCCTCGTACATGATTTACCTGACGGCTATGGACGCTCCTCCGCCCTCCGCCCTCGGACCCACCAGCCAGTACTCGCGCCAGGTCGGCTTTCTCGCACGAGTGACCCCAGAGACGATCGGCTCACTAACCGTGTCAGCAGAGGGCGGCAACCGTGTGCACAACATGCCATTCGCGGAAGGTCAAATGCGATGCGCTCTACAAATATCCCTGCACAAGGTGCACTGAGAGAAATCTTGGCTGCACTCTGCGCGTCTCCCAGCGCAACAAGACAGACGCGTATGCCTGGCCAACACGCTGATGTCAAGTCCCGATGCTGACTAGCATGCGCCCGCAGCTGCCGGCGCGTTAGATGTCGCAAGCCTCGCGACAGAAGGCAACGAGACTCGCGCTCGCCGGTCGATGTCGGGAGTAGCTCAGCATCCTCCACCGCAACCCCGCCCGGAAACGCCGACGCTACAAATGCATCCGCCATCGCAAGCATCGCCAAAGTCATGGGCCGCTTCTCCGCCGAGGAGCCCGACTCTCTCGACTCCAGGGACGGGCTCATCCTCCACACCGAGGAGAGCGCCGCGTTGAGCCACGTTCTGAAGACCGCCCACAACGGCCCCGAGAACGGATACCGAGACTACCATCTCCAACTCGGCCGGCCTGTTACTTTGCCAACCACCGACCGCTACCGGGACGCCCTTTCAAGCTGTGACTCCACGACGAGAGATTTTCTCATGGCCAAAGGCGTATTTGACGTGCCACATGCGTCTCTAGCCGACCCTCTGGTGCAACTGTACTTCGACCACATTGACCCGCACATCCCGGTCATACACAAAGCCAACTTTCTCGAACAGTACCGCAATGGCATAGCGCCGCCTCTTCTGCTAAACAGCGTTCTCTTCCTCGGCTCGCACTACGCTGACAAACAACTCATCGCCGCCTCTCGGTGGTCGTCCGGCGCGGAGATGGCCCAGACCTTCTTTGATAGAGCGCGGCTGATTGCTGATTTTGAGCTGGAGCATGATCAGATAACGCTGATCCAGAGTTTCGTCCTTCTCGCTCAGAGATGGCAGAATTGCACCCAGGAGAGGAACCCGAGATATTGGATGAGCCGTGCAATCAATGTAGGGATGGCAATGGGTCTCTTTCGGAGGTGAGTTCTGGTCCACTAGCTTCAGCTCCTGTACTAAAGCGGTGCCACAGAGTGCGGACAATAAAACTTCCCAAAGCAAGGCAAAGGCTTTGGACTCGAATCGCGTGGGTCGTCCTGGTATGCGAACCCCAATCTTGTCTCCGGACCATGGCTGATTCCAGCTCCAGGTAAACGACAGGATCACCGCGTCAACCGTGCACGCCCCAGGCATCGTCGAAGGCGACTGGCTGGACGGACCAACCTTCCTCGAGGAAGCCGATTTCGACGAAAGCCCCGAGGGAGCCGACAGCACGCACATCCCCTCGCGCCCACCCAGCATCATCCACTACTCCATCGGCCTCATCTCCCTCGCCCGCCTCCGTACGTCTCCCCCACCCCACCCCCTCCACCCGCGCCAACATCCCCCCCCCCCACGCAGTCCGCGAAATCCTCCACACCCTCTACGCCGACCGCAGCCCTCCCCCAACCCCCCACACCCTCGCCGCCATCGAATCCCAACTCGACGCCTTCCCCGCCCCACACCTCGACGACCACGCCTCGCCTCTCCCCCCGCGCAGCTCATCCTCCCCCCTCCTCCGCTTCTGCCACCTCAGCGTCACCCTCATCTACCACCGCGCCCGCCTCGACAAGCACGCCACCAGCCCGCCCGCCCGCGCCCGCCACCGCGCCGCCCTGTCCCGCGCCGCCCACGCCGTCTGCGCCACCATGGCCCACCTGCGCGCCCGCAACCTCGTCGCCGCCTGCCCCGTCTACGTCGTGACCGGCCTGTTCCACGCCATGGCCGCGCTGCTGGACGCCGCGCCGGCGTGTCTGGGCCCGTTGCTGGACGACCTGGGCGTGCTGGAGCGGCGCTGGGCCGTCGCGGGGTGGGTGCGGAATGTGTTCCGGGAGGCGCTAGCGCGGTTGGATCAGGGGGCAATGGCGGAGGGGGGAGGGGGGATGGGGGTGGTGGAGGGGGCGAGGTGATGGGGTTTGAGGAGGGGTGGGGGTGGATGCGGCGGCGTTGACGTGGCTGCAGAGTCCGCGGTTTGAGCTGTTTGATCCGTTGTTTGATTGGGATTTTGAGGGGTGAGGGTTGCTGGGTGGGGGAAAGCTGTTTGTTGGCGGGATTAAGGGTGGAAGGGGGAGTGCTCTGTGCTGTTAGGCGTTTTCAAACCTGTTGCGTATGAGTATTGCTAGTTACAAACTTACAAGAGGAGGAATTGGATGCTGAGTGCCGGCGAATAGGTAAGCTCGAACTCTACTCGGATGCAGATGTGCTTTGCCGTACCCACCACACCCGTCCGGGGGAGTTATTCAGCTGTCCCACGGATGCCTTATGCACGTGTCTGGCCGAAGGACCTCTCTGCACAGTCATTTCTTCTGCAATTCAATGAGGCGAATGGCATGTGGCTGCACGATTAGTCTTTCCTTGGCTGTGTTCGAATTTCAATGTGCGCTTTCTCGCGTAAGCTGGAGGAGCGACTTCCTTCCCGGTTTGGTCAAAGGTATTCGGGCGCCACACTTCGGGGGAATCGGTGCCTAGCTTGACTTCCGGGAGATTTGTTTCTGTATTTGTGCGTGGAAGAGGGTGGAACGATTTTATTTTTATTTTTTTGATTGGGCAGAGCAGGTGCTGAACAGGCAGGCTGGATCATGGGTACGTATAAATGCGGGGGAAGTCGGGCCAGGGCGGCTGGCACCAGTTCGGCCCCCACCTGAAAGAAGTTACATGTGTCTTGGAGCACATCTAATTTTATCGACCGTCTCTGGACTAAGGAGAATGGCGCGAAATGTTTAACACATTGCCGGAAGAGTTTCCTGAAGAGACAGGAAACACTGATAGATACTGTAAGGACCCCGCAAACACCGTTCAAGCCCGCAGTGTCGACTACTGATGACTCTGCCGTATAGAAGTAGTAAGTCCGTATGCTCAGCGATACAACATCATTCTGCGGAAAATACTTTGGTCACATAGCCGCACAGACTGGTACTGATCATCCCATCCGACTCGCCTGCTGCCGGATATCCACTGAGTATCTCACCGCGCAACACCTCTAGAACTTTCACGGCAAAAACCGACGCCTACCGACAAGTTTGCGCACCCACGGCTTCGCACGGTCCATGCCGCGCCTGAAACCGTCGCCGAATGGCTGCAGAACCATGCTCGCTCGATTCGCTGAGTAGCTGCTGTGGCCGGACGTGCGATTCGAGTTGCACATGGCGTCCGAGAAGTTCGATATGTTCTCGGAACTTCAAGCATCAGTGGCGGGGGTGTGCTCAACGCTGCCGGCACTGGAGGAGCTGATGCGGACGACGCGATGCCGACGAGGGCTTGCACGCACAGCGTGCGAAGTAGGAGCTCAGGTGCGAGCAGTGGTGGTTACAGTAATGAATTGGGGGTGTGGCCAAGAAGGATATTATCGGCGGGCCTGCATGCTCATCAGTCTCGCCGCTGGCGCGGCACTAGAATTGAGTTCGTGTGAAACCAGTCAACACCAGATATATGCACGAGTGAGGTGAGAGCCAGGTCGGGTAACGCTGACGCCCCGTCGGCGAGACCAAGCCCGACACGACACGCCGCCGTTTCACGGAGGCCTGCAGCCGGCAGCTCGACGGAGCAGAGAGATGCCGGGCTAAACGGCAGACTCAGACAGCTCGCGCCGCGGAGAATGCAAATGCGGCGTGCGGCTGAAGGATGGTGCCTGGATCGGCGGCGGGACTGGGTCGGGACGATGCAAGCAAGGGCGACACCATGGGCTTACTTCTTACCCTCCCAGCAGGGCTGCATAACTTCAAACGTCTGCGCTAGAGGGCTTGGCGACGGGGTCGCCTTGGCCGGCTTGGCTTCTGTCAATTCTTCTGGATTCTCGTGGGGGAAAGCTGGGCGTTGAAAGTCTCCGAGCTGGTGTGCCGATCGTGGTCGACACGGCGCGGCGCCACGGCTGAGCACTCGCGGGCCAGCCTCGTCGGGAGCACAGAGCCTGAGAAGGCTTCGCGAAGGCGACGACGGGCAGGGGACGACAGGTGGAGCCTGCTTGCGACGGAATGGCTCAGGGCGGCATGTGAGAGGCGAGGACAAACGGACGTCGGACGCGCGGCGGGCTCGTCGGGGAACGGGCCCGTGCTCGGGGTGTTGGGGCGGGCGACGCCGTTCCGCCCGCAGGGATGCACACATGCATCCCGCGGTACGTGCAATTTGAGTTTGGCGGCGTCGGACGGCCGCCTGCTGGAGGCTTGGAGCGGCGGATGGTGCTGCGCTGGTGGCTGGCCCAGCGGCCTGAGGAGCACAAGTGAGAGCTAAGGAAGGACCCCGATTGCGTGCTTCCTAATCATGACGTCGTCACCTCCCGCGCCGTCCCTTCTCCAGTCCTTATCAACAACTTCCGTCTCTCCCAATTTCCCAGCCCGCTCCCCAGTCTCGCCCTCCAGGTATATCACCACCGCCGCGCCGTGTCACCAATGCGGGCCTCCGTTGGCGTCGTCTGAGCCCCGGACTTGCTGTTGGGCTGCCGCGCACAGCCGCCGAGCTTCTTTCCAAGCTGTCCACACGGCAGCCGCGGATCTGTTCTTTGTTTACGCCATCTCCTTGGCCCTCTCGTGGAAGCGTCAATTCACATTCGACCCCTTTTTCTCGCGAATAAAGGCTGGTCGTCCCCGCTGCGTGCCGTAACACGACCACAGCCGAAGTCGCACACGACTGCAACACCGCCAGCCATGGCACCCTCGTCGCACGTCTGGCGCAAGCTCACAAACACCCTCCAAATCACTCCCGACTATTCCGTGGCGCCGGTAGGCCTCCATTGGCGGAGCAACACGTTCTTCATCATTGCAACTGTTGCAATTGGCCTCTTCACTGATCTTTTTCTCTACGGCCTCATCGTCCCCGTCCTGCCGTACATGCTGCATGACAGGCTGCATGTCCCCAAATCCGCCACTCAGCCCTATGTTTCAGGGCTGCTTACCGCCTATGCCGCAGCAAGCGTTCTGTTCAGCCCTGTGGCTGGTGTTCTGGCCGACCGAGTAAGCACCCGCCAGGCTCCGTTCCTGCTGGGCCTGCTGAGCTTGCTTGCCGCGACGCTGTTGCTGTTCTTGGGGGGCAATATTGCCGTGCTTGTCATTGCTCGAGCTCTGCAGGGAGTAGCAGCTGCCGTGGTCTGGACCATCGGGTTGGCTCTGTGCCTTGAAACCGTCGGCTCAGATGATTTGGGGAAGACTATCGGATCGGTAAGTTCTCCCTCGCTCTGTTGATGGATCCAGCGTCAGCCGTTCTCTGATACCCTCAAAGATCTTTAGCTTCATCTCTGTGGGGAATCTGATGGCTCCGGTTTTGGGTGGGGTGCTTTACGAGAAGGCCGGCTACCCTGGCGTATTCGGCATTGGTTTTGCCATTCTCGCTGTTGATTTCATCATGCGTCTACTTGTGATCGAGAAGAAGGTTGCTGTGCGCTACGAGACCAAGGATCCGACACGGGGAGGCTTGAACCAGGACCTTCGCCCAGAGACTCGTAGCCGTGACGGGGGCGCTGGTGAAACTGGAGACAACGAGGAGACTCCTCTATTGTCCAAGAACGAGCAGGACTACTACAAGATCTCATCAGATCAACCCGCAATCGCGCGAAAGATCAAGCTGCTTCCATGTCTCAAACACCCTGGACTTGTCACAGCCTTCCTGATCGCCGGCATCCAGGCGTTCCTCCTTGGAGCCTTCGACGCAGTAAGCATCCCTGCCTCCGCCCACCCAATCCCAACTAATCTTCCCAGACCGTCCCCACCGTCGCCGAGCAATACTACTCCTTCACCTCGCTCAAATCCGGCCTTCTCTTCCTCCCCCTCGGCGTCTCCGACTTCCTCCTCGGCCCCCTCTTCGGCTGGGCTGTCGACCGCTTCGGCACGAAGCCCGTCGCCACCTTCTCCTACCTCTACCTCGTCCCCATCCTCATCCTCCTCCGGCTCCCGCGCCCCTGCCCCTCCTCCCCCTCCTCCCTCTCCCTCCTCTCCTCCATCCGCCCCACCACGCCCCCCACCACCGCCTCCCTCAAAACCCTCGCCGCCTGCGCCGACCCCACCAAACAAATCGCCACCTGGTCCGCCCTCCTCTTCCTCGCCGGCATCGGCCTCGCCGGCACCAGCGCCCCCAGCATCGTCGAGGCCGGTGCCATCGTGCGCAGGTTCCACGAAAGCAACCCCGCCTTCTTCGGCGCCGACGCCCCGTACGCCCAGCTGTACGGCGTGAGCAGCATGGTCTTCAGCGCCGGCCTGACGGTCGGCCCGCTCGTGGCCGGCGCTCTGAAGACGCGGCTCGGGTACGGCGACATGAACGCGGTGGTGGCGGCGGTGTCGGCGCTGACGGGCGTGGCGGCGTTTGTGTGGATTGGGGGGAGGGCGGGGTGGGGGGATGTTAGGAGGGTGGGGGATCGGGGGTGGTGGAGGGGGGGGGGGAGAGCGTAGGGTTAGTTGGAAGAATTGGATTGGGGAAAGGGTGTAGGGGAGGATTAATGGTTGTGGGAAGGCTGGGGCTGCGAACGGGTCAAAAATACAATAGGCGTTCTGGAACAGGCAGCATCGTTAAGAGGTAGATTCATGGTATCATACGGAACCTCGAGTAGGACAAGACAAAAGCAATTGCGCTTAACTTCCGACTGATTCAATTTCTCTTCTCGCGAAAGTCCATGATTGATATTTCTGCCTCGGTGATGCGCCAGGCTTCCTACTGCTTGCCGGCCGGGGAGGACGGTTGAGCATCCAGTATTGAAGTTGGGTCTCAGGTAGATTTCCTGTTTACAGCACACCTCTTCATCAACCAAGGAGGTTGGATATCATCATTGACAGATGGCGATGAAGATGCTTTCTTCTTAACCTCTTTCTTCTGGGTAAGTACTTACGGGAATCTGACACGATGAAACAGTGTCTAGAGCACGGCAGGAAAGACAAGCAGTATCCTTGCTCGAATATTTCCTGAAGCCAGATCCGAAGAGGCTTGTTTATTGCTTTTCCTCGCACTCAAGGTTGGAAGCACGGCGAGCTGTTTTTACGCTGCGTCGGAGGTTGGCAGATGTGGTCACGCGGAGAGCCGTGGACACCAGGCGCTTTCAGTGCGGTGTCACAATATCCTGAGAGCCGAGAGTGGGAAAAGGGCGGCTCTGAACTTCTATCGAGTGCCCTCTTCCACGTGGCCCTGGCTCGGGCATCATGTCCAACGAGCATATCCGTAAAAGCCTCACAGACGAGCACGAGCAACAATCCAAAGACAAGCAACCAAGAGGATCCACGACCTTCTCCGCGACACCACGATGTCCGCATCAATCCCACCACAGCTCAACCCATCCCCCGCCGCCCACACCGTCGCACCCGCCACAAAAAAAAAAAAAAACGTCAGCCAGCCGCCGCTTCGTTCGAACCACCCACAATCCATCCGCCCCAGCGCCCTCGCCACCTCGAAAACCAGCATCGATTCGTGACCTCCGTCCGCGTCGCGCCCGTCCAGGCCGACGAGCAGCGGACGGCGACGCCCTCCTGGGCCGCCGCGGCGACGAAGGCGATTATCGGGTTCTTGACCAAGCCGGCGGCGGTTCTGATGGTGCTGGTGGTGGCGTTCCGGTGGCCGAAGAGGATGTGCCAGGGCGGCGGTGGGGGGAGGGCGAGGAGGGTGGTGGTGGGGCGGATGGTCGTGGTTGGGACGATCGTCGAGTGGATTGGGCGAGGGGATGGGGGACGGTGCGCCGGGCCTCTTGGGCGGAGAGAAACTATCCGCTGAAATTGATCTTCCCGCTCCTTGCGGGAGGTGGCCTCGCTAAGCGTGGAATACGGGGCTGGAGTAGCATTGGGTCTGCTTTTCTTTGGGGGGCTTCGATACGCCGCAACCTTTCCGCTTCGAGGACGTCCGCGGTTTGGTTGCGCATGGTAATTACTTGAGAATATTGGGAACACAAGCTTCCGGGAGCAGTTTTAAGGTACGAATCTCCGATTTCGCGCGTATCCAATGCTGCTGAGAAAGCTCTGAGCTCTTCGTAGTCCCTCTCGGGGTTAAAAGCAAACATGTATCGACGGGGGTAGGCGAAGTGAAGCGAAGCGATTGAGCGATCCTCGAAAACCTTATACTTAAGCGTAAGGGGCTACGTTGCGCCAAACCAAAACAAACAACGGTTTGGTTACCACGGAGGGCACAATCCGTCGTACCGATTGACACCTTCAGCCTTTTCCCAGCCAGCCACGCGAACGTTGAAGAATTTACCCGTGTCCACGCCAGTCACGCGGAGTACGATGTCCAAGGTGGCTGTAGAGCCCTCTTCGATGGTCAAGTCCGCGGAGGAGCCGCCGAGGTCGGTTTTGATCCACTGTTTTTGGGGAGTGTCAACGCCCCTGCAGAGCCCTGCGAAGGTATTGACGAGTGTGGTGACTTACGCCAGGTGAAATGGCAATGACGGTGAATCCCTCGTCCTCGAGAGCTTGTGACCATTGCACAGTGAGCATGTTCAAGGCAGCTTTGGACACTTTGTATGCTGGGACGGGATTGAGTTTGTACGTTGGAGCCGTTGTTATGGATCCGAAGGTGGAAGAACTGAATTCGTCAGTTCCAGCCCCAACAAAAGGGATAGTGCGCCTACATGTTGATGACTTTCTTGGGGCTACCCTTCCTAAGCAGTGTCAGGAATGCAGTACTAACGTATTGCACACCGGTGACGTTGATGTTAAAGACCTTTTCGAGATCCGCCCTGTAAAAGTCAGCTAAGGAGTACGTTCAACGCCGCCAGAGACGCATCCCACCCACATTTTTTCGACATCGGTAATGTTGCTCATGATTCCAGCATTGTTGATTAGCACTTCAAGGCCCTTTCCCTCAAGAGACTTCTCGACGTGGCGTGCAGCTTCCTTGGCACGCTCTTCGGAGGTGACGTCAAGTATAATGTATTCAACCCGACCAGAAGATTCAGTGATAAGCCTGTTTAAACTTTCGGTTTCACTGCGGGCGGAGCCAAAGACTTTGCTGACCTCTGAAGAAGGCTTGGAAGCAAGAAGAGCGGCGATTGCAAGGCCAAGGCCGCGTGAAGAGCCAGTAATAAGGTAGGAAGCCATATCGATGTCTGGCTGGTCAGGCTGGTATGAAGCTTAGATTGTGTGAATGGAATGAATATAATGAAGTAGCAGCTTGGATATGAGCACTCTCTCCATTTATGTACATCAAAGCAAAGAGCCTCAGAAATCGCGGAAGGGAAGATTCAAAGTGTCTCGAGTTAGATAAGCGAAATCCCCTACGAATAGCGTCCAGCTTATAAATCACACAGGAAAGAGAGGATAGGTTGGCACAGTGTTGTGTGGATGAAGTAGGCGCGAAGGATCGAAGGATTACGCCAAGTTTTTGTCAGCGCCAAGGCAAGGCCCTCAATTGAGAAGATTGAGGAAGAATGGATTACCGGATCAGGACGGTCGGCCAATCAACAATTTTCTTTATTACCGCTAATTTGATTTCCCGCAGGGCTAACCTTTTGCGTGAGAACAGCGCGTAATGTAACGGAGAGATGGCGGAGCTAGATTAGACGGAGGTAGGGTGGACGGAGTTAATCGAGCTCGTGATGATGAGATCCCAAAACGGTCAACAGAACGCCGTGCAGTTTCCGTCGTCAGTCGCGCTTCCTTAGCCTCTAAAAGACATTGCTGTCCTCCTCGAACAAGTATCGAACACATTCCACTGCCATCTGCCCAAATTGTTCCGCCTGAATGCGTCTCATCCGCCATACCGTTGGCCTGCCCATCTTGACCCACGCACCGTACGCATCTTCCAGGTCGCATAGCGCCTGCGACATATCCTCCGATGTCTTGATCGACTTCTCCTCGTATCTCCAATGCAAATGTGCAACCCATAGGTCTCCTTCTTTGTTCAATATGTAAGGAAGGCACTTCCTATGACAGAAAAACAGAGACCCGTTAGCTTGTGTGCAAACCTAAAAGGGTATTATAAAGCAAGCATTTCCGTCGCCAGTCGAGAAGACTCGCGCTGGATACTACAGGTTTGTCGTGCACACTTTTGACCATAGAACCTACCAAAATCTCCGGTCACGCTGAAACTTTTCGCTGATCTCAAGCGGTCCATCTTCCAAGCGAGCCCGACTCTGCCGCATTTCAAGGATGCTGAGTGCCGGTCTTGTCTCACACATGGCCACTGATTTCTTGAAAACAAGCAGTCGTAAGAGTGGGTTGGGCTGAATGGCGAGAAATTCGACCCATAGCGTCCTTTCCCTTTCATCCCAGTCCTGAGAAGAATAGGAGGTGTGATCATTGAGTACGAGTGAGAGGTTTCGTAATGAGGTGCAAGCTCCGAAATCATCCATGCTGAACTTAGCGGGGAAGTGGCGGACGAGGCCCGTAACCTCGGCACCGTCATCGTGGCAGTCGGGGATATGAATTTCGAGGGATTTGAGGAATTTGCTATGGAACGAAGGCCATATAGGCGTACCAAAGCTGCACGCCGTACAGCCTGTCGACAGGATCGGGTCGCTGGTCAGGAGGTGGAAGCATGCGTAGCGTTGGACGTAGGTGTATTCGCGGAAGATGGTCTCGAGACACTCGTCGTGAAGCTGGTGATTAACGAAAAGAATTTTCAGTACGTCCGTCCATCTTGGTCGCTTTTGTTTGGTCCTGAGGGTCGCGATGGAGCTGGAGCCGAAGATGTACCAAAAGTAGATCTTGTCTCGTAGCTCTCGTGGGAGATCGAGAAAGCCTGTTGTGGTCGTCATTCTCTGTTAGCTGAAAATTCTCACGTAAAGGATGGAGGCTTTGGGGTTTCGAGAGCATGGGGCCTTTTAAAGGTCTCGCATGCGACAGAGAGCCATGGTTCAGGAAATTTCTTTTGGCGGTTCCTCCACGGCATACCCTGGTATTACTACGTAAGTGACCCACCAACGGCGCGCATCTCAGGCACATAAAGCTACATTGCAAACAACACGATGCGCCTTGCGATTGAATTTCGTCTTTGACCTCAGCATGCGGCATCCAGATCCCCGCCGAACAGTGTCGCGAAATCAAGTCTCGATTTTCAGTCGTGATTTAATCATACTCTTCGGTCTAAGGATTAGTCCAGATTGTGTGCAGCATCTCTGCAACACTCTCCTCCACTTCCGCCAGATTACACCGCAGATACGCATTAGCCCGTGGAAAAGGAGCGCCGTTAAACATTCGCCCGACTGTGGACTTTACCCCAAGCCACACGAGAGACTACGAGAGATCTCACAGAATAGCCGTGATATCCGCAAGGCAGGAAGTCTTCTCCAACCCATTGTATTCCGGACCCTCAGAAAAACACTCAGCAACAACCTGGATCTCGGTGCAGTTCATCCAAGACGGGTCCGTGTTGTAGACGGGATCAGTGCCCCACTTCGCCCGGTTGGTCCAGTACAAATTCACCCACACCGGCGAGTAAGTGGTCAAGTTGCACGCAACGAGCGAAGCGCCGGTGCCGACCTCCTCCAGCACGGGAGCGCCGTCTGCGTCCGCAATCCGCGTCTCTGCTTCGTCAGCACCGAGCAGCTGAACGCCTGGGATCTCCACGGACGTCAAACCCGCAACCGTTCAGTCGTTGTACTGGAATCCGAATTGAGTCGCCCGGTCCGGAAAGCTTCCGCGGACGCGGGGCTTGTCCCCGTCGGTCTGGGTGTAGAATGTGTCGCCGCCCCTGCTGTATGCGCGTCCGGGGTTCCAGAGGACGCCGCACAGCCAGTCTGCGGGGTCGCCGTGCGTGTTGACGGGCAGCTTTCGGAGTTCCACGGGCCAGCCGTGGACTTGAGGGGTGGCTTCGTTCTTGGGGCCGGTGACCCTGACGCGGAGTTTGTAGTACAGGGAGGAGTCTGCGGCAGAGAACGAGGGAAGGGCCGCCAAAAGGCCAAGGGCTGCGGTTGTGGTCGTAAAAGGAATCATCGTAGGTTTCAACGTGATGGAAAATGTTCGAGATTCGGTGGATGTCGATTGACCCCATACACCACGATCTTCCGTCTGCTTTTATCCACGGCAGATGCCAAGAGCCCGCATTATTGAATGACACCACGCATACGAAGGTGTCACTCTGTCGCTCACAAGAACTTCGAATGTGGCTGACCGCTAAATTTTCGGGCGAAAATGGCTTCTTCACCCGTATAAACATAGTCTCCTAAGCTTCACAAGTACTGCATACAGTTTTAGACATGGTGCGAGAAGGATGCACGGCGGAGGTCATTTATAGGTTCCAGAATATCTCTAAAAAGCTAAACCATCTTTTATTAGCTGCTATTGAACTCTCTAGCCTTTCTTTGTCTTTTAGATATGCAGTGAGAGTCCGTGCAAACCCGAAGATCCTGCGAGATCCTAGGTCTTGCGCGCTAAAGATAGCAACAAGGGCTTTCTCGATTATGGTTCCCCCGGAGCGGGCGACGACAATTACCGCCGAAATCAGCCCATTCTCCATTCGCACACCGCATAGAGTGCATGTCGGCCTTGAGTGGTGTCCTGTAGTGGATCATGCATGGTGACGCTTGCTGGGATCAATGCTGATTATGGTCGGCACTGCGTTGACAGCAAGAACATCACGAGACAAGACGTGAAAAAGGAGCAACATCCTGGTAATAGGACCGGGGCTAAAACCTCCATGGCCTGGACCGCAACTTCCTCCGATATAGCAGAGATACGGTTCAAGTACATCTTCGTGCGCTCGACTGGACAAACTGACGAGAGACTCTCGAGCGGAAATTTGGGGCCTGAAGAAGTGCTCGATCCGTGCGTAGTCACCGGCTTTGGTCTCTCTCAGCCTTTGAAGCCAATACAAGAAAGGAAAAGATGTAAGGAGAGAAATAGCAAACATCAGCCAGACTTCCAAAGGCCGCCGAGACATGTGATCTCAGAAGGTCGCCTCCAACAAACTCCTTCATGACACCTCCCTATCGTCCAGATCACACTGCAACAACATTTCCGCCGTCGTATTTCCCTTCCTGGTATACCCCTCCACAAACATCTCTCCCCATTCCCCCACCGTATTGTCGTACGTAGTCTGCGGCTTCGTCCTGCAAAACCCACACATCAACTCCTTCACCTCGGCCATCAACCCCAACCGCGGATACGCCTTCACAACCGCATCATACTCCTCCCAACTCAAGATCCCCGCTGGCACCGTCCGATCCGGACCCTGAAAGTCCGCCCAACTACCCACACCCCGTCAGCACCGCCACAGGAAAAGAAAAAAAAAAAAAACACCGACGCCCGGACTCACATCCCAAGCGCCGCGGCCGCCACGGGGGGCTCCTTCCAAAACACGACGCTCCCAGTCGTATGCAGCGCGATGGCATCCCACACGCGCTGCGTCTTCCGGCCCCTGCACCCGTCCGCCGCCTCGTCGTCCCAGCCCGCCGGAGCGTTCGCGCCCAGCCACGCCGCCGCCGCGTCGGCGCCGTCGACTTCGAAGCGCTTGTCGGCGCTGACGCACGCGCCCGTCGGGTCCCAGCCGAGGTCGTGCAGGAGGGTGGAGAGGGCCAGGACTTCGGGGTCGACGGCGTGCAGGTGGGGGAGCTGCGGGGAGCGGGAGATGAGCGCGGCGAAGAGCCAGGAACGGGTGACGTGGTTGAGGGCGGTGGGGGAGACGTGGGCGGCGGCGAAGTGGAGGGCGGAGCGGACGAGGGGGGTGGTAGAGAGGTGGAGGTGAGGGAGGGTGGGGAGGGAGGGGAGTTCTGGGGGGGTTTGGGTGGTCATGCTGGTGGGGGTTGGATAGGGGGTGTTTTTTTTTTTTTGTGGAGGGGCGGAGCGGTTGTGTCGTTTTGGGGGTGAAGAAAGGTGCTGCGCTCGCACTAGGCCGGTAATGGTGCAAGGAGGTGTTGGGAGATGGTGTTGAAATGGATTGTATGATATGACAGCCTTTTTGGCCTCTTCAGCTCACAAGAGACGTTCAGATGATATTTCGCGGACATCTTTATATGTATCCCCACCAAGGGCGGGGAAGCCGGTTCGTCCGACCCTTGCAGAAGATCAGTAAGACACTATCCCAAAAAAGCAACTCCAACACTCTCTTTGCAGAAAGATTACTTATCATATCGGCATGGCTTACATATGCGAGATACGATGCCCAGAGACAGCTGCGCTTTTTCAGCAGAGAGATCATTTGAGGCAGCCATATTTCAGCAACTCTGAGTAGCTGTGGCTATTGATCGTCGGCCGAGACGTTCATCGGAAGCCGAGGGCGAGGCTGTAGCCTAGTTTGTTTTAGAACCTGCATCGGAGGAACAGCGGATGCGGTGGGGTTGTGGAATTACTGTTTCTGGAAGTTGCTTCACCGTCTTTTCATTTGACGTCAACTTGAATATCAAATAAGTATTCCAAATAGAGACCGCACCTTTCTACACCACCATCGTGATGGTCAAGTCGACCGCTCACCTCAGGCGCTATTTACCGTTCTTAGCAATTGCCTCAGGATTAGCGCCGACTCTTCTCGACCAACGACTGACAAGCACAATCGCGTTGGGTGCAAAGCATTAATCCGGACAGTGAGTCAACTGCCTGTCTGCTCACGGAGCTGAAATCAGCAAGCAATAGCCTCGTGATATGCATATCATTCCATCCTCCAGAGCGGAGTAACCCATCTAAGCAATGAAAGCCGTTGTGCCCAATCCTAGCATGTCATACCGTAGCCTCGCGGCTTACATTCGTGATGTCCTGTCACGTTCCGAGTCTTAAAAAGCATGCGCCGACAGAATGACCCAAAGGAAACCACCGCATCTATCCAATAGACCCCGAATGACAAGTCCATTCCAGCCACCCATCGACTACAATCCTCTAACCCAATCGCTAGCCCAAAGAAGCACCCGACTACACTGATGAAGCAGACCTGGGTATGACGCGGATGTCTCAGTCGCAAAAACAGGGAGAAAAGTAAAATGCATCATGGAGGGAGTAGGAATGTAATGGGGGAAAAGGTGAACGGTCCGCCGTGTATCCACAATCTTTATTATTGCGGACTAACCAAGCCTTCGGCCTCGGTAGAAGCCATTGTTCCGAGCAGTGGGTATCGGCAATGGAGGCCAATGCGCAGAACGCTGGAAATACCCGGACCGCGCCGGATGATGTGACCCATGACGTGAGGATGGTGGGTCGAAGAATTGGCATGTGAAAAAGAGACCACCTACGCACCGCCAGTGACCGTTTTCACCAGCTTCAACGTCTTGATCACCACATTTCCCACCATTACCAACGCAGCGCCGGGGATGAAAATTTGCAAGAACTCGAATGGGCTCTTCGGCCGGACCTCGGTCTCGATGTAGCCTCTGCCCTCGCTAGAAGACTTTTCCTTGTCCAGTTTTGCCCAGCCATTGAGGCCTTTGCCCGTCTCGTAGCGTACGCCTTCGTAGTCAGCAGGGAAGCGGCCGGTTTGGAGGTAAATCTCAAGAAGGTCGTCCTTCTCGCGCCAGCGCTGCTGAACCCACTGCTCAAAGTCGGTCTGCGAGGACAACGGGATGTCCCTGACGGCGAAACGACGCCAGTGAAGGTTGACGGACCGTGGAGGCCTGCCTTCGAAGTAGGTTGACTTTAGGGTGAAGAGGTCTTGGCCATATTGACCACGGCTGTCCTTTGTTAGCAACAGGGTCCTCAGAGCTTGGCGTGTTACTCACGGCACTCCCTCGTATGCCATGGTGCAATCATACACCCACTCAGTAGTACCCTTCAGCTCTTGCAGGCAGAAAAACAGGCCGGTGCTCCTTGGCAGAAGAGCATGTCTCAGGTCACTTTGACCGCTCTTTTCAGCCCAGCGCGCGCTCGAGTCTCGGCCGTTTGAGGAAAGATTTGTGCCTTCCGGGAAGATGAGCAACCACATGGGATCCAAGTCGTGGTCGCCGGACATGGGACCCTTGTGGCGGGCATTAAGCTTTTGCAGGCGGTGCTGGAAGCGGGGTTTGTCTGTTGCCCACTTGCGGGATAGGAAGATGAAGCTGAAGAACTGCATGCCAGTGCCGATTATGGGGATGTACTTGAGCGACTCCTTGAGGATGATGTACAAGTGGCCATGCATACGCGAGGTGTAAGCAATCCACCACAGATACAGCCAATCGGTGTAGATCTGCCGCGTGTCAACAACGTCTCCCAGGCAGCATGCAGAGATATAGGGCGTACCTGGTGGTTTGCGATTAGGACCATGCGGTCAGGAAAATCGCACTCCAGGCGGCCGTCCTCGGTCTGCCGAAGCTGTCCGCGCACGCTCTCGTCGCCACTGACCCTCACGACAGTGGGCGACCACCACTGAGTCATGGTGGTGATGAGCAGGCCGAAGTGCTGCTTGGTGACTGCCATCCAGGCATAGTACCAGTCTCTGCTGTAGAAATATAGCGGGGCACCGATGAACTGGGTCAGGTTGATACTAAGGCCGAGTAAGAACCTATTTGTTTAGTCAAGCGGCTTCGAGAGCGTTCATCACTCACCACACGCAGCTGCCCATGAAGTATACACCGAACAGGAACATGCGCAAGGCCTGCTTGGGCCCGCCATGCTTGACAGGGCCGGCGGGATGCACCACCTTGCCCGTGTCAGCGCCGTGTTCGTGCAGGTCTTCGGGCGGTATGGGCTGCGTCTGCTGTGTAGCAGTGGTATGCCTGTGCTTCAGGCCGTCGGCGTCCATCTGGAAAGATCTGCGGCAGGCGGAGTGAAGAGCGGCAGGCGGACGGTGGAGGTCGAGGGTGCAGGCGTCGCGTGGACAGGCGCGGTGAGGCGGAGTTAAGAACGGAGGACTGGAGTGTGGCGGATGGGCACGCGACGCCGTTGGTAGCGAGGCCTGTGAGGAGCTCAGGGTCAGAGGGGCAAGAGAGGCTGCCTGGCCAGAGGCATCATCAGAGGGGTCCTGCGAAGTGGAAGGCCCGAGAAGGCTGCGCTGGGAGGCAGGCGCCCACGGATGCGGTGAAGCGCAAAGCGACGGGCCGGCAAGTTGCGAAGCTCCAGCGGATGCGCGCCGCGTCGTGCAGGCATCGCGGAGGGCGGACGGAGAAGCATGGGCCACCGCCCTGACATCAGAGCCTGTCCGCCGCTCAACACCAGCGCCCACCCAGCGCGCGCGCGTCACGAACAGCGCGCCGACGTGTCGGCATGCAATAACACCATCCCGTGCGCATTCCTGGCCCGAGCATGGCCTATCCCTGACCCCACGTCGCTTGCCCGCTTCCCGCGTCACACCCGTCACGAACGACACCCGCAATGCTCCCGCCGCTCCCGCTGCGCTTGCTCCAGCGCACGGGACGGAGGGCCTTTTCGCGCTCCGCGCGTCGCTGTGAGGTCATCGAGCTTCCACACGCCGGCGCACTGCCCGAGCGCAGCCCTCCCACATACCAAGGTGAGCAGAGATGAGGCCTGTCGGAAGCACATGGTGAGCACAATGTCCTTATCTTCGACGATCAGCAACTGCCTCAGCGGCATCCGCCAGAGGACTCCATGCTGACTGCACCTAGCAACGCGCCAGCATGACCTCCTCGGCCTCCACTGGCACTCGCCCCTGCGCGCCGTGCTGCTCATGAAGAAGGAAGAGGCGCCGCACGTCACTGACTCGCTCATCGAGTTCGCCTACCACGTCCAGACAACGTATCCCGATGTGAACCTTCTGCTCGAGCCCAGCGTTGCCCGTGCCATCCACGAGCGTCTCCCATCGCCCATTTACTCGCTACCCACCCAGAACCGTGAGGCTGAGAAAGTACTCCACGACAATGTCGACCTCATAACCACATTGGGTGGAGATGGGACAATCCTGCATGCTGCGGGTCTATACGCAAACTCCCAGCGAGTCCCGCCAATCCTCGCCTTCAGCATGGGTACTCTGGGATTCCTAGGAGAATGGAAGTTTGCCGAGTACAAGCGCGCCTTCAGGGAGGTCTACATGTCCGGTGCCAGCGTTGCTCTCGAGCAAACACTTGGCACATCCTCAGCTGCCGGCACCGAGAACATCACCAAGGTGGCAGAGGATCCGTGGGCTTCGCTCCGTGGAAAATTCATGGGCACCAACCGCCATGCCCGTATTCTCTTGCGCCATCGTCTCAAGGTCTCCGTCCACACTCCCGCGAGCCTCTCAGCAACTGCTTCCTCCAAGAAACCCATGTTGACAGGCAAACATCCCTCTCTTGCAACTGCTCAAACCCTCGCCCGTGGCAATCACAAACTCCCACCTTCCCCACTCTACGCTCTCAACGAAATCATCTTGCACCGCGGCCGCGCTCCGCACTTGACACAGATTAGCATTAGCGTCAACGGGCGACACCTAACAGATGCTATTGCGGATGGTCTCATCATTGCTACACCCACCGGTAGCACCGCCTACTCCCTGTCGTCAGGCGGCTGCATCGTGCACCCACTTGTCCCATCCCTCGTACTTACCCCCATTTGTCCGCGCAGCTTATCATTCCGCCCGCTGGTGCTACCGGCCAATGCAGAGATCACATTGCGAGTTGCGGAGAGCAACAGGTCCGAGGGTGTAGACGTCAGCATCGACGGCATGCGTATGGAGGAGCCGCTGGGTCGTGGCGGAGAGGTGCGCATCACAGGAGAAGACGTGGGACTAAGGGCACTAGGCAGAGGCGAAGGCGGAGTCATCATGGGTGGCGTACCGAGCATCGTGCGGGGAACGAACGGCGGATCCAGAGGGGAAGACCACTGGGTTGGAGGGCTCAACGGTCTGTTGAAGTTCAACTATCCGTTCGGGGAAGAAGTCTGAGGACGAGACACGGAAGCAGATATAGCGAGCCACGCCGTGACACCAGCGCCAACCCGGAGACTATTTTTAGAGGAGTTCGCATTTGATTTACGGACGCAGCCAGGCGGGAAGAACGGACCGCTGCATCTAGATCTCTCCTCATCTATCCATCAGTGTTTCTAGTACAATCCTTGCAGGCCTAGTGCGGATCCTGCGTGCGCTATGGCGTACTTGTAGCAGATTTTGGGGTGGTACGCACCGGCGGCACGGACTTGCGCGCTGCCGTTCATTTCCTCCCACCGCAAAGGCTGCCCCAACCCAACGCACCAACCACTCACCGAACTTAAGGTTTGTGGAGAAATCGGACAACTTCAAACGTCTGGATTAATTCTCCGCGAGCGCGCTGCCGGGGAAAATGTGAAACCTGCCAGCGGGTGGAGGCCGGCCGGTGGACGGTGCGGCGCGTTCGTCTTTCACGTGTCCGGTCATGCGGTGAGAGCCGGCTCGACGTGGCAGATGGAGGAGCGTGGTTGTTTTTGGTGGCACGCTTACTCTTCTGGTGGTGTAAAGGGGCGCCCAGTGGGAGCGAGGGAGATTACGGAATTGTATATGGGAGGGGATGATTGGATGCGTTGGTGTGGAAGGTTGGGCGGCGAGGCGTGGGCGGGTGCGCGGAGAAGTCGTTGCCGCGTCCCGTTCCCGTGCCGCGGCGCGGCGGATGGTGGTGGAGGTTAAAAGCAGCGCCTTCGTACCGTTTCTCCTGTAACCTTTTCTGGGCCAGATTCTAAGATTGGAGTATCTTCGTGCTGCTCTCACATCCCCAATCAATGCATCATACACTAACCTCTCGTCTGCGCTTCTAATTTCACTTGGCCAAGCCGCAAGAGAATTTGGTGGAATCACCCATTTCGGGTGCTGATGCAGCCCTTATTTCAGGGGTCCTCATTTCAGAGCACAGTCGATGCATAGAATCGTTCCAAACTACAGCCCAATAAGATTCCCTCATGCATTTTAAGTCTATCACCGAAGACTATCGTCAGAAGTTGATTTACTCGAGGTCTACGTTCACTTGCTTTTAGCCTATTTCCCCAAACCAGAGAGCGGTGCTCCGCCTGTGGCATAATGCGGCCACCCAGTGTGCAATGCAGTATCCACGGTGAGTTTTGCTATAGTTTACTGAAGCTGGACACGCACGTTGAGCTCGGGAGAGAAGCTAATCGCGTATGTCTGTTTGCGCGGAGGGAAGCAAAGCGGTTCCTTGTGGAAGAAGCGCTCTGCTCTCGGTCAACTGACTATGCATAATTCTGCTATTTATGGCGGTTGCTGGTGCATAAAGCCGTGCATACT
Source organism: Neofusicoccum laricinum (assembly GCA_029906385.1). NCBI lineage: Eukaryota > Fungi > Ascomycota > Dothideomycetes > Botryosphaeriales > Botryosphaeriaceae > Neofusicoccum > Neofusicoccum laricinum. Next base: position 261,251 of record CP123726.1, read on the forward strand.
CTGCATTTACCTTCCCCCCCCCCTTTTTTCCCTCCAGCCGTGTGGCCGGGTCTTCACAGTATTGGGTTCTTTCACTAAGATCTACTTTCCACTAACATGACACTTTACTTTGAATTCCACACTCCCCAGTTACCACAGCCCCGGCTTTATCTTAGTGTTTAAATACATCCTAGTCCTCCATCAGCGGTGTCACTACTTCTTGGTAGTACCAATTGAGAAATCCATCCTGCTCGAAGTTAAAGTCAAGAGTGGACGCAGTGTGGTGAATACAATTCGCCACTGCGGAAGAAAAGTTTTCCAGCTCTTCATTTTTCAACCTTCTGGCAAAATTCAGCGCGCTCTTACATTTGGTCATCTCCTATGTCTATTTTCTTCTCCATGTACTAATTATACTCGTTTTCCTCCTTTCTCCTATGTTATAAATGGCCCGATTATTAGGAGGAGCATAGAAGCTCTAAAAGGCAGCGCTTTCTTATAGATAACTGCCGAGGCAAGGAGCACTGAACACCCTAAAACCGCATACCCACATAAACAGCTTCATTTCACTTACTAGAGCCCTTACAGGCACCAGTTAGTACACTGCCATAAGCCAACGGCTTGCATGCAGAATGAATAAATCAATCAATCAATCTTACATTTGGTCTTCATATCCAGGTCAGACAAAGATTTCCGGTAATTAAGCTCGAGAAACGCTACGCCAAGAGCGAACATCGTCGAGTGTCCAGGATTTCCTGAGCCAGTTTGTGTCGTGGAAGTGAAGAACGGCAGATGCCAATAACAAAGCGATTTTGCGCCTAACGGAGTTAATTTACGGAGTGAGGATATGAGATGACTACTCACTTCTTTTTAGTCGAAAGGATTGGCTGCCCCTGAGCGGCAAGAATGGTATCTCGGAGTGATCTCAGCTCCGCCAATCTGATGTTGGAAGGAGCCGGGTCGTCGTGAACATGATAATCCCATTCCGGGTCATGTAAAACACCCCTACACTGGCTATGACTGTGGCTCCGTTCCATACTTACACACAAGTTTTCTATAGCGATACTCGAAGGACAACTATTCTGTGAGCTTTGCTCTGGTTGATTAGTCAACACAATGGGAACACCGCCACCAATTCCGGAGGAAGATCTGTAAGGAACTATGTTAGGATTCTAATTACAAGAATTAATACACAATGGGTGAAACTGACTGAGCAGGGAATGGAATGACGTCAATGTCTCGGGATTCCTACGATAGTACATCATGCTCATCTGTGGCTCTGAGGACGAATGAGCAACTGATTTGCTGTTGCGAGTTTTGTCTGCTCCTCTCATTTTGCGGTATACTGAGACGCAATCGAGCGAAGTTCAGATGAGAAGGGCATTGTTGAGAAGGCCAGAATGCTTGTAAAGTCTCGTAGAGCCGTTGCGAATGGCTACGAGTATCTTCCCAAGCTCCTAAAGACTTTTCGTGCGCCCGGGCTTGGCGTCGGCCTTCCAATTCAAGAACCAACTGAACGATATCTCGAAGGTTGTTGATATCACCGCGAAGTTCGTCAATGAGTAGGCCATGCTTGTCGGCTTTGAAGCCGCCTTTCGCTTTCTTCCACGGTCCCCGAAAAAACTTCTTTCGAAGCGCCTTGTCTATCCTTCCGCCTTTGCAAAATGGTGCCTACGTGGTGTAACGGTAGGCCTCTACCTCTAAGAACCCGCAGGTCGAAGAGGGCGGTGAACCGTGTAAGGGTTTACCTTGATTGATTGATTGATTGATTGATTGCTATTTGACGTCCGGCGGGTCCACGCGTGGGTCGGCAGTATGCCTATCACCGTGTGCCCTTAGGCCTCCTATGGGGCATAGGACGTGCCACTCTACCTACAGTCTACGCTAAGGGGTGACATATCTGGGACGTCGCGTCTCTGTAGGCTGGATATCGCAGTAAGGCGTTCTCTACCTCCTGCTCGGCTTTAGGGTGTGAAGGAGTGTTTGGGCCTCTATGGGCGACTATACATAGGAAAGAAAGAGAGATAAAATATGAAAGGGGGAGTCAATTTAGATATGGTGGTAATGGTCTGAAGAGACTAGGGTTGACAGTGTGTCTGCCTGCTGGTTCCGGGCGCTAATATCCGTAAAGAAGCGAGATTCTTCTACGAACTTTGCGAAGAGGATAGCCCCTTTTGGCGTGGCTAGAGTTATAGGGATAATATCCCTCGGCTTGCCTCGAAGGCAGTTTGTTCGTTTACGGGCGTGTCTACAGAATGCAAAGTGTATCGTTGTTTTTGGCCACCCACAGCGGCAGAGGTTATTTTGTTCAGTGTGGCGGAAACGTTCGTGGTACGCCTGGAAGTCTCCATGGCCTGATCGTGCAGCCAGTAGGTGACCTAGTGTCTTTCTAGGGAGGAGAAGTTCTGGTAGAGCACCCTTTGCCAAAGGGATTTCTAGGTCCTGGTAGGATTTTGGGGCGTTTTCTGTCCACCACTGTTCGAAGCTTTCGTGCGCTCGTTCCTTTACAATCCTCTTGATCTTTGCTACTGTCAGTGGAATGTCTGGAGGAGCAGAGGATGCGGCGCCCTGTTTGGCCAGGCGGTCAGCTTCTTCGTTGCCTGGAATTCCTTGGTGTCCCGGAATCCAGTAGATCATGATTTCTCCTGGTTGGATGCTGGGTGCTCGTTTGCGTCGTTTCCACAGTGTCGCTAGTTGTCGGATCCTAAGGATGCTCCCTTGGCTGGTATCGGTAGGGGTTCCTTCTAGTGCCCTACAGGCCGCTTCCTGGTTATCAAGGAGGACGTAGATGTTCGTTGCCCTTTGCGTATCTGCCCGCTGCGCGGCTGCCCTTATTCCTGCCTCGATAGCGATGATCTCTGCATCATAGACCTCGGCCGCTGTGCCTAGGCTTTGGTAGCCCTCACAGACTTTATATCCGCGTTGGAAGCCCACGTATCCTAGCCCAGTGTTGCCAGCTGCATCCTGGGACCCATCAGTGTAGAGGGTAATATCAGTGGGTGGGATTGATAAGATCCATCGCATGGTGTCTGCGGTTGTCTCAGAGCTTCTTGTCTGCTGTATCCGGGTAGTGTGCTTAGGTTTAAGGAGTAGAGGTCTTTCGCTCTCTGGAAGAAGTCGTGCTGTTCTAAGTAGTCTGGTTTGTCCTTTCCCCTTTGTGCGAGTAACTAGAGGGTGGTTCTCGTTAAGGGTGCGAAGCCTGGCTGCGTATCTTAGCCGAATTGTCTCCAGCATGACTTCTGTAGGAGGAATGCCGGCCTCCCTATTTAGGGCTGGCGTAGGCGTTGTACGGAATACTGGTAGTATAGCTCTTAGTGCTGTGTTGACTGTTATGTTGATACGTCTTACGAGCGACTTGCTTAGAGTTGAGACCTCTCCTTGTTTCTTAGCCGAGTATCGTGTGGGGCCTGGCCACCATGCCTCTGCTCCGAAGAAAGCTACTGTGATAATGCATGCGCGGACTGCGTGCCGGAGGAGTCCCGCCTGCGCTCCGTGCTGTGTGTTCCCGAGGGTACGGAGGTGTTCTGCAACCTTTATTGCCTTTCCTGTCCAGTGCTCTACGTGTGTCCGGAAAGAGAGTCGCTTGTCTAAGAAGATTCCGAGCCATCTGGTTGCTTTGTTGGGCGAAATGTTAAGGGATTCGAGTTTCAACCTCGGGTTAGAAGGTCCGTTCTTTCGCGTGAAGTGTTGGAGCTCGCACTTCTCTGGGTCAAAGGAGATGCCGTTTTGAATTCCCCATTTGAGGGCTGCTTCTAGTGTAGACCCAGTCCTGAGGAAGGCCACATCGTCTGCGTAGCCGAAGGCTTGTTTTGGGCTGTTCAGCTTAAAGAGAGGCTCAAGGTAGAGCATAAAGAGGACGGGAGAGGCTGGTGAGCCCTGGGGGAGCCCGCAGCTGAGCGGCCTCTCTGCGGTTGTTATGTCCTCAAAGCGGATCTTTGCTGTACGCTCGGCCATAAAACTGCTTGTCCAGCTAACTATCTCATGCGGCCAGCCCTGTTCTCGAAGTCTTGCTTGTAGTCTACCCGGGAGGACGGTATCGAATGCTCCTTTGACGTCGAGCGTGAGAAGTGAGGCAGTGAGTCCTTGGTCGAGGGCCTTCTCGATGTCGTGGATCACGCAGCTAGCCAGGTCTGTCGCCGATCGCTTGGGGAGTGCCCCGAATTGTTGTGGATTGAGTACTCCTTGTTGTATTGCCGTGAGGCTGAGGCGTCTGGCGACTAGGCGTTCGAGCCCTTTACCGAGGCATGAGAGGAGGGAGATGAGTCTCCAGGCTCTAGGGCTTGTGAGGTTCCTTTTTCCAGGTTTTTCGAGCATTACCACTTCCGCGGTGCGGAATGGCTTGGGGTGATGCCCCTCCTGAAGGCAGAGGTTGAAAAGTTTGGTGATGTACTCTTGGATGGTTGCCCAGGTTGTTTGTAGGACTTGGACGGTAATTCCATCGGCTCCTGGAGCCGTGTTTGATGTGTGTAGAATTGCGTCTCTGGCTTCTTCTTCCGTTACCCCTAGGTGGACTGAGATCTGTTTACGCGGTACTGTAGCGGCTTCCATAGGATTAATATCGTCTGTAGCGGTTCTCCTCTCAAGAGTAGCCTTCCTTAGTACCTCGGCTTTATCTCTCGGGTCTATATATGTCTCCGAGTCGATCGTTAGGGGCGGGCTTCGAAGCGGTCCCCTTTGTTTACGCCAGCTTGTGATCTTAAAGATGTCTCTGGAGGTATTGGCGCTATTAACAGTGTTCTGCCAGTATTATCTCTTCGCATGCTTCACTTCCGCCTGAAGTTGGTGTTTTTCATAGGTTGCTAGGCCGTGTCTCCGAGCTTGACGGTATGCCTGTACCGCGTCCCTGCAAGCGTTCGTCCACCATGGTGCACCTAGGTTCCGAGTGTTTCTTGGGCGGAAAACTCTAGCCATGTTGAGTTGGATGCACTGACTAAGGCTAAGAGCGGCGCCGTCTAGGTCATTTCTCTTGGTTGCTATAAAGGGTGGGAGGGTTTCCGCGACGGCTTGCGTTAGTTTAGAGAGGCCCTCTTCCGTAATCCTTAACTTTCCGTTTGGCGAGGCCCTATTCGGGCCCAGCGGGATCCGGGTAATAATGGTCTCGTGGTCTGAGGTGGTTTGTAAGTGTTCCTCCACGGTTATGGTGACTCCTGGTATATTGGTGAAGACAAGGTCGATTGTATGGCCTGCCTTATGAGTCGCTATGTTTGGGACGGATGTAAGTGTTAGTTGTTCCTGTTCGAGCCATTCTACTAGCTCCGGGGCTCCGTCGGATTTGCGTGCTCCGGATTCCTAGAGGTTATGGTGTGTGTTAAAGTCTCCTGCTATTAGGCAGTTGGCTGGAGGCTTATACTGTAGGAGGGTTTGGATAACCTCTCCGCTCGCAGTCTCGCGTGGCGGCCTGTAGACGTTTACTAGAGTGACTATTTGTTGGCAGTGGATTTGAACCCAACAGATGTCTGCTGAGAGGGAGGGTCTTAGTTGGGTGGGCTGGAGGTTCCGGCCCTTATTGATGTATGTGAGTACTCTAGGGCGGGTATTCCAGTCATCGTTAGGGCTAAAAATGCTGTAGGCCGGGTGTGTTTTAGTGCGTCTCTTCTCCTGTTGGCTGTGTATCCAGGGTTCTTGGATGAGGATGACGTCTGCGCCTTCCTCATATGCCATACTAAGGGCAATGTCATGATGTGCCTGTCCGTGTGCTACATTTGCTTGGAAGACGTATAGGGATCGGTTTCGTCTATGCATCTGTATGGTGTTGGGTGGTGTCTTCGAGTGGAGGACGACTACTCTCCGCTGAGTTTAGTTGTACTTTAGGGGTTATCTCCGTATCGTATAGGTTGGCTAGGCGGCTTGCTGCTGCTCCTGCCTTCCTAATAGCCCTAAGAGCTGTTCTAGTAATCCTATTCACTACTCCGCTTCGAATCGTCGGCCGGGCTGGACATGCTATGTTGTCTACTGGGTGTGGGCCTTTATAATTACAGCATCGGGGGGTTGACTCGCAGATTTCGTGTTCGCGGGAACCGCAGCGAATACATCTCACTGCTCTACTGCAGCCGCGGGTATTATAGTATCTATGGCACTTTGCGCATTGAAGGATGTTAACCTTTCGTCGTATCTGTCGGGCCCGTGCGCTTGTCCCAAATAGTTTGAATGGCTTTACTGGTTGGTGTTACGGCACAGCCCCTACGGGGTCGAGGAAGGACAGGATAAGGAAGAAAGTGAGGTGCACCCGCAAGACGGGAAATGACCCACGTGGCTCACGTGATGCCAAGAGGTGCTCTGCCTGCTCCCCCGCCAAGAATACGGAGCACCGAGAGTAGGTTATAATGCTCTGTCCGCTCTGTACATAGAACCGTAGAGCATAGCGGAGCAGTATACTAGATTGTTAACTCTCCTACGTGTATATAAAGCATACTCCTTAGTATAGTCTTGACCTTCGTGGTCAACTTCAATAATCAATCTACACCATTGATTAGTAACACGGCCTTCGCACGCAGTGCTCAGTCACGTGTATTCGTCTATACTTGTTCTCAACCCCTACCTTGTACCCACTCAAGGTAAACCCTACACGGCTTACCGCCCTCTTTGGTGTTTGGATCCTTAGAGGCAGAGGCCCGCCGTTACACCCTGAATGCTGGAACAACAACTTCAATTTTTAATAAAAGGCCCATGAACCTCGTCACTCGGCTCTATACTTGACCATATCTAACTAACTTTAGAAGCTTCAGATTGTGTATGTATAGTCTTGATAGTGACCGGACGTTGACGCAGAGATGTCAAATCACAGACCCTTGAAAGTGCTTCGAAGCGGTATTGCTCTTCTGTAACATCCACAATTGGATTGACGATAAACTAGATATAGAGAAGTGCTGCGGTAGATGGTCCCTTCCTTACTGCAAGGGAACAACGTTTACCCAAAGCGGGGGCTTCTGCCACAGTGCGAAGCTCTTCTGGTTCAACCAGTTTTTGCTCTGCGGACAGAGCTTGATATCGAAGTTCCATAGCACTTTCGCCAAGAAGAGACGCATCTCGTAGTACGCAAAGCTAGATATCTGGGTCAGCACTTCGGAGCTCTTTATAATGCTCCTTGGGAAATGGCGGCAGAACTCACTTCTGCCCAATACAGTTCCGCGGTCCAACAGAGAACGGCTGCAAAACTTCCTTCTTGTCGTTCTCGTAGCCGGTCCCTGGCAGCCAGCGTTCTGGGACGAAGGATTCTGAATCTTTGAAGTTGAGCGGCGAGCGGTAAGCGGCGAACTGAGCAACAGAGACACGAGTCTGCAAGACACACAATCAGCCAGGCCCCCACGTCAAACAATAGCAACCGTAGACTCACCCTTCCCGGGACCCACTCCCCGCAAATGACATTCCCGCCCTCAGCCACCTCCCTCGGCGGCCCAATCGGCAGCGGCGGATACAGCCTCAACCCTTCCTCCAAGCATGCATTCAAGTACGGCAGCTTCGCCAGCCTCTCGATCGTCATCTCCCCATCGCTCTGAAACCCCTCTCTCACCTCCGCACACAGCTTCCCCATCTTCTCCGAATTCGTGCACAGCATCCACGTCAGCCCGCTCAACAACGTCGCCGTCGTCTCCGTCCCCGCGATCATAAACACGCCCGCGTTGACGTACATATCCCGCCTCTCCAGCCCCCTCCCCTCCTCCCCCGCGCCCAGCACCAGATTCCAGATATCCGGCTCATCGCTGCCCACCCGCAGCCGCCGATCCACCCGATCGGAGCTATGCTTCGCATGCGCGCGCTCCATCTCCACCAGGCTCCGCGGCGTCAGGTACCTCGCCAGCAGCCCCAGCAGCGGGTACTCGAGCTGCAGCCTAGCCAGATCGATCGCCTTGTTCCAGCCGAACACGGCGCGGACCCACGGCGAGTACTCGCTGCGCGCCAGCAGGCCCAGCGGCTCGCCGAACGTCAGCTGGCCCATGACATCAAACGTCGCGCAGGTCCACAGCTTGCAGAGGTCCAGGCCGCCCCCCTCCCCTCCCGCCGCCGCCGCCGCCGCCGCCACCACGTCCCGCCGCACCGCCGCCACCAGCGCGTCCGCGTACCGCGCCACCATCGGCTCCTGCGCGCGCACCGAGCGGTCCGCGAACGCCGGCGCGAAGATGCGGCGCAGGCGCGCGTGCGCCGCGTCGTCGCGCACCGCCAGGATGCCGTACTTGTCCTCGGTGTAGTGGGTGCGGCCCTTGGGGTTGGAGCGGCGCGCGGCGGTCGCCGGGGCGTAGATGTCCCGCCACGCGTCCGGGTGGATGTAGCTGAGCTTGTCCGGGCCGAGGCGCACGACGGGGCCGTGGCGGGTGTGGAGCGACTGGATCCAGGGGACGACGTCGCCGGTGAGGGCGATGGCCCAGTAGGAGAGCGAGGTGGCGCGGGCGTAGGTGGGGCCGGGGTACTTGGCGAGGGGGTGGAGGTGGAGGTTGTAGATTATGTTGCAGAGGGCGAGGGCGGTCTGCGGCGTGGTTGGGGGCCGGGTCAGAGGGCTGCTGGGGAGACTGCGGTGTGGGCGGTGGGACTTACGAGGCCGAGTGCGACGGATGCGAGAACCCGTGGGATGTCTGCTGTGGACAGGGCTGCCACGAGAGAGGGTTGCTTCTCCATGCTGTCCGTCCTTGAGCCAGCTGCCGTAGATTCACACGGGGTTGCGGGAACTCGTATCTCGACCGCTCTTTATACTGCGCCAGCATCTTCCGCCATGTGTAGACATTTTTGCGGAAGGATTCACTCCCTGCATGTGTTGTTGAAACAAGCGGCGGAGCAATGGACTCTTTCAATAGTCTGCTGGCGGTTAAAGTGCAATCCCCGTCAAAGCCCCCACTTCTCGTGCGCCAAGCAAGAGGTAAGAGAGAGCGTCTTGGAACCCCGTTGGCTTGCTCGAGTGGCATGACAGGGAGCAGACGTCCCAAGGACAATTCAAGCCTGCCGCAATAAGCATTACTAAAGCTGCAGGCCCGCTGGGTTGGACAAGCATGAGCTCATTGCGGAACGCTCATCGACGAAGAAAACAGCCTGTAGACTAAGCTCTACTCAGCAAATCGATACCAAGTCTCCCGCGTAGTGGGTAGAAAGCATACCTTCATTTGCTGCCTTTTATGCGGTAAGACCACAAACGGAACATAGAGTCCGGATGTGGATCTGCTGTGTCTTGGTATGCCTTCTCGTGCAGAACGTCCAGCAACGCCTTCGTCCTCTCGCTTCTCTTCCTACTCCTCCACGCTGGCTCCGATACACTCAAGCGAACAACTCATATGCACACACTCAAACCCATGTGGTAAGTAGAAATCATTCCAACGACGAGATGAGACATTATGAAGCATCATTCTATGCAAGACAGCCCCTCAAAAGCCACCACTACAGGAGGAGCATCGACAGCTTACACCATCTCCCAAGCATCGAAACGCGCAAACGAAAACAGTGTCGTCTGTGATCGACTCTCGAGTTAGCGATACGGTACGGCTATCTGTATGTAGCATGTCCGGCCCCGACGGTAAAAATATCAAAACACATCCACCCCGATCAAGCAAGAACGCCAGGATATGCAAGAACCTGAAAGAATCCCAGAGAGGGGAAAAAGAAAAGAGAAAAAAAAGGAACAGCGAACAGCGAACAGCGACGATGCAAAACGGGAGGAACAAAAACGGAGATGCTCCCCAAAACTATGATCAAACATCCACCCCCACCAGCCCGCCAGCCCACCAGCCATGCTTTCAAAAGACGAGCAACTCAACGCATCACGACATCCAAAGAAGCACGCAAAAACCATCCCCATCTCCAACCTACTCACCCCTCCCCCCCTCCTCCCCCTCCGCCTCCCCCTCCGCAACGCCCTCTCCCCTACTCTTCACCTTCCGCAACAGCGCCCCGAACGGATTGCTCAAACTCCTCGCCCTCCCCCCCGCACTCTGACTCCCCTCCGCCGCCACCGCGCCGCCTCCCGCAAAACTCCCGCCCTCCCCCTCGCTCTGACTAACACCCCTACTCCGCCGCCTCTGCGCCTGCACCCCCGGATCCGCAACCGCGTCCCTCGGGCCCGCGACGCCGGTGCCGCCGCCGCCCAGCCAGCCGCCGAACGAGCCGCTGCCGCCGCCGCCCTCCTTCGTGTTCCGGCGGGGCCGCCCGCTCGTCGGCGTGCCCCCCGACGACAGGCTCCGCATCTCGACGCCCTTGCGCAGGCTGTCGGCCACGACGGCGCTGAGCGAGCTCGACAGCGGCGACGTCAGCGGCCCGGGCATGAGCGAGATGGAGCCGCGCTTGAGGTGGGCCGACGGCGTGCGGTGGAGGCGGCGGTTGCTGCTGGTGCTGGTCGGCGTTGCCGGCTCGGTCTGGGACGGCTGGAGCGGCGTGGGGGCCGGTTTGGGTTTGGTCGGGGACGGCGTCGTGAGCGATTTGCGGCGGAGGCCCGGGGCGGGTGGAGTTGATGGGCGGTTGGCCGAGGGCGCAACGGGAGAGGTGCCGCGGCGGGGAGCGTCGGGGCGGTTCGCCGAGGCGCGTTGCTCGGAGGAAAGGGTTTCGGCCTCGGAGGGGAGGATGGGGGAGGAGGTGGTGGTGTGGAGGAGGGGCGGTTGGTTGCTGTTGTTGGTGAGGCTGGAGATGAGCGAGTCGGTAGCCCAGGGGTTGGCGGTTAGGGAGGAGTCGTCGTCGATGTCGAGGCCGGCGGGCGTGGTGGCTACCGTTACGGCCTGGGAGGGCGGTTCCGAGGTGAGGGTGATGTGAGGGGTGTTGAGGCGGTGCATCGAGGGCCTGCGGTGATGCGAGCCAGCGGATGTGTAGGGCGTGAGTGTGGACATGGTGGGGAGTTCGTTCATGAGCGCAGACTGCCGCCTCGAGGAGTCGTTGGAATATGTCGGGCCGTAGTGGACCTCGTCATCCCCGTATTCCTCGGGTCCGAGATGTATGGCGTCTTCCTGCTCGGGTGCCCGCTCCTCTTCCTCCTCCTCTTCGTCATCGTCGTCCCGCGGACGTCCAGTCGTGATGATCCACACACCCAAAAAAGTCATTGCGCAGCCACCGACGAACTCACCCGCACCGCGGCCATTCGTGCGCTCAAAGTCGCGGTACAGGATTGCTGATCCCAGAATGACGGAAAGAGTGAAAAGAACAAACTGCGTGGGAATGACCTGAGTGGCATCAAAACGCTGCAGCGCACGGTTGAGGTATTTGATCTGCATCACGGCAGTAAATACCAGGATGGCAACGAGGAGATAAGTCACAGGGAAGGTCAGGGCATGGAAAAGGGTGTAGGAAAGCATGGACGCCACGCCCTTGGTGGACAAGGCAGTGTAGCCCCCTGCAAAGCGTGTCAGCCGGGTCACCTGGGGAGGAAATATCAGCAGCCGTACCAAACAAACCAACCAAGCCCAGATCGATGAAGATGCTCTTTTTGCCATACTTCGTGCTCGCCCACATCAACCCTACTATCACGAGCGCCGTGATGCCAAAATACGTCTCAAACTCCCAAGTCTTGATCAGCTCCAAGATCTCGTGGGGCCCCAGCTTGGGGTTGTTGTCATTCGCACTCAGCACCACGGTGACCGCGCCGCCAATGGAGATCAGCACGCCGAGCGCATCCCTCTTGCGGAACGGCTCCTTGAGCATGATGGGCGCGATGATGCAGTTGGAGATGAGCGCCACGACGCCCAGCGGCGACACGATGGACGCGGGCGCGAAGCCGTAGGCCAGGAAGTTGCCCGCCTCGCCGATGATCATGAGCACGATGCCGATCCACCAGTACGGGCTCTGCAGGTAGCTGGTCTGCTCCGACTTCTTGCGCGGCCGGCTGCTGCGCAGCTCGCGCGCCTGCGCCTCCAGCGACGCGGCGTCCGACCCATCGCTGCACGCGCCGCCTCCGTCCTCCGCGGCGGCGGCAGCATCGTCGTAGCTGCGCCGCCCCGGCGCGAGCAGCGGGTCCGACTCGCGCGGCTCGTCGTCTCCGTCGTCGCTGCCGGCCTTGAGGCCCAGTATTTTCCGCGCTTTCGCGTTCGCCTTGGCCAGCTCCTCCGGGCTCTGGAAGGCGCCGTTCTTCCTGCGCTGCCGTCGCTCGTCGGCCTCGCGCGCAAGCCGCAGGTGGGCGTACTTCTGCGTGTTGAGCGCGAACGAGATCAGCACGTTGCCCACGATGGCCGTGGTAATGCCGATGATGGACGACCAGTCGCCGTTCTGCGGCGTCCCAGTTCCGCCTCCCACGTCCGTCGTATTCGAGGTTGCCAGGGCGGTGCTGGGGCGGGCGTAGGGAGCTGCCGTGGTCGCGGCGGCGGTCGCGGCGGCGACGGCGGCGCTGGCGACGGCATTATGTAGCGGCGCCTGCGCTGCGCTCGGGATGAACATGGCAGCGGGTGCTGCGCTCTGCAGGAGCTGCTACTCTGGCAGAGCCTGGTCTGGCTGGTCTGGCTGGTCTGTCGAGTCTGCGACGGGGATCGGAGGGCGGGACTGGGGGGCGCGCGGCGGGCGCGGGGCGGTGGCGGGTGCGAAAGTGGCGGGTCCTCGCAGCAGACTCATCGGCCTACGTGGATGGGTCGCGGGTGGTGGACGGGGCCATGCTCGTGGCGGCGCTGGGTCGAGTGTGAATTGGGATGCGGGTTGCGCAAACGCGCCAAGGCAGCGGGAGCAGGTTAGGGTCTCACGGGTCTCACATGCACGCGAGGCGATCGCCAAAGCATCATCGTGCATCCAATCACTTGCCCACGCCAGCCGGCAAATCACACCTTCGTGTCCACGAGATTTGCTCCACCTGCGCCTGTGCATTCATCTACATGTCGCGGGTATCATTAAGTAGCACGCCTGCCATTCCTGCGGCGAGCGCTATATATTGCACACAATCACGTCCGAGCGCCGTTTCCCTGAATGCTCCCGACGCCGTTTCCCCCGATGTGGCTGCTTCCCGTTCAGGCGCCGTCTACCGCTTGACCTTCTTCTTGTCCGGGCCGTCTTCGTCCTCCTCTTCGCTCAGGTCCGCGTAGATGGCCTTGGGCTGCGTCTCCTTCCAGGCGTTGGTGAAAAGGGGCTCCTTCTCGGCCTTCTCCGCATATCTGAGCAGCGCCTCGCGCGGATCCTCCTCGCGCATCGAGCTAAGCGGGATGTTCTTGCGGATGTGCTCTTCATCTGGCTGGCTCTTGGCGAACGGCGTCGTCTGCGGAATGTGGGGCCTGCGCGGATCGCGCGGCTTGCCGGATGCCGTGAGCCCGACCGTCGGGTGGCGTGCCGCGAAGCTGGTAGCCGACTGCGTGCCAGGAGTCACGATGCTGTCTGCGGAAATCCCCTGCGAGAGGTCCATCGTCATGCTCGGGTCGTCGTCGATGTGCCGCTTCTTCGGCACCCTGCTCATCACCATCTTGGCTCCCTGGTGCGACATGTCCGGGTTGTACAGCACGTGCGTCTCAGCGTTGGCCGAGCCCGTGACGATCTGGTTCAGCTTCTCGTGCCACTGCACCACGATCAGCGCCGAGCCTGGCGTCACAGGAGTGACGAGCTCTGGTCGGAGGGTCGCTGGGTTCAGGATGTGGAGGTGCCCGGTTTCCGAGCCGGTAATGATGTTCGCTCCCGTCGGCGAGAAGCGGATGTTGGTGGTGGGAAATTGGGAGGATGTCGAGGGGTGAGAGACGGTCGAGACGGGCTGCTTGAACTTCCGCGTGTCCCACAGCTTGATGGTGTTGTCGCCGCCCCGAGTCACCACCGTCCTCCCATCCGGACTGATGTCGAGGCCGCCGGTCCACGTCTCAGGGGCATGTGCATCTCTGATCTCGCCCGCTGGACGCGAGTAGGGTCCTTCGCCGCTCCACATGGCCAGGCTGCCGTCGTAAGCTGCGGCAACAAGAAGATTGGGACCTCCCTGCAGTGGCGAAGCCCAAGCCACGGCAGTCATGCGCGTGCGGCCGCCCGAGCCTGCGGCTCTGGACTTGTGCACAATGACCTCCTTCTGCGAGCGCTTGTTGTTCACGTCCCATATGCGCAGGGTGCTGTCGGTGCCGGCAGTGACGCAGAGATCGGCATTGGTAGGATGCCAGCAGCCGGTCGTCACTTCCGACACATGGCCCTTGGTGTTGTGCATGTCCCGCAGGTACATGTCCCCCTTGATGAACTCGGTAACAACCTCGCCATCCCTGCTGAATATCTTGGCCTGGGGTGTTGCGGTGACGACGAGCAGCTGGTTGGCGTAGTTGGGGTTGAAGACGACCTGGTGGACGGGGTGGGACTCGACGTTGGTGGTCTGCTTGGTGGCGGTGGGATCGACGGACTTGAAGGCGCGGATGGTGGTCGGGGTCATGGACGAGAAGTCGTGGAGCTTCAAGTTGCAGTCGTTGGAGCCGGTGACGAGGCGGTTGCCGGCCCGGTCGAGGGCGATGGCGCTGATGGGGCGGTCGTGGGTCTTGATGACCATCTCGTGAGAGGTGGGGAACTCGTCGTCGTCGTCGTCATCGTCGCTATCGGCGTCGCTGTCCTTGGCGGAGTTGGAGTCGGAGTCGTCTCGCGCGGGCTTGCGCTTCGACTTGTCGATTTGCGCCTGGACGTCGGCGGCGAGCTTCTGCTTGCCGAACTCGCTGGCACCGAGGAAGGCCTTCAGCGCATCCTCGTCGACGCCGAAGTTGTCGATCTGCACGTCGTCGTCGGCCATGTTGACAGCGCAAGCAGTGCATGGGCGAGGAGGCGAGGCGGGCGCGCGGCGGGCGTCCAAAAGTCAACACCAGAGCTCCGGCGCACTGACGTCGGCGATGTGGCCCGTGCAACATTCCCCGGCCCTGCGTTTTCTCCGCCCGCATGCGCTTTTTTTTCCCTCTCCAGTGCATCTTCATCTCCTCCTCGTCCCTGCTGTCCTCCCTCAATGCCAACGAGTCACCACCCGACCACGTGTGGATGGCCGCGGGAACTCAAGCGCGACTGTCTACTCATTGAAACAGCTGCGCGATCTACCAACCTTCTTCGCACTTCGCTGTCGCTCTTGACGATCAATCAGCCGCCCTTGTTTTATCCATAGCTCACTTCTGCAGCCAAGCGGGACCCGTCCAGCTTTTCAACGGTCGAGGAGATGCACCGAAGATGACAAACGCAGCCACGGCTTGCGCTTGCGCATCGCTTGTCTAGTCGTCGACGTTTCTTCCACTGATATTGCATGGAGTGGCGCCGCAGGGCCAGTGGATTGTTGCGGGCTGCTTACGGAGTTATCTTGTTTGTCAGCTAGGTGCCAAGAGTTGCCGCTTGCTAATCCCGCTGAGACACCGTCTTTTGTCCGCTCTGGTCTAGCTAACTCCATCGTCTTCGCCTATCAGATCGCATGCCTGGCGCCATGCCGTCTGCTAGCCAATCTGTTGCTTTCGCTTTGCTTCCCGATTTTTCTAATCGTGCATGCCAACGACTTCCCCGAACCGGCCCATCATTATCCCCGACTGCAATCGCTAGCACAAATGGATTCGAAATACAGGATGACGTGCTGGGCCCAAGGAGTCACTGTCGGGTTTTGTGGTTTTCTGGTCTTAGAGAACCGAGGACGGGTTGACAGATAAAGAGCCTGACAACGTCCCGTTTCGTAGTCCACCAACCCAAGCAAACCCTTCACTGCCTACTGCAGCCCGCCACTTGAATCCTCCAGAGAATTCTCGCCCAACCACAACACGGCTGAAACTTGCCCCTCATCACTACTGTACTGGCTGGACAGCTCAGCAAATCCGCCATGTCAGACCTGATCAGAGATGCCCCAATTGGGCAGATCATCCGCTACGTCACACGAAACCGGCTTCTCCAATACCCTGAGGAGAAGCCAGACTACAGACTCCCCGCCGTCTACGCTCACCCAGACATTCTTCCTCTTGATGTTCCCATAGAGGAGCAGTATGTACCAGACATCGAACCGGTCCGGGAGGAGGTTGAGCCGAGGGAGGAGAAGGAGCCCGGAGAAGAGAGTTTAGATTTGGAGACCGCCAGAACCGCCGATACTTCACGCACCGGCCGTACCGTCGATCTCGAGAAGACCAGGACAGCCGAGACTGCCCGCACTGGCCGGACATCGCTGTACAAGTCAGCAACGGCAAACACAGCACGAACAGGCCTGGAGCGTGTCGGCACCCGCACCGCACTGCAGCAATCTGTCACTAGAGCAGACCTGGAGCAGCAGTTCACGAACACAACTCTGGAGCGCGGTCCGACTATGCAAATTGCGCCCACGCACCTGGATGACGGAACAACTCTTGTCGACTGGTACACGACCGATGATCCCGCCAACCCGCAAAACTGGTCATCCAAGAAGAAGGGCTTTGTCGCGGCGCAGATTTGCTTCTACACCCTGGCTGTCTACATGGGTTCTGCCATCTACGCTCCAAGTGAAGAAGGTGTCATGCACGAGTTTGGGGTCTCGATCAATGCTGCTGCCCTCGGCCTTTCCATGTACGTTCTCGCCTACGGCATCGGTCCGCTCCTGTGGGCTCCGCTCAGCGAGGTTCCGTTCATTGGACGCAACCCTCCATACATCATTACGTTCGCAATCTTCGTCATACTGCTTGTGCCTACTGCGCTTGTTGACAACTTCGCCGGCCTCATCGTCCTCCGCTTCCTACTTGGCTTCTTCGGCAGTCCATGCCTGGCAACCGGCGGCGCCAGCCTGGGAGATTTGTACAGCATTATCAAACTTCCCTACGTGCTGAGCCTCTGGGCTCTGGCTGCGACGTGCGGTCCCGCCCTCGGCCCCATCATCTCGGGCTTCAGCGTCGCCGCGGAGAACTGGCGCTGGTCGCAATGGGAGCTGCTCTGGCTGGCCGGCCCCGTGTGGATCGTGCTCTTCCTCTTCCTCCCGGAGACCTCGACCTCGACCATCCTCCTCCGCCGCGCCGAGCGCCTGCGCCGCCTCACCGGCAAGCCGACCTTCAAGTCCCAAAGCGAAATCGACCAGGCCAAGCTCTCCATCCGCGACGTCGCCAGCGAAGCCCTCTGGCGGCCCATCCAGCTCATCCTCCTCGACCCGGCCATCGCCTTCACGGCCGTCTACACCGCCCTCATCTACGGCATCTTCTACTCCTTCTTCGAAGCCTTCCCGCAAGTCTACATCGGCATGTACGGCATGAACCTCGGCCAGATGGGCCTGACCTTCCTCTCCATCACCGCCGGCGTCCTGCTCGCCATCGCCGCCTACTGGCTCTACATCTTCCTCGCGGTCGAGCCGTCCATCCGCGCCCACGGCCTCGGCTCGCCCGAGCGCCGCCTCATCCCCGCGCTCGCCGTGTGCCTCCTCTGCCCCGCCGGGCTGTTCGTGTTCGGCTGGACAAGCGACGCGAGCATCCACTGGATCGCGTCCGTCGTCGGCGTCGGCGTCTTCACCGTCGGCATCTTCCTCGTGCTGCAGTGCATCTTCCTGTACCTGCCGCTCGTCTACCCGCAGTACGCCGCCAGCCTGTTCGCCGGCAACGACTTCTTGCGCTCCACCCTCGCCGCCGCCGCCGTCCACTTCGCCCGCCCGCTGTTCGGGAACCTGGGCGTCGGCCCCGGCGTCAGCATCCTGGCCGCGTTTACGGTCGCGTGCTGCGCCGGCGTGTGGCTGCTGTTCTTCTACGGGGAGAGGTTGAGGGCGAGGAGCAGGTTCTCGGCGAAGTGAGCGGTCGGCGGAGGGTGTACAGTCTCAGCCGAGGGGATATGCTATGCGGTAATGCGATCGGGGATGCGAACGAACTTGTTTCTGCGATGGAGTTGCATAGGGAAAAGGGTGTGAGCATAGATGTTCTGGCTTTTTGACGCTTTTGGATTTTGGGGTTTGGCCGCATGGTTGGCAGCGCTTCGCCTTAATACCGCCTATCAGCCTACGGAACCATATTCAATTCTCTACTAAAATTTGTAATCATCTCCGATTGGCTGGCGCCAGAGACTGATGACGTGACGGCAATCACTTTAAAGTAGTTGAGATCCGTTTCTTCCGTCTCTTGGTAGGAAAGAGCATAAATTGGGTTGTAATTGCTATTTCAACCGCGCTTTATGGCAGTCGGATTTGTATGAGCTTTGAAGTGTACTAAAAGTGGAAGACAAAAGAAACAGTGCTTGGGTTGTCGTCCGATACTCTCTGCATCCAGTGCGGAGGTACCAGAGCCTCCAAATTTCGGGCGAAGAGAATCCTCTGCTGCTTGTGCGCCACTGGAACGAAAAGAGGCCAACTTGAGTAGAGTCGCCAACTGCCGATATTTGTTGCAAACTGCAAGACATTGTCCAACCCTCAAGTTGACTCTGTGATGACTCGGCCTTCGCTCCCTTCTCAATTTCAATTGTGCTCCAGTCCCAAAACATCGCTCGAGTGGTGATCCTTCCTGGTCTGAGACCATCTGTCGCAATTCACCCAGGATTTCCTCTCAAACCCACATCAAGCCTCCTATTTCTCCTCCTCACCGACGGGCCTCGCCCAATCGTTCTTCGCCCGACATCAACTTCTCATCCAATCCCCACCAACCAACCCACCCCTCCACTCAATCATACCCAATCCACACCCTCGTCCCCACCCCCGCACTCCTCTCCTCCACACTCCCATGTCTCACCCGCCCCATCCCAAGCACGCTCTTCCTCTCCCTCAACCCCCCTGCCGCTCCCGCCCCACTCCCCCATCAAATCCAACGCTCTTCCCCCCGCCGCAGCCGCCACCTCCCCCTCGCCCTCTCACACTCCCTCTTCACATTCCGCTCCAACACCCCATCAAACAACCAGCTCTCTTCCACCACCGGCCCCAAGTCCTCCTCCTCCTGCTCCTCCTCCTCCTCCTCCTCCTCCTCCTCCTCCCACTCCGCCTCCCTCCCCTCCCCCGTATCCTCACTCAACCCCAACACCACCCCCGCCTTCCCCCTCACGCTCCCCGCCCGCGACCCCGCCCGCACCGGCACCGCGTCGCTCTCGTCGTCGACGCCCTCGGGCGCATCCCCGTCGTCATATCCCGAGTCGTTGCGCTTGTGGGAGACGTTCACGCCGACGCCGGCGGGGAAGCTGGCGACCGAGCTGCGCACCGAGACGGGCAGCGGGTCGGCGTTGGCGGCGGGGGGGGGGCGGGAGGGCGGGGTGGAGGGGGGGGTGGAGGACGTCATGGCCTGGGTTTGGTGCTTGGGTGGGCGCCCAGCGTTGGTTGGTCGGGGGGTGGAAGGGGTTTGGGATGTTTTGTCGACGGTTTGGGTGGGGGGGGGGGGGGAGGTTTGTGGGCGGCTTGGTTTGGTTTGTTTGTTGGTAGACAGTGTGGGAAGGTTTGTCCGAGTTGGGTTGATTGAGTGGTCCGAGTGGAGAGGCGTGCAGTGCAGTATATGTATATAAGCTGGCGCACGAGGGACGATGACGGAGACGGTGACGCCACGTGGGAGAAAATCAGGGACCGGATTGATCGACGAACGAGACGGCAGCGTGTGGGTTCGTAGGCGTGTAAAGTTGAGACGGTGACGTCACGGGCAGCTGTGTCGGAAAGCTTATTGTGGGCGATGGACTGGGATAAGCTTTCGGGAAGGCGGGGAGCTTGGGCCGCTGGAGCGGTTCCCGAAAACGGTATGACGACGAACGTCGACGAGAAGATACGTTCCTTCTGCCCAGATGGACCAGACCGAGAGCGAAGGGAATTGGCGGTTGGAGCTGTGTCTCGGTTTTCCCCCCGTGGCCATGCTGCTTGGCGTAAGACGGAAAAAGGATCTGAGCTAGGTGGCCGTCGGATTTATCCCTTCGGTAAAATACTTCCGAGCGGTTCGGGACGAGCTGTTGGGAGAAACTACTTCAATTGCGGAAGTCCGCCATCCTCTATACAGAAGATAAGGCATTGTGTCGCATTGAAGGAATGACGACTGTGGCTCGCGAGGCAGGCAGGACGATCGGTATCAGGTTGAGGACGGAGACCAAGGGCGAGCGTGCCGAACTGACTCCGGAAGCCCAAAGTTTGCCACCGCGAGCAAGGAGGCAGATAGGGAGAAAACAGGATGAAAAAGTGATCAGGCCGACGAGCGGGGAGAAGACCGCCGGGACATCAACCCAACCGTCATTTCGCCCCTACTGAGCCCCACGAGAGGAAGCAGCAGAGCAGAAGGGCTGTGAGAAGGAAGCGGGGACGGCGCTCGACCACTATATCTGGACGCACACCGGCACCGCCTCCACAAGTCATCTTAGCTTCCCGGCCACCGAGGATTCTTCGACCGTAGCGAAACGCTACGTGCTGCCCGCAGAGTCTCGGAGAACTGCCGACCACCGTCCCCGAAGACCATCTCAATCACGGAAAAGGATAGCCAGGTGATGAAGCTTTGCTTAGTGCAGATTGGAGGCGAGCTAACCAGGAGCAGCTCAGCCGTGTCCGCGGCCGAAATTGGCAGTTGATGATGGGCTCTCGAGGCGGAGAAGCATAAAGTAACAGCAGTCATCTCAAATTATCGACGGGGTTGAGAGCAATTAGATCGCTTGAGCCGCGGGTGTTCCCTTTGGGCAAATGCGGATGGTCAGAGAAATCATACGAGAAGGAGCAATGAAGCAAGTAGGACGAAGCCGAGGTTCTGGCGATCGAGCCCATGGTGACTCTGGGCGGCTGCAGGAGCGGTGCGTTGCAGGTGAAGCCATTGGCCAGCAGAGGCGGCCGCGTGCGCGCTATTGCAGCAGATATGGCAGCCGAGGCCTGGCCGTGATGCTGCTCAAGTATAAGGGAGGACAGTGGCTGCTGGCGAGGCCGACGATGATATCCAAAACAAGGCCGGAAGGCGGTCCGCCAGACGATCACGGGCGTTTAAGCTCAAGACACGGAAACGGATAGTTCAGGCAACGTCAGGTAGACAGCGAACGCGTCGATCGCGATTAGTGATCGCGGCCATCACCTACCCCAGCCGGCGGCGGAGAACCCCCACGGCGCGATGACTGATGGCCTACGGCGCTGGCGTGTGGTGACATGGTGTAAGACGGCAGCGTAACAGAGAAGTCTAACGAAAGCTAAGAGTTGGGCGGACGGCGGCGTCGTTCCTCGGTGCAGTCTAGCGCGGCGTCGGGAACGCGGGCTGCCGGAGGCGGCACGGTTGTGCAGAGAGCCAGCCAACACAAAGTGGCCGGAATCTCACGCCACCACAAACCTTAAATCGAGAACCCCCACTACAGCAAAGCAAAGGGAGATCTGGAGTTCTTACCAAAGAGGACAAGCATCCGCCTCGGATGGCTGGCTATCGTAGATCGCGCCCCAATTTCCTGCAGTCGCCACCACCACCACCACCACCAGGCAGAAAGCGACGGAAAGCCTGAGCTTGGAAAAATAAGTGATAGGTTAGACTGCGAACGCTAAGTGCGGCGTCGTGAAAGTGGGGGAGATGAGGGCGACGCCGTATATAAGACCACGGCCGCTGCTGGCCGCACATCTGCTTCCCCCCCGACCGCCGCGGCGAGTCCTCGGTCCCTTTGCGCGCCCCACAAAGCTTATTCCGTTGTCAGCCGTCGCCCTTAGTCAGCGCTTCACGATGCTCAGGTATGTTGTTGACCTCGCGAGGGTCCAGCGCATGGCGTTTTATTTACAGTAACTTCTGCTGCCTCCCCAGTCCAGCTGCTTACCGTGTCGACCATGGCCCGCCGTGATGATGAATGATGATGATGGCTTGACCATGGTCACTTTTCACTTCGTTCTTGGTCCGACGCCTCTCTCCGCTGCCCTCTCATGGCCCATCCCACCGCGCCCGCGCAGACGAGCGCAAAGCTTACGCCGATGATCGCCCGTCCTCGGGCACCTTGTCTCTTCTTCAACGCCTCGTCGGACCCCAGGATCGTCACGGCATCTTTGAGGATGGCGTAGCTGAAGCCACTCCACACCGTGGTCGCGCCGACCAAGACTTGCAGCCCCGTCACGGCGGTGGAGATTGTTCGTGCATCCGTGGCTGCGTGCAGGGCTGAGGTGTAGGCTGGCTGTTGGGGTTGAGTAGGGACGGCTGGTGTTGGGTGTGTGGCTGAGGTTGCGGCGGGAGGGGCAGGCCTGGCGATGGAAGCGCCAGAGGGGTCAGCGGGTGCGGCTCGACCTCCCTCTGCGGCAAGAGTATCTGAGACGGTGGCGTCGGTGGTCGCATCAGGGGCAGAGGAGTGGGCAAGGACGGGAAAGAGCAGCGTTAGCCCGACGAGGGCAAGTTGGAGGAAGGTGTTGAACTTGGAGACCGTCGTCGGGTGGACCTCAGCGGACGGCAACGAGAAATCCCAGTAACGACCAAACGTCTTTGGCGACGGCAGCGAGGCGTAGCGGTAGTAGATGGCGGCGATGGCGAGCGAGGCGTCGCGGCCGAAGATCAGGATGGCGAGGGGACCTGGCAGCGCGAGCAGACGTGTCAGCAGACGACCGGGTGTCTCCAACGGACAGCTTTGAAACCAAGGCCGTAGCGCCAAAAGACAAGACACAAGATGCGGGGTGGACCGGAGCGGGGCGGGGGATTGACGGCGGTGCGGATGATCGCGGATGTGGGGAATAGGGGGGGGCGGTGGGAGCGTGCGCGGAACTCGAGTCGGGGCGTACCAGGCAGTGCTCCCTTGGCGGCCAAGCAACCAACGGTGATGGCCATGAGGAGTTTATCGGCCATGGGATCGACGACACTGCCAACGACCGTCTGCAGTTGCCACCGACGAGCAATCCAGCCATCGACCAGGTCCGTGATGCCGGCATAGGCGAAGAGGCCCAGGGCCCATGCATGCTGGTCGTGCAGAATCAGGGAGCCAACGACGGGAGCGGCGACGAGTCGCGAGAAGGTGAGGACGTTGGGAACGTTCCAGACCTTTTCGTGCGTCGCCGTCAACGACTTGAGTTGTTTCCGGAGCTCCTTGGTCTTCTCCAGGAGAGGCTTTTTTGGTTGGGGCTGGTGGCATGACTCGTTAGTCGATGTGCGCAGGGGTGGATCGGAGACGCATGGTATCCCGGTGGTGATGGTGTCATGGGAGCGCAGGACGGGGGTGGTTGGGAGAGCAGCTTCCGGAAACGTGGTAAATGAAGGCTCCAAAACGACAGGAACGGAGGTGGCACAAAGACAGGCGGCCAATGAGTAGTAGCGTGACGAGTGTTGACAAAATCTACACCTCGGCACTCAACTGTCGTGCACGCCCGGTGCCGAAAGGCAGAGCGAGTCAGGGCCGCAGCAAATCGTACGATTGGTGGACGCTGGCTGGAGTAGGAAAAAATAGATGAGGAAATCCTGAAACATTAAGCACTAAGCTGCCGGCGTGGAAAACCGTGGCAGGTCCAAAATAGCACGGAATTAAGCAGATTCCAAAGAGAGCGTGATTCAAGAGCCATTATTCAGACGCGCGCGCGCGCACACACAGACCAGGCGAAGGAGAGCATGAGAGCAGATGATGCAGAGAAGAAAGCACACTCACCGTCTGATTGCGGTTGCGGTCCCCTGGCGGGCCCCCGGACGGGCCGTCGTCTGCTGCCCTACGGGCCCTCGACGTCGCGAACAGCCTGCCCTCGCCCCGCATGAGTAAGGCACCAGGCCCCTTTCTGCTTTCATCAAGCCGTGACGACAGAGGACAGCACTCACCTAGGCCCGATAGCACTCCCAGGCGGCAGTCCCTGCTGCGACGCTTTGCTCCCCGCCGCGGCGATCCCGACGACCCCGTCGCAGCCCAACGGCATCCGTCGGCTCCGCGCCAGCTCAGAGGCGGACGACGTCCACGTGCGGGCCCGGAGCGGGCTTCGTGGCCCAATGGCGGGGGGCAGCGCGCGCGCTGGAGCTGGAGCGCAGCAGCACGGCGGGCGCGCCGCCAGCCGCGCGAAAAAAGCGGTGGGTTGCTGCAAGAAGGCGGCCATGGCGCTACCGCATGGTGGTTGGCGAGGGCAGGGCAGGGCAGGGCAGGGCAGGGCAGGGCGGTTGGGATGGCGGTCGATGGCGGGTGCGGGCTGGCGCGCGGTGTGTGGGTAGGAGGTCAGAGGAGCGTCCTGGCGCGAGGAATTGGAATTGGAATTGCTGGCCGGCCGCCTGCTGGACCCTGGGCGGCGCGTGCGCCTCAAGCGAATGCTGCCAGTGCCAGTGCTGCTGCGCTGCACTTCCACCGCTTCCGGCGCTGCCCGCTTTCGCTCGAAATTTGCGCAGCCTGTCGCCGCCGACTCGCGCGCTGCTTACTCGTCGCGCACATGCCGCAGCCCAAAACGGCGCGTCCGCCGCCGCCCCTGACTAAGCGCCGCCCAGCGCCACTTCCTTTGCGGGCCGGCGCGATCTCGCTGCGCTGCCCGAAGCGTGACAGCTCGCGGCGAAGTATATGCGGCCTCCCCGTCGCGCCGGCTCTGCTATAGGACCCTCGAAACCAGGGGCTGCGCGAGGCTCACACAAGCTCGCTTGGCGATGCCAGATCTCCGCTTCCCGGTGGCGAAAGAAGTGTCGTGGAATCCGCGGCGAAGATGACAAGTTTAATTCTGAAGCCACAGGGTGGCACCCTCCACCCGCTACCGCCCTATCCCACCCCTCGCCGCTGCGCGGCATGACGCACAAGCAAGGCTCCACGCAGACATGAGACACCAGTACTTTTGATTGAGCATCCGCGACCACTTTCTCATACTTAGTGCCAGACTCAAGTAACAGGGCAGCCGCTTCTAAAGATGTCTTCCTGACAATGTTTTCGACAAGGAAAAAGCAAAGCAAACGCCAAGTTCCCACTACCCAAAACCTTTGCAGCGCGATCGTCCCTTTTAGCCCTATCCCCGAGCACATAAGAAACTAGGCTTATTTAATTGGTGATATAAAAGCAATATACGAGCAAAAGAAATGACGCGCGGAAGTAGCCGGATGGGTATCTCGAGGACTCCCGACGTGCGGAGATGGCGGTGAAAGATCAATTGAGGCCTTGATGCCCAGCTGTCCACGATTCGGGGTCCCGCATGAGCCGAAGGAAAATGGTATCGAAAGTGAATGAAGTCCATGTGGCCAACTGGCCACCCGATGCATAAGTGACAGAAATCGAGAAGGGCCCTCCAACGCCAGTGTCGCAGTACATCATACAGGAACAACATAAAAATAAAATAAAAAAAAGAAGGGTCGGCGGATCGTAGACTCGGAAATTCGAACGTGTCATGATCATGAATAGAGCCACACTCAGCTGAAATTATTCGAGTATTGCGGCGCCTTCTCGTCAAAGGCGCTCAGCGTGTCGTGCCGCGAGTGTTGCGTGTCGGGGCTCGAGTAGCATGGGAATCCTCCAGACGGCTGGACCGAACCCTCGCCGAACATCTGCTCCGGCGCGACTTGGGACTCCTCGCTCATCTCGCTGATGCTGCCGTGATACTGCTGCTGGCTCGGCACACCATGGCTCGGGTGTTCAAAGCCATAGTTCTGGCTGAAGGTTGAGCCGGCTGCCGTTGTGTATGAGGTCTCATGCGGGAACGTCTGGTAGTCGAGGGAGACTGACCCTTGGACCCCTGAGGGAACATTTTCAAACCCAGACCTAGGCTGGTGCCCTGGCGAATGGCCCAGATGCAGACTGCTCAACGGACTGATCAAGCCTTGCGACGGCCGGGTTCCTTGCAACATCTGCGCGCTGTTGCCCATGCCTCCGAAGACGCTCTGGGGGCTCGGAGAACTCGACGGCAGTGTGGAATACCCCGCGCCGCTGCTCACGGGAGCGTGGAGACTAGACATGGATTGAGAGGAAGTGTGATACCCTGAGTGGATGGCGCCCGGCATTCCGTGAATGACGGGTTGGTAAGGCTGGTGAGGATGGTACTGCGAGGCGTATGAGCCAATGGGGCCAGCTGCAGCCATGCCGGCCAGAGGAAGGTAAGATGGGTAGGGTAGGACGTCGTCAGGATCTTGGATGGGGCCTAGGTGTGGAGTCAGCGCGGAGGATCCAAATGCAATAGGGAAGTTGCTGCTTACTTCGGAACTTCTGGTCGGTGATGAGCTCCTTGCGCGGGTGGCAGTTGGCCAGACGGGGATCGTGACCCGGCCGGAAGAGAGTGGACTGGTCCTTGGCATCTTCGATGGTGTAGTAAGCGATCAGGTGGTGTGTGCAGCCATTGACAGTCACGCTGAGCGTCCTCTTGAGGAGGCCACCGCGCTTGAAGTCGTACGAGTCGACGAGAGAGCCGGTGATCTTGCGGTCCTTGGAATCCGGGATCTCATACGACGGCTCGTCGCCGTAGTGAGCGGGCGCGCTGGTGCGAGCGTAGGGCTCGGCGCGAGCGCTCTTGTTGCGCTGGCGGTTGGCCCGCTTCTTCTCGCCGGGCGGGAAGGGACGCTCGAGCTCGCGGTACACGAGGAAGTTGCCCATGATGCGGCTCGGGCTCCAGGAGAGACCGTCGGTCCATCTCTTGATGCCGGAGGTCGACTCCTCGTAGACAAAGACGGAGCCGCTCCGGATGAGAGAGGCCCTCTCTCTGTCGTGCGGGCGGCGCGGACAGTGGACGAGCGTGCCGTTGAGGCAGGCCTCGATGATGGTCAGCGCATCCTGGGTGGTGTGGACGAAGCCATGCCAGGTGGGCTGCATGTTGGCATTAAGATTAGACGGGACGGGCGGGATGGAGTTGACGTTGGGTGCGACAGGCGATGCACTGGTCGTCCTTGTCAGGCTGACACGGTCGCTGTCGCTGGTCTGGGATTCGGGGTAGCTGGCGCTGGCATAGCGGTGGACGGCATGGCCCGGAAGAGCGCCTGGCAGTTTGACCAGACCTAAACTCTTGGGCGTCTGAGAGGCGTGGGTCGGCTGGAAGTAAGAGGAATTAGAGTGCACCGGCGGGTCGCTGTAGGGCGAGGGGAAGGAGCTGTCGTGTCGCATGGCGGAGGAGGGGAGCGAGTAGGAGCCATTGCTGGAGCCGGCCTGGCTGTGGGGCGACATGTAGGAGCTGTTGGAGCGGATAGGCATCAGGGTCCTGGAGTTGTTGGCGGCGGTGGCTCTGTGGTCGTCGTTGAATTCCATAGCGCCGGTCTGCGCACTCGATTAGGCAAAGCAGTTCGGTGCAGCGGCCGGAAGTGGAAGGGGAGAAGCTTATCGATGGGGGGAGCTTATGCGAGTGTTGCGGAAGGCAGGGAGCGCGAACTTACAGCAGCTGGCGGTGAAGAGCTAGCGATGGACGGTCTCTGGACGTCGGAGAAGGCCAATGGCTCGGAGGAGCTGAGGCTCTTGAGGCTGTAGTCGAGCGACGGGGCGAAGAGGTCCTTTCCCACCACGTTTTCACGGTAGTGGTCCCGACCAAGGGACTCGGGGTGCAGAACGCGAAGCATTCAGGCCGACGGGGCGCGGCGTCCTCTGGGGCGAGCGGCGCGGTTGCGGCAGCGGACGGCGGAGGTGCAGCGCTGGTGCGGTGCTGGCGGCGGCGGCGGCGGCGGCGGGGGCGGCGGGGGCGGCGGCAGCAGCAGCAGCAGGCGGGCGCGCTCACGTGTGTTGGGGTGCGGTGTGCGGGCGCGTGGGCGGGTGCGGGTGGTGGGGAGGGGGAGGGGGGGGGGGGGGAGGGTGCAGAGAGACGAGGACGGCTTTGTATAGGTGGGCTGGCGAGGGCGTGCTGGAGCTGAGATGGAGCAGAGGGCTGAGGAGCGATGACGCCCTCAAGCAGGCCGGCGAGGTCCCTTAAAGCTGGACGATAGCACGACGAGTCCTAACGTCGCGGGTAGGGATGATCCTCCCCGGCACGGTGATCAAAACGTCCTGCTCACAGGCGATGCCGCTTCAGGGATCGGGTGTTTGCCGGTAACAGCTGGGGAGGCTGCGCAGGACGTGCGCGAGGAATTGGACCGCTTTGGGGCGCGGTGCAAGCGGTCGATACGGAGCGCGGTGGGCAGCTGGTCCTTACGGCGCTGGGACGTTGGAGGCCCTTGCTTGGCCAGCGGCTCGGCGGCGATCTGCCAGCACCCAGCAGGGCCAGCGCGCGCACAGGCACAGGCACACAGGCGCGGGCGTCGAGGGCCTGTGCGGTAACGCAATCGGGGCCAACCTTCTTAGCGGTCGCCGTGGTTAGGCGTCGGCGCCAGCTGCGAACCGCCCGAGGGTTCCTGAGTCGTTCTGGAAAATGGCCGCGCGCCGTTGCGAAAGCCAGAACCGGGGGAGGTGGGCAGGAGGGCCTGCGTCGTCGTGACGGCCGCTCGTTTCGCGCATGGGTCCTGAGGCCGCTCACGACGCCGCCGCCATTCCGGCGGGCGTCGAAATGAAATGAGCGCGCGCTCACACTCGCTAGTGGGCGGGCCCGCGGGGCGGCGTGGCACGACGCAGCGCAGACGCGCGCGGATGCGGAGGCAGACGGCGGGCATGCGATGGCGGGCGCGGCGGAGCGCCGTGCTGCGGTGCTGGGGGGCGCGCTGCCAGCTGCGGTCGAAATAGCGTCAGGATCTGCCTGCTTGAGCAGATCCCGGGCGTGCGATCCTCATTACCCGACCGCCCTGGGCCGGGGGCCGGGGGCGCGCGGGCGCGGGCGCGGGCACAAGGGTGCGCGGCAGGGCTGGCGGCGCAGCGCGCAGCGCTGGTGAGAAATCTCCGAGTGCTGCCGCTGCCTCCTCACCGAAACAGCGCCCCCTGATGCGCGCGCATCTGGGGAAACCCCTGGACGGGCGCGCGCGGGCGGCCGCTGCGACTCTTCCACCTCTTCCGGGCTGACTCGCGCGGGTAAGCATGATGCGGCGGGCGTGCGGTGGCAGCGCGGCGACTCGCGATCACAAGCAACGCGCGACAAGCCCTTGGCGGGCCTCGTCTATCTGGCCCTCCCCGGGCCTGCCGCTTACCTAACCCCACCCAATTCCAAACACCGCACCATGGACATGGGGGCCGGCCAAGCTGTATCGGCCCTACGGCTGGCGCATCCCGACGCCCGGCTCCCGAGCAACTGCCCGGCGAAACGCGCCTGGCCCGGCGCGGCCTAGCGCGCCCAATAGTCGCGGCCAGCGCCTGCGCCTGCGTGAAGAAGAGACTCCGCTTGCTCGATGCATCGCGAGCAGCCAGCGCGCGTCTCCGCGGGCTAGTAGCAGGCGGCGCGCGCGGCAGGGGAATGCTCAGCAGCCGCGAAGCAACGCCCTGGCCGGCTGCCGGCTGCCAGCTGCCAGCTGCCAGCCCAGATCTCGCGCCCGCGCTGCCACCCCGACCTGGGCCGCCCTTCCGCCCATCGCGTCGTCCAATGCGCGCGCGCGGCGATCATGGCGCTACGCGAGTAGCGCGCTGCTGCTGCTTGGCGAACCGTTTCATCAGCTGCGCGAGGCATGGCTGCTTACCTGTCACGGCGGCCTGTCGAAACCGACTATTGTTAGAGGCCGCGCGCGAGTGGCTGGCAGCGCGCGCGCCCACGAATCACGCCGCCATATGACATTCCTCTGCTTAGCTCATGGCCTGGCCAGGGTACTCCGGCTCGCAGCCTGCAGCGCAGACGATCACGTCCGTGTGGAGACGCCATCTCATTACAGTTGCCCACCACACCTGCGCCGGGGTCAGGCACGCCGTCGTGCGCGCTGCGCTAGCCGGCTCGTGGACGCCGTGACGATGATTCCGCGCGGCAGCCCGCGCCCTGAGCGCGCTGTCACCATCTTGGGCCGGAGCCTGAGCGCAATCTAACGACTTTCTCACACCAGGCGCACTGGCTATCCAGGACCAGGCAATCCGGTGCTGCGGAGCTCCACGTCGACGGCCCCTCGCTGAGACACCTGGCCCACGGGACCTGTCTCCGTGTTTATTGCGCCGCGATGGCGCGTCGCCCACGCAAATTGCCCTGCCTGCTCTGGGGATGGTCGATCTATATTTGCACGCACACAGCAACCGCGTCCGCCTCCGCCCTATGCACTCCACACGTGCCACCTGGCCCGCTGGCCCTGTTTCACGATGGGCGTCCCGTCGACAACCTAAAAGTCTAACGGCTGCTGGCCACTGGGCTAGGCACCTCGACCGCCCGCGCCAGGAACCACGGTTCGCGCGCTGCCTGCCAGAGGCCCGCCCCGCCTCTCCCATCAGCGGCGGCGGCCCTACTGCTACGGCGTGGCGTATTTGCTGCGCGCGGCTCTGCTTCCGCGCCAGGCGCTCTGAGCTCCCTGAGACGCGCGAGCGCTGTAGTGGGGAGATGGACGCCTGTGTGGCGCCTGCTGTCGGAGGTCTGGAATCATGCGACGCAGCGGCGCTGACATCATGAATGCGACGGGGTGCGCTGGCTGCTGTCGGACCAGCCAATATCACGCTGCAGCACACGATCGCGAACCGGTTAGGATCGTTCGGATCTTGGGCGTTTGCCTTCTTCAGGCTGTCATGCAACCCTGATGCGGAGCGCCCGGGGTCTTTGGCTGCCCCCCGCCAAGAGCCAGGAATCAACTGCATGCACACAACCACCAAGTCTCTATCCTGCAACCCGAGCCTGCTTGGAAGGGAGTGGCCGAGCTCGTCGGTGCCGCACGCCTCCGAACATGACACTCTGCACGATATGAGAAGGGATCTTCAAGGACCGCCATTTCAGGTACAGTGATTCCAAATGGGCGGACCAGCCTGGCTCTTTCTGCTACGCCTACTGTGCGCGTCGCAACGGCTCCTGCAGATCACGGAAACATTTCGTCCTTCCAGGCGTCTTCCATTGCACATCATCACGCCTGATCGGCCTATCAGCACATGGTTGCACTCGGCACTTTTGACAATTCACGACATCCCCAGTTGATGCTGGACCTCGGAAGTAGAGTTAGGCTAGTGGCGAGCCCCAAGGCCGCGTGCGAACCCGAAGTGGATCTGCGGCCTCTAGTTGCTGGCGGATGGAGCGTGCTTATTCCCGCTTCCCTCCATGTGACTGTGAAGAAGTTGGCTCCTCAGGCTGTCGAGGTGTGGAGCTGAAGACTTCGCACCTTGGAACGGCGACTGTCCTACTTTGATGAGTTGGCGTTGCTCCTTGTCCTGTACGGTACAAGAGGACTTGGTTCTCGCCGAAGAACGTGGTGGACGCCGCCTCTCAGCCCATTCTTTGCAGATCCGAGACCTCAGTCGTCATACTACTCCTGCGCTACCCGCTCTTGCTCGACTGTGACCGGATGCTGGCTGCCGGTCACCCGTTCATCGCCACGAAACGATGGCATACATCTACTACGGACGTAGATCTTCTTCACGCTGGCTGACGCCAAGATCGGGGATCTCTGCTATTGTTCCGCAGCTATACGACTGATCGTATGAGAGCGATCATCTCCTGCTTTCCGCAGTCGAGCCGCATGCCAGCCACGATCGTGGAAGGCAATATAGTAGAGTGCGACACCCCGACGGCAGAGTCCGCCGTGAAAGGGCCCCTTTTCACAATCCTCTGGCCAGAATCCTAGTCGGGATGGGAGGACGCGCGGGGCCTGCTCAACGGATGTCGATCTAACGGTGGCGGGCACTTCCGCGTTTGCATGGCGCTAATCTGGGCGTGTAAGAGCTGGGCGCATCGCGACCACCCATCTGCCACTCCTCGTGGCAACTGTGGAAGATCAACAGAGGGCATGATGGCAGAGGCAGCTGATCCAACCTGCGATCCAGGTAAACAGAGCCGTTGGCGGAAGCGGGGAGACAGCCGCGGACGCGCCTAGCTATTCTTCACACAAGCGCTGGACTCGCTGCCCGGCGCCTTCCCAACTCCATTCATTGCCGGCGCACGACGCTGACCAACAACCCGGACTCGGAGCGCGGAGTGCAGTAGTACGCATCGAGATCCACAGTGGGTCCATGCAGATACCCACCGGGCGACGTGTAGACACGAGGTCGAGCAAGCAGCTGGCACAGGGCATTGCTCCGCGACATTGCTCCGCCGCATCGCGGCTGGTGGCAGATGTTATCGCACGTTTCGGCGGCTGCGTGCAGCTGCCAGAAATCAGGTTGGCCAGGTTTGCCTGATTCCGTTGCCTGCCAGTCAACCTCCTTCATTCGCCATATCCACTGCACGGAGCATGCATCTCATACACTCCCCATGCAAGATTCTCCCGTTCGAACTCCTCACGCCGTCATCTGCACGGTATCGCGTCTCTGGTGCAGAATCGTACGACATCCACACGACCGTCACGCACGGATTGTCGATGGAATTCCTTTGAGGCAGATCGCAAAGCAGCAGACGGGGCAGACACGGTGCTCGAAGCAGCGGATCTCGTCGCCGCCAGCATGCTACCTATCACTTTCCCCCCGTTCGTATCTGCACCCACCCGAGCATCGAGATTTCCCAGATCCAGACGGATCCACTTTCTCCCGATCGAGACCTCAGTGCTCTGGCCGTCAGTTCCTCCGTCCACTGCAGACACCACGGCCGACGCTGTTCGTCGAGCTCGGCGCCGGCGTTCAAGAGGGGGAGACACGGCAAGCCAGGTTATAGGCGAAGCACGCGGCTAACACCAAAGCAGCACCGCGCCCGAGTCCCGGACGAACCACAAGCGCGCGCAGCGAGAGAGCGAGCAAAAAAGCAGCCAGGCCACCAGCACCCGATCACAACGGCGAGCCATCCCACGGACCCGTTCGTGCTTAGCCTTCCGCTCCGCGCGGGAGAGGCTTCTTTAGCCTCCCCCCCAGCGCCGACAGGCCCCCGCTTAACTGCTGGCCCGGCTTGCACACACGCAAGCGCTCGGTCTGCACGCTCTACTGCTGCTGCTGCTGCTGCTGCTGTTGCTGCGGCTGTTGCGCTTCCTTCGCCCGCACGCTGCCCGCTGGCTGGCTGGCTGGCTGGCTGGCTGGCCGGCCGTCATACCCGCAACCGCTCGCTCGCGCCCGCCCTGGCGGCGGCGACCTCGCCCACGCGCGCTCCTCTCGCGCCTTTTCTCTTCTCGCGCACACCCGCGCTCTCCCCATCGCGGAGGCTTCGTGGTGTCGCTTGCGCTGTGCGACGTCACACGACAGGTCGCATCGACAACGGCACGCCGGGGGATCTGCTGCAAGCCCCAAAAGCCAAAGCTCCACATAATCCTGATGATGAAGAGAGGGCAGATAGCGGAGAGAGAGCGCGCTCGCGCGCGCGCAGAGGGGGGGGGTGGGGGGGGGGGGGGCGATTGTCAACCACTTTACCTGGTCTCGCTCTGCGGCGTGGGGCGCGCGGCTGCTGCCAGAGAATAGCCGACCAACCCGAAGCCATTTCGGCCCCCCTCATGCGAGAGGTCATGCAGCGCAGGATCTATGGGCACCAGGTCGATACGGCACGTCGTATGTACAGGACAGGAACGTGGGCTCGTCTGTCTGCCGCAGGTGCCATCTCGTTCAGAGGACCCGAGCAGGAAGCGCCGGCGGCGCCGCACGGCACACACACGCGTCTATCCGGGCACATCACCGTCGACATCAGCATGTGGCCCTCGGCCCGGCTCTGCCTCGGACGGACGAGAGACGCGGCCAGTGGCCAGAGATAATGCTATGTACGTACATACACGTCCACGTCTGTCTCTGGCCGCGTCGACTGGCGGTCAAACCCGGCCGGCATACACCCAGCAGGTGCAAGGAACTAGAAGTGGAGAAGACGTGTTGCGAGGAAGGGGGAGCCCGCCTCGGTGGCTGTTGGCCTCGTTTCTCGCTCTCCCTTCGCAATCGTCAGTAGTCGCAAGCGGTTCCCACATCTCCGTCCGCCGCCGTTGCTGTGCCGCCCCGGCTCGCGCAGCGCAGCGAAGTGGGCCTTGAGAGGCGGCGGCGTCCGCTGAGTAGCTACCGGTCGGCTGCGCTAGGAAGCGTCAGCAGCCGCCGGGTGGCACAAAGCAGGGCAGGGCAGGGTGAGGCGCGGCTAGGCAACGTCAGGCCCAGGACCATTTCCACCACCTGGCGCTCCTCTCGACACGAGTCCCGCGATGCCCAAAGGGAGCGCAGGTCTGCGTGCTGGCGGAGGGAGGCCACACACACACACACGCACACACAGCAGCCGAACGCCAAGCGAAATGGGCACGCGCGAAGCCACACACTGCCCGACGGGGCGCTGGGCTGGGCGCTGCTTTTCTCCGCCCTGCTGCTGCCCTAGCGGCACGCTCCCGGCAAGGCACACTGGCGACTGCGCAGCCGGGGCGCTGCACGGCAATCCAGCACAGCACAGCCGGTGTGTAGTGACGACGACGGCCGGCCATGCCACGACGACTGATAACGCGGCCCCGTTCAGCCATCGCAGCACGCACGGCAAGCGACGCAGTCGAGGGGCGGCGATACCGATCGGGAAAGCGCGCTGTGCACCTTGCACCGACAGAACGACCGACCGGGCAAAGCCGCACGAGCATGGGGGGGGGGTTCCAGTTGCAGGTCCGAATGCGGCAGCAGCACAGCACACTAACTCCTGTACCTTATTGCGAGCCGCAGCAACGACGAACAAAAAAGACCCCAACCCTGACGACCGTCTCTCTGTTCGCAACGCCTAGACCCCCGGGCGCTTGACCATTTACTTCCTCAATACTAGCACGGTAGTATTACTATCGCTCTGACCGCTGGCCCCTCCTCCCAGGCGCGCCGTTTTCAGCCAAGGGGGGGCCGCCTTCATACGGCGGGCAGCCACGGGAAGGCTAGAGAGGCCACGTGCAGGGTAGGGTCCTTGTAGCGGGGGTGGAGAGCGAGGGAGGGGTAGGATAGCACGACCACCCAAAAGCAGGTTCGACGGAAGAACGAGGCGAGCGAGCTCACGGCCTGCCTACTATCGCAGCCGCATTGCCCCCCATCGTCGCCTGAGCGAGATTTCATATCGGGCATCTGCGGGGCCCATGCTTCTTCCCCTTCCTCCCCAAAAAGCTTATGGGCAGGGAGGGGGAAAACTACGTAGCAGACGTTCTGGCTGGCGGCGGCGCGCTAGCCGCTGGTGTTGCGGGTTGGCCGCCGAGATGTGCTCGACTGCTGGGGGGGGTTTTTTTTTTTTGGTTGCTACCGGGTACGCTGGTGGTTTCAAAGCGTTGGAGGGCTGGTGGAGGGCGAGGTGGGGGGGGGCAGTGGGCAGCAATGCAAATCGAACACACCAATGCGCAAATGAGCGGAACCGCCCGCTGGAAGGGTGGGCGGCGGGAGAACGACGATCCAAGCAGGGTAAGGCTCGTCGTCGTCGCAGAGGTGATGTGGCTGCCAAAACACGCGGATCAAACGGCAACCGGGCAAATCTGCATTCATGCATCCTGTCGCTGGCGCTGGCCGCATCGATCGCGTTTTGGTGTGTTCTGCTAGGGCTGATCGAGATCAATTTCGCCCGCCCAGGCCGAGAGGACATGACGAGGCGAAAATTGGAATTGGAATCCCGCCGCCGGCACAGAGACGAGGACAGAATGATCTGATCGGTCAAGGGTTGCTGATGTGAACCGGGAGGCCCACCTGCCGGTCAGACCATTTTCTCGACGAGGGCGGGATGGATGGGACAATGATGCAAAAGCAGCAAATGCCACCGAGTTCCGGCCGCGCACCAGCTGATTGTTGCAACTTCATGCGTTTGCGCGCAGGCCCTGTTCTCTATTTGTCGCTTTCTCTCTATCTCCCTCTGCTGTCTGTGCTGCGTGAAGTCCATCCGACAGGATCTCATCTGCGCTGCCCGCCCGATTGCTGCGCAGCTGCTGTCTGCTTGGGTTCGGCAGGGCAGTGAAAGCTGCAGTCGCGCCGCTCGCGCGCACATATGCCATGCGTCAGTCGGCGGTTGGCGGTGCGGATTTGCAATGGGCGACTCGACCTACCCTCACCGCCTTACGGGATGGTGGGAAGGAGGGGCTGCTCGCCTTACAGCGTGCATCTCTACTGCGTGCGCCCTTTTTCCCTTTCACCGCCGATGGCCGCGTATCGAGATGCGCGCGCGCGCGCGTGTGCATGGTATTGGCGAGACGCGGTTGGCCAGGCCCTGCATCTCCGTCTGCTCTGCCTCCCAAGAAATCAGGTGCCGGCAGATTCTTCTGGCCAGCGAGTGAGGTCTTTTTTTCCCTCTCTCGCGCGGCCCTGGGCAGTGCCGCATGCATGGCGGCTGCGTGTGCCTCCATCTAAATTCTGCGGCTAGGCGCAACGGCGTGGACCGCGACCGCGGGCGCGGGCGCTGGACTACTGCTGCGGCGCCGCGGCGGAGGCGGCAGCAGCAGCAGGAATATGCAGGCGCACATAAAGCGGTCCCGACCGACTGAGTGGCCGGCCGACCGACGGACCGAAACGGCCAAGCGACGTGCAGGTAGCGGTACTGCAGAGGTCGCTACTCCTATGGCAGACGCGCTCCTACGCAATGGTTGGAGTGGCGGGCTGCGGTGGGACTGCTGCTGCCGCTGACTATTGGCTGCGAGGGGAGGAAGCAGATGCGATCGGGTCCGGGCCGGCCCATGGCGTGCACCGGAGGTAAGACCGGGCCGCTTACTTGGGCCAGTTGCGGGGAGGGGGGGGGGGGCGCGGGATTTGCGCGTCGTGCGTCGTGGTGTGGAGCGGCGCGGGCGGACTGGCTGGCTGGAGCGCTGGGCTGCTGGGGGACCAAGCACGCCGACCGCGTGTGCGGAGCTGACCGCACTGCTGCGCGCTGCGGCGACTGGCGGCGTGGCGAGCGCCGCAGGGCGCAGGGCGCAGGGAAGCGCAATGGGCGACGAGAGCGCGCGGTGGAGACGAATGGCCTGTGCACGCGGGCATCAGCGGCGAGGGCATCAGCCGAGGGCAGCGCAACCTGCGTGCCTGCGTGCCTGCCTCTGGCGGTGCCGGGTAGCGAGGTGGCGGTGGCAGCAGCACGTCGTGCTTTCGTTCCCTCCTCGACGCCCCGTTGCCCTCACCGGACGGCGGCGAAGAATGCCGCTGGCCTCGTCCCGCCGCGCAGAGCACGCAAGACAGCTGCTCATGCGCCGTAGGCCAATCACCGCGCAAAGACGCCGGAGCACGACACGACATGTCGTTCTTGCGGGCGTGGTGAGGCATGTCGTGGCTGTCTATCTGCTACACTTATTAGGGACTCTATATTGCTGCTTTGGGCTAGCAACCTGCTCCGCCGCATGTCCAAGATAGGCACTGCCTGCTCCATCACAACGCCGCTTGACTCGCCGCATCTCTGAGGCACGGCGGTGGGACTGGAGCCGGATTAAGCTCCACTTTCCCTCTACCCATCCGCCGCCACCGAGTACCAGCAGCGTGCAACCCGCTCCACTTAACTCCCGCTAGCCGCTGCTGCTGCTCCAACCGGCGCGACGCCGCCCGCCGCCCTCCTCTAGTTCCCTTCTCGCTTGCAACCTAAATCTTCGCGCTCCACCTCCACATCTCGCTCTCCTCTCCTCTCCACACACGACGCCCCCTTCGCTTAGGGAGCCGGCTTGCATCCTGACACGCGCCAAAAACCACCCCGCCGGCGACGGGCCTGCGTGCGGGTGCTTAATTGGTATGCTTGACGGAAAGCGGGTGTCGCAAATCGCCTTGGTGCTTGGCTACCTCTCAGCACTATAGCGGAAGGGCAATTATGACTTTTCTTTTTGCTGTCCGCCGCTAAAACTACTCTACCCTCAACCTGCAGAAGCAGGGTCATCGCCGACGGGCCACGGCTCTTCTTCGTCTTCCATGCCCTTCTTGCATTCTACCATCATCTCATCTCATGCATGGCATCCACCGTGCACTATGATTTCGATCTTCGGGTGTTCTTTCTATCTGTTCTCGAACGATTTCATTGCCACCGCAATACCATCGTGTCA
The DNA here is from genome assembly GCA_029906385.1 of Neofusicoccum laricinum. Taxonomy (NCBI): domain Eukaryota; kingdom Fungi; phylum Ascomycota; class Dothideomycetes; order Botryosphaeriales; family Botryosphaeriaceae; genus Neofusicoccum; species Neofusicoccum laricinum. The sequence goes on from CP123726.1 coordinate 298,669, forward strand.
GGCCTGAGGAAAGAGCATGCGAAACATCAGCCAACTCAACCCACAGACCGCGGACCCAGCGTCCAGACCACCACCCACCTCGCCTTGGGCCAGCATTCGTATCTCGCAGTCTGCACGTGCACGCGAGAAAGGAGGCGAAGTGGCAGTCTGCAATACTTACCTAGCGGAGGTCGACTTTGGGAAAGCTGTGACTTCCGCCGCGATCCGGGAGAGCCCGCCGCCGCCGCCGCCGACCAACCCAACGGCACGGAACGAACGACAACGCAAGACACAGTCCCAGTGCCTGCGAGCACGCACGCGCGCGCGCCCCCCCCCCCATTCCGCACCCAAGCCCTCCCTCCGCTCCATCTCTCGCCTTTCTTCGCGACGCGGCACGCACGACTCTGGCACAAGACAGCGTCGCTCAATGCAGCCCGCCCGCCCGCCCGTGCCCGTCGTTCGGCCGTCGCCCCCTAAAGAACGCGGACCACGGTGCCCCGAAACGTCGTGCTTCGCAACTACACGATTCATCATCGACGTAGGCGGCCGAGGCTTGGCAGAAGAACCCGCAGGGTCCGCGACGACGGGACGTGTGCAGGTCCAAGCAGCGTCGCGCAAGTCAGGCGCAGCTGAGCGAGCGCTGCCTCGGCTCGTTAAACACGCTGTATGACAAAGGTGCTGCCGAGCGCTGCGGCAGGCGCTGGGCGAGGTCCGGGATTGCTTGTGCATACGGCAGTCTAGCTCGCATCTACTCGGCTCGCCGTTGCTGTGTTGCTATACGATGTACGTAGTACGCTTTCCCGGGCCGCACCCCTCCAACAAGAAACACAGTTTGGATACGCAGGACGCGCTTTTCTCTCTCTCTCTCTCTCTCTCTCTCTCTCTTTCTCTCGCGAGACCGCACGACTCGGTCGGCAGATGCGCGACTCGAGAGGTTCGACAGCGACGCTGCTGGACGAACGCACGCACGCGGCTTCACCGGCGGCGGGGCAGCAGATGGGCGGTGGGAGACAATCAATGCGGCACGATCACCGGCATGAATCATAGGTCGTGGCAAGGTTCGGCAGTTGGGGGGTGAGAACGGGTTGCCAGCGCCCTGAGTGCATCCGGAGCCGTGTGGTGATGGCTGCGGTGGTGGTTGTGGTTGTGGAGGTGTCCGTGTGGGTGCGTGCCTTATTACTCATACTCGGCATCTCTCGGCACCCGGCAGTTGGGCTGCATGGTGGCGTGCGGCTTGGTCGCTGCAGCTGGGGGGATGGGTGGCGAAAGAAAATGATACACTGAATCTCTGGCGGTCGATCATCGAGGGGGTGGGCATGGGAAGTTCGCGATGGGCGCGTGCGTCCGGTCGCTGACCAGGACGCCCGGAAATCGCCGCCGGTCGAGTCGAGAGCGAGCGCACCGGCACCGCTGGCCTCGTTTGTGGCCGCCTTGCTCTCGTGCGTGGCGCCGCTGCCCGCCGTGCCCGTCCGTCCGTCGCCGCCGCGCCGCCGTTGCTTTCCAACACGGGCCGGTTTGAGGGCCTTGGGGACGGTGGGCAATGGGCGAAGCATGAGTCGGGAGAGGACAGCTGGTCTGTGGGCGGCCGGGAGTTGGGATTCGGCAGTTGGACTGGGATCCATGCGCTGTGGGATGCCATGTTCAATGGCCGTGGCGCGTGCGATGGTGGAGCATGGGGGAGGGGGGAGCGGACGGGGATCGTGGGTGGAGCGCATCTGACTTCCTCCTCACCACCATTTTTAGCCGGGCGGTGATGGTCGGGGATGACCTGGGCGCGTCGAGCAGGCCGGCTCAGGTGTGGGTTTAAGGCCGACAGGCGGTCTCGAACAGTAGTCTGTTTGCGCACTTTTTTCGTCGCATCGGGCGCGAATCATGCCCGGCACTGTGGGGGAGGGATGGAGGGCGTTGGCGGTCGTCAATGTGAAATCGCAAGGCCAGCGTTTCCGTCCGCCGCGCTGAGATGGGGGTTGCTTGTGTGAAGCTTGTGCGCGGCGAAGGATGCAGAGTGAGGCGACGCTGCGATGCGCTCCTTCCTCCCGGGCTCGCTCTGCGCCCCGACGACGGCCAGCCTCTCATCTCATCTCCAACTCTGCGTCCCTCAGCCTCGCCCGCCAGCCCTGCCCGCCAGCCCTGCCCGCCGCACCGCACGTCAAAACTGTCATCGCCAGCCGCCGTGCGCCCACTTCCCAGCCCAACCAAAGTCTCTCTCTCCCTCTCCCTCACCAGCTCCACACGCTGAGGCACCAAGGCGGTCCGGTCCGCACGCGCCAGACGGAGGAACTCTGCGTCCGCAATGCTTGGAAAAACCTTCTCTCCGCGTGCGGCCGGCGCCACCCCCACAATCTCACAGCATTAGTCCGCCTCTCTGCTGTGCGCTTGTACGGCGTCTATACGACAAACTTCCCACACCAAGTACCTCGCAACGGGGCCAACACGACGACACACAGCACGCCCTCTTGACTTCTCACCCGCGCGCACCACATATATCGATTGTCTGATCGTCCGCAGGGAACCACGGAATATACTCCGTAGCTCGCGCCGGGCTCATCCGGTTGATCAGTCGGGCTTGCATTGTGTATGCAGCAATCGCACATATTTCGCCGTTCAGGTTTCTCCGCTGCACGAGGGTTTCTCCGCGCTGGGACGGCAATGTGCATGGGGGGGCTAGCTGGCTGCCCACCACTCTCTTACGTGCGTTGGCCGCAGTTTGATTCAGGCAGCGGTGGCGGACACGAAGCGACGTGCGTTAAGCCAGCCAAGAGGATGTGTCGTTGTAGGGGTGTGGGATTACAGCGGGCGCCGGCGGTGAGCTGTCTTCCGACGGCAATCCGGTGCTGGGAAGACACCACGGTGGTGAAAAAAAAAAAAAAAAGAGAGAGAGAGAGAGGCATTGGGTGACTACAGAAAGAGCTCGCGATAGACCAAGCCGCTCCCAGGGAAAGGGAAGGGGAAGGACTGCATGGGGAGATAGCATGAGGGCCGCGTCAGGAGATTTTTCGCTCGTGTTGCTGGCCCTGTCGATCGCGGTCCCGACACCCCGTGTTCGGTATCCTGCTGTGGACCTGTGGTTTTGTTGTCCCCAATGCCCTTTTTCCTCTATCCCCAGTCTTCGCCTTCGCCATCCCCACATACCCTCTGCTTTTTCCTATACCCAGTCCTGTGATTTTGCTATCCCCAGTCCGCCCTTCCGTTGCCTGTTGCCGAGCTCGGGACCCGAGCTCCTATGTACCCCCGGTCTGATGGCTTCTCCCGTGCGCCCCTTCCGCTCCACTCCGCTTTTGCTCGGCAACGGCGCGGCTACCGTCGGTGAGCGGGTTGCGTAACTGTCTTCGGTAACTGCTTCCGGGAGAGGGGTATTGCTGTGGCTTGCCGTGACCGGTTCGCGATACCTGCCAAGTTGCTTGGAGACGGACTGGTCTAGGCTCTGGGACGGTGGACCACATAATGGGGGGGTAGCTGTGATTGCCTGACGAGAGGGGTCTGGGGCGGAGTATAATGTAAGCGCGTGGCGTGATGTGAGAGAGCCGCGTCGGAATGATGGAGCCGTAGGGGAGGATGAAGGAGAAGCGTTGTTGGGGAGTAGAGGGGGACACAGTGTGATGATGGAGGAAGAGATACTATCCTGATGGTTGTCAATACTTTAGAATGCAAATCTTTAGAGCGTCAAAGGTCAAGATTTGAAGATTCAGCACTGTGAAAATAGAGGATTCGTGTAAAATCTGCCGTATGCTTTGCTGCTCATGCCATGAAGTTCACTCCCTAAATTCCCAAAGATACCACCACACGATATCGGCCAGTAAAGACGAAGAATAGAAGCCACTGTGACTCAGCCGAGTATGCTTGACAAGATTCATAGGGCTGTTGGACGAGACCATTAGCTAGGGGCAGCTGGAATATCCTTCTGGCTAGGTTTGCCATTCATGTTGGAGAGCCTTTTCACCATGGAATGCTTCAAAACGCATATAAGTTTACTCTCATGGGCAGTTGAAGCATTAGCTCGGAGTCCGGACACAACTGTGCAGTTCAAGATATGTCAAACCCATCCCGATGAATGCTTTAACTCCCGATATCACAATCCTTCGAGCTGGCCGCATATCATAATGTTTTCCACAGATGTTTAGAGTGACGGCTATGTGCGTAAGGAGTTGAAGTATCCGTCCGGACGCGAAGGTGCCGTACGATTTACGCCAAAGCTGTCCGGACGAATCCTTCGACTCCCCATGTACATTGCAGCTTTGCCCGTTTCTACTCCACTTCTGGCAGCCGCTTAGCCTTCCCACCCTGCCTATCTTCCGCCTCGTCGAGCTACTTTGCCTAGTTACTGTCCGACACCGCCGGCGTCTGCAAAGCCTTCCTCCACCATGTCTTCATACAAGCACACCACATGGGATACTCGGAAGAGCCACGGGGCTTAATAGCATCCTGGGAAGCCTCAAGAATAGCCGATGGGACGCGACCTTAAAGACTGGAAGCGGCTTCTCGGAAATGGGTGGGAACTGGCTCTCTTCAAGCGCTTCGGAACTGGAAACGTAGATGTTCTCATCCTTCAGCGTGTTCTCAAGATGAGTATGGTAAAGCTTTCATCAACTTTGAGAACTCTCCATCCGAGGCGCAGTGCTCAATGAGTTTGCAGCTTTCCTCGATGTGAACAACATCCTCACCGCCGGCAGAGAGCGCCGACATGCGAACAGAGACCGTCCCGCCAGGCACCACAGACACGAAGGTTGACGGATGGTTGATCTTTGCATCGCCAAGGGCTCAAATTCTGAAAGCAAGCCCGCTCAAGAGCGCGCTTGTACTGGGCGGTAGAAGTGTCAGCGTAGGCCCAACGGACGGACCTCTCCTTCTTGGCTTCCTCTATGATACCAGAGGGGGCGCCGGACATGTCCTTATCAGTGAGAGAAGGTGCCGCGGTCATTTTCATGGCCGCGGGCGCGGCCATGAGCTTTGCTGAGGTGAGAGACGAGGCTGTAGTCACTTTAACGGTGTCTAGGTAATCTCCAGGATAATAATGAGGCCCTGACCATATTGTTCGTTGTTACTGACCTTTCTCGTACCTCGTAGTCGCGTTTGGAGAGACGTCACCGTATATGAAAGTCTTGTCCGTACCGTCGTGCTCAATCTCGACCTCCTCTACCAAAGGCGATCCGGGCGTATTTCTTCTTTACAACGACCCTACCGACCCCAATCCCGCCTGACCCATCGAGGAGGAGGGCAAGATCTCAGAAGGCATCAAAAGTTACCTAAACAGTGTTATCGACGAGCTGCCCTTCTTCAGGAACCGTGAGCGGCAATGCTACGAGCAAGGACACATTGCGAGACGAGAAAAACCCATTTGCAGCCCCCAGAACGTGTCACGGACAACTGGGATGGAAATACAGAAGAAAAGCTGAAGTTCCTCATCTCGAGCTTTGACAAGAATCTTGCGGAAGAAGACCACGAGCACAGTACCGATATTCTTGTTGTCCACGTTGGAAGGTACAACTGCTAACTCATCCCAAGTTTTTCGAAGGAGTCAGCTTGGTGAAGTCGGTTTTCTTAAGGTTTCGCGAATCGGACATGTCAATTCCCATCTCCATTAGCTGCGTTTGGAGACAGCAGTGCTTTGTATCAATAGAGACGAAGCAGACATGCCCAAGCAGGGCATGAGAGAGAGGATGCTTGCAGTCGAAACCAATGTAGTACTCCGACGCTTTCGCAAGGGCCTGTTGAAAGAGGGCCACTCCCAGTCATCACAACTCAGATCCTTTACATGACTGAGACATACGTGAGGAGTCGAAGCATTCATCCGGATAGTTTTGGCGTGAATCAATAGGCACTTTCGCGTCAGGACCAATACTTTAACTCCCCGTGGACAGGAGCTCTTCGCTATGATCGTCAGTTTTGAAAAGTACAAGCTAATCTTTGCCGTCCAATGGAACCCGCCACCTGATCAAGATTGCTTTTGGTGGCCTGCTTCCGGACGACGCATAAGGCTCCACACATTCGCGAGATGAAATAACCCGCCCGCAAGCCTCAAGTCTTGGCCAAAAGCATTTTTCATTCGGGAAAAGCACGGGCAGTCTGCAGACCGCGGGCAATACACGCAAGCTGATCCGAATCCCTACCTCTTCGTATCGGCCTGTAACATGCAGCAATAAAACAAACAAGTGGGACAGCCGTGCGCATATCGTCGTCGTTTATCTTCCCGCCGAAGCCGCGGTCTTCGAGGTGGAGCCTCGGAGTTTACGTATAACTCGACTTACGTGTTCTCTTGGCCGCGCTCACTGCCGCTTTGGGAAACCGAGATTCATTCGCGTGCACCACCAAACCCACTCTGTCGAGCACTCCGTTCGAATACAATAGAAAATTCCCATCCCCAGGCTTCGATCCCATCACCAGCTTCCAACATACCTCGACATCCCACAGCAATCCATCACCTGCCCCACAATAGCAACGATGCTCACCCCATCGATCCCCTATCACCATCTTCTCCGCATCCGCCGCGGCGGCAGCCCTCGCCCTCGCTCCGGACATCCATGACGACACTAACCGCGACGGCACAGTTGAAGTGACAGGCTTTGCAGATATCATCGAGTAGCCCGTTTGAATCCCCTCCTACGGTGCCATCCTCCGGCCCAACAACAGCGATATCTTGGACCCGGCTGGACTCTCTCCGATGGCGAGCTGGCGGCGGCAACGACGGCGCCTGCGACACTGCGTATGAGCCCTCGGGTACCTCGCTCGGTGTCTCTGGCTGGTGCTCAACGGAGAGGTACATACGGGCACAGTATGCTGCTTCCGGCGATAAAGACGAAGTCTTTCATTCGACTTCCATACTCGTGGGTGAACGACTACAGACAAAGCTGATACGTGCAGGCCGGCTTGTTGCAGTGAGTCTTATCTGGGGGCATCTCCGGATTCCCTTCTCGAATGACCGGTGAGACGTCCGATCATCCGTCCAGGAACGCAGTGCTTGGTCTTGGACTTCGCTCCCAGTCGGCGCTTCAGGAGGCGAGCGTACGCTGGCACGCGTTCTCCCCTGCTGCCTCTGGCGCGCAGCGGCAGCACCAGCAACGACGATCGGGCTAGCACGCTGACCAAGCACTCCTTTGTTTCGATCTCACGTCCCCGACCCCGGCCCTCCGCTTCAACACCACGACCGTCCACGCCAGCCGCTCTTTCCGCACAAACGTCCGAGCCGTCGTCAACGCCGCCACCCCCTCGTCCAAGCACGGCTCGACCACGACCCTCTTAGCCGCCGCGGCCGCCTCCGCCAACCCCTCGCGCCTGCGGTGGCGGAAAGCTGCGGTGAGCAGCCGCCAGAAGGGTCCGCAAGGCGCGTACGGCGCGGCTGGGATTCCGTAGAGGTGCTGGAAAAGGCGCGCAGCGTCCGCCGGAGGGGGGGGGTTGGCGGTGGAGAAGCTCGCTATCCATCTCGAAGGGCTGACACGTGGTCTGGTCTGGGAGTTCTGGGGGCTGTGGAGGGGAGAAGCCACGGTCTGGCGGGCGCGCTCGCAGCAACCCGCCGCTACTGCAGGTCGGGTTTGGGCGATGGGCTGCTGCGGCGGTGCGGACTGCTCAAGCAGGACGAAAGCCCTGTCGCGGCGGCCGTAAACGTTGTTATGCTTGGGAAAGATTATATCATGGCGAGGATGTGAGGGCTGGTGATTGATGGGAAGGATGTCTTCCAGGCGGCGGTGAAGAGGCGTATGCGAAGAAGGATGACGGTACTTTTGGTGAGTAACTCCTGCTCGCACCTTGTCAACGGTTATAAGTGAGTCGTGTGTAGGGACGGAAAGAGTGCCGCCAAAAAGCGGGTCGAACTTACCTGCGATTTTCCATCTCGAGCACGATATCTCAAGCTTCTGCTGTTCCAGCCCTCGCCTAGATGATAAACACGCACCTCTTCGTGAACGTCTCATCCCACGTCCACCCGCCGTCCAACCCCTCTCCACCTCCTTTCTCCCGTCTCTCCCAGCACTTCTCCAAAACCACCTGCGCGTCGACCACGCTCCGCGTCCCCAGCAGCATCGCCAGCTGTTTCGTCTTCGCCACCACAAACTCCCTCATCCCTCGCATCTCCTCCGCCCCCAGCCCGTCGCCGCCAGCCTCGTACCCGGCAATGAACAGCGGCCACATGACCGCGTTCCACGCCGAGCTGTGCGCCGAGAGGCCCCTACCCGCCCGCAACGACAGCGGGCACCCCAGGTGCGTGAACAGCGCGCGCACCGCGCCGACGCGCACCGCCTCGCCCACCGAGGTGCCGAACAGGTCTTCGAGGAGCGAGGACAGGGCTTCTTCGGAGTCGTCGTGGCGGCGTAGCGGGCTCTCGAGGACGAGAGTGCGGAGGCAGTAGAGCAGTGTGGCGGCGTGGTAGCAGTGCGTCAGCGCCAGCCAGTCCGGGCTGGAGGGCTCGAAGTCGAAGTCGAGGGTCTTGATGACGTCTGGGAGCCATCTGGAGGCGGAGAAGCGCTTGATCTGGGTGAGTATCGAGCGGATCTCTTCTATGGTGTCGTCGTGGGGGGATTGTAGCGACAGCGAGGAGAAGGTGGTGGTGAGGGCAGAGGAGGGGGTCTGTCGGAACAAAGATGCCCGGAGTTCGTTGATGCGGGAGATGGCGTGGAAGAGTGTGGCTGGGCACGGGAAGCAAGTTTTTACGGCGATGACGTCCCAGTCGGGGAAGTTTTCTGCGAGGCCTCGAGGCCAGTTGATGGGCTGGCTGAGGAGCTGGGCGCTGCTGGTCGTGCCGCCCATGACTTCAATGCTGACAGGAGACGTCAGCGCCCTATGCTATACCCGAGGACGAAGTCGCTTACGAGAGGAAGTATGAGGCGCTGTATTGGTTCTCGCACGATGATTGTAGGTATTTGTGCCAGCCGCCTCGAAGTTCAATGATTGCTGCAGCACCCTGGACGTGTGCGTACCAGGACCCCATGGCTGAGTACTGGATCTGCTCTTTTGATCAATGGCTGACGGATGAGGCATCAGGAGGGACGTACATCTGCTGTCAACAGCATCATGACGGCATCCAAGGCGACGTCTGTTACTTGGGTGGAGACATGACTCAACTGCTTGTTTAGCGCTTGGATTGTATGGTTCCTCTGCTGGCACACTTCCAGGTCCCGATCAAGGTCCCTTTGGCCTCTGATGGCCTTGTGCTGGCTGACAATCATGAGCATGATGTCCTTGATTAGCTGCGGCTCACAGCGCCATTCGTCCAGCGGGATCACGCTCCAATTCACAGCTGCGGGGTCGGGGACGATGAACGGAGCTATGCAGCCATTGTCTGGATGCACCAAGTCAGTGGCTCTTCTTCAGGAATGCTCCGTCCTGGCGGTACCGTACAGTAGATTACCGAGTCCATGATGCGCAAGCTGGCCTCGTCCATGGGCAGCCATCTCTGCTCGTTCAGTAGGTGGAGTTCGCCGGAAGCTCGGCAGGATTTTGTCGAGGCTGGGACAAGCTTCTTGGACGGAGCTTTGCTCTGCCTCCCGGCTACACACAGGGCCTTGGCGAACCTCTGCGTGCCGTCGGCGGGACGATGGCGGGAACGCTTTATGATAGTCGAGGACTGCGTGTGATTGATCCAGACGGTGGGCTTTTCGTAGCCGGGGCACTCGATGCCGTCCTTGGGGCAGCGGCCGCAGCTGGGCTTCCCGGAGTCGCAGCGGACGCGGCGTTTTTTGCACGACAGACACTGTGCACCCAGCATCGTTAAGCGAGTGAAGGATTGGAGAGGGGAGGGAAGCAGAGGATGTAGGGCGTGGAGACTGCTCAGTCACAGCGAAAGCTTGCGGGTACACCTTCCCGCTTCGGGCTAGCGTGCACGCAACAGGGGCAGTGTAGAGGCAGTGCAGCGCACAAGCACCCGCATTTCCCAGACGCTGCTCCTCTCACCACCTGCAGGCCGGGTGCTGCTGTATACAGGAGCATGCTGCGGCACACAGCCTCTGGCCAATCTCGGCCACCCCGAGACTACGCCCGGGCCAGGGACTGTGAGTCTTGAACTCTATGCCTACCTCAGCCATCAGCACCGTGTTTCAACTGCCGACACACTCCTGCTCTCCACGTACGGCTGACGCTAGCGTAGGCCGCAGCAGCCTGGTGCCGCTGTGCTCAGTGGAAACCGCCAGGAGGCGCCAGGAGTCAATCGTTTGAGTCTTGAAGAACACTGCCTCAAAACAAAGCAGTTGACATGTGGGGCTGGAAACCACGATCGACCATGCCGTGCAAGAATAGCCGGACCTCTTTGGCCTAGGAGGAATATCAATTACCCCAAAACACTACCGACACACCACGCCCACCTCTTATACAAACCCCTGCCACTCACAGCTTGATGAGGCACCGGTCATCTCTCGGCCTAATCAAGAAGTAATTCACCACGTCCATGCTCTCCGCCGTCGTCTTTTCAGACAACCTCGCGCCGCGCAGCTCCCTGAAGAACACCGCCGTCGCAAGCCTCAGCTCCATGAGCGCGAGGTGCAGCCCCAAACAAATCCTCGTCCCCGCGCCAAAGGGCGCGAAACTCTGCGACGAAGGCGACGTATTCGGCGGCAAAGACAGCCAGCGGTGCGGATCAAACCTACACACGTGACAAATGAGCTCCCGCACCTCGCATCTCACCCTCGAAGAAACCGGAAACGGCCGACACTCACCTCTCAGAATCCGGCCACAGCCCCTCATCCCGATGCAGCGACCACGCCTGCGTACTCACCGTCGTGCCGCCAGGCACCCACCACCCGCCCAGCTCGGCACCCCCGCTCGGCACCGTCCGCGGCAAGCTCCCGGGCGCGGCGCCGTACAGCCTCAGCGTCTCGTTGACGACGGCCGTCAGCAGCGGACAGGCCTCGCACTCGCGGTCGCCGAAGCCGGGCGGCAGCGCCGCGACCTCGGCCTCCAGCGCTGCCTGCAGGCGCGGCTGCGCCAGGACCGCGTACGTCAGGTAGGTGAGGCTGACGGCGGTGGTGTCGGCGCCGGCGACGATGAAGTTGCCGGCCTCGACGCAGACGTCGAGGTCGGTGAGCGGGAAGGGCGAGGAGCGCTGCTCGGCCGGGTCCAGCTGCGCGAAGACGGAGGCGCCCTGGCCGCCGGTGCCGCCGGCTTTGCTGGCCGCTACGGCGCGCGTGCCGTAGTGCAGCAGGCGCGAGTTGGCGTTGAACATGGCTTGCGGCGTCGGGTGCGGGATCAGTCGGCCGATGGTCGCGAGGAGGGGGAGCTCGGAGCGGATGCCGGAGCCCATCATGGTGGATTCGAGGACATGGATGTATTCGTTTTTCTGGCGGGTGGGTTAGTTGTGGGAGATATTTGGTGGCGAAGGAGAGACGTTTGGTGGTGAAAGAACGAGACATGCTTGGTGGTGAGAAGGGCCCGCGGCAGTGAAAACGAGGAATAAAGCAGAAACCCACCTCCCCATACTCCAGCATCCGGAAACTCTCCCCAAACATCAGATGCCCGCTCACATCCGTCGCCATGAACGTCCACCACTTGAGCACATCACTCTCCTCCCCCCGCCCCACCTCCTCCCCGATCCGCCTCACCGCCAACTCCACCTTCTCCCTCACCATCCCCTCCCACCGCGCCCTGATCTCGCTCTTCCCGAACGCCCGCGCGAACAGCCTCCGCCTCGCCGCGTGCATCTTCGGGTCGCTCATGTCGAACAGCCCCGCCGCGTTCCCCTGCACGAACTGCGCGTACCACGCCGCCTTGTCGAACCCCCCTCCCGGCTTGTGGATCCGCTTGGCGGCCGCCGCGTCCGCGACCGCCACCTCGGTCGGCGTGAGGCGGAAGACGGCGCCGTAGCGTCGGTGGAGCGCGTGGATGTACTGCGTGCGACGGCCGCCGAGGATGGCGAGTTTGAGGGGCAGGTGCGTGACGTGCGACCAGGGGGGCCCGGGGAGCGAGCGGAGGGGGGAGGTGAAGGCGCGGCGGAGTGTCTGGATGGGTGCGGGGTTAGTTTTGGGGGGTTGGGGGGCGAGGAGAGGGTGAGGAGCGTACGCTGATGAGCCAGACGAGCGTGGTGACGCCGATGAGGAACGTGGCGAGGGATGTGGGGGAGCTGGTGTAGGAGCTCACGACTGGGTGCGTGGGCGACATGGTGACGGGGTGAGGGTTGGAATGCTGGGGAATGTAGAAATGTAGGAAGGAAGAGAGAGAGCTTAGAAGATGGAGAGATAAGAGTAGCGGACTGAGAGAGTTGAAACCGGATATCAACGCTATATAAACTGGCTGAGGCCTGCTCCACTCCCGGAAGAATCATTCATGAACCGCCGGTGTGACTCAAGATTCATGGAGGCCGAGTGTGAAGCCATGAAAGCAAGCCCACCGCCCCCGCAATACGACGAATGTACTATGTACTACGTAGTCCGCGGTACGGAGCAGATGCAAGCAATCTGCTGGTAGATCAGTATGATCGTCCTCCTAGTGCGATGTCATCGTTCACAAAAGCGTCGGCCGGACCAGTCACGTCGTTCGAATTGGTACGCCACAACCGCAAACCCGAGCTCCGTCTATGTGGAGCCGAAACCGCGCGCCGCCAGCCGCCTCGGAGCACAGCCAAAAGCCCTGCGTGTGTGTGGAGCAGGCGGACTATGGCTTACTCGAAGTGCGATTCGGCCGAGATCAATCCTTCGAAGTGGAGTCTTGTCCCAGACCAGTTCGGCGAACAAGCTTCAAGCTTCAATTTATCGTTCTGTGGTCCCGGTTTGCTGCTTACTAACCATGACCTGTCCAACGCGAAGACCAGCCTCTACTACTCGTTATCGCTAATGGAGAAAATATGTTTCAAACAACGCACCTAGAAGTCTCAAGACTGGGGTAATTTCTCATTATGCTCGTTCCTATGCCTGTCTAGATATCACTTTTGTCCTATGTCCCGTATCCAGATCTTGATCCCTTTTTTGGAGTTCCCAAACGCCTCCGTCCAGCTGCGCCAGCGGTGAAAAGAATGCAAGTGACAGTTCGACGACCAGTTTTGTGCGTCGTCTAGTATGCCTTGGGAGATTTCTTGAGCCTTGCAGGTCCCAGTCCCTTCCTGACCTCATCCAGCTGCGCCAGGCCGTCCTTGTACCCATTCTGCTTCTTGCCCCTCTTCATGTGGCCATTCTTCGAAGAGAACTCGTCTAGGATGGAGTCAAAGTCACCCCTCAGGCCGGATGCCTGGCTTGAAGTCGATGCCTTGCTGTACACGGAAAGCCCGGACATTCCTGACATCCCGGTCATACCCGAGGCCATCGACATGTTGTCGTCCGCACCATAGCCGTCATCCGCATACTCCTGCTCGTACTTCTCAAAACGCTCGTCGAGCAGCGACAACTGGTCGGTACGAGCCAAGGCCGAGGAGCTCATACTGTAGTTCGACGTGGACGTGAGAGCGCCCTTCCTCTTCTTGTGCCGGCCGCCCGTCACCGAAGAAGCACCAGTGACGAAAGATTGCAAGTCCGATGGAGCTCCGACTTTCTTCTGCACCTTCTGCGCCTTCGCGTCCTTCTTGAACTTGCTGAATTCAGCCATCCAGTCGCCGTCGCCATGATCGTCGCCTTCTTCACCAGCACGTCCCTCCACCGGGGGCAGCATGACACCCTCGTCAGACACAGCTCCCGTCGGCGATGGTGCCTCAAACTTGGTCTTGTTGTCGGCCTTGACCGTATCATCCGTCGCCCAACCGTCGTCGTCATCGTCCACGAAATCCCCCATCATCTCCCACGACTGCGGATCCACCTCCTGCCTGTCCTTCGCCAGCTCGTTGAAGATATCGTCCTCATCCTCCACATACGCCTCATCCTCCAGCGCCTCCAAAACCTCCCTCAGACGCGGATCCATATCTGGCTGGAACCCGGCGATCGCGTCCGGCACATCCTGCTGATCCTGGTACGTCGAGCGGCGGTAGAACTCCGACGGCGCCAGGTCCTCGCCGAACAGGTCCGCGGCGCTCGAGCTCGCCGCCGACGACACGCTCACGCCAGCCTCGCTCCTGCCGTCCTCATCGACCGTCATGCCGCGCAGCATGTCCTCCAACTTCATCTTGCCCTTGCCGCCCTTCTTCTCGGCGTCACCGTCCTTGGCGGCGATGAAAGTGGCGTCGCCGCTGCCGCCCATGTCGCGCAGGTGCTGCATGTAGTCGTACTCCGAGTCGTCGTAGAAGATGCCGTAGTTGGCCGCCTCGCCCTCGTTGGGCCGCACGCGGTCGCCGAACTCGGACTCGAGGTCGTCGCGCGACTTGATCTTGCCGCCGCGCGCGCTGCCGCTGCCGCTGCCCTCGCTGCCATCGTAGTTGCTGTTGCGGTTCTTGTGCGTGTTGGGCGCCGCCACTTCGGCGAAGACCATGTCCGGGGCGTCGGGGTCGTGGATGCGAGGGTCATTTTGGGCGCGGTAGACGAGGTGGAAGTTTTGGGCGGTCTTCTTGTCGCTGGTGGTGGGTGTCAGTGGGACGTTGGCGGGGGGTTTTGTTTTTAATTTTTTTTTTCTGGAGGTAGCGGTCTGGGGAGGGGAACACCAAAGCTGTGGGCGGGATTGAAGATGGCTTACATAAACTTGCGGCGCGGCATGGTGGGCTACGGGTATAGCGAACGCGGCAGCAGAAAGGGCGTGGTTGGAGGAGGTTGTGGGTGCACGGAGTTAAGGCGCGGTGTCTTGGTGGGTTGTGCGGAGGGATCGCTCGTTATCGATGCTGACAAAAGTTGCGGGCGGACAAGAAAAATCCGACTGTGACGCATTTCAGTCGCCGCCCGAACGCAGACCCCTCCACTCCACCATCTGCGGTCCTCCGCAACCACCACAACACACTCAACTCCACACCGGACGGTCGCTGAAAACAACCGGCAAGATGGTGCTCCCCAAGTCCAAGAACTCGGTCGGGCTGGGCAACAGCCTGATGAACGACCGCTTTGGCAAGGGCAAGGGCACTGACATGCGCCGCGGCAACTTCAACGACAGCGGCGCAATTGCGCGGACAGGCCAGAATGGCGAGAAGGTGCGCGCGATTTCCTTGTATAGCTCCGGTGCCTCTCACTGACACAGCTCGCAGTACATCACGAACGGCAAGAAAGAGGCGTCATGGGTGAAGATGCGCAGTGTGACCGAGCAGGCCGCTCTCGACGAATTCCTCAGCACCGCCGAGCTCGCGGGCACCGACTTCACCGCCGAGAAGATGAACAATGTCAAGATCATCCACAAGGACCAGAAGAACCCCTACCTCCTGTCCGCCGGCGAAGAGCGCGCCATCGTGCGCAAGCACAACCAACACCGTAAGAACCTGACCGTTCCGCGTCGGCCCAAGTGGGACGAGCACACCACACCGAGAGAGCTGGACGAGCGCGAGCGCGAGAGTCTTCTTCAGTGGCGCCGCGGTCTGGCTGAGTTGCAGGAGAGCAATGACCTGCTGCTGACGCCGTTCGAGCGCAACATTGAGGTCTGGAGGCAGCTGTGGCGCGTCATTGAGCGCTCAGACCTGGTTGTACAGATCGTCGATGCGCGCCACCCGCTGCTTTTCAGATGCGAGGATTTGGACAACTACGTCAAGGAGGTCGACCGGAAGAAGAACAACCTGCTGTTGGTGAACAAGGCGGACATGATGACCTTTGAGCAGAGGCAGATGTGGGCCGACTACTTTACCAATGCCAAGATCAACTATAGGTTCTTCTCGGCTGAGTTGGCCAGGGAGATGAACGAGGCAAGAGATCTCGAGGAATTGGAAGAAGAGGAGGACCTCGAATCTCCTGGGAATGAAGCTGAGCCGGAGGACAAACTGGCGGAGGAGGCTAAGAAACTGGACCTGCAAGACAAAGAGGACGAAGAGAAGAAATGGGTTGACGAGGAGACGGTCCAAGTTGAGCAGAACGGCGTGGCACTCTCGAGCTCAGAGGCCACCCGCATTCTGACAACGGACGAACTCGAGGCACTTTTCTTGGAGCACTCGCCCGATGTAACGGAAACCGGCCCTGACGGACAGCCACGTAAGACTCAAATTGGTCTCGTTGGTTACCCCAACGTCGGAAAGTCGTCCACTATCAACGCCCTGATTGGCGCAAAGAAGGTCTCGGTGTCGGCTACTCCCGGAAAGACCAAACACTTCCAGACCATCCACCTCAGCGATAAGGTCGTGCTCTGCGATTGCCCCGGCCTCGTGTTCCCTAACTTCGCGTCTACTAAGGCAGAGCTGGTTTGCAGCGGTGTCCTGCCAATTGATCAGCTGAGAGAATACACCGGTCCCGCTGGTCTCGTTGCCCAGCGCATCCCGCAGGCATTCCTCGAAGCCATCTACGGCATGAAAATCCACATCAGGCCTCTCGAGGAAGGCGGCACGGGCATTCCAACCGCCGAAGAGATGCTTGCCGGGTACGCAGTGGCGCGTGGTTTCTCAACACAAGGTCTTGGACAGCCAGATGTGTCACGCGCAGCACGTGTCGTGCTGAAGGACTACGTCAAAGGCAAGCTTCTGTACTGCCACCCCCCTCCGGCGGACCCGCCGACCGACGGCCACTGGTTCAACCGCGATCTCTACGACGCATCGCATCTCCCCGAAAAGCGCCGGGCTGCATACTCTGTACTGGAAGAATCTAGCGTATCTGGCGCACCAAGCGATGCCGCTTCGCTGATGGATGACCCTGAGATCGTGCCGCTGAAAAAGAACAGGGTGCAGGGAGAGAAGAGCCGACAGATTGACAGCAGGTTCTTCGCACCAAAAGGCAACGCAGGACATCTAGCGATGCCTTTCCACGAGAAGTACAGCGAGCAGGGCCAGGCTGCCGGTAAAATATTGAGCGGACGCAAGGCTCGTACGATGGCTGCTGTGGAGAACGATGTTGACCCGTCGGAACTGAAGACAAAAAGCAAGAAGCACTTCAAGGGCAACAGCAAGAAGAAGGTCAGGAACCAGGGTGGCGGTTACGATTAAAAGTTTACAGCGTGGACGGCGGGATATGAGATTGGGTGCCTCGGACTGTTTGGTCTACCCGAGGCTTCCTCTACTATTTGTCCGCTGCACGGCTTGAGCATTTTCGGCGTTGGTTGGTTCGGATTTGCAGGTAGCATGGATGTCTCACGACCGGCTAGATCTTTTGGTGATAAGCTTCGATACGACGCAATGGGAACTTTGTCGCAACTGCTCACATCCAGAGGATTGCCTGATGTAGCTAGGCGGGGCCGCCAAGCCATTACTCCGTTGCCTAGGGCAGGCTTCACCGACTCAGGAGCATTGAAAGACGGTGATCTGGAATGGAAAGTTGGAGTTAACATCATGCTCTTCTGACTGTTGGGACACACCTGGAAATTGCTGTTTCTGGGAAGGATTTGGCGGGGTCCGTGTTTACTCAAAGGCTGGTGGTGCGACTGGTGCGTGATGCCAAAGGGCCTCGGTAGTTTCCCATGCTCCCCGCAAACGCAGCCAGTCAACGCCGAGGGTCCACATCGATGTGTGTAATCGCCGCATACCTCCGCCGAGCTACTTACTACTCTGGGGCCCCGGCTGTTCCAACCTAGCCTCCCCCAGAATTCCTCCCACCTCTCCTCCTCCTTCCCCTCCCACCAATTGAGCAGCCGATCCATCAACAATGTCGTCGTCGAAGCTGCTGATCAACACCGAGAAGGGCCATGTGTCTGCCTCGCAGCGCATCCCGCCTATTGCTCTTCCCTACGTCAGCGATCGTGCTAAGAAGACTCTCGACCTCGTACGCAACAATAACCCAATTCGTCTGCCCTAGATCAGCACCTAACCATGCCTCACACAGGTCGAGAAGTTCGTCGAAGAAGAATGCATTCCCGCCGACGCCGTCTACCACCAACAAATCGGCACCACGCCTCAGGAGCGCTTCTCCTCGCACCCCGCCATCATTGAAGAGCTCAAGAAGAAGGCACAGGCGCTCGGCCTCTGGAACATGTTCCTGCCCAAGGCGCACTTCAAGGAGGGCGCCGGCTTCTCGAACCTGGAGTACGGGCTGATGGCGGAGCTGCTGGGCAAGTCGCGCACCGCGTCCGAGGCGACCAACTGCGCCGCGCCGGACACGGGCAACATGGAGGTGCTGGCCAAGTACGGCAACGAGGCGCAGAAGCGGAGGTGGCTGGACCCGCTGCTGAAGGGCGAGATTCGGAGCGCGTTCCTCATGACGGAGCCGCAGGTGGCGAGCTCGGATGCGACGAATATCGAGCTGAACATGCGGTTGGAGGGGGATACGTGGGTTCTTAACGGCCAGGTGAGTTCACCACTTCTCCAACGCTTCCGGAGGTACAGGATCTCCGACACCACCGACTTCTCCCGCTCTTTATCTTTCCCCCGGCACACTAATGCCTCCCAAAGCTAACACACCCCCTCCCCACAGAAATGGTGGTCCTCCGGCGCCGGCGACCCGCGCTGCCAGATCTACATCGTGATGGGCAAGTCCGACCCGACCAACCCGGACCCATACAAGCAGCAATCCGTCATCCTCGTCCCCGCCGACACGCCCGGCATCACCGTCCACCGCATGCTCTCGGTCATGGGCTTCGACGACGCGCCGCACGGCCACGGCCACATCTCCTTCAACAACGTGCGCGTCCCCACGTCCGCCATGGTGCTCGGCCCCGGCCGCGGCTTCGAGATCATCCAGGGGCGCCTGGGCCCGGGCAGGATCCACCACGCCATGCGGAGCATCGGTGCCGTAAGTTCACTCTCGTCACACTCACACGCCGACCAAACACTAACCACCACCAGGCGGAGCGAGCCCTCGAGTACTTCCTCGCCCGGCTCAACGACCCGCGCAAGAAGCCGTTCGGCGCGCTCCTGTCGTCGCACGGCGTGATGCTCGACCGGGTCGCGCGTTCGCGCATCGAGATCGACGCGGCGCGGCTGATGGTGCTCAACGCGGCCATCAAGATGGACCTGACGTCGACCAAGTCGGCGCTCAAGGAGATCGCCGAGGTCAAGGTGCTGGTGCCGACGATGGCGCTGACCGTCATCGACCGCGCCATCCAGGCCTTTGGCGGCGCCGGCGTCAGCCAGGACACCCCGCTCGCCAGCATGTACAGCAATGGCCGGACCATGCGCATCGTCGACGGCCCCGACGAAGTGCACATCCTGCAGCTGGGCCGGAATGAGAACAAGAGGGGCGTGCCGCTGGGCGAGAGGATCGAGGCGCAGAGGAGGAAGGGGGATGAGCTGTTCGCGGCCGCGGGGTTGAAGCGGGCGGATCCGTTGAGCTTGGAGCGGGTGTCGGGGAAGGCGAAGTTGTGAGGGGTGGATGTAAATTGACGTAGCCGGATTAGTTGGTAAGGCTTTCATGTATCTTTGTTTCCCCCCAAAAAAACATTTTATACAAGGGAATGGAGAAATTGCCTTTCTGGATATGCGTGGGCTCCTCTGAATGCTCCACATGAGTGAAGCCCGAGCGCCATCCCTTCACCTGATCCAAATCGGACCCGACCTGCATGGACTATATAAGCCGTTTCCGCCCCCCTCACTTTCGCCCAAGGGCACTAATCCAGGGAACAACCGGTCCAAGTGGCCGAGTGGTACGCCCACAAACATGCACCCTGAGGAACTGCTAACACAGGGTTACCCAAAGAGGAAACCGGCGGCGAGTTCGAACGCCCCGAAGAGGTTTCTCCATCGACGATTAAACAGTAAACAGAGTGGATTGCGAATAATAATAAGTAAACTGGCGACAGAGTTGGCTTCTTCCCAAACAGCTGGCAAGTCTACACCAGCTGGGCGGTTTCTTTTGCACTTTTCTCTGGTGGGTTCGATTAGTTGTTCTGGCCGTTGGGCGTAATTGATTGATCCCATACGTGTACTCGGTTCAATTTCTAACACCGCAACTTCACTTCTTCCACAGAAACATCCATCAGATGATATGGAATCGAATCGAACTAGTGTCTCGGGGTATTCAGCATTACAATCAAAGACAGCGCTAACCCTCCAGTGATAAACCCACGCCATCCCTTATCCCTGTGACCAGCCTTTCCCAAATGCCTGTTCCCCGTCTCAATCATTAACCCGACGCCCATTTCGGTGGCCAACGAACGAACAATGTACTTTTAAAAGGACTTACTATCGCTCCCGCACTCCTTCTTCACCCTCCACACCACGATGCCCCTTCTGCCAACTACCCGCCGCAGCGTCGGCATCACCCCGTCGTCGCCGAAGTCCAGGTCGTCGAGGTTGAGGTGGTGCTTGTAGCTCCACACCTCCTCGAGCGAGAAGTCGCGCTTCTCGTCTCCGGGGCCCGAGAACTCGTCCAGGAAGGTTGCGCTGCGGGGAGCGACGAGATACGTGATTCCCCTCTCGCCCTTCTTGCCGGCCTTGTCCAGCTCGGCGTTGGAGCAGACGGTGCCGTTCGCGACGCGCTGAGCCATCGTCTCGGGCTTCATGCCCATGAGGTCGACCGTGTCGGTCACCTCGTTCTTTCCGTTCAGCAGCCACACTGGCGGGCTGTATGTCTTCCACCAGTAGACCGTTGTCACCTGCGGCTCGCCCGAGCGCGCGATCCAGATCTGCGCTGGGATGACACCGCCTTGGTGGTACACGCCCATGAGCAGGCCCATTGCCGCGTTGAAGATAATCCACGCTGCCATCCATGCGCGGCGAACTTGTATGTTTGTGGGGAGCCGGATCGAGGAGAGGATGAGGGGGACGGCCGGGAGTAGGAAGCGCGCTTCTTGGTGCGGGAAGAGGGAGAGGAGCGCAACACCAGATAGAGCGGCAACGAGGCGTAGGTTCTTGCGGTAGCCGAATATGAGGAGTGGAAAGGCGGGCCCGATCAACTGCGGGAGGTTTGCAACAATGTGCTGGTAGTATGGGTGGAGGCCGTGCTGAGCAAGGTTGTGCGCCGAGGAGTTGTAGAGGAAATTGTTTAGGGGTGTAATTATGGGGCGGTGGACGAGATTCGATAGAGTGAGGCCGTCAGGGTGGTAGAAGGAGGTATCGAAAATGACAGCGATTATGGTAGTGACGGCCGCGGAGAGGAGTAGCGCGATAAAGGAGAGCGGCTTCCGATGGAAATGCGGTATAAGGTGGAGGACTGGGATAATCAGGAACGCCGGGAATGTTATTCTGTTAAAGAAACCGGCGACCGCGAAAAACCCCAGGAGCGCTGTTGCGGTAAGGCTGGAGCGCTTCTGTAGCAACAGTTAGCCGGGCGCAATTGGGTTGAGCCAGGAGCTGCCTACCTTGTCCTCCAGAATGCGCCTAATCAAAACCAAGCTCCAGATGAGCGCAAGTGTCTCCAATGAGTTCGAGAATGTATGCGTCTGCAGAGTCCAAGTAACGTATGAGGACGCGACGAGCATGGAAGCCGAGCTGCGCTGGTGCGACGACACAAGCTCCAGGATGGCCCAATCCTCAAGCACGAAGCTCAGGACGAACATCATCACACGCAGCGTCCAGTATACCACGAACGGCGGCACTTCCTCCGCGATTCCTTCGCCGATGCCGCGCAGCGCGGCCATAGGTATGCCATAGCAGATCCATAACGGGAACGAGCTGCGGATGGGGTGCTTGGAGGTGAACTCCCAGGTAAGGTGGACGGGATAGCCGAAGACGCGACCTAGCCAGACCGCTATGTCACTTGAGTTGTTCTTGTCAACGGCGCACAGGGGGACATACCAGCTATAACCTCAGGTCCTTGGAAGTTCTCGTCCGGGTGCAGGTAGCTCGGGGAGAGAGCGAACCAGAGCCGCACCAGGAGCAGCAACAGGTAGACGCGCCGCCACATTGCGATTGTCTTGGGGGTCGTTCAGCGCATGGGAGGCAAGCGCGTGGAGGAGGGAAGCGCGACGGGTGAGAGGTTGTTGGCGTTGGAGCTGGGACAGCGTCGGCAGGAGCTGCGCGACAGGTAGCTGGAAAGCACACCACGCCTTTAATGAATTGCCTGTTTCGATAAGGATAAGGAGTGGCCCCGACGATAGGCTGAGATTGCTTCTGACGCGCGACGCTCGGTGCGAATCCGGCTTCTGGGCAGTCTGAAGCTGGCTGCACCAGTCGGCCTGCTGTGCGCTGTGCGATGGATCGCTGCCATGGTTGTGGACGCGCTCTCCGCGTGCAGCGGTACGCTGACGCTGTTGGAGCTCCAGCTTCAGACGCTGACGCGCGCGACTGGCCGCCGTGCGATGACCGCATCACGTGGACCAAATTTCCAGCCTTATGACTTCCCGAAGCAGCAGCAATCCGAAACACGCGCGCGCAGCAAGACAGCAAGGCGGTCCGATCACAGGGCTGGCCGGGGCGACGCGCAGGGCCGCTTGGCGGGCAATTTGCGCGTCGTGCATTCAGGAATCGTGGCGTCGTTTTCGCGTTTGCTGCCTGCAGGCATCAACAGCAGATCCACGACGCTTGCCCGGCTGTGCGGCCGTCGGTTTGAGAACGTCATCCATTGCTTGGCTGTTGGGCCGGTGCAGCAATCGAGTAGAGTACCCTGATAGACTGGTTGCATTCCGGGCGGCATGCGAGATCTTATCTTCTAGAAGCGCCGCAGAAGAACCACTGCATCTGAAAGCCGCTGCCCAGCTCTGTGAAGTATTGAAGACATACCGCGGCCGTGCCCACGCCGCTTGTCTGTCTGCCTGTTGGTGCAGGATTAATGGCTTGACGGGGGAAGCGGCGGCGTGGGTGAGTGGCCCCAACGCAAGGCAACAGCGCCGTAGGTGAGGTGCTCGCCAGGAACCAGCTGCAAACTGCGGTTCTGCCTGCGAGTGCCCATTCACTTTGAGCTGCGCTTGCCTGTGACCAGTCATTCGTTTCGGCTGGACCCTCGCACTTATAAGGTCGCCGTTCTTCGCGCACCTGAGCTTTTGCATCCCTCCTTCCAGCGCGACCATCGGCAACTCTAGCTCCGCCCCACGAACGTCAATCGCCCGCACTTCGCCGCTCCACCGTACTTCTACACCCAACACTCCCCAATACTCTCCAACATCCACGTCGCAACATCCACCATGAGCGCCCAGAAGATCACGCTTACCACCTCCGATGGTGTCGATATTGAAGTTGGTATGTGTGAACGCGCCCGGCCCCGCGTCTACGCACATCGCGGACTGACAGTGTCACACAGAGCGCCAGGTCGCAGAGCGCAGTATCCTCATCAAGAACCTTCTGGAGGATCTTGGCACCGAGTCGGGCGAGCCTATTCCCATCCCCAACGTACGTTCACGGTCGCAACACTCCTAGGACCTCCTCTGACGGGCATAAACAGGTCAATGAGCAGGTCATGAGGAAGGTCATCGAGTGGTGCGAGCAGCACAAGAAGGACCCCCCGGCCTCTGCCGACGACGACTCGGACTCGCGCAAGAAGTCGACGGATATCGACGAGTGGGACCAGAAGTTCATGCAGGTTGACCAGGAGATGCTCTTCGAGATCATCTTGGTGAGTCGCTTCACCCCGCGTCGGAACCGCGCCACTTCCTGAGCTCGGGTACTGACTTGCACCCTCTCCTCGTAGGCTGCCAACTACCTCGACATCAAGGCTCTCCTCGATGTCGGCTGCAAGACCGTCGCCAACATGATTAAGGGCAAGTCTCCTGACGAGATCCGCAAGACGTTCAACATCCAGAATGACTTCACCCCCGAGGAGGAGGACCAGATCCGGCGCGAGAACGAGTGGGCCGAGGAGTAAGTCATGCGACCCCCAAATTAAAGGCGAGATCTTGACACATCTACAGTCGTTAAAATAGCGTCGATGCCATGGTCTGCTTCATCGCTGACGTGCTCTACCCGGACTACCTCTTCGTCTCCCTTGAGGACGACGACAACGAGCAGGGGATCGAAGTTGCCTCGGATGATGTCCCTCCCCACTACATCGCTTTCTGATTGCATCAACGTCATGCGTGGGATACCAGCCAAGCCGTTCGCACCATCGCTGCATCTTCAACTTCAACGTGTACGACGGAATGAGCTTTTTCCTGGTCCTTTTAATTCTTGCGGGTTATGCATTCACGGCGGAAACGATTTCCATCGGTGTTCAGGGGATCACTTTTTCCTTTCTCGATATATGTTCTCGAATAGGACCTTATAATGGCCTCTATTCCTGGGTTCACTAACAATCGATATGGATAGCGGGATATTCTAGCTCTGCAAATGGTTTCCTTCGGACAGGCCACTCAAAAGCTCTTTCATAAGCTTTTATGGTAGCGTGAGATAAAGGACATCCGAATTCAACGAGTTACAAACACATTTTGCGCTTTGGGCGGCCTGATGACGCAATTGCTTGGTGTTGAGGTCTTCCCAATTCGAGCCTCGTCTGCTTACATACTTTGGCTTGCATTTTGGACTTCCTATTCCACTTGCAGCGGCTCTTACGCCGGACACTATCGGTGTCTGGTATGAATGCTTACTTTTCTGTTGTACAGTATCTATACCCCCCACGAGGTCGACCCATCCGCTCCTTCGCCTTGCTGCCGCACGCTTTTTACGCAACACAATTAATATTCACGCCCTTCACTCATTCCCCCGTCCATCACAACGCTCCCCCCAGCACCTTGACAATCCACATCGCAACCCGCACGTGCAACCCCACCCTCCGCTCCGTCCGCTCGAACTCGCCCATCCCAACCTCCTCCGCCCACTCGCCCACCCGCGCCTCCTCCGCGCCCAGCCGCCGCCGCAGGTCCGCGTCGCGCGTCACGATCATCACGCCGGCCTCCAGGTCGAGCTCGTAGCTGCGCTTCGTGTAGTTGCTGCTGCCGATGATGGCGATGCTGGGGCCGCCGGCGGCGCCGGCGTGGGTGGTTGCGTCGGACGTCGAGGCCTTGCTGCTGCGGTCCGAGGGATCGAGTTGGCTAGGCTCGCTGCGCTCGCCCGGTAACGTCACCCAGAACCCCTTGGCGTGGTAGGTCCAGCCGTCCGGCTCGCCGACGGTGCCGCAGCGCCACTCGCGCAGCTTGACGCGGTCGCCCAGCCCGGCATGCTCGACGGACTGCAGGAAGCGCCGCGCGAGCAGCGTGTAGGCCGCGGGCAGCATGCCGGACACGCCGGCGGAGCCGTAGAAGCCGTTGGCCTGCGGGGAGGCGGCGATGACGGTGGCGCGGGCGGGGTTGGTGGCGAGGAGGAGGGTGCGCATCCAGGGGGTCATGTTGAAGTAGCCGGCGGTGAAGGTCCAGGTGTTGAGGGCGTAGGAGGGTTGGGTCAGGAGCGTGAGGAGGGTGGACATGGCTGGGAGTTCGGTGCTGGTGTCGTTGCTAGGGGGGAGTACGGAGGTGAATTGGAGGAGCGGGTAGATCAGTGTGGAGCTGGTTTCGGAGGGGAGCGGCGTGACGCTGGGGCGGATGAGAGGAGTGAGGAGAGTCGAGGCGGCCTTTTTGAAAGCGTTGCGGTCCTCGAGCGGAGAGAGGGCCGGGTTGCTAGAGGGCCAGGTCATCTCGTAGCCGCCGGGTGAAGAGGGCGAGGGAGAAATTAGGTAGCTGAGGCTGCTCATAGCAGAATGAATGCGAAAGAAGTATTCGGTGATCTCGGCGGAAGAGAAGACATGATACCGATCTTGCCGGTTGGTGAAGTAGTCATTCGAGAGGTTTGCTCTGAATAGACCATTAGCTTGTATATTGTAATCGTCTGTTGAAGGATCACATGCCCAGACATGATCAACTCATCGTCTACCCCATACAGCTTCATGTGCTGCAGGCCCCATCCTTCGTTGATGCGGCGGGGAATCAACTTCTTCCGCAGGCCGAACAGGTTAGGAGTGTGGAACATGCGGATCTCCACGCGGTCCGGCCCGAAATCCGCGACGAGCGGTGCCAAGAGCGATGCACATGATGGCTGAGGAGTCTCGCGGGTTCCGCGGAGGGCATCCGTCAGGAACGACACCTTGAGGTCTGGATTGCGTTGGAGGGCATCCCGAATAACTGAGATCTGCAGGATTGAAGGTTGAGCAAGCCGGCAAGTGAGCTCGGAGATAGGAGATGTCTTACCAACTCATGCTCGGTCTTTCCGATGTAAAGAGTGGAGAGGTAGACTCTCCGCTTGGCGTTGGAAATTTTCGTCTACTTTTGTGCACTTAGCTTCCGTCCTTTTGCATTGGCTGGAACTAAATTAGAGTTGTTATGATGATCAAAGCTATAAAAAGCAATTTGACACGAAACCCGTCGGATTGGACGGACAATGGTCACGGTGGATGGCGAATTGGAGCTAGATCGCAAAGACGCAGAAATCGACTGACCTTGAGAGTCTCGTAGAAGTCCGAGGGCGTTGAGAGGATCTCAATTTGCGAAGGCTGGACCTCGAATCGTGGAGATAGCCGATCAAGCTCGGAGGTCAGACTGGCCAGCATGGCGGCGCCAGACTGGGTGGCTGGCGGGGAACCCGGTGCCGCAGAGCTGGAGGTCGAGTATCTCCGTGCAGCTTTGCCCAGCGAAACGGGCCGGCGCAGAGGCAGCGCAATCCTGGATCGTGAGGATCGTACGACAGTGCGTGCAAACATTTCTTCGCGCAGATGATCCTACTGCAGGGGCGCTCACCGCCGAGTGCTGCAGGATCTTCCTCGGGGCGGGCGGGCGGATGGTGTTGTTGAAGCGAGCGAGCCCTGGCCGTAGCGCGTCGCTGACACGCTCGGAGCCGGGCGGCGGAGAAGGACAAATGCGCGCTCCCCATTCGCCGGCGCTCTCGCCAAGCCTCCTGCCGTCACCACTCACAACGTCCTGGCCTGAAGCTCCTCGGCGGACCCGCGAGCCCTTTACGACCACACAAGCCCACCATGTCGAACATCACTCGTACGCTGCGCAACCTGCGCAGAGTCGGCGTCAAGGTACGAGAGCCGGCGCCCCGCTTCGCCTCTAGCTGCTGACTCCCGTTGCGTAGGACGCCTGGCACCAGATGCAGGTATGCCTCCCACAGGCCCCTCGACCTCCGCGCGCGCTCCGGACTAATCGATGACCTTCCGGGATTGTAGTATATCGGTCAGTTGATGGTAGCCTAGACTGCGGGAGTAGAGAAGCTGACGGCGGGGCAGGCGACACCAAGGCCGGTACCCTCATTGGCACCGACAGATACGGCAACAAGTACTTTGAGAACCTGGAGGAGGAATTGCCTCGTCAGTGAATCTGAGCGGCCCGCGCATACTCCAATTGACTTGAGTCTGTATAGTGAGGACGCGCTGGGTGGACTACAAGGACCACGAATACGATCCGTAAGGACCATGCCGTATTCCGCTTGGGGATGAGTACTAACAATGGGCAGGTCGCAGATCGAGCCGGGCTGGTGAGCCTTTGCGTTTCTCCCGAACTCTCACTTCGACTGACTCCCCAAAGGCACGCTTGGATGTCCTACATGGTGGACAAGCCCCCGACCGAGGACAAGATCATGCAGAGGCAGCTCCGCGCCTGGGAGCCCAAGGAGCACAGGCCGACTCTCACCTGGAGCCGCTCGGGCTTCAAGACGTACAGCACGTATGTCGGCAGCTCTGGAATACATTGGATGTTGCTGACTGGGAGATCAGGACCAAGGCCAAGTACTCGCCGTGGGTTCCGATTGCTGCGCCGCGCAAGTGAAATGTGCAAGGCTTCTTATCCATTATTTTCTAGAGGTGTATATAGCGCCAATGCATATCGGTTTGTTTGCGTCAAGGACGAAAAAGATGGCGAAGTCCAAGTTGTCAAGAGCGGAAAATTTCCGTCTATTCACAGCATGCTAAACGACTACTATACCAGCACCATTGGGGACTGGAGCTGCGGAAACAGTCTCGGGGATATTGGATCGGGCATATTTGCGCCAGCAGCCTCAAATATTAAAGTTCTTGGCTCTTCTCTGCAGCCTCACAATATTGCAATTGTGGCCCGACCGCTATCTGCAAAAGACGGCACATGGTCGCAGGGTTGGCGGACAGTGCGTAGCGTATCGAGCTCCTGCACAAGATCATATGTCGGCGGCCCACGGCGTCTACATGCAGGTAGCCTGCACATGTACCGCCAATATGATGAGCCCAACGGCTGACGACTGCCGCGGACCATGCGTGGTGCGCCTGTCGTACACCAAACGCGCGTGTCTTGGATGGGCCCGTTCACCAACCAGAAACAGCAGCAGCCGCGTGCGAGCTGCTTCGGCAGGCGTCGAGGCGCTGCTAACCACCGGCGCACAGATGGCTCTGGAGTCTCAGCCCTCTGGAGGATCGCGAATCGAGATTGCTGTGCTGCACGACGGTTGGGATTCCTCCACTTAGCGTCAATGATGTGCATTGATGCTTGCAAGCTCCCACCTGTCGGAGCGGACGCGGACAGACCGGGGTCAGATCGTGAGGTGGGGTAGAGCGGGCGACGAACGTTCGCTGCTGGCAGCTTTTCGCGCCCGGCACGGCGCTGCGGTCCCGAAGCCGCCGGCCGGCGAAGCGCAGCTAGCTGTGCATACGACGGGCACCCGGTGTGTGTCGCGCTGGGCGGCCAGGAATTGCGGTGTGCAGCGTGGTGCGCTGATTTTGCATGGTGCAGCACGCGATTCACGGCCATCGTGACTGTTTTGGCCGGCGATAAGGCAAGCGGCTGTCGACAGTCCACACCCGCCACCGCTGCCGCCGCCGCCTGGGTGCTGAGCGAGCCTCCCTTCGCTGCTTGCTGCGTGCCCATTACGAGTACGCCGCCGCCTGCAATCAAAGCCGCGCCTCCGTGCTCTCTGCGTTGTCTGCTGCGGAACGTGTGCCGACCAGGATTCCGCTGCTTCCTGGGGCAGGATCGCGCCTGTGCTGCTCGGCAACCGCTGTGACGTCGAACTAGCGTTGTCTACGTCGTAGATTTGGTTATATTTGCGCCGCGACCACCCAAGCCCTCCGCCCACCGCCTTTCAACCCGCCTTCGGCGCCGTCCCGCTACCGCTCGCCACTGGAACTCTTCCTCTCCTGTCCATGCCCTCTGGATAGCTCGCAAACAACGTTGTGCGTGAGGAGAGGTGGTTGAGCAGTTTCCCACCACTGGCCGCTCAGCCAAAGCCGACACAAGGCGAGACCATGTTCGCCCGCTGCGACAGCCCAGTATGGCGCGCCGACGACTTTTCCGAGTGCTTTGAGCAAGAGTGGGTGAACCTGCATCCCACTGCGACTCTGCGCTGACATTCTCCCAGTTACCTGCAAACGCTCTTCCCGGCGATAATATGCGGCGCCTCGGTCCTGTACCTGTTCTGGCAGCTCTATCGGTCCTGGCAGCAGTCCAAGTACCACACCGCATACCACTCCCTGGACTCGTGGCGTAATGTCTGGTCTATACGTCCCATCCAGCACAGCCTGGGCACCGCCAATCCCTTCCTCCAGGACGATGATCCGGATACTGAGGACGAGCTTGACCGGAACGCGGACCTCGCACTGGTTCCCACGCGGACAAACGACTCGTTCGTGGAAATGGACAAACCGAGGGGCGAGGTACTCTTGGTCGTGATCGAAGAGCTTGCAGTGCTCGGTGAGCTCGCCATCCATGTGGCGGCTCTGATCGAAGGCAAGGAAAGTCTTGTGTCCAGAATCGCTCAAGTTGCTGTCTGGGCATACGTAGCGATCCTGGCCTCCGCGAGACTGCTGCTCTCCAACACAAGTCTTTCCTCCTTCCCCCGGCTATGGTACCACACCGCTTTCATCTACTGCTTCCTGTGGCTCTTCGAGATTCTTCTCTTCCGCTCGGCCATCATCCACCCGAAGTCAACGCTTGCGCAAAACCTTACCATCGCCGATTTTGCTCTCACTACCTTGCTAGCCACTATCGCGCTCACCTCGCGCAAGGGTAACCGTGCGGTTGAGCTAGAATATGAAGGCGAAATCCAGCCATCCAAGGAGCAGACCGCTAGCATTTTGTCTCTCGCCACCTTCGGGTGGGTTGACGCAATTGTGTGGCAAGGGTACAAGAAAACTTTTGAGATGGCCGACGTCTGGAACTTGGCTCCTAAGGACAAGGCTGCTTCTATCCTCGGACAGTACAGGCAATTCAAGAAGACTCAGGCACTGGCGTGGCACCTTTTGCGTTACTTCCGCCGTGCTCTCCTCCTCCAGGCAGCCTGGGCAGCGTGCTCCGGATTCTTCCTGTTCGTTCCTACAATCCTCCTCAAGCTCATTCTTGAGTATGTCGAGAATCCCTCCTCAACACCCCGGAACGCTGCCTGGTTCTACGTCATTCTGCTCTTCCTGTCGGGCGTTACCTCTGCGCTTGCAGATGGCCAAGCGCTATGGATTGGACGCAAGATTTGCATCAGGCTTCGCGCCATCATCATTGGTGAGATCTATGCAAAGGCTCTAAAGCGCAGGGCAGCCTCCGGCGGAGACAAGGTTTTGGGTGAGAAGAAACCTGAGTGGACGGAATCGAAGCGTGAGCGTCTCAAGAGGGTCATGTCTTTTGGTCGCAAGAAGACCAGGCCAGAGGCATCGAAGCCTGCGAATCCATCGGCTGCAAACGGCACGGAGACGCAGGTCACCTCTGGAGCTATCATCAACTTGATGGCAGTGGATTCTTTCAAGGTTGCCGAGATCTCCGCTTATCTCCATTTCTTGTGGGCCAACACACCCGTCCAAGTGGCAGTGTCGGTTGTACTTTTGTATCGCATCCTCGGTCTTAGCTCTGTTGCCGGCATTGGCATGATGATATTCCTCCTACCTGTCAACATGCTCATCTCGAAACGTTTTGCCGCCATCCAGAAGCAGATTCTTGCCGCCACCGATGCCCGCATTCACACAACAAATGAGATTCTCACCAACATCCGGATCATCAAGTACTTCGCCTGGGAGCAGCGCTTTATGGCCCAGGTCAGTGAGAAGCGTGCCACCGAACTTGCTCATCTCCGCCGCAGATACCAATGGTGGGCCGCCGCCGCTACTGTATGGTCGGGGGCGCCGATTATCATCACCTTCCTTTCATTTTTCTTCTACACCATCATCGAGAAGAAGGAATTGATTCCTTCCGTCGCATTCACCGCTCTCTCTTTGTTCCAGCTGCTCCGTATTCCTCTTGATCAACTTGCAGATATGGTCGCCCACGTGCAAGAGTCGAAGGTTTCAGTCGACCGTATCGAGGAGTACCTTAACGAGCCCGAGACGGACAAGTACAAGCAATTGAAGAGCGGAGAATTGGATGAGAATGGCGAACCGCTTATTGGATTCAAGCACGGTACTTTCAGCTGGGGTACTGGAGAGGACGAGCATGGCGAAATGGACGATGCTTTCAAGATGATGAATCTTAACATCCGATTCCCTGTTGGACAGCTCAGTGTCGTCATTGGTTCTACTGGTTGCGGAAAGACGTCTTTGCTCATGGCCCTGTTGGGTGAAATGACACTTATCCAAGGCAAAGTTTACCTTCCGGGAGGACGCTGCCGCGAGGACTTGATCCCGGATCCTGAAACTGGCCTTATTGAAAGCGTTGCCTACTGCGCACAACAAGCTTGGCTCATGAACGGAACCATCAAGGAGAACATCATTTTCAACAGCCCCTTCGATCCCAGACGCTACAAGGACGTTCTCGTTGCGTGCTCCCTGCAGAGGGATCTCGAGATCCTGGATGGAGGAGATCAAACTTTGGTTGGTGAGAAGGGTGTTACGCTCTCTGGTGGTCAGAAGCAACGTATCTCACTTGCCCGAGCCCTCTACAGCATGGCCCGCCATGTCTTGCTCGATGACGTGCTTAGCGCGGTTGACTCGCACACTGCCAAGTGGATCTTCGACCAAGCTCTCTTGGGACCTCTTATGTACAACAGGACGTGCATTCTGGTCACCCATAACGTTCAGCTCTGTCTGCCTCATTCCGAATTTGCAGTTATTCTTGACAATGGAAGGATCGCTGTCCAGGGAACGCCCAACGACCTTATCGATTCCGGAAAGCTGAGCGAAGATCTTTCGAAGTCTCGTCCTGTATCACGTGCTCCTTCGAGAATCGCATCAAGAGTTCCCTCCGATGTTGGAGGTGAAGAAGCAATCGGAGAAAACGGACATGCGAACGGCAATGCCAACGGTCATTCTAACGGTACAGTTGATCCGACGAAAAAGAAGGAATCCCAAGAAGAGACCAAGGCCGTCGGAGGCGTCAAGATGGCAATTATCATCATGTACCTCAAGTCAATGGGAACCTGGTGGTACTGGGTTGCGGCCTCTGCAGCCTTTGCGGCTCAACAGCTGTCTTCTGTGGCCACCAACGTCTGGATCCGTGAGTGGGCCAACGCATACAACAAAAAGCAAGTGAGCATCTTCGGTATGCAGCAGAAAACCACGCACGTCACGCATACGAACGTTGTGACTGGACTGGGCTCATGCTTAACGAGTGGAAGCTGTGTCTGGCCACTACCCTGGTTCTCTTCGTCACAGACGAGCAAGTCATCCTTCCATGATGATCTCCAGGTCTCCATCGTCTCAAGCAACTCCAATGTCGATGCCGGATACTACCTTGGCGTCTACGCTCTGCTTGGAGTTGTCTTCATGATCATCACGCTCAGCAGAGAAGCTGTGCTGTTCTGGGGTTCTCTTGGCGCCTCTAGAAGGATTCACCAGCGTCTTGTCAACGCGGTCATGCACGCCAAATTCCGCTTCTTCGACTCGACGCCCCTCGGACAGCTCATGAACCGCTTCTCCAAGGATATTGAGTCTGTTGACCAGGAAATTGCTCCGGTTGCGATTGGTGTTGTCCACTGTCTGGCCTCCATTATTACGGTCGTGATCCTCATATCGGTCATTATTCCGGCTTTCTTGATTGCGGGCGTGTTCATCAGCGCGCTCTTCTTCCTGATTGGCATGTTCTACATCAACTCATCCCGCGATCTAAAGCGTTTGGAGTCGGTTCAGCGCAGCCCGCTATACCAGCAATTTGGAGAGACCTTGTCCGGCATGACAACAATCCGCGCATATGGTGATGAGCGACGTTTCGTCCGAGAGAACTTGAACCGTGTGAACACTCACAACCGGCCTTTCATCTACTTGTGGGCGGCCAACCGATGGCTTGCATTCCGAGTCGACGTCGTCGGATCCATGGTCTCGTTCTTTTCTGGCGTTTTCGTCCTTACGAGCATTGGCAAGCTGGACGCTGGAGCTGCTGGTTTGGCCATGACTTACGCCGTCACCTTCACTGACAACGTGCTCTGGTTTGTGCGTCTGTACGCAGCCAATGAGCAGAACATGAACTCTGTGGAGCGTATCAAGGAATACCTTGATGTCGATCAAGAAGCGCCACCGGTCATAGAGGACAACAGACCTCCAGCCAATTGGCCGAGCCAGGGTTCCGTTGAGTTCATTGGCTACAGCACCCGCTATCGCAAGGACTTTGACTACGTCCTCAAGGGCATCACGTTCAGGATTCTCCCGGGAGAAAAGGTTGGCGTGGTAGGTCGTACCGGTGCAGGCAAGAGTTCTCTCGCGCTTGCCTTGTTCCGTGCGCTAGAGGCAGAGGAGGGCAAGATTCTAGTGGACAATGTCGATATCGGCATGATCGGATTGCAGGATCTGCGGGAGAACATTGTTATGGTCCCGCAAGGTAAGCTCGCTCCACGTTCCATTCCTCAACACAAGGCTAATGATCCGATAGATCCGACTTTGTTCAGCGGAACAATCCGTAGCAATCTCGATCCCTTTGGCCTTTTCACCGATGAAGAGATCTTCACTGCCCTCCGTCGCGTTCAGCTCGTTGGATCCGCGGCACCTTCCGCTCAGACAACACGGCCTCCGTCGCCATCTGGCTCCACCAACGGAACCAAGCCCAAGAGGAATGGCCTTGCTAAGAAGGATGTCGTCGTGGCGATCAAGAATGCCTCGGTAAACAGCTCAGAGCCCTCCACCCCCGGCACGCCGTCTTCGGAAATGCTTGAAAACAAAAATATCTTCCGCAACCTTAACTCGACCGTGTCCGAGTCCGGCAGCAACCTATCTCAAGGACAAAGGCAGCTGCTCTGCCTTGCCCGCGCCCTTCTCAAGGCGCCCAAGGTGCTGCTCATGGATGAAGCTACGGCGTCCATTGACTACGCCACCGACTCGAAGATTCAGGAGACGATCCGGGAAATCCGCAACACGACTATCACCATTGCGCATCGTCTGCAGACCATCATCGATTACGACAAGGTGCTGGTTCTGGACAAGGGCGAGGTGATTGAGTATGGCGATCCCTTGGAGCTGATCAGCAAGCGCAAGGGCGTCTTTAGGGGTATGTGCGAGATGAGTGGCGACATGGAGGTTTTGGAGCGCGAGGCCAAGAGGGCGTCAGAGGCGAAGAATTTGGTGGATGTGCAGAATCAGAGTCCGGCGAGGACGTAAAATACGTGACAGTGGAACTTGGTATGATGCCTTGTACAGATCGACAGTTATAGAGAATGGGCAAAAGGAAGGGGTGAAGAGGATTGGGGGAGGCTGCAAAGGTGAATAAGGCATTGTTCCTAATCGGACTGGGCGAGGGGTGAAAGGCACTCCTCGAAAACGGACAAACGGTAAAAAAGGGAAAACAAGGAATAATCAGCGGAGAGGATGATACCACTCTATTCATATTAGAAGTAATGGGTGTTGTTCCTCCTCATTTGGGCTCTTTTTCTGGTTTTTCGTTGCATCGCCGTTTTTGTTTTGCTCGAGGGAAAAGGAGCCCTGAACGCATTTACGCATCTTCTTGCCATTGTCCTCTCCACGTTTCTTCGCTCATTTTCCTTGTCTGTTTGTGCCTGAGCGTCTCTGTTTCTGTCGGTTTGCTTTCTTCTCGTTCTCTTGTAAGTTTTTTGTTTCGCTCGGGTTTTGCTTTTACTGTTTCGGAATGGATGGGGTGGAAAATCTGGGCTCGTTTATATCGAGGGCCTTCGTATGTTGTACATAAGGGAGTGTATGGTAGGCTGGATTTGCAAATAGATTGATGGTTTCGCCGCTGTCAAACAGTCGAGGATTTTCGCCGTTGGCGATCATAGGTGATTATGTCTGCGTGGTTGCTTGGTGACGTTGGGTGCTGATGTTGCTGTTTACGTTGTGATATTGAGATACGAAAGGGATTAGAGGATGGCCAGAGAAACGCGGATTAGGCGGGGCATAGCAAGGTCTTCATGTTTGGACGGGAGGATTCCGCATTTTGTTGCCGATTGGCTCATGCGAGGGATAGTTCAATACTATCCAATGGGTTTGTTTGTTCGTGTCCTGGAGAGGATGGGACAAGGCTGGAGTTGGTACAAAAGATTGGGGGCCGGTTCTCTTGTCCGTTCGCTTACATGGACTGACTGCCCCGCCATTTCAGCAGGCAGCACTTGTTCAACCACACGAAGGTTCTCCGTCACGTTCCAGTAGACATGGCCATGCCCACTCATATGAATCGAATACTGCCTCACGGATGGTCCGAGTGTGAAGACCCTTCCTGCGCCTTTTACCCCCAGCTTGTATCCTGCTACGAGTATCAGACGGTCGGCCGCCGGAGAGATCCCCGCCCCGAGGAAATCCACAAGTTGTTTCACGAAGAGTGCTCCGGCTGCAAGACATCGAAACATGAAGACAACCTGTGCGCGTACTGTCGGCACCTGCGATTGGGTCATCTGCTTGCCTGCATAGCCGGACAAGGAAGCCGGATATCCTACGAGATACGAACTGGAACAGTCAACGAACTGCACCACCGGAGCCAGCATTGCGACTACTGCCATTTCCTGCTGCGTTCCGTTGAGCTGAAAGGGATGGCCTGGCATGGGGCCTGGCGGGCCGAGGACCATTGTGAGGAGGAGATAATCTTTGCCGTGGGCGGCGGAGCCCCGGAATTCGTCGTCTCCGCGGGTGAGTTCTCCATATATGTTGCCTGCAATCCGACAGCCGACAAAGAAAACACTTCTCCACGGGAGCTTGGAGAGTTTGTTTCTTTCCCAAGGCTGAAGGAATGGCTGGTAAGATGCGAAGAGCAGCATCATTCCGCCGACATACCGGGCAGTGAAGCTGAACAGCCAGAGGAAATGCTGGTGATCGACGTCCGCAAAGCGTGCGTTATCCGGGCGCCCGAATGCTGCAAATACGCGGCGTTGAGCTACGTTTGGGG
Source organism: Neofusicoccum laricinum (assembly GCA_029906385.1). Lineage (NCBI taxonomy): Eukaryota > Fungi > Ascomycota > Dothideomycetes > Botryosphaeriales > Botryosphaeriaceae > Neofusicoccum > Neofusicoccum laricinum. The sequence continues at coordinate 334,501 of CP123726.1, forward strand.
TCCGCCAAAGCCTGGCCAAGTCGAGGCCACCAAACGTTCAATCGACAGCCTTCGGCAGCCGGGGAGCCTTGCCGGCGATGAGATGCCAGCCACTATTCGAGACGCCATGGCATCGTGTTGCAAGCTGGACATACGATTCCTCTGGGTTGACCGAGTTTGCATCATCCAGGACGACGAGTCATTCAAGATGAAGCAAATCAACGCCATGGACGCCATCTACTCGCGCGCGGTGGTATCCTTGTGCGCGGCCGCCGGGAATGATTCCGATGCAGGTCTTTTCGGCACCGAGAGCACACCTCGCACTCTCTGCCAGCGCAAGTTCACGATAGCTGGCCTGGAGCTCATGGCCGGTCTCCCCTCGCCAAGAATTTTCCGCAGTGAGACCTGGTGGACGCGTGGGTGGACATACCAAGAGTACATGTTGTCCAAACGCATCATCATGTTTTCCCCTTGGCAGGTGGTCTTCGAATGTGACCATGGAGCTTTCCATGAGGGCATGACTTCGGAAGCCAACCCGGATTGGAATCGTGCCGACAAGCTCGCCTCGCTTCCGTCTTATCAGCGCACTGTCGGGGAGTACAACCAGCGCACGTTGTCTTACGCCTCGGACATCTACAGCGCCTTCGTTGGAGTCTTCAAGAGCCAGTACAAAAACCTGGAGGATTACGTATTTGGCCTCCCAGCGCTGGATTTTGACGCATCCCTTCTGTGGCGACGTGGTCCGGGGACCAAGAGGGAGGCGAATGACGATCGCGGAGTCTTTCCAACTTGGAGCTGGGCCAATGCTACCGGATGGGTACGGTTTCACTCCCGATGTCGTGGTACCCTGGCGACGTGGTATCATGTCCCACAATATGGAAGCAATCCAGCTCCTATCTACGCCAGTGGTAGTGACGGAGCCCATCCAGACTGGCATACGGAGATGCCAGTAGGATGCCAGCCTCGCTTAGCAGTTGCAGTAGCATGGCTCCTTGGGTTGATAGATGCTCCCGTTCCAACAACCATTTCCAAGAGCCGCACTATCTCGGTGTTGGATCAGGCAACAAAGAGGCTGTGGCCAAGCTACCAAGCCCTCTGGGAATCATCACAACAGCCTCATCTTTTGCTCCCGGAAGACTCACACCTCAAGCTAAGAGGGAAGCGAGGCCGCATAGCTGTCCGGACCACTGTAGGGAACTTAAAGCTACGGAATGTCAAGAACTCATTGAGTGGAAAGTATTTTTGAGATCGAAGGGGAAGACGGTTGCATGATTGGGAACGGCTCAACGGACACTCATGACGACTTGGACGGGCGGAACTTCCTTTCCGTAGCCCTTTCCGTGAATGCCGATGGATCAAACATTGCTAAAATAGTGTTTGATAACGATTCACTGCTAGGGAGATCCGCATCGGATCATTTCCTTGAACAAGACGGGCGCGAATCACCTTCTGACAAATACGGCAGGGCCGAACTGTTAGTAGTACCGGCTCGTTTGGAAAACTTACTGCGCACTAATTACGTGTTAATTTCATAGAGAACGTCAGCAGAAGCTTTGGAAAGGCATGACACCGTCTGTGATGAAAGCGTCGCCCATTCTCTACACGCCACCGTTGGAGCCGCCGCCACAGGGAGGCGAAGATATGTACGTCCATTCAAGAGTTACATTTGAACATTTCACAACACGAGTGCTAATTGAGACAGATCTGATTCGCACAAGAAAAGAAGCATCAGTCCTGATGTAACCTATCATGACAGCAAAGGAACGCCTTTATCCCCTCCTCCAGCCCTCAACGTAATGATGGTCGAACTAAAGGATGGCGTTGCCCACCGTCTCGGACTTGGAGAAGTATTGATGATTCAGTGGGCAAAACAGAATGTCCGATGGGAAACAATTGTTCTGGAATGAGAGACTCTGGAGAATAAATTTTGCTTTGTGGTGTTATTGGAGACTATGGGGAAGGTTGTGAGGCAGAAGCGGCTGCGTCTTACTTGTACATTGCGGTAGAAACGCGGCTCTTGATGTCTTCGGTCTTGTTCCAAAGCTCTTGAGGGTCGGGAAGGTCTTCGTTGCACCACAGGTTTCCCAGCTGGACGTATTCGTAGTCTTCGTTTTTGGTCCATACTCGTTGCGGGAGAAAGTCCTCTAACACGTCCCACCAAACCTTCCAGAGCTCCACGGGGGAGTCAGAGAATCGCGCACGTAGATCCGAATAGGCTCCGAGAAGTGCCTCAAGCCGATTCTTCAGGCAAACATCCTCCTCTTGCAATTGCTCCCTCTCAGAATCCGAAACGGCCAAAGCATACGGCAATTCGTATGGCGCTCTATCTTCTTGAATGTTCCAATCCGGACAGAGCCAGGATGGCCATTCAAACTTGCGGCAGGAGGAATTGTGGCCAAAGGTGCAAGTCCGAGGAAACCCTCTCGGCTAATGAAAAAAAGAATTCTTCTTTATGGTCTCCAAAGATTGAAGTTGAGTGAGCGCCTCAGGAAGTCTGGTGCGGCTGGGAGGCTGAAAAGTGAAAACTGCGTGATGTGTTCCGACAGAACAGCTCAACCTCATGTTCCGACAACGTTACATTAAATGCAAGGACTTGGAGCGTAGAAGAGAGTTCGCACCAGACAGAAAAGGCCTAAACCATGTATACCAGCTTCACACCACTGACCTTGTCCTGCCTCATATCCTCCATCCCATCCAAGACCCCACCAAGCCCACCCTCCCGCACCTCCGGCGGATGCACCTTAATCTTCCCTTGCGCCAAAAGCTCCTCCGTGGTCTTCCAGAACTTCGCCGCAATCTCCAAATCTTCCGGCTTAGCCGGCGTCACCCTCTCCCCCTTCCTGAACTCCTCGCCAAACGCCGTGTACGCGAAGGTCATCTCAGTCGTGACATCCTCACGCGGGAAGTCCTTCACCGGCAGCAGCGCGTTGTACTTGCCGCCCTTGCTCCCAAACGCCTCCGCACAGATCGCCGCGCTCGCCGGCAAAGCGATGCAGTCAAACACATGCGCCAGCCGGTCACCAGCCGCCTTCCGGATATCCTGCCCCACCCCCGGCTCCTTGTAGTCAAACACCCGATCCGCGCCCAGCCGCGTCACCAGCTCGAAATTGCGCGGCGAGCACGTCGCCAGCACGGTGCAGCCAGACAGCTTCGCGAACTGGATGGCCAGCGTCCCCGTCGCGGTGCTGCCGCCGTACACCAGCACCGGGAACGGCTCGGCCGTCGGCTCGGTCGGCCAGGGCAGCCGCAGCGACTGGTACAGGCCCTGCGCGACGGTGGTCACGCCGACGCCCAGCGTCGCGGCCTCCTCCATCGACGTGCCGGCCGGCACCCGGCAGGCCAGCGCCGCCTTGGCCACCACGTGCTCCGCGAACGCGCCGTCCGAGGCGTTGGACGCGTTGGCGCCGTGGGCCACGCCGGCGACGCGGTCGCCCGGCCGCAGGTGCGTGACCGAGGCGTGGGCTTCCTCGACGATGCCGCTGTAGTCGCAGCCGGAGGTGAGGCCGGGCTCGGCGCGCGTGTCGATGGATTTCCAGTCGGTGGGATTGAGGGCGACGGCGACGGTTTTGACTTTGATTTGGCCGGGGCGGAGCTTGGGGATGGGGGCGTTGGTGACGAGTTTGGCCACCTTGGGGCCTTGGATCTGGATGGCGCGTTGGACGGACATGGTGGTGGTGGTGGTGGAGTGGTTGGTGAGGCCTCGTGTGAGCGGACTTGCTCGGCTGATCAGTATTCACGAAGTTTGGACGGTTGCCCCGCGAGGTGGCTTCGAAACCAAGCTCACCGAAACACTAGCTGCCGGTCGGCGTAAGGATCAATTGGAAAGATGTGTTGCTGGGTAGTGAGCTCGGCTGCGGGCGGAGCGAGCTGACAAATGCGCTTGAGGATGGTGTCGTTCCGGAGAAGTGCGGTGGTGCAAGTGCGCAAGTGCGCAAGTGCGAGAGGGGACAAAGACAGGGTCCAATGACGTATGGGGCCAATTGATCTGCGCAGGGATTCCCAGTCAGCGCCCGCTCCCAAACCGCCCCCCTTCTGCCAGTCAGTGCATTACCATGGTACATTGTCGGAGAGCAATCCTCAACCAGAGGCCTGAGCTTACCCTTGTCCCTGATTGCTAGGCCCTTCCACCTTCACTTCCCCTCCGCAGCTGGTCTGTCGTCTTCCATTGGTACTGATATTCTACATTGGTTGAGCCTCTTTCTGCCGGGCTGTACAACTCCCTCGGCTGGCCCGCCTTTTCTTTGTCATGTATACAATGCATCTGTTGAGGTTAAGGAATTCTCGAGTGCTAGTACAGGATCAACGTCTGAAGCACCGCTTTGCTTTCTATCCACAATACATTGTGTGACAACAAAGGCCACACCGCATACTGATAAAGATTCCACCTCAACATTTGTACGCACTTCTTTGCCCGTCACCCTTTACTCCGTCGAAGTCGTCTCTGAACCCGGTGTTCGTCCATCTTCACGGATAACAAGAGCGAAGGGTGATTTCGAATAAACGGTTGCTACTACTACTACTACTACTACTACTACTACTTCTACACCACCCAACATGCCTGGCTCTCTTCGCCGGAGGTTGAGAAATCTCTGCCTCCACAGCCGCTCCGAATCTACCCCTACCGCTCCCTCCAACACCAATGGTATCCCCACACCTTCGGATTCGGTCCAGGTAAGCCCTCCTCTGTCTGCCCCGGTAGGCTGTCTGTCTACACCGGTAGACCCTCCCCTGTCTGCCCCGGCTGGCCCTCCTATCTCTACCCCGGAGAGCCCTCCCGCCTCCGCCCCAACCAGTCCTCCCACCTCCACCCCAGCCAGCCCCTCTAACCCTCCCACCACCAGCCCCCTCCCCGCCTCCACTCCCGCCTCTCCCCTACGCCCATCCTCCGCCACATACCATCCCGGCAGCACGCCCCGCGCCGTCCTCTGCCGGCACACCGTCCCCGCCCCCCCCCCCCCCCGCACCACCCTCCCCCCCACCTGCCCCACCTGCACGCTCCTCACCCACGTGCACACCTCGCACCGCAGCTGGCGCACCGCCCGCGGCGTCTACGGCAGCGACCACCGCCGCACCCGCGAAGCCCGGGCCGCGTACCACCGCGCCAAGTGCGCGCACGCCAACCACATCGCCGCCCAGTCCTCCCCCGCCCGCGCCGCCCGCCCGCGCGTCTCGTTCGCGGCCGACGTGGCGGACACGGAGGGCGCGCGGCTGCGGCGCCAGTTCTGCCGCTCGCGCAGGGAGTATGCGCCGGGGCGGTGGGCGGGCGAGCTGCTGGACATGTCTGGGTCGGAGGTGCCGGCTGAGCTGTTCTACGCGGAGCCGGAGGCGAGGAGGGGAGGGGGGTGAGGACTTTTGCGATGCTGGGGTTTAGGGAGAGGGGGAGGAGGGTGCGGGTAGGGTAGGGGTTTTTCTAGGGAGGGAGGGGATGGGGAAGGAGGAGGGGAGGAGGCTTCGTGATGGGTTGGTTTGGGCGGTCCCTGTTTGGAAGTGGGAGGTTTTGTCAACACTTGTGTATGAATAATACGATTCGCCTTTCTTACTAGAATTTATAAGCAGAGTTAAGTGATTAGTTATGGTTTAGGGAAAATAGCAGTTCAAAGCCCGTGATTAATATGTAAAAGTTTTACTAGCACATGGCAACACCGCACAAAATCCTGTCTGGACCAGGCTTACGATATTCAAATCTTTGCATTCCTGCATGAGCGCGTGAATACTGGAGCGAAGATTTCCTGGAATGCTTTGTACTTCTCGGTGGGCTCTCCGAAGCTGATGGCCTTCCCCGCCCTGTTGACTCTGACAAAATGATTGCTTTCAGGCTTCGTGGGACGAAGCTCGATGACAATCAATTTATCTGGGAAATTTACATGACCGCAGGCGAGTGGAGCTCGGAAAAAAGGAAATGTTGAGCCTGCCTTCTCCTCTTTCTCAATTGGTAGCCAGATACGCAGTCCAAAGTTTGTGAGCTCAAAGTCCAGCTTGACCGAAGAGTTCCACATTTGGCGCCCGAATCTCTCGGGCCAAGTGTCGAAATTGGCTTGAAAAAACATAGCGCCTTCCGAAAACTGGCCCGGGTCATTCGCCAGCATTCCTGAATATACGAATTCTGTGCGGTTCCAGGCGAAGATTGTGTGATCGGTAGATGTCTTCAATATCTCAAGCTGCAGTCGCATGAATGCGTTCTCTCCCTCGCCGTAGATAGGCGGCATATGGACGTCAAAGATACCCATGAGAGAGTACGCTCGGTCCTCTATCCTTGTGGTGGATCTTTTGGCTGCCCATGACATCCTCTTTGCGACACTGGCGAGACCGGGTAAGTATCCAGCGAGATAGTCTCTGTCAATACTTGTAATTTGCTCGACGACGTCATCCAAGCTTCCTTTCGTTCCAATGACGGTCCAATTCTGAGAGAAGAAGACGAAATTCCTTGGTGCAATGAGTTCTTGCAAAGTCCATCCGCGCGTGAACCAAACGCTCTTCCTGAAGCTGGAATCTTCCAAGCGAGGGTCCTCACTTCCGTCAGATACATCTTCCAAATATGCGTAGCAAAATTTGGCGTCCTTGTAGTACCGGAACATTGAGTTGATTGCTTCAGAAAGCTCGGCACTACTGCTCCTGTCGATGCAGCAGGAGTCGATCCATATGTGGTTCAAGTCGTCCGTGAGAGCCTGCGCGCAGCAGCCCAGTATCTTGCCGTATCCCCCTTTCCGCTCCATCTGCCCATTCACAACGTCTTCGATAGTAACTTCATCGGCTTTGTTGCCCCAACGATGAGATAGAATGGCGTATTCGGGTGCGTCGGCGTCGTCGTACTCCCGAAGAGTTACTTCGATGTGGCCATTTTCGGGATTTACATCGCAGAAAATCAAACGCATGGCGGCTGCGAGTGTCAAGACTGTAGGGATCCGAACAAAATGAGTCCGAAGCCGAGGTTTAAATTCAAGAGCAAGACGTCGGTCGGGACTTCGCGAAGGTTGAAGGGTTCGCTTGAGACGGCAAGGCTGAAGTAAGACGCGGCTGCTGCCTGCATAGCTTTGCTGAATTTGGCAACATGCAGTTTGTGAGGGCTTGCACCCGGTGCACTCGCGGAAATGCATTGGCATACTTCTACAAGAAGACTAAGCTAAGGAGAAAGGAAATAATAAGCGTAGGAAGGTATTATATACCGAAGTAGTTGATCCGTGCGCCCTTTGAGTCATTAGGTGTTGACTCATAATTGTTAACTCATCGCCGCAGGGATCTTCCAAGGCACTTAACGGTCTAGACCGTCACACAGTTGTGCAACCAAAAGCACATCTTTCATTGGCCGTCCGTCGCGCTATCACTGTTGCGGATCTCGGCGTGCAGCTGCCTATTGTATAAGAGAAGACCAAGGGCGTTAAGCTTTTCCAGTGCCTTGAGCGTCAGCTTTCCTCCATCAAGCCACCCCATACAGCCCACCGGGTGACCTTAGTCAGCAAAAATAGTCATGATTTCTGCACAGACTATTTTTTGGGTTCCAACTGGTAGGCTGAGGAAACACAAGGGCCGGTGTTGGGAGAGAAGGAAGCCCGTCAGGTAAGGGTCCTCGGAGAGAAGGCCGGAGAATCTTCTGAGATCCACGCTATGAGATCCTATGGTGACTTTGTGGATTTTGTTGAGAGGCTGATTGTGTTTAATGGATGGCTGGCCACAGCCGGCCAATTATTTCTTTTGGCCAACTTCTCGCTGTTGCTTCAAGCTTGCTTGTCACGTTGAATTATTCATGCGCACAGGTGACTCCCGGCAAATTTGAAATTCTTAGAGTCTTGTCGGGAGTTGGATCTATGATCGAGCAAAATGCCACGTACACACTTCACCGCATGGATATGTATATCAAAGCCTGCGCGGTGGAATTGAACCACAATTTGAATACAATATTGAAGTACTTCGTCGTCATTATGCTGGTTCTCGAACGTGAAATTTCTCCAAATTTAGCGAACCCGGTACCAGGCAGACCGCCTCGTTATTATCCTATCTTTAAAACGCGCAGAATGTTGTTTCTCTGTAATTTTCGGAATCAAAATATGAAAACCTAAGATCCGAGATTGAGTAGAATCCTTCGATAGCTGCTTGAAAAGACAATGTACGAGTTCCGTGGATGAACATCGAAAATATACATCAGGGTCATCCGGTACCACAACCCCGGATATGGGATCATCGCACTCTTCTACGAGGATGCACAAGCCCATGTTCGCGTACTTCAGCTACCTGATCTGAAGGAACTCCGGAGTAAATTCAATAATTCAGAGCCACCTATAGATAGCCCCACATTTTGCACACTTTTAAGACTCATATGATTACACGCATTTGTTCAGATCCGCTCGTCCCAACATTATTCATTGGGGGTTCCTTGGCTATCGACGCTGCCCTGAGCCCCTGACCCAGAAGTGGCAGGCCGATGACGGTCATGCGCCGACCACTTGAAAACCGAAGTTCAATTTTTTACCTCTTCTTTTACAACCAACCCATCGTCAGTCACGGCAAAGATGGCTTCTCGTATGTTGGCGCTGAACACAGGTCCTTACAGATTTCCGTCGATGTTCGAAGTTCTGAGCACCACTCCGGTATTCACAGCGCCGTCGGCTCTCCTGTCCCTCCCGAGAGAACTCCGAGATCTCATCTATGATGAATTCATCTGGACTTGCCACGAAGCCTCCGTGACGGCTAGGGACCCAAAGGAGCAGGATGCGGAAGAGCAGGATGCGGAAGAGCAGGATGCGGAAGAGCAGGATGCGGAAGAGCAGGACCTGGAAGAGCAGGATCCGGAAGAGCAGTCACCACCGTTGCTCGCTCGCCTTATCGCCAGCAAGAAACGGCCTTCCCAGATCACCGGCATTCTCCTCGTCAACCGCCAGATCCACGCCGAGTTCAGGTCCCAGCTCTACCGCCTCGTGCACGGGCGCTACACCACGCGCATGCCCGTCAACAATCAGCCGTTCTCTTGGAACTCCAGGCTCTACTCGATGCACAACGCTCGCCCTCACGTGTTGCACCTCCGGCACCTCAAGCTCGTGCTGGAGACACCTGACGAGCCCAATTTCGACACCACATGGTGCGATCTGCACCACCAGCTCAAGAGAAACGTCGAGACAATACTGAAAGCGCTTCCGAACCTGGAGAACCTGGAGGTGACCGTCGTGCTCCGACCTTACTTCCACACCCCTCTGGTACCTGCGCAGACTTATGTGGAGAAAGCGAAGATTCTGCGTATAGATCACATCACTGCGTTGCAGCTGGGCGGAGGGAAGAAGAGGGACCCGCCGCTCAAGCCGGTGAATGGGCAGCCACCGAGGACGAAGGTGCCCAAGGACATAAATTCAGGCTTCTTCAAGCCGGAAATCTACCATCCGAACCGGTCCGATACTTTGAGAGAGCTGAGAGCCAAACAGGACGCCTTGATGCATCCGTCGGACGGAGAGAGCCATGTATGCCGTTTTCATCCGCGTTTGCAGACTTTCACAAAGAAGCTGGCGATGCGGTTTGCCTGTTTGTCGAAGAATCCGATGGTGTTCGACACCCAGAAGGACATCTACTACGAGCAGAGCGGCGTCTTGGAGAAGACTGAGAAGCAAAGAATGCCTTGGCCTTTCGTGTGCGTCTTGCTCCATCATTATGTTGTCAAATTTTTTCTTGTCGTTTGCTGACGTGAACTTCTACCTAGGGAGGAGTGGGGCGAGGCCACCGGCAAAGAGGTCTCGCGGCTATTGGCAGTATCTCTAGGGCCAGACTGGTGGCTTATGTGGTGCAAAAATAAGGTTCTGACATCCAATCAACTGGGCTTGATGTTCCATGCGTGGCAGATCATGAGGAAGCCGACGCGAGAGAGGATTGAGGAACAATGGGAGAAGTGGGAGGAAATGCACATTCCCAAGAATGGCCACACCACTTGTGCAAGTGAGTCTACAAGCTCGGGTTCAGCAGCGCCATGATATCAGGTGGGATGGTATACTCTCTTCAACTAAGACTTTCGCTCGGTACGCTCAGCTTCAGGTGTTGCCTTTCCGAGAAATCTCCTAGTCCAACACAAGTAAGCTTTCAAAGTATGATTTTTGAGTCACTTCACTTCAAATTTCCGCCCGATAGTCCATTAATGAGCTCCTATTTTGCACCTTAATAGCTTAGAGAAGAGAAAAACAAGAAAGAAACTTAAGAAGTCACCACTAATTATAAAGTGATGTTATTTTACGAATCTGACCGTGAATTTTTTTTCATTTCTGTTCATGCAGAGGAGTGAAGCAAAAGACGCCGTATAAACCATGAGAATCCAAGGAAGGATTGACAAACCAAGACGCCCCACTAACACCTCCTCACAAAGGACATTGCTCGAGACAGTCCACAGGCTCCTTCCCCCCCTTCTCCGGCGCCCCACTATACAACTGCTGCCCCGCCTTCTTAAACCCGGTAATCACCTCCTGGCCCCTCGCCCCGACCACCCAGTCCGCAAACGCCAGCGCCACGTCCGGATGCCTCGCCCTCTCGCCGACTAGTAGGTGCGCCGGGTTTAGCAGCTCGTCGTCGGCGTCGTCGGTGGCCGCCTTGTAGACGCGGAAGCCGTCGGTGCCGCCGGCCGGCAGGCTCAGCCACGTGCCGCGGTCCGTCAGCGTGTACTCGCCCAGCGCGACGGCGGCCTGCAGCGCCTGCACCGGGTACGCGATGTACTGATGGTACCACGTCGAGTAGGCCGTCGCCCACGGCACCTGCCCGATGCACAGCCAGAGGCTGGACTCCTTGATGTTGGTCGCGGACTTGTCGTAGCGGCTGAGGAAGCGGACGGGGGCCTCGGTCGCGTTGACGGCGGCGGCATGCAGCGTCGACATGAGTTCGAGGGTGGCGGTGGTGTTGGAGTCGGCGGGTAGGTTGGCCGGGTTGGACGCCGGGCCGGCGATGAGGAAGTGGTCGCGGAAGGCGTAGTGGGAGGGGTACTTGGCTGTGCCTTGGGCGATGGCGATGCGTTCGGCGGCGGGCGAGTAGGTGATGCCGACGTCGATTTGGCCTGTTTTGAGGTACTGGATGGAGTAGGTCGTGTCGCTGGTGATCCATGCGACGGAGAATGGGTCTTCACCGTCGGCAGCCCTGTCGTTGATGAAGGCGTCGGCGAGGGCTGTGGAGATGTTAGTTTGCGGGTGGGCAGTGGGGATACATGGGGCTTGGTTTGCCTTTGACGAGCCCGCTCTGTCCGGCACCGCCGTTGCCAATGCGCAGTAGCGTGGTGGAGTTGGTGGAGTTTTAGTCGCCGTAATAGATGGCGTTGGGATTCAAGTCTTCCACGGCGGCATATACAATTGTTGCGGCGAAGAGCCCAAGGGCTGCGTGTTGAAGCTTGGGGAAATGCATGGTTGGAAAGGAGAATGCTGCTGCTTGTTTATTCGCTGCCTGCTATGTTGATTGATGTCTGAAGTGAAATGATGGCCTACTCACGTCTTCGCCATGGCCAATATATACCCAATGCTGAAGTGTTCGTCGGCGACTGAGCGCACCGCCGGTGAATGACGGCAACAGAATCCATGCAGTGGCAACTTCCCAAAACAGACCCCAATACATCTACGATGACAAAAACCACCGGATAGTGACAGAATTCGTGCGGCTGTGGGGTTAGTTGGCAGGCTTTGTCCCATCTCCTACAGCTGATATGTGCGACGTGACTCGATCGCTCCCGCGTGTGCCACGCTTAGTCAACCAGGGTGCGCTGCAGAGTAACCTGAACGTTCTATTGAGATCTGGGCGAGCTTCCATTGACGAAAGGATGCGGGGCAAAGCTGTGCACCGCTGGCAGCTTCGGCTCAGGCTCGGCATGCATGTCCGACTGCGTGCGACTACAATTCAGGCTCACGTAAAACTAAGTCAATCGCCGCTGGTAGTACGTGCTTGAGCGGTGAGTTTGTTCCGCGATTGGGTTCATGGCAGGGCCACTTGCGGACTGCGTCGCGAGTCACGTACCGCTTCTGGGTCATCCTGAGATTTCCAGAGCGTCCTCGACCTTGCAAAATTTCAAGCAAACTGCTCTTACCAACTTAGCCTGAAAACCCATGGGGAAGCTTTAAAGGAAGCCAACAATGACAAGAGATTTTATGTGTGAAAAGAAACAAACCAGCGTGCGAAATCATTGGTAAACGGCAAATCACGGGAACACGCCATGGCTATAGCCTATGAGATATGGGGAACATATGTCGACCATGAAGGCATATCGTATACACCAGGTGGGGAATGCCACAATGCCACAAAACATTCGGCAACCAAATACAGTCTTGCAAGAAAGTACGCAAGGAGGCAAAGATACATTACAAGACTTTGGAGAAGGATCGGAACCACACAGCAGAACCTTAAGCAACAGCTAGTGATTCCCAGTAAGAATCTGAGAAAGCTTGTCGTATACTTCAATGTGTGTCGGAACGTTGAGATGGAGTGCACTACAAACACAGAGAAGAGTTGTGACTACACAACTGGAAAGTGTGCTGAAAGTTCCGCGCGTTATTGGCTCTGGTATCCATGGGGAGGCATCATTCCCATCTCTAAAGATCTGCAAAATGGTATAGGAGAGATGGTTGCATGTAATGAAGGACAAGGCTGAAGTGTAAGGGAAAAAGAACGACAACGAGGTATTTATGCGGGAAGCGTACGCTTCTCATACTTCAGGAATTTTTACCCGCAGCGACCCTGACTATTAATTAATTACCGGTCAGTGAAAGGCCTCAGCAAGGCTGGGAAGTCCCGTGTGCAGCTTGCCGCAAATATCGTGTAACCACGGGTCAGGTTGCACAAATGTCAGCAGCAAGCAACGCGTAGCATTAACATGGACTATTCTACCAACCTCTCTAAATAAATTATGCAAAACCCTTCTCTTCCTGCATATCCAAGCCTCAGCATCCACCTCCACCTCCACCTCCTCCTCCTCCACCACCACCGCCGCCGCCATCACAGCCGCCCCCACCAAACGAGAACCCACCACCCCCACCACCCCCATCATGCCCACCATTATGCCCACCATTATGCCCACCATTATGCCCACCATGCCCCCCAAAAATCCCATGATGCCCACCACTGTGCCCACCATGATGACCGTAATGCCCGTGCCCCGAAGACACGTCACTGTGTCCAAAGGTTGATGCACCGTAAGCCCCACTCCAGGCGCCTGGGTTAGCCGGACGCGTTGTTGGCAAGTTGGAGTTTGAGAGGCCGTACTTGTAGGATGGTGCCGACGACGAGTAGTTGTAGCGGTTTTGAGTTGTCGACGGTTTGGCCGCGACCGCGTAGGGGTCGGGGCGAGAAGAGCCGCAGCCCATTTTAAATAATTTATAGACTTAATAACCCTTTGAAGGGCTCGGTTGTGATGGCGGTGCTTGGATCGGCGAAGTCTTTTTATTGTAGCCCGTCGAAGTGGCTGGTGGCTCAACAAGAAGATTTCGTACTTGATGGAGAGCGAGGATGGTGTGATGACCGAGATACTCTGGCAAGAGCGCGAGGAACCACGCAGATATATACTCGCCATGACGCTACCGCCCGGTCAGCCTTACCGTTCGTCACGCACCCTCTTCCCCAATCCTTCGACCGCAAGGCCCAGCCTCAGCCTCCACCCGGCTGCCTGATCCGCTTAGCGCGATCGGCCACCCGTCATGCACCCCCCAGCTCGGCCCCGCCAAACATAGCAACCACCCAACACATCCCCCAGAGCACCCGCGCGTCATGACCACCATCGCGCAAACAGCCCACAGGCAGCTTTACCTGCACTCGCACAAAACTCGAGCGCCTTGAACCCTGCGCGCACGCATCCGCATGCCTCTTCGCCCGCACACGAACGTCGCCGCCGCCACCAATGTATTGGCATCGCATCGCAAGACATACGCGTCGCCAGGCGGACTGCCTGCCCGCCCGCCCGCCCCATTCGAGCAGTCTTCCAGAAAACCTCCGCGTGCTTCGCCCCGCATAAGCGCTGCGGCCGCGGCAGAGCCAGGCAGCCTTGCTGCGGCGCTTTTTTTTTTTTTTTTCGCTTAGGCGACCGCGCGCTGTGTTACTTACGGTGCTGACGAGTCGGACGCTTTCGTAGGCAGCTGGTTTGGCTGGCTGGCTGGCTGACGGGGTGGCTGTGTTTGCTCGCCAGCCTCGGAGGATTCGGCGCTAGGCCGGATGGGGGGGGAGCACGTTTGTGGGGGCCAGGGTTCGAGGCGGCACGTGGAGGGGAGAGGGTCGGGACGGTGGTGGCATCTGGCAGGGCCCGTGGAGAGGTTCAGGGCGCGTTGGGGAGAGAGGCCGTGGTGTTGTGGTTCGGGTTTCCTAATCGGGATCGGTGGGCGCGCCGGTGCGTGGATTGGGGAGAACGTACCCGACTGCGTCTCCGCTGGGTCATGCTTCTCTGGGGTTGGGGTTGGATGCGTTGTTGAAAGTGTACGTGTGCGTGTGATCGGGATCATGTCTGCCTTGCTGCGTGGTCTTCGGGAGTGCCTGGCTGTGCGGTCACACCATTGGAATACGTTTCTTTGTCCGGTAGCCAAGTTATCTATCTGTCGGGTTAGCAGTGCGGTGTATACCAGAAAACGAGGCCGACTACATTCGGTCAGCTTCTTTGAGTGTTCACCGTCCGAATGCTCGCTTCTACCCGCTTCGAGCAACTCAGCAGTAAGTCAGAATCGCGATTCGTATCTACTTTACCCAGGTCTAGTGTTCTATTCATATCCTTACCGAAGTTTCTCTTCTGCCCAAAACCGATGTCATAAGTCCATCTACGCTTTTCGCGGTCGCAAATCGCTTCAGTGCCAAAGTTTCCTCATCCCCTCTTTACAACTCGCCAGTCAAGAACTGCGCCCTTCCCAGACCGAAACTCCAATCCTCCCTCGTGTTCGCGGCAACGCTGACAATCAAATCCGAACCGGGAACACCGCACTCCTTCTTGAGACGCTCCGCCAGCGCCGCGTAGACAGCCTGCTTCTTGGCAGCATCGCGGCCCTGCTGGAAATCTGGATGAAGACGAGCTTGTCGGTGCGGGCGAGGCCGAGGCTGGTGTCTTCGCAGATGATCTCGTAGGGCTCGTGCTGGGTGATGATCTATGTGCTGGCTAAGCAACCGGTCGACAAGACGGAACGTTGTTCTGGACTGTCCGAACCTGGTAGCGGTCACGCGGGGGCGCGGCGAATTTCTCCAGCATGATTTCTTGGACGATGTCGGCCAGCTTCTTGATCTCCTCGGGCGAGCGGACGCCCTTGATCATGTCGATCTTGACGGGAAGGCATTGTTGCTGTTACGGAGGGTACACGGTACGTGGGTTCAAGACGGGCTTCGACGACCGAGAGAGGTAGGGATCCAAGGACAGATGTAGAAATGAAGTGAAGGGAAAGCAGCGACTTTAACAGCTCATCAGATCGTCACCGCGGGGAAGTCGCGGTGGGTCTTTTTATCGTGACGTGGAACCAGGTTACTAAGTTTAGTGTGTAAAGCAATCAGTTTAAATAGCAGGCAAGGAGGCTCTCCCGGTGACTGTCTTCTCAACTGTGTGCCGTCACCTATCGTCGGCCTCGGGTATGCAGCCGTAGCGTCCGATGACGGCGGTCGAGGCCAGATACCGCGACAGTCGAGACATTCTGCTTACCAAAGCCACGGAAGAGATGCGGGACGCGACGGAGAAAGGCGAGCAACAGCTCGACGACCTGGCAGCTCGCCGACGGGCGTCATCGGCGGGGCCCGTGTGGCGCAATCGCAGCTGCGGTCGCACCGTCGCCGGCGGCGCGCTGAGCAACATCTCGCACGCGACTCGCCCGCGTCCGCGTCGCGCCAAGAGCCGCGTGTTTGCGCCGTTTGCCCGCGCGAAAGCTTAGCGCCCTCGCCCTCGCGTTCCTGCTCAACACCACCCGCGCGTCGCGATAACGCCCTTCGTCCAACGAACCGCCCACCCTCCCTCCCACAGCCCGATCAACCCGCGCACCCGCCGTCGCCAATCCAGCCACTCATTACCCCACGCTCCTCGCGAAACCGAAAACTCCACACAATGAACGCCCTTCGCCGCACCGCCTTCGGCGCGCCCACCGCCGCGCGCCGCGCCTTCTCCTCCACCCCGCGCGCGCAGCTCGCCAAGATGACCATCATCGGCCGGCTGGGCGCCGAGCCCGAGCCCATCACCACGAACAACGGCACGCAGATGGTGCGCTACGTGCTGGGCACCAGCACCGGCCGCCGCGAGAACAACGAGACCAGCTGGTTCCAGGTCGCGTCGTTCGACGAGGGCCCGCGCAGGGACTTCTTGCTGGGCCTGCCCAAGGGGTGAGTTTCCGACAGTTCTGGGGAGACGGGTTTGCGCGCCGTGCAGGCGCGTGGTGCTGGCGCAATGGCTAATTTTTTTTTTCTCGTTCGTTCGTCACGCAGCACTCTGATGCATCTGGAGGCCGACGCCAAGATGAACGTCTTCGAGACTGCCGAGGGCCAGAAGACGTCCCGCCTCAACCTGGTCCAGAGTACGCTTGCGCTCCCTCCGCCGTGTTTGAACCGCCGTAGCTGACTCTCCGCCAGGGAACATCGAGATCCTGAGCAGGCCCCGAAACCAGGAGAGCTCCGAAGCGGCTGAGTCCGGCTAGATCCGTCTTCGCGGACCCTTCTCTCCCACCGATCACACCGCTGGCGAGAAGGACGTGTTGTTCAATGGATATGCTTGATGGCGCACACGAAGCAGGGCAAAGGCGCCGTGTGCAGACATGACGGGTTAATCGACGTCGCTTGAACGTTCAAACGGAACCAGCTTTTGTTTTTGTACTACGATTCCCTGTGTTAATACAAACTCTACTCCTCATCCGGCGTCGTCCCCAAGACCGCATCCCAGATAGGCTCCTGCCGCGCAATATTACCACCGTTCCCATTCCCCCATCTCCCTCACGCCTGCGAAAGACTGAACTTGACATCGCCGCTCGTCGCTCCCCCCACGCAGGTGCTCTCAAACGTCCCCGTCGGACACGTCAGCTGCGCCGCCTTGACGCACCGCTCCCACCTGCCCTTGCTGATGTTGATGGTCGCGCCCGCGTCCGTCGCGGCCAGGTCGAACCGCGCCCCGCCGCTCTCGCCCACCGTCGACGTCGGCGACCCGCCGCACTTCTGGGTCGACCCCGCGATGCCGCCGCAGATGGAGAGGATGGCGACGTTGGTTTCGTGCGTGTCGAGTTGGCTGGCGGACGGGTGTTAGGGTTGGCGGGTCACGAGACGAGGTTGGGGCTGGCTTACGCTGATTCGTCGGTGCAGGTCGTGCCGGTGACTTCGGCGCCGGAGACTTGCTGGTCGGCGCGCGGGAAGAGCGGGGTGGCGACGACGGTGGTGGTGGCGGTGAGGAGGAGGGGGAGGAGGTGCGTGAGCTGCATGGTTGCTGCGGGTGTGGTTCGTTTTCTTTCGCTCAAACAGGTAGGACCGGCTGGGTGGGACGAGGATTCTTGGGAGCTGGGTTTCGTTTTTCGGCAGTCGAGGGGGGATTTGGAATGTGAGTTTGGTTTGCTGCAGCGTAATGCAGGAACAAGCTTCTTTAAGAAGGTCTGCTGGGCGCTTGCTTGGGAGAGCTTCGCCGCAGGCTTGGCGGCTGGTCACTCCCGCGGAACTATAGCAGGCGGCATGAGCCTGCTCCACTCGAATTTGATCGGCGCGGTTTGGGAGCATTTCGGAAGGCTGCGCTGCTCATTGGCTCGACGGGCTCTCGTGGCGTGGCGCTGCGTAGCATCGTGGCCCGAGATACCCGAGCGCGACAATGCGAACGCCGCCAAGATGTGTGGAATACGTGCGATGCAGTTTTTCCGCCGTCTGGAGGCGGGTGCTGTTGTTTTGGCTCGTGGTTTGCTGAGGCAGGGCGGGTTTGAGAGTGGTGTTGCGAGACGTCGCGTCGTGAGTGGCCGAGGGTGCGACGTCGTGTGTCTCGGCACCACCGCTGGAAGGGAAGGACATGTTGTGAGAGGGTTTGTAGCATTGATGGCTGAACGATGGTTTTGCGAAGGAGTGCATTCGAATGCCACGCCCGTTTGCTCATTCATTTCAATCCACAAATGCACTGAATTCCCGTCCTTTCCAGAATCAAGCAGTCTTGCATCTTCCTTTCATTTCCCCATACTCGCTGCAGAATGGCGCCTCTTCTCACGCCCGTCTCCCTCTTGAGGTCTGGTCTCGTCCATGATATCCATCTCCCCGAGCTTTTTCAATATGCTGCATCCCCCAACTTCAGTCCAGTGAACGAGATCGTTGTCGCCCACGTTCTCCCACTGCCTGGCCGGAGTGTGTGGTACATGGCTGCTGGACCTGGTGATCTTCTGTCTCCACGGACTCGGTGTTCAAGTCTGCAGTGCTTCGAACTGTGGTGCTGCCGTTCCAGAGTGGGAACACGAAGTCCTTGATCCCTTGACAGACCTTCGAAACTGGACTATCTGGTGACTGCTTGCTTTCTCGTCGGCCATATTCCCCAAACGGTGACAAAGAGATCCATACCAGACTCTCCTCCTTTTCCAACTGAGTACGGCTGCTGCTAGAGAACATGATGACCGGACTTCCTGAGTGGGGTGTCTTTGTCGTTATTGAGGAGGTCTCCGTTGTTTTGTTTTGTAATGCTATTATATGTTGAGGAGAAGCTCAGCTTCGGAGGGCGAGACCTGGTGTGTAGATCGGGACTTCCTTTGTTTGGGTTTCGGTCGATGCACCGCCCAAATCACCGGGCCCATACCGCTTTGTCTGTTAACGCCACACGGAGCACGGCGGATGATCAGACCCTTGTGTGTGGTTTCTTTGTTGAGAGTAAAGTGAATCGTCCCATCTCCACTTGCTGTTACCCCGAAAGTGAAGGACAAAATACTCAACTCTCAACCAACATTGACATGACTGACGTTGAAGAATCAGACAACACGCCATACCAACAGCTTGCCGATAAGATGGAGCAAGGAGAGTGCAGAACAGGGCAGGATGAATTTGCTCAGAATGAGCTCGAACGTGAGTTCAACATGGAGATGGGAAGACAGAATGATGAGGATCCTGGCGAAGTAGAAGACTTCGATACGCAATCGCATCAAGACGCTCCTAATATCTACGATGATGGAGAGGCGGAGGAGGCAGTAAAACCGTCCGAAAGAGGTATGCAACACACGACCGGGGACTCTGCGGAACGGGCCAAGGCTGCTGAGGATCATCAAAAACCACAATTTCCACCGGAGCTCTCTACAAATTCCTCGCCTACCACATCTCCCCAACAGTATGTTGACGCGAATAACTCGCACACTGCAATGCTTGCCAATCTACTTGCAAGTATCCAAGCCTCATCTGAAATCCCCAGAAGTGCCATTAGAAAATCAGCTGCAAGGCCAAGTTTGACGCCCATTGAGGAAGTCAGCGAGTCACCAAACTGGGAATGGCCATTAGCATCATTTCCTCACGGCCTTCCAAGCCTACCATCGCTCCAACTTGTGTCGACTGCCATTGACGACGGAAGTCTGCCCCCACAATCTGCAGAGAACGAGACGACAGGGACCTCAAAAGAGCAACAGGACGTAACTCCTCAAGAGGCCGCGGCCCCAGTTGAACATCTAAGAATGGCCGACGGCATATATGAGAAAGATTATAATGCAGAGAAACATACTTCTTTGGAGAATATGCCCTTTTCAAAAAGCGTTGAATATGGAAGGACATCCTTGACTTTCATTCCTTTGTCTTCGGGAGAAGGCGAAGAGGAACACCCGTCAGACAAATATATGACGGTAAAGCTCTCGGATACAGGGCAATGGCCACCAGAGCAGAGCAAGGACATTCCGGGTCCGTTGATTCCAAGATCTGCAGCGGACTCGTCAGTCAATATACCGTTTGAGGCCTCCAAAGAGAACGGAGATTCGCTAGAAGAGAACTCAGTCTCAGAGGTCCACGAGACTGATAAGGGTAAATACTTTGAGATGGACGGTATTACTCAATCTCAGTTCACTCCTTCCCGTGGGGAGTTGGGCCATGTAGCAAGATGCAAAAGTCACTCGGAACATGTGCCGACGCCATCGGAACGGATGGCTCAACTCCCTACAAAAGATGAGATGGAGGATCACATCCACCCTTCTCGCCGAGGACAGTTCACCCTCGCTCCGACCCCTGAACAGAGGATAGTCACGCCCAATCCGGGTTCTCCCTCACCTTCGCCATCACCTCCGCCATCTCTGCCCCCATTTGTCTATTCTCCACCGCCATTGCAGCCTCAAACCCCACAGGGCTTAGACGAGTATAATCCCGAGAAACCGGCCAGCGGGGTACTCCTTCCACCAAGCAATCGGCAAGAATTTGTGGCGCAGACACCTTCGGCTGATCACTCACTGCCACCTCCGATGATCCTCTCCCCAACAACGCTTAACTTCTTGGCCAAACTACAACTACCCACCCAGGAACCCCAAGCACGGCCACAATCACTCCAAGCACCCTCCCACACACCCGACGATCACTCCCACAAGCAAGACTTCTTTAATCATCACACCCTCAGACGCCCCTACTCGCCCCAACTGCTCGCCTCGTACCGCTCCGCTCCACACCCCTCGCTCCTCGACTCCTACCACCCCGACCACACCACCAACCACCTCTCCCCCCGCCGGCCCTCCCCACCCACCCTCTCCACCCCCCTCCTCCACCGCCCCCTCCGCCCCCACGCCCTCGCCCACCCCCTCTGCCCCCATACCACCCTCCACCTCACCCGCGCCTACGCCGCCATCCCGCCCGGCACGCTCGCCCGCTGCGACGCGTGCCGGGGGCGGGGCGCGGTGCGGCCGCGGCCGTGGCGGGATGAGTCCGAATGTCTGGAGTGCCGGGGGTGGGGCAGGGTTGGGGCGAGGTACCGGGGGGCGGGGGGAGTGCGGGGCGGGAGTTTTGTAGAGGGGTGGGGGGTTGAGGTTGTTGGGGGGAGGTGGGGTGTGGGGGCGGGTGTGCGAGGGGGAGGGGTGGCGGGTGGGGGATTGGGAGGAGTTGGTGGAAGAGGTTGTAGGGGCGATAGCTCGGTTTATGGGGGAGAGGGAGGGAGGGGCGGAGAGGGTGGGGTGGGGGAGGGCGAGGAGGGAGGTGAGGTTGTTGTTGATGATGGGGCAGGTTGGGTGGAGGAGGGGGTGAGAAAGATAGAGGGGGGGGGAGGAGGGGGCAAAAGAAAGATCGAGGACGGGAGGATGGCGAAGAGAAGAATGGTTGATGGCGAGAAGTACGATGAGAAGAGCGCGAAGGTTCGGAGACGGTTATAAGATTGTAGAATTGCGAGTTTTCGTTCAGCAGTTGAGATTTTGTACAATCCGTCTACCTCGTTGACTAGAGAGAGAGAGAAAGCAGGATGAATATACTACAAATACACTTCGCTTCTACATGAGAGTCAATCCACCGACCAGGTATATCATGAAGCCCTTCTTTTTGCAACAAACGCCAGTCCCAATGCTAAAACCCCAGACACCACCCAAATGCCAGCCATCCGCAATCGTACAACGCCACTCACTCACCTACTGGGCAGCCTCCACCTTCCCCTCCACACTCTCAATGGTTTCCAACCCCTCCAGCCCCACGAACTCATCCATTACCACCTTCTCTCCCCTCTCCCTCCTCTTCTCCTCCACCTCCTTCCACGCCCTCTCCCTCGCCCTCGCGCGCGCCTCCCCCTTCACAAACGCCAGCAGCCTGAGCGCGCCATTCGGCGTCATCCCCTCGATCCTCCGCGCCTGTCCCACGCTCTCCGGTCGCGCCACGCGCAGCATCTGCCTCTCCTCGAAGCTCAAACCGTGAATGCGCTCGTAATCCAGATCCGGCGGCAGCCTCAGATTCTCGTCCTTCAGGAACACGCGCATGGCGGCCATCTGCTGCTCGACGTACGGCGCGTACACGCCCTCGATGTCGACGCGCTCGCGCACCTTCTGGTCAAACCGCGCGATTTCCGGGATCAGCGACTCGAGCGTCGCCGTCGTGACGTCGGCCAAGCGCAACAAATCGAACGCCGACCGCTTTGTCGTGGCCTCGCGCACGCGGAACCCGCGAGCCATCCAGTGCGCTGAGCCGGCCGTGTGGCTCTGGAGGAGCGCCGTCAGCTCTGCCATCTGCTGCGCCGTGTCTTCGAAGACGCGCCAGCGCCGGTCCGACACCACGCCAGCGGCGCGGCCCTTTGCCGTGAGGCGAGCGTCGGCGTTGTCGGCGCGGGCGCTCATGCGGAACTCGCTGCGCGAGGTGAACATGCGGTACGGCTCGGTGACGCCCTTGGTGACGAGGTCGTCGATCATGATGCCGATGTAGCCGTCGGCGCGGGTGAGCGAGAAAGGTGCTTTACCCTGGGCCGAGAGACCAGCGTTGATTCCGGCGATGACACCCTGGCCTGCGGCTTCTTCGTAGCCCGTGGTGCCGTTGATCTGGCCGGCCAGGAAGAGGCCGCAGATGTTCTTGGTCTCCAGTGTCGAACGGAGGTTGCGCGGGTCCACGTAGTCGTATTCAACACCATAGCCTGGCTGCAGCATGGTGACGTTCTCCAAGCCCTTGACTGTCCGCAGCATGGCAGCTTGCGCATCCGCTGGCACCGTCATGGAAATGCCGTTCGGATATATCACGTCCGTATCGAAGCCCTCCGGCTCCAGCCAGATGATATGCCTCTCCTTGTGGCCAAACCGCAGGACCTTCGATTCCAACGACGGGCAGTACCGCGGTCCCTTCACCGTCTCCCGAATATGAATGCTCTTATCCAAGTTCGCGCGGATAATGTCGTGGGTCGCCTCGTTCGTATACGTGCTGTGACAGTCAAGCTGGTTCTCAACCTGCACCCTGTCATTCAGGTAGCTGAACGGCATCGGCGGCTCGTCGCCAGGCTGCCGCTCCAGTCCGGAGAAATCGATCGTCTTGCGGTCAAGCCGGGGCGGCGTCCCTGTCTTCAACCGGCCCAGCTTGAACCCAGCCTCCCTCAACGACTTGCTGAGTCCGAACGTCGCCGCTTCGCCCATCCGTCCGGACGGATACGCCTCGAGGCCTGTGTCGCTCGTCAGTCTCAAATCTTCACCCACCAACCCCCCGTTTCCCGCGCAACCCACCGATATGAATCTCGCCCCCCAAAAACGTCCCCGTCGTGATGACCACACTCCGCGCCTCCACCACCACCCCGCCCTCCAACCGCACCCCCTTGACCCTCCCAAACGCCCCGTCCCCCTCCCCCCTCTCCACCACGATATCCGCCACGCTCCCCTCCACCACCTCCAACCCCTCCGTCCCCACCACCTCCTCCCGCATCTCCCGCCCGTACACCTCCCGGTCGATTTGCGCCCGCGGCCCCCACACCGCCGGCCCCTTCTTCCGGTTGAGCACGCGGAACTGCACGCCGGCGCGGTCGACCACGCGCCCGACCACGCCGTCCAGCGCGTCCACCTCGCGCAGCATCGTGCCCTTGCCGATCCCGCCGAACGACGGGTTGCACGAGCAGACGCCGAGGTTGCGCGTCGACGGCGTGACGAGCGCGGTGCGCGCGCCGCTGCGGGCGGCGGCCGTCGAGGCTTCGGTGCCGGCGTGGCCGCCGCCGATGACGACGACGTCGAAGGTGGGGTTGCTGGATCGGGGAAAAAAAAGGAATGGCCGAGTTAGTGAGACGCTCTCTCTATCTCTCTGGATCTTTCTGGGGAAGGCTCGCTGTGAGGACTGGGGGAGGTGGGTTCGCGGCGGAGCTTACCCGGTTTCGCTGGTGATGGTGGCCAGAGTCCTGGAGAAGGCGTTGCGCCGGAGGAGGGTGAGGGGGGGAACAGAGGGCCTGGCGCGCGGCAGGCCGTGGGCCCTGTGCGCCCGGAGAGCAATTGACATGGCTGGCTGCGCGGATGCGGTGTTGCCTTGGAAGTGAAGCTCTGGAGATGTTCGCGACTTCGGGACGGTGACTTTGGAAACATTTGGGCCGGGAAATCGTCGGCGGGCTTATCGGGCGGGGCTTATCTATTGGCTGGCCGGTTGGCTCGAGATTCAAGATCATGGTCGACACAACCTCTTTCTCGATTTTGAATATGACGAGTACTCCAACTCCCTACTCAGCTATGCTCGTTGAAGGCAGTTTATGTTGAGCCTTGGCTACAGCCCCAATTCGTAGTTAGCCCCCTCGATCTCGTGCTAGCACTGACACCGAATACACGGACATACTACGCGCAACCAGCAAGCATGCGGGCGTTCAAGTAAAGTCAAGGCTTGAAGGACAGATGAATTATTGAGAATATTCCATATGGTAATCCTGTTGCAGAAAAAAAGAAAAGAGTTGGAAGCTATAAAGGAAAAAGAAGTGCTGCCGCCATCCGCTTCTACTTACTACTCTTTTTGTACTGCGGAAAAGCACCATAAGAAAATTTTTGTGACGACAGCAGCATACTCTCAAGAATGCAATAAGAAGTGTACTTCAAACCTCATCACTTCCGATACGACCGACTTGCATCCTCCCTTTTACCGAGTCATTCCCTTGGTCGCAAAAAAGAACCCAGAAAACCACAACCGCGAGCACCGGCACCGCCCAACAAATATTACAGTAGTCCCTTCACGATCAAGGGTTCAGATCACCGGAGCCGTCAGCAATTGCCAGTCTTTGCTTCAGCGTCTTCGCCTTCTTCGAAACACCCTTACGCTTGCCCTTGATCGGTACTTCCGAGACAGGCGTGGCAGCGCCGGATGGTTTAGCACTACCATCGTCGAAGTTGCCCTCTCCTGTATCCGTGTTAGATCTCTCGCTTTGGTACTTCCAAAGACTTGGGCACTCACCTTCATGGTACATGTCATCAAGATTGACCTCGGCCTTCTTCTTGGCCGGGGCCTTCCTCTTCCTAGCCGGTGCATTTGCCTCGGCGGCTGCCATTTCAGCCTCTTTCCGCTCAATCATCTCCGCCTGGTCATCATCCGCGAGCCACATCGCGATATCCTTGGTCCTGTTCTCGCGAGAACGTGTGTTGAAGTCAACTTGGGCACCTGCACCACCAGAAATAACCACGCGTTGCACCTCTTCCTTCTGGAGAGCACGCTTGCGGATGCGTTCTTCGATGGTTCCGCGCGTGATAAGACGGTATACCGTCACCTGTTTCGTCTGACCGAGACGATGAGCACGATCCATGGCCTGCGAGTCGATTGTGGGATTCCAATCCGAATCGTAGAAGATGACCGTGTCGGCAGAGGTCAAGTTGATTCCGAGACCACCGGCACGAGTGGAAAGGAGGAAGACGAAGATTTCCGGTCGGGTTTGGAAGTCGGCAACAGTATCGCGACGATCTTCCAGCTTGGTGGAACCGTCCAGACGACAGTATTTGTAGTTGCGATAAGTCAAGTACTCCTCCATCAAGTCGATCATACGGGTCATCTGGAAGTAAAGGAGGACACGATGGCCTTCCTCCTTCAGCCTCCTCAGGAGCTTGTCCAGCATTGCGAGCTTGCCCGAATCCGTAACGAAGCGTCTCATCGACGGAACTGTGATGTGCGTGTACTTCGACTTTAAGTTGGCCGGCGGAGTAAGCATGCCGGTCGTGGGGAAGTTGATCGGGTCGACCTTGGCGTCCAAAAGTGTCTCCTCGGCCCTTTCGTTGATACCGAACAGAACCGACCTCATGCGAGCATTGAACAGAGTGTTCTCCTGCTCCACGAGGACGCCTTGGCTGGAGTAGAAGAAGTCGATCGGAGGCGCAGACGATCCAGGTTTGGCTGCAGCTTCAATTACACCAAGTCCAGTTGCCTCATAGGCACTGCTTGAGATGTTCAGCAGGTTCTGCATAACACCTTCGCTAGTGATCTCCGCGAGAGGCTGGCGGTCGTTTTGCTCGACGATGTTGAACAGTGCATGCGCAGGCGTGTACACCGGGCCATCATCTTCGTCGTAGGCGACCTTGAATCTTCCGAGATGGCACGGCTTCTTCTTGATCTCGACGGCACGCTGGAAAGCGTCCTGCCATGCCACTGAAGCGGCCTCCTGTGCGGATTTGTCCACGAACCTGAGGAAGGAGAAGGCGCCGTCCTTGCGCGAGCTCTCAAGAGAGTTGTCTGGGCTCCAGATGTTCATCAAGCGTCCCAAGTACTGGCCTCTCCAACCAGCCTGTAGGTTGTCAGGACCAGCGAGATCCAAGCGCCCATTCCCGCGCCCAATAAGCCGAGGGACCCGGTACTCGATGAGATTGCGGACAGAATATGCGACGTTCACGCTGTATCCCTCCCGCATGAAGGATGCCGTTTCGGCAAAGGAAGAGAAAACAAAAGGCGAATGCGTCTCGGCACGTTCGAAAAGATCCGGATGGTTACAGACCTTCCTGAACTGCATGACGAGGTTCATCAGAGTGGCTGTGTCCTGGTCATCGCCAACCGCCGCCTTCTCGATGAGGTCCATGATACTGATCTTGTTGCGAAGATTAGTGTAGTATGCGCGTTGCCTGTACGTCAGATCGCAGAAGACATCTTCCTCGATCTTGTCGCCCAGCTCCTTCTGCACGTGCTTCTTGATACGACGAAGCATGAAGGGCTTCAAGATCATGTGGAGACGCTTGAGCTGATCCTCGTTGAGCTTCGTATTGCTCTGAGCGTGGCTCTCAATGTCCTTGGAGAACCAGTCGCTGAATTCGTCGTGCGAATCGAAAAGACTGGGCATGATGAAATGCAACAAAGCCCACAATTCCTGCATGTTGTTTTGGATGGGGGTACCAGTCAGCAACAGCCGGTTGCGACAATGGAATCCCAGCAAACTCTTCCATCTCGAACTCTGGGAGGACTTGATAGCCTGAGCTTCATCGAGGATCATGTACTGCCAGCGGATCTTCTGGAAGTACTGGGCGTCCTGGACGACCAGTTGGTAGGACGTAACAAGCACGTGGAAAGGCGACTCTTTCGTGTACGTGATGTGCTTACGGTCCCAGAACTTACGCAGGACCTTTCGGTCCTTCGCATTACCCCAGTATGGCAACGTCTTAAGTGTCGGTACGAACTTGGTGATTTCCTGCTGCCAGTTGTGCAGAGTCGAAGCAGGCGCAATGACCAAAAAAGGACCCCAGATATTATGGACCTCAGCCAAGTATGCCATGACGGAGATGGACTGTACTGTCTTGCCCAGACCCATCTCGTCGGCCAAGATGCCGTTGATGCCTTGCTCGTACAGGTTTACCAGCCAGTTGAGACCCTTCAACTGGTACTCCTTCAATTGGCAAGACAACATCTTGGGTTGAGGAATGTCTATGCTCTGCAAACTTGTTGGATTCTGGAAGTTCATCTCCTCGTTGTCGTCGAACTGAGACTGAGCGTTTTCGGTCCCTTGGTTGAATGCTCTCGCGCGATCCTGCGCTTCCTGCACAGCGTTTTGGGCGTTGGCCATGGCTGCTGCTCGGAGTGCGCTCTCGTCCTCGGCGTCGAAATCCAGTTGGTCGAAGTTGGTGACCATTGTGCCGACATTGGCGTGACTATCGGGCAAGTTGATAGTGTGGGCATCCGGTTCGCCAGGCTTGATGGTCTCTTTCGAGACGTCAACGTCATCCGTCGAGCGTTCAACTTCATCGGTCTTGACCTTCTTTCCGATGAAATGAGAGTACAGTTCGGTTTGCGAGATCAGGAAGTTCAGCTTCCTCTTCTGCCTGTTAGCTTCGCGTTCTGCTTCAGCCTTCTTGGCATTCTCGAGTTCCTGTCTCTCGGCGATCTTTCTCTGGTCACGCTCGTCTCTTTCGTTCCTCTTCCAGAACGACAGCATCTCCCTCATGCTCCTCTTCGCACGGGCCTGGACATCCTTCATGCTCTTGTTTGTCCGCAATTGCCACCTGCGAGCTTCTTTGGAGGCGAGTTGAGCGGTCTTCCGGAGATTTGACTGCTTCGTTGCTAGAGAGTTATCCTTGATACGGCAAACCTTGGGAACATCCTTGCGGGCAAGGTCCTTCCAAATCGAATCATACAGCTTGTGGTATTCTTTGGACTCGTAAGGGGCGAAAACGGTCGGGATAGAGGCGGGCGGGCTCGATTCTTCGGTGAAGCTACGCTCCCTCTTCAAGGCCTCCAACCGCAACTCTTCCTTGGGGGCGATCATCGGAAGCTCATCGCCCCGGTCCAGTGCCAGTTGAGCAGCAGCGGCGGCATCCTTTTCTGCTTGCTTTTGCTCCTTGCTCTTCCTTGGCCGAGCACCAGACCTTCCCTTGGCCTTTTTGCCATCCTTGGGCGTGTCCTCGGACATCTGGAAGGTAGTCATGGTGCCTCCCTCCAAATTGGGCGCGTGAGGCGTTACCTCGCGGATGTCTGCATTCGGAGTGCCACCCTGCAGCAAGCGGTTCGTGTTCTTGGCCTTAAGCTCGGCCTTCTCCGCTTCGTGCATCCATTTTCTTGCCTCTTCCTCGTCCGCAGCTTTTTCAGCTTTGGCCAATGCCTCGTCACGCTTCTGGAATTCGTTCTGGAGAGTTTTCTCACGTCTCCGTTTCCGTTGCATATCCTTCTTCCGCTCCTTCTCATCCGCGATTTCGCGGGCCTGGACTTCTTGCCAGGCCTCTCCCTCGTGTTGCGCGAAATAGTGGATCTTGGCACTTGCGGCGTGGGTCGCGAAGCTGTCTTGTAATCTCTTAACATGGGCAGTCCGTCGACGCTAAAAACAGTCAGCGTGCTATTCGATGATCTCCAAGTTGCCAGCTTACCTTGCGCTTCACCGTTTCTGCATTCTCAATCTCAATCGCCTTTCGCTTTGAGCGGTTGACGTACTCTTCCCGGTATAATGCCTCGAGAGCGGGTGTTTCGAGATCGCTCATCTCAACACTTTCAAGCTTAGCGTACTCTGCATCCACAGCTTTCGGATCAACCTCCTCAACAATATTTCCTGCGATAGGGCGCAGGGGCTCGGAGGTGCCATTGACCATCGCGTGCTCCGGACTGTGGCTGAGCGGGAGTACTCTTCCGTCGACTGGGGTTTGGAAAGGCGCAGGGTGTTCCTCCTTGATGGTCGTATGGCTGGCATACGATCTAGGCGGTTGGGGTGTTGAAGTTGGGAAGGATGGAGCTGCCGGAGCGGGGGCTGAATCCGAGCCTGACATGATGCTCGACAGCGACATGGGATCGGCGCGAGCAGGAGTCTAGCGATGTTAGACAAGCCTGATGAAGCTTCACGGAAAAGGATGTGGTTACCTCTGCGGAGGGCCGCCTGGGCGTGGCGACGGGCGGGTTCGACATTATGCTCCGATTGTGGTCATGGTAGAGCTTCGGCGACGATGGCGAGTAAGGTGGGCGGTCGACCTGATACGCGGGGTGCGAGGATTGAGGTGGCGGGTGGGCCAGTTGTGGAGGAAAGGTCGCCGCTACAGGTGAGCGATATGGGCCGCCAGCTGGTCGCGCGTCGGCGTAGCTGTAGGGCTCTCGAGGCTGGCATCCACTGTTAGCGACATATGCATTTCTTCGAGCTTGGCGCCCGCGTCATCAGCGACTTATGCAATGGCGTACCTGGGCGGGATAGTGGCCGTTGTAACGCGGATCACTTCTTCCTGCAGTCGGATGGGCCTGGTCTGACGTGGGATCGTAGTATTTGGACGTCGGCGGCGGGTCTCGCTGGTACAGCGCGGACGCGATGGGCGGCAAGGCGCCTGGGGCCGATGGCGAGGTCGGCTGGTGGTAGGCGGGATGGCCAGGCAAGGGCGCAGGCGTCGACGGGTTGGAAGAGCGCGCTCGCTCGGGCGGGAAGGGCGTTTGCGTTGGTGAATGCGCGGCGTAGGCGGTTTGGTGGTCCCCTGGCATCGTGTCTCGTTTGCCCTGCTCCTCGCCATCACCCAGCCGCTGCATCGTCACGGGCAGCATGGCGGCTCGCGGTGCTCACTCTCGTCACGCGTGGGATGCAGCGTCGAGGCCGGGGGCCATCAAGAAACGCAGCCGGGCGGCGGGCACGGGCGGCGCGGGCGACGTCGAGCTGGAGACGCGATGTCGCGGCGGAGCACTTTGCGGCGCGGCAGACGGCGGCGATGCAGCACGGAGGGTGGGTTGTGCGGGCAGGTGAGGCTGATGGCGATTGCGCAGGCGTGGCGTGGAGAGCTCGCGGCCTGACGGGCTCTGCGGACCAGCTAAGGCACGCCTAGTGCAGCAACGGTGACGCTCGCATACAAAGACCCCGTGGGCGGCGACAGCGATCAGTTGGCGATGCGCGTGCGTGCGCCGGGGTGGATGGAGCCGCGTTGCAGCACGCTGGGCAGGCAGAGGGGATGATGGGCGGCAGGGCAAGGAAAGGGATGGGGGGACGGATGGGCAGGCAGAGGGCACCACGTCTGGCCGCAGTCATCCTCGGACGATGCCTGTGGCTGCTGCACGCTCTGGTGTGGTAACTATTGCACGTCAACCTCCGTGCGGCGGCTGAACACCTCAGGAACGGCACACGCGCTGCGGCCGGGCGCCGCCTGCGGGCCAATGACGCCGTCTGCTGCGCGTCGCCAGCCCTGGACGCCGCCAACGCTGCTGGCGCCGTCTGGCAATAGCCCCCGAGCGCGCGCAGCCCGAGTCTGAGCGCTCTTCTATCTGGCGGGCGCTGGGGCTGGGCGATCTGGCTCTGCAGGCGCCATTGTTGCGCGCTGCCCGTCCCGCCGGATCTGCGAGCCTGGCACCCTGGCCTGGAACTAGACAATTCGCCGGGCATACTCCGGCCCGAGATGATTTTTTGGCAGCGTCGCATTCCGCCGCAGAGAAGTCGAGCCCGCCGCCGTGACAACCGCAATCCCACCACCGTGCACCATGGCTGCCGTATACAAGTCGCTCGCGAAGGCGTCCGGGAAGGACGAGGAGGCCGGCGGCAAGCAGAAGATCAGGAACAAGGTCCTCATCCTGAGCTCCCGCGGCGTCACCTTCCGGTACGCGCCCAGTTCTCTACATCTGCACCTACACCAGCAGGACACTGACAGAACCCAAAGCCACCGCCACCTCATGAACGACCTGCAGGCCCTCATCCCCCATAGCCGGAAAGATGCCAAGCTCGACACCAAGACGAAGCTGTACCAGCTGAATGAAATCGCGGAGCTGTACAACTGCAACAACATTTTCTTTTTTGAGGCCCGCAAGGGCAAGGATCTCTACGCATGGCTGAGCAAGCCGCCGAACGGCCCAACGGTCAAGTTCCACCTGCAGAACTGTACCGCACCCAATTGACTCTCCGATTGCGGACTACATGCTAATCTGGGCTTGCAGTGCACACCATGGAGGAGCTGCACTTCACGGGTAACTGCCTGAAGGGCTCGCGCCCGATCTTGTCCTTCGACGCCAACTTCGACAAGCAGGCGCATTTCCGCGTCATTAAGGAACTTCTCCTCCACACCTTCAGCGTCCCCAAGGGCGCCCGCAAGACCAAGCCCTTCGTCGACCACGTCATGTCCTTCACAGTTGCCGACGGCAAGATTTGGGTCAGATGCTACCAGATCAACGAGACTGAGGCTTCGAAGAAGAAGCCGGGCGAGGAGGGCGATATGGACGTGGATGAGACGCCCAAGAAGGGCAAGGGCAAGGAGGAGACCAACGTTGCACTGGTCGAGATTGGACCCCGCTTCGTCATGACGCCCATCATCATCCAGGAGTCTAGTTTCGGTGGTCCCATCCTCTACGAGAACAAGGAATTCGTGTCGCCGAACCAGGTCAGAAGAGAGCTGCTGTTGTCCAAGGCAGCCAAGCACAACTTCCGCGCGGAGACCAAGCGGGATTGGAAGAATAAGCGTGGAGATCTTGGTCTTGCCAGCCAGGGTGGGCGGAAGAAGGAGCAGAATCCTCTGGATGATAAGACTCTGTTTGCATAATTGCCTTTGTTTGCTGGGAGAAACCGCATTTCGTTCGGCGTTTGGAGCATCGAGGATAGATACGGATATCCACGGGAAAAGGGATCAGCTGGCTAGCAGTATTTTCTCAAGTAGCGGCGGCGCTGAACGACGTTGCTCAGGCATGAATGGGATGCGCGGCCGGTGCGACATGACCGGCCTTTCACCGCTTTCGATCATCTTTCGTTCCAGATATTCTGCGTAGTCTGGTGTCACGCCTCCTGAGATGACGGCCTCTCGCACGCCTCTGAGCAGAAGAAGCGGCTCGAGAACAACCTGCGTTGCCCGGGGGTTCTTCTGCCTGTCCACAAAGCGTACC
This sequence comes from Neofusicoccum laricinum, assembly GCA_029906385.1. Taxonomy (NCBI): domain Eukaryota; kingdom Fungi; phylum Ascomycota; class Dothideomycetes; order Botryosphaeriales; family Botryosphaeriaceae; genus Neofusicoccum; species Neofusicoccum laricinum. The sequence goes on from CP123726.1 coordinate 366,514, forward strand.
TCCACCCTCCGTAAGTCGCCCGCATATCGTAGTACCTCTACCAAGCGCCTGATGTGCTCTCTAAGGCCGGCCTGCAGGCCGCGACCGCCACAATTGTACTTGATCATCCCCGTATAACTGTCGACCATCTCTACATGCACCAAAAACTTCCTGATGCGCTGGAGGTTGCGCTGCGAAAAGTGGTCGAGGAAGGAGAAGGCGCGATTCGGGGTGAGGCCGCTGTCGGGCAACAGCCATCTAAGGCGAAAGTCGAGGCGGCTATAGGCAATTTCGATGACGAAGGTGTTGTGACCGTACAGCAGCTCGAGACATTCCTCGGAGATTTGTCGATTGACGGCCCAGAGCGGGGTGCATCCGCGCAGCCAAACGAGTCCGTTGTCGTGCTTGTAGGAAATGCGGGTCGTGGTCGGCAGCAGGTAGTCGTAGATCTGGACGCGTAGCTCGGCGGGCAGGCGCAGGAAGGGGGAGGGGTTAGGCGCGCTCATGACGAAAGATCACGACAGTCCGCGATTTCTGCTTTGCAAACAGGCGAAGAGGCGCATGGTAGGAGAGGCAGGGTGAGCGCCTGTGGTGAAGGACGCTGGGGGGTCAACTCGTACCCAACGGGAAGTGGGTGGCATGATTGGGCGAGTGGGCACATCCAGAGGGAAGCTGCCGACGGCTAGCGCGAGTGCTCACAATATCCACCACAGTATTGGGCATTGAAGCATACGTTTTACGATGCATTCTGGGCGGCGTTTGCTCGCGGATGAGGGCTTCAACTCCCTACGGCTCGGCCAGGCGTACTTTGAGGTCGGAGCAGGCCCGTCTGCCGTCGAAAGCTATGCTTTCTTCGCGCTAGCCGGCGGCTCCAGCGTCACTGTCGCACATGTCTTGGCGCGGAGCTGTGTCGCCGCTTTGTCGCGCCTGCTCGACATCCCGTCTCCTGCCTCACCTCCCACACCCGCTCATCATGATAGTCCCCAAGACCGCCGGCGCCGCGCTGGTTGTCAAGGCTCATGCCAGTCGGGATGCTTCATTTTCCTTCGATAGCCCCAACGGAGGGGTCGCCCACATCTAGCTTCCTTCGATCTTCCCCGAGACTCTGTCGTTGCCAGTGACCGAGTCTCCAGCCACCTTCAGATAAGCTGCACAGCACCGAATCAGTATAGCCACGGCGAGTGAGACAGAGACAAAGACCTCATCCGCGCACCAAGAAGAACTAGTCCCCCGTGCATATCCCAACTTCACCCGTCACCCGCCATGTTGTTCGAATTCCTGGCCACCGAGCTGGTCGCCCAGGTATTCTTCCACGCCACTGCTGTAGACGACGTCCTTGCCCTTTCCGCAGCCTGCCACCGCTTCCGCCGCATATACCTGTCCTCGCGCAAGATCCCCATCCTCGAGCACGCAGCCGAAGCGCAGTACGGCCCGCTCCTCGACGCCACCCAGCTGTTGACGCACAACAGCAGCCAACCTGCCCACCTCATCCGCTCTGTGCCTCCGTCCATCACCCTCCTCAAGCAAATCATCCACGTCGGCCACGTCGCCGAGCGCTGGGCCGATCTCTATCCCTTCAAGAAATGGAAGTACAACTTCGAGGACCGCCGCCTCCTGACCTCCGACGAGCGCTTTCGCGTGCGACGCGCGCTGTACCGCCTATGGCTCTACAATCGCGCCTTCTACAACCGGGCGCACCCGCGCGAGATGCGCATGAGCCGGCCGGTGGTGGTCGAGCGCGCCGCGCTCCTACACAACTGGAGCACCGTCGAGCTGGCTGAGATGGCCGACGTGCACGCCGTGCTGCGCGACGTCGTGCACACCAACATCTGCCCGTCAAACGGCACCATCGCGCGCAAGTTTAAGAAGCGCTTCCCCGAGAGGGACCAGAACCAGCTGCTGTTCAACATCCACCTCAACTATCCGCCGCCCGTCACGAATCCCTTTAGTTCGCCCTTCCACTCGAGCCCGAACGCCCTGTCCAACTACTACCAGCATTCGGCCCCGCACGACAGCCGCCTGCATTACTCGAAGTACACGGCGACGCCGTATCACGAGCCCGGGGCTGAGGGTTGGGGCGATGATATCCCGCACTACTACGTTGTGGAGGACATGATGAAGCTGGACCCGGAGCAGGTTCTCTGGCTCAAGGAGAATGCCCCGCTCAAGGGCCAAGTCGAATTGTTCGTAAAGAGTCTGGGAGATTGGTTTGAGAATAATGGCGAAACCTGGAGTCAGACGCTGGAGTGGGTGTTGAATGAGCGAGGGGATGATGTAGAGGAGATACTTGGTGGCATAGCTGGTTGTGATCTGGGTGTTGCGGTGGTGGAGGAATGATGAGTACAGGAATGTTAAGGTCGAAACGTACAGCATAGCAATAAAAGCGTACACCACTTGTCCTTCCTCTTCATAACGTACTTGATGCAATTCGTAGGTAGTCTGGGGTAAGTATCCACTCGTCGGTCCGACCTCTGCCGTCTTGCCGAAACCGGAGAGGACGCTCAGAACCGGGACACCGAATCCTGCGTCATCCCACTTTTCAATTTTAACTCAATACAGTTGATCCTTACAACGCCTAATTGATCCTGGACCAATATTCTAGGGGACGACATCGAAAGGGAAAATGTCAATGAATGCTGTGGTCTTCAAGGGTGTGGAGAAGGGTGTAGCCGTTGAAAAGAGGCCTATCCCGAAGGCTGAGCCGGGCAGTGTGGTTGTGAAGGTGAAGTACGCGGGGCTTTGTGGCAGGTGAGTGACTTTCTCAATTGAGTTGTTGATGTATCTTATTCAGTTTTGGCTTCTTCTTCTTCCTCTTCCTCTTCTTCTTCTTCCTCTTCCTCTTCTTCTTCTTCCTCTTCCTCTTCTTCTTCTTCCTCTTCCTCTTCCTCTTCTTCTTCTTCTTCTTCTTCTTCTTCTTCTTCTTCTTCTTCTTCTTCTTCTCCCCCGATCTGTTCCGAACGAGTGCCCATGTTTCTTCCCTCTATGCATTTCGCATGACTGTCTCTAAAATAACTTACTTTATAGTGATCTTCATTACTACCGTGGTCTCGAGCCTGCCGGCGAGAACCCAGACTTCATTATCGGCCATGAACTCACCGGCGTCATCTCTGAGGTAGGCGAGGGTGTTAACTTGACTGTCGGAGACAGAGTTGTTTGCCCTTTCACTATCAGCTGGTTCGTACCTTCACCTGGATGGAGGAGCTGCAGAGGCTCTCCACCGTAAACTTACCCCTGCTCATTTGCACAATGAACAGTGGCGAATGCTTTTACTGCAAGCTCAGCCTTTCCTCTCGCTGCTTGAAGTCGCAATGCTTCGGCACGCCTGGTTTGCCTGGTGCGCAGGCTGAATATGGTGGGTTTCTCACCCGCCCATCGATTGTAGGCTTTCAAACACACAGCTAATCCATCCCTTTCATCTGCTTGAATACAGTCCGCATCCCCCTCGCCGATTCCACAGTATTCAAAGCCCCCGACGGCATTAAAGACCAGAACCTCATCCTCATGGCCGACATCTTCCCGGTACGCCCTCCCCTTTCCCTACCTCTCCCCATCTCTTTATACTAACTCCTTATTCTACAGACCGGCGTAAGGCCCTCTCCCTTCCCCTCTCCCTTCCCCTCTCCCTTCCCCTCTCCCTTCCCACCACTCCAGACTAACCCACAGATCAGTACTTCGCCGCCCTCAACGCGGTGTCCCGCCTCTCCCAAAACCTGCCCACGGCCCCCACGGCCGTAGTCATCGGGTGCGTCCACAGCCTCCCTCCCTTCCCACCTCCTCAGCGCTAACGTCACAACGCAGCTGCGGACCCGTCGGCCTCTGCGCGCTCGTCGCGCTCTCGCACCTGCTCGCCGACACGCAATTCCAGCTCTTCGCCGTCGACAGCATCCCATCGCGGCTGGCGCGCGCCCAGGACCTCGTCGGCGCCGTTCCGGTCAACTTCAAAGAGGAGGATGTGGCGGAGAGGGTGAGGCAGGCGACGGGCGGGCGGGGCGCGGATGTGGTGTTGGAGGTTGTGGGGGTGGAGGGGGCGCTGCGGACGGCGTTTGAGGTGGTGAGGCCGTTTGGGGTGGTGAGCAGTGTGGGCGTGCATAATGGGATAGGAGGAGTGGGGTTTTCGGGTGCGGAAGGTATGTTCGCTCGGATTTGTCATTGGTTCTGGGGTAGGTGTGGAGGATTCAGAGGCTGATGTGTCTTCTGTGGCCGCAGGTTATGACAAGAACGTCCAGTTGCAGATGGGGAGGTGTCCGGTGCGGTCGCTGTTCCCGAAAGCGCTCGAGGTGTTGAAGGAGAATCAGGAGAAGTTGGAGTGCTTGACGGAGAACATCATTCCGTTGACTGAGGCGGTCAGCGCGTATGAGCGGTTCAACAAGGCGGAGGTGCAGAAGTTTGTTTTTAAGGTTGACGAGTGAGGGTGGAATAGGGCTTGTAGGCCCGTTCACATCTGGTTTAGTCACGAGGTGCCTCGTGTCTCGAATAGCATCACCATTAACAGGCTGTGCAGCAGCCCTCATGCTGGCTGAGTGCATTAAGAATGAGACTTTGTTATTGTTCACATGCTTGCCAGTTGTCTGCTTTGCGAAGCCCTTCGGTGTTGGCTCGTCTCCATCATTGAAGATGTCCTTGACATGGCCGATACGGGGCATCTTGAATATCACGGAGAGTGAAGCCAAGCAACCCTACAAGAATTCACGGGCAGTTGGAGCATTATACGAAAGTGCAGTGAAAGATGTGCCACGTCCGGCGGGTTGAATGCTTCACCTGCTCGTGGAGCATCTCTGGGATTCCCCGGAGGATTCTATAGGCGCTGTGTCTGAAGAAAAACAAATGGCGTGCAGCCATGCTGTGCTTCTGTACATATGTCGTGGTCTGCAGCATGCCGAATGAGGCGTTTGCGGATGAGAACAACGGAACCAGGGGAGGGCGGCCCAAGAATAGCGCGTGGTGGATCAGCGTTTCCCCGATTGGCCGACGGGGAGCTGCCCGGCCGTTCCCAGCCCAGCCCTCTTCGCCACAGTGACGGCAGCTGGAAAAAAGAGGCCCACCGCTTCGCCCAAGGGACTCTCATCTGCACGCTCTTCTCTCTGCCCCTACTCTACGTGTTCCCGGCCGCTCCTCCCCCCACGGCCCTTTTCCTTCGCGCAAAAGTTGCTGCTTCACGTTCAGAGCGTCGACGCCGCAGACGCGCAGCCCTACGCCGGTCCTTTATCGCCTCGATAGCGCCGCTGCCTTGCCCCGCTACTGACGTCCTCCCGACTCACGAAAAATCTTACCGCTGATACCCAACCTCGACCCCCAAACACCCTCTTTTCCATCCCACACAGCCAACATGGTCTCCGCTTCCAAGGCTGCCCGCGACGCCAAGCGCGTCGCCGATGGCAAGGCTCCCAAGAAGACGCTCAAGGAGAAGAAGGCAGAGAAGGAGGCCGCCAAGTCGGGCGACTCCGTCGACGAAGCCTCGAGGAAGCTCGAGCAGCTCGCTATGCAGAAGGACGACGAGGGTCTCTCTGACCGCGTTACCACCGGTGTGCTGGCCTCGCTCGCCGCTAGCCGCGACGTCAAGATCACCTCGGCGTCGCTGGTGTTCCACGGCAAGGTCCTCTTCAACGACACCACCATCGAGGTCAACTACGGCCGCCGCTACGGTCTGCTCGGTGAGAACGGCTGCGGAAAGTCGACCCTGCTCAAGGCCATCGCTGCCCGTGAATTCCCCTTCCCTGAGCACATCGACATTTACCTGCTCAACGAGGGTGCACCCAAGACCGACGTCGGTGCGCTTGACTGGGTTGTCGGCGAGGCTCAAGCCGCGCTGGCCCGTCTTGAGAAGCGCGCCGAAGAGATTCTCGAGGAGAATGGCCCGGAGGACCCTATTCTGGAGGAGCTCTACGAGGTTTGCCGCCTGAATCCCTCTACATAAGACAAGAAGCTAACTGTGTCTCGCAGCGTATGGAGGAAATGGACCCCAGCACCTTCTCCACTCGTGCTTCTCTGATCCTGACTGGTCTCGGCTTCAACAAGACAACGATCCACAAGAAGACCAAGGACATGTCCGGTGGTTGGAGAATGCGTGTTGCCCTTGGCAAGGCTCTGTTCGTCAAACCGTCGCTGCTTCTGCTGGACGACCCCACCGCCCATTTGGACCTGGAGGCCTGCGTGTGGCTGGAGGAGTACCTCAAGAAGTGGGATCGCACTCTTTTCCTCGTCTCGCACTCCATGGACTTCTTGAACGGTGTCTGCACGAACATGATCGACATGCGCCTGAAGTCGCTCATTTACTACGGTGGTAACTACGACTCCTACATCAAGACCCGGACGGAGAACGAGACCAACCAGATGAAGGCCTACGAGAAGCAGCAGGAGGAAATCAAGCACATCAAGAAGTTCATTGCTTCCGCCGGTACCTACGCCAACTTGGTCAGACAGGCCAAGTCCAGGCAGAAGATTCTCGATAAAATGGAGGCCGACGGCTTCATCGAGAAGGTTGTCGAGGACCGCGTCTTCACCTTCCGCTTTGCCGACGTCGAGAAGCTTCCCCCGCCTGTCCTGTCGCTGGATGATGTCACTTTCAGTTACTCGGGCGAGGCTAAGGACAACCTCTACGAGAATCTCGACTTCGGTGTTGACATGGACTCCCGTACGGCGCTGGTCGGACCTAACGGTGTTGGCAAGTCTACTCTGCTGCGCATTTTCACTGGCACCCTTTCTCCCACCAAGGGTTCCGTCTCTCGCCACACCCACTTGAAGCTTGGCATGTACAGCCAGCACTCCGCTGAGCAGCTCGACCTTACCAAGTCTTCTCTTGACTTTGTCCGCGACAAGTTCCCTCACGTCTCCCAGGACTACCAGTACTGGAGACAGCAGCTGGGTCGCTATGGTCTGACTGGTGAGGCTCAGACCGCTCTCATGGGCACTCTTTCCGAGGGTCAGAAGAGCAGAATCGTCTTCGCTCTGCTTGCCATCGAGGGTCCCAACATGCTTCTACTGGACGAGCCTACCAACGGTCTCGATATCCCCACCATCGACAGTCTGGCAGATGCCATCAACTCCTTCACCGGTGGCGTCGTCGTCGTCTCTCACGACTTCAGGTAAGCAGAATCAAACCTTCATGGTGTACTTTACAACACACTAACAGCACTTCAGACTGCTTGACAAGATCGCCAAGGACATCATGGTCTGCGAGAACAAGACTGTCCGCCGGTGGGACGGTTCCATTGGCGAGTACAAGAACCATCTTAGGAAGAAGATGTTGGCGGCCGGCGCCGTCTAAGCACTTGTTTCCTACACTGCCTTCTAATAACCCATGGGAGAAGAAGTCAAAAAACAAAAAGAGGTTATGGGAGGCTTTTCTTGGGCTTTGATGACATCACAAAAAAGCCCGTTCGCGGCTACGAAAGCATGAAGAGGTCGGCAAGCAACAAGCATTGCTGGCGTTGTGTACACGGGAAATGTGCAGTTTCTGGGTAAAAGAGATGATGCCGCCCGGCGCCGGCTTTCTTCCTTAACGGCTTTTGATATCCGCGTAAAAGCAGCCAAGCGTTGGCTGCAGTGAGTTTATTGCTTGCAGAAGGGGGCTTTCTTGGGATAGACGGTGGGAATTTTTTCAAACTTAGATTGCATGCTTTATTTTCTGTTGTCGATAATGAGAATCGAGAACGGACATTCTTATAGTGTTATCCTCTGCGTGTTATCCTCTGCCCAACTCGGGCTTATATGCTCTTCAATGCTGCCACAGTGGATCGCAAAATATATGGGCGGCTTCAGCTCGGATATATTTTGATGATGGGCAATTGAAGCACCCTTCCGGATGCTGAAGTGGTTTTGCTCAGATGTCAGAATCATCCGTATGGATGCTTCAACTGTCCGTACAGACACCTGCTCACTTTATGCGTTCTGCCAGCTGGAGAACTTCTCTCCGTACCGCCATTCCTTTTGCGACTCACTGTGCTACAATCTTCCATCCTTTCGTTTTATTAACCAGCCGCGCTGCCCGACGCTGCTCGCTTACGTTGGGCTGCTGCCATCGACGGTTGTTCCTTTCTTCGGCTCAAATATAGATGAGATCTCGATCTCCTCGTATGATTACCATGAACATTGGATGCCTTGATAGGGTATCAACGACAACGCGGTATACACAACGCATAAACGGTCCTTCTTCTCACGGTCCTTTTCCCTCTCTCTATCACCACGCCAACAACGCAAAGACGGGGGCGAGTGAAACGAGAAGAGGTGAAATTTTCGACTCGACACGCGGACACACTCGCACACGCGCCAGACGCGCGATGGCTACCGAACGGCTGGCTGTACAGATCGCCGCCATGTCCTCTTTTTTTTTTCCCGCGCTCCGCGCAAGAGGAAATAGAGCGCCGAGACCATAGACCGCCGATGTCATTGTGTCGGTCTGTAAGAGAAAGACGGTACGCCTTTCACCGACTCCAGACTACAGTAGAGCATGACCGTCCTGGCGGAATGCACTGCTATGGGAAGTCCGACGGTCTGGATTTAAGAGACCCTGTGGCGGCTTTGGCAGACGTCTCGTGGCTGCTTTCGCTCCCTCCGGGTCTCTCTTTTCCCAACAACGGTGAAGCCGGGAAAGGGACAGACCGGCGCTAGGGCAGTCCTCGTGGCCCTATCATCGGTCTCACTTTTTGGAATTCTAACATTTTTCGGGCTTCCTTTCTTGCCCCCTCCGTACGACTTCACCGCTGCTTGGGGGTTCGTCTGGGCGGCGCCGGGACGGGCTTGCGGAGGAGGGGAGGCGGTAGTGGCGAGACTCTGCGTTTTGGAATGGGTGTTCCTGTTAAGTGAGGCTAACTAACGAACGGCCCCGGTGGCGGCTGCTATCGTCGATTCGAGATCGCGGCTAGGCCGCACGCACGGCGACCGTGTGGCCCCAGCCCAAAACCCGCCGGGTAAGTGCGTGAGAGCAAGATTGCCGCCGTCGTGGCGTTTGGGGAGCGGCACGTCGCATCACGGTCTCGAAGCTCTCTTGGATCTTTGCCCATTAATCCAGCTCTGATTTTTATTTTTATTTGTTTCATGTTCTTTAAGTACCTCTCTGCGCCGGTGCTCGTTGTTTTTCTCGTAGGCGTGGCTGACTGGAGCTAGTGCGGAGCAGTTTTGAGATGATCATGCGGCTGATGATCTACCTGCTCACGAGTACTCCCCGGACCGGTTCGCTGTAAACGTGTCAGCGCGCGGACTTTTTCGGAAGCCCGATGGTTTGATGGGAATTGGAAAGACGAGAGGACAAAAAAAAAAGGAGCCGTGCCAGCGCATGGACAATGGGGGACGCGGTAGGACACGTCGCGTCCAGTCAATTTCGCGATCTCACCCGCGATCGAGAGGAGATCGAGAGATCGGGCGCGAAGATGGGAATCGGGAGACTTTCTAAAATTGGGCGGCCGGACAAGACGGTGAAGGGAAGGAAATAAGAGGTGTTCTAGAAGATGTGCATTGACAACGGCTACGGAGATGCGATACGACGTGGTGGGTTTAGATTTGTTCTGGAAGATTGATGGACGCGAGGGAAGGGCCCTGTTGCGGTGTTCACGCTTGCGGATATGAGCTTGAATTTTCTTTGACCGCCCGGATATGAAAGGCTACGAGCAATCTTCCTACCCGTTCGGTCTAGGACGTGCGCATGAGCGTGTGGAAGACGGTCCGGATGGTGTTCTGGTTCGTGGGTGCCCCTTGCGTAGCTGTTGCCCTTCCCGCACGCGCTTAGGTGCTCTTTCTGCCGACCGACATGGCGCCAATTTCGTCAACGGCTTCGGCAGTGCATGAGCAGCTCATTACACCGCCGTGTCCATTGGTGTACAAGCTTCGAGACGCGCGAGCATGGCGGAACTTTGTGGCGTTGAGCGAATGAAGGCGTTTTTGTGTTAGGCATGCTCAGTCAAAGGGAAAGGCGTTCGAGCTTTGCGAGATATACAGCGTTTGTATATGGAAAATCCTGGACTGCAAGCAGTTCATAGAAAGGTGTTCACCCATGGAGTTTTTTTTGTACACCAGCCAGTTACAGTTTTCTTTTAAACGAGCGGAGCGCGTAGAGCGCAGCTGTGTTCGAGAGGGTGCTGCAGTCTTGACAAGCGCAACTGCATAAGGGGTTGAAGCATTGGTCCAGATACAAAAGAACTGCAGAATGCGTGCCAATGCCATCCGGATCAATGCTTCAACTCTGCCATTCTTCACGGCTGGAGACCATTCGTCGGTGTGGGGCGTTACTAAAGTGAGGACGGGCAGAGAGTGGGGCGCGCAGTCAAAAATTACCGTATTGACAGGCGATGGAGATCCAATCTACACGGACGCGCTGTTTCACTCCGGCGGCTATGGCTGGAGAAGCGGAGAGCCCTTGCGCACATCGAATTGCCGTGAAAGTGGAGGAGTGCCTCCGTGCCCTTCACATCGCGCGACACAGACCGCCGTGGAATCGCCATGGAGATGTTCGCACTGCCACCGGCTTCAACGGCTCTGGGCGTGTATGTAGTTCGCAGCTGAACGAACCCCGGTCGGCACTCCAGTCCCGCAAATTCGGAAGCAGCTGGGCCGGATGCTCGAGGAAAAGCGGCCCCGGCCGGCAGCGCAGAGCGTGGGACCCAAGACAACTTGCGCGTGGGCGGGAGGGCGAGAGCGCGAACGGCTCGTTCTCAGCTTTTGCGACAATCCAACAGTCCAGGCAGCCTTGGCAGACATCACACGGCGCAGCAGAGCTATTCTTTTGACTCGACTGACTCGCTCCAACGACCGCAAAAGCTCACCATCTCGGTCTCATGACGAGGCACGGTTGCCCGTTTGGGCAGCGAGGTAGCCCCCAGTGGGTCCGTGTCTCGGAGGCAGCCGTGTGCCTGGCGCGGGTTGACAAGGCTGACCGTCTGGGACCGCAGCGGCAGTCCTGCGTCTCTCATGGGCACTATCTATCTTATCCTGTGAGTGCTGGAGGGTACGGCCGCTTCGAAGCACTGGAGATCGCCCGATCAGCTGGCGAGCCCGCGCGGGCGGATCTACGGATGCGCAAGAGGGCGACGCGACGCGCCGGGCTCTTTGCACGGCAGGCGGTACCAGTGGCCCAGTGTGACACGCGCCGCGGCGGTCGACTGGCGCTCTGCCGCCTGGTTGCGGGGAGAGCGAGGAGGCGCTTGGTCGACGTTTCAGCATCGAATCCATGCAATGCCAACGGCTCTGGCTCTTGCCAGCTGCGCCGCGTGCGCTCTGCTTTCGCGCCGTTCTCGTGTGGTGCACGCGCCGGTAACGCGACGGCATGGCTTGTGGCTTAATCGTCGATGGCTGCGCGCTGTTGGCCGGCAGGGCCTCGTCCAGCCCTGCGCGGGCCGGCAAAGCGTTGGCGCCCAGCACGGCCGGCAGTGTGCTATTACGAGGGTGTCCTGTATGTCGCGAGTGGCCTGAGCCGAGCTGAGAGGCACGATGCCGCCCTTGCGGCGTCATTGTGAGGCGCTAGGGCGCCCCATTGGCTGTGCGCCCGGCCTGTCTAGCGGAACAGCTCAGCAAGTCAGAGCTAGCCTCTGCGGGAGCGAGCAAGTGGGGACGATTGGGCGATGTGACCGCCGTGACCAAGGTTATCAGCGACCTGCGACAGGCCTGCCCTAAGAGTCGACGCCCGCGCTGCATGAGTGCCAACATCCCGCTGCAGTAATCCGTTTACACCTCCTCCTCCCGCTCGCGCGCACTCTCCCCAACACCCGTTCAAGCTTCCAATTTCCAGCTGCGATCCCCCCTCGCGCAGCACTCATCCCTTGCGCTGCTCCGCACGCTCGCCGAGAAGCACCCGTCTTTGTGAACGCACGCTGAGCTCATTCACTGCCCGCCCGAGCGTATCTTGGCGCATCCCCCAAGCGAGAGATCTCCAAGCAGCCGCGCAGCTCGTGAGACGCCCTCCCTTGATTCTCTGAAGAATCCACCGTGCTCATCGCAGCCGCATGCCTTCTAGATCGCCTCCGACAACCTCCAAGACCGTCTTCCGACCACCTTGCCGACTGCGCGCCGTGTTCTATCCATCTCCACTTCAACGCCGCTCTCCCGCCACCATCCGCACCGCAATCAGACGCTCCGCCCCCAGCGCACTCAGCCTCGCCCGTCCCCACCACCAGGCTCCAACGCCCGTTTTTTTTCGCGTTTTCACGCGTCATAAGCTCTGCTGAGCTGACCGCGCCCGTTATTTCCACGCCCAACACGCCGGCCATGGCTGCAACGCGTCGACAACAGGCGCCGCTGCAGATTTTCCAGGATCCCGTTACTTCATTCGACCACCACGAAGTCGCCGAAGCCGAGGCAGCCCTCCTCTCAGCCCTCGGACCAGTGACCGACGTGTCTTCAAGTCACCACACGCTTCTCAATCCCACCCACTCGGAGGGTAGTGCACAGTCGCCGCGCAAGGCGGGGGGACAGTCCAGTTCACCCGCCCCGCACGCCCTCGCCGAGAGCAACCTCAACTCTATTTCCATCCCGCCCCCGCGACGCCACTACTTCAACACCGACTCACCATTGAAGAAGAAGGCCTCGCAACCGAACCTGCGCTCGTCAAAGTCGCAGAACGCGCTTTTCACCACCTTCCATTCGACCGGCGCCATGGACAAGGAGAACGACTACGCCGCGATATACGGCAACAACTTCCCCCAATACTCAGATCCCGTCTACCACAAGGGAGCGGCAAAGCGTCAGCTGATGGACGCAGCGCCGTTGCGCGATCGGAACGCGAGGAAGACGAAGCCCCAGGACGAGGACCAGCAGAAGCCCATCCCCGCACCAAGCGAGATGCCACATATCGAGGACGACGGCACAAAGCCGGCATACAGCTACGCCACCCTCATCGGCATGGCAATCTTGCGTGCACCACAAAGGCGACTCACTCTGGCACAGATCTACAAGTGGATCTCCGAGACATTCAGTTACTACCGGGCCGGTGAGACTGGATGGCAAAACAGCATTCGGCACAACCTCAGTCTCAACAAAGCGTTCATCAAGCAAGAGCGTCCGAAGGACGACCCTGGCAAGGGCAACTACTGGGCCATCGAACCGGGTTTCGAGCGCCAGTTCATGAAGGAGAAGCCCCGCCGTATGACCAATCCTGGCGACCCTAGCTTCCTGCAGTCCTATCACGGCGATATTCTGAGACCATCAACAGCACCGTCGTCGAGGCAACCCGCCGTGGGAGCGTTCCCACTCCAGTCCACTCCAATCGGCGAGAGTATCGACTCGAGTAAATTCCCGGATGAGACTGAACTGTCATCTGACGCTACTATCCCTGCCTCTGATCCGGCGATCCACGATGGTCAGGATGCCAGCGGCAATGAACATGATATGCCGCCGCCTTCGTCACACGCCCTGCGTTCTTCACCGCCGCCTCCTGCTGAGATCCACTCGTCGCCCCCACCACCCATGTCTCGTTCTCAGCACGAAGGGACCCCTCCGCGCGCACCACGCTTCCCGTCCACGAGCCGTTCCGGTGGTCGGAAGCGTAAGTTCTCCACCCTTGGTGACAGTGGGTACTATTCCTCTATCGAGTCGTCAGCTGTCAAGGGACAGCACCTGCTTGGTGCCATTCCCACATCCGAAGCTGATCTCGACCGGCCTGCGCACAAGCGCGGTCGCGCCGAGGAAGAAATCGCGCGGATACGTGGGTCGTCGTACGACAGTCCCACGAAGAACCGTCCTCTCCTGAAGCAACCTAGCAACACGTATCCGTCGTCGTCACCGTTCCGCCCCTTTCCAGTCGGTGACTTGGCAGCACCGCTCACCCCCTCTATCGTCTTCAAGAAGCCCGCTAAGCCTCCTGCATCCATCTCGCCCAACACCAACCTTCGTAACCACCGCAACCGCATCCGTGAGCTGATTGGTTCTCCCGACAAGACTCTGGGTATCCTCACTGATGTGAACCCCTGGAGCCCCGCTTTCCAACTGCCTGACGAGGAGCACTTCAACCTCCTTGAAGATCACTTCAACGAGAACTTCGATGTGTTCAATGACAGCCCTCTGCAGCAGCCTCGCGGTTCGCCTGCGAAGCGTTCCGCCAAGCGCCCCTCCAGTGCTCGTGCCATGACCTCTTCAAGCATTCTCGCAGACATCACGGGTTCGCGCGCCAACATCGCGACGCCCGAGTCATCGAAGCAATGGCTCAAGCCGCCGTCGCACAAGAAGAGCTTGTCTGACTTCTTCGCTGGAAGGACGTCAGCAGCTCCCAGCCCTCTCAAGACTCCTGGCACATCCAAGGCCGATGACCTCTTCGGTATCGACTTTCACTCTGATGATGGCGAGGAGCCTGGCTTGGGCTTTGACATCCTACAGGGCTTCCAGAAGATTGGTGCCCGCCAGCAGCAGCTTGAGAGCCCGACCAAGAAGGCGAGACCTGGAATGGGGCGCAGCCACACGGCCCTGCTTTGAGCAAAGTCGAAAATAACTCGCTTGCTTCGCACTACATCTGTCGCTACCGTCCTTTGGAAGGAGTAGACGACACCAGTTGTTTTGGCGTATCTCCTGCAGGCGTTTACAACATTCGAATGAGAGCGGAACGAACACATGACGTGACGAACCTCGTTCCGATTGACGACCGTTACGACCACACATGATACCCCACAATACTCACACCACGACCCCAACACCGGGAAAGTGATGGTGACTGGAGCAATTTGGCTTAGGCGCACTTTTTGGTCCGATCGGTTCGGATAGGATACACTCACGCAACTGCTTTGGACAGTAAAAGACTTGCCTCACGGCTGTTGGTCTTGAGTCCTAATCACCTTATTCTCCTCTTCCCCTCTTGCCCTCGGCTCCGTGTCGAGAGCTTGAAGTCTATTCTCTTTAGGCGTTGTCTTGAGCTTCTTCATCACTTTCTCACTAGTGTTTTTTCGGCTATTGTGTTCTCCTGGTATGTTGGCTTGTCTTTTTACTGTCGGTCGTTACTACTAGCGGGAAACTGGAATTGGGAACTTTCTATCTTAGGTTAGAGACAGGCGCGGACGGGGTTGGGCTGCTTTCAAAGGGGAAAATAACGGCGAAACGACTCGAATCTTGGGCTCGGCGCATTCCTGGGCAGGATCATCGGTCTACTTGCTTAGCTTCTCCTCCAGCTCATATGCATCTGGTCTGTCTGTATTAGGTATCTTGAGGGATTGATATTTCTCTTTCGAATGGTACAAGTCGTTATTCGGTTCTCTACTTGGACCTGACATACTGCTCTCTTGTTCTTCCCCGTTTTTCTTCTCGTCTGCTGCTGTTCACTATGATCGCTTCTTTGGTTCTCGCCATTGGCGCGAAGGTGAAAGTGGAAAAAATGGTGAGTGGGACCGTGCTCGTCTCGAGGTCGGCTCTCAACTTAAAAGTTTTTGGCTTATTCCGTTCCTCATTTCTACTTCTTGTCTTTTGATCTTCCTGTGCTTTTATTGGATTTAGCGCTGTTGGTGTAGGAGCTTAGCTTGCTGTTCTTAGGCATTACGGACTGGATTGGGGATATGGATGACCTGATGTTTAAGGATGGGCTGTCGCCTTTTAGGGTGGGTGTATGGATAACGGGTTATGGGCAATGGTCTGGGTTCTGAACGAGTTGATCTAGCGTTGCTTGTTTGCTCTTCGATGTTGATAGTTTTAAATTCGAACATCATGTCTGTTGACATGTCTGCTCACTTAGTGACAACTGAGGACTTTTTGTTGGTGACGGAACAATTCCACTATGCCGACCGTACATAGTCTTCCAACAAAAAGCCGCGCCTAATTCATTCGTGGGCAACTCGACATTCGGTTTTGACTAGAGCATGCCCTAGTGTGATGATAGCATTGGGTATCATACTGTTCCTCCGCCGGAGGTGTATATATTTGTGGACCCAATTGAAAGGGTAAAGTTTCCCCGGTTCCTCCCAAAAAAAAAAAAAGTAACCCTCCAAGAAACTCCGTGACGCATTCGCCTTGAATAGTCCTTCAACTCTGCCATGCCTTCATATAATCCGGCAAGCACGTAATCGCACCAATGCGCCTTCGGGGCAATTTCCTTCCTCTTCCCCCGCTCTCACGAGCCATGTACTCCGTTCATGCTCTGCTCCTTCTCAGGCCCTTCACATCATCATCCACGAGCTTTCTATTCCGTTTCCGTCCCCTCCCTCAATCGGAGCTCGCGCACCCGGCACACCCGCAGCTCACGCACTGGATGACGTGATCCTCCTTCAGCTGGTCGCGCGGCACGCGGCAGATGCAGGTCGAGTTGAAGTTGGTCTCCTTGGTCTGGATGCAGCGCAGGCAGCACAGGTTCTCGTAACCCTGCTTCTTCCACTTGGCGATCAGGTTGGCGTCGGCCTTGCCGTCCTTCAGGCACCAGTCGTACAGCGCCTTGGAGATCTTCTCGTCGTTGTAGAGGTCCCAGATGTAGCGGGAGCCTGGTTTGGTCGAAACGAGAGGATGTGTTAGCTTGGAAGTTCTTTTTTTTTTTCGGGGAGAGCGGGAAGCCGTACGCTTGTGCGTGATCTCGAAGATCGGCCACTGCATCTCTTGTCGCTTCTTGCCCTCGTGCGACGCGTTCAGCGCGTCTTTCATCGCGTTGTCGTACTCGAGCAGCGTGTCCTCGATGTCCTCGTAGCCCTCCGGCGGCGCCTTCTTGCGGCCGTAGCCCTTGCTGGTGCGGACGACTGGCATGGTCGGTTTGTTTTGTGCGTTGAGGAGGTCGGGTTCTCGGGTGGTGAGCGGAGGAGCTGAGAGCCGTGGCGTCGGTGGTGGTGGCGGTGGTGGTGGTGGTGGTGGTGCGAAGAAAAGGCAGAGGTTTGTCGCGCGCAAGTTGATTATTTTATTTTTCTTGCGACAGTGTTAGCGGCTGGCAAGCTCCAGAGAAAGCCGTGTTGTGGTCGTTGTGAAAGCGACGGTACTTACGTGGGGAAGCAAGGAGAGAGCCGGGGCGCGCGCGGAGCCCGTCGTCGATGATATATTCCTGCTGACGAGGGGCGGCGGGCCTGCACGTGACGCGACCGTACCTTGCCCTTCCGGCGACAACCACTCCCGCCGGCCGACCAACGTCAGTTTGAGCGAGCGGGCTCCCGGCTTTTGCGATACACACAACCCTCCTTCTCTCCGCTCTCCGCTCTGCCACCATGATCAACCCCACCTTTCTCGCCCAGAAGACGCGCTCGTGTACGGATGCCTCGGGACTCGTGTGAGAGGAGTAGTCGCTGACCCGCTGCGAAACAGCCGCCAACTGGTCCGATGCGAAGCGCCGCGTGCTGAAGTCCTACCGCGACTGGCTGCGAGCCGTACGTCCCTCCTCCCGGCATCAATCGCATTTCTCGAAGCTATAACATGGATGGGTTGGGGGTGTGGGTGGGGCTGGAAGACTGATTCGCGATACACACAGGCTCCGGAGATCCAGACTATGTACTCACTCAACTTCCCCGTCTCGCAGATCCGCACCAAGACGCGCCAGGAGTTCGAGCGTCACAGATACGTCAATCAGCTACAGACTGTCGATGTGTTGCTCCAGCAGTCGAATGCTGAGTTCCAGGTGCGTTTGAGATACGCTTTGTGGGCCGAGGATGGAGCAGCAGGAGGAGGGGCAGGGGTTGGAGGGGATATTTACGGTGGATTTGTGTGTGGAAAACATTGGCTGATACTGGGATTGCGCACTGCAGGAGACGCTCAACTACTGGAAGCAGCTGAACCACGTCCTGAAGTACTTCAAGGTCGAGGAGGACCCGAAGCACAAGCTGCCCAACAACTTCATTACCGGATTCCTGGAGGTCAGTCCGAGAACACCAGCGCAGAAGCCGCGCCCTCGCGCAGCTACAGCAATCAGAAGACATGGAGAACTAATGTGTTTCTCTTTCACAGGGTCGCAACTAGATTTCCCTTTACCCCCGCGTCGAAGCCTGTACAAATGCAAATACCAAGTTTTCTATTTTCCCACGCTGCTCGCTATGCCGTAGCGCTTGCGTAGCCCATCTGCGTGCGCGCCAAAACGCCGTGCAATGCTTTCAAAGACTTTTCTTGTTTTTCAGAAGAAACTCGGCCGGCTTCACTTGCGCGCGTTAAACTCGTCGCGCGCGACGGTGAACTTGTCGACAACAACGTCGCACAGTTCGGCCAGGTCATCCAAACCCTGCTCAAGCACATCGTAGACGCTGACATCGTCTGTCCTGCCCGTCAGCCCAGAACTCGTCATGCCCGGTCTCTCGCGCTTGTACTAACCATATGTCTGGATGCGGAGATTCATCTTGGTCTCGGAGGGGTGGGGGATCGAGTATCCGCAGAACTCCACAGAAGGGCTGTCGGTAGATGTTAGAATACCGCTAGAATGTCGCTGTGTGCAGCGTTGCCATACTTCTTCATGATTATGTAGCGCAAGGCATTGCCCAGGGTGTGGTCCTCGTTATCGAACTCGAATGACGCAGCGGTGTTCTCGGAGCCAGGCAGCTGTATTGCGCATCAGATATCCTGCCTCCTCTTCTTTGCGGCGATGGTGGAGCAGCATACCACGCGGATGCGCTGCTTCTCGTCGACCTCCTCCTCGGCACCATTCTCGGTAACGACTCCGTTGACAGGAGCGTCCTGCATCTCTTCGTCCTGCGACGGCATGGCGGGCGGCGGGTGTGGGTTCTCGGGGAAAGCGGTTGTTTGCGCGGGCTTGCTGGCGGAGGAAGAGGGTCGCTGGGCAAAACTTGCGGCGAAGAACGGAGATTTAAGGTTATCTTATCGCGCGATCAGCAGAAAACGTCAGTTGCCCAATCGCATGCCCGCTGACTCTGACACTGCCATTGTCACTTTCTGCCAAACTGCCCGCCCCTCCTCCACCAACCCCGCGAACGCAAGGAACCCTTTGTCGCAATCTTTTCGCTGCAGCGCACAGCCGCAATGGCCGACCGGATACGCAGCGCAACGCTCAACCGCGACACCAATGAGACCAAGATCCAATTGAGCCTCAACCTCGACGGCGGCGCCCTCGAGGCCGTCGGCGACCTGAACGGCGACGACGCAAAGGGCCACGCCGCCCAGGCCTCCAAGAGCCAGCACATCGCCATCAACTCCGGCATCGGCTTCCTCGACCACATGCTGCACGCCCTGGCCAAGCACGCCGGCTGGTCGCTGAGGCTGCGGTGCCGCGGAGACCTGCACAGTACGTCGCGCCGCCACGCGCACCACCCCTCCGCGCTGCCTTCCCCACCCGGCGCACAGGCTGCTGAAATCCCATACGATCGCGTCGCGGAGACAAAGCTTAGCTGACCACCCACCTGCGCGCCCCACACAGTCGACGACCACCACACCGCCGAAGACACGTGCATCGCGCTCGGCATGGCGTTCAAGCAGGCGCTGGGCGGCACCACGGGCCTCGCGCGCTTCGGCAGCGCGTACTGCCCGCTCGACGAGGCGCTGTCGCGCGCCGTCATCGACCTGTCCAACCGGCCCTACAGCGTCATCGACCTGGGGCTCCGCCGCGAGAAGATCGGCGACCTGTCGTGCGAGATGATCCCGCACTGCCTGCAGTCGTTCGCGCAGGGCGCGGGCGTGACGCTGCACGTGGATTGCTTGAGGGGGGAGAACGACCACCACAGGGCGGAGAGCGCGTTCAAGGCGTTGGCGGTGGCGACGAGGATGGCGACGGCGAGGGTGAAGGGGAGGGAAGGGGAGGAGCCGAGTACGAAGGGGGTGTTGTATTAGAGGGGGGGGGGTAAGGAAAGGTGGAGGTTGGGTGTTGGTGGAGGAATGAAGAATAATGCGTGGTTGAGGCGGGATACGGCTGAAGAACGCTTGGTTCGAGAGATGAAGCTCTGGGGAACCGTTGAGAGACTCAGCATGGTCGCTGCCAGAGGGATTTGCGGTAACGAAACCCGGTGTCTGCAGGGATATGTCTAGGCTGAGCGGCTGACAGTCCTTTTCAAAGTCTGCATCTCCCGCCCGATGAAGTGACTGCCTGTACAGACGAATTCCCAATATAAAAGTCAATCTTATACACTCAACCAATCTTCTGCGTGGACGGCCAATGTTGAAAAGATCGAGAATGACCACAAGGCAGCAGGCTGGGTGGGTGGTGCAATGGCAGTAAAGAACCGACAAAAAAGCAACCGAAGCCCATACATATGCTCGCCTCTGCTGAGCAGTCCGTTCGGGAACCCTTAAGACTAAGAACCTTGCGGGTCTTGTGAGTTAAAGGTTCGTAACGAGGCCTCCATTACCAGTCCTGCCAATATATCGGCTCACTCGGTATATAGGCCTGCGTATGGAAGCGCGCAAACCCGTTCTGTACTGCAGTATGCAATGCCGCAGCCGGGTATCGGCAATTGCATATCGGCTATAGGTTTTTTATGAGCGCAGGCATCACCATGGCCACTTGCCGGACAGGATCGCGGGTCATCATGCGCCCGGCTGGCTTGCTTCGTACGACGTGGGGTAGAGCTGTCCGGAACTGGCCTGCTCCGCTTCACTTCCCAGATGAGAATGCGGGGCGACGGTCAGCTATTTCTCACCGAGGTTTCCGGGTACATCCAACTACACATAAAAGCTCAACCGCCGTGGGCTTACGTCAATAATCCAGCCAGACCATATTCCGACACTTCAGCCACTTACCATGAGAGCTCTCAGATCGTACGGAGAAAAGGACATCCGTGTCGTCGACGTGGACGAGCCGACGCCCAGCGACGACAAGGTCATTGTCGAGGTAGAGTGGTGCGGCATCTGCGGAAGCGACCTGCATCTGTGGCACATGGGTATGTTCTTTCATCAACCCTTCTGAACTCCTTCCTCTCTCCCTTCTTTCACGATAAATCAACAAAAAAAACAAGCCACAACAACCCCCCCTCCCTCCCACCTCCCCACCCCCTCCAACCCCAACCCACAAAAACCCCCCCGCAACAGGCCCAGAAAACATGCTCAAACTCCCCCTCCCACACGTCCTCCCACCCCCTAATCATGGGCCACGAAATCGCCGGCCGCGTCGCCCACGCCCCGCCCGCCTCGTCCCCGCACCTCGCCCCCGGCACGCCCCTCGCCCTCGACCCCCGCCTCACCTGCGCCGCCTCCCCGCAGTGCACGCGGCCCGTCCCCGCCTCGGGCGAGCCGCAGAGCCAGGGCTGCGCGCCCGGCCTCGACTTCGCCGGCTTCTCGCCGGGGGTGGCGGGCGGCGGGTTCGCGGAGATGGTGGCGGTCGCGCCGGCGGCGTGCGCGGTGGTGCCGGCGGGGGTGCGGCGCTGGCGTGCGCGGCGCTGGTCGAGCCGCTGGCGGTGGCGTGGCATGCGGTGAAGAAGGCGGGGGTGGCGCGGCCGGAGTGGGTGGGGGGCGCGAGGGGGTGGCGGGAGGGCGGCGGGCGGGGTGGCGGCGTTGGTGGTGGGGGGTGGGCCGGTGGGCGTGGCGGTTTGTCATGTGTTGCGGGCGTGGGGGGCGGGGGCGGTGGTGGTGAGCGAGCCGTTGGGGAGCAGGAGGGAGGGGTGTAAGGGGCTGGTGGATGGGGTGGTGGATCCGGGGCGGGAGAGCGTGGTGGAGAGGTGTATGGAGGTGACGGGGGGGAGGGGCGTGGATGTGGTGTTTGAGTGTGCGGGGAGTCCGCGGGTGGTGGGGGATGTGTTTGGGAGTTTGGGGTGGAGGGGGACGGTGGTTGTGGTGTCGTTGTGGAAGGGGGATGTGAGTTTTTCCTGGTGGTGAGAGGGCCGTGTGGGAAGTTCGCTGACGCTGCTGGTGCGGGTGTAGATTCCGGTTCCCTTTGCGCCGCTGATGTATAGGGAGGCCACTGTCACGTCGTCGTGTGCGTACAACGAAAAGGATTTTGAGGAGGTTGTGAAGGCTTTTGCGGAAGGTAAGTTTGTGGTGGAGCCGGATAATAGTGAAAGTGAGGGGCTCAGCTTACAATTTTGCAGGGAGATTCAAAGGTGTAGAAAGCATGATCACGGCGCGAATCTCTTTGGAGGATGTGGTGGAGAAGGGGTTTGGCGCGCTCGACAAACCCGACAACAGCCATGTCAAGATTATGGTTACTCCGAAGAAAGCCAACCTCGTGTAGAGATACACGGTCTTGTCAAGTAATTATCTGAACGTCAGGGTGACTGCGCAAAGGAGTTGAAGCATCTGTTCAAAGAATATTTGCATCCTACTGCGATTTCGCGTCTGAAATGATACTTGAGCCCCCATACTCGATTTCGAGATTTGCTCTGAAGATACCGGTAGTTCAAGCATTCATCCAGCCGCAAACGTGCAATACAAGAAACACCAAACTCGCCCGGATGAATGCTTCCATTGCGCATGTACAGTACTAGGACAAAAGTTCTCGTACGGGCGCTTCCGAAGCGATAACCCTCGCACCCCATCAATTTACTAATTCTCAACGCATACTTCCTAGCTCTTATACTAAGTCATTTTCTAGTTAGAATTAAGTGGGAAGAAGGATGATAGTATTTTTTCTTTGCTAGTATTTGGTGTGCCAGCCCTCTACTGCGATAACTGCTTCACATCTACGCTTCATACTACCTAATATAGAATCAAATAAAGATTGTGGTAAAGCCTCCCATGCTTCCCGCAATGCTTCTCCCAGCTTCTCTCTAACAAAATCTACTGATCCGGTTAAGTATTTAAGCTCTAGATGTAGCTCTAATGCCTTAGACTTTAAATAAAACCAGATATGTTCAATCGGATTCAATGTAACGGTAGGCTCCTTCCACTAAGCTTCGGAGTCGCTTAGCAGGTTGGTGGAAACCGAAGGGTTTACCTTGAAGAGACAAGAGGAGGATGGCGGTGCAAAGAGGGAAGTATCACGTGATAGCGCGGTGCGTAATGAGCTTGTTACCTCCAAATTAATAGGGTTTGAATTGGAACTTTGAGTTGACCACGAAGGGTCAGATGTCTAGCTAAAGGAGCGTGACTATATACTACTAGGAAAGCTATAACAATCTGGTAGAGCCCTTACGAGCTGGGCTCATATGGGCTCGTAAGAGAGCCTATTTTCTAAGGGCTCGCTGAGCCCTTCGCTCGAGGGCTCGCTGTGGGGTGCACGTGACTAGGGCGCCTAGGCCCTTTCTCGCCCGAAGCGGGGTAAGCGGAGATCCTTCTTTCCCGCCTCCTAGGCTTCCTTCCCTTCTGGCTGCTTTGTTACTTAGTGCTCTTCCCGACCCTTATGTCTTCCTATCTATACGGACTGAGGTTCGTAACAGTCGGTACGAGACGATCGCGGTGTTCCCTTATTCCGCGCCCGTCTACTTTTGCCTCTTCCTAGGATTTCGACTTCCGCCTCTATACCCTTGTGGGCCTTCTTCCCGTGCGGGCTTCTTACCCTTAGGGCTACAAAGCCTGCGCTCTTAGAGGTTCGTAACATTCAAATCCGGGCTATATGGCCAATCTAATAGATTTATCCGCCTTCTTTCAAACCAATCCCTAACTTTTATTGCAGTGTGAATTGGAGCATTATCCTGCATAAAAGTCATACCTCTTCTATGCACTTTTGGTATGTTTTCCTCGAGAACCTTAAGATAAGAGTTGGCTAAATAGCCACCCCTCTTAGCTAAAGGATCACGTACCATTACGTGTAAAGGAGACCTTCCTCGTAAGCCAGAAAAGCCTGCCCATACTATAACAGATATATTTATTCCTTTTTTATATGGTTGGACCATTTGGAGGTCCCATTTTTGGCTAGGAGTGCGAAAGCACCACTCCCTTTTTTGGCCCTTTCCTCGCTCTACAGAGCACTCATCCGACCAGATAATTTTCTTCCATTGCGTCTCGGTCCAGTCTGCATGCTCAGGTGCCCAGGTAAGTCGGATAGTAGCATGCTCCTCCGTGAGTTCCGGGCGGCCAGCTGCGCGTCATTTCTTTATGTTGTAGGTGTCCAAGAGTCGAGAGATGGTCCGGTTATGGCAGGTCACACCTGTGACTTCCCGGACCTCTTGGTAAGTGAATTTTGGGTTGGCTCGCACCACGCGTAGAATATGTCGCTTGTCGGTCTCTGAAAGACATTTTGGCCGGCCAGTCCGTAATTGGGAGCGCCCTTCGTTATGTAATGGCGCGAGCTGGGTAGTCGAGTGTAGCGAAGATTTCGGCACGCCCAGCTCCTTCTGAAACCAGGCAGGCTTCTTGCCCAGAGCCTTGCAGGCCAGCAAAATCCCTCGCTGGTGCGGAGAATAGGGTTGATTAGGAGTGTGTGTGCCAAATAGCTCTTTGAGAGGGGTGCGTTGTGGTGGCATTTTGGTGATGCAAAGATGGGAGGTGTGCGCGCGCGAGACGCGTTTTTTCGCGTCTCGCTTAATCGTCCGAGAACTTTTGTCAGGTGATTGTATGAACTTTTTACAATGCCTCCCGAACTGGCCTCATGCTCCGCTTGCAAAAGGAATTCCGAATAGAAGGATATGGTCTGAAGGATGTTGCAGTTGGTCGGCTTTACAGGATTGGTGCCCTGTTTTTAGCCCCCCCACCCCAAAATGGCTGGCCGGCGGTCAATAACTGCCGGTGGCCACAATCAGAAACACCGCTGCCTAAGTATCTAGAATTCGCCTGCTATTCGTGTATCGTAGAGATATTGTTACTTTCTCGTGCCTAAAAGGAGGATACACAAATAGATAACGGTGTAGAAGGGTAGGCAACGGGGGTGAAAGGATTGGAAGAGGGTAGCACAGTAGGTAGCGGCATGAAAGGTTATGGAGTGAAGGGTATCAAGTAAAGGCCAACAAGGTGGAAGATACCGGGGCGGGAGATGATACGGCGGGAAACAATGTGATGGAAGACAACAGGGCGAGAGTGAAGGTAGCAGGTCGTAAGGCTGGAGATAACGGGGTGATTTCCAAACTTGCGTAGAGGTAGAATAGCTTTTAGAGCATAAAAATTGCTAGGGAAGATGGGGTCAGACGAATACCGCTAGTCAAATCATTGGGAGAAGAGGTCCAAAAGCAAAGAGCCATAGGATTATATCCCTGCAGCAATCCACACCCTCACATGCGCGGCATTAAACACCTTCTTTTAGCCTTGCACTTGAGAGTAGAGCATCTGCTCAGCTTCTCTGTCATTTTATTCTCACCGCCTCTCACGCGGCGTCGTCTCCAAATGCGACTCGCGCAAGTGTTTCATCTGCACGCTGGCGATGCTTAACGGCGTGGTTTATCGGCGGAGCGGGAGCAGGAGTCGTTCGGATCCAGGCCCGATATCACAGCGTGATAACGGCCGGCACGTGGGATCGGCTCGCGGGCGCCCGACGCTACAAGCTGAGGTCCCGCTGTATAACAGCCACAGCAGGCCGAACGCCGAGACACCGCGAAATAGTCAAATCCGTCTATTGAGAGCTGCTGCGACGTCGGGTCGGGGGCGCTCGGGTCCGCCGCAGGCGGTCTCTGCCACTCCCGCGGCGGAATGAATGCCTTTTGTCCGGGCTGGTCCTGCAAATCTGGGTCTGCACAGGTTTCTCCGGAATGTAGGGATGTGGGCAGTTGAGCGTTGTTGTTCTGATTCAGGAGCACCGCCGTACGTGCCGGCGCGGGCTGCCTTTTATGGAGTACCCCAGAGACCGCAGCGGCTTCTAACGATGGCAGATCTAGGCTTCTGGAGATCTGAGCTTGGCTGAATTCAAAGTCGGCGGAGCAGGAGAGTTTGCTCTGGCGCGCAGAACGGCCTTGGCTCTGCCGGTGCAGTGAAAGGGCCAGCTGTTGCGCCGCCCTTTTTCCTGCAGGTGTTAAACAAACAGCCTAAGGGCTACTGCACCTGGGTGGATTTTAGCAGCAGAGCGAGTTGGTTTCCTAGAGAGTTAATCTAGTTGGGAAACCAAAGGTCCGAAAAGGACCCGATTAGCGAGAGCCAATTGGGGTTTAGTGTAGCACGTGACGCACACGTATATCCTCCGTGTGCGGCTAATAGGTAGAAGAATTGAACGACTCATCGTAGACTGTCTCTATACCGCTGCTGTGAACCCTCATTGTTCAACAGCAGGAATAATTTTAGAAGAGCACGGAAGGAGAGCACAGTTGCGGCCGTGGCGATCGTGATTGCGCGCGGGTTGAGCTGATCAGAATTCACGATGCAGCCGGGATGCTCCGCAGCAGCATCCCGGCCACGGCTGGCCAACTGGCGCGCGCGGGTCTGCAGCGGCAGGCTCGAATTTGACAGCAGCCGGAAACGCATGACGGGCGTGTCCTTTGGTGCGGCCGGGATTTGCTTTATTGGCACCTGTGACCGGTCAGCGTCGGTCGCCGCGTCGCGTGCCGTCACGGGCAGCACCGAGGTGGGGAGAGTGGTGGTGAGGGCGGCTGGCAGGGACTGTCGGCGTCTAACACACATGCCACTGGCGCGCAGGGAGCACGGCGGGGGACGACGCGTCTGCTGCTCGTGGCTGCCGTCGCAGAGGGAGGCCTTTCCCAGGGCCACCGCAGGCCGGGGCCCCGCTGCTTGTTGCGGCTAGCATGAGCCTCGGGCTGGGCTGCTCGCCGCGGACCTCCATCCGCCGCAACACCAGCAGCGGGAGTCCCTGCGGCTGCCCAAGCCTCCCGTGCTAGCGCTGAACCTTGATGTTCTGCAGCAGCCCGACGCGCCGCCAGCCGCCAACCGGCTCCTCAGCCTGCGCGAGCTTAAACGGAGATGCCCAACATCCATGCCGCCGGTCTGAACGACACCGCCAGCTTTCCGCCACTCTCTGCGAGTCTCAGCATTTCCAATCAGTGCGCCCTCGTCTCGCTGTCACGCCCATGAAAGAGCAGCTCTGCCAATTGCGCCGTTGAGTCGCTGGCCGTGTCCTCGCCCTCGCCCTCCCTTCCCATGTACAGCTGGCTGCCGCCGACCCGCCACTCCCAACCCGCATCGCCAACCTCGCCGCCGCCCGCCATGCCTCGCGCGCAGCACTCGTACACGCCGATGCCGATCCCGCGGCCGATGCTGCTGCGTGTGCTGTCCATCACCGCCATCTCGCTGCCGCCGCTGCTGTACCTCATCGCCTTCGCCCTCACCCTCAAGGTCATCTACTCGCCCGCCTACGCCGCCTCGAAGCTGTACGACTCGTTCGGCGCCCCCAACGGGCTCGTCGTGCACGCCTCGCCCTTCTACAACTGCACCAAGGCCCCCACCACCGCCATCGACGACCCCTCCACCAACACCACCTACAAGCCCACCTGCATGCGCCTCAAGAACTCCGTGGGCACCAAGGGCATGGCCGCCTGCGAGTCCATCTTCGCCACCGACGCCAACGAAAACGAGCAGATCTGCCAGAAGATCGTCGCCAGCGCCTCGCTCTACATGGCGGGCGCCGTGCTCAGCGCCTTCGCGCTCGCGCTCGCCGTCGTGCACCTGGCCGTGTCGTGGCCGGGCGCGTCGGCACGCTGGCCACGCTGCTCGCCCTGCTGGCCGCCGCCGCCCTGTTCGCCGCCCAGCTGCTCGGCTGGCAGGCCCTCGTCAACGAGCAGCACCCCACCGCCGGCGGCAGCCCGGGCACCTTCGACCAGGGCCGCTGGTACGCCCTGGCGCCCGCGTTCGACCTGAGCGCCGCCGCGTGGGTCGTTGCGGGTGTGGGCGCGTACGTGGCGGCGAGTAAGTGCGGGGCCATTTCGCGGACGGGGTGCTGAGGGGCGGGATGGTTGTTGGTTCTGCTGCCGTGTGATGACCGCCATGACAGTTTTCCCCCCTGCTTCTTGTTCTGCGAGCGGAGTCGATGTGTTTCTTTCACACTCATCTATGCGTAATAGCACGGCTGGAGGCGTAATGTACGGCGGCTTTTTCTATCATATTACCACTATCACGGAGCTGTCTTTTGTCATGAGGAAACTGTAGATAGCCGTGGTGGTCCACGGCCAACACAGAACCGAAGCAATGCGCAACTACATTCGGTGGAAGTCGCCCGAAACAGGCATCTCGGAAGGGGATGCTAACTTGTGCCCGAGGTTGTCGCGGGAACGCATACACTTCGCAGTCTACCCGCGTCACCTCCAGTTTCAAACTCGGCCGTCGCACCGTCGTCGTACATGTGGCTGCTTCCGGGACCCGATTGGACGAGAGGCCTTGGAATCCCTACTGCATCCGGTGCTTGGCGGTAGATCAAATGGTTCGCGTTGTGTGTGATCTGCAACGCAGGGCAGGCCAGCTTTCCTGCCCAAGTGTTCGAACCCCACGTGAAGAGGGAGAGGAAGAGCTTGTCCGGATGGTGGCGCGAGCGAGGCGTTGCAGGTTCTGCGGAGTCGACCGGCCAACGGCGCGGAGGCGGGGTTCGTCGTTCCTGGGGCCGTTGGGTGTGTGCTGTTTGCACCACCTCTGCATTCGTGCCAGCATCTTTTCCCGAAGTCGGACCATGCCGGATGATGCCCCCGGATCTTATGGTGGCGAAGAGTTCACTGACAGTAGGAGTAGGCCAGCGCCTGATCCAATCTTGTTTCCGGGTTGCAGCTGATAGTCGAGGTTTGGATCGTGGGCCGCTTGTGGGAGACAGCCACACCTGGTTCACATGCTGACAAAAGCCACAGATGCTTACGTCTTCAGTAGGACCGCCAGGGGCCAGCTCGTTGCAGTTGAAAGCGGCCTCGTGTTCTTCCTCCATCAAACCGTGAGAACTTGCTCCTTGGACGAAGTCATCTCCGCTCGTTGATCGCCTGCTCACCTGCTGAAAAAAGTGCCGCCTTTTCCTGACGAATGAGATAAAAAGCCATTCTCGAGGTAGACAAGGCCGTCTCAAGACGAACGTTCCCTATCAGGATCCATTCAACCACGGCGGCAGGCTCACCGTACCTTGGGAAGCTCTAGTCATGATGCACGCCAATCACGTGGTGCCGGGGATACTGCTTCTATTCCGCTTCCGCTGGAGGGCAAACCTTTCTGCGCCGTTCCATAAACTACAGCAGACCTGCGTCACGTAGTGGGCCCAGACCTGTGAAAGCGTAAGCGGCAGCGGCGGTCCCCCTGCAGGCTGCAGCCAACGTCAAGCCATCACTCACTAACTCAATGCTCCCTTTTCCGGCGTTCCTACACACCGACCTCTGCTGAATACGCCACAATAAGTGGATATAATCTTTCCGACGCTCTCTTGGTATAGCACTGCCGCAATACAGCTTCCTTCGTGTGTAGGAATAGTGATCCGAGCATCTCAAACTCGTACACAAAGTGTGAAGTCGCAGCCGATGTGGCTTGTACAGATTTGAACGAAGGACGTCAAGGTTCTTGGGTCTGCTTCGGCAGATCTGCACTCGACGGGATCAGCCCGGCACACAGGGCACGAGTAATCAAGCCGCGAATCATCAGATTGGCCCTCGAGTGAGAGTCCGCGGGGGGTCGTCTTTTGCTGGCCATCGTCCGCACCCGAGGCGCTAGTGAGCGCCCCTTTCTCCTACGTAAATCACTGAGGACGGTTTTGTTCACCTTGCTTCCTCTCACGCACGCAACGGGACTAGCCGAGTGCGGCACCGTTCAAACGGCCGGCCTGAGGGAAGCACGGACAGACTCGCGTGGGTCCTGTTCTCGAGTCATGCCGCCGCCGATGATAAGGAACATGGGTGCATATTCATGACAGTATTCAATGGACAGCCGGCGTGTCGTGCTGTGCACGCACAAGAACCCACTTGAGCGGCGCCCCCGCATGGAGTTGTTGAATTGCTATAAGACATACGACCCACGGCAGCCTGCTGGCTTTTTTGGAAGTAGCTGTCATCATGGGTCTTGGTCCGCTACTTGTTTCGTCGGCCGTTGTTGCCATCTCAGTAGGCTTGTACAAGCTCGCGCGGATTGGCAAAAGAGACCCCCGACTGCCGCCGGGGCCGCCGACTCTGCCTGTTTTGGGAAATCTCCACCAGATTCCGCTTACCGGGCTTTACAAGAAGTAGGCCAATGGACGCTTCTCCAGCGCTTCAACACTGATGGATACAGACTGAAAGAATGGGGCGACATATATGGCGGCGTGTACTCTATCAAGCTTGCCAACGACACCATGATCGTCTTGTACGATAGGAAGGCCATCCACGATTTGCTGGACAAGAAAGGCGCAATCTACTCGGACCGCCCGAAGAACTATGTGGCCGACCTGGTCACGAACGGAGACAGCTTCGCCTTCATGGACGCCGACTCGCCCATCTGGAGAGCCCAGCGCAAGATTTCCTCGCACACTCTCTCTGTAGGTTTGGGTCAGGCCCCAACCCTAACTACGTTCGCTAATGCATTCAAGCCTCGCATGCTAGACGACAAAGTCTCTCCCATCCAGGAGGCCGAAACGTCCGTCCTTCTTGCCGACTTGCTTAAGACCCCGGCCGGATTCTACAATCATGTTAAGCGCACTACCGCGTCTGCGGCAAACATCGTGGTCTGGGGCCACAGGGCCGCCACCTACGACGACTTCTGGGGCAGCGTGAGCACCCGGAGAACAAACCTTGAGGCCCGAGCTAACACCCGCAGTGCGTCTACAAAGCGATGGAAAAGTATTCGGAGGCTCTCGAGCCAGGTGCAAACCCCCCGGTCGACCGAGCTCCCTTCCTCAAGTACATCGCGGACCGCCTCGCCGCCTGGAAGAGGCGCGCGAAGACGTCGTACAAGGCCATGGACAACGTCTGGCAGGAGGCCAGGCGCAGGGCCGACGAGCGTCGCGCGAAGGGAGAGAAGCGCCCCGCCATGCTCGACCGCATCCCCGACGGCGAAGTGAAGGTCGACGTGGCGCTCACGGACAACCAGATCAACCACTTCCTCGGCGTGCTCGTCGAGGGCGGTGCCGACACCACGGCCGGCTCAATGCTCACCTCCATCGTGCTGCTCGCCCTGAACCCGCACGTCCAGAAGAAGGCGCAGCAGCAGCTGGACGACGTCTGCGGCCCCGACCGGACCCCCACGTGGGACGACTTCGCGCGCCTCCCGTACATCAACTCCATCGTGAAGGAGGGCATGCGCTGGCGCCCCGTGTACGCCTCCCCCCCAATCTTCCCAACCAACCCCCACTAACACCCCTGCCCCAGCCTCCCCCTCGGCGTCCCCCACCGCCTGAGCCAAGACGACACCTACAACCGCATGCACCTCCCCAAAAACGCCACCATCATCACCCCCATCTGGGCCATCCACCGCTCCCCCACCCACGGCTTCC
Source organism: Neofusicoccum laricinum (assembly GCA_029906385.1). Lineage (NCBI taxonomy): Eukaryota > Fungi > Ascomycota > Dothideomycetes > Botryosphaeriales > Botryosphaeriaceae > Neofusicoccum > Neofusicoccum laricinum. The sequence goes on from CP123726.1 coordinate 397,463, forward strand.
CCGCTCCCGACCAGTACAACCCGGACCGATGGGCGGCGCACCCACGCCCGGCATCCGAGCTCGCCGGCGCCGCCGACTGCGAGCAGCGCGACCACTACGGCTACGGCGCCGGCCGCCGCGTGTGCCCCGGCATGCACCTGGCCGAGCGCACCACGTGGCGTATGACAGCCAAGCTGCTGTGGGCGTTCGACATCGCGCCGGCGGCGGGGGAGATCGACGTCGACGCCTGCGAGGACGGCATCATCTGCCAGCCCAAGCCGTTCCGCGTCGAGTTCCGCGCCAGGGGCGCCGCGCGCGAGCGGACGGTGCGGCGCGAGGCGGAGGAGGCGATGGCGTTCCTGCCGCGGTTTGAGTAGGGCGGGGGGAAGGCGCCGCGCGTGTCGTGGATCGGGAGGGGACTACAGGCTCGGTGGAGGAGGTAGCTTGGGTTGGCTGGGGTGGGCGACTTTGTCGGTGATTAGCCGAGCTTTTCGTACCATTCCTGACTCGAGGCTGGCTTGGAGGATTGGTGTGCGGATGGCCATGCATCGGTAGGATTTATCCCTGGTCTGGACACGTGCCGCCGTTGAGGAGGCATGTTGCGTTTTTGGGGGTTGTAGTGTCGTGCTGAGTACCAGAGAGCAGCGGTATAAGACAAGCAAAGAACGCCTGGGGAAAGACTTGAAGGAGTACATCCAGATGCATAACGTGATACACGTACTGGCTTGAAAGTGGCTGAGTGTTCAGACCTCATCAACGCTTCAGCGTGCCAGTGGCACTGGGGAAACTGACCAATTAAGGCTCGTGATTGGTCGGGTCTGTCGGCAAGCTTCCGAAACGTAACGGGAACAGGAAAGCATGGTGTGGCGCGAGTCAGCACCCTGGGGATCCGGCGGCACGGTACGGGCGTGCCTCTTTATACTTAGACAGGTGTCGCTTGTCCGGAGACTCCTCCGCCTTCACACAAGCCTTGTAGTATAAAACACAATCAGTGGCGTGCCTTACTTGCCCTTTACTTCAACCGGCTAAAGAAGGATTCAAAGCCTGTCAAGCCTCTGCCAATCCTTACGGGCCGGGCCAGCACCCTGCCGCCAGGCACTGCTCTCAGCTTGGCGTGCAGGCAGAGAAAGCAAGAAGAGCCTGGACTTTCGGCAATCCCTGGATGAGCCATTGCGTAGACCCTGCGTCGCGGCAGTAGTCCCCGGTTACGGCAGTGAAAGCGGCATGAATTTCCACTACAAAGCTCCCGCAACAGGCTCTCCCGCTCCATACACAATCGGGACTGCTCAAGCGCTTCGGACCGATGCACTGCTCCCGTGGCCCGTATGAGCTGTAGGCAACTTGATCAGTTTCATGCCGATTTCTGGGCCCGTACTCGTACTTTCGTTCTGCCTCCAGTGCGCAAGACCGGCGGGCCGGGTTTCCCTGCGCTCTCTTCATCATCCTTAGCCCGTCCACTTTTTTCCCAGGTGACACCCTCTGACCTCACCATGCTCTACGATGCCAGCCCATCGATAGTCGCGTGTGTGCTCGCTCTGGTAGTGCCAGCGTTCGTTACTTGGGTGTTGCGATGCAGTGTCCGCATTTCCCGGAGTGCCTGGGGGCTCGATGACACCTTCATGGCGCTCGCTGCTGTAAGTTCTGTTCCGAATCCCTCCTTCGGGGTACCATCCGAACACTCGTGAACAGCCCTTTTTCGCATGGCTGTCGGCATCCTGTCTCAGCACCGCATGGAACGGCATTGGCACGAAAGACGCCCACTTGACCGGAGGCGTCGCGCGGCAGACTCGAGCACTGAAGGTAAGCCACGCCCACACAGACACTGAACGCCCAACTCACCACCCGAAGGACTTCTTCCTCTTCGAGATATCCTACTGCGTTGCTGTTCTGCTTGTCAAGCTAAGCATTGCCATGACCCTCATGCGCATCGCCGGCGGCAAGCCCCTTTACCAGTGGATCATCCGGGGCACCATCGCTCTCTTCTCCACCGTCATCGTCATGGTGTGCCTATACATCCTGCTCGAATGCCAGCCCATCCAGTACCCCTTCCCCAGCCCCCACGCGCAGCCCCGCAGACTAACACGGGGCGCCAGATACGCATGGGACAAAAGCCTCGACGGCAAATGCCAGCCGGCCAAGATCCTCACAACCATGAGCTTCACGCTCTCGTCCACCAACATCCTCACCGACTGGACCTGCGCCCTCCTCCCCGTCCCCCTCCTCTGGTCCCTCGAGATGAACCGCAACTCCAAGCTCGCCGCCGGCGTGCTCCTCAGCTTCGGCGTCTTCGCCAGCGCCTGCGCCCTCGTCCGCCTGCAGTACACCATCGGCTTGACCGCCACCTCCGACTACCTGTACCACGTGTCGTACGTGCTCCTGTGGGCCTACGCCGAGGTCGGCGTCGGCATGACCGCCGCCAACTGCAGCGTACGTCAAACCTCCTCCTCCTCCTCCTCCTCCTCCTCCTCCTCCTCCTCCTCCTCCTCCTCCTCCTCCTCCTCCTCCTCCTCCTCCTCCTCCTCCTCCTCCTCCTCCCCCCAACCTGAGCTGACTCGCCCGACCCCCCAACACAGACCCTGCGCCCCGTCTTCTCCAAAATCCTCCACCTCAGCAGCTTCGGCGGCAGCAGCGGCTGGTCTAACAAGGACAGCGGCGGCGGCGGTGGCTGGCTTTTCTCGCGCTCCCCGCGACGCAGCCGCGGCGGCGCCATCGAGCTCGACGACTCCGAACACCCCGGGATGCCGACCCGCGACGACGACGATCGCAAGGGCGCGATGGTGCGTGCGCATTTCGAGGCGGCGAGCGGCAGTGGCAGTAGGGATCGGAGCAATACCAGGACGGTGGGGGAGGAGAGCAGTCTGCAGGATGACGAGAGTGCGCGGAAGATTCTGGGGGTGTCGGGGAGGATGGGGAGGTGAGGTGGTGGGATGCGGAGATGCGCGAATGATGGGACATGGCCGTTGGGAAAGAATGAGCGGGAGGCCGTGTGCGGGTCTGCTGCTGTGTGGATTGTGTTGGGAATAAGGTGTCGTCTTTGCTGGCATACTCGGATACCCGATGGTCCCTGGGGAGGGGGGCCTCTGGATGGCGGAAAGAAGGCTGTTGAGTGAGCGTGAGTGGTATGGACGAAGACGCAGCCTGCAAGAATGTTTGCTTGTCCTCAAGGACACCATGGCCCAGACGCGTGAGGCGAGGTGAGAGCTGGGAAGATGAAGCATTCGTCCGGACGTCGAAGGCCTTAAGAGCGTATGCTAAAGCCATCCGGATGAATGCTTCAACTCCCTACGGCCGGCGTGATTCTGGTCAGAGGATACTTATCGAAGGACTGACTTGACTTCCCGCTAGTTGTCGGCTGTCGCGCTCTTGTGTATGTACGTGAGCACTCATACTGTCGAGCACTGAAACCTCGTACTCCAGGAAGTACCTAGTGTTATATTGGGGTTCCGGATCGGGATGCATGCCCCTTGTGAGAGTCCTTCTGCCGGTTCAGTTGTGATCGGTTCGCGGTCACTGTTCGCCATGGCCATGCGTGAGCTCCTTCGCCGGGCTCCGTCAGACGTTGTATATCGTGGTGTTGGTTCCTGGAACCCTGCTCTGGCTTCACGCTCACGCCTCTTTGATGAGAGGATTTCCTCATTCACCCCTTGTCGGACTCTGTTCAGGAGCGCCTCTTCGGTTGTCGGTTGCGGATCTGTTTGCCTTGGGCGTGCAGTGTCTTCTTGCCGTGCCTTCCCTGCGTCTTCCGCCTCCTGGGATGGGCGCTGCATGTTCCTCATCATCTCTGAGATCAAGTCTTCGACTTCCTTTCGTGTGAAGGTTTCGCGGTTCGGTAGAGCGGCTTGTGGCTCCGCTTCGGCCTCGAGCTCCTCTTGGATCCGGCTGGGCTCGACTTGGCTCCTCTGTGTTGCACGAATGTATTTCGCCTCGCTTTCCTCGCGATCCGAAGAGTAACGGTGGGCTTTCCCCTTCTTGTTATAAGGAGGCATGCTGGGCGAGAACAACAAGGGTACCGGTCTGACTCCTTGAAACCTCTGTTCGGGTTGTTATTGGGGCGGGAGGCTCTTCTCTCTCCGGTGTAACCACGCTGTTATCTTGTGAGTTGCGTTGGAGGACCCACAGTTGGCGACTCCGTGCGTCACCCGTTAGGAAACCTGTGAACGTCCTCTACTGTGTAAGCTCCGAAGTTCCCGCCCCCACCTGGCCACCCAATAGAAAAGCAACTACGTGCATTCCTCAGCCATCAGCTATACGGTAGCAATTGCATACGTTTGGATTGCTCTCCTGTAGGAACTCTGACGTCTATTACCCTAAAATTGCCCACTGGAAGTAAGGGACCCCAGTCGAGCCTTAACGCCCAAAAAAGCTCGACACCCCACCTTTCAACGAAGAGCTTGAGGAAAGCAAAACATTAATGCACCAAACGGGAATCGAACCCGTCTCTCCACCTTGGGAAGGTGAAATCATAACCACTAGACCATTGGTGCTAGACGAACTTATAGAGGGTTAAAATCTGGCATACAATATATAGTCTGAGCTTAGTCGATGTGCAGTCGACTGGGCGGTGACAAACGCAGTTTTCGGCTTGCTTTAGACAACCACAGCAACCAAGAAAGCCGGAACGCTTTCTGTCTGTCGATAACATCGTGGTCTACAAGTGGCCGAGGAACATGAACTGACTGTGTATCGTCTTGTCGTTGTGCACTTCAACCTTGCCACACTCCAAATCAAAGGCAAAAGATACCAGAGATGCAGAAGCACTTGCTGGAGACCGACAGTGTAATCCTCTGTACGTGGCTGAGCAAAACGGAGCCAGCGGTTGCGGGACCTGGAAGAGACGGTAGTTCGACGTATACTTGGGGGTTTGTGCAAATTTCGAAGGACTTGCGACGACGCGAAAAAAGAAAAGAAAGTCGGTGTTCCTCCCGACCGACACTCAGGGGCGCAGGGCTGTGGAAGATTGCACGATATGAGGGGTGGAAAGGATTCAATCCTGCAAGAGCAAAAGAGTCCTTCCGTAAGTATTTAAAGCACAGAGAATCTGCTTTGCTGTGCTTTTTTTTTTCCCCCAATAAGGGTCGGGTTGAGACTTCGCGTGCGGTGCTGAGTGGAAGGATTTGCGGAACTACTGCGTCATCGCCCAACACACATTTGCTGATTGGTTAAATTACCATATTAAGGACAGCGAACAACTTGATCTGGTGCATATTTAGCGACACAGTGTCGCAGACGTGGCTCTAGATCGCGCCTACTATATACTATACGTACAGGTGGGTGCTGCAATAGACGGCTAGTGCGAGCGCTCCTGAGAAGCATGTCTGCGTGGAGAGTTGAGGCATTCGTCCGGACAGAAACGTCCCGAAAGATGTATGCTAAATCTATCCGTACGAATGCTCCAACTCCCTATGGCTCAGCGTGGGCGCAATAGGATCAACCCTGTCAAAAAGATGTCGTATGGCTCTGCCACCAGACGCCTTTCCCAAGTCCTCCAGTGCAAGAATTCCTGAATACAAGCATTCCATCGAACAGACTGTATAAGCATATGAGAAGCGACATCTCGTCTTCCCTAAACTTTACAGTGTTCAGATGGCCACACGAAATAAACTTTCGCTCGCCACGTCATGAGACAAGCTCTCAGAATCCCGCGCAATTTACATGGGATGCAAATGTTCGTCCTGAAAGATATCTTTTGTTTCTCATAGCTACATGTGCATGCAAAAGAGTCCAGTGGTATGTACAATCGACATCCAGCCGCACCGCCGACGCACGGACCAAGCATGCTGGAGGGGTCTCGCGAGTGATCGTCATCCAAGCTCACGAACCAACCAACTATTCCTACCGCACCTCTCCACCACCACCTCCGCCGCCGCCGCAGCAACACCCCGCCCACCATGTCGTCCAAGATCGAGAAGACGATAGCGCGCCAGCAACAAAAGTCGGTGCCCCACCCCCACCACCGCCGCCACCACCGTCTCCCGTGCCCCCAGTTAACATCCAACCCGCCACGCGCGCACAGGATCGAAGAAGGCCAATTCTACGAAGCGCACCAGCAGCTGCGGGTCATCGGCACGCGCTACGTCAAGCAGCGCAACTGGGCGTCCGCGATCGACATCCTCGCGTCCGGGGCGCAGCTGCTGCTGCAAGCGGGCCAGGGCGGCAGCGGCGGCGACCTGTCCCTGTTCCTGCTCGAGGTGTACCACAAGGCCGAGACGAAGCCGGACGCGGGCTCGAAGGCCAAGCTACTGGGCTTGCTGAGGAGCTTCCCGCCGGACGAGCCGACGAAGAAGAGGTTTATCGGGGAGATGATTGGGTACGTTTGCGCTCTGGTGTTGGATGGCGGGTTTCCGGGGTGTGTCGCGGGGACCTGCGGGGCTGACGTGCGTGCAGATGGTCGGCCAAGTTTGGAGAGTACCCTGCTGGAGATCCGGAGCTGCACCACGTGGCGGGGACGGTGCTTGCGGAGGGTAGGTCTCCTTGGGAGCTGAGCGCGGGACGTGGCGGACGCTGACGACAGAGCGCAGATGGCGATGCGTACGACGCGGAACGGCACTTCATCCACGGCACGTGCGACTCACCCGAATACCTGGTCAAGCTGGAGTACGAGTGGTTCAGCGAGGATGATTCGCACATGGCGCCGCTGTACGCCGCGCGCGCTGTGCTGCCCTACCTGGTCGCCGGCAACATGCGCGCCGCCAACCAGTGCTTCCTCCAGTTCACGACGCGCCTCTCGCAGCAAAACACCTCCCTCGGCGTGCAGGACGTCAGCAGCTCGAGCCTCGACCTCCGCGTCTACCCTTCGCTTCCCCTCCTCAACCTCCTCGGCCTGCTGCTCCTCGCCGTCACCCGCGGCAGCGCGGACCTGTTCCGCATGCTCAAGAGCCATTACAAGACACACTTGGACGAGGTCCCCGGTTGGAACGACGCGCTGGATCAGATTGGCGAGATGTACTTCGGGATCAGAATTCCCAGCCAGAGCAATCCGCTCATGGACATGATGAGCAGCATGTTCATGGGCGGCGGCGGCGGCGCAGGACAGAAGCCCAAGTCCCGGCGAGTGGAAGCGCCAGCTCCCGCGCCTGGGCTGGACTAGATAACGCGACGAGCGTTGTATAAAAATGAAAACATCATGACCATGACATGAGGACTCTTCGAGGTGGCGGGTATCTCCAAGCAAAGTAGCAACAAATCCAATCGCCCCAAACTCCATGCACATGTGCCATGCGTTGCTGGTGAGCTACGACGGCAGCGGGTCGTCGCCCTCAAACATCCACTTGTCCTCGTCCAGCGACTCCACTTTAGCCTGAAGGCTGGCCTGCAGCGTTGCCTTGAGCTCTACGTCCCGTTAGAATCGACTTCCCCCAGGGACTGTCACCTACCATTCGGCTCGATATGCTGCTGGTGCTTCCGGTACGTCTCGATCAGCCGGCTCTCGACCTCTGCACCATCCCCACTTGTCAGCACCGCAACGCACCGACTACACCGCGTCCGGGCGCAGAACCCTCACCTCTCTCCTCCCGCGCGTCGTCCCGCGGCAGCGGCCCCACGTTGGGCATATCGAGCCGGTAGTTGCCCTCCTCGTCCCGCGCCACGATGTCCCGGTCTTCGGTCGCTTCGTCCGCCAGCTGCAGCGTCGTCGCGGAGGTGGCCGAGGTCGAGGATGGGCCGGTTGGGCGCCGGGAGAGGTTGCTGTTGAAGAGGTTGCGGCGCATGCCTGAGGCGGTGGTCGTGCGGTGGGGTGGCTGCGTGCGCGAGGACATGTTGGAGAGGAGTTGGAGTGAAGATGTGGCGGTGGTGAGATCAGCTATGAATTGGTGGGTGGATGGATGAGTGCTGCAAAGACGCGTGGCTAGAATCCTGTGTGGGCAGGTGGCGAAGATTGGAGATGCCAGCACTGGGAGCTGCTCGGGATGGGCGCGGCGGCGATACTGGACGGGCGGATGGAGAGAGCGGCGGCTGTGGTGGCCGCGGGCGCTGCATGGCAACCAGATGTTTATGTACATACAGACAGGGCGCTGCGCGGGGAGCGCGGCATTCTCCGGCGTCGAACCAATGACGTGGGGCGCGACGCCGCAAGGGTCCAGACCAATCCAATCCACGCGCGCCGAGCCGCGGCGAGCTTCCTTTCGACACAACCACCTGCACCAACGCTCGCGACAGCCAATTCACCGACATGGCGGGCGCAAATGGCGAAGGCTCGTCTCGAGCCGTCGTCCCTGCCCTAATGTTCCGCATCGACCCTCGCGACATCGCTGCGTTCATTGGCCACGGCCCCAAGAATATCCGCCGCCCAGAGGTAAGCGTGCTTGAACATTTCCAAAGCTGGACCGCAGAGTTTGCAGCTGATTCTCGGGACTGGTGCGCCGTGAAGGAGATTGCCGAGTTCTCCTACGATGAGGACCGCAACATCCACTTGGATGCACGTTCACTGGCATACTACTATCCGCCTCCCGTTGACCCGGACGGTCTACCTTTCTTGTACCTTGACCGCGGCGATGAGCTCTTCCGCAGGACCGACGACACCCTCGATGAGCACCTTGTCGGCCTTCTCACCGCCATCATGGACCTGGAGAAGAAGCAGAACGCCAAGCTTGACACCCACTTCATCTCCTTTCGTGGCATGATGACCAACGTAAGTGCTACAGATGTTAAACTCAGTCGTCTTGCAGGAATCTCAGCTAACTTTCATTGAAACAGCTGCTTACCATGGGGTTCTCCAGGATGGATGAATGGGTCATGAACGCAACTTTCTTCGATGTAAGTCAATCTCCAGCACTTTATGAAGTAGCTAATTTGCTTCGTTTGCACAGGGTACGGTGTAGGTACTTCCCTGTCTTCTCTTGTCATAAACTTGGCCCAGCAAGTTTGCAATGTGCCAGCACTGACACTCTCCAGCTTCATCGAAGAAGACAAGTCTGCGAAGGCGGCTGCCAACGAGAGGCGGAGGTCGCGAGACAAGGGAAAGGATCCGGCCTACTTCTACGGTAAATTGCTGCGAGACTCCCTTGCTCTTTAGCGGTGTTAAATCTTCAAAAGGCTTCAAGTTTGAGACACTCTTCACCATTCCGGACACCTGGGACAATGTCACTCGCGAGGAGATCGAGACCCGCGACTACAAGCCTGTCAGCAACTTCGCCCAGTACTGCTCGATCGTCAAGACTGGCGTTGGAAGCATGGGCATTGTGGTTGGCGGAGAAGTTGACTCAGGTATATTCGAGCATCTTCCGACGCACCATATCAGTTAAGCTGACCTGCGTCCCATAGTCTGGGATGACAAGGTCGAGGGCCGCAAGCACCAAAACTACGTGGAGCTCAAAACCAGGCTGTGCCGTAGCTTCTCCAACCAGACCGACAGGGAGAAGGAGAACTACGAGCGTAAGCAGATGAAGTATTGGGCTCAGTCTTACCTGATCGGTTGCCCGAAGATCATCGTAGGAAAGCGTAGCGTAGACGGCCTTCTGAAGTTGCCCGTGGAAGAGCTAAACACCATGGACATCCCTGGCGACGTTAGGAAGTCGACTGGCGCCTGGGATTCAGTGATTTGCGTACAGATGCTCGGCGCATTCCTTGAATGTAGGTCGAGCATGGCCAGCTGGCAATACAGAAGACTAACCACCAATAGGGCTCTACAACCAGCTGAAGGGCAAGCCTGGCGTCTGGCAGCTGGCCAAGATGCGCAACGAGATGGATGTTCACTTGATCCGTCGCAACGCAGAAGGAACGGCACAGATCCTCACGGACAAGTTCAAGCAGCACCGCTCCGACCTCGCTCGTGCCCGTCTGTCGGATGTCCTCGACAAATGACCGAGTCGCAGTGAATGATCGGGGAGAATGGGTGGCATCTGGGTCGGCGTTCAATGGCGGACACTGTGGCATTTGCACGGCGTAGAGGTATACCAAGCTGCACCCTACGACTCGCCTCCTGGCAGTCAATTCGGGATTTCGACATGTTCAAAGTCCAAGTGATTATGTGGATGTGGATATGACTACGGGCCGTCGAAGCATTCATCCGAATGCGGAAACGTCAAGCGCGAAGACGACCAAAATCATCCGGACCAACGCCTCAGCCCCCTCCGCGAAATTCTGTCAATCCGAATAAGACAGCACACTTTCGCGTAGAGAGAATCGATAGTTCGTCGTGTCGATCAACGCGTATTTCCGTTCCTCTTTTTATTTCTGCTGCAAAAGCGGCTGATGAGAAAACAGAAACCACAGTTGATGGCGATGGTCTCCAGCTTACGGCCGCAGACCCCGTATGTACCCAAAGCAAACGAAAAGAAAGACACGACAGCTGCGGGGTGCAACGGGAATGAGGAAGAGACAAGCGAACACGAGTGCGATGCGAGCGACTATCGAAATATGTCTATCATTATAGCTTCTTGCTGTGCTACCATTTTTTTCCCACTCGTCCGTCCATCCCCTCAATCCTTATTTTCGAGGGATCGTCAGCTGCGCTTTTTACGTACTTGTCCCTGGTCATCCGTCATCCCCTTTCTCTCTTCACTGCTAAGCGAGAAACCCCCCCGTTTTTTTCGGGCAAGCGAGAGACAACGAGAGACGCGTCTGTCGATCCGAATCCGCGTGTCTGCCTATAACACGGCTACTTCCGTTTATATCAATACTTTGCAAGGTCGAGCGGTTGTTGATCCGGCATTTGTCTATGTTTAGCATGAATGTTCTTGTTGCGGTGGGGCGACCGAGGCGTAGCGAGCGAGGGGGGAAGATGAAAATAGTAGCGTTAAGATGTACAAGTTGAGATTGCTACTATCGATAGCGGCGGATCTCGTTATTATACACGGATATAGCAGGAAGAGCCTCTTCGGATATTAGAGATCTCTGATTGGCGAGGGTGGGTACGGTCGAGAGAGCAATGGAACGGTGTCCCGCGTCCGTGGACGGGGCCGCTACGGCGAGGGCCTGCTCTCGCTACCTGGCGGATGGGAACAAGCCGCGGGGCCGACGGGAGGCCGGATGGTTGCATTGAGTCGAGGGATGCACAATGCGAGGTTGGGGAAGGTGGAGGGTTGGCCGGCGGTTGGTTGGTGGTCCTAAGGCGGGAAAGAGGCTCTCCGCGAGTCCCCGCGAGGACATGGCGTGGGTGGTGTGAGTGGCGACTTCAGGCAAGCAAAGGCAGGCAGACTTGTAGGCAGACAAGGAAAGGCGTGCAGTTCTCCGGACCGGCAAGGACCGAGAGGTTCGGAAGAGGTACCGTACGGGTATGGGATGTGCGGGTGTGGGAGGGAGTCTGGAAGAAGACGTGGAGGACACGGCGAAGAGGCGCCGACCAAAGGGCCGAAAATTGATGACGTACGCGCGTACTTTTTCTCTTACTCTTTTTTCTGTCGGCCTACTTGCTCTTTCTTGGTGTTGTAGGACAGATTCCGTTGCCGCGTCGTGGCTCTCGCCGATGATCGCATCGGTGGGGAGAGGGGCGCACGTTAGGCGAACTTACCCCCTTCGCCAGCTCTCGACACGATACGCGATTCATCAAGAGTGGGCGGGTAGGTTTGTGGATGTGACATTGTCTCCGCAAAGAGCAGGAGGACGTTCCTGTAGGATCGCCCGAGTGGCGGAGAGAAAGACGACGACGACGATGATGAGCCCAAAATAATGCCGCGCTCGAACAATGAGGCCGTTGGGTGCCCATTTGGGCAAGTGAGCACGCTATGGACGCTCGGACAAGGGGTTCGGGGGAAAGAGAACAGTGGCGGTCACGATGACTCACTTATCATGCCTTGCGGTAGTTGCATCCGCAGTACCAGCGACGACGCCCTTTTCTCGGGGGCGTCTTTTCCCACTTCCCCGGCGGTGAGGTGAGGGGGGCAGGCGTCTCCATAGAGTACGGAGAGCAGTTCCTGGTGCTCCATGCAGTTAGGTGAAGTGGCCGGTGTGCCTGCTGGAGCCATGCAAGATGCACCGAGTCGGCAATCCGCAACGCAACGGTGATGGACACGCCGCTCATCAATCAGCAGCAAGCAGCACACAGACCACCGATCTGGAGCGCGCCCGCTCAGCCGCTCAGGGTTGGACAGAGTCGACAGGGTCTATATGCAGCGTGTGTCAGTCAATCCTGCTGCTCAAGTCAGGTACCAAGGTGGCTCCAGCCTGCATGCATCCGCCCCACCGCAGTGCCCACATGCTGTACTCAGATCCACCGGCTTGACCAGGAGTAGGCACGCTGCGGCAGACGTGCTGGGTTGATGACGAAAATGCAGCAGCAAAGCAAGGCACAGAGCGCCGCGCAGAGCGGGCAAAGCAAGCAAAGCAAGCAAAGCAAGCAATGCAAGCAAGGCAAGCAAGGCAAGCAAAGCAAGCAAAGCAAGCAAAGCAAGCAAAGCAAGCAAAGCAAGCAAAGCAAATGAAACCAACGCAGATGCGAGGCAGGCAAATCACGCAGCATCCAGACGGCTCCAACGGCCGGCTCCACAATCGCACAGATGCAGTGAGACACATAGAGAGCGGAAAAAGCACGTGCAGCGAACACCGGCCTCTTCAATCCTTCTCGTTCCCCGTGCGCCTTCTGCGCTGTTGCTTTGCGCATTTTGCATTGATGGCACAGACGCTAATGCAAGGTACGCAAGCAACGCCCATGTCTAGATGGAGAACGATGCGATGGGTCCCACTCGCCGTTCGTCCCTCTCTGCCCAGAAGGAGCAGCAAGCACCACATGCCAAGCGCCCGCCAGCTGCGTATCCTACTCAGCGCCCTTGCCCACCTCTGCCAGCATGCCAACCCACGGCACACACTAACACCAGACACACGGGCCAGCTCACTGCTCCACGGGACTGGACTGGACCCTGTTCGAACGGGTGAACGGCGGGCAGCGGCGGCGAACGGCGACGGGACGAGCGAAGCAAGTCGCAAAGTGGCGCTGAGACCAACCCTGCGCGCAACGCACAAGAGCAAGCAAGCGCAGCCGCAACACCGCAAGTAGTGGCGCGGCGCGCGGATCACAGGTCGCAGTGTCGTCAGGCTCATCCCTCCAGGTCCACCCCGGTCCCTTGCCCGTCCGCGCCTGCTTTTGCGCAGCAGGAGGCGCGCGCAAGTGCAAGTTGCTTGCTGACGAGCGGGCGGCGCGCATGAAAGATCGTCGTACTCGGCCGGGCGCCGCGCTCCCACACACGCTACCGGACGACCTGACGACCGTCTCCGCTGGTGGCCGCCGCCGGCCGAACGTGCGGACGCCCGTCTGTACGCCTATGCAAGGAACCGCGAGCGCAGAGCGGTACCGACGGCTGCTAGCGCGAGGCGTATTCTACTTTGATGTGTTGTCGTGAACTACGTCTGTGTGCCAGCCAGCCACTTCCCCGAAACCTATCTACCCACCTCGGCCTGGACTCACGATGCGTCGCTGGTGGCTCGCTCATGGCTCCGCGTGCCGGCCGGCGTCGTAGCCGTAGCCGTCCCGTCGGCGGCCTCGCGTGCTCGTGCTCGCGCCTTGTGTCAGCAGCAATCATCCCTCTGCCGGCGCCCGGAAGCTCGAGCGTGCCGTCGGCTGGGTCTTTGCGGCGGACACGGACGAGAGCGAGCGTGAGGATCAGGAGGAGCGGCGGCCAAGGCAGCCGGCTACCCCGTATGGAGGAAGCCACCGTAGCGAGGTCGACGACGACGGCGAACGACACCTCGTCTCTTTCGAATTGCGGTCGCCGAAAGCAGCAATAGAATCGAGAGACATCTGGCGAGTCAAGCCTGTGCACGGCGTCATCGTCACCTTCCCTTTCTCTCCTCGTTCTGCTCCGGGGAACGTCAAACGCCGCAGACGCAAGCCCAGGAGCCGCACCGACGTGCAGCGAACGCCATCGACCCACAGCTGTTCATCGTGGTGGGCTTCATCAAATCCCCTCTCACCCCCGACAGGTGGCTCGAGCGGCCAGATGGCAAGCGTCATTTCCAGGGTGTCCTCTCACCGTTAAGGTTCTTCCACGGACTTCTCGATCGTGGCAGGGGGGACCTTCCCCGAAGGTCCCTAGACCCTTCAACAACTCGATCCTCTACTATCGCCCCAAAAGCTGACTGTGGCGACGGCGGCGGCGGCGGCAGAGGCAATATCGAGCTGAGCGCCGGCGCTTCGAGGCATCTGTCTTACTTTTTGGCCGTTCTGTGGCTCTCGCCGGACGGTTTGACTAATTCGTTTTCCTCTCTGTGGAGCGCTCAGAGCAGCGCTTTGATGAACGGTGTAGTACGCATGTGTAGATGGTTGCATGTCTTGTGCCTAGCACCAAGAGACCTCGCCACCGCCTTGCCGTTTGGGAAGATGCACAGAACGCACGCTGCACGTCAAGCAGGCATCTGGGCTGCAAGAAGCAACGAGCACGCTCGATCCGGCAGCGGTTCGTCGGCGGGCAGCGGCTTCACCAGCGCCGTCAACGGACGCAGGTCACACAAGAACTGTTGCGGGCTGCCGGCGCGGCGCAGAACAAAAGCACTGCCTGGGTCCGCCGCTTCGGGACATGTCGTTGGAAATTGCTCCTGCACGAGGTTTCGGTCAGCATGCCATGGCTGGGGGGCCGGTCTCTCCACGGCCGTGCCTGGCGGGGCGGCGCGTGCGCGTGCAGAAAGAAGGGCGCGGGTCTCGATCGCGCGTGGGTGGAGCCCTGAAATTGGCCTGGAGTGCAACGCCCGACGGGCGTATATTGCGAAAGAGGGAACCCCCCTCATGGGGAGCCGGGGACACTCGCGTGGGCTAACCCCGCAGGCAGGGCGCTGGGCGCGTTCGTCGCTGGCTGCCGGCCGGCAGGCTCGCTGGGCTGGTGGAAGGCATGTGGAAGCTGCAAAAAAGCGCAGGCGAGCCCGGGCAGCTCTTAATATGAAACTGTAGCTTGCGCGTGATACGAGGATGGCGCTGGCCGCTCTGTGATCTGACGCAGGCGGGGTGCGGATCTCTCGTTCATCAAACTCGCGCTTCCGCGCACCGTCCGGCCTGGCCCCGGCCCTGGCCCTGGCCGCTCAACCGGGCTAGGCCGACTCGTGCGCGCAGTTGCACACTGATCGTCGCATCATGAGATACTTTGGGCGACTTGGGCGCGGGCAGAGCTGAGCGCGCGCGCGCGCCCACATGTCCCCAGGACTGCCGCCGGCCAGCGCGCGCGGTCGGGCGTACCGTGGTGTGTCTTCGGTGATTGGGCGTGGAGCCCGTTGGGGCCCGTTGGGGGATCGGCGGCGCGCGGCAGCAGAAGTGGTGGCCGGCCGGACGCGATCGCGATGCTCGTGGGCGCGCGAGATACCTTCCGTGTCAGCGGCACGACACATCGCATGGTGTTGGGCGGAGCGCAGCGGCGCGGCAGTTGGCAGCGCGCGGGATGAACCTCCTTCGAAGTCGCCCGCTGATCGAGCGCGCGCGGGCCCCAGGGGACTTCTTCCCGCCGCGCGCACCCGAACCCGATGCCAGGCCTGTCTTTCTGCACGCGCCGCCGGCCAGTGAGCGTCGCCGATGCGCTCGTCGCAGCGTCCATCTGTAACTGCGGATCTTCTGCCCTATGGGGAGCAGCCCGCCCTTCCAGCCTTTGCGCGCTTCCTCGTGCTGATGCCTCAGGAAGCGAGGCCGCTGTGGCCGTTTCAGCCCGCAACCTACTTCTCGACTGGGCTGCTGGCGCGCCCGGAAATGGTGGTTTGCCCGGCCGCGCACATGGCATTTGTGCCGGACTTGTCAAGACCTGATTAGTCCTGCGGAATCGAGCCTGGCCTCGCGCCCACGAGCCACTGCCTCATGTGTGATCGGCCCGGAGGCTGGAGCCGCTCGTGGTGTGCTGCCTTCAAACCTCACCGCGCGCTCGGCTGCCCTGGCCAAGGTCGTTATGCAGCGGAATGGCCAGCCGCGCTCGAGGTCCGTCCACTGGCTTTCTAGGGACGAGCCGGCCAATGCGAATCATGATCGGCCTCATGGATGCGCCCAGCGGCGAGTCCAATCACCGAGCCAGCGCCAGATGCGCGAAAAGGTGTGGCCAGCGCGCCTGCAACCTCCCACCTTCGCGCAGCGTGCCTTGGCACGACTACAGGCCGACAGCGCTTGACCGATCACGGGAGCGCGCGCATTGGACGGGGCGACTCAGTGCGGTCTGCGATTGACGCCCATGGGCTGGGCGTGCCAGCTGGCCGGCAGTCTTCTTCTTTCTTGTGTCCCCGTCAGACAATGTCTTGGGTAAGCGCGTGGAGCCTCACGGTTCACGGTCCCGGCGCGCTGACTCGCTGCGTCCGTCGGGGAAGCAGGCTCGTGGGGAGACGAATATCATGGCCTGATGGCGGTTGCTGCCCCTGGTTGGACGGGCGAACGTGCAGGCTGCACGGGGCGGAACGGCGGTGACTGACGGGGGTGAAGCGCAGCGATCGCGCAGCGCGAGGCAGATGACAGATGCACTGGGCACTACTAACGTAGCCGCGGTTGCGTTATTGGGGTGGCTGGCTCGGTGGTGGTGATTGACAGCTTACGGGCAGCTCCCGCGGCCAAGGGCAGGCTGCGTTTCAGAGAGGGAGATCAAACGGCCGGAGGTGCTGCGCTGCTGCTGCTGCCATTGCCATTGTTCCTGCGTCGACGGCCTGCATGGCCCGCTCGATTCAGCGGGCGCCGGCCAGCCACACCTACATCACCACCGCGCCCGCGGGGAGTCGCTGCCAGCATGCAAGGGGACGGAGTCGGTGACGGGCAGGCCCCAGCGCCGTCAGTGCTGGCGGGCGAGGTGGGCGGCGTGGGCGGCGTGGGCGGCGTGGGCGGCGTGGACGGCGCTGGAGGAGGTGAATTTGCCGACGCCGACGCCCCCCTCTGCGCGTGTCCGTAGTATAGAGAGAGCCATGACTTGCCCTCGCCAGGCGCGCAATACGTGCCGGCGATATTGTTGCTGGCCGGAGTCTGCCCTGAGTCTGTGTAGGGACCAGACGGCGACGGGAGACGGCCTGGCTGCGTGATCAGTCTGGCGGCGGGTCCGGCACGTCGCCCGCGCCCATCCTGCCTGCTGAGCGATCCTGATCCTGGCGGCGCCGGAGCCGATACGGTGCAGTGCGGTCACAGTGCTGGCCTGGCGGGCAAGGCATCAGGCTTTCCGCTTTCTGCTCGCGTGCAGCGCCAGAGCGCTAAGCGGGCGCGGGCAGACCCCCCGCCGGCCTGGGTCGCCATGCGCGCAGACTATCGAGAAATAATGCCAGCTGCTAGAGCGGCTGCTATAGCGGCGCGCGCGTGGTGTCGCTTGCGCGCGGCCGGCGTGGGACTGCGCGACTGCGCTCTGGGGCCGCGACGTCAGGCTGGCCGCTCGCCGGCGCAGAGGGCGCGAGTAAGACGCCATTCCGCGGCCGCCACCTCCATTCCAGCCGGCCAGCAGCGCTGCTCCGCGCTTGCGATCGCTATTCGACGGCGGGCCAGCCACTCGCAGGGGCCTCGCAGCGACCGGGATCTGGCGGCGCGCGCTCGGCGACGGAGGCCTGCGTGGCTAGGTACAGCGATAAAAATACCCGCGCTGTCGCAGCTAGCTGTGCTAATCTCCTGAAACGCAGCGCTGACACACCTAAAGCCCTCGCTCCCCCCTCGACTGCTGTTTCGCGTGCGAACCCTACCATCACGCTCCCGCCTCAAGTTCACCCTCCCACCGCACTCGAGACTGCGCTTTCCACGCCCGAGGCAGGCCCTCGATTCAGTTTCTGTTCATTAACATATCTCAAACATCGCTCGCCGATTTCCTTCGCTTGCTTTGCTTCGTCTTGCGCTTCACCTCACGTCGTTCTGAGTGCTCCGCGAGCCATCAGCCGTCGCAACAAAGTCGCCGCGCATCCCCCGTCAATTTGCCCCGACGTCCCATCGCTATCGTCCGACCGGCCCACGACACAAACAGGTGGACAGCATGTACTCCACCGGCCACGCCGCCATGCCGCCTCCTGGCCAGGCAAGACAGGTCGCCCCCGAGACCTTTCTCCTCGACCAGGACGCGCAACAGAGCCTGCCGCCAGACGCTGTTGTCGCATTGCAGCAAGTAGATAATCGTACGCCCCGCGTTTCCAATCGCGCCGCATGAACATCGCTGACCCCATATCCAGTCAAGTACTTTCTCATCTCTGCACCGGTAGACTGGCAGCCCGACCAGTACATTCGCCGCTTCCTGCTCCCCACCGGCGAATACGTTTCCTGTGTACTATGGTATGCACACAGCCCAATTGCGCCGCCCGCCGCGCATTGCTAACGCGCCGCCAGGAACAACCTCTTCCACATCTCCGGCACCGACATCGTGCGATGCCTTTCCTTCAGATTCCAGGCCTTTGGCCGTCCCGTCAAGAACTCCAAGAAGTTCGAGGAGGGCATTTTCTCCGATCTGCGCAACCTGAAGTCTGGCACTGATGCGTCGCTCGAGGAGCCCAAGAGCGCATTCCTCGACTTTCTCTACAAGAACAACTGCATCCGAACGCAGAAGAAGCAGAAGGTTTTCTACTGGTACAGCGTGCCGCACGACCGCCTCTTCCTCGATGCTCTGGAGCGCGATCTCAAGAGGGAAAAGATGGGCCAGGAGGCCACCACCGTTGCCGTTGCTGAGCCTGCGCTGTCTTTTGAGTTTGACTCCTCGCAGTCGCTTTTCGAGCAGCTAACCAAGGCGCAACAAACAAACTCGTCCTCTTTCAACACCAGCATCCAGACGTACTCGCAGTCGACCTCGCCCGTCATGCGCGCCATGGACTCAATGCCCCCGCCTCAGATGATTCCTCAGTCGATGCCCCCGACTGTGCCCGAGGAGCCTCTCCACCAGATGAACGGCTTCCACCACCAGCAGATGACTATGGCTCCGCCCACGAACGACATGCATGCCGTTGCGAAGAGCCGCGAGAGGGAGTACACGCCGATCCCGTACGACCGCAACGGCATTCCGTTGTCGCAGGTGCATCAGAGGCACAGCTCCATGCCCGCGTACATGGAGTACTCGCCCGCGCCGTCGTTCGTTTCGTCGCATTACGAGGACTATAGCACTCGTGGTATGTCGTTCGAGCCCATCACGCCTCCCCAGCACTCCATTGGGTTGGGCGCTGAGCCTGCATACATC
This sequence comes from Neofusicoccum laricinum, assembly GCA_029906385.1. NCBI lineage: Eukaryota > Fungi > Ascomycota > Dothideomycetes > Botryosphaeriales > Botryosphaeriaceae > Neofusicoccum > Neofusicoccum laricinum. The sequence goes on from CP123726.1 coordinate 416,446, forward strand.
GCGAACGAAGACACTGGCCTCTACACCGCAATTCCTGACGTTGGCCTCTCGGCCAACTTCAACCCGCTCATGCAGCTGCCTCCGTCGAACATCGCCGCGCCGCAGTACGGCCAGCGTCCATTCGCTCCCGGAAACGTCTACTCCGTCATCGAGGGCTCGCCGACGTACAAGCAGAGGAGGAGGAGGTCTTCGATGTCGATTGGTGGCGGCATTGCGGCGGTCAACGCAGCGAACGCAGCCAACCCGCACGCTGTTCACAGGCCGAGCGATCTCCGCAGGTCTGTCTCGAGCTCCGTGGTGCCTGTGACGGAGGCTGCGGATGAGGGTGGCCATGACTCACCCCAGAGCCTCCACAACGGCTACACGAGTGTCCAGCAAAAGCCCGAGGTCGCTGACGTGTCGAGGCACTGCACGCCGCTGGCTACCGTTGAGGGCAGCCCCAACCAGCAAGCCACTCAGATGCTGCCGCAGGATCACTTCTCCGGCCTGAATGGCGACTTTTCCGACCAGTCCCTCGCCCACAGCGCTGTCGTCAGGCAAGCGCCCGGCGTCTTCCGCAGGGCCCGCAGCGCCACGATGATGGAGCTTGGACCGTACCCGCAGAAGTCTCACTCCTGCCCGATTCCCACTTGCGGACGCCTGTTCAAGAGGTTAGAGCACCTCAAGAGGTAAGCGCCCACGGATCTGCAGTTTCATGTTCAGCGTGTGATTAACTCGGCGCTTAGGCACGTGCGCACGCACACTCAGGAACGCCCATACGTCTGCCCTCTGTGCAACAAGGCTTTCTCTCGCTCCGACAACCTGGCCCAGTAAGTTTTCCAAGCGAGGCTGCTAATTTTGGCTCAACGCTGACCATGGCCCCCACAGGCACCGCCGCACGCACGAGCCCCGTCAGGAGGGAGACCCAATCGTCAACTACAGCGAGGAGGAGGAGGACCAGGACGAGGGTCTCGGCTCCTTGGAAGAGGAGAGCCCCGAGGCTGCGCACGAGTACATGCCGTCCAACCTTTCCGTGGGAACGTCGCTGGCAGATCTGCCGAACCCGATGGCCACCGTGACGTCCATGGGCCAGACGCATCAACTGCTCGCTGCTAGCAACTTCTAAGTTCAGTCAGAAAGAGCATTGCATCGCGGCTGGTTCCGGCGTTCACTCTCCTTTTGTCGTGCTTTTTAATCGCATATTAGACTACGTTCGGTTGGTTTTTCCGGCTTCTGCATCGAAAGAGGTTCATATGCAGCATTTGCTGGAGGGGGCTGGGTGTTCTTGGGAATGGTCCGGCCCGGCGAGGCCGGAGGTCGCACGAGGAAGTCCCAGTAGGCCTGCTCATGACGCCATGACATTTTTATCCCACTTTGTTTTTCTTTTTCTCTGCACACAGACAGTCCTTTCCGGCATCAGCGTCTGCGCGCGACTTCGACTTTTTCTTCGCGTTCGATTTCTTCAAACTTCGTGTCAAATCCTTCTTGCTTTTTTGCCTTCGGCAGTTTGGAGTGGCAAAAATTTGGCGCAAAGTTCTTCAGGGCGCGGTGGATGGGTCGTGGTTCAGGTCGCGAGTATCTAGAGCGCTGTCTGTCTGTTTTTGTTTTCGACCCTCCCCCTCTTGTTCGTTTTCATTTCTCCTTTCCATGGTTCTTGCGAAAGGGTTTGTGGTTTTCTATCTTGTTGCGCGATTCCTTTGGGTGGAGATCTGCTATGGAGCTAGGATTGGGCTGTCTAGGGATATCGAGCGCGCCAGAGAGCTTCGCACGGAGACAGAGGGGTGGGGGGCTGCGTTTCCGCTGCATGGTTGTAGCGCGTCTGTCTATGGTTAGGGATTATGTATCATAGCTACCGAAAGCTATATCTCATTTCTTATTCAATGAGCAAGTACAAAAAAAAGAATGTCAACAATATTGGACTACTTCTATTCCCGTGATATGTCTACTAAACCCGAGCTTTCAAGTCGATCTTACCCTGGTGCGGGAAGAAGTAGGCGAGCTTTTGAAGCGAGATGGGTGACAACCCCCAGCTACCGTTGGCCGCCGTGGCCCAGATGCCTGGGACTGGGACGATCAGCAGTGCGGGAAGCTGACTTTTTCACTTTCCTCTCTTCTTTTCTTTTCCTCAACGGCTGCGCCCACACGGATTAGTCCACACCTATTACTTGATTTTTTTCCTTTTCCCTCCTGCTAAGCCACACTAACTATCTGTAATGTGTGTGATCGGCAACCAACTTTCAACATCAGTCGGGCATGGGCGATTGACAAGATAAGATCATATACGTAATGGAATAACCCCTCTCCTTCGCTCCTCGGCAATTGAAAGAAAAGTATAAAAAAGCGGAAATACGCTTAAATTGTGCCGACAAATTGCGAGGCGGCAGATATATTTAGGAGTCTTCTCCGCGAATGTGGTGTGTGTGGGAGGCGAAAAAGCTTGGAGGTGGAGGTGGAGGTGGAGGAAGGAAGCCGATAGCTCACATTCAATAATGAAAAGGGTGTACATTCCCGAAGATACGGGCCGGTTGTTCGGTTGCGTGGAGGGAGTGGCAAGGAAGGTTGGGGAGCGGAGCCGGCGGCTTTGTGACAGATGTGCGAGAAACCTTACTTTGGCTCTCTCTCTCTCTCTCTCTCTCTCTCTCTCGCAGAGGAGAGAGGCGGTGCAGGTAGGACTGGGCGAGCTGGCTGCTGGACGCAACCAATTGGGCCGTCAGGACACGTACTACGCGTCAGTGATGGACAGGCACTGGACTGACTCCGGGCGGAAGGGCGAGCGCGAGGGAATGTAACAGGGATACGTCTCCGGTGTTCTGGCGTCCGGCTTCCAGCGCGAGGGAACTTCCCTCGGGCCAAGAGAGAGAGAGAACAGCCACAGTCGTCGGGGGGTCTTCGGACGCGGGCGCTTTTTTTTTTTTTTTTTTGCTTTCTCATCTTGGGGCGGTTCCTTGCCAGGATTGACGAAAGGTAGAAGGAGTGGCAGATGGTGAAACCGCTGCCACGGCCGCCGCCCTGTGCGAACGGCGCGGTTTCACCAACGGACGGGTCACGGACCGGGGGGAGAGGGGGGCCAGCCCGCGTGCGTGCGTGCGTGCTGGCTGCGCCTTTGGGCTCGAGGGCAGGGACCGAGGACCCTGGCCGCGGATCTCTTCGTCGACTGGGCGTGGCTCGGATGCGGAAGACGATGCGCGCGTCCGGCCGGCCTGTTGCTGTGCTGTGCGCCTTGTGGCGTAGGCAGGCTCAAGCTGCTGCATCCCCGCGCTGGGCGCTGGGCGCTGGGCGACGGGCGATGTGAGGACGCGTACGTGCTCACGGCCGGCCGGCAGGCAGGGCGATGACACTGCGCGCTGGGCGCTATGGCTGGCGGGGCGCCGTCTGGACGGTCGAGATGCGGGACGTGATGGGTGCGTTGGGCGCGTCTGACTGGACGGGGCGCGCGTATTGCAGGATTGGCCAATCTGCGCGCCCGCGGCGGGCAGAGACGCTTCACTGGACGGCGCGCAAGATTACGGCTTACATATTCTATCCTTGGTGGCCAGGCCAAAATCAGGTTCTAGATGGACGGCCTTGCCCGAGGGAGATCAGCAAAGCATATGAAAGGAGAGGGCGGTTGGTGATTTGCCGGCTACACGATCAACCGGACGGGAGCGCGGCTGGCCAAGAAGACCCTGCTGATCTTTGATGCGCGAGGCGATGCCGGAAGTGGTGTGTTCTTTTGAAGCTTCTCGAACAGAGCGAGACGGCAGGGTCCCCGACACCTGAGGCTGGGAAACCTGCGTGCTGGGCTGTGGCTTGTGGCTGTCGGCCTCCACCACGCGACAGGCTCGTGGCCGGCGGTTTGGGATTGAAGCCGGAACGCAGGTCAACCGGGAAATCGGTGGTGGAGAAGCCAAAGGTACGAGCGAGAAGGCAAAATCGGAGTCGGAGTGGTCCGAGAGCCACGCCACATCTACCTATATCTGAGCCTACTTGCTGCGGGCGTTTCGAGACGCGATTAGAGGCCGAAGCAAAGGAGAAAAAAATACCGCAGTGATGAACCTGGTGGGAGCCGCGGTATAAGGTTCAGGTAGTGGTAGACGGCTGGACCCGTCGGCTGCGTGGATCCGAAACAGTGAGCGTACGGGACGGTGGTGGACCCGAACCTGTGTTGTGTATCACCAGCGGATGCCACACCCAGACTCGAGTGCTTAGGCACGATCTCTGCGAGCGAACGGAGCAGCGGACGCCGAAGGACGGATGGCGCGTCGTCTGTGTACGCCCTCGCGCCCTTCCCTCCGGTCTCCACATCCGCTGGTCAACCATCAGTCCTGTCGGGTTTTACGGCCTCGATTCACGGCTTCGACGAGGCCCGGCATGAATGAGCCCGGAGATGAAGAGCCCGCGCGGGCAGGGCCTGCTGGAGTGCGCTCCGGTCCGCTGGAGCTAAGTATTGCGTGGCTTCCTCGATGCTCAAGCACCAGAGCGGGCGACTTCCAGATGCGGCCACTGCTGTGAGGCTCTCCGACACATGGACAAGACGCGCCGTCCGCTCCTTATCCGCCGCTATCACTTGGCAGCGTGGGCCTTCTTTTTAAGCTTACCGGCACCTTTGTCGAGACGTGAGAGCGCTGCTCGGGGCTGTCTGTCCACGGGCTGTCGGCGCGCGGGTGGAAAAGCAGTTGTTCCTGGGCCCCACATCACATCCACATCCACCTGCGCGCCGCCAATCCGCACTGCGCCTGCGGCTCATCAGCGGCGCAATTGCAATGGCATTTCAAGGCCCCGGCGCACTGTCCAGCCATCCTGTCACTCTCGGCTGTTTGGAAGCGCCAGGTCCTTCGTCCACATCGTTCACGGCCAGGAGCACTCTCCCGCCTACACGTGTACCTGCCGCGCCTTCAAACGTTGATCTTCGACCTGCGCACGACTTGCCTGATGACGTGGAATTGCGCGCCTTCCCTAACTCATCTTTCCGCCGCCGATCAAGCAGGCCGTCGTGTTCTCTGTATACCTCCGACGCGCCAAGCAGCATCGTTCGTTGGTGTTCGTGCTCCCCGGTCCTGTCCCTGAATCGTGTGCGGGACATGCTCCGCTCGTTCCCCGTGGGTACTGAGCCGCCAATCGGCGTGAACACCGCGAGCCAGGAGGAGACCTTCTGCGCTGCATGCTACGTACTCCTACGTCACTCCGGACAACCTGCGGTGTCGGTCAACCATCTGTGGAGGTGACTTCTTGGCCGCGCCACAACATTTCTAGAAGCCTTCTTCGGGACGCCCTAAGGAGATCCCTGGGCGCCGTGTTGGGGATGCGCGCCAACCTCAATCTACCGGATAGCAGCGGCAACACAACGAGACGTCTGCAGTCCTGGCTATCGTATCCGGTCTTGAGGGGCTCGCTTCCTTTCCTCTGGTAGACGGGGTGTTTACAGTACGGTCTTTTACTTGCTAGAGTAGTCATTCGTCTGCATCTCATCAATTGCGAGTCTGAATCATGACTATTTCGGCTCTCCTACACACCAAGTCATCATTCGCAGAGATATCCCTATAGCTAATTTCTTCTACCAATCAGAATGGAGGCCTGGAGTCTAGGCCTATACTGTCGTTACACCCAGCTCAGGCCCTCAGGCCGCCTACTCATCTTCATCACCGCTTTCGTATCCACACCTTGGCTCGCTCAGTCTGAGGACAGGTTTACGAATGGCCCCACGGTAGATATCCACCTTCCCATGGGAGAGAAGATGATAAATAACCACACCTACCACGAACAGAGAATCAAAACGCTCCAACCTCTTTACCCACCTAGCACTTCTCCGCTTTCTTCATGACATAAGAACCGCATCCTTCGGGCAAACAAACAGCAAAAAAACGAAGTTCACCGCCGCCATCTCCCTCGCTCTCGCCGCTCTCTCCTCCACTGTCGCCGCCGTCTCCATTTGCAACGACGGAGGCTCCGGCATCAAGGTCTGCTGCGCCGAGAGTGGATCATGCCCTGCCAACTGGTTCGCCGAGACTGGTTTCTCCGACTGCCAGGGCTACGCGGCGTGCTAGATGCCTTTCGTCTAATCTCTTGAGTATGGTTCAGATTGTGAGTTGGCTTGGTTCTGGTCGCACAGAGAGGGCGTTGCTGACTCTTGTAGATGATATGGACGGGGTCGAAGATGTTGTTACGGTCTTCTCCTTGAGTTCGGTTGTTAGGGAGAAATCGACGATTGAAATGTGTAGATAAAGCAGACTTGATGGTTGTCAATATAAGATATCTCGATTGGAAGTTTTACTCTCACAGCTCCCTCCTCCCTCGTTACGTTGAAACCCTTTCCAATGGGACTATTAGCGTATCCGTACACCTCGATATCGGTCTCAACCGTGGGAGAAACCCTCCTCTCGTTCTCGTTCACCCACCCCTGAAGACATCAAACGCCCATCCACTCAACCCGCCGATGCCGGTGCACGTATTACCCTTCTCTCTTCGCGACCGCTTTATCCTCACAACTTAGCTGCATCGCCTCCGCCTTTCCGAATCAACTTCCCACGCACACATTTTCATGGGTAGTTGAAGTACCCATCCTCTTTGGTTTGACATCCATGCTACTGCATACTTGTGTCTGTAATAAATTTGTATTCTTCGCATATGGGCTGTCGAACCATTCATTCAGTAGCTCACGGACTGAAAGCGCAGCTCAGCTCGAACACGTCAATCCTGGCCCTCCACGGCCATGCCCCAACTTTGTCCAGCCGACAAACCAACAGGTCCGATGCCCTTCCGAAACGCTCTGGCGTGGGAAAACGTTGCGGTGACCCGGCTGGGTAACGCTATGTGGCATTGGCTTGTGGAGGTGTTGCAAAAAAAAACCTTGTTGAGGCTGCGGTGATGCGCATGGGAGTGGCGGCACAGAAGCGGAGACCGTGGTCGTCTCTGAGGAACTGCTCGGCCTTTGTCTCCAACTGGACGGGAGAAAAGAACACGAATAGCTGCTGTTTAGAGCGGCAAAAAAGGTAACTGCGTTTGTCTGGTAACGAGCCTGACCCTCACCGAAGCTGTGAGAGTGCCGGCGTCGGACCCGCTGTGCAGGCTGGAGCGGCTGATCTTAGGGACTGTGCCCTGAAAATGGCCGCTCTGAACAACGATGTGTTTTTCCACTGCACTATCAACGCTGTGTTATCTGTTGAGAGTTGAGCGCGGAAGGATGGAATGATTAGGGGCAAGTAGAGCAAGGCGGGGAGGACAAAATGGTGAAATTTTTTGTACCCGGACACCTGGGTGAGATCTGATTGGAGTTATATACGCTAGTGGAGAAGCGTTGCGAGTGGACGCAGCTGGGGATGGAGAGAAGGTAGTGGTGTGTCTTCGTGATGTGAGAGCCTTCGTGTTGCTGGTTTGAGGGGGGCGAAGAAGGGAAAGACGAGGAACTCAGAATCGAATGAAAAGGGAGATGCGCCCACGACAGTGGACTTGGCAGGTGAACAGATTGTTGAACGATGTTGAACAGTCTAGAACAATCAGGCTTCACTCTCTTTGGCACAGTAAGCATTCAAACAGTTTAACGCTTGGCATCCAAGAAGATCAATTGGTAGCGAAAGCCCCATGAACTCCCCAATATCTTTTTAGCCCTTAAATTGAAGATGGTATATGCCGAAAACGCAATGAAAGACATCTAGGTAGGATTCGGAATCATCTGTCTAGAGATGCTGAACCTTTCCTCTTCCCCTGTATTACTTGATAGAGAAGGGTCCTTCACTGTCTTATGAGTTGAGAAGAGAGTGACTTCATCAATCCTTACCTTGTCCAACCCGGAATCAAACTCCAAAAGTGAGCCGTAACCTACCTTTTCCCGTCATAACTCTTGATATTCCACGCATATACGTACCCATGATCTACCTCAATCCTTCAAGTCCAACTCCTTGTTCCTCGGCAGCCTCGTCTCACCTTCGACGTACGGCAATCCCGCCTCCTCACGGGCCATGTCGTTGATCCACTTCGAATCCGGCAACAGCTTTTTGCCCTGAGCTAGGCTGTCTACCATGTACAGCCAAGCCAACGCATTGCCAACAGTGCTGACCTCATCGCTGACATGGCTGGCTGCGTAGTTCGACATCTCCTGGTGCAGCTCCCGGTTCGAGAAAAGCTCATAGAGGTGCTTTGCCACGGCCTTGTAGTCCGAAGGCTCGACCAAGAAGCCGGACTTCTTGTCCTCAACCTGCAAGGGGATGCCGCCGGCCTTGGTGGCGATGATCGGAATGCCCTTGTGGACAGCCTCGGAGACCTTGACTTCGAAGCCTTCGCGAGTAGAAAGCTGCAGAGCAACCTTGGCATTTGACATGAGGGCGTTGAGCTGTTGATCGCTTGGGCCGAGACGCATCACAACGATGTCGTCTGAGATGTCGCTATACTTCTCCTCAAGGAGTGAAAGAGTCTGGTCGAGGATCATTGACCCATCGGGATCATCGACTGCACCATGACCAGCGATAACCAGCTGTGGTGTCTTCTCGCGTGGCAAGTCTCCCATGTACTTTCGGCGGAGCTCAGCATATGACGCAAGGACATCCGGAATTCCCTTCGCAGGGTCAAAGCGTGCAATTTGGACGATGTACTGGCGGTTCGGGAAGTCCAACTGGTTCACACGTTGCCGGAAAGCCTCGGTGCTAAGCTCGTGGAAGTAGTACTCGGTGACGAACTGGTTCATATCCTTGTTGAGGCCGTCAAGCCAATCCGTGGTAGCAGGCAGGTAGCCAACCTTCTTGAAGTCAACGCAACTGGGGACGAAGTCCCGGACAGGATGGCTGATGAAGAGGTCTGCGTGCTTGACGTGGTTCCAGACCCAGTCCCAGACCTCCGAAGTTGGTGTTCCGGTTTTGTCCGCAAGATCCGAGCGGACCTGGATATGGCTCCGAAAGATGATTGGGCGATCAGGGTCTGCCTTCTTGGAGATCTCGACCAAAGCAGGCATCTGGGGGTCATCCACAATAATAACATCAGCTCCGCCTTTGGAACGCGGCGCAAGAGGACCTCCAGCTGGCAGCCAGAAACGGTCTGCATTCCCATGGCACCATTCGTCCAGAGTCTCCTTCATCTCGTCTGTGAGACGCTCATCTGGGTGTGCAACTCCTTGGAGAATGTTGTGATTGGTTTTCGTGATACGGAAGACCTCAGGCTTTGGCTTCGGCACGTACCAACGAACATCAACTCCGACAAGGTGGAAGAAGCGGATGAGGGCGTGACGCATGAGCGCAACCCCTCCGCCTTGGGGCGTGCTGTTGAAGAAGGCAATCTTGGTCTGGTTCCTCTTGATGGAGTTCACATACTTCATGGTGGCATTCCAGGTGCGTTGGCCAACGGTATCCGGATACTGTTCCAGACGAGTGATCTGAGCGTGGCCTCTGGAGTCAACCTCGACAATGTTTTTGTAGCCAACTTGAACTCTCGGTTGAAGGTTGGGCCCAAAGAACATCAGCGACTTCCTAGCCATCGAATCGGCCTCCTCGTCGATGGTAACTTCAGCGATGGGTTCTCCATTGGGGTTCTCCAGTCCATGTTCGAAGACCATGGGCACAATGTCTAACTCCCACCAAAGGCGTGAAGGAAGTTCTGGACTTAGCTTAACCAGGGTCTTGGTGATTCCAGCTCCGACAAACTTGTAGTGATGCTCCTTCTGGTACTCCAGGACCTGTTCGATGAAGAAGTCTGCCAACAGCTTCTCTCTATCCTCATCACCCAGAGGGAGTGCTGGGGTGTGGGAGCGGGATGCATAGGGTGAGGTGCTGGCACTGGAGACGACACTGTCACGCTTGCTCTCACCAAGGACGATGACAGCGAAGTCAATGCTGTAGGTACCATCGTGAGATGCAATGCCGACTTCGATCAGGCCTTTGTGGTCCTTCTTTGCGGCAAGACCGAGGTAGAGAGTCTGGATTGGTCAGCCATGAGCGCAGCTTTGAGAGGCTGTTGCCACTGACATTGAGGGCTACCCCAAAGTCGCCCTTTTCCTGGGCCTTCTCGAGCCTCTTGAGGTGCTTTGTAGCGCCCTTGGCCTCAAAACCATGGCGGGTCTTAGTCTGTGCATGAGCCACCGTGCCACCGGCCCATGTCGCGCGGCGGTTGTGCTGCCGGCCATGGGCGTCGGTGGGACGAAGTGTGTCAGACATTGAAGCGAGGGCGAGTGTTCACGTAACTTGAGTGAAGAGCTTGGGGGTGCAGAGCCGTGGGCAAGCATGGATCGCAACTTATAAAGGGCGGCAGACACGTGTGAGCCAATTGCTGGTGAAGGCGGCCACGAATAGATCGAGAGGAGCAGCAGTGCAGCAGTGCAGCTGGACCGGTGTGCGACGGATGCAAGGGTTCGGGTCACCTCACGGGGCAGTGGCAGAGGCAGAGGTGAGCAGCGCGTGACGGGCAGACACGCGTTAGCAGAGGCCAGCGCAAGGCACAAAGTAAGAGCGAGGCATGGCTGCTCCGGAGCAATGCACCGAGTCGCCAGCGGCTACACAAAGACGCGGAGTCACGATGACGTCCAGCGGGCATCGCGATCGCAGCCAGGATGCTAGCGGAATCTGCGGAACAAAGCCACGCGCGGTGGAGCCTGCATTTCTCGGCACTCGTGCGAGCCTGGGGTCTCGGGCTGCGCGAAGGAAGCTTCCATACTGCGAACTGTCAGGAGATCTCAGCCCGTCTCGAACCACGGTCCGCCGTCGTCGCCTGCACTGGAGCCTGAGCTTGTCTGAGCGGACAGCCAGCAGGAACCGGTGGCCGCCACCGCCGTTGGGAACACCAAGCCCACCCGACAGACTGCTGGTGGTGAAGCTGCAGGCGCAGATGCTGTGCCGCACACTCGCGCACTCGGCCACTCGCAGACTCGCACATCTACATCGGCAGGCAGCCGCGGCGGGGTGCGGCGCTACCGGAGCGAGACATGCAGAGGGTGGCGCGGGGCCGCCGCAGCGGGAGCCAGTGTCTCAGGCAGGCAGGGTGTGCACACGGCGAGGCTGCGTGTGGGCGCGTGTTTGTGTGCGGAGCGGAGGTTTGATGTTTCGCAGCAAAGGGAACAGAGGGCGTGCCGGCCCAACAGCAGCCCGCGCGAGCCACACCCACACCCACACCCATGCCGGGCCCAGCGGCAATCACCAGGCAAACCAGGGTTCGGCGCAGTCGTGGGCGCCTGGACGCAGTGCTGCGGAGCGCTGGCCCGCGGACGCCAGCCCGTCGCGACGCCGTCAGGACGCAGTCGGCGCGCAGCCGGCGCGCAGCGGAGGCCCCGCGGCTGCTGCGATGGCAGCTTCAGAGCAGCGCTGGGCCGGGGCGGAGCGGGACTCGGCGAGGGCGCTGGACGGAACTGGCGGCCGGCCAGCATTGCGCTTGGCGCTGCCACGCTCCTGCGGATGCACGCCAAAGTAACCTGCGGGAACTAACCGTAAGCGAGCATGGCGCGTAACGGGCCTGGGTTTTTACGGGCATCAGGACCCGCTGCTAGGCCCAGCTGCACGACCCGCTGCGAGTGTCCGGGCGGCGGGCGCTACTTCTCCCGCCTCCAGCCTCTGCGCTTTGCTGGCCAGCGTGTGTCGTCTCCTCTCCTGCCATCCACCCACGCATCCAGCGACGCCCACCCACGCATCCAGCGACGCCCACCCCCAGCATCTCTGCCATCGCTCCCCCATCGACCGACCATCCCGCCCGCTCTCCCCCACCAGGCCCAGCCCTGCGCGAGTCGCCCGCCCGCCTCACGACGAGCCCCAAGCTCGCAGAGGTCAGCCCTGCCGCGCGACTGTGCTGAAATCTCCGCCCGACGCCAAAGCGCACCACCACGCGCAGACGCAGAGCCGCTCGCACGTCGCGCCCGCGTCATTGACCCTGCCCCCGTCTCTCCGCCTGCAACACCGCCCCAGACGCCTGGCCGCCCGAGTCGCATAGCTGCCTAAAGCAGAGGCGCGTCCCGCCAACCCCACGCCCATCATGTATAACGCCCACCGCGGCATGGTGCCCGGCGCGCCGAGCAACCGCCTGCAGGAGCTGCTTGACCAGATCCGCCAGGAATTCGAGCAGGAGGCTGGCCGCGCCGGCGAGATGGAGCGCCAACGTGAGTTTGCTCGAGCTCCCTTTTGTTGCTGCACATGCATTTGCCTTTTGTCTCGTCGCCGACGCGTCTTTGCGCCTGCGAGCGGTTGTGCTGTTTGGCCTGGCCGCGCAACATCTGCCCTCTGCTTAAAGACACGCCCTGCTCCACCAGCTCTCCCTTATCGACGCGTTGCAACTCTTCTGCGCCGCCGAAATGGGCCACAGCCATGACACCCATGCGTTTTGGACGGATGCTAATTTTACTCGCAAAGTCGCCGCTCAGCTGCAGGAGATGGATCTCGTGCGCACCAAGATTTACCAATTGGAACAGTCGCAAATCGCCATGAAGACGAAGTACGTCGTGGCATGATCTCTCGGAGCCGGTCTTATCTAACCCCGTGTCGCAGGTACGAGGAGGAGCTCTCGCGTCTGCAGCGACAGCTTGACGCCGCCGGGGGGCCTTCTCACTCCTCCCACGTCAGCGGCTCTCAGCATGGCGGTCCCTCTCAGCCTCCGCCTGCGATCGGTCACGGTCAAGGCACTTTGTTCGGTGGCATAATGGCAGGAGCAGGAGGACAGGGAGGACCCGGCCTGGCCCCTCCTCCGCAGGAGTCGCAACAGCCCCAAGGCCTTCCTCATGGCGCGCCTCAAGGTCCTCCAGGCCTCAATCCTCCTCCTGGTCCGCCGCAGCATCCGTTCGGTGGGTACCAACCTGGTCCTGGTGGCGTCAACGGTAGGCAGATCCCTCCGAATCCATACGCGGATAGCCGTGAGAACCCCGTTCGATATTTATCTTTCGGTCCTTCAAACGGCTGGCAATTGCCTCGCGTCGGATGCGCGAGCTCCTGTTTCCCAGACCTTCTGCGCCCACTTTCAGGTACTTGAGTACTGACGCAACAATCTAGGCTACGGCCCGCAGGCGCCGCAACCCACTGCCTCGCCTGGCCCCGGAAAGCCCAGGCCTGCTCGTGGACCTCCCGGACCCCCTACTCCCCAACAGAACTCTGCCGCTCCTTACCCCGGATCTCCCCAGGTCCCGCGCCCCACTCCTCCTCCTGGACAGCTGCATGAGCCGCCGAATGCTCTTGCCGCCGCGACCCCGAATGTTGGGAACACTCTCGCTGAACTCGACCCCGAGCATGTTGATGAGCGGTTTAAGAGGGAAGGCCAGGACTGGTTCGCCATCTTCAACCCCCGCGTCCGTCGTGTTCTGGACGTCAATCTGGTCCACACTCTGCCCCACCAGAGTGTTGTTTGCTGCGTTCGCTTCAGCGCTGATGGCCGCTATGTTGCCACTGGTTGCAACCGCTCTGCTCAGATCTTTGATGTTCAGACCGGCCAGCTGCGCGCCCACCTTCAGGACTCTTCCCTGGGGGAGGACGGCGACCTTTACATTCGCAGCGTTTGCTTCAGCCCCGATGGCAAGTACCTTGCTACGGGTGCTGAGGACAAGATCATTAGAGTATGTTGGTAACATTGTCTTTTGGGAGCTCGACAGCTAACAGGGTCTAGGTGTGGGATATTGAGACCCGCTCAATCAGGCACCAGTTCTCCGGCCATGACCAGGATATCTACTCGCTGGATTTTGCCCGCAATGGCCGTCTCATCGCTTCTGGAAGTGGCGACCGTACTGTTCGCCTCTGGGACATCAGCACCAACCAGCAGGTGCTGCAACTGTCCATTGAAGACGGTGTCACGACTGTCGCTATTTCTCCCGACAACCGCTTTGTTGCTGCCGGCTCTCTCGATAAGAGCGTCCGCGTTTGGGACACAAGCAGCGGTTATCTTGTCGAGCGTCTGGAGGGCGATGTTGGCCACAAGGACAGCGTCTACTCGGTTGCTTTCGCGCCCAACGGCAAGGATCTCGTGAGCGGGTCGCTGGATAAGACCATTAAGATGTGGGAGCTCTCAACGCCGCCGCGCAACATTCCAGGCTCGGGACCCAAGGGCGGCAAGTGCATCAAGACCTTCGAGGGCCACAAGGTAAACTTCATTGATCTCACCAGTACCAGAAATCAGATTAACATGTGATCATAGGACTTCGTTCTGAGTGTTGCCCTGACTCCCGATGGTGCGTGGGTGCTTTCAGGATCCAAGGACCGGGGTGTGCAGTTCTGGGACCCGGTCACTGGCGTCGCCCAGCTTATGCTCCAAGGCCACAAGAACTCCGGTATGTCACCCGAAAATCCACCCTGTCACTAGTGCGAGACAACGGGAATTGCTCACAACCCCAACAACAGTCATCTCCGTTGCCCCCAGCCCCATGGGCAACCTGTTCGCTACGGGCAGCGGCGATATGCGCGCAAGAATTTGGAGGTACGTAAGAGTCTGATCATTATCGCTCAAATGTGACGAGTGAGTGGTGTCTCGCCTTCAACCCCACCGCTACGTGGAAATTCCGCGGAGGCGTATTTGGTTTTTGTCACACCATAAACGCTATCTTGATTGCTTCGCACTTTGTCAATGCCCTGCGAGCACACAATTGGGCCTCTGGACGTGTTGCGGTGGCTTGCTTTAGTCTAGCCGCTAGACGATCTTCACGCATAACATCCCTCCGTCACATCGCATCAGCAAGCCATTGGGGGGGTTGTGCCGCTGCGCCTCACCTCGCACAAAGTCATGCGCGCCGCCCCGCCCCGCGCGCACCACACGGCCATTCCCTCATCGCAAATAATTCCCGATGCATGCACTGCTTTTACCCGGTGCGACACCCAAGCTAACGGGCCCTCTCTTTCAGTTACGATACATACCGCGGACCGCAGTAAGCGGCCAAAGCCACTATCACAAGAGACAAGTCTTGTCTCCCAGCCGAGATATCGACCTACCCCCGTGTGCTTGGACCGCGAAGCAGAATCAAGACCTCATTCCCGACGACGCGTTTCGTGGCTTGCGGCTGACGACAAGAGGCCAAGAAAAAGGAGGGCTGGGGTAACACCAACCGAGACCCGAATTTTCTCATGCCCTCTTGAGGTAACGCAAGACACTCTACCGGGAGGGTGTAGAGCTCGCGTGGCCGCTGTAATCTTCTTCTCCTTGCTCTTATCCTGTTTCTTTTCCCAGGTCTCTAGGGTTGCTTATTTCCCCCCAAGATGTGCAAGGAATGATGTGTGCTTTTCTCCAATTTTAAACAAACCAAGAACCGAATTGTCTTTTTCCCCGTTTGGTTTGGACAAGGTCTTTTTCTTTTCGCGAGAAATGGGAGAAAGGAAGGGGGGATGACGGTGCTCGGCGATGCGTATTTGGGTGGAAAAAAGGAAGGAATTATCCTTCTCTCTTGCAAGTCAAATGGGCGGAAAGCACAATTCTAAATCAAGTAGTGTGTTTGTTTGTTGTAGCGGTGAAAGAAGGGGTGCTTGAGGCGTCATTGTGCGTAGGTAAATCCGTTGGTCGCTGCCGTCCTTAATTATTCAAGTTCTTTTTTTCTCACTCGTCACCCTCTTCTGTTCACCCCTCGATGTTGATGCTGCGTGAGAAGGCCGCCTGTGTTGTTTCTGGTGTCGCGGCGGCAGCGGTCAAGTATTTGGGACGCCTCGAAAGCAACTCTGTGATCATCATTCAAAGTTCCCTCTGCTCTGCTGTCCTCATAATTGCTCTATGCTCTTGGAGGTAAGCACCGAGGCTTTCTTTTCTTACTTCACTTCCCTTAGCTAAGTTTCCTACTCTATTGCTGATTTTCATCGCGGTGTGGTCAGATTGCGTGGGTAGAAACGTGCTTAGATGGCAATGCAGAACAAAATGATTGGCTACGGGCGCTACAGGAGCGAGAAGAATGTATGTGGTTGCTTGTGATTTCCGTGATTCTTGTATTTGTTCGTGCAGCCTGGGGATGAGGCTGGCTGATGGTGGTTGGCTTGTGGGCAATGGCATTTTCCTCTCATTGCCTTTTTCATGATCTTTATTTGTGTCAGATTTGAAGGACTGGGCAATAGATAGCTTTCGTTCTATAGCAAGTAACTAGATTACATTTCGCTGATGCGTTTAACAGAAACGTGAATGCGCAGAGTAAACATTATGACTGAAAAGCGGAACGAGAATGACTCTCCGAACGCACATGCTGAAAATTTAGGCATCTAAAAAGTAAAGATTGAATGCATGTCAAATGCTCCATTGTTCGTGCCCTTGACCACGCTCTACCGTCTCCTAAAGCTCCCACGCAGCCACGATAATTCCCTTCCTCACTCTACTCATCGCTCCTCTGCCCATGCCGACCCCATCTCCTCTCCGTCGATTCTGCGATGTCTTCGTCGCTTGTGCCTCTTCCCCCTTCCTCTTCCCCTTCCACGCTCATTTCTGCTCTTCCCACATCTTCACCTGCACTACTAGTCTGGGCCGAGAGAGACGCTATGGGACTCTCTTGCGCGGGATTCATTGGTCCAGCCTCCTCGTCTTCGTCGGCATCCTGCTGGGAAGGTTGTTGAGAGTTGTGTGGAGTGATGCCGTTGGGCAAGTCTGTGATGTCTACGATTTCCTGTATGGACGGTGAGAGGTGGTTACTAACGTTCTGAGCGGTAGTCCCGACTGGTGGATAGAGGGGAAGTCTTGAGACGTACGATCACTCTTGAGAAGGTTGTGTTTGAGACTGGTCTGGGATCTTGAGGCTGTTGAACTGCTGGAGCAGGTCCGCTGTCTGGAGATGATCCGGTATCTGAGGTCGGTTGGTTTGCTGAGCGAAGAAAGTGATAGCGATGTTGTTGTGGACGGTCATTGTTGCCTGCAAGATCGTCTTGACGGCCTATCATAGTGGTAAGATGGTGTGAATGGTTCAAAGTATTACATGGGAGCAGGAGTGTAGTCAACAAATGGATGTGGCGTTTGTCGATAGTGGCATCAGACAGCAAAAGAAGCAGATGGCTGAGGTGGCAGACAGCCACATGGATGGTGGCGAAAGTTAAAACAGCATGGAAACAGAGAAAAGCTAGTCTGCACTAAATCTTCGGAAGAAACTTATTTCTATTTCGTCCCCCGGTCAATGCTCCGTGATGTATGGAGCACGAAAGAAAATACCAGAATAATCCAGAACGCCATTGGACCCGTGTCAAACTCCGGTGCAAATGCTTGTTCGTTGTCGATGGTGGGTATCGTGTGCCGCATCTTCTCTTCAAATAGCTACCGCTTGCCACCCTTCTTTCCCGCAGCAGCAGGTTTCCGTGCGCCGGTCCGGAAGTTCTTGAAAGTTATGGTACTCGTGTTCTTGCCGCGCCTCTTCTTCTGAACGCGGCCGGTCTTCTTCTTCAGGCCCGTCATGGAAGGCTTCTCGCCGTCGACTTCCATAGCTAAGCAGAGAAGCGTTAGCAGTGGTGTTTAAGTTTGTCAAAAATGCAAACCCAGATCGCCCTGCGTGGTGAAGCCCATGATGTCTCCCGACAGTCCTAGCAGATGGTAGAATGTCTCTTCCTCCGCAGTGGCTAGCTTGCTGTTGTCTTTGCTGCTTCCTAGAAGAGAGGGCGGGACAGGCCAATAGAAGCACTTCGACGAACCTTCTGCCTGGTCGGCTGGAGCCTTTTCTTGCGCGTCGCTGTTGTTGGACTCTGCGTGCGCGTCAGTGTCGATTCGTGCAGAAAGAGCATGCAATAGTAGGCGCTCACCGTCCTTCTCGACCTCCATCTCGGTCTTCGCGGGGCGCGGCTGCTGGGCGAGCTCGAGGAGCTTTTGCGACAGGCGCTCGGTGCGGGCGGTTTCGACAGGGCCGAAGACGCGGGCCTTCAGGGCCTGGTTGTTCGTCTTGCGAGTGGTGGAACGCGCGCCCTTGGCCATTTTGAACAGCGTGTGTTGAGTGGAGCCGGTGGTGTGGGTGAAGAGTGTTGTGCGGTGGAGTTGTATCGTGAGGACGTGAGGGCGGGAGTGCGTCGGGCTGCTGGCATTTTTTGGTGGCGGCGGCGGGATCCCGGCGGACCCAGCTGGGCGGTGAGCTCGACCTGACGGCGGCCAGATTTTACATCAGGCTTGGCGCGCCAGGCCTGCGGCACCCGCGCTGCGCTCCGACTCGCCGACTGCCGCCACCAGGCCCCGAGTGAAGCTGCATTTTTGGCAGCGTGCATGCGCGCAGTGCACTGCGTAATAGAGTCGGCTAGCGGTGTGAATTTCCGCTGCAGAGCCGTTGGGGGCGCGAATCGGGAGGAAGGCGTGCGCACGGCGACCGGCCTGGAGCAGTGACCGAACGGGCAA
Source organism: Neofusicoccum laricinum (assembly GCA_029906385.1). Lineage (NCBI taxonomy): Eukaryota > Fungi > Ascomycota > Dothideomycetes > Botryosphaeriales > Botryosphaeriaceae > Neofusicoccum > Neofusicoccum laricinum. The sequence continues at coordinate 434,608 of CP123726.1, forward strand.
CTACGACGTCTGCCCTTCAACACCACAAGCGCGCTGAAGCATGCCCCGTCCTCTCCGCTTCCACCGGCGCCCGCGCAACCTCTCGTCTATGCCTCTGCCACCATAGCACCCCCAACGCCCTCCTGTCTGTCACTCCGAGCCGCCCTCGCCCTTCTACCGACCTTGCCTTGCTCGTGCGTTGCCCGCGCCGCGCCGCGACGCCATGGCCTCTGGACAGTCGCTCCAGCAGCAGGCTCAGGCTCTCCACCCTCGCCTCAAAACCCTGATCAACAATGACTTAAAGGAGATATGCAGGTCAGAAGAGCTGCCTGTCTCCGGCGTCAAGGCAGCGTTGCAAGACCGCATCATCACCCGTAAGATATTCCTTCGAGCATCGTCGAGCGCCTGCGCGCGAGAAGCCTGTTAACCTGTCTCTGCTGCCATCTAGTCCTCGACCGCTGCGTGCAGCGTGGTGATGCTGCCGCCGTCTCCCGCATCCGCTACCGTATCCACAACCACGGCCGAACACCCCCGGCCACACCTCTGCAACCCCCGCTGCCCGACTACCCCGACTCCGTCTCGCCCGTCAACTCGGTCAGCATGCCGAGCCACCATCGACAAGCGCCCTTGATGAATTTGCCCCCGCGCCCACGCGCCCCCATATACCAGCGTACGTGCCTTGCAACAATACCGTGGAGGATCACACTGAGTAGGACACAGCCCGCTTCCAGTTCAAGGAGAGCCCCTTCTATGAGATCCAAGAGGCTTTGGCCCCGACACTCGAGCTCCAGGGTGAGTCGTTCCATTCCTGCCTCTGCCAGACGGCAGTCTGAATTGACGCGCTCCAGTCCTGCCGAACAACCGCACCAGCACGCAGACGACGATCTCGTTAACACAAGACCTGGCGGCTCGATTGAAGTCGGACAACTCTACGCGGGTGATGCTATTCTCGGCGGCGGATCCTGTCCTCGGGCCCTACGCAGCCGCGGATATAGCTTTCCCTCACCAGCTGGAGGTGAGGCTTAATGGGGATGAAGTGAAGTCAAATTTCAAGGGCCTCAAGAACAAACCAGGCTCGACGCGGCCAGCAGACATCACAGAGTTGTTCCGCAAGACCGCGAACTACCCAAATAACCTCCAGGTCACCTACGCTTTGACGCAGAAGGCGAGTGCAAGGGTAAATTCTCTCATAGGCACATGACATGCCGTGCGCCTCAGGGCATTTTCCAAACCCCCCCTCCGCCGACTGGTACGCTGTTACTAATTTTCCCCCAGAAATTCCATATGGTCGTATATCTTGTGCGCAAGCACTCGGTCTCGGAACTCGCGCAACGCATCGGCATGGTGTTCACCAAGGAACGAGTCATGAGCGAGAGTATGTTTCACCCTCACTTCCAAAATTAGCTTAATCTGACACCAATTCAGTGATAACTCGAGCCCAAGATCCGGACATTGTGATTGAGTCTCAGGTTGTCTCACTTAGGGATCCCGTAGCCGGTATCCGCATACAAATGCCGTGTCGCTCCACCATTTGTTCGCACAACGAATGCTTTGACGCGACGTCGTTCCTTCAGCTGCAAGAGCAAGCGCCCACGTGGACCTGTCCCATTTGCAGCAAGTCGGTCAGCTACGAAGCGCTCGCTGTGGACAGGTTGGCATTCCTATTGAAAATGGTGATGACGTACTGACCAGTTGCCAGATATATGCAAGATGTTCTTGACAACACCTCGTTGTCAACTGATCAAGCCAGAATCTATCCAGACGGCACGTGGTCTCCGGGGACAGCGGACAAAATAAAGAGTGCAGACCCGAGGCAGAGTAGTGGTGGATCCAGAAACGGTGTGCAAGCGAATGATGACAGCGACGACGACCTAGTGGAGATAGCGGCTCCTCCAAGCATGAAGAAGGAGGAGTCAACAACACCACTCCACAACGTCAACACGCCGCCGGTCTCGTCTCGCGAACCTTCGACAGCTTCAGCTGTTCCAGGGAGCAGCCGTGGGAAGCGCAAGCAGGAAGTCATCGACTTGACTTTGAGCGATGACGATGAGCCTCCGCGCCCAGCCAAGAGGACCAACAGTGCCTATAGTACGCCCAATAGTCTTCCAGACCGTCCATTCCGTCCGCCCATGGCGCATAATGCGTACCCTACCCATACGCCGGCCTCGGTGACCCCCTCCAATCATCGTCATGATCAGGCAGCTAATCTTCCACCCAATTCACTAGGCCCGCCCATGGCTTCCCGGCCTAGGCATTCAGTGAACGGAAACTACAGCACGCCCAGCAACCACTTCTACGAAAGTTGGTACCAACCCAGCCGTACACCCTGACAAAATGCACGGCACTCAATACACACCCGCCATACTTGCAGCCGCCTCCAGTGCAACGACAAATTTTGGGATAACGCTTCTCCTTCTTTCTCGATGCTCAGGCTGCGCCATCTAAAGACCAGCGCTATGAGCTCGAGTGGCACCCTCCTGATGGCAAGGGAAGGGGACCTTATTGCTGTCTATGTATCTCCTTGCTTTATCATTTCCGCGATTGCACAGCACAGCGTGGTGTTTACTAAAGTTTTTGATACCTTGCAGAAGAGATCTTATTTCTCTCCTCTTTTCGGGAAAGAAAACGGTTCGGGATTCTGGGACTGGGCTGGGATATGGAGCTTGACTTTCTTCCTTTTCTTTTCGCGACAGAGAGAACATGAAGCATGGCGTTTTCTTCCGTCCGCCTTTGCGGCGGCGTGCGGTGCAAGCAGACTACAGAAGAGATTATAAGATGAAAAAGCGATGTGGGGGTTTCCCTGCTTTCGTGGTGTCTTTGTATCGCGAGCTTCGCTTTCTTTTGTCTGCTCTGCGCGTTCGAGCGTTCGTGATCTTAGGGATGTTGTGGGATGTGAGCTGGTGGATGCGTGAATACAGGGCGGGAAAGTGTTCGGAAGGCTGACTAGCGATGCGCGGTGTAGTAGACATGAAACCTCTCCCGTAAAGGCACGGAGAGGAGCAGGTGTGTTGATTGGGTCTCCAAACATGGGGGTATTGAGGTTGACGGTGATGATCAAGGTGACAGCAGGCACAAGAGAAATAATGGAGATAGAAGACACCAGGGTTGAGAGTATGGTACGTATACGCGTGATAGAAAGATGATCCAAAGACGAGGAAGACGAGGGTGAAGAGGAAGCCAGTGACAAGAACAAAAGGAATGGCGGCAGCAACAACGGTGGCATCAAGAATGACGGCGACGGGACCAAATGGCGAAGACAGCCAGGGCGACGGCAAAATACCATGGATCCTGAACCTGGAGCCTCTCTTATATAAAGCCAGACAACAGGACTTTGTCTAATTCCACATGGTTGGCTTAACGAACTGAAGGCTTGTTCAACACAAAGTGTACTGCGAGACCTCCTGTGGTCGCCGGGCATTACGCCTTTGGCTGTAACAGCATAACCGGTAAGCCAAGGTGCAGCAGCTCTTAATCGGCGGGTCGCAACCCCGGTGGGTGCCGCTGCGTAACGATCTTGGTGTGGGTATCAAAAATCCAATGAGGCTTCCGGTCGCGGGTGATACCGTGGGTTGGCATTGGCAGCCGAGCGTCATTCTTCGTCCAACACGAGGGGCGCCTACATATCGGTTAGAGGTTTTCAGCAGCCCGCCCATTGAAAAGATGGGTGGTCGCCGGCACTCAACCTTCGGGTTGATCGAATACTGACGTGTAAATACGGGCTTTCCTTTTGCTCTTTTTCCTTCAGTGTCCCTTTCGAAGTCTTAGCGAGTGTTGTTCAGGCTGCTTACATCGTTCTACTGCGTATCATCACTTCCGCTTCACACGATGGCATTCATACCTACCCGCTTATCTGCTCTGCGGTTTAGCTGTCTACTGCCCCCGTCGCTGGTCCATCTCTATTCTCACGCAAAACCCTACCCACTCATATTATTGTCACGGTTGTCACATACACACCGCCGAGTCACCGCCCAGCTACTTCTTCGTCTCGCATCCCTCATCGCTTGCCCTTCGCTCACCCATTTACTACCTCATCAAACCACTCGTCGGTCGCCAACGGCGCAAGCCCCCTCTCCAACTCGCGCGACTGTCTTTCTCTTCGTGGGTGCTTCGTTCACCTACAACATAGTTGCCCGCCTAACTACGCCCGACCTCCGCGTTTCTCCTAACGACGACCGCATTCTCGACCACCACTCCCATTTCCTTCTCCACCTGCGCTTACTTACTATGGTGTACAGCTCGCGTCCGATCCGCTCATCGCTCGGGCACCAACCCCACATGCCATCTCGCGCCCCGCACGACGACAACACAACATCCATACTATTTTCGTACCGTGGCACGCACCACGTCCGCCGCCGCCACAACCATCACCATCACGCAACCGACCTGGTCCGCACGGTAGCGTCCACTGCCTGGGATCGTGTGCGGCTCCTCGCAGCCGTCACTTCCCCTCCTTCCAAGCGAGCCATCCTACAACACAACCGAGTCCACGCTCGAGGCCGCATGCCTTACGATCCGGCGCTGCCCTGTCAACCGGCCGCCGACGGGATCTCCAATGAAGGATAGATACGCCGGAGCCACTGGGCCGCGCCGCCACAGCGACGCTGGCAGACGGAAGTGTCAAGCTTACGACACTCACGGTGGCTACAGGCGCAGCGGCGAGGTTAGACGGAGCGGAAGCCAGATGGCCCGTTAGTCCAAGGCGTGGTAGAGCGACGGCGGGGCTGAGGACGGATTTCGTTGAACGGGACGCGAGGTTCGTTGGAAGCAGACGCGGCCCGATGCAGTGTTGGCGAGAAGATCCCTGGCGAGGATTCTCGAATGCTTCTGTCGCGGCATTACTAACTCTAAGCCGCACGCGGATGAGATCAGGTCAGAAATGCGAGATGTGAGGTCAATATTGAGCGTGAGACAAGTTGGGTATTAAAGTATTGAGTGGCGCGTGGCTCTGCCTACCAAAGGGGATGAGAACCTTTAGAGACGCTAAAAGAGTTCATACTTCTCTAACAACAGGGGACGCTTTCGTGATACGTCACGATTGGGTAAGGTAGCGCGTAGCCTTCTGTGCCTTCGTGGGTGATTGTTCACATCCTCGTCACAAACACCAAGGCATGCGTGCGTAAAGTTGTTCAAATCAAGTATTAAACGATTGTAGTGATGCGGCAATTAGTCGCCGGTATTAAAGTAGGTAATATATATATATATATACACAAAAGTGGTGGCGTCGAAAAGAAGAAGTAAAGAAGTGCCAGGCTCTCGCGGAAACAAAGGGTGGATGTCACCACTTCTCTCCTTGTTTATAGCCAAAACTGGCTTTTGTGATGATTGAGTACCATCTGGTTTTTCTTTTGTGATAAAAAAAAAAGTGAAGTTCCCTGCAATTGTGGAAGTGAATGGAGGGTGCACAAGACTATGCTCTCTGCCCCACTCCTCCCTTTTTCATTCCCGTTTCTCCAAACCGTTCTGAAGCCCCTTTTCCGGAGTCGGCTTCGTAAATGATGGTTCCTTTCATCATTCCTTACATGCTAATTTCTCTTCTTCTCCACCCGATTACGGCAGTGAAAGAAAACAGAAAGGTAGGTGATTAGGGGATGGTTCCATCGAGGTGATGATAAACCTTCCGTGAGCCACATTCGCCAAGCAGACAACTCGGCGAAAAAGCTCTCAAAGTGCTTTTTCCTTCTTTTGCATGCGCTTGATGTCCCTCAAACCGAAATTCCCAAAGTGTCGTAAATCGTGAGCTCCCAAAAGCCGTAAGAATTACAAGTAGAGGTTGTCGAATCAGGTGTGGGCTGGGGGCGCATGGCACAATCAAGGAAAAGCGTCGTTGCCCGATGCTGGAGGCGAGAGGGTGCACTGTGACAATGCGCTCGCTGCCCGCCTTCCACATCGGGATGCAAGATGCCGCTTACTGCTGCTTCTTGGCTGTGGCTGGGTCAGGGTCGTATTGGCGGTCATCCTCGCCTTCGACTTCCATGACGATGCGCTCCATCTCCTTGCTCTGCTTCTCCCACTCGGAATGTGCCATCTTGAGCTCCTTGCGGAACAGTTCGTCGTTGGGCTTGCGGTAAGAACCGCCGAGGCGATCCCAGAGGGTGGTGTACTGTCCGTAGTTGTAGTTGAAGTAAAGGCTGTGATTACAGGGTCAGACGTTGAGTTCTTCTGCGATCAACGCGCAAGACTTACTGGTGCATGGTGTGGCAAGCAGCACCGTTGATGATGGGGCTTTCGGCCACGTACTCGCCATCGTGAATCATGACGGTCCAGATGTTGACGAAGGCGAAGAGCGCGACGTAGGCAAACTTCTGGAGCGGGAATATGAATGGGAAGACGTGGTAGGGCAGCGACTGGGCAAAGCCGTCAAGCGGGTGGAAGGCGTGGCTGGCGTACGGAGACGGCATGATCCACTTGTGGTGCGGCTTGTGCAGATGCTTGTAGACCTTGGGGTGGTGCAGCCAGCGGTGGATCCAGTAGATGCAGAAATCGGTGAAGACGATGAAGAAGGGGAACTGGATGATGTTGTACCACATGCCAGGGCCATCCTCAGCGGCGTCGTACATCTTGCTGTGCCCGCGGACCTCGGCGACAAAGAAGGGCACGGTGAAGAAGCCCATGACGGGCATGGCGCGCATGGCCTGAGCGATCTCCAGGGAGATCTGGTTCTTGAGGTATTTCGGGTGCGCGAACGTGGCCTTATCGAAGACGAAGACGTAGGAGAAGGTCGCGCAGGCGAAGTAGACGACTAGACCGAAAATCCTGTGCCAATTGTGTCAGTCCACCGTCAGGCGCGTTCAATTGGAGCGCGGCGCGTACCAGGTAATCAGGAACAGTGTCAGAGCCTGGCGGTACATGTTGTCGCGCGCCCAGCTGCTCATGTACGCGTAGTCCGAGGGCGGGAACGACAGGTACTGGCTCGCAGGCTCCCATTGATATGTCTGGGCTGGCGAGGGCATTTCGGGGATGGCCGAATGAGTGGCATTGGAGGCGGCGGCCTTGCCCAGATGCGCGACGGACGACGGCAGGGCGAAGGCGTAGAGGTAGTCGAAGAGGTAGGTGTCGAAAGCCTCGAGAACGACGTCCATGGTTGCGGGTGGTGGCGACCGGGCGCCCGTCACAAAAACTTCGCAAAAGAGGAGCGGTGGAGGTTGCGCAGGACAATGGCGCACAAAAAGATTGTAAGGGGCTTAGGGCGTGTCGCTGGCGCGCGCGGGATCCTTGGGTTGCGGCTGCGTGAACGCCGGATGCGCGATCAGATAAGGGACGGGCGGCGCTGGAGCTGGGCAGCAGCAGGAGGCGGTATTATTGTAGGTGGAGAAGCGAGACCGGCGGCTCCGGGGCGGCGGACGAGGGAGATTATTTCATGAAAGCTGGTCGCGCGGGAAAACCGCAGGTGGCCGCCAGGCCGCCGCCGTTGATGCGCTGAAATTGGACCCTGGGGCCCCCGCTAGACGCCGCGATGCGCGCGGCGATTGGCTGGCGCCCGCCAGTGCTCCGCCGCGACGGGCTTAGTGCCCTCACGGAACGCTGAGAGCCGGCTCATCTGACGATTGTGGCCAGGTACCGATCAGAATGGCCTGGTTCTCTCGCAGACAACGCCTGATCGTGCGCAGCGCCGCTGCGTCTGTATACAAAGACGCGCTGCTGTCCGCCGGCGCACGAGTCGCGCCCGGCGCCGCCGCGGGGCTCCAGACGCGAGTTCCTGCGCCGCCACGTCCGATTAAGCTGCGGCGGCCTGAGCTGCTCGCCAGGCTCCACGTGACGTAACAGCGCGCGGCGAAGTCGGAGAGAAATGAAGCAGTGATGAACTGTCGCCGCGCTTGGTCAGCAGCCAAGCCGCTGAGGGCAATGCTCTCCGCACGCCGGCCAGCGGCGCCCCTTTTCGCGCCGGCTTGCGACAACGGCAGCGCGGTGGTGGAGCTGGGGGACGGCGCTGGGCGTTGGCAGCTGTTCATTGCTCAGCCCTGCGGCCCTGCGGCGGCGATGCCAATGCGGCGATGACGACGCCGCAAGATCCGGATCAGATAAGATACGGCGCGGGCTCGCAGAGCTTCAATCGGCGTCGCTGAGCTGGCGATGCGCGCAGGCCGCAGGCCGTGGGCCGGGGCGCCCGCGGGGCTGGGCCGCCGCTTCTTAACGTCGTCGGCGCCCGCAAAAGAAAGCGCGCTGCACGCAATTGTCGCGCTCCCCAAGCCCCCAATGCCGCCGCGGGCCATCTGCCAGGAACACCCAGCTTCCAGCATCATGTGCCCGGCCCCAGGGCCCTCGGTCTTTGTCGGGCCCAGCCTCGCCCGCTCGGCCTAGCGAGCCAGCCTGGCCCGCCCACCGCGGCCGCATGCAAGCTCGACTGGCTGCAACGCTCCCACCACGCAGCCGCCGTTGTGCCACGGCGATGCGAGATGCCCTCCCGTCGCCAGATCGGCAGCGCCACCGCGCGCAACAAGAGCCCAAAGATGAGGCTGCCTCGCCTCCAACCCGATCGTCGCTGCCGGCCAGCTCTACCGCGACGGAGCCACAGAGCGCCAGCGGGGAGTGAGGCTTGCTCGCGACCTGCCCGCTACAGCCAAACTGGAGGGGTCACCCCTCGACCAGGCCGACAGCCGCCGTGTCATCGTGCGTGCAACTGCTCCCAGCAGCCTGCCGCTAGCTGCGCTCTCGACGGACCCCACGCCGGGTCTGTCACTCGTCCGCTCTGCTTCGTTAGCCACACTGCCGGGGGGCGCCATATCGCCTGCCCTCGCCGTGCCCTTAGCCACGCCTGTTACCTAACCGTCTATCTGGCCGCCTGGCTTGCGAGAGCATGTACACCCGGGGCGAACTCACCGCTTGGCGCCACACCCGCCGGCGATTGGGCGGCCGGCCCTCGAAAATTGCGCCAGATCTGGCAAGGCAACCTAAACTTTATTCTCCCGCCTGGCGAGCTAATCTGCAGTCCCGGCGCTGGGGTTCCGCATGACAGGTGACCGCCAGCGCACACGACGACGGACGAGAGCATCGTCGGCGTCCGGCAAGCAGAGCTCGCTGCCCGCCCGCGAGCAGGATGCGCACCGGATGCTGCCGCGGGACAGAGGCGCCAGACGGGAGATCCGAAAGAGCGGGCACTGGAAGAGCCAGGCGACCTTGGCCGTGTGACGCGGTGACGCTGCGCGTGAGACGCGAGACCGGCTGCCCCTCTGCTGAGCTTCCCGGGATGGGGCCGCCGTCAACGGCGGCACCAGCACCAGCAGCAACGTCGTCGTCCCGCATCCAAGCCGCGGAGCGTGTTTGGGAAATAGCCTGTGGTGGCACCTGGCCCGGCACCGGTCGAGCGCCCAGATCCCGTTTACCCGTCTACGCTCAGCATTGGCTGAGATGGCCATCCCCAAACCTGGCTGCCGGGTCGCGAGCGACCTCTGGCGCTCCGAGCGGGGCGCGGTAAGCGTGCGGTGTCACCCTCCCCTTTGCTGCTGTGCGCTACGAAAGCGGCATCTATACCGTTGGTCTGGGTCCGTCCCTAATACCGGTTGTCGTCTTGCGCGTGCTTGCGCCTGCAGCGCTGCTGTATCGCGATGCCTTCGGTGTCATGCATCATCTTCGGCGAGCACGACAGCCAGCACATCAACCGCGCTGCATGCCCCCTAACGCTTGCCTGCTTGCCCTGCCCTGCCCGCTGCAAGCTGCAAGCTGCAAGCTGCAGCTCATCGATCCTTTCCCTGGTATTCAGTAATATAAATGTTTCAGACTGGGTCGAGCATTGCAGACGACGTACATGGCCTGCAGAACGAAAGTACACCCCCGTCCTTCTGCCAAGAAGAGATCCAAAGTACAACCGCCAAAGTACCGGGATGACGATGTTTCTGCCAGCAAGAAAAAAGTGGATACGGGCATTGTTGCTTCCATGAGCTTGAGTGCCAGGCAGGGACCAGGCACTAGGGCGTTCGAGCAGGCAGATCCCAGGTATACCAGCAGCAAACAGCGCACACCTTCCGCACCGCCCTCCAGCCACCTCTCCGCAAGACGCACTCGAATTCTCTTAGCCCCGCGCGCGAATAAAAGTCGAACCATCTCGTCGGGAGTGAGGCGTGGACGGCGCTGTTAGTGCGTTGGTCATGGCGAGGTTGGTGGTCGCCGCTGTTGCGAGCTGGCCAGCCGCTGGACCGGCTCTTGCCCTCCGAACCTCGGGCTGGGCCGATGGATAGTGGTAGCCAGGAGAGGACCGACTCATCGTCGAGACCCGTGGCATCCAGGATGCGAGAGCGAGACCGACAAGCACCTCATTGTCCCCTCATTCACGTACGTCTTTCCCCGCGGGCTCCCTTTGATTAATGCTGACGGCTTATTGCGTCCTGCATCATCACGGATGAAAGCAATGCCGCTGTGATAGCGGTTGTTCCAATGTAAGTGAGTGTACTGTCTATAGGTGTGCTGACCACTGTTGATGCCTGATCTGACCGGTGTCGGGTTTCAACTCGCGAACCGACCACGAGATGCCCAAGTATCACCTCAAAACGTGGAAGCGGAGAGAAGTGGAGCGTGCATAGGCCCGTCGATGCTTGCACCGCAGCTGAGTCTTTGCGGGGCATGGTGATATTGGTTGCGTCCATTGGTCGGCAGCTCGCCATTTCAATCCCGCTACTGCTTCAGCAGCATTCCAGGACCTTCGGAATGAGTCACAGTGAGACGTAGCTGCTTGATCACAGGTCGGTGGTGTAGGGGCCTGCAGCATCGCTCATCCGCGCTGCTGGGACCCTGCTCGCCCCGCGTCCTTGAGAGACGATGGTGTGGCAAACTACACCAACAAGGAGATTAGTCGGACGAGACAGCGTGCGTCTTATCACCGCCCGGCAGAGAGATCTCGAGTCTCATCTATCTCTCAGCTGAGTGAGCCCAGATCGATCGGGATTACGTACAGAGCTGGCTTCATCACGTCAAACCACCTCAGTCACGCCCCCATTTTCGATCCTAAAGATGTGACTGTGGAGATGGTGGAGGCGTGATGGGCGTTTCCATTTCCATTGCAAACCCCATGGCTTGTTCGCGTGCCATGCCTTCTCGCCAATGCCGCCGTTGCATGGCTTGGTGGCGGGGGCCTGATGTGGAGCACTGCTTGCCTACTCTCTAGCACGCCTCGTTCACCACCGAGCCGCGTCTTGTCTGTCAATCAGTCTCGAAGTCGTCTGCCTTCTCTTCATCGTCTTGTCTCTCTTTCTCTGGTCCACTACGCATGCAAGCCAATCCACGAGCCCGCTCCCTGAAGACTCTCTTCCCCTGGTACCTGGCTTAGCGGTCGCACGTCATTGCCGTCGCCGCGCGTCCGTGAAGATCTAGATGTGCGCATTGATCGTTCCGCCTCATTCATCGTGCCGGAACCGAATCCGGACGGGGATCTGAATCGGCATCTCAGATAGACTTCACGGAAAGGGCCATGCTAAGATCTACTACTTACCATTCCGGTCGTTTTATCAACGCGTTTAGGCCTTTCGACCCTGTCTAGTACATTGCTGATCAACGGGGGAATCGTCCCGTTTGCTGATCGTCCTGTGAGCTTTTCTACATCATCCTGGCGATCAACAGGAATCCAAAGATCTCAAATAGATTCTGGAAGCGATGCAGAAGAAAAACACCACGAGGAACGATTGACACCGTTATATGTCATCGCCGCAGGGGCAGCAGCAGTGTCTCAGATCCTATGGACCCTTCCTGTCTCTCTCCGCGGAGACAGCCTCGCGGTGGGGTGGGTGACTTGGGCTGCGTTGGTTCGGCTACCCCACGCAAGGAAGCCTCAGCCAGGCCCAACCTCCAAATCGGCCCCCATCTTCCACGAGTAAATCCCACCCCCGCCGCGAACTCAGCCCCCAACATCCCCTCCCACGGACGACAAAGAGCTACGCTACAACGGTACGGCAGTGCAGCCGGTGACGCAATAGCGAGGGCGCCCGCCCACACAGCACGCCGCGCCCTACCACCTTTCCCTTCAATCCCACAAGCCATAGGCAATCCTCCTTTGTCCTCCAACCCTCAGCCCGCCGGGCAAACCGGAGCCGAAAGACCCCTCGGCCTCCGAGCCGGAGGCCAGCAGCGCGGAGAGAGCAAGAGAGGGAGGGAGGGAGGGCGTGAGCAAGATTTTGCTTTTCCGGCCGCCGACGGTTTGCGCGCGTCGTTCTGGACCTGCTTTTGACGCCCACGCGGATGATCGTTTCCCAACCGCCCTGTGTCTCATCTCTCTGCCGCCGCCCCTTTTCCCGCGGCGATCGTGAGGAGGACGAAAAACGAACGTGGGCAACGGACGGGTAACGGGGGTCTCTGGGGGACAGGGCTACGTGCTACCACCCCCCTCCCCGGGCGGCGTGGTTTTCTTTGTCCGTCCGCCAGGCATCGAAAGGAGGGCAGGGCGTCGTCGTTGCTGTATACCAACCAAGGGAGACCTTGGTCTTTCCCCTCTTGCCTGGCCGCAAGGTCCCCGAGCCACGGGATCAAGGGACAGGATTCTGCGGGCGGCAAGTAAGGCGACTAGAGTCTTTGGGCGAGGCTGACGGACGGGGTGGGGGCGGCGGCGGCGACCGATCGCCGGCCGCTCTCTGTGGGTTCGTGTAGCAGCGTCGCCGCCGCCGTCGTTCGTGAGCGTCAGAGGCTCCCCGTTCTTCCCCCGGTGGGCGTCTGGGGCCCCGGCTGCTGGTGAGCTGGCTGGCTTTGACGACGGCAACACGGCATGGGCACCACCACAGCCCCCCGTGGTGTTGGGCCGGTCGGTTGCCCGGTCGGTCCACTGTGGGTACGTACCACCTTCCTGCCATGAAATTCGGTGGTGGCGACGAGGCTGACGGCTGGCGGCTGGCGGCTGGTGGCGGCGGGGCGAAGGGCGGAGGGGACGAGGCGCAGAGCGCGAGGTGAAATGCGCGCCCATTACGTGAGGTCTTCCTTTTCGGTGCAGGTACACCGTACGCTTTCTGTGCGCCGTAGGTCACCCCCGACCCTCCACGCAGGACGCGTCTATCGATCCTTCCATTGGCTTCTTTTCTTCTTTGTTTGTCAGCCTCATGAAGACCGCCATCGCAAAAAGCAAAGATACCGTGGGCTGATGCGAGCAGGGCCAGGCATGCAAGCGGGCAAGGGGACGAAACACGCGCAACACCAAGGAGAAAGCAGCGGAAGCGACCGGTAATGGTAGCAAAGAACCCTTTTATCGATATTGCCTTGTATGCGACTAATAGTATGCTTGATGGCGAGCGTGAGCTCAGTTCTGTTGTCTAAGAGAAAAGAGCGGAACCGATGTTGGGAAGAGAAGAACTGCTAGCTAAAACTAGTCGACAATTGTTTTCGGGTTTGCACCTGAGCCTGCAGGACTGATGTCCTGGAGAGGAAGTGGATACATGAGGTACTGGAGAGAAAAGCTGATAGATAGCCTTGTCCCCGGGTGGTCGAGATCGAGGGGCTAATGATATTTGTAGTTCGGGCGAGAGACATGAACAGTAAAAGAAGCATAGGGGGGTATCCGCGTTGACAAACGCACTGAAACCATGGAGAGACGAAAGAAAAAGAAGAAAAGACAGAAGTAGTGGTCGTGGTGAATAGTCATACAGTGTGTGCGGGCCGAAAGTTCGTGGCGGTAATGAAAAGCCGGAAGCGGGAAAGTCAAGCAAACCAATCAGCGTGAAAGTAGACAGCACTAACACCAACTAGGAAACAGACTTCGAACGACAACCAAACCGCCGTATTATAACGCCCGAACAAGCCAGAAAGGAAAATTACAGAACGGACGTCAACCAAAATTCAGGCATCACTTACAAACGAAACAGCCGCGAAAAAAGACATACGCAAAGGAAAAGGATATAAAAATCATAAAAACCCGAAATAAGGGCCGACCCAGCAGACCCTGTACGTATAAAAGACGATATCCGGACCGAGGTCCTCCATAGATCGCCATGACATGCCCTGTATATGCCATAAAACACCCCATGCACCCCTTTGTATGTGCGCGTGCCGTAGCACATGTTCCAGGCGTCCGGTCTTTCGCTCTAAACCAAGAAGACAGTCCACTATTCGCGATTCGCGTTCGATGAGATTACGGCCGTCAAAGATAAGTCGCATCCTGGAGGTCCTTGGGTTCTGGAGAGCACACCGTCTAGTACATCAAGTTTCCGTAACCGTGAGGTGCCTGCTGATGATGATGATGGTGGTGGTGGTGGTGGTGCTGTTGCAAGTACTGGCCGGGTGGGGGGAGTTGCATCTGTTGGTGGTGGTGGTGGGGCGGTGGGGGAGGAAGGCCGTAGCCAGCGGCTGGGGCTGCGGCGCCATAGCCAGAGTATGGACTGTGCTGTTGGTGATGCTGCTGGCCATGCATTTCGGAGTCCACGCTGCTCAGCGACGGGCTCCGGCTGCTGACGCTGTGGCTGTAGCCCACCGTGCCGGGCGGCGGGGCTCCGGCGCTCGTGCTAGCGCTGGTGTATGAGCGGCCGCTAGCTGTGGAGACGGTGCTGTACGGGCTCGTCATGCCAACGCCCGCGCTGCTGGCGCCGTAGGAGCCGATCGCTGCTGTGCTGCTGACGGGTGTCGACAATGCTGACGGTGGCGCCGTCGTGGCAACCGGTGTCGTTGAGGATGACGAAGACGAGTCATTGCCCACCGGGGGAGTGGCGCTGCTGGCACCTGTGGAAGATGAAGAGGGAATGGTGGAGATGCGCCTGTCTTTTCCCCGGCCCTTGATGCCCTTGTTCGAGTTCTTGTACAGCGAAGCGAAGTACTCGAACAGCTCCCTGTCCTGAGGGGACACGGCGTCACTTTCGCGGATCGATGCGAATTTGGCTGTGAGGAAGCGTAGCATCGGCGCGTGGAACTTGTTCTGGTGGGACTGCATGTCTCTGTCAGCTTTTGGTGGGCCCGCAAGCGTCGGCTTTGCCTGCTGACCTTCAGGTTTCCAAGCTGCGTGAATTGCTTGCCACAGCCTTCAAGCTTGCAGGTGAACGGCTTGACGTGCTGGTGCACGATCTTGTGGGCACGCACATTGCCGCGCTGGGCAAAAGTCTTGCCGCAAATGTCGCAGTTGTATGGTCTCTCGCCCGTGTGGCGGCGCTCGTGAGTCTGGCCGCGTCAGCGCCTGCCCGCCACCCAGTCTTCCGGTGGGAGCATACCTTGAGGTTTCCCAGCTGGGAGAAGCGTTGTCCGCACGACGGCTCCTTGCAGATCTGCGTTGTTGGTCAGTCCTCGCCGGCCTCGAAAGTGGAGCGTGGGAAGCCTACGAAGGGCTTGAAGCCGGTGTGCGCTCGCCTGTGGATGTCCAGATGGGTCTTCTGGTGGAAGCTCTTGTTGCAGCCAGGCATGTCGCACTGGTATCTCTTCTTGCCCTTCTCTCCAGGCTTCGTCTGGCTCTGCGGTTCCTTTGAGGAGGGATCAGCTCGAAGAAGCCCTCCGCTTATGGATGTCTCAACTCACCTCTTGCGGCGCTGGCCGGCGCTTTTCGGGCGTCGGATGTTTCGATTGGATGGCTTTCATGAGGGTGTCGACGTCGGTGCTGAAATGGATGCCGGCGCCGCCGCTCTCCGACTCGCCAGAGCTGGCCATCCTGTAGTCCTCGGAGCTCAGGCTGAGGTCGCCCATCTGCTGGTAGGGCTCGACGGGCGAGCCCATCTCGGGCTTCACGGGCTGGCCTCTGCCGTCGAGCGGGTAGGCGCTCTGCGGCAGCGCGGACTGGTACGACGAGTTGGGCAGGTACGACGACGAGGGCGCCTGGCCGGGCTGGTAGCCGACGCCGAAGCCCTGGTTGAAGCTGAAGGCCGAGGACGAGTCCAGCGGCTCGTACGCGAACGAGGTCGAGTAGGCGGGCATCGAGGTCGGCGGGCCGCAGGTCTGGAAGAAGGGCAGCTGGTGGTCGAGCTGGGCGGACGAGTAGGCCTGCGAGGAGGGCATGTCGACCATCTGGGACGGCTGGAGGCGCTGCGAGCTGTCGTAGGAAGCAGGCAGGCCGGAGACGCTCATGTTCGCCATGTGCATGCCGTGGTCGGGCCGTCGCTGCCATGAACCGCTGTGCTGGGGAGCCATCACGGCTGTCATTCTGGAGGAGTGCGACTCGACAAAGACAAGATGATACCAGAGGCGCTTGCGCAGGCAATGCTGTGCGACTGTTGGATGGTTGAAACAAGGGACGGAGGAGAGGAGAGGCGGGTATAGGCGAGTACAAGTAGGCGCTGGTTGGACAGGCAGGCTGGGTGGTACTACTGGACGAGCACGCGTGGGAGGAGCTGGTCATACGGAGGACGGAGGAGAGAAGCTGTGGCGAACCTTATTCGAACCCAGCGGAGCGGTTGCAGCGTGAAGGACGGTTTATACACACGGCGGCGCTGAGATTGGACAAGGATGCACGAGATGACGATGCGGTGGGCCCGGGAGGGAGCCCAGCGACGGGGGCGTGCAACACTGATCGAGACCAGGCGGGTGCATCAGGAGCAAAAAGAGTGCTGAAAGATGGGAGTTTGCGCAAGGCGCGCTCGGCAGCTAAGCCGCTGCGCTGGGAGGCCCCCGGCCGGCAGGCACGCGCGGGCATGCGCGCGGGCAGCACAGGCATGGCGGGCAGCGCAGCAGCGCTGGCGCGGGCGGCGGCGCGTCGAGACGGGCGGCGCACGCCGGGGGCCACAGGGCCGTCGCGGCGGGCCGGGCGTGAGGGCTTGCTTATTGCAGGCGAGGGGCATGGGCGGTCTCAGGCCGGGAGAGCGCGACGGAGAGGGTTGTGCATGGGGTGGGGGAGGTGTCGAGAGGCTGCGCGCGAGTGGCCGCCTAGCGCAGCCTCAATGACCAAGCAGCGCCCGCTGCCGGCCTCTGTGTCGCGCGACGGGGGCGCCCCTGCGGCGCGCGCCCGCGTGCGCGCGGGCGGAGATGGTGCTGCCATCTGGAGCGCGCGATGCGATGCGATTGATAACGCCCGCGCCCCGGCGCCCTGGGACGCTGCGCTGAGCGGAGATCTGGCTGCGCGCCGCCCCGGCACGCGGGCCCCCGGTCGCCGTCGCCGCGCCCTGCCAGTGCGACGCCGTGCTTGTGCGTGCGCGACGAGAGGCCGCAGCCGCCGGCGCCGTGGGCGCAGGCTGGCGCTGGCCGCTGGCCGCTGGCCGTGGCCTGGCGGGAGGGAGCAACCCTAAGCCCGCGACCCTCGACCCGCAAGCGCGGGCGGCGACCCGCCGCGCTGGGAAGTCTATTGCCAGAAAAATCCCATAATTGCTTCTTGTCACTGTTTCCCTGGCACCGCCCGTGACAAATGGGCGCCGACGGCCTCGGCGCGCGTGCGCAGGAGCGGCGGCCGCGGCAGGGCGGCGCGCGCGCGCTCTCCAGCGCCGCGACGTCGCCGTCACCAGCGCTCAGCTCGCGATCCTGAGCAGGGATGCGCCCGGGGGGCCTGCGCGGACGGGACAGGCCAGCGGCCAGCGGCCAGCGCCCACGGCGACGTCAACCGCGCCAACGCGAGTACGACTGCGACCGCACCCAGCCGCGCGCCGCCAGCGCCGTATCGCCGCGAGGCCGCGCGCGCGCCGGCGGCCGCAGGCCTATCACCAGCCGGACTGGCGGGTCGCGGCCAGCAGCCACCGATGCAGCGCCCGCAATGCTGCTCCCACGCTGCGGACCCGGCGCGCTGGGTCGCGTTGCGCCTCGCGCGCTGATTCGCGCGCGCGCGGCACTCACCTGCAGGCGCGAGCAGGGCGCATCCCAGCGCGGTTGGCCTCGCCAAGCGCACCGCCCGCGCTGAGCGCAGCGCAAATAAGTGCGAAGCGCGGCGCTGCCCCCGCGCGAGTCGCCAACGTCGACCCAGAGCCCCGGGTCCAAGGGCCGCAGGCGCGATCGGTGCAGGCGGGCGCGCCACCGGCGGATGCACCATGCGCGCGCTCCTTCAGGCATGCAAACCGCCCCCACCCTGGCTGCCAGCGCCCTCGACATCTCCGTGCGTGCGTGCTGCTCGCCATGGTCCGGGGCCCTTCAGACCCGATCTCACCAGACATCGGGCTCCGCCAGCCGCACCGCCAGCCAAGCGCTTGACCGCCAGCGCGCTTTGAAACAGCCTCTGGCGCTGTGCCCCGCCGCCGGGCCCCGGTGGTGTCGTTGCGGGCTGCGAGTGTCCCAACCGCCTCCAGCGCACCGCGGGCCCGAGAGAGCTGCATTCTTCGCCCGCGCCAGCTCTCTCTTGCGCAATCTGGGGTAGATTTCCGGTTTCAGATGCTTGCCAGATCCAGACGCGCCTCGAGATTGACAGGCTTGGCTCCGGTCTCGCAGGCTCGCCAGACGCGAGGCGACTGTCTTCCGCTTCCCCGAGCAACGGTCATCCAGCAGATCACCGCCCTACGATCCGTCCACCCTGGCGGCCACCCCGATACAATCTCATCGCCATCATCAATCCCTTGGGCGATCTACAACACGATTTCGGCGGACCTGCAGTAGCCTCGGGCGCATGAGAGCACCCGACCTGCCGATGTGCCGGGGCCCCGGTCGAGCAGGACCCTCGGTGGCGGGTGAGGCTCTGGAGAAAGTGACAGAATCGATGGCGCCTGAAATGGCGCATGCCCGAGTTGGCGACGATTCTGCGCCGACAATCCTTTGGAAACGGTGGCGCCCTGTCCCTCAGGCGACGTCTTCTGCGAACAACACCCTTGATCCCTCGAGGTTTCACCACCGCCTTCAGCCGCGCCAGCTCGCCCCGCCGCCTCACCGCCGGCAGCCTGCGCTGTAACGTGCATTTCTCCACGACCTAGACGATTGGGGGTCCTGGTGTTCGCAGCTCGCGGCCGGGTTGCCCGTGGCTCCTGGACGATAACGGACAGGCCTGCAGCGTGCCAGTGCGCGGACTCGATATATTGTGAACACCTCGAAGCGGCCACGTGAGAGATGAAATGCGGGCTCAGTCGTGCATGTTTCTCTTCTTTCCAACGCGCGTAGCGCACAGATCTGTCGCCGCAGCTCGAAATAGGACAGGCCGTCCGGGATGTGGCCAGAGAGGTCCGAGGAGCACCCACACCATCAATGGCCGCGTATCCCAGAGGGAAATCATCGTCGGGCAGTGAGGGCGGGAGAACGAGCTGTCATCAAAAGCGACGTTGCGGCCTGACTCGCTGGCTGGCGCAGGGCTCCGCGTGCGCACTGCGCAACATACGAACGCCATGGCACTCCAGTCTGCGGACCCGAAGGCGCGGAGACCGTCAGCTCGCGAACTTGCGGGCGATCTCTGCGGTCCAGACGCGCCGCAATGGCTGCTTGACCCACCGTTAGCCTCAAACCTCGAGTCGCAATGGGAAAATCCAAATAGAGGGCGGTTTACGGCCCCCAAAGTCGAGTCGCAGTGATGCCAAAGTGGATCGCCTATCTCCAGCGCCCTGCGAGGCTGCAGGCATGGTCTGATTTTGCACCCACGTGCCACTGCCAAATGCAGCGGGCGTGCCAGGGCGCGCGGCCGTTCAGGGGCAGCGTGGGCGTCCGGGGGCCCAAGACAGGAGAACGAGGACGCTGGGGGCCGTCGACACATGCGGCCGGTCGGCTCAGCGGTGCTCTTGGAGGCGCGGAGGGTGGGTGGAGTCAGATCGGCCAGGCGGTGGTCGGCACGGGGAGACACGACGTCTGTCAAGTTTCCACGATCCAGTTTAGCAGCGCGGGCTAAGTCGTCGTCCCGCCGGGGCCGCTCAGCCCGCCCGCCGCTAAACTGCACCGGGGCGCGGCTACGACCAGCACGACTCGCGGCCCGCCAGGCGCATTGCGGGCGCGGCCACTGCTGTTTCCAAACATGCGCTTTGGAGGCCCAAGTCGCGCCCGCCGTTTGAGCTGCGCCAGGCGCCGCCCGCAGCACCTACACAGTAAGCAGCCCGCCGCCCGCCGCCCGCAACCGCGACCCGCAACCCCCGATGTGACTGATCACCGCCCGCCCTCGCCGTCTCGCCAATCGTCATCGCATCGCCCACGTCTTTATTTCCCAGATCCCGAAAGGCGCCCCTGTCGAATCGGAATCTTTACTCTCCTGATGCCCCGCGTCGCCCACGATGCCGGCCGGCCAGCATCTGCACCGCAGCGCTCGCACACGACCCGTATCCAGTCCAATATTTTCCTGCTAATATGCTTGCGCCCGCATAGACAACCGCGCCGAATTCGACACCATCCCTGGCATTTGCCGTCATAGCCCTCGCAATGCCCCGTGGCCCATGCTCGTGGGCCCGGGCAATGTGCCTGGCGATGGCAAGCAGCCAGACAAACGCGTCGCCCTCAGTGGATGCCTCGCCATTTCCTCACTCCGGGTCGGTGACGGAGGTGGTTGCACGCCGCTGCGCACCGCTGCGCCTCTCCCTGCCCCTCCATCCCTCCTCCCTCTGCTCCACGCGCAAGAACTCCCCTTAAACTGCTTCAGGGACCGATCCACGCTGTCGGGGCGCATTTCATCTCACCGGCACACAGCTTCCACCTTCCACCCGTTCGCATCACCCGCAGACCCTGTCACATCACATGCGGTGACGCTCGCTTGACGGGAGGAGGGGCTCTACACACCACGAGCGCACAAGCCGCTGCCCCCCGCCCCCCTCTCTCTCTCATCCCCACCCGCTTCACGCGACATTGCCGCACGCAAAAATATCCTCAGCCCCAACGCGCGCGCAGTCGATGCCCGTCCGCATCTCACTCCTCCAATGCTCCTTCATGCGCGTGCGAAACATGCGTGAGCGAAACATGCGTGAGCATGCGTTCTGCTGCTCGCCTGCAGAGTTGAGCACGCGCACTGCATCTCTCACAACAGCAACGTTCCATTGAACCCGGTTATAGGAAACCAGAGAAAGGGAGAGCGCATCGGCATTACGCGCCACCTGTGCCCCGATCCCAAGCACGAGGCAGGCAGGCAGGCAGGCAGGACCCTCTCGCACAGCCAGCCGATCTCTCCCTCACAACACGCGGGGGTAATCCACACCTGCGGGTCCGCCTCATCGAGAGCGTGCGAGCGACGTGCCCCTGCTACGCCGCCCGCCCGGCCCGGCAGTGCAGCAGCAGCAGCAACAGCAGCGCACACCCGTCTTCCAACACGCGAGCACACACGCGCCCGCCCGCCCGCCCTCACCGCCGCCTCAATGCACACCACCACACCACCAAACACCCAAGCACCCAAGCACCACTAGCCTTCCCGTCAACCCGCCCGCCCGCTCCGCAGCAGCTAACGCCCTAGCCTCCCTCTCCCGGAACTCACGACCAGTAAGCAGAGCCAGCCACAGCCCTTCCCCCCAAATCTACGGTAAATACGGGATGAGGGCATGCGCGAGGTGGGAAAATCCACGACGCCAGCATCTAAACAGGTCAAGCGCCCGCCGGCGCGACGCTTCCGCAGCAAGAGGTGGTGGGGGGCTCGGTGCGGTTGGTTGGTTGGCTGGGTGGGTGACCGGGGGTGGAGAGCACTTGCGTATTGTCGCGTCGGTCGGAGGCGGAATCTTTGGCAGATAGGCGGGCTCTTCCTGGTGCAGGGGAGGGTTGATGTGTCAGCCGTGGGGGATATGTATAGCATCAACCACCGACCATGGCGGCGCGTAAACGGCTGCGCGCCGCGGCTGGTTGGTCGGCTGGGCGACTCGGCTGGTGTCCTGTCTCTGTTTCCTCTATCTGAGAAACCGAGCGTCTGCGCGGTGAGATGAAGGCTTTCCAGCGTGCAAAGCAAAACTCTCTGGCGTTGCAACGGCCACTGCCGCGGCGTCTCGCCCTACCCTTTCGCATTCCGGAGATAACGGCTGTGCCAAACGGCCAGAGTGGACTTATTTTTGCTGTCGTTGCCCGTTGCCGATTAAAGAGAGACCCAGCCAGGCGCCAACCATCGCGTCCCCGTGCACCCTTTGCTGCTTACAGTAACAAGTGTAGGTACGTGCGGCTCCGCGAGCCGGTTCGGGTCGGGGGGAGAGGGGGGGGCGCTGTCGGTCTTGCGTAAGATGCCAATTTCCCATAAGGCCCCAGCACACAGCCCAGCCCCCAAAATCTCCTTCACTGCCCTTTTGTCCCCCATCTGCTCTGACCAGACTGCAGGCCCAGAACAGATCGTCGTCGTGTTGGATGTCTCGGTTTTAGCTCGACCTTCTCCACACCGCGTGTCCCCATCTCGACCGAGTTGCCGCGGCTCGCTCTGCTTGAAAAGCGCCGGTTTGAGTAGCAATCCACGAAATTCGACGTGTGTGCGTTTGCTGGCGTCAGTCGGGCCAGGATGCCTGATCTTTTTTGAACCGGTGAGACGGGGACGGAGCGCTGCCTTTCTCCGGCGGGCGGACGAGCGAACAGCGCAGGAGAGGGGACGGGGGAGGAGCTATAACTGTTGATCCAATATTACCTATATGTATGTGTGAGATCGGTGTGCACACGCTACATAGAGCATGTCCGTCCAATCAGCTTTTGTTTTGTCACTTTTCCCCCCTCCCCAATCTGCGCGAGAGCTCCGAGCAAGCGCGTTCCTCGGGACCGCTTCCGACATCGATCTCGGAGAAGCATTATTTCCTTGCCTTGCCGTCTGATTGGCTCGTATTCCGCGGGCGATTATGAGATTTTCATGTCGACCTGCGTCGAAATATACCTCTTTCGCGCCTCGGAATCACACGCATCCTGCGTGGCTGACCGCAGAAGTGAAGGAGGCACGCGGAAGAAGGCTGAGGGCTGAGGCCGACGGATCCAGAGAGCAGCTTCGATGGCAAATTCCAGATCTCTCTCTTGCCCGCCACCAAGAGCGATACCGCCATCTATTCGACACAAGCAGCCCGCCGCGCAGCCCTGCATGAGTACGACGTCTTACAGACAGCGGCGGCGGCGCGAGCACCGCGGAGAGAATGCGAGCAAAAGATCCGCTTTTCGGATCGGAAGCGCGCCGGCACTGCACTGCCTGGCGAGCCCTGCAGCACTCCCAAAACACTCTACTCTATTTGCAAGACACGACCCGACCCCAAAACTTCTCTCTTTTGCCTCGAAGAGCCCTTCCGGGGGGGTACCGACGCTCCGGGTCAAAGAAAGCAAAAAAAAAAAAACCCGGTTTCCTCTCGTTGCCCGCCCCCTGGGCCCGGTGCGTCGGCAGTCAGGGCAAGGATGATGGGGGGGGAAAAAAAAGAGCGGTCCCAAAACGTCCATCAGCATGAAGCACTGACGCTCTCTCTCTCTCTCTCTCTCTCTCTCTCTCTCTCCCCACCCCCCCCAAACAACCGGGCCCAAGGCGGTTGCATGGAACGGCGGATCGAACATTCGATTGCTGCATGCCGGCGTGGCACAGGAGGTGTAATAGAAAAACGGGGTCACGCAATGCAGGATGCCGGGCGGCCAACTTTTCCCCCGACCAGTAAGCCTGGAGCAATCGACGTCCGGGTCGGGAATCCGATCCAGGAACACCTATGTACCTTAACGCAACCTGCAACCATGATGACGGAGTGAGCGGGCGGGTGGACGAGCGCGAGCCCGGGCCCGTGCCGGTTTGGTAGCCGTAGCGCCTACATACTCTGGCATCATCGATTGCTGCAACCACCACATTTCGTACTACCTACCTACTTCGCACCAACAGTGCTCAAGTCAATCTGACACACGCCCGTACCGACGATGGCCGCTGCTGCAGTAGCCCCTCTCTCTCTCCTCGCGCATCGCCGCTCTCCAGAAAGAAAAAAACCCTCACCATTGTCTCTCCACCTTGTCCCAGCGCTCGGGATCCTGATCTCACCCTGCATCTTGCTGTTGTCTCTGATCGCGCGGGTCAGCTTATCCGCCAGGGAAGACGTAAGCCATATCGTGAAGGCTGGTAGATTCGAAAAAGAGATTGATCAACAACCGCGCGTCAAGCACTGTTCACCGACTCCGCCCTGCCCGTGTGTTGCCCGCTCTTCTGACGCTGTGCGTACGCGCCCCCAAAATGCAGGCTCGCCCTGCTGCAGCCTTCCAGCGTCTCCTCCCTGCCTCTCGAGCTCACGTGCACACGCGCGGGGTGGGCTGCCAGGTACCAGCCAGCATACGCGCTGTGCCACGTCTGACCGACCACCCGCCCACCTGTCTGGCTTGCACCTAAGCGCCAACGTCAACGTCGTTTGTGCACCGCTCGTCCAACGTCCTGCAACGGTCTCCCGAAAAAGAAAAAAAAGAGAGAGAGGCACCACCACGAAAATCTTCTCTGTGGCGAGTGAGGGCGCGCGCAGCCAGCCCTACCTTGACCTGAAACTCGTTCCCGAGAGCAGCGAAGAGATCCAGGTCCAACCGGCTGGCCTGATCGAAACCCGATCGTCTCTTCTGACACAATCGCGTGCATCTCCTCCCCCCCTCCCGACCGGAATCGAGGTAGCGAACACAGACCGCCTTCGTTGATAATTACTCACCTCCCCGCTTCAAGGATCGGCATCGCATGCACTGCCTCCCCATTGGCCTCCCACGTACCTGAGAGCCACACCACGATGCACGCAGCAGGCAAGTATCAACATCCCACCTACCCAGGATCTCAATCCCCGTTCTGCGGGGCGGCGGCGGCGGCGGCGCTGGCTCCGTGAGTCCAAGTGTCATGAATACGTACCTACATGCCCGCATCCTTGAGCAATACGGCGATCACTCTTCAGGACGGAAGTGCTGCGATGATCAACAACAACAACAACAACAACAACAACAACAACAACAACAACAATAACAAATCCGCTCGTGATTCTGGACGGCTGGTTTTCGTGCCCAACACCACCTTCACCGGTGGCGGGAAAAGCCCAACGAGGTGAGCAATCGAGATCTGTCGGCGTAGCGGGGTTGGAGTGGCTGTTCGAGACGGCTGGTTGCGGGAGCGAGCGCTCCTCTCCTGAGAAACGACTGAGCAGAGCGGCCATGTCGGATGTCCAGGCGCGTGCATGCATGCGCCAGAAGCAGCAGCGCCAACGCTCCTGGAACGAGAGTCGGAAACCCTCGCTTCGTCGGCACGATGCAGCGTGCTTGCCCGTTGGCTGTTGTTGCAGCTTGCAGTCTCTGTGCAGTGCCCGCCATCTCTCCCTCCCCGTTCTTCCGCCCCGTCGTCGTCAAACGGTATCCATGCCGTCGACGAAAGTGCCTTGCAGTTCCGTGCATGCGCGTGCGCGGACGAGCTGCGCCTTCAAGGCCATGTTCGCGCGTCACCCCGCCTCGAGGAACGGCAGGGCGAGCGTGTAGCAGGGAAGACGCGCAAGCGTGCGAGCAAGAGATGGCCGGGCGGGCATTGCCGTCACCGTCGTAGTCATGGTCCACGGGGGCTGCCGGTCTCTGCCAACCAAAGCATCGCAATTAGACACCCTGCATGGAAAATAGTCGAAGAAGAAGGGGGAATCCCCACGTCCAGGAAAAGAGCGTAGGGTTCAGCCCAGATCCCGACAAGCCGCGCCCGCGCGCGGCGATTCGGGGGGGGGGGTGGTGGAAGACCCGGCGCAGCGGTCTGGCGAATGGGAAGACGTGGCGCGGGAGAACCAAAAAAAAAAGACTGTTGCTCCAGAGATGATCGCTTCGTCTCGCTTGCTGCATGTGTGGACGTGGTTTGCTGCAGCTAGCGTATGCGAGATCGATTTAGGTGGATATGCAGGTGGTGACCCTTTCTGCGGTACATGCAGGGGTGAACGTGAGAGTGAGGGTTGGCGGAACGAGATGGGTGCGTGCGTCACGGGTACGTACTCAACTCGGGGTTGTCTTGCCTTGCCCTGCTTTGCTCGCCCGGCATCTTCTTGGTGGATCGCGTGGTCTGTGGGGATAGGAGAAATAGAGGGAGCCGGGTGTGGTCCCTGGAGGGGCACTGAGGGGAACTGGGGTCGGAATGGTGATGGGCGATGGGCGGGGGAGGAGGAGACGCCAGACGAGGACGTGGGTGCCGTGTGCGACGACAGGTTGGCGTGTGCTAAAACACCGAGATCCGATGAGTGGCCGTGCAGCGGCTTGCGGTGGTTGATGCGGCGGTCCAGCGCAGCGGTCGGGGCGAGAAGAGGCGAGAGGCGAGAGGCGAGAGGCGAGAGGGCGAGGGCCGGTAGCCGGTGGACGATGCGAGAGCGGCGGGTCCCCAGGCGTTTGGGATTGCGATGGAAGAGTGGGCGTGGTCGGATCAGGACTACACACACTCAGCACCAAAAGGGCGGGCATAGCGATGCGATGGCCAAGGAGCATCTTGGCCCAGCGCAGGATGTCGGCATCGCCAAGCGCAGTGTCGGTGCCAGAGCGGCGGGATGGGGGGGGGGCCGATTCCGGAAAGAGGGTTGAGGCGTCGGGAAGGCGGCGGGATGGGGGGGGGCCGATTCCGGAAAGAGGGTTGAGGCGTCGGGAAGGCGGCGGGATGGGGGGGGGGGGGGGGGGGGGCGATTCCGGAAAGAGGGTTGAGGGGTCGGGAAGGCGGCGGGTGGATGTCGGGGCGCGGGCAGGGCTGGCCACTAACGCGCGCGCTATAGGCCGGGGTGGGCGCGCGAATGGCCATTCGGAATGTTTGCTAGAGTGAAGCGGGCCGGGTGCTTCATGAAACCGGCGTGGAGGATGATGGTGGGCGCTGTGGCAAGCGACCTGGGCCGGGCTCGCCGCGGGACGGACCACGGGCGGGCGCGCATGGCGGGCAGCAAAGGCGGCGGCCGCGGAAGATGCCATCGTGCCCTCGGACGGCATCGTGGCCGGGCAGTGGCAGGAGCAGGAGCAGGAGCAGCACGGTGCGCTGGGCTGGCCGGAGAAGCGAGGCGCCAGATGCAGCAGCGCGCCATCCGCGGCAGGCTGAGCGGGCGGCGATGACGATGCGCGTCGGGCGCGGCGGGCTGCAGGCAGGCAGATCCGGCCTGGGGATGAGACAGGTCCTTTGGGGTGAATCACCAGGCGGTGGCTGAGGCTGCAGGCGGGCGCGCAAGTGGAAGGCCGCCGCGGATGACGCCTCACGCCAGCGGCATCGATCATGCGCGCCGCGTTCTATGCGAGATGCGTGCAACCGCCGATTGAGATGTGTGCATGTTGTGGCGATGCAGTTGGAGGCAGAAGTCAAGTGCGCTTGGCCCAGCCGAGCCCTCCCGCAACACCACCGTGGCTTGTCGCAGCGCCCGACACGGACACGTCCCGCCCGCAAGGGCATCGTTTCGCGAGCCAGGCGCACTGTCGTCGGCTGCGACTCCGACGGCAGATCGCCCGGACGGACGAAAGCCCAGCCTCTCACCCGCTCCTCCACTGCGGCCGGCCACAGCGCACGAACGCGGAGCCCGCGCCAAATGAACAGAACCCCGGCGTGCCGAATCCGGCCCCGCTGCCCCCATCTGCTTCTTCATCAAAATGTGATCTCGGCCTGTCCCACACCCGCGGGTGAGTCTTCATCCTCCGCAGCCTCGTCGCCGGTGCAGGGTCCAGCATGAAGGCGCAAATCTCCTGACCGATGCTGGCACGCTGGCTCCCTCCGCCGCTGCTCGGCCACTCTCTCCCTTTCCGGCGTCTGCGGCTGCGAGCGCTCCGGTGTGCGCCGCGACCGCGTGCCAGATCGGGCTCCACCCACGCTAAACGCCCAGCCTTAGGAGCAAGATCTCTGGATGTAGATCCCGCCCTTCCCCCCGAGCTGCGAGCCTCGTGGTCCGCGGAGGATAACCCGCATAGGGCCCCTATCTGGCGCTCCGACCCGAGCAGACCTCGTCTCTTAAGCGACTGCCGCTCATCGCCCTTCACTGCCCGCTCTCCTCGCCATTCCTTCCTGCTGCTGCTGCTATTTTGCTGACCGCCAATCTTTGCACACCTGACACATTGCACGCCTAGCCCGTCCCGGCGCTCGTCGGCCGTTGAGCTGCCCGGAGGAACGGCCCGATCCTCAAGGCTCGATTCGCAGCCAGGGGTCCTGAATCAATCCAATCAACCACCCCCGGCCCCAGACCTCGGCCTTCTCGGTCTAGACTCGGCGCTCTGGAGTCGTGCTGACAAGTGACTGGCCGAAAACGCCTGGGAGCTGGTGATCAAGAAGGATGGGACCGGTCTGGACGCCCGTCGTAAGGAAGGAGCCGTTCTTGTGTCGATAACTGCGACACCTGCAGAAATCCTGGGGACCCGCAAATCACCCCGAAGCGCCCTTCGGCTGTGAAGTCCGGGCCCCGCTGCGTAGTGTGCCATATGCCCGAGACTAATTTTCCCACCGTCGTTTGTCTGTGCGGAATATGCTGTGTTGTGAGACAGATAGCATGGGGAATCTGAGCGGGTGCGGCATTCACCAATGCAAAACAAAAATCCGAGGTACGGATATTGAATAGCTCCTCTCGTCCGGCAGAATCTTAAGTTGTTGAGAAGAACGTCCTAGCTGAAGATTTCTGCATTTCGTAACTCCGTCCGCCTTCCATTGGCCAGCCTTTCTTCGGAGCTGTACGTTTCCAGAGAGGTAGTCATCGATGGCGCGTACTGCGGCAACCTTGAAAATATCAGGAGAAGTTGACACAACTGCAAGAAAGTCTTTTCCGGCGTGGTCGCATGCCCTTTCTGAGTGCTGTAGCCAATTTTGTGTACGCGGTGCTGTGAGTCTTGCAAAAAATCATAGTACGGCATTTCCACATTGGTGTTTGAACCGTCCGTCGGAACATGGATTGCTATACGTCCAAAAGCATGCTTCAAGATACCTACAGACATAGAGAATCCTCCTGCTGCAGTAATACAGGTACCATCACATCTCGACCAAAAGTGCGACAAATATCGTAATGATTGAAGGAATGATATCTTTCATAAGCATTAACTGACTATGGAAAAGTTCCAACGTAACAGCCCATTCAGCCTCCAGTACCAAACACATAATATTCATACTATTAGCACTGATAGTATCTTTTAAACCTTAAGTACTGCACGCTCTGCGGTTGCTTGTTCATCGAGCTCCGCCATAGTATTATCTCTGCTCCTGATCTCTTTCACACGTTCAAACTCTGATTGATGAAGACGGCCCAAGGCAAAGCTCGTTACCTGTTTCATAACAGGCTGGTAAGAGCACCCAATCGTGTAAAGAAGTCAACGACAAAATCCGAATCATTGATCAGTGACGTGGTAAATCCAAGTACCAAGAAATTTGCTCAATATCGCATACACCGTCACCAGTCATGGCCCACAGGTGTAAATTGGGCTTTGTTGATCTTTTCGTAAGCAGGTGGTGGGGTAGATATGAACTGTGTCAACCGACAGCTGTCGAATAATCTACCGCACTTGTAGTATTCTCTCCATTGTGAACGTAGTTCAACAACGTAGTGGCCTGAACAGGTTTCGTCAATCAATAAAGAAATGGCTTTTACATGTTGAAACTTGTTGGTGCGCAAACAACTACGTATGCTCTGTACGGTGCGCCAACGACAGCTTCAAATCACCTGCACTACCCATCAAGTTCCGCTCAACTGTCTCGCTGCGCCAACACACATAAAAGTGTAAAAATTACCCTTGCAAGCCTCATCAAACGTCAAAAATTGCAAATCCGACAACATATTTATACTCAACAATGGCAAAACACCCGCAGAGAAACTGTCGTAAGTTCAGAGACCTTCCCCAACCATTCCTCGTTAAACGTGAGCGCCTACCGCTCCCATCGTCATTTGGTGATCGAAAGCAGGTATTCCCCGCATCACCAACGCGCCTTGAAGCTTACAGGAAACTTGGGAGCCATGAATGGAAGACCGGAAAGGCAAGATACCCTCAACCTTCTCGAAAGCTTACTAATTTTCTCCATGGTTGCGCAGCTGCTCATGATCCTACTCCACGACGAAGAAGCCAACGCACGCACGAGAGAGATATTAGCCGACAAGAAATGCCCGGCAATCGTATTCCGAACGTTTTTAGTGATAGAGCCGGGCAAGCATGATTCAAAATGCCTGTAGGGGCCCTCCTAACCCTTATGAAAATACCATTTACTGATGACAGTAGCCTTGTAAAGACGTACCAAGGACATGCAACGACGCGGCCAGACATACAAGCAAAGCAACATGAGCATGGGATCATCTTCAGCGGACAAACTCCACCGAACCCACGCAGTGGAGAGACTGCTCTTCTCGAGTCTGTCAAAGTCGAGCTTGACGAAAAGGCTGTGCCCTTGTCTGAAAATACTCGAATAAACTACGGCAAACCTTTCGACGTGAGCCGGGATTGCGAGGTATTTGTGGTAGGACAAGTCACGGAAAACTACATCTCGATTCTGGAATCCAACTACGAATCAGTGGGGCCCAGCTCGAGACCAGAGAGTCCAGTCAAGCCAGTGACCCAACCGAGGCCCCCCAACCCCCCAAAACTGCACCCACCTGAGAATGATGATGAACCTTCTGCAAGAAGGTACGTGACAATATACAAAGAGGGAAGCAAAGAGTGAGTAGACGGACACCCCGTAGCTTTACTCGACGCCGGCGCTGAGGCCAATTACATGTCCGAGGAGATGGCTTCACTAGTTGGAGCTCCGCGATCAAGATACAGAGGATACGGTTTCCGTGCAGCAGATGGCTCGGAGATCAAAGTTGAACACCTTGTCCAATGTGGTTGGACTCTCCCTGGCAAATGCCCGATTTTCAATGACACCTTTCTAATCGCAGACCCTGGCCGCCACAATGACATCTGCGTAGGAGGTCCAACCTTGGGTGGGAGAAAATTGCAGAGATATTATGGCGGCCCTGCCACTGGCCCATCCTGCATCGTGTCGTGAGCCGCCCAGCGGGTGCCCTCTCGACTCCCACAAGGAACCACCCGCGAGTAAGCTTCAAACCGAGATAGCGGTCTTAATTTACTGGCTTTCGGGTAGTTGGCGGTCGGCAGGCAAAAACAAGCAGTTCGAGAGAAGTAACCAGAACCATCAACTTGCATTCTTCTAAGTAGAAGCTGGCTGGTTTAATTTCTCCTTTATTGTTGCCATTATTCTTGTCCTGTAAATCTGAAGTACCAACATAAAATGACAAACGAACAGCTGGGCAACTATGCATTGAAACCCGACACATCTGTCTGGATTTGCGTCTGCACTCTCGTGTGTTTTGAGCTACCATGTGACCATTGCCATGTATTGTGTAGGAGTCGCACGCGGCAAAGGTTTCGTTTATACCTTGTGTTTGGCAAGGAGCGATGGAAAGCATGGAGAGCGTTGTGAAAGCTGCGCGGTTTGTCCCGACCATCGGTTTCCGTCTGGTTTTCTTTGGCGTCAGAAGACAAAAAAAAGTCACCGCAGCCCTCACGGAGGGCAAAAGAACAAGTTCGTGTCTATATAGAACTTAATTAAGAAGTGCAAAAGAATAGGCGTGTGTCCCTACGCAGAATCGAACTGCGGACCTTCGGATTTCTCTCTTCTCAGAAGAGATCATATTGGAAATATGAGACCGACGTCATAACCGACTAGACCACAGAGACGAACTGAACACCTGAGGTATTCTCTGTTACAGAAGCCTGTTTGTTGAGGGTCGGGAAAATTGTAAAATTTATATACTCTACGTCTTTGCGACAGCTTGATCTCCGCGGAAGTACTCGCACTTCTGCATTAGCTCCTCTGGTCAGTGGCGGTTTCCGCCAGCGCAACGATGATTGGGCAAACCCATCTCCCTTATCTCGTCGTTCCCCTGCTAATGTGGAGCCCCATATCTCTGGACGGGGCAGACCTCAGTCAAAGAGTCAACACCAGAGCTCTATACGGACTTTGTTTTCCTGTGGAGTTTTGAGCCGCTTATTTGCGCGGAGAAATCAGATTCATGACTGGAGAACGGACCTCTCAAGTGCAATGTTCTTACGTTATGGAAAAGGCCCAAGGTTCAGACAGGAAGGTCACGTTCACGGCAATGCTCAAACGTCATTTGCCAACCCGCACCCGGCGCGCCATCGTGTCCGTCTCTTGCGGTGCTTTGGCAGCAAAAGAGCTTGGGATCAGCTGTTACGCCATCGCGCACTGGCTGCACGGCGGTGCCTGTTTGGGGGTCTGGCTGCAGAATTCCGTCGACGAAACGCGGCTACGACGGATCTGTTTCGAGGCTTTTTCGGTCTTCAGGAGGGGGATCCGCCGTTTACTCCGCATTCTCGATGCGATGGCTAGCTTTGACGTCGTTGTACGAGGACGGCGACATGCCTGGCTTGAGATTCTCTCTTTGCCGCCGTGGCTCCTTTCCATTCACTCATATTCATATTCGTCCCCTTCCCCCTGCCTCCAACCGTTGAAGCAGCGGAAACATGAAGCTCCCGGCCGCCAGGGATGTGCACTTCGACATTGACGACTACCTTAATCCCTTCGTACCCCGCTCCCGTCTCTCCCGTCTGCCGAAGCCTCTCTCCCGTTTCCTGAGATACAGAGACTCTCCCGCTCCGCAGGTCGGCAACGTTCTCATAGCAACATGGGCTCTCGTCGGCGCCTTCTGCGGTCTAACAATCGTGACTGCTGTCTACAAACTCAGCCCGGGCATCTCACAGCATCATCCGCCTGTCATAATAGCGAGCTTGGTACGGATGACCTCATTACCTCACTCCCTTCAAGTGCCGTCCTAATCATATATGTTCAGGGCGCCGCAGCGGTACTAAACTACAACGTCATCCGATCACCCATAGCCCAGCCAAGAAACGCCGTAGTCGGCAACACACTCGCCGCCATCACCGGCGTCGGAATCGCGAAACTGTTCATGCTCAGCCCCGACTTCGAGGATCTTAGGTGGCTTGCCGGACCTCTCTGCTGCGGCGTCGCATCCTGGATCATGACGCTGACCAACACCGTCTACCCTCCCGGAGGCGCGACGGCGATCCTGCGGAACGCCGATCGACACTACAATCCTTCGGAATCGCCGTCGGACCCGGAATCGGGCGGCACCCTGCATTCGAGCCGAGGCATGCTTCCCTCTCTCAAGTCACAGGAGTCTCGTGAGGATTCTTAAAAGTCTGGAGTCTCGGCGTTGTGTGTTCCGGGACAAGCCAGCGGACAGATTCAATTTCTCATTCCATAATCATCTAGTATGGCGCTCAGGACAAGATTCGGACTGAGAAAGTGGTACTTTTCCATGCTTTTGTATCTCATCTAGCGTAGCATTTATGGCGTCCTGGTCCCTTGAATTATTGTTTAATCTCGGCGTGTCTTGTGCTTCCCCAGTGAGCAGGGGTCTTGCCATCAGAATAGAAACTGGGGGCTCAGCTCTTAATTGATTAATGTATTGTTGAGGGAGTGGACGACCGTGTTGAACCGAAAGGGCAGCGGAAGCTGGGCAGAGAGCTGACTGAGCCAGCAATCTTCAACCGCCTGCTATCGCTGTATCCTCACTTTTTTCAGCAGTCCCCAGTAGAGGAAAGAGAAAACAACTGTCGCTTTTTGATTTTCTTTAACTGCCCTGCATACGTCCAGCACGATGCCAGCCGCCACCACAACCACCCTCGCCACCGCTTCACTCACCTTGCACCCACATCCTTCAAAAGCCAAGCAGCAAGCACAAGTAGTAAAACCATTTCACTACGGGCACCACGCACAAGCAAGCCAAACTGGTCCACACCAAAGGCGGACAACATCAGAAAAGACAAAAAGGACTTATGCTTCAATCTTCCCCATTGCGCCTACCTCATGTGATACAAAGACAGCCCCTACAACAATACCATCTTGCCACTTCCACCTGCCCTCATCCATGCACCATCCACCTCGTAGAGAAAAAGTAACGAAACCTCAACCCCGCACAACGTCTTTTGTTGATTCTGCTTATCGGAGCGGGAAACTCAAAGAAGAAGCCAGAAACGATCCACGTCCACGCAAAAGCCAGAAAGAAAGTAGAGACCAGAAATCAGATTAAGGGTCGACATTTTACATGAACAAGTCTTCTCCATTGGCCGCGTGATAAGAAGAAGAAAAATACTGGGGAAAAGAAGAAGCCATGCCCCGTTAAAATGATTCGACCAGAGAGCATAAAAACTGTTGTTTCCAATAAGAAACAGTTTTTCTTGCTTTGGGAGGATTTAACCCCGAATCCACCACCGTTCTCGTTAAACTCCGTTAGTTTGTTCCGTTCAAACCAAACCAAAAACCCCGATGTTATCGTGATGATGAATGATGACGCGTGAAAGAAAATATGTCTATCACAATCAACCTGTAGAAAATGACGTACACCAATCAGCTTGATTCAAACCAAATCCCATGAATCGAGGCGCAAACACTACGTACGTCCTGGACCCGAAGCCAGAGGGGTGCCCGCGCTCGAAACTGGACCTGTTGACGGCCTGACGCTTGCGCTGCCTTGGTCGTCGAAGTCGGCGAACTGCGGGTACTCCTCCGTCTCCTCCTTCAGTTTGCTGATGCACGTCTCCTCGATCAGGTTGGCGTCCTGGTACAGGATACTCGTGTCCTCGTTGTACGTGCGGCAGTTGTTGCACAGCAGCAACATGTCTTGTCGGAACTGCCGCGTGTGCTGGTACTCCCTCTTGTTGATCTTCTTCTTGATCT
This sequence comes from Neofusicoccum laricinum, assembly GCA_029906385.1. Taxonomy (NCBI): domain Eukaryota; kingdom Fungi; phylum Ascomycota; class Dothideomycetes; order Botryosphaeriales; family Botryosphaeriaceae; genus Neofusicoccum; species Neofusicoccum laricinum. The sequence continues at coordinate 468,878 of CP123726.1, forward strand.
GATCCATGCAGATCGGCTTGGTGATGATCTGGTAGTAGTCGGGGTACTCGTAACGGTCGGGTAGTTGGATGAAGGGGTCGATGATGCCACGTGGTGCAAGATCCTCGCCTGGTGCCGGACCCTCCTCCAAGTCGTTGAGAGTCTCGTAGACGTTGTTGAGGACCTTCTGAAGCGCCGAACGGTCCTCTGGGCTGAGAGTCTCATTCGTCTTGGCGCCGCGACCACGCTTGCGGGGGGCAGGAGTCGTGTCGCCATCCAGAGATGCTTCATCCACCTTGCGCTTCTCAGCCTTGGGCTTCCGCCCACGCTTTTTGGGCGCCGGCTCTTCTGAGCTCTCACGAGACACAGGTGGAGACTCGCCCACAACGTCAAGCACTCGCTTCTCCTTGTTTCCAGCTCGTCGTGCTTTGGAAGCTTCTTTGCGGGCAATGGCCGCTTCGATGGAGTCTTCGTCGTTGTCGACAGCCTCCAACCATTGCTCTTCCGTGAGACCGTCATCGTACTTGACAGACCTTCTTTCACGAGCGCCACGGCCGTACGTTTCCTCTACCTCTTCGACAATGGCAGTATCGTCGTTAACGTAGATGTCAGGCAGCTCTGCTTCGGAGAACAGGCGAGGCATTTTCTTGTCAGGACCATATCCTTCTGCCCTGGCTCGCTTCTCGTCAATTTCCCGGAATCTGATCAGCTCATCATCAGAACGCATCATGATCAGGTTGAGATCCTCATCATCCATCTCAGCTTGTTCGAGGTTCTCGGCAGCTTCGGCAGATTCAAGCATGATTCTCAGCATGGCGTCACGTTCCTCGTTGGTCGACTTGTTATCGAATTTACCGGCCTGGATGACCTTGCCGTCCATGTCGAGCTTGAAGTTGGCGCGTTCCAGAATCTTTTCTTCAACCGAATTTGAGCTGATGAGACGCAGGATACGGACTTCGTTCTTTTGACCGATACGATGGGCACGATCCTGAGCTTGCAAATCCTGGTGAGGATTCCAGTCAGAGTCGTAGATGATGACAGTGTCGGCAGATTGAAGATTGAGTCCAAGACCACCGGCACGAGTGGAGAGGAGGAAGCAGAAGTACGGGGAGTTCGGGGCGTTGAAGAGCTTGAGGAGCTCAGACCGGTCATCGGCCTTCGTCGAACCGTCCAGACGCAGGTACTGAAGACCTCTCAGGCGCAGGAAATCCTCCATGATGTTCATGATTTGCGTCATCTGGAAGAACATCAAGACTCTGTGGCCCGTCGCTTGGAACTTCGGCAATATCCTGTCAAGGAGTTCGAATTTACCCGCAGTGCGCCAGAGAAGATCGTTGGTTCCTCTGCCGGGGTTGATCTGGTCCTCAACCTCCTCGAAAACGAAAGGATGGTTACAGAGCTTGCGCAGTTGCATGAGCATGTTGCTCAGGCCACGCATGCCAGTCTTGCCTCCCTTGCCGTCGCTGACCATGAGTCTGTTGTGATTGACAAGCTGCTTGTACAGCTTGGCTTGAAGGGCAGAGAAGGTACACTTGATGACGCGCTCTTGCTTATCAGGAAGATCCTTCTCCACATCCTTCTTCAGACGGCGCAGCAAGAAGGGACGAAGCACCTTGTGAAGACGACGAATGACTAGCAGCTGCTCTTCTTCGCTGAGCTCCATCTTATCTTGACCGCCAGTGTTTGCGAACGGTGTATTGAACCATTCGTCGAACGACTTGACAGACTTGAAGATGTTGGGGAGAACGAAGTTGAGCAGTGCCCAAAGTTCAGGAAGATTGTTCTGGAGCGGAGTACCAGTAAGGATAATACGGTAACGCGTGGTGTAGTACTGGGTGATAGTACTGCTGAGCTTCGAGTTGGCGTTCTTCATACGATGACCTTCATCAACAATCATGTGGAGCCACTTGATCTTGCTGAGAATCGGACGGTCCTTGATGATGAATTCGTAGGTGGTGAGCAGAACCTGGAACTGTCCCCAACGGATCTGCTGCTGTTGCTGTTTACGCTGTTGAGGAGGACCCTTGTAGACGATGCGCTGAACACTTGGCGCCCACTTCTCAAACTCGCTGTTCCAGTTCGTCAGCGTACTGAGTGGAACAATGACTAGGTAAGGACCAGGTTGTTGCTTCTTCTCGATCAAGTAAGTGATCAGACTGATAGTCTGAATGGTCTTGCCGAGACCCATCTCGTCGGCCAGAATACCGTTCAAGTTGTTGTTGTACAGTGATATCATCCACTGCAGACCCTTGAGCTGGTATTCCTTCAGCGTGCCACCAACCAAATTGCTGGACTGCGAATAGACCTCTTCCTTGACACGATGGGCAACCTCGTAGTAGTCGACCTTGTTCGCCTTCCTGTTCGGATCGTCCTCATCGAGATCGCTGTCGTCTTCTTCGGAATCGGACTCTGGCGCTGCTCCGCCAAACCTGTCGGCAGCACTGCGTTGCTGGGCCTTGACGGAGGCAGACAACTGGCCGAGGAAACCATCGGTCTGCTTGAGCAAATGAGAAATACGAGTGTCCTTTGCTTGGCCAAGCAGCTTGAGATAGGTCTCTTCGTCGTTTGCCTTCAAAGCCTGCAGACGCTGCTTTGCGGTGCGTTCCACACGCTTCTGCTCCTCCTTCTCGATATTCTGGTGGGTCTGAAGCATTGTGCGGCCGAGTCTTTGCATACGCATCCGTTGGTTCTGGGCTGCCTTTTGGATTTCCTCTCCGCGTGCAAGCACGGCCTTGAGCTGGTCGGTTTGCTTCTTCTTTTCCTTGCTCTCCCGGGCGTCGCGCTGCTGCTTCTCGAGCTTTTCGGTGATGCGAGCTTCGCGGAGGGATTGCTTCTTGACGCGGCGATACATGGCGCGGTTGGCAGTCATGGCCAAGTTATCAGCATACAGCATCTGCCTTCCAATCTCCTGCCTCAGTGCACGCTGCTTCGGCAAAAGGCAAAGTTTCTTGTACTCAATCAATGCCTTCAGCTTCAGGTTCTTTGCGTGCTCATCGGTAGGAGTATCCGATCTGCTTGTGTCCCAGATGCCAATATTTGCTGGTAGCGATTCGAGCTCCGCCTTCCTGGCCTGTATCCGGTTGTAGAGAACAATCTCCCGTTCCTCGCGGACCTTGTCGACATCAACACCGGAGGGCATGATGCTCGGCAGAATGTGCCTGCGATCGCGGATGCTGTGCTCAGAGTACGTGATTGTTTTGGAGAACATCGAATACGGGTCGGTTGTTGTCTTGAAGCCCTTGTGAGCGTTGGACTCCTCCTTGTTGGCATCAGCTGCGGCAGCCTGAGCATTATCTAATACTTGGCCAGCAGCGGCGACACGCTCGGTGGGAGTAGGGGACTTCGTCGCTTGCTTCGAAGGAAAGAGAGCCTGCTGCATCTCGGGAGTGATGGGAATATTACGAGAGATACGCTTGAATGCAGCAATTTGAGCGCGCAGAGTCATTATCTGCGGCTGGGTGAAAGCAGGATGCGCACTGGGTGTAGTGGCTTTCTCAGTGCCGGCAGATTGCTGCGCGACATTGTTTGCGCCAGTGTCGTTGTTCGAAGGCAGCGTGGGGGCACCAGCAGTCGCAGCGGCTTGACCATTAGCAGAGGGCGCAGAGGACGCCTGTGTGCCGTTTGTAGCAGCAGCGTGAGTAGTACCATTCTGTTGTTGCTGCTGCTGTTGCTGTAACTGTTGCTGCTTCTGCTGTTGTTCCATCAAGTACCGCTGGCGCTGCTTCTGAAGGTTTGTTTGCTGCTGAACGGCCTGAAGCAGATTGCGCGCCTTGATGAATTCGGGGTCGGACTCGGAAACATTCTGCGCCTTCATCTGCTGGTACTTCTGCATGGTGGGTTAGCATGCGGGCTGGATCGGGGATGAAAACAGCATGAAGGCGGCGGCGCATACCTGCAACGTTGCGTGAACCTGTTCTTTGGTGAGACCAGGCGGCAAAGACATCATGCCGCCTTGGCCGGGTCCAGGAGTGCCGTTGATCGGCTGTACAGAAGCCATGGTGGTGAAAATCGCGTGTCTTCAAGTGGCCGACACGGTGTGTTGATCGCAGAGGACGCGCGCCGAGAGAGGCCGGGGCCGAGGGTGGGCGGCGGGATGGGTGAGGAGCGGTAGACGTGACCAGGCGTTGAGTTCTGCCTCAGAGCATCCTCGTGCGGTGTGGAGATGCGCCTTGCGGATGCGCGTCGCGATGCGGCCGGCGGAGGAGGGCCGGGGAACAGGGCGGGCGGTCGCTCACGTCGCGGTGAGGAAATTGGGGGGAGGCGAAAATGAGTGTGGTGCGGTCGGGCAATGGCGCGGCGCGCAGGCGTGGAGGGGGAGCGGCACGCGTCGCAGAGCGTCGTGTCGATGCGCGGGGAAAGCTTCGGGGGTGCTGCGATGGGCGGTTCTCGTCAAGCCCGTCGATGCTCACAGAGGTTGAGCGCGAGGCATGGCCGGCCGTTCAGAACGAGGCGTCAGGCTTGGCTTAGCGCGCTAATTCACGTGACAGGTCCAACGGCAGGAAGGCATGCCCCGCGCGGCCTTCACCCCGGCCCTCACCGCCGGCCTGTTATGCAGGGCCAGTTGCACGCGCGAAGCGATGCTATGGCGCCTGATTTCACTGCTGTCGCAGCGATGTGAAAACTGTGAGATAAATCATGTGATTCTTGGCGAGACGCGCATGGGGGATCAATTGGCCCTGGCGGCTCACGCCTGAAGCGGCCAACTGCCTTCAAGAAGCGGGCATGGCCGTCGCTGCACCTCGGCCATTTCGTACAGGTAGGTGCTGCAGCCCACGGCTAGCGTGAAACCGCCCTCAACGTCCAAGGCTGCGTGGGCAGTTGAAGCAGCCATCCGGATACGAAGGTTTGCTAGACTGAGTATATGCTAAAGCTATCCGAACGAATGCTTCAACTGCCTGCGTATTTGTCCGTGTTGAGGGCGGCTTGCGTCAGGAGGCAGCTACAACTCCCACCTGGCAGGCGTTGCAAAAACGCTTTTGAATATTAAAGCAATGACTTTAGTGGGGTTTGTGGTGGCCGGATGAATGCTGCTGTTGCGCCTCAGGCAAATGGACGTACCTAACTGTTGCAATCTTTTGCAATTTGGCCCAACAGATATGTTCGAAGAAAAAGTCGACAATGCTCACCAGCAGCGCTTCCCATTGCGCCTCGGCGCGCCGGTTGTCGCGAGCACCTCTCTAGGAACTTTTGAGAAATTTTGTATTTCAAGGAGACGAGATTCTCCCTAGCTAGGCTCGAAAACTTCGTAAACCCTTCCTGTGTTATCATTATCCTCGCTGAGCAGAGATTACCCTGTCCCTGCTATCGGCAGCGAAGAGCGCAAAAGCAATCTCGTCCCCCAACGAGGAGACCGCCCCGCAGCCTTGAACCCTACTGTGTATTCAATTGCAATCCGTGTTACTCCCCCCAATGACCCCTTCTATACCTTCGCTTTCCTAACTCCGCCCCTCGTACTACTCCCGTTGCTTCCAGTACCCAATGATCAATGAGCCGCATATTCCAGCCAACTATTGTTGGCCTTTAGTACTGCGACATCTCGGATGAGCTCAGGCCGCTCCTCTTCATCGGCGGCGGCGGTGGTGGAGGCTTCTTCGCACGCGAAGGCGGTGGAGGAGGTGGCCCCTTTCTCCCGCTTGCCGGAGAGGTCGCCTCCTGCGTAGCCCAACTGGCAGACCTCGATGGCGCCGGCGAGACAGACCTATCTCTGCCATAGGACCTGGCGGGACTATGGTCGTCCTCTTCATACTCATCACCGCGGCTGCGCACCGGCCTCAGGTTGTTGCGACCGCTCGTGATGGCAGATGAGTCGGTCGGAGCACGGGAAAGCCGCGGCATGCCCATTGGGGAGTCGTCGCCACGACGCGAGGGTCCCTCGAATGTTCCAGTGGTGCTGGTGCGGCTAATAGACGGACGCTTGGGAGAATCGCCGCCATAGTCACGGTCACGGTCACGACGAGGGGAGACACCGCGCGAGCCGAGCTTCGGAATCGTGAGTTTAGGCTCGGGCATGGGCGGCTCCTCCTCCTCAGATCGGTAGCGTTCGTTGTAAGAGTGCGCGGTGTTGGAGCGAGATCTGGGATGGCGGCGGTCAGAAGAACTGGCAGAACTGTGTAACGTTAGTACGTCTCTCAATATATCTCCGGCACTGCCCCATAGTAAGCAGGCTATTGCAGGGGTAAAGTCGACTTACCGCGCTGGCCAGTCCCGCTTCAGCTGCATGAGTACCTCCCTACACTTGTCATGGTAGGCCAATTCAGCTTCCAAGAACGTGGTTAGGTCCTCCACGTTCTCTCTTTCAGCCTCCTTGATCTCCTCCATGCGGCGGAACACGTCCTCGCTGGTCTCCTCGTATTTGGCCTTCTGGGAGCGGAGTTCCTCCTCAACGCGGAAATCTTCCTTCTTCGCCTTCTGCATCTTTACGAGAGCAGTATCATAGGCAAGCCGGCGCTGCTCCAGCTTCTTCCGGCCCGCATTGTATTCCTTCATCTGTGCAAGGTTTCGTTCGAGGGACTCCAGCCAGCTTGAAGTGGAATCGGCGAGGAGCGTTTCCTGTGCGCGGGCAAGTCTCTCCTGGGCGCGGCCCATGGCTGCGGAAAAGTCAGCTCCATCTTCGGAATGAGGTAGCGTGAGGCTAATACGTACATGACAGACAGGCACCGTACTCCGAGTCAGGGTCGAAGTCCTCGCCGTGAGCGACCATGGTGGCTCCCATGAACCCCACGGGCGTGTACTTCTCCTTGTCGCCTGCATCGTTGCGCTTCGACAGCCATTTGACAAAAGCGCTCATCGACCTGTGCAAGTTGTCCATTCCTGAAGTACGCAAGTCAGCCAGCGCCATCACCAGTCGCGTGATGGCTGTGCGTACCATCAGATCTGACCACCATCTCCTGCTCGAGCGCCTTGAAGTCATCGGAGGTGTTGGTCCTGACCTCCCCTCCCATGCGCTCCCCCGCCCATTGCTTGAAGCGGCCGAGTTTCTTGTTGACAAGCATTGTGGCGGTTGGGTGGTGATGTCGTAAATTCGGTCGTCCGCGAGGGCTGGTGGGGGAAAAGGAGCGGGTTGGGGACCACACGTGTTAGCGGCGGATAATTAGGCGCTGTGCTGGCTGAATCGTGGTGCCCTGGGCACTTTCGCGGTGTGTGGAGGGGCGTCGATGCTTGCTAGTATCGCACGCAAGGTTTCAGGTCGAAAATGGCTCAGAAGAAGGTCCGGCGAAGAGAAGGTAAGGGCGGGTAGCAAGCGTATGGCAGGGCTGCAAATAAAGAGAGCAGGTGAGGGAAACCGCCGACCGGAACACAGCGGCATGGGCAGTTGTGCAGATATAAGGCACCGCGAAGTTCGAGGCCTGGATGATGCCACAAGGAACCCTTGAGGCCGTGCTGATCCTGCGCAGGGGCCTGGAGAGAACGCGGGAACCGCGCGGCCCAGCACGAGCTGTCCCCATCAAAATCGTGGCTTAGCCAGGCCTAGCCGTGCGATTCGCGCCTGCCCCTCGTTCGCGCCCATTTCGCCAAAGGGGGGGGGGAGGGGGAATGCACCGGGCGCCTGTCGATGATACGCCCTGCTTCCTGCCAATCGACAATCTGAAACGGCTGCAGAGCCGATTGTCATGAAGGCGTAACCGTATCGCCTTCCTGCTGTGGGCACGATCTCCTATTTTTGGACGTCATATCGGACGCGTTTATTTTAATGAGGCTCGTAGATCTACCTCTCGAGCCATTTATGAAGCTGCGTGGCCTCGCACGATCGCACTGCCCCAGGGAGTCTCCCCAGTCTCTTGCGGGACTGCCGTATGCGGCGGATATTGCTGAAGAAAGCTCGCATGCACCATGTTTTTTTTATTTCCCGGTACATATGGGTACTATTCGCCCCGAGGAAACCCGAACCCGCAGCAAAGAACACCCGAACCCATGCGTCACCCGTGAATCTAGTCCTTCGTCTTCTGAGTACCACGGAGCAGACCGGTTCTCCTGGCAGCAATAAGACCGGCCTTTTGACCCTGTGCGGCGTAGCGGGAGATGGTCGAGGCCTTACCGATATGCTGGTGGTTACCACCACCGTGAGGCTGGAGAGACGAGGATCAGCATCGCATATTTTCCGTGGAAGCTCCGGGCTACTTACATGGTCGACGGGGTTCATGGCAACACCACGAGTCTTGGGCCAGGAGTTGCGCTTGACGGCGAACTTATGCTTAGCACGGGACGCCTCTGTTGATAATATTAGCTCTCGCTTCCCCTGCAACCCCGGGAATTTCTGCACGTACTCAGGAGAGGCTTGTCCGTCCTTCCACCACCAGCGACAATGCCGACCATACCACGGACGGAGCTGGAGACGACCTTCTTGGCGCCAGAGGGGAGCTTGACACGGGTCTTGCCCTCGTCGGGGTTGTGGCCAATGACGGTGACGTAGTTGCCGGAGGTCCTGCCGAGCGCGCCGCGGTCGCCAACCTTCTCCTCAACGTTGGTGATGACGGTACCCTCAGGAACAGTGCCAACGGGCAGAACGTTGCCAATGGTCAAGCTGGCGTTCTTGCCGGCGTAGATGAACTGGCCGGTGTACATGCCCTCGTTGGCGATGAAGGTCTCGGTGTGGAGCTTGAAGCGGTACGGGTCGCGGAAGACGACCCTGGCGAGAGGAGCACCACGACCGGGGTCGTGGATGATGTCCTTCACGACACCACGGATGTAGCCATGGCGCTCAGCGTAGTCGTTGGTCCTGAACTTGGCGGGGGTCTTGTTCAGGCGGGTGTTGGCCGTGAAGATGGAACCACGACTTTTGCTTTGTTAGCGATCGAGTCCGACGGATTTTCGAGCGTTGCGCATACCCCTTCCTCTGGTTCCTGATAACGCGACCCTGGGAGATGTCAGCTTGAGCTCCTCTGCAATTGTACGCGGTGAGGCCGGAGGAAAGTCGCCATCGCTGGCTGGAAACTGCGCTGTGTGACAGAGATTTCGGCGAAGCCCCAATGCACCGTCCAAGCAACAAGAACCATCCAAGGCGGGCGAGAGTGTGTGCGATGCTTCGGGCGGAATTGTACTGACCATGGTTGCTGCTGTTGTTGTCGTGCAGGTGGTGTCCGGTCGGTCGTCCTCTGCAGTTGAGATTGATTTCGATTGTGGGTTGTGTTCGCGAGGACCGGCGTGCACGGACCTAAAAAATTAGCCGAGCCTAGCGTCGTGGCCTTGGAAGGCGGCCGGCCGCACTTCAACCTACCATCTTGTTCTCACCACCGAACTCCCACCAGCCAGCGCGCATCAACACCACGCGCCATCACAAACGTGCTAATGCACATCGTATAGATCGAAACTCACCGCTGTATTTCATGGCTTTTCGTCGGCGATGACTAGCGTTGAACTTGGCTTCTCAGCCACCCAGAGGCGCAGTCGCTTCTAAATGACTTCAGTAGCGACATCACTTATGGAAATGGACTTAGCATACGTGGGATGATTCCTTTGTGTTTCTGGTTTGTCCGAGCGCGTTTCCGTTGCGGGCAACGAGCACATGCCATGGCCAAACTCCAAAAGAGCGACAGTTACGGGTCCGCCAAGTCATCACAAAACTTCAACACCTGCATCGGTTTTTTTTTTGCTTCGAATCAGAAAACAACGCATCCTCATCTTCCTCGTATCTTCTGTTTCCTACGATGCTTTGAGAAACCACCATTTCATTGTATTCACCTTCGTTTGCCCCTCCACCAACTAAAGATGCTACTGACCTAGTCGCGGCACTCATTTTGTTGTTTCTGGTCTGAATATCGGTCTGAAACGCGACCGTTGCGAAAGAGCAAGTTCCAGGAAGAGTTCCCCCCGGGCGCATGTCAATCACGGTCGCAGAACTTTTTGCCGAGGGTCGATGCCGGCGGACTTGCGGAGCGCAAACGTTGTGCATTTCAGCAGAGAAGAGCTTGGGAACCCTCACCGGGATAAGAACCGTCTCCCATCCAACTGCAAAGCCTTTGCCGTTCCTGGACAGGGCATTCGTTGTCGTGGGTTTCGGTCGGGAGCCTTCACGCAACCCGCCAGCGCGGACGCCGCGCCGGAGAAGCTGGAAAGAGAAGCTCAACTCTGCGCACCTACAGAAGCATCCGTGACCAGCAACGCAGGATGGCTCATAAATGAACGCAGCCGTATGGACTTTCGCTCCTGGTCGGTATGCACCTTTCCCCACACTCGGGCTTGGGCCTGTCACTGTCACATTTGTGAGGAAGCGAGCGACACGAACATCACAAAATTCTCCACAGTGGCGGTGGCACGCCTCTAACGTTGAGCTGGCCATATTCGCGGCTGTACGACAGGAATTTACAGGTGCCGCGTCCGACTGGCGGCCACGCAGAGGTTGGGCTTCGGCATTTGGACGCGGAGTCGAGCTTCGGGCAATTTTCGATGACGGATGTATGTGGGGATGGATCGTAGTTGCGTTATATCTTCGTGTGGGAAGCAAGCGCAGCGAGTTGTTAGACAGTGAACGAGAATGGAACTTTTCGCCCTGCACTCGAGGAGCCAGCGCGATGTATGCGACAGTCTAAGCCCAAGCCCGGGACACATGACGTGCACCCGGTGCAAAGATGCCCAAGCCAATCATGTAATCTTATCGTTGCCGTGCTTCAGTTAGCTTCATTCTCGTGCTGCTCCAGCCGGCCGCGCACTTCGCATCCACAACCCGCCGACCCACCGCGACCTCATCCGACTTCCACCACACCCTCCCTCGCCCACAACATGAGCGACTCCGGGCTTTCCTCGGCACTGTCGTCGCCGCCCGCGAGCGACGACGAGGCTCCGGTCATTGGGCCTCTCGACAAATTCCTGCAGAGGCCGTCGTCGTCGAAGAAGAAGATGGCCGCTACCACCGCCGCGCAACCACCGCCGAGCTCGCCCGTCAAGAGGAAGCGCCCTGCCTCACCGCTGCGCGAGGCGGTTCTGGCTGACAATGAGGACATAGCTGTAGGTTTATGGCGCGATATAACACGTATTGACGCGACGAACGCGTCGCTGTTGGACTGTACCGTATACTAATGCGCATGCTACATCCTAGTTCATCGTTATGTTCCGGTCGCGCTTCACGGACGCCTTCCCGCCCAAGTGCCCTCACCTTGGCCCTCAGGATATCGAGAGAGGAATTGTCGACCCTGTGCCGTCACCGCAGGTTGAGAGTCTGCTGTGCGCGCTTCTTGGACTCGCTCTCAATCGCAAGAAGCCCGTCGAGTACGTCCCCCGCTGCCCTCGCCTCGTCGCACCTTTTACACGCATACCTCCATGGAATATCCGAGCATGGACGGATAACTGCATTGTTGGCCGAAGCTGATGCACGTATAGGAAGGGACATTACAACCGCGCTCTCGAAGAGGCCATATCGACCTACAAAGGCCAGTGGCCTTTTGCCTGGGGTGGCATTAACCCCCTGTCAGGAGCCCGCACTTTTAACAGCTTGACTCCCCAAGAGCGTGTACGTTACTGCCTACCTGGCTTGTTGGGTATGCCGCTGACTTTCGCAGTTGTCACTCCTGCGCAACATCATCCTGTGGAGCCTTCATGGTTCCGAGGCGGTGCTCAAGATCATTAAGGATTCATACAAGCAAGCTCGCCATGATGACGACCTGAACCAACCGCTGTCGGTGCAGCCCTGGGGTATGGATGGGGACAAGCGCCGCTACTGGCTCATCGAGGGCAAGGACGACACGCCGTTCCGTCTATACCGTGAGAGCAACCCAGCACTCAAGAAGAATTCCTGGAGGACCATCGCAGGCACGATCGACGAGCTGCGGGAGGTGGCGGCCAAGTTGGCAGGCGACAGCTCTCAGGCGTCGCGTAGGCTGAGCGACAGGATTCACGCGGCCATCCCTCGCTTCGAGGCCACTGAGGAGGTAAGCGCTACGCACGCGTCACGCGTCCACCAACATAATAGTCTGAACTCATACTGATAATCACTTGTAGAAGCGGAGGCGTCGCGAGTATCGCATGCAGCGCAAGGCACAATTCGCCCGTCCTGAGCCTGGGTTCTCTCTGTATGAGGGTCGCACCCGCGGCAAGCGCATGAGGTACACCTACTCTGATGAAGAGGACGAGACTGGATCTGATGCCATGTCCACCCGTCGCTCTACCCGCCGCGGCACTCCTACAGACAACAGGCCTGTTGTAACTGCCAGTGGTCGCCAGGTTCGCTCACGCCTGGGCGGTGTATACGGCGAATCTCTCCTTAGTGGCCAGACCACGGAATTTGATTCCCCCGCCACTGCAGAGTACGAGCGCTCTGATGCTTCGGAAGGACCGAATGGCCGCGCTACTCGCATCGGTCGTTCTGGCAGAACCGATGTTCCCCAACGCAGCCAACGCAAGCATATTGCCGGTTACAACAGCATCGATGAGATGGATGATGAGGATGAGGCGGATGAGTGGGATGGAGGAGATGACGATGAGGAGGACGAATTGAAGCTAGACGATGACGAAGAAGAATCGATCAGCGAGGACGAGTCAGACGACGAGATCTACGGCAAGTCCAAGGGCAGCCTCATTGTCGCCCTGCGCATTCGCAGCGATCGTCTAGCAGCAGCGAGCAGCCCTCCCCAGCAGCCTAGCAGCCCGCCGGCCTTGAAAGAGCAAGTTGAGGAGAAGATGGAGATCGATGCCGCTCCTGCAGCTCGCCCTGTCGCACCTACCGTGGAGCACCCCGCCCAGCCTGTTGGATACAACCCCCAGCCGGTCCACAAGCCAATTTCTTCGGAGCCGATCACGAAGTTGCCCTCGCCGCCTGCTAGCATCACTCTCAAGCCTGAGCAGCCCGAGGTCAACGGCACCACCGTTGTCCACAGTGGGCCGACCACCAACGGTTATCCTGTTCAGCCGCAGCACGCAGACCAAACCGCTGCCAATGCACCGGCAGTCAAGATGCAAGATTCGGCGATACCTGACGCTCCTGTGTACCCCTCGCAGTAGAGGGTGCTCGGCACAAAAGTTATTTCTGATAGGTGTAGAAGGGGCGGTGCGAGCGTATCGTGTACGAGATACGATGCGATACCCATGCGTGTGCTTTTGCTGCTTTGTTCTGTCTCATAAGATTCAGACTTGGGGATTAATGGCGTTTTTATCGGGAACGATGTGTTCTATTCGATTCAGCAAACGGGATCATACCAAATGGTCGATGATAGACTTTACTACTGCTACTGCGAGTGCCAGGTCAGGGGGGAGAAAGCGACGGCACCTCTTTTACTCCCGGTGCATTTTTTATGTAGGATAGGCACAGGATACCGAAGGAAAACTTTGTTCATGGTCGTAGATGCTGTGCGATGTCTTACATGCTGTGAGTAACAAACTGGAGCTTGTCCTGATCTCTACGTGTGAGTTAGTGAGCAACGAGGACATACTCTTCACACACGGGTAGTTGAAACATTCGTCCTGATGCACATGTGCAATCAAAAAAAGGATACACCTATCCAGGTGATTGCTTCAACTACCCATAAAGATATTCATGGAGCAGCCTTCGTACAAGGTTTCGGGCAATGTCACGAAAGAGTGTGATAGGTAAACCATCCGTCCACAGAATTTGTCGCGATGACTTTTACTGCTCTGAACCAAAACCCTGAGAAACGTTTGAGATACATGCCCTTTTGAGCATCCATTCCCCCGAACGCCATAACCCACACCAACATCCATGGTATCATCTGCACTGGACTGTCCGCTATTTTACCTCATTTTCCCGCCCCTCTTCCCTCCCCGCCCACCACGTCCTCCCCTCCCCTCGCCCGTAATGCTCGCCACATCTCCTTTACTCAACTTCAACATACCACCACTAAACTTACCCACCCCCGGCCCACCAACGCCCCTCTCCCTTTTCCTCTCCTCGCCCACCTTTTCCTTCTTCGCCCGCTCCAGAATGATCCCGTTCTCCCTCGCCTCGCGTCGCCGCTTCTCCTCGCGCTCGGACGCCTTCGCCTTTATGCCCTTCCGGTGCGCCATCGGCATCTTCTCCTGCGCGAGGATCGAGCCCTTGGAGCCGAGCGCCTGGATGCGCAGGTCCGTCGCCTTGTGCCTGTTCTTGCCGCTCGGGCCGGCGAGCAGCGAGGCCGGAGAGGAGGCGTCGAGGAGGTGCGATTCTTTGAGGAGGCGCTGCAGCGCGAGGTCGTTCTTGAGGTTGACGGCGTCGGCGTCGCCGTCTTCGTCCCTGTCGCCGGCCTTGTCGTTTGAGGATTGCTTGGGCACGGGTGCGGTGGGGGGTTTGGAAGACTGGGGAGGCCCGAAGTTAGCGGAGGAGGAGAAGGGAGGGTGGCGGGGTGCGGTACCATGAATGCTTTCAGCTCGGCCTTGCTCATGCGCTCGGTGCGTGCGGGCCCGGTGACCTCGACGACTTCGATAGTGGTGTTGTTGCCGTTGCCAGCGTCCTCGTCTTCTTCGGACAAGCCTTCCCACTCGTCGTCCTCGCTCTTGTCTTCATCCTCCTCAGCGGGCTCGGGCGCGTGCTTCTCCGCCTTCTTTTTGGAGCCGCTCAGCGGCTTGAATTTGGCTTCGAAGGCGCGGCGGAACGCATCGCGCAGGTCCTCCGAGTCCGACGGCTCCTCCTCCTTCGCCGGGCGCTTGCTCGCCGAGGTCTTCGTCTCGACGCGCTTCCGCTTGCCCAGCGCTACCGCCATTGTCAGGTGTGCTTGCAAACGTGGTGTGCAGAACAGACTCCGCCGTTGTCGCGCGCACGCCGCCGCACGCAACTTTTCCGGGGACGCCCGGCGGCCGACGCGCGGGCGGTGTCGCGCGGCAGAAAAGTTGCCCTCTCACCCGCCGCACAGCACCTCCGGCGGGGCTCCGGCCGGCCCAGTTCACCCCGCGGCTTTTCCCACCCACCGATTCCTCACCACCAACCTCCAACCTCGAGCTGGAAGCGCAGGGGAAGCAGCCGAACCAACGATGACGCGCTTCCGCCCCTGCATCGACCTGCACGCCGGCTCGGTCAAGCAGATCGTCGGCGGCACCCTCACCACCACCGACTCGGAGCTCAGGACCAACCACGTCTCCGAGCTGCCCGCCGGGCACTTCGCCGGGCTGTACCGCGACAACGCGCTCGCCGGCGCGCACGTTATCATGCTGGGCCCCGGGAACGAGGACGCCGCGACGGAGGCTGTGAAGGCTTGGCCGAATGGGTTGCAGGTCGGTGGTGGGATTACGGATGCGAATGCGGGGATGTGGGTGGAGAGGGGGGCGGAGAAGGTGGGTTCGCTCTGGGATGGCTCGCGCAGTGATCGGAGGTTGGCTGCGGGAGGGTTATCTTGGACAATGGCTGACGGGAGAATAGTAGGTGATCATCACGTCGTACCTCTTCCCGTCAGGCAAGTTTTCACTCGAGCGCCTGCAGGCTGTCTTGAAGGCGCTGGGCGGCGACAAGGAGAAGCTGGTCATCGACCTCAGCTGCCGCAGGCGAGGCAAGACCTGGTTCGTGGCTATGAATAAGTGGCAGACCATCACGGACATGGAGCTCAACCAGGGTATGGACTTCAGCTGCAACGATCAGGCGTAGGTAGAGGTTGACTAAAAAATGCTGCAGAATCGGTGTCCCTCCTGGAACCGTACTGCTCCGAATTCCTCATCCACGCGGCCGATAACGAGGGTCTCCAACAAGGAATCGATCACGGACTCGTGAGGAAGCTGGCTGAATGGTGCAATATCCCAGTCACGTACGCGGGTGGGGGAAAGAGCTTAGAGGATCTGGATACGGTCAAGGAGCTGAGCAAGGGCAAGGTCGACCTGACCATTGGAAGTGCCCTGGATATTTTTGGTGGCAGTGCCGTCAAGTTTGAGGACTGTATCGCGTGGAATCTCAGACAGGAGAAATAGAAAAAGAGATATATACAATGTCAAATGAAAGATCACCGAATACAGCAGATGCCAACATAACATGCGTGTTATTAGTACATGAATATTTGCAGATTGCCTTTGGGAATAACTACGTTTGGGAAGCAGATGTCGTTGTCCTACCTGTCGTGATTTCATAGCTGAATAGTACTTTACTGTTGACACCGGGATGATCTGTTATAGTCTGCTTGCCCCTGCGTGATTGATACATCCTCTAGCTAGTAGTCTCAATCTCGTCATCCGCCAACTCCCTGGCACTCGCCATCAGTGTCTCAAAAGATGCATGCCTCTGCTCCCAGCCCCCTGGTGTGACCTCCTGTCCCGGAATCGGTTTCACCGGCACGGGATCCGGCACTTTGAACCCGTCCGTATTCTCACGATACGCCATAACAAGCCCTGATTCGGCGCCTGGCGGGTAGAAGGGCGCCTCGTTGGAGGGTATCTGCAGGTTCAGGCACTCGTCGATGGTGACGGTCGGGAAGGGAGCATAGAAGTCGTCGTAGGCCGGGCCCAGCGCGTCCTCCAGGGTGGTGAGGATCTTGCCATTGGTCAGGTTGGCTGGCGGCTGCAGGACGGTCCATGGCTCCCGACATGTATCCTCGGCGCAAGACTTAGTTACGAGGAGCAGCGCGTTTAGCCGTGCGTGTACACGCGCGACATCGGGCTCCGTCGAGTTGGCGAGGTTGGTGAGCTCGTAGGGATCATCCTGCTGGTGTCAGTCGTCCGGGAACGGAGGCGGTGGGCGGGTAGGAAGCACACTTACCAGCGTGTTGTACAGCTCTGTGTCGTTGGTGCACTAGCGCTAGTACAGCCAAGCCGACTTCTCGCCCACGATGCGCATCGTCTTGTAGTCGTTGTCCAGGAAGTAGCCCGGCAAGTAGCCCGGCACGCCGCCGCTCGCCAGCGGGATCTCGGTGAAGCCGTAGCCCCAAAACTCGACGTTGATGGCCTCCTTCTTGAGCGCGATCGCGGACGAGTTCGGCGTCTTCCACGCCTCCAGCAGGCTGGCGCCGTCCAGGAACTGCGGTGTTGTCCCCTCTGCCAGCCCTGGGATCTCGAGGAAGGTCGGTGCGAAGTCCGTCACGGTGCTCGGTGTCGTGGACACAGCGCCGCTTTGCACGCCGGGGCCGCGCATGACGAGCGGGATGTTGGTGTCTTCCAGGTAGGGCGTGGACTTGCCGGCCGCGTGGCGGTAGGTGCCGAGGTGGTAGCCCTGGTCGGTTGAATAGATTACTGCGTCTTGTCAGTGCCGGTGCTGCTGCGGTAATTGAGTGTTGTCCGTACTGTAAGTGTTTTCCAGCGCGCCTTCTTCATCAACCTTCGCCACCACGTCTCGGACAATGTCGTCGACACCTTGCAGCGCTTGCAGCCGGCGCCGGTACAGGTGCTCAGTCTGGTCAATCTGGCTCTGGCTCAGCAGCGGCAACTTCCCGGCCCAGGCGGGCTTGCCCTGCTGGAAACGGTCGGGCGGGTTGAAGTTGGGCGTCCGGGGCACTGTTTTGTTCGTGAAGCGGTCGAGGTACCGGACTGGCGGGATTGGCGAGTCCGTGATGTTGTGCACATGCGGTTCTGTAGGCACAATTATCAAGAAGAACGGGTCTTGCTGTTGGAGCAGGGTGTCCAGCCTTGAAAGGGCTTTGATTCGCACAACATCCGTCTGCTGGAAGCCTTGGTACAATTTAGGTCTCTGCCCGTCTTCGGACATGACAACGGCGTCGTGCCTATTGATGTACGGGTCGAGCTGTCCCAGTTTGATCTGTTAGCTGGCTTTGGCGCTCGTACTTCCAACGGTATACAGTGTTCAAGAGCCGTCCGGATGTGAGCATGCTGAGTTTATCTGGATATCTCTGTCTGGACCACTGCGTGAACTCCGCATGCATTGCTTGAACTTGTTGTTGGAATACTTGACATTGACGTCGTGGCTTCGGAGTGACTGCGGAGCTTACCAGAAGATCAGAGTGCGTCCATCACTTTGGTGCGGGAGAGTAGTTCGTTATGGCATTTCCGTTGAACAGTTTTCCAATGTCTAATGTGAGACTCACCACATGAAACAACTTCTGGATGTCAAATTAAGCATACACTCAGCCCTGTATCCGGCCTTGGTCAGCCAGTGCGGGAGGTAATCGTCGTCCTCAGCTGCTGCCAGAAACTTTGGATATCTACCACTGTTGGGTCCCGTCAGTAAATAGGCATGACTGTCATGGCAGGGGAAATGTCTGACCCAGGTGCGCGGACGTGAGTGTTGTTGGTGTTGTGGGCCAATTGGCCATACATCAGGGACACGCGACTCGGACAGCAAACGGAGATGGTGGCTTAGTGGTTGGTGAAGAGTGTTCCCTTGGCGACCAGCTCGTCCTGGACAGCCTTCATCGTGTCAAGGGAGCCATGATGATAGTCTTGGTCGTCGGTAAGGATGAAAACAATGTTTGGCCTCGCCCCGGATTCGGCGGAACAGAATCCAAGGAGCGTAAGAGCTCCCGTAAAGACCGCGTGGAATTTCATCCTGTTCCCTTGATGCGTACCTGCAACGTAAAGGTAGCGTCCAGCAGAGCATCAAAGCAGCCCTATTTGTATCCCCTCTCAACAATAACTAAGTAGAGTCTGTTGCAGCGCTTGAGTGCGAATACGGTGCCTACTCCGCGCTCCCCACTTCGCGGCCGTAGTGATTGCTATGTTTCTGACTCTGCTTGGTTAGATGGCGCTATAATCCTCGCCGAGCGGGGAGGCCTTGTTCGGCAACGCAACCCCGCTCGCCGACGTTTACCCCGCGCCTATATACAGATCAGCAAATGTGAGCATGAGAACCTTGCAGGGGCGGTTGAGCTTCGGTCTTTGAATGGTGTAGAAATCAGGCCATACGTGTACTTCGTACGAAGTCTCGCTTCACACACGCCTTCATGGGCAGTTGAACCATTGATCTGGATGTGTTTGCTATTTCTTTCACCGCTTCGATTGCCCATGTGTGAACTTGTTGTAATGCTTCCCGGAATGACCTCGTAAGCCCCCTCCAAGCCCTGTGGAAGAGTTTTTCGGTGATATTGCCTCTTGTCCGATCGGTGTCTTGGGCTGCACGAGATGGAGAGATATCTGTAGAGGGATTTCTATGAAAACGAGGAAAGGGAAGGAGGCAAACAATCATGAAGCTATATTCAGCTTAACCTTCTGGATCCTCAAGGTTCAGAACGCTGCTAGTAGAGTTTTGTTCTCTTGTGACCTTGGTTTCTACAACAAACAAAACGACTTCCTGCTAAGTATCGCGGATCTTCGACGGGAAATTTTCGCGCATCCTCCGGGCACGTTCCTTCATCTCTTTCAACCTGCACACGTTCTACCAGATCTCTTGCTGTTTGTTGGCGGAAGGTACGAGACTCCCCGATCTGGCCCGGTTTCGAAAAGGCCTCTCGATGCTTTCCTCGTCATCTTGGAAATGTTTCCCACAGTGCTAAGAAAGTTCCTCCAGCATTCCAACGTCTCTTCATGTCGAGATAAGTGGTCAAGTGTCCAGGCGATGCACTCCATCGCATTGCGGGTTCACTTTTTATGTTTCCCGTAGACCTCGCGGTTTCCTTCGATCCAAGTCCGCGCGTGCTTCAATGCCGCTTCATATTGCCCTGCAATTTGAAGAGCACGAATGTACTGCGACAGGCTTAGCAGTGTTTTCATGGCCTGTTAAGTAAACTCTCATTCCACCATTCAGTCAGCCTTGCTCAATGAAATGATGGATTGATAAAATCAAACATCACGTCCCGACTACTTTCATCTTCTCCGAAGCCTCAGTCGGAAATCCTCTTTTGAAAGTCAAAGCCCAGTTTTGCATAACCACCTCGCCAAATCTACCACAAGGAACAACAACACTACTATGAACTCCGCAGTAACTCTGAAGCAACTCTCGAAAGACCTTCTCATCGAAATCTCCAACATCCGAAACTCCACTCTCAAACCTTCAAAAAACACGTTGCCCCGACCTTCGCCACAACCCATGCTAACAACTCCCAATCCACCACCCGGGATGACTTCCTCGTTCAGTGGCGACATTCATGCCGAACTCCCACATCAACATCATTGATGCCGTGGTGGAGATGATAAGAAGAGTCGGCAAGGCAAGGCGTGGGTCTTCAGTAAGTTGAGCGGGCTTCCGCGGGGCCGGGCGGGGGGGAAGGCATAGGAGAGCGTGGATATGCTTGAGCGGGAGAGAGGGGGTTTGTGTGTCAGGAGCAAGGACGTCCAGCGGTTGACCCAGAACTGAGAAACTGCAAGACTTGCGGTCCTGCGAAAGTTTTGAAATAAGTGAATATGTTGCTTCATTCTGCTGTCTGGATGCTGTACGTAGTCGTCTACAGCGACGTTGCCTTCACTTATACCCTGAAACGTGGTCCGTCAATTTGCCGCTCTACCTTGCTAAATGAAGTTGAAATATCTTTAAAAGCGTGTTGTCCATACTTTGTACCGTAACCACAATGTCTAGACGAGCAATTATGGAGCATTGACGAACCTCAGTGTACTACTTTTGCGGTTTACGTTGAAAGTTTTGATCATTTTTGCCGTATGTTTGCAGGCCTTCAATAACGTACATAATCATTCAGATATTTTGTTCGTGCTTCTCGTGAGTAATCGTGATAGCTAGTAATTCCTTTGCAAGATGTATGACAATGGAGGCTAAGATGTAGAACGAGCATTCGAGAGCTGCTGAGAGAATGCAAGGTGTTGAAGTTCAGGATACGCTCTGCGAATCTTTGCGGTGCGCTGCACGTGAGAGCTGGTGACGTGTCACTAGATATGAGGTCCGCTTGACTCCTGCTGGAGCGATCACAATTTCTGATAAGCAATGACATGAGTGCACAAGTTCTACCGGTCAAATGTGGCGACTTTTCAGTAATAACACGAGACCGGATGCCGGTGAGAACTGCACTCATCATGCCCGCTCGAGAGCGGCAGAAACTGCACCCTTCTTCCTACATGATTCGTAACAGAAATCATTTCGCTCGGATGAAGAAAAAGACGATGGTAAGAACACTGCCGGTTTATTGCGCTACGCGGTCAATTCGCAAGGCATTGCGCCAGGCTCACACACGGGCAGTTGAAGCATTCGTCAGATACAAATGTAAAGTAAAAGAACTGTCAGATACATTCGGATGAATGGTTTGACTGCCCGTGAAGATATCTGCGTGCTGCATTACTTTCCGAATCAACCTCGTACACTTGAAGTTGCCCAACCCGTTGCTCACCCAACGCTGCGTCATTCTCTACTGCGTCCCCTCCAAGTCTAATCCTCCACTCCCCGATGCTTCGCCCCCTATGGCCCACACGCGCAATCTCCACTCCAGCCCTACGCTCTCCCCACACTGTCGATCACCGAATGCGATCCACGCTCTCCGGCCACCGATGACGATGGTGCAGATCCTCATCAACCACCACTAGCGCCACACCACGACAATCGCCAAGAATAATGGTTTTCTCGATTCCTTAGTACCACTGAGTCGGGTGAAACCATTGATTTCTGACGATCGCAATGGCGTCGACACAAAAAAAATAGGGGAGACCTCATCCATCCAACCCCTTCAACGGACCAAGTTGCCACAGAGCGAGCCATCCCCACCCCAGCTGGCCTACACCAAGACCTCGCCGAAAGGGAACCCACGTCTCGGAAACCCCGAAACCGACCCGAGCGACGGAGCCCAGCTCTAAAGAAGAAACCCGCCCTTCGTCAGCCACGGCACTCAAACAACCTTTTCCCCACAGACCCCCTCGCGCCCATCTCCCCCCGCAACGCGCAAGGGTTCACTTCAGCTCAGCCCTCTTGTTCCTGTCAAAAAGCACTGACATCCGTCGATCTTCCTTTCATCTTCCCACACACCACTCACTCACTCAGTCAATCGTACCAACCCGGCGCATCGGGCCTCGGGCTCGGGCGTCGGGGAATCCGGGGCTAAGGGACGGACGGCAAAGGAAAGGCTTCTCGCACCTTGATTGCTGGTGGAGTGACAAACCACAGTCCCAGTTGCCCTCTACGGTGCCGAGACCACACCCGCCTCCCTGGGTACAGGTGTTGGGGTGCGGAACGATTCCGAATAAGCACGACGAGCCGGGCGCTGGAGAGTCGAAGCGACCTGTCTGGCGTAGCTTTGCTGTACATCGTGATTGGGATGTGTGTCTGCTGCCTCCAAACGAAAGCCGCAACTCGCCACGGCCGCGCTCGATTCTTTTTTTTTTTTTTGCCCGGCCGAGCGGAGGCTCTGGTGCGCCTTCGCGCTATGTACGGAGAGGCTTGTCGGCTGTCGGCTGCAACGCGCCCTTCTCCTGCAGCTCCGACACGGGATACCCCTGCTATATAGAAGCCCTTGATCCCTCCACGTCGACATGCAACCCTACGTAGACCACCACGCAAGCTCCCATCGCACATTCCCGGCGCGGGACGCGTACGCGGTAGTTGTCGAGGGTTTTCTTCTTCTTTCATTTCAGAGCAACTAACTTCCTGGAGAGGCAAAGCGACGAGGGTGAGTTTCAGGAGGCTCGGTCGGCCCAGGAGGGACGAGGGGACGAAAGGGGGACGTTCATGCACTGCAATGCAATGCGTGCAGCTTCCAGGAAGCTGTATCCCGGCCGCCTCGGAGGTTTGATGTCGAAGGCTGCAGGGCTGGGAGGTGAGGTGACTTGACGAAAAAAAGAAAAAAAAAGCATCGAGAATGATCCGACTGGAACCCGTTTGAATTCACACTCGCCGCCGTCCGTTGCTGTACCGCACACACTGTGCCTCGCTGTAGCAGTTTCCAGGTTGTTGAACGGGGAGCCGCGATCTTCTGTCTCCCCACTTCCGTAGATAGCAATGAAACTATACACTAGAAGCCCTGTACGTAGAGTTTGCTGTGGTAGACACCGAAAGCAAGGAAACTTCTCGGAGAGATCCAGAAAAAAGATCTCATGATGTGGGTTGGTGTTCACGAAGCACCGGTAAGGAAATAAAGAGAAAAAGGAAAATTTCCCTCAGGGTATCATCACTACCAGCTGTCCTTCCCTCCAATAGAAAAAACAAGAAAAAGGAAAAGCAGTATTAACAGTTGAAGCAAAACGAAACGGACGATCAGCCTTTCACAGCAAAAACAACTCCTTCGCTGGCACGCACAAGAGACGCTGCTCCTCAAGACCGTGCTGTGATGCCTTCAAACCCAACCCCGAATGCGCTCGAGTTTTCCCCTCCCCAAACCGCCGACTATGCAACCCGTGGCGATGAACATGATTATAAACCTCCAACCCTTCCCAGTCTGTTTATCTGTGGAACGCCAATGCAATGCTGTGAATTTGAGGAGAACAAGAAAAAGAAGTCAAGGAAACCGCTCAAAGATCGATGCTTGTCACCGGCGCTATGCTGTGATGCCAGTCGGGTGAGGTAGTTTGGGCGGACCGTCCGCTGCTGCCGTCATTGGTCTCGAACGTATTGAAGCATTCGACTGCTCGAGGCCAATGTGCGGGTCTGGAATCTGAATGTCGAGCTGTGATGTCATTAGCCCCCCCCCCCCCAAAAAAAAAACAAAGAACAAAAATCTCCCCGAGATGTCCATGTACGCACCGTCAAATAGCCCGTTCGCCTCAGCGGAATGATCTTGACGCCTTCCTTCAGACCCTCGGTGCGGTTCCATTCCTCAACCCACTCCTCCAGCTCGCGAAGTGTCTTTTTTACGCCTGTGAGGCCCAGGTCCTCCCACAGCCACAGCGTTGCCGCGCCCATGATGGCGTCGACCCAAGCCCGTGTTGAGTACGGACTGAATGCTGTTTGCAGCTGCGAGTTGATCTTCTTGATGATTTTGCGGAACTGATCCTCGCTGATCAGCGGGTCCAGCACCTCCGGGTACAGGTTCGCAAACGTCGGCGCCAAGTCTCCCGCAATCATCCAGTCGCGCTTGATCCGGATGATACGAGTGGTGCTGTACAGCGGCGAGGTCACCGGGACGTGGGGATTCAGGTGCGGGAAGCACGGGTGCGAAGGCCCCCACGAGTATTCGTCCTCATCGCCCGCTTCCGACGGCTCCGGGAACGTGACGGCGGACTGCTGGCGCGAGCGGAAGCTGTCGAGCGGCATGGTGGCGCGCGAGGCCGAGTGGTTCAGGCGGTGGCCGGCCTCCGGGTCGTCGGGGTTGAGGATGATGCTCGTGGGCCGGTCCGCGTTCCGCTGCGGCTCGTCCAGGCCGACAATCTTCGCGGCGGTGGGTGCCTCCATGGTTGCTGGTTCTTTGCCTGCTTTTTTCCTTGCTCCCAACGCTGTTGCGGCCACCGGGGACGCGGTCTGTTCTTCTCCTCCCTGCTGTTGTCGCTCGAGCAAAAGGCTGCGGCGTCCGCTGGGCAGGCCGATGCTCGCGCGCGAGCTGTCTCCGCCTTGGCTTCTCTCGACGGCGAGGCTGCTGTGGGCCCGGCTCTGAGTCTGCCCGGGCAGGGGCAGCAGCGGGTAGACGTCGCGGCCCTCCTCGGCGGTGGTGGGCGGCGGGAAGAGGACGTTCGGGCCGACGGGCAGCGAGTTGTTGCGGTGCGAGGTCGAGGGCTGCGAAACGGGGGTGCGCGGTGACGAATTGACGGGATTCCACAGGCGCGAGGCGGGCGCGCCGCGGCGGGCAGCGGTCGGGGTCTGGCTGACGGGCGGGTCCGGGAGGCGGAAGGGCGAGAAGTTGAAGATGCGTTGGGTCAGGCTCCAGCGCTGGTTGGGCGGCTGCGTATGCGCGTGCGGTGGTGCGTGTGGAAGGGTGTGGCCAGCGTTGGACGCCGTCGTGCCGGCGGTGTGCACGTGGTGTGCGGTGACGGGGTGGGCGGCGGTCGCTGGAGCGAGGCGGGCAGGACGTTGTGGACGGGCAGTGGTGGAGCGCTCGGCAGCGGAGATTGGGAAAGGAGAGTGGGAGGAGCACCAGTGTGAGCTCGCGCGCGGGAGCTAGCGCTGTCGCTGCGACTGCGCGACACACTCGCCGTCCACCGCGGGCACGGCGGCATCGACAGGCGCGGAGGGCGGGCGGGCGAAGGAGCGACGCGGCGGCAGGTTACTGCATGTGCATGGGCTTGTGCCAGGCGGGAGGAGAGCGACTCGACGCAGCGCTCGCTGCTGGCCGGCTCGCGAGTTTAAAGGCTCCGCCATGGCGACAGTGGTACGGCTAGCAGCGTGAGCGCCGCCTGGCCCAAGAGGAGCCTGCGAGCCTCGCACGTCCGCGCTTCCGCCCTGTTCCTGCGCCAAAAGGACAGCCCCATTCGACGCCCCGTCCGCCCCGGCTCCCCTGGCCCTACGAGATATTAATACGGCGCCGCGAGGGGGGCGTGCCGGGTGACGTCGACGCCTGCAGAGCACTTTGCAAATTCTGGCGCCTTTGCTATGCGTGGAAATTGCCAAACACCACCGTGCCACCCTGCCCTACAGCGAGCCGCCCTCCCATTGCTCAGCTGCGTTTGCGCCGCGCCAGAGCCTCGTACTCACCACCACGTCCACCCTCGCCGCTGCCGTCTCAATTGCCACCAACACGCTGCCGCTCAGCTGAGCCGCGCCGCCGCCGCCTTGGGCACCCGGACCAGACCCACCGTGCAAAGCTTATCAGAAACTCACAGACGATACACAGACGTATGTTTGATGCGAGCTGCGGCTGCTTTTTTGTATTGTTTGTACTCTTCCAGCAGCGCTTCCGCCGCGCAGGCATCTTCCCACCTGCTCCCAGCCAACGCACAAACGCCCGCCGCCGCCGCCCTCGTTAATTCCGAACGAGCCGAAGGGGTACTCCTCCAGCAAACTCGCCGCGATCCAAACCGTCGGGGGTATAAACCACCTCTGCTTCCCAAAAATATGTCTATCGCCTCTTCCATTACGCTTGCAGCTTGACTGCCTTTCCCGGCGCCCTCCCAATTTACTAGCGACATCAGAAATGACGACATCGCGCGTGTCACAAAAACGTCTGTGTGCGTAGAAGGAGAGAAAAAGAAAAAGGAAAAGGTCGAGAGAATTATCTCGTCTCATGTTGCTGAAGTTAGAAGAATCTCGTGGATCATCTCCCGTATCGGTCCGTCCCAAGTCATTGCCGTCCCGCCAAATGCTCACTACTCCGTCTTTGCGCTCGCTTGGAGCCGGCGGAGCCTGTCGCGGTGCAGCTGTTGCATCTGGCCCGTCCGCATCTTCTCGTGGATCATGCTGTCGATGTGCTGCCGGTTGATCTCCTGCTGCTGCTGCGCCAGCTCCTTGTTGCGGCGCTCGCTGATCATTGCCGAGCGCCGGCCCTCGTTCTCGCGTTGCGCGGGCTGTCTCAGCTGCTGGTCGTGCTGAAGCGATCCGCGCCACGAAGCAAACATCTGCTCTCGCTTGTCCTGCTGCATGTTGACCTCCCGCTGCGGCTGGTGCGAGTCAAAGTTCTGCGCCGAGAGCGACGGGTACGACGAGTTCCGCTGCGTCGACTGCCGGTTCTTCTGGACCATTAGTCGCCGCTGGCTGAGTGACATGTTGTCTGGATCCGTGTCTTCCAGCCCGATTTGAGAGCTTCGCACAGAGTTTGCAGCACTTGGCGCTCTGCTCATGCGCTGAGACAGCTGTGGCTGAATGACCGGAGACTGACCCGCCGGTACGTTGAACGACATCTTCGTCGGCTTGTTGCGGATACGGCTGTCTCTTTCGCTCAAGAGCGTGTTCGTCGGAATCGGAGACTGTGAATATTTGGCATGCGCACGCATTTCCGCCAGAGTCTCCTCCTCTGAAGGCTGCTCAGCAATCGGCGCATTGACCGGGCTTGACGAAATCCTCAGTCCTCGCGTGCCGTTCCCGGCGAGCGCGGAGCCAGGGCGGGAGATTGTTGTCACCGATGGTGCACTCGAGATGCGCTGGAGGTTGATGTGAGGGTTCGTGTTCACAGTCGGCAGGGTGGTGCTCGATGGATTTCTCGACAGTGGGGCCGGTGTGCCATTGACCGGAACATTCTTCGACTGGCTAGACGAAGAACGTTGCAGCGACTGCCGGTATGGATTAGACTGGGAGAGCTGGGATGCATCCCTTGAGTCCCGCTCCGGGTTTGCCTCCGTGTGAGGGGGCGGGTCTGGAGTCTTCTGCGGCGTTTCAGCAGCTTGCTTAAAGCCGAGATCCACCATGACACCAGGCGATGACGGTTCGGGAATGCTCTCGAGCTCAGGCTGCTCGGCCATGCTGACATGCTTAGCCCATTCGTTGGTGCGGTACGTTAGCATGACCTTTGAAAGCTTGTCAGGGAGGTGGTCGCTCAAGCTGCCAACGACGGAATGGGCAATTTCCGACTGTGCGGTCGACCTCTTCGACCGTGCCTGGTTGTCGCTCGACGATCCCCCCTCATCGCGGTTTGCTGAGGTTCCAGATTGCCGACGATCCTTGCGAGCTGCGCGCTTGTTGTTGTCGTCTGTTTTGAGGTCGGTGCTGGATGTCAACGAGCGGGGTGGAGCCGATGCCAAGGCGTCATGCTGTTCGTCCACTCGAGGCTCTTGCGGGCCTGTATCGCCGGCCTCTGGTGAATCCGCATGAGTTTCGTCCTTGGAATCTCCCATCTTGGCAGGTACGTTCTCGGCATCTTCTTGATCTTCTTCGGCCTGGTCGAGCCTGCTGAAGGGTGTGCCAACCCTTGAGAGAGCGGGAAGCGAAATGACATCTTCGTTCATGTCATCCAGAGTAGCAGCGATCGAAGAAGCTCTGTCATCCTCGATAAGGTTCTCCTCAGATGTTGCGTGAGAGTTGTGGAAATTCCTGATGTTTGAGCTCCTCTTTGAGCTCGGATGGATCGATAGCCGTTGCGCGCTATCTTCCCTCACAGCCAGATGCTCCGGGATGGATGCGACTGACTCCTGTTCCAGAAGATCGTATGCAGAGTCATTTCCTGTAGGTACGATGAAAGGAAGTGGAACAGTTTGAAGAGGCGGTGGTGCTGGCGTCGAAAATCTCGGCGATGGCCCAACGCTGTCTTCGCTGTATGCAGTGTTCTCCATCGAGTCCTGACGCTTTGACAATGAATTCCGAGGATTGAAGTAACTGGCGTTTGGCAATGGTCGTCCTTGTCCGTCAATCTGTTGTATTTCGTCCGTATCATCGGCCGGAGTGGTGTATTGGGATATCAGTTGGGCCTGGCTGTCTTCTCTTGTCCCTGACTCCAGCTCGTACATCTCTATACTGTCATCCGAACTTCCCCGTGAAAGTTCCTTGACACTGACAGACGGCTTGCCGCCATGATCGGAGCCAACGCCAGAGTCAAGATGGTCCGACTCGGCGCTCTTGTCATAAGCATTCTTGTTCCCGTATACAACTTCCCATTGAGCTCGCTCCCGATCGGTGTCCTCAACGATCTTCTTCCCAATCTCTTCATCAAGGCGTTCTTGATCCTCCTCCTTCTGTCTCCGGATCGCATCTCTTTGCTCCCGCCGCGCCTTGACCACTTTCCAGAGCTTCATCTGCGAAGCAATTCCAAGCAGACCGATTATGATTATGCAGGCAATCTCGACTCGAATGCCACGCGTGATTGGGTATGTGTTCGTGAAGAGTGGGAAGGTATCGTCGTTGAGATCTGTTTAGCTGTCAGCACGGCGATATACTAGAGGGACCTGAGTTTCTTACTCCAAATGTACAACCAAAACTCTTTAAGGCCTGCTCGCGAAAAACAGTCAATCCCAAGAACCGTAATTGTTGCGCCCGCGAAAGATGTGCATCCAATCAATCCGTAGGTTCGAGTGTAGTGACTGAATGATAGGGCCCAGCCGACTGCTGAGAAAACGCCAATGAAGATGGCTCTACCTGTCGTAGATGTAATTAAACCGCCTGATTTCAAGACCAGAAACCACATGGCAATGCAGAACCCCCCAAGAAGACAGCCGAGTCCTTCGGTGATGTCCTTGAAAATGTAGGCGACACCAGCTGCGAGCAACGCGGGTATAAAGGCGGCAACGAAGAAGGCGCCTTGAACAGCATCGGTGACGGGCGGGTTCATCACATATTCGATAAGGACCTGCCAAGTCAATTAGCGATCGACGCGCGTCAAGCTCTCTGACAGCTCGTACCGTGATCGAGAGTGCAACAAGAAATCCAACGGAGCCTCCGATGTTCACCCTGGACGTTGTTAATTGCCAGTCAACCTATAGGGAGCTCGACGCAAACCAAAGATTTTTGATGCCAATCAAGTTGTAGACGACACCAGTGATCATAAGAACAGCACCAGTAATTCCAATGGCTGGAGTGATTTTGGGTGGGAGTGGCAATCCATGGCCAGAGTAGACGGCGGCTGGCCTTTTATTAGCCGACCCAACCTCCAATTGGACGTGCAGGACAACTCACCGGTGGTGGATGCAGCTGCCGCGTCACTTGGGACAGCCGCAGACGGGACATCGGTTAGGGTAGTAGTGCTGACAGCTGCAGTAGCTGAGGACTCTGCGGAAGCCCGGATACTGGTTTCGATGTCCGACGGGACGGCGCTCGAGGTCTGGTCGTTCGCCGCGGTTCTGCTAGCCTCGCTGGAGAGTTCCCGAGTAGTCCTGGCAGTCGTTGCAGGCTCGGCGGAGCTTTGCACTGAAATGGCGGCGCTGTCTCCGCCATCCTGGCGAGCGTGGACAATAGCAGCCGAGGCGTAATGGGCGTAGAGAAGGGCGAGTAGGAGTGCAACGAGAGAACGAGAAAGCTGCATGACGGCCTCGATATTAGAGATTCTCACAGCCGAAATAACAACAAGACCGCACGCCCATGGTACAACAATCTGGCAGCAGGGGCAAGGTCGGGATCAGCAGGTATCCTGGAGCTCCGGGGACGCGTTCCCCACGCGTGGCAGGCCTGGCAACTCTGGAGGCGGCGGCGAGGGCAGTTAAGGCTGAACAGATAAGAGATGCTGCGGGAGGGACGAAGGATGAACAGCAAGCAAGGGGAGGAAGAAGAACGGCTGCGGAGGAAGAAAGTGCGCCGAGAATAAACGTAGGTTAGGTCATAATGCGGACATGCCACAGCATGGGTCGATGAAGCAGGGCACCGCAGCAGCGCGGCCAGCTATGCATTACATGTCGACATATCAACGCGTGGGAAATCAGCATGGGACACCCGCTCCGGCAGATCACCGACTACTGAACGCCCGTGATGAGAGAGATTTGCAGTTCCCGGGCAATGGCAGGCGTCGGGCGGCCAAAAGCGGGCGGGCGGCGCCAATGCGATACTGGATGGGGAAGCAGGGAAATTGCATTCTCGAGAAGGCCGCAGCCATGGATGTTGGCGCTAGAGCCAACGGTCCGCAGGAGAGCTCGGAGTCGGAGAGACATAGACAGGCATGCCAGCACCCCGGGCCCGCCTGCCGACGCGACGGCCAGGCGGCTGACGGCGGCGCCGGGCCCACATCGTCGATGGCGGCGGAGGCAGCGTCTGGCAGGCTGGAGAGGCTGGCAGCGCTGGTCCTGGGCGAGCTGAGCCGTTGCAGCAGCGTTGCGCGTCGTCCAGCGCTCGGGCGGGGGGTCGCGGCTGCGGCTGCAGGTGGTGGTCTGCTGTCACGGCGTGTCGAGCGCACGCCAGCCGAGCCTGCACGGGCGGTGCTTGGGTTTCTTGTGGGCCTCCCCTCGTGCTTCTCGCGCCTCCTCACGCGAATCACCGCCCGTGCACCCACGCATCGCAGCATCAATGCGTGTCCTCAATCTTCCCCGACGCGCTGGCTTTTCCGCGCGGCGCAGCGTCGCAAGGCTGCCTAAACAGCGGAAGGCGTCGGCCCAACTGCTGTCACGCCAGCGCCTGCTGCTGCGCTGCTGGAGCGCCCCAGGGGCCGCCTCGCGCAAGTTCTTGCTCGCGCTAACACGCGCCCGGCGAGGCCAAGCCCCGTCCCGCAGCTGTCGCACCCGTGTCGTTTTTCTTCTGCCTCTCCCGCCGCCGGCCATGACGCGGTCTTTGCTGCGAGCCTCCCCCAAGCCCGCCGGCAGTGGCTGGCAGCCTGTTTCAGAGCGGCGTGCTGCGCCGTCAGCCCTCCTGCCCTGTGGTCCAGAAACTCTCAGGCCCAAACGTCAAACACCAGCCCGAGCACGAGCAGCGGCGCTGCCCAGAACAATGCGCTGCACGCCCTGCGCCCCGGAGCCCGCCCGCCCCGCCGTGCCCGGGCCACCGCTGTGTTTGCGCAGAAACACGTCTATGGCAGACTTTGCCGCTGCTGCAGATTGATTATCGTGAATGCGCATGCAGGGTAGCATTGAGTAATTGCATGTGTACCACCTCCGCCGTCGTGCCGTGAAGACGTGTCAGGGACTAGGCCACGAAAACGCGTCTCGGTCAGCTTCCGAAGGGCGATCGCGCGCTGCCGGGGCTGACAGACGGTAATGCGGGATCGCTGCCCGCAGCCGGCCCAGGTGTCTTGGGCAACGTGCGGAGAAGCGCGGATGCACGCATCCACGCATCCAATTGCTGTCGCCGAACTACACAGCCCGCTGCCTGCTAAATCTCCATTGGCTGTCTCTAAACACTATTCTCGAGCCCCGGTTCACCGACAAAAGTATCCTTGGATCCCCATGAAGTATCTTTGCTCCAAAGCAAGGGAGGACGATGCACGCGCAGTACATTGTGCACCTGGCTCGGTCCCGGCTTGACCGTATCTTTGGACCACCGAGCCCGTCTCCAGAACTGCGAGGCTGGTTTCTCCGCCTCGTCCGGCGGGGAGGATCAAAGGATCACACGTCAACCAGACAGCAGCTATCTACGGCCCCAAATCCCGCTGCAACCCCGCCCTCCTCGCTCTGGTCGCCCTTGGTTCTGAGGAGATACCCAGCCTCCCGGTTTTCCAAGATCCGACCCGGAGATCCAGCACCCTCGCCATTCTTCCATAAGCATACACCATAAACTCCCAGCTCCCCGATGACCCCTCCCTTCTGGACTTCTCCATTACGGATGATGACGTTGTTCTGCGCTGGTGGCTCGATCATTTCCATCAAAATGTACGCGGGCCATTGCGACTCCGGCAGCTTCGATAGGAACGGCGATATGGCACCTCGGTAGATGTTGTTACCGCCGCCCTCACGCTGAGGCTTCAAGACGTAACTCTGAGCAGTCTCCGGGTTCGTGGCAAGTCTGCGAGCTTCCAACCCAGCCTCGCTCTTATCCATAGGGTAGATGGGGGCGAATGTTTTCAGCACACGTGCCGCAGTGGTCTCATTGGGCAAGAAGCGAGCCAGATGAGGTGAGTGAGGGGTTGCGAGAACCTGCTGTACTTTCTTGCATCCGGCAAGCTGGAGCAAAATGCTTGGGCACTTGATGGCTCTGCTACGCTCCAGATGCAGGCGTGCCGTCCACTCCCCATCCGTGGGGAAATCGTCCGGCGAGTATCCTGAGCGGTAGTACACGGTGGTCACTTCATAAGCCTTGCCAGGCGCGTGAGGTGGGCTGTATATCAGGTTCCGGTCAGAGTCCAGTTTCGTGCAAGAGAGAACCGAACTGAACGGGACACGGAACGACCGAACGCCGTTCTCAGCGAACAGAGAATACTCAAGGTGTCTCTGGTCAAAGACGTTCCTTTCGGGATCCTGGACCACGAAAAGAACACAGAGCGGGTTCAGAGACTTGGAGTTCCCGTATGCCTTGTGTGCTGCTGCCAATCCAGAAGCCAGGGACGGCACAGAGGTGCTCTGAGGCAGAGAATCCTGTTTGATGATCGATCCCAACTCAGCAGGGTAGGCATCCACGGAGAGAAGGTATTTGTGCAGGGCTGAGACTTGAGTAGATAGGCCACCGAACGATGAAGCAATGGTGTTGAACTCAACCTGCTTGATCTGCGGTTTTGCGTTGCTCTCCGACGGATCCACATGGACCATATAATCAGACCGGAACAAGCCAAGGGTGAGATCCTGCAAAGAGGTGAGCAAACTGCGTACGTAGTTGAGGGTTAACTTACTTGAACGTATCCCTCCTTCTTGACATCAAGGTGTATCTTCCATAGCTTCGCGACGAAGTCGTCGACTTCCACAAGTCTAACAGCAAATAATATTAGCCCCACCCTCACTTTCCACACTCAAACAGCTATATACGAGAACGGCTCAACTTTCTCTACTGTACGAGTTGCGTGTACATATGGGATTGTTGTGGGGAAAATGAGGATAGAAGAGCAAAGAAATGCATAGCGGGGTAATGCTGGGAGAAAACCAAAACAGAATTGACTTAGATGTTCCAAGAAAAGATTTCACAGCTTTAGGAACGGGAGGTTTTTGACGCACTCTTCCACTATCAGTTTCAGCCATTCCTCGTCTCGTGCAATGGCAGAGTACAGTTCATTGTATGCTTTCTGGATGGTGAACCCCTCCTCAAAACAATGGCGGGGGAACAAGCTGGGGAACAGCGTCACCGGCGCGGTCGATGCAAGCACACCAGATGGATCCTGCGAGGCCGAAACGAAAGACGGCGGTGGCCTCACAGCCAGCCCGTGTGCTATGGACCAGTCTTTGAGATTGGTCAGCAAAAACTGCGCCTGCTCCTCGGTGAGGTCAGGCGGGTAGGCGGGGTATATTGACTTCGACATGGTGGTGCTCGCGGGAACGTGCTGTCGATGCTGGTGATCTGGATTAGACAAACGAGATTGCGGCCTGATAAGTAACCTCGAGAAGGGCCAAAGAGGTTGAAGCGAGGTGACTGCACCGATGCCCGTAGACCCTTCCGTTCTGACAAAGCAGCCGCGTGATGCCGCTAATCAGCCCGCGCTTGCCGCAAGTAGAAAGATAAACGAGCACGACACAGGTGGCCAGAGCTCAACGCTCTTTCTAGCTTTAGCGCGGTGCCTACTGCGTCGCGTCCCCCACGTTCTTCGCCGCACGACAACACCCGCCAGGTCTCGCGGCTCTTTTTCAACGGGCCGCATTCACCAAAACTCGGACAAAAGCTCGGCCGACGCGGTCCTGGGTGCCTGGTCACCGTACAGTAAGCTGACGCAAGCACCTGCTACACGACGCCCGCCCCGAACGCAGCTGCCCGAGGAGAATCTGGCTGCTTCGGGCTTGAAGACACTCGACAACTCACCTTCTCTGCCTCCATTCGCTTAACCCTCATTCATTGGTTGCAAAGTTGGCTGACCGGTTGGGGGCTCTCTCAAGCATTTCTCGCCGACCTCATTCCAAGAAACTTCATTTTCCAAGCCCACACCAACTTCGACCCCAGACCTTGCCACAACATATTGCTTCCAGATCTTCACCTTCCAGATCCTCACGAACGCAACTCTGCTGCTGACCTGACATGATTTCCTACAACCCTCGCTGAGTCAGTTCGCTCGTCGGTCCACGATGCCACCAGCCGGCGATCCCTTGGACTGGAGCGTGGACGAAGTCGTCGACTCATTATGCAGGTCCACGGATTGGTGGAAAGAGGGCAGGTCCAATTCAATCCTGCCAGACCCAACTACGTTCGAGAAGGCCCTACGGGATGAAGAGATCAACGGCTATGCTCTGCTGACCTACCTTACCGATCAAACTCTGAAAGAAGATTTCGGAATCAAGACCATCGGTAGGCGTACGGCTGTTTCGTGGGCCATTGACAAGCTTCGTGAACAGTCGCCAAAGTACGCCGAGCGCTTGGCTGCTCAACGATCAATCTTCACCGGCCAGTCACCGAGCGCTGCAGGGTTATCCTCAATTTATGGTCATGCCGTCACTCCTTGGCTGCGTAGCCTACCGCCGGCTTCTCTGGCCATTCCTGCATATGAGAGCACCCCTCTGCCCACTGTCCTGGAGCCTGAGGCAGAGACAGAAAAAGCAGTGGAATCCAACAAGCGGCCCGGAGAAATGATCGTTCAAGATGGTGGAGGAAAAAAGCGACGTAAGCTTACTTTAGCTCAGCCATCTACAGCTCCTGCATCGTCGCCTGCTCTGGATGGCCCAGTCAAGACTGCCTCTACCCGTCGTCAGAAGAAGTTTCCTGTAGACATGATCTTCTACGGTGATGCTACTTTCGGCCAGGTTCTCGAGGAAGATGATGACTTAGATTTTCAGCACCATGGCGAAGTCTCTGCTACCATAGGCCCTTACGTCTATCGTCAATTCTTCCATTTTATCCGCAGTTCTGAACGCAAAGAGCTTCCGCAGGATGGCAAGAAGATCATTGCCATTCACCCCTACCGCTCAACCATCCTCCCCTCGAATCACCCTCGTTCTGCCACGGTAATTGAAGCCGATAGCCGTAGCGCCAAAGCCACCAGGCAAGATGCTCTAAGATTACACGGCAACATTCCCTTCGACAGCAGCATTCCTTACAAAGACGACGATCATCATGAGTGGTACTCACTTGCTGAGAAGTGGAGCAAGGACGATAAAGTTCTCCCAGCTCTGGGAGACTCTGACGAAGAGGACTACAGCTCGTCATTTGAAGCAGAACTGGAAGCGGAGGAGCGTGAGAGAGCATTGGAAGAGTTGAGGCGTGAGCAACCGCGATTGAGCAAGGAAGAGGTCTCGGCAATCATCCAAAAAAGGATTCAAGAGCTTGTGGAAACCTGGAAGCGTAAGAAACTCCCCCGACTTCAGCCAAAGGCAAGAATGGTGTGGAGGAAGGGTCAACGCTCACGAGAGAGATTGTTACTACGTGGGATGACAGAAGAAAGGGTCAAGGCAATCAGCCATCGCCTGGAAAAGCTCAAGGATGCAATTTTGGGTGAAGTGTGGCACAAGAAGGCCGAAGTTCTGAAGCAGTGTGCCACCTTGGAGGAAAGCATTTCTCAAAGAGAAGAAGAACTCTGGCGTATGTCGATATGGGATCTCAAGGTCGAACCAGCTCGTGTTTCTGCACCGACAGCCCCCAGACGCCCCAAGAACAAGCGTGCCGAGGTTGACGATAGGGACCTGGGCGAAGAAGCCGGTGACTGGGTAAACAGCGATTCTGAAATGGAATCCGACGGCCTGGAGGATTTTGTCGAGATTGATCAGGACATCAAGGAGACTTCACCTGAAATGTCGCCTGCACCTCTTGCTTCGGGGTCTCTTGATGAAGCTGGCGATCTCGATGTGGTTAGCATGATAGATGCCTCACAGAAAGAGAATTCTGGGGTAGTAGGTGCCCACGACACTGACATTGACCTCATCGATGCTTCCGCAACCGGAATCGACCCTGCGGACCCATCACCTACTACACCGAAGCATGCACGGATATCGAAGCCGGAATCTGCTACACGCTCGGCACATTCTGTGATTGACCTCACCGCGCTTTCCGACGGCCCAGACCTTCTGAGTCCGACTCCTTTTCCAAGACCTGCTATGTCAAAGCCGTCTGTTACCCCAGGGTCTCAGATCTCTGGTCCTCGCTACGGAGGAGATCCCGAACAATCTACGATCGCAGAAATCATGACCTGGACCGTCGATGAGTTGCAGGAACGCTCCGACAAGAAGAGACTTGTGCTAAAAATTCTTCACACAAGCATGAACACGAAGGAATACAAGCAGATGAGACGTCATGTCATGTCAGTGGGTATCAAGAAGCTGCCAGACCAGCTGCGGCAAGCCATGGAGGCTATCTGCCGTGGTGGACGCCCACCTGGCACTGAAGATAAAGAATGGGATGTTCTTGTCGGACTTGCGAGGCTCTACGGATGCTGGAGTAAAGTACGGTTTAAGTACTGGCAGATGAAGCTTGAGAAGTATGCTTCAATTCTTGCCAAATTGTTGAAGACACTCGACACTACAGGGTCTAAGCGCGAGCTGGATGTGTTCTTCACATTTGTCGTTCGAATTTTCAAGAGATTCCCGAGCCAAAAGTCTGACTCGATCTCCGTTGGTGAGTAATCGATCGGCCTACTATCTCTATCAATACTCTTACTAATGCATTGCAGATGCACCATCGCAACAACAAGACAACGGCGAGCCCGAAGCGGTTGACACACCCCACAAGAAACGGAAGAGGAAAGTGATGCAGAGCGCCTCGGCTCTGAGTCTACGCAAAAGTGCGCAAAAACGTGCCGAAGCTCAGGTCGAGAAGGAAAGAGTATTCCAGGAACGTATCAGCTCTTCACAGTCGAACTCCGATCGTCTCATTGTGAACCCTGGCGAGTTTGGCAAGGACGGGGCAATCTACATCCACCCATCTATAGGACCAAGGATCAAAACTCATCAGGTTGAAGGGGTCAAGTTCATGTGGCGCGAGCTGGTCGAAGCTGGGCACACGGATCCCCAGGGCTGTCTTCTAGCGCATACTATGGGACTGGGAAAGACTATGCAAACGTAAGTAAAGCATCTCATTGAAAAAGAGTCAGTAAGACTAATTGGCGTAGTATCACTCTCCTGGTAACCATCGCGGAAGCTGCGAGGTCACCGGATGAACATGTTCGATCGCAGATCCCCCAGAAACTACGCCGCATGCAGGTACTCATCCTTTGCCCGGCGTCTCTAGTCAACAATTGGTTGGATGAGTTACACGAGTGGATTCCGGAGTCTACATCAAAGAAGATCGGAACTATTCGAGAGATCAACGCCGAAATCGCAATTGATAAGCGACTACAGCGAATCCATAGGTGGCACCAGAAAGGTGGTATTCTGGTTATGTCTTACGAGATGCTCCGTACCCTTCTTAGCGAGAAGCAAACATCAAAGTTCTCGGAAGAAGAACGAGGAACAATCGAGCGGAGACTACTTGATGGTCCATCCATCATCATTGCCGATGAAGCTCACAAGTTGAAGACTTCGAACAGCTCCCTCCGACAGATTGTTGAGCGATTTGAGTCGAAGAGCAGAGTGGCATTGACAGGTTCTCCTTTGGCGAACAATCTTGTTGAGTACTGGTCTATGATCGACTGGATCTCTCCTGGATATTTGGGCAGCCAGAAAGAGTTCAGAGCCCACTTTGTGGAGCCTATCGAGGAAGGACTCTACAAGGAAAGCTCCCCCTACGAACATCGGAAAGCTCTTAAGAAGTTGCGTGTTCTGAAGAGCGAGATTGGGCCCAAGATCAATCGTGCGGATATCACAGTTCTTAAGGACGATCTGAAACCCAAGGTTGAGTTCCTCATCACCGTACCGCTCACTGCCCTGCAAGAGGAGCTCTACAAGCTCTGTGTACGGAATCTCGCCGCTAAACGCAAGGGCAAAGTCAGCAACTCGAGGATATGGCAATGGATCCATGTGCTGACCATGCTATGCAACCATCCGGCCGCATTTCTCAAAAGACTCAGGAATATGCAGTCCCAGTCCGAGAAGCCAAAGCAAGTTGCCGTGGAGGAAAGCGAATCCACTGACCAACCAGACCTGCCACTTGACGATCAAGGGAACTTGGACCCACAGGCAGACCTCTCTCCTGACTTCATCAAACAAGCAATATCACTATTTGATATGGCGCAGAATCCTGAGTCCCCACATCACTCTTTCAAGACAGAGATACTCATGGGAATCCTTGAGACTTCCAGGAAAGCCGGTGACCAAGTACTCGTATTTTCGCAGCACATTCCAACTCTGGATTACTTGGAGAATCTGCTACGGAAGGAGAAGCACCGCTTCATACGCTTGGATGGAAAGACAAAGATGGCAGACCGACCTGAGATCTTAGAGAAATTCAA
Source organism: Neofusicoccum laricinum (assembly GCA_029906385.1). NCBI lineage: Eukaryota > Fungi > Ascomycota > Dothideomycetes > Botryosphaeriales > Botryosphaeriaceae > Neofusicoccum > Neofusicoccum laricinum. The sequence goes on from CP123726.1 coordinate 507,163, forward strand.
CAGAGGCGACTTCGACGTTTTCTTGATCTCTACAAGAGCTGGAGGAACGGGCTTCAATATGCCAGGTGCCAACCGGGTCGTGATCTTCGATTTTGGGTTCAATCCTCAGAATGAGGAGCAAGCGATTGGCCGAGCGTATCGTATCGGGCAGGAGAAAGAAGTCTTCGTCTACCGCATGCTTGCTGGAGGCACTTTTGAGCCGAAGGTGTGGAATAAGGCGCTCTTCAAGACCCAGCTTGCGTCAAGGGTAGTCGATACCAGGAATCCAGAGAGACACGCAGAAAAGATGAGAGACTACTTCTTCGACCCGAAACCTGTGGAGCAACAAGACCTGGCAGAACACCAGGGCAAGGACAGAAAGGTCTTAGACAAGATTCTTGCAAAGCGCGATCAAGGTCAAGACCCTGGTATTCGCGCTATCACTACTACGGAAACTCTGATGACAGAGGATCTAGATGCCGCCTTGAATGAGCAGGAGAAGGAAGAGGTGAAGAAGATGATTGAAGCCGAGAGGCTTCGTAAAGAGGACCAGAGAGCATGGGAGCAGTACCTGAGAGATAACCCGGGCATTGATGACAGCAATCGCACTGGTGCCATCCAAAGAGCTTTATTCCAGGAAGCCGCTGCCCGGAACGGAGCCCCTCCGCTCCCTGTCTTCCCAGCATCCCAACCATTGCTAAGGCCATTCATCGAATTTGGCGCCATCCCTTCCGGCACTGCACCTACCCGGACCGCTGCTCCAGAAGAACCAAACACAGGCTTTGCCCAAGGAATCCCTCAGCTAGATGGCATCCTTTCGTCGGATGCTGGAATCAACAACGCGGCTCCATCCCCTGCAAGTATGAGACGTCAGCTGCCCTTCAAGCCTACTCCGAGAATGGCACCCGAACCTGCTCCAAGGAACGCTTCCGAACCAAGTGCGCCTGTTTCCGACGACGAGCACGGCCGCAATATAAGCCCAGAGCTTGGAGATGACCCACCTTCAGACGCCGGTGTCAATAACTCGGGTCCAGCTTTGCCCAGCATGAGGGCTCCGGCCTCAGTTTCAAGAGTGTCCTCATCGTCCACACCTAGGCGTAACCTACCAATACAGGCCGATCCTGCTGGCTCATTGTGGACTGATGAATTTCTAAGCCCATCGCGTCCGCGTCGGCAGACAAGCCCTCCTTACCGCGGCAGTCAGATCAAGACAACGGGCCATTTCATGTCATCTGCAAATCACCATGGGGAACAGAGTTCTGCAAGCATCAAGCCTGACAGGTCCCTGACGTCCCCTCCGAACAGAGAGGTAGAGGGCTCTATCAACAGTCATTTCAACACTTTTTAAGTCTGGCACCGCTAACCACTCTCAATCAGCAGAATTTACAACTGAGGACGCGGGACGAGAGCCAAGCAGAGAGAAAGTTGGCAACCGCAGTCGGTCGGTCCAAGGCCGACCATCGTGGCTCCCAGAGGCCTTCGGCCTCTTCAAGCGCAAGGAAGCGTGAGCCATATATCGACCTGTCCGATGATGAATGAGGCTGCTGGAGTGAATGACCAAGCGAACGGATAATTACACGGCTTACTTTGACGAGAAAGAGAATACGGCAGAAGTACGGCTTTCTTTTTGCTTTCGAAGCGGTAAATATACATGACGGGGTAAGAGGTCGTATGACCATCCCGCTCAAAGCGGCATTATATGGAGTAACAAGATGGCGCTTTTGGGGCGTGCTGACATGAAGGAGGGCTGATTGCTTGCATTTGCTGGCAGTCGTGCTGGCTTTGATACCCATCTAGCTTAAGTCTGGCCCGGTTTCTCTTACTTTCTTTCCTTGAGAGTAGCAGTGCTCGGTAAAGCGCGTACAGAGCAGAAAGCAACATTCCTGTAAACTGATAGTTCAAACACGGACTGAAATTCATAAGCAAGTGTTCGACTTAGTGCAGCCGACGGCTAGCGCGAAAACGCTTTGGATATCCACCGCTAGGCAAGCAATTGAAACATTCGTCCAGATAGCTTTGGCGCATGCTCCGAGAGACTTTTGTATTCGGAAGAATGCTTTAAATACCCACTGCTAAAAATTATCCGGGCTCAATCACGCTAGTCCTCGGCCGCAGCAACCCTCTGTGTTGGGGCTCGGTATCGTCTTGAGTGAAAGCTACGGCCAACAGGTGAACTTTTGGAGAGTACGTGTGGTGGCCTATTCTTAAACGCGAGGGTGCGCCAATCAAGTCGCTCAGCCGGCAGGTCGCGGATAGGCTACGAAGTACAACGATTCGTATCTCGTATAGGCTCGACTTGCATGAAAGCTACCTTACACTGGCTGTTTAGCTTGATTGCCGGGCAGGTGCATACGAGGCTCGGCGTTCACGGATAGCACTAATTATGCAAGGCTGAGTATATGCGCATGCGCAAGCGCGCTGACTGTGCGCCTGCTGCCATCAGCTTGTGTGGCCAAGATGCCGCGATGCGTAATGCGCAGGGCGCCATTGGAAGAGGGTCGGGCGGAAACAGTTACCTCGACAGCCAAGATCCATCCAGATCTGGAAATCGGGGCCTGCCGTGCCTGGCGTGCCCAGCCTGCGCCTCCGGACTGCCGGATGACGAGGTAGCCGAACGCTGCCACACGCCGCGCTTACCCCAGCTTTCCAGCGCCGTTCTGGGTGGCGGCCGCAGCTGGGTGGCTTGCGGGCTGAAGGTGTGGTGAAGGCCTACTTCTGCACGCAGGCCGTCTTGTGCGACACAAGAGGCGGCAGGCTGATTCGGCGGCGAAGGGCCCTGCAGCGTGCGGCCCTGCGCCAAAGTATCCGATCGGAGTCCCGGCAGTGCGGGCTCGCGGCATGTTCGGCATTGTTCACCTCCACTGACAAAGGCGCTGCAGCTGGTTCCGCCGAGGTGTGCACTGAAAAGACAGATCTTGTGGAAGAAATGCAGGCCGCTAGGGCCAAGCTGAGCTGATCCCCGCGCCAGAGGGCGCAAAGTCTCAGACGATGCAGGTGCCGGGCGCGGCGATCAGCGAGCTGTCTCCGAGGCGTCTTGTCTGGCCCGGCGTCGCGACGGCCCAGCAGCCAATAGACGGTGAGCAGAAGGCCTTGCTGACAACTCCGGCTCCGCATCGCTCGCTCGCTGTCTCTCAAAAGTCGCCCGCCTCCCCTCTCTGCCCTTCTGCTTCAGTCCTCAACATCACACCTCTCGCATCCTGCCTGTCACCCCCGCTGGCGTCCCAATCCCTCTGAGCCCCGATCGCACACTCCGCCCGAACGCCCCCTCACCCACAATGGAGGCGCTCCTTCACCAGTCGAGGGCTATGTGTCCGTTCCTGCACAAGACCTCGCCCGCGACCCTGAGGTCCCTCTCCACCTCGACCGCCGCCCACAGCGCTTCGACCGGCGGTGGCAGCATGTCCAACCTGCAGCTCATTGCTCGCCGCTGCCCCGTCATGGGCAAGGCCCTCACCGTGCAGAGCGCCCGCACCAACAACACCGTGCTGGCCGGCGCCTTTGGCGGCACCCGTGCCTACCACGCAAAGGTCGGCCACAAGGCCAGGCTCCACACTTCTTCCTCCAAGGAAGCTCAGGCTGTGGACGTTGGCTCTGCGCGCCGTGAGAGAGGTACGTTCCAGCTGCATCGCCGAAGTCGCTCCTGCCGCGATCGGCACGTCAATGACGTTAATATCCTAACGTTCGCAGTGCCTTTCCCGCAAAACGCCCACTCCGTCAAGAACGTCTCGAACCCTGTCCCCGCTCAGCAGCTCGCCGGAAAGCCGCCGAAGCCGCAGCCCGCCAAGTTCGACTATGAGGGATTCTACCAGAATGAGCTCGAGAAGAAGCACAAGGACAAGTCGTACCGCTACTTCAACAACATCAACCGCCTCGCGAGGGACTTTCCGCGCGCCCACATGGCGACGGAGAAGGACCAGGTTACTGTCTGGTGCTCAAACGACTACCTTGGAATGGGCCGCAACCCGCACGTTTTGAAGAGAATGCACGAGACGCTGGACAAGTACGGCGCTGGTGCTGGCGGCACTAGGAACATTTCTGGACACAACAAGCATGCTGTTGAGTTGGAGGGAACGGTTGCAAAGCTGCATGCGAAGGAGGCTGCGTTGGTGTTCTCGTCCTGCTACGTTGCGAACGACGCCACCCTGGCCACTCTGGGCAGCAAGCTTCCGGACTGTGTGATTCTCTCGGACAGCTTGAATCATGCCTCGATGATCCAGGGTATTCGTCATTCGGGTGCGAGGAAGATGGTGTTCAAGCACAACGATATGGCTGATCTGGAGGCGAAGCTCGCTTCGCTTCCTCCGGATGTTCCGAAGATCATTGCTTTTGAGAGCGTCTACAGCATGTGTGGGTCCATTGGACCGATTGAGGAGATTTGCGACCTGGCGGACAAGTACGGTGCCATCACCTTTTTGGATGAAGTCCATGCCGTCGGCATGTACGGCCCACACGGTGCGGGCGTTGCAGAGCATTTGGACTACGAGGCGCACCTTCAGGGCAAATCCCAAGGAACCGTCATGGACCGCATTGACATCATTACTGGCACTCTTGGTAAGGCTTACGGATGCGTTGGCGGTTACATTGCGGGTTCCGCAAAGCTTGTCGACACCATCCGTTCCCTGGCTCCCGGTTTCATTTTCACCACTTCCCTCCCCCCTGCGACCATGGCTGGTGCTCAGACCGCGATTGAGTATCAGATGAGCTACCAGGGTGACCGCCGTCTTCAGCAGCTGCACACTCGCGCCACCAAAGATGCGCTGTCTGAGAAGGATATTCCCGTCATTCCCAATCCCAGCCACATCGTCCCCGTTCTTGTTGGCAACGCTGAACTGGCTAAGAAGGCCAGCGACATGCTCCTTGAGGAGTGGGACATCTACGTGCAAGCCATCAACTACCCGACCGTTCCCGTCGGCCAGGAGCGTCTCCGTGTTACCCCTACTCCAGGCCACACGCGCGAGTACCGCAACCACCTGGTGAAGGCCTTTGACAGCGTCTGGACCCAGCTCGGCATCAAGCGCACCAGCGAATGGGCCGCTGAAGGTGGCTTCATTGGCGTCGGCGAGGCCGACAAGGCCCCCGAGGCGCCTCTTTGGACGGATGCCCAGCTCGGCATTGACGGCGTCGTGAAGGAGATGCAGGCCGGTCAGGGCCCCACCGGCGTTCTGGAGGCTATCCTCGAGCGCGAGAGGAAGGAGACGGCCGGCGCCGTTGCTGCTGCTGCTTAAGCAGTTGGCAACCTGCGTTGGATTGGGATAGGCCCGGCCGCTCTTTTGAATTGGGGTCCTGAATAGTGTTGACACGATCTTTGAAATTTACACCAGCGTAGCGAGTTGAGCCCTGCTCCTCATTACGATTTTGAACTCCTCTATACTTGGAAAAACGCCGAACTGAGTGAGACGCGTGATGACCAAGGGCTCAAGCGTGCCCCGCAAAATTATTCTGATGCCGTCTTAAATGTGATTTGTGCGTGCAATGTGGCTCTCGAGTTTATGCACGTTCTGCGGTTCCACGTGTGCCAAGAGAAGCCTGCGCGATCAATTGGGTCGCAAAGAAAGAAGTCAAAGACAGTGGTTGATGGGCTGGGCGGCGGGTGGGTGACGACAGTTGGGTCACCCCGGTCTGGCGTGTGGATCCGAGTGCATCTCTTGGCACGAAACGTCGCGCGGGCTTTCACCAGCACGACACCTTCAGCATCGCCCACAACCAAACCCCGCCGACCCTCGTGGCTGCAACCCTTCTTTCTTTCTCTCCAGCACCTTTTTCCGCCGTAATTCGACTCTGCCCGAGGGTCCCACTGTCGCTGCCCGCCTGCGCAGTACGTCTGGCGACGATATCGCAGCTCCAGTTTGTTCGCGAACTCGACCTCACCCACGCACCACCACCTTGAATGCGCACCGCAACCTCACCCACCATCAGCCCGCCGCAAGGCTAGCTTCACCCACCTGCCGTGGAAATGGTGCCGCCCATCAAGCGCAAGCGGCCCGAACGGGGCTCTTACAACACGCAGGACACCAACGACGGCACCGGGCGGCCGTCGCCTCACCGGCCGCAGAACCTCAACCTCGCGCAGCAGAACCAGTACGGCGGCAATGGCGGTCGGGGTGGCCGTGGAGGCCGGCGGGACAGTCGCGGAGGCGCCGCGCGCCGCGGTGAGCGAGAAACTGGTAGCCCGGTTACCGGCTCTAATGCGCAGTCTCCAGGCTCGAGGGCCAGCCCGTCGGTCGCCGCCAGCAGTGGCAGGCCCGACAACCTCCCGCCCTCACCCACCCAGACCATGGCGCGACCGCCGTCGGCTCAGGCCGCGCAGCCCGCGCAAGCTCGTCCGCAGACGCCCCAGGAGCGCCCTGCCCCGCCTCCGCAGCCTGCGCCGCTGGTGCAGCAGCAGCCTCCCGCGCCAAAGCCGCCGATCAAGTTCGCGTACCAGTACATCACGGATGAGAACAAGGCGACGTGGAGGACGTCGGGTAGGAAGGCGGTTCTGGACGCAGCGGTGCAGGCTCAAGAGAAGGAAGACTTCCTGACGCTGAGCATAATCTTCCAAGAGGTGGTCAGAGCTGGTCTGGATGACAGGATAGACCCCACCGATGCGGGACGTGTTATCAAGGAAGTTTTGGCCGAGGCTGGAGATGCTGCTGCGGACAACGCGTCCATGTTCCTCGACACCGTGGCCGTCTCCACCAGTTGCGACTATCCCGTCACCCGCGGTCTCTGGGACCTCCTCGTGGCCACCGGAATCCCGCCAATGCAGATGAAGGAGGAGCTGGACATACCGCAGCTGCAAGAGTTGGGAATGGTCCGGAAGACTTTCGAGAGAATGGGCACCCGCATGGCCACGAACCAGCTCTACCGCCAGTCCAACTACAACCTACTCCGCGAGGAATCCGAAGGATACGCCAAGCTCATGACAGAGTACTTCACGACCTCCAACAACGAAGAGCCCACTTGGGCAGCAGCCGCTACTGCTTTCCAACGCGTGAAGGCTCTAATTGGTGCCTTCGACCTGGACGTAGGACGTGCTTTGGATGTGACGCTGGATGTGTTTGCCAATCTTATGATCAGGCATTATCGTTTCTTTGTCAAGTTCATGCGCGCCAGTTCGTGGTGGCCGGAAGAGAAGACGTTCGAGAACCTGGAGTGGGAGAGTCTTGGTATTGATTCGTTGCCGAGATGGGCACAACCTGGAGCCTCTGCTTACCAACACACGGACAAAGACATCGAGGAGATAGCTGAGCTGTGCGAAGAGAGGGACAAGAAGTTCTGGGCACGTGTACGAGAAGTAGGATTGGAGGCTTTCTTCGAGCTTGGAGGACGCCGCATCATAAAGGAAGAGGTGAATCTGGAATCTGGAGAGACCACCGCTGAAAAGCTTGCGAAGACAGATCCCAAGCCTACGGACATTACGGAGGCGGAGTTCAACAAGGAGTGGGCGGCATCAACGAAGACTCTTCCGCCGCCTGGAAACCGTGTAGCTGCACAGCTTCTCGGTTTCAAGCTCCGCTTCTACGCCTCATCCGCAAGAGACCCCGAAGACAGATTCCCGGAGAACCTCGTTTTTCTCGCGGCACTCCTCATCAAGATCGGCTTTATATCCTTGCGCGACCTGTACCCACACCTTTACCCTCTGGATAAGGACATGGCGGAATTGAAGGAGAAGCTGTTGAAGGAGAGAGAGGAACGAGAGAAGAGGAACAGACCCGGCGGCGGCCAAATGAACGCACTCGCTATGGCAGGAGCTCTAGCGGACGACACGATACCAGCACCCACAACGGCAGCCTCACGGCTACGCGAAGCGGAAAGCAGCAGAGCATCTTCGGCGAAACCGGAGGAGAAGGCGACCACTCCCAAGCCCGAGGAGGGCACAAAGGAAGACTTACTGGGCGAGCCCACGGACCAGAAGATTGCGCTTCTGAAGAGCCTGCTTTGCATTGGTGCCATTCCGGAATCGCTCTACATCCTCGGGAAGTTCCCGTGGTTGCCGGACGTTCATCCCGACTTGCCTGAGTACATCCACCGCATCTTGCACCACAGCATCAACCAGGTGTATAATGCACTGCAGCCCATGCAGGGTCGCGACCAAATTAGGCACGTCAAAAAGTCGGAGGTGGAAAAGGGTGGCGCAGAGAAGGGTGAGCTGCGGTCTGTCGAGCCTCCTGCTCGCAGGACTCTGCGCTGGGCTTCGGTGGAAAAGCAGGGTTCTCACAATGACTCACAGGTCGTCGACTACCGGTTCTACTGGGAAGATTGGACAAACAATGTTCCCGTGTGCCAGACGGTCGATGATGTCTTCCTTCTCTGCAGTTCTTTCCTTAACCTCTCCGGTGTCAAGATCGGCCAGGATCCCGCTTTACTGACGAAGATGGCACGTATCGGCAAGTGGAGTCTGGCGAAGGATGAGTCAAACGCCAACACCTCTCGCTGGATCGACCTCTCAAAAAGGCTCCTGGTCCCGGCTCTCAGCTTGACAAAGGCCAACCCTGGCGTTATCAACGAGGTCTTCGATTTGTTGAAGCTTTTCCCTACGGCCACTCGGTACTCGATCTACGCGGAATGGTACACCGGTCAGACTTCGAGGTTACCGGATATCAAGTCGGCGTTTGACCAATCGACCGCCGAGACGAAGGACGTTCTGAAGCGCATCAGCAAGACGAACACAAAGCAAATGGCTAGAGCGCTTGCAAAGGTGGCTTACTCATCTCCTGGTATCGTCTTCAAGGTGGCTCTCAACCAGATTGAGTCCTACGACAACCTGGTCCAAGTCATTGTGGAGTGCGGCCGGTACTTTACTTACCTCGGATATGATGTCCTGACGTGGTCCCTCATGAGCTCGCTTGGTGGAAAGGGCCGCAGCCGCCAGCAAGATGATGGCATGCTCACCAGTCGGTGGTTGCAATCCCTCGCGTTCTTTGCTGGTAGCGTCTTCAAGCGGTATACCATAATGAACGCGACGCCTATCCTGCAGTACGTCACGTATCAGCTGCGGAATGGTAACTCCACCGATCTCGACGTTTTGGAGCAAATCATGTCGCAGATGACCGGCATACCTTCCAACCTTGCTTTCAACGAGGTTCAGACCTTGTGCATGGCTGGTGGAGAGCTGCTGCAAGCACAGACGTTGGAAACACTTCAGGATAACCGCAATCATCCTAGCTTCAAGGGACCTGCCAAGCGTCTCTTGAGGGCGCTGGTTGAGCCGGGTCTTGCAGGACAACTGCTTATCGCCATCGCACAACAGCGGCAGCTTTACCCTCATTCCGAGGGCGCAGATGGTGCGCCTCTGAAGGTGCTGGGAACAAATCTCGACAAGCTCACTCAGGTTTTCTTCCAATATCTCGATGTTCTCAGGTCGAATCTCTCTGCCAAGGAATTCGATGCTGCTATCCCCGACGTCGTTTCTCTGATGAAGGAGTTTTACCTGGATGCAAGCATTGCCTTCGCTGTCGGCAGGCAGAGCCTCTCGAAGAATATGTTGGAAATCGATTTGGCTGCTGCGGAGGAAGAGAAGAAGTTGAAGGAGGAGCAGGCCAAGGCCAGAGCAGAGGCACAGACCGAGGAGAAGCCGACAACAAACGGAGATGTCGACATGGCGGATGCATCGGAAGAAGGCCAGGACACTGGTGCCGAGACGAATGGCGAGACTAAAGAAGAGCCGGCCGTTAAGGAAGAAAAGGAAGAGAAGGAAGACGGTGCAGTCGGTGCCCCCACATCAACTGGGTCCACACCAGCACCTCCGACTACCGAGGACCTTTGGCATCCTGTCATCAAAGACCTAATGGAGAAGCTCAAACCGGCTCTGCCAGACAAGTTCGAAGAGAAAATGAGCCTCTCCTTCTACACCACCTTCTGGCAACTCTCACTCGACGACATGCACGTCCCAACTGGCGGTTATGAGGCCGAGATTAACAAGCAACAACAGAAGATCGCTGCAGTCATTGCAGATCGGTCCGACGTGTCTGTCGCAGGTATCAAGAAGCGGGATGCGAAGAAGAAGGAACTCAACGAACTTCAGGATCGATTAAGGTCGGAGATGAAGGTTCAAGTGCAGACATACCAGATGGTTCGCAATCGTCTTCAGAAGGAGAAGAGCCACTGGTTCGCTGGACACAAGCTCGCTATGACCCCCCAACTTCACGACAACATCATCCAAGAGTGCTTCCTCCCCCGCCTGCTCCTTTCTGCATTCGACGCGCAGTATGTCTACCGGATGCTATTCTACCTTCACTCTGCTGGCACTCCGGGCTTTCGCACGATGTTCCTGATCGACCGCATCCTGAGAGAGAAGCAGTTAACGTCACTAATCTTCATCTGCACCCCCTCAGAGGCTCACAACTTGGGTCTCTTCCTGAACGAACTCCTCAAGGAACTTCGCAGGTGGCATGCTGATTCAACGGTCTACGAGAAACACGCCTACGGCACCAAGAAAGATCTACCTGGCTTTGCCAGAAGGTTTACGAAGGAGAATCATCCGGAAACCTTCCTCACCTACGAAGACTACCGTCGCCTTCTCTACAAGTGGCACCTGAGCCTCAACAATGCTCTCAAGGCGTGCCTCACGGGCGGGGAGTACATGCATATCCGCAACGCAATTGTCGTCCTCAAGGCCATCAGCCAGAATTTCCCTGTCATTAACTTCATGGGCAAGCAGATGTTGGAGTGCGTACTTAGAATGTCAAGAGAGGAGACAAGAGGGGACCTGAAGCTTGCAACAACATCGATCATTGGTGATCTCAAGAAGCGAGAAAGCCAATGGATGCTTCCTCAAGCTTTCAAGCTGGTGGGTCCTACACCGATTTTGACCGACGACGGGGACGTTATTACTGAACCAATAAAGCAGGCCGACCCCAATTCGGCACAGAAGCCTGGCAGTCGGGCTACTACTGAAGGAGCTAGCACACCCCAGCCTGGTCAGGCCAAGCTCAACGCGTCCGCCGCGGAATTCAAACCTTCTCCACAATCGTAAGTTTCCGACTTCTCGCCCTTTCCTCGACTTCGGCCTTCTGACAACTTTCGATAGCAACGGCATCACGAGCAATGGTACCAAGGAAGACAAGGACGCGGAAGATGGTGAGATCGACGATGCGAAAGAAAGAGCTGGTATAATGACTGTTTCCGTTGCAGCAGGAGAGAAGGACAACGCCTCTCAATCCGGAAGACGCGAAGACAACAGAGCAGCTGATTCGAAGGCCAACACGCCTGGACCGGCAGCATCGCAGTACCTAGGCAGAGGCCCCCAAACGGATTCCAAACCTTCGACCCCGGTACCGTCGTCCGGCCAAGGCCCGCCATCACGTTCAGATGCGGGCAGGAACCAACCACCTGGACCTGGCGGTCGCCAACCTCACGCGCTTCCCAACAGGCCGGATCCTCAGCCCCCGCGCAATCGAATGGGTGATAGACAAGGCGATCGTCCACCGAGACACGATGGACGTGGCCCACCCAACCACGACTACGGCCGTCTCGAACGCCCTGGAGACATACCCCGCGATTTTCCCGATCGTACACGAGACGCCTCATCAGGTCGTCGGCCCCGGAGCAGGAGCCCAGGCGCCGCTCATTTGGATCGAGACCGTCGTGATCCCCAGTGGCAGGGACCCAGGGAAGCATGGGAGGATGACAGGGGGAGGCCTTTGCCTCGAGATACTCGCTCAGGTGGTAGGGCCCCTCCGCAGTGGAATGAACCTCCTCCACGCGGTCGTCCATTCGATTCGGCAAGCGACAACCAACGTGGCCGCCCGCCGTTTGATCAGCAAGGTCAGCTTGGAGAAGGACGTAACTGGCAGTCTGGCTCAATGCCACCACCGGCTGGCGGGCCTTATCAACACCCTGACCGCGCCCGTGGATTCGGCGAGCGCGGCGGTCCTGGCCAACTGCCTGAAAGGCCATCTGGGCCCGACGACCGCACTGGCATGAATCCAGCTCGTGCAGCCTTGATTGATGCAGACGTGGGTCCACGCCGTCCGGAGAACTTCAGGTCAGAGAGAGAGGATCGCCACGACAGGGGCTCAAGGCCTCACTCTCCTCGCCGCAGGGACGACCGTCCGCCTGCTTTCCCGCCCCGCGATGACTACCGCGAAGAGCGTGGACTTCCTACCCAGGAGCGTTTGCCTCCCAGCTACCCGTCCAGCCGCGACCGCCGTGATGATCCCAACTCGATTCCCCCGACCGGACCTCGCAGCGACCGTCCCAGCAGAGGCGATTATCCAGCGCCACCGCCAGCGCGCGGTGGTCGTGAGCTTTTCGAGCCTTCAGCCCCGCGTCCACCCCCAGCAGATCCCAACCATGGCCGTCTGAACCAGGAATTCATGTCATCTCGCTCCTCCGACCCCAGCTATGGGCGCCTCAATGCTCCGGACCCGCCATCGGGCCCTCGTGGTCGAGGTGGTGCCGGCCGCGGCAGGAACCAGCCCGGCTCAGTCCCTCAGTCTCCCATCAGCGAGCGTGGGCCTCCATCAGGGCCTAACGCTGATAGAAGAGAGCATTGTGACTCGTTCGATCATGGTCCTCCAACGCCGTCGAACGAACATGGCGCCGACGCCTCAGGCATCCATCCTGATCGGTTGAGACAAATTCCAGATGCGCGCAGAGACATGCCAGCCCCGTCGTCTTCTTCGTTCCCTCCATCTGGCCCTCGCGGTTCTCACAGACAGTCCAACAGCGGTCCGGCAGTCACTTCGCCGACCGGCCGCAATCCGCCCACGGGACCAGCCTCCTCTTCAGAGCGTCGTCAGGAAGACAAGCGCTTTGCTGGTATTAACACCATGCTTCAACAGAGCAACTCGCAAGCCTATAGTCGCAGTGACAGCGAACGCGGCGCCTCCATCCGCGGCCGTGCCAACCGGCCCAGCAGCAGAAATTCTCCATCCGCTTCACAGCCTTCCACACCCATTCCGCCCCACCTAGACGCACCTCCTCGCGGTGACGGTCGTCCCGACCTCATGACCGGCAGGCCCAGCGGTCCTCCAGCCGACTCAGCCAGCGCGCCGCAAGACGAACGCGACCACCGCGGCAGCCGCCGCGATAGAGCAGAGCGCCGCTCCGGCCGCCACAGGTCGACCAGCCCGCGCGACCGCCGCGCCGACGACGGCGGCAGTAGCAGCAGCAGGGACAAGCGCAGCGGTGGCCTTTCTGCCTCAGACGTCCCCGTCCCGCCGCCACCTCCGCGCGAGAGCCGTCGCAGCGGCCGCAGCGGCGCCAACGACGAGCGCGAGCCTCGCGAGCACCGCGAATCGCGCCGCGGCCCGCCGCGTGAAAGCTGGGGCGAGGACATGGGTGGGTCCGGACCGCCGCCGCCGCCGCCGCCGCCGCCTTCGGGCGCGGGCGGTTACCACGGCCACGGCGGCCCGCCGAACGGCGAGGGCGGGCGGTCGTCTTCGGTGCGGAACGGGCCGGATAGGAGGGAGCCGCGCGAGTCGCGGGGCGAGAGGGACGGGCGGGATAGTAGGAGCGAAAGGGAGCCGAGAGAGCAGAGGGACGGGAGGGGCGAGAGGAAGAGGAACAGGGGTGTGGATGTGGATGGTGGGGCGCATGGGGAGACGAGCAAGAGGCCGAGGAGGGGGAGGGGTGGCGATGAGAGGGGGGAGAGGGGGGAGAGGGGTGCTTGATTTGATGAGTGGTGAACGACATGAGGGGGTCCGGAATTTTCTGCCGGGAGTGTTACGAGTTACAAAAAGGGGTATGTGTGCAAAAGGCAGGGCGAGCAGGCATGCGTGCGAAACGATACTAGTGGTTCCTTCTCTCCTTTTTTTTTTTTTTAATGGGAGGGGGCCTTCTTTATCATTCGAATTTCCTCTTTCTTGCTCGTTCTTTCTTCTCCTTCTCCCTTTTTCATGACTTTTTACTCTTCTCTCGATTCTTTTTTACGGGAAGATGCAGGCGATTGATAAATGCATTGATGGGCGTAATCTGTATACGGGTTTCTCTTTTCCATTTCTTGCGGACGGGTCCTGGAAGTTGCTGGGGCTGAGCGAAGAGGGTATTGGTCGTGCGGGGGAGGTGTTGTAAGGTAGTGGAGCTCGGTGGAAATGAAATGGCGAAATGAGCAGGGACGATGAGTGTAAAGATGGTTGAGTGAGGTGGGTGTATGTTTGTGAGGCTCGTGAGCGGGTTGATGTGATGGGTAGCTCAAACTGACCGCAGACGTCTGTGGTCGAGGGAGTCGGGCTGATTCACTGGGCAAGGCTGTAGACGGTACAAATCAAGCAGTGCCTGCGTCCCTTTTCGATGGGCACGAGGCTGAATCGTGACTTTAGTGTTTTGGACCACACATTTATCCCAAAGGCTGCACCGTACGCAGACTGGCACAGAAGGCTGTGACAGGCCCACTTGTGATCATAGTGGGGATGGGCACCGACGAACCCCGTAGTTACAGCTTAAGTCTGCGAAATATTGCAAAAGGTACGCACAGGGGCAGCTGAAGCCTTCATCCAGATGGATTTATGGAGAGGCAGGTATGCAAGAGCGCGGCTGCGTGCTGATTGCGCGCGTGCGTGCCATTGGCCCTTCTCCATCGCACAGCGGCCAGCAATGCTCGGGTCCCGGGTTGGGGTTTCTCAGAAACGGGCATGCGGCTCGGGCCGTTCGGGCTGGAGTCCGTTTCGGGGCGTATACCAGAGATTCAGCGGGGACCAAGCACGATTGTCAGCACACGGCGGAGCGGCGCAGTCACACAAAAGCAAGACTGCTCGTCGCCGGCGGATCCCGGTGGTGTGGTCGAGCCGCCGGACAGGCAGAGAGGCGGCCGTCTTGGCCAACCGACGGGCTCAGCCGTCCGGACTGTGCCACTCTGTTGTTGCACAGAGGGACGCGCGTGCATTAGTGCTCACCGGCCGCATGTCGCCCTTTCTTGCCAGACGTTCGAGGATGGCGGGGGGCGGCGGCGCCGGTTCGAGGGCGGCGCATGGCAATTGTGGCTCGGGGCGACGTTTGCAGCAGCCAGCTCCGGGGCGCGACCGGGGGCGTCGGGCGGCGTGCGGGGAGGCTCAAGGGCCGGGGCCGGGGGCAGGCGCTGCAGGCGCGGCAGGGAGGGGACGGGACTGGGCGGCAAAGAGGCGTGCGGTGGGCGGTGGGCGGTGGGCGGGACGGGTGGTGCTTCTGGCGTTTGGCAGGGAGGCAAACGGGAGGGCCGCGGCGTCGGCATATGTTCGGCAGGCTGCTGCAGCTGCGCCGTGACGTCGCCGTCGACCACCGCCCGCGCTCCCGCCGAGCCCGTCCTCTCTCCTCCAGACCACTCCCGCTGCGAGTGCGCACGCCCTGCCACCATGCGGACACATGCCTCGCTGGAGAAGGACGAGGAGATCAACCGCGCCGCCTGGGTCGCCGCCCGCGGCGCCGCTGTAGGGGCCGCCAAGGTACGTTCTCGATTCTCTGCCCCTCGGGTGTTCTTGGACGGGTCAGTTGGCTGTTGGGTGAGGGCTGGCCCTCTCTCGCGCCCTCGCGCCCTCGTACTCTCGTGCTCTCGCTCTCGCGCTCTCGCATCACTCCACCTCTTGTAGCACAACCCGAACCAGCATTGCCAGCTTCCCTTCTTCACATCGCTCGTCCTCACCAGTGCGTCGGCTATTGGGTGAGGACTGTCCCTCTCCCACGCTCCCGCACTCTCCCGCCACCTATCATTGCCAGCTTCTTCACATCTCTCGTCCTCACCATTGCGTCGGCTGACCCCGTCCACCCGCACAGTGGGGCATTGCAAGTGCCATCCTCGGCGGAGCTGGCTACGTTTTCAGCCCCATATACCGAGGCCTTACCGTCCAATTCAAAGCGCACGTGCCCAGGCTTTCTCCCTGTCCCTTTGCATCGATGCTGACCGTGCATCAGCTTTCTCCAGATGTCCGGCATGATTTTCGGAAGGTAACGCGAAAAAGAAGCCATTGTCGCTGTCGATGTGCTGACTCGGGCCCGATTCTCGCCCACAGCATTGTCGAAGCCGACCGTCGCCTCATCGCCCACGAACAGTTTGTGCGTGCTCAGAAACGGCTTGCGCGGGATGCTGAAGTATGGCGCCGGTACGAGGAGGAATTTGAAGAGCTAGGAACGCCCGGGGTGGGCGCCGAGAGCAAAGCAAGCAACCAGAGCCAGCAAAAGTAGGAAGAAATGGATTGGGAATTTCAAGCTTGGGATCCCCCTCGGCCGAGCTCGCTGTCCGCCCCCGGGCCCTCACCCATTTATGGCCATACCCATCCCGCTGTAGCGACCCAAGACCCACAATGCAACCGCCGGCATCCGAGGCTGGAACCGGAATGCCGAGACATGCCGTCTCCAATCAGCTAGCTACCGGCCCTCGTGCTGAAGTTGCGGGCGGTTTGCCGGGATTGGCACCTGGGCTGTCGCGCCAAGCAGTGAACAGGGCCTATACATGTGTCCCACTACTGAGTTCTAGCGGCCCCGCATCTGACATGGTGGAACCTGGAGAGACATCCACCATGACTCAGCGCCGCTCCACTTTCGAGGCGTCGCTCGGGGCTGCTGATTAGCAAAGAAAGGGATGGTGTGATTGAGCGCATTTCCAGTCCAAGCAAGAGCAGAGGTTCTGAAATGTGCCGGCCAGAGCATAAGCTGACAAGAACGCCATGTTGACTGCGCTCCGGGCTATCTCGTGTCCTGCAGGTGGTTCGGCCGACGTGATTGGATGATGGGTGCAAAGATTGCCAAATGCGGAGTGCCGGTAAGCGCTAGACGGCTAGTTGCCAGTATGCCCCACGCTCTCTCTGGCCACCTGCCGTTCCCTTAAGCCACTCCAAGCCAATGGCTGTCCACTGAGGAATGGTACGAGCACGCGGAAGAAGCAGCATATATAAGCTGCCCCGCCGTGAAGCCTGCCCCGCTCCCCTCATCTCATCCGCAAAAATGACCGCAGCCAAGCCCACCGTCGTCCTCATCCCCGGTGCCTGGCACCTCGAGAACACCTACCACAAGCTCATCCCGGACCTCGAGCGCCGCGGCTACTCCACCTTCTCCATCAGGAACCCGTCGGTCAACTCGCGCCCGCGCTTCGAGCTCGTGCAGGAGGATGCCGACAACTTGAAGGCCAAGATCCAGCCGCTGCTCGACGAGGGCAAGGAGCTGATCCTCGTCGCGCACTCGTACGGTGGCAGCGTACTGTCGCCCGCGCTGGCCGACTACCGCTGGCAGCAGGGCGAGAAGGGCCGCGTCGTCGGGCTGGTGTACATCGCCGCGTTTGCGCTGGCCGAGGGCACGAGCCTGTCGAGGATCATGGTTCCGGACGGCGATGGGAAGAACCTCATGCCGCCGGACGAGTTACGCAAACCCCAGCCGCTCTGAACGAGAAGGATGGCGTTGATCGGGCGCTTTCAGAACGGCATGCTGCCCCCGCCCGACCCGCATGTCTTCTACAACGATCTCCCCGAGGAGGAGCAGTGGGAGTTGCACAAGCAGCTGCTTCCGAACCCGGGCAATGTCGGGACGGTCCCCGGCCATGGCACGCCGTGGAAGAACGTCCCGGCGGTGTACATCAAGTGCCAGAAGGACTTGATCCTGCCGCCTGAGGTGCAGCAGAAGATGCTGGATCTCGTGGACAACGAACTGCATGTCTTCGAGCTGGACTCGTCGCACTCGCCGATGCTGAGCATGTCGGAGAAGGTGGGCGACGCCGTGGCTCTGGCCGAGGAGTTGGGCCGGAAGAAGCTGGCAGAGCAGGGTTTGAACTGATTGGCGGTGGCTCTGATCGAACCGCAACGAGAACAAGAAGAGATCGCGCTTTGAGATATTCGAGGCAAGTAAAGAGCAACACGATTTATGGATCCATCTGCTTTCCTGTTGGCACGTGATGACAAGCAGTGGATGAGCAAAGAGACGAAGTCTGGAGCGATGTTGGTCCTGATGGCCAGGAGCTCCGCACCAACTGCTGCAAGATTGACTTTGATGTACGCTCGTCGGAAGGGAGACTTGTTGCAGATACCGGCTGCATCACCCGCTGTCCACTCTGCCGTCTAATCGCCGAAACGCTCTTCTACCGGCCCAGATCTGCCCTTTCACCTGCCGACGCACACGTTTACCTGAAAGCCGTCTCCACAGCTCAAGCACTCAGCGGATTCGACCACAACCCCCGCCAGTCAACCTCAGGACAGCTCAAATGCAACTCGGTCCTCCGCATCTGCTGGTGCACACCCGACAACCAAGTGTGCAGATTATGTCCTTGTTGCAGTATTTCTGCACGTACTGGTCACATACAACGAGTCACAAGAGTATGAAAAAAGCATAGTATCAATTTGACAGGACCTCAGATGATGGCAGCTCATGAAATACGTCCAAGACCCCACCCAACGAGCACAGTAAGGATACACCTGCATAGCCGACTGCACGAATTCAATCCCTGTTCCCCCCACCCTTCGGCAGCCGCGGCGCAGCATTGAAAAGCGCAGCGCCCCCCACCTCCCTCCCTCCCTCTCCAAAAATTCCCAAAATTCCACCACCAACGCCGCCCTCCCGCCCCTCCTCAATCCACCTTCTTCCCCCTTCCCGCTCGCCTCCTCCGCCCCACCCCGTACCAAGCCCTAACGTCCTCCTCCGCCTCCGCCGCCGTCCGCCCGCACCGCTCTCGCAGGTGCTGCTTCAGCCCGTCGCGCCGCTGGAACGTCGCCATGCACCAGAAGCACATGTACCGCTGCTTCGCGGCGCGCGCGTCGTAGTGCGGGCAGCTGGCCACCTCGAGGCGGTGCCGCTTGAGCGTCTGCGCGTTGGCGAAGGTTCTGGCGCAGCCGGCGCAGCGGGGGGGCTGCTGCGAGGGGGAGGACGAAGAGGAGGAGGAGGAGGAGGAGGAGGAGGAGGAGGAGGAGGGGGAGGAGGGGGAGGAGGGGGAGGAGGAGGAGGAGGAGGAGGAGGAGGAGGAGGCGTGAGTGGAAGGGTAGGCGAGGCCGCTAGTGGTGGTGCTGAAGATGCTGTTGGAGCAGGAGTGGTGGAGCGCGGGAGAAGTGGCCAGATGGAAGCTGCCGTGGCTGTGAGTTTGGGGGACGGCTGGTCCGCGGCCGCCAGTGGAGAGGTGCACGTTCTGTGCGGTGGAGCGATGGTCGTAGCAGTGCGGGGCTGGGGCTGGGGCTGGAGCGGAGGTGGTCATGGCGCCCGTGTTGCCGGCGTGGCTGGTGGTGTTGGGGTATCCGGCGGCGTGGCGGGCCAGCATGCTTGCTTGGTGGTACTCTGCGAAGGAGAGCTGATGGACGGGAACGCCGTGGGCGGCCATTTGGGCTGGCGATGGGGCTGGTGTCGCAGAGGGGTTTGGAGACGCAAGTGGCCTCGAGAGCGGAGAGGAAAGGTGCTGCTGATTTCTGACGATAGGGGATGATTGCTGCGTTCGCTGGACGTGTGTCCAAAGAGGCTTGATGCGGAACTCATTGCTGCGGCGAGCTGCTCGAGCAGATATACCAGTCGAAAGCACGTAAAGAAGTCCAAAGCCAGGCGCGCAAAAGTGCTAACGCGCACGTAGGAGCTGTTCAAACCATCAAAACCACCACGAAACCATCCGGAACCACCGAAGCCCAAGTTCTCTTTCCCAAAGGGACAGTTCTTTGGTTCACGCCCGCCGTGCCGACGCCTTCTCGGAAGCCGAGTGGACAGAATAAGGGCCATATGACCGCAGTGTACACTAGGGATGGTTTGATACGTGCCATGCTTTGGAGTCAGCCTTGCGGACGAGAGGTTGAAGTGGCCGCCGGGCAGGGAAGCGAATCCGCAGCAGGGAAGTTGGACACCGCCGGGGCTGTACTAGAGACGCGCCGGGGCGCGATCGCGTATGGGGCGTGGCGCTGGTTTGCGACGGTTCTGCGCAATCGAGCGTTTGCGTAATTAGGAGTCGAGAAGTGCAGTGCTGGGCAAGCGGACGGTTCAACGGTCAGCACTCCTGTGCAGGCGGGCTGCCGAACCAACCTCCAAACCACAAACCCACATCGACGTCAGGCTGATCCTCCGGTCGGGCATCGTCTTTTTCCGTCCGTATCTTTCATGATCCTGTGAAGACCACGTGCAGCCGTTTAGCGGTTCCAGGTGTTGAGTACTGTTGCCTGGTTTCTGCGTGTGTGGTCGTCTGCGCCCTCGGAGGCGCCCGCGGACATGTCGACGGCAAAGCGGCGGCGATCTGGAGGCATTTCGACTCCAAGATCACCGGCAAGCTAGCCTCAACATCTTCCGCGGCCGAGTCCCTTATAATGAACGTTCGAGGCTCTAGTAGAGCCTCATCTTGCGGCCCTCACGACAGTGGGTTCTGCCTGCGTTAGCAAACCTCATGCAGACCATCGAACCTCATCTCCATCCGTTGGCTTGATGGGGGCCGAGACGGCCGAAAGCGTCCAGCAGCGGCCAGCCTTGCGGCCTGTGCATTGGAGCCTTACCGCGCGCAGAAGCGCGAAAGTACACCGTGTTGCCGCCACATGAACCACGCCAAACCCACAGGTGGTTTGCTCGCCCTGAGACAAAAGGGCAGAGGGCGGAGGCCGCCCCGGTGACGCACGGAGGGCGCACCCCTCTTGCCAGCACTCCCGCCGTCCCGATATCACCCTGCCGGCCGGGCACGCAAAGGCGGTTTTCGGGACTCTTCTTGCCCCGCTTCTTCCCCAGCTCGCTGACGTGCGCTTCGGTGGCAGGGGGGGTGCTGTGGCTGCATTTAGCCTAGCCACATTGGGCTGAAAGAGTCCCGCTGAGGCACAGTGGCTGGCAAGTGATGCGGCGCTTTCCTAATGGTGTGGGGTTTCTGGCTGTCGGGCGCGTACCGTTTCTCGAAGGCGCCCGAGAGGCGTTCAGGTGGTGGGGCGGACGTCGGTGAAGCCAGCTCCCGGGTTTGCGTTGCTGGTATGGCCCAGTGGCTGGCTTGGGAACTGCTCGTTGCCTGCGGTCATCGATGCGGTTGCCGGTGTGGCACAGAAAAACCTTCAAGGTGGAATTCTGATACTTGGACTTGAAAGTGGTGATATTTTGGCTTGTGATCCTGAAGAGCGAAGCGTTCGGGTCCCTTTCTCAGCCTTGCGGCCCCAGTTCACGGCTGCCGGAGTTCTCAGGTTCGGTTGCCTCGGTCTTCGGTTCACAAGGTCCTTTTGGATGGTAAGGTGCCGTCAGGGATCAAGGTGGAGGTCACTGATCATCCGGCTTCCATTTCGACAGTCTCCAGCACCGGTGGGGTGACAGTGCTGTGTTCTTTGTGAATAGATGGGTAGCATGTACAATTGAAAGTTCTAGGTAGATATGCTAGGAATATTAACACTGTCATGAAAGCTTTTACTCTATCGTCCTTTATTTTTTTTCTAAAAAAAAAAACAAACACGAGTCCAAGCACGAAGATGATGTTGTGGGAACTGGGAACAGTAAAATCTTTTCGGATTGAAAAGAGCGGTGTTGGGGGTCAATGCTTTACTGTAGCTTCTTAAGTGGGGCCGATATAATTATCTGAGGTGGCAAGCTCTCGTCGGTATCTCTGTCATGTTTGCGAGCTGTCCGAGAGTGGTTGCTCCAGTAATGATTAAATGAGTGCCGATCAACGCATCTTGTACGCTTTTTATTTTCAGTTGACGAAGAAGGTGAAGGGGAAAAGGAACGTATTGATCTTTCCAAGCTACGTGGAATTTGCATACTCTTCTTCCCAGATCGTCTTCTGCATCCAAAAGACCCGTTGGGCGGTGTCGTTGATGCTTCTTTGCTCGGCACTGGCCCTACTCGTTCCTCTGTGTCCTCGGTTGTTCGGGGCGAAGGCGGATCCGATGGGATCAATGTGGAAGCTGTTGACATCGGGGACCCTGGAAGGGCCTGGTTGAAATCGTCGGAGCTGTGCTCGCGCCAGCAGAGACAGGAGAAGAAGGGACACGCAGCATCCTGAGGATTGCGCGGAGGCGCCGAAATGACGAGCCCGTGCGGAATTCTATCCTGGCTGTCTGCTTTGATGTGTTCTGGGCTCCATGGATATCTGGTGCATTCCCGAATAGGGGGATCTGAGGATTCCGAGGGTGCGGAAGCGAGACAGTTCGTATACGGTGTTGTCTGCGCGCTCGGGCCAGCAGAAGTAGTACGTGGTATCCTCAGCTTCGGGAGAGAGCGTGGCCGTGTTTTTCTCCTGATTTGCGGTTGGGCTTCAGGTGCGGTATGCGATGTGTTCTTCGCTGTGTCGTCGGGTTGACGATTCGGCCGGGATGATGGTTCCTCGAGCTGTCGAGGAGGTGCATATTGCAGGGGATAGTCGCCTTCAAGCTCCTGTGGTTCCAGTTCCGACGGCAGCTCGAGCACTTTCTCCACGCATTGTAGTTCAGGTAGGACTGGAGGCTCCTTGTCTCTGCAGCTGCCATTGTTGCCGCCACTGGAAAAGAGGGAGGGCCTTCGTTTTTTTCTTGCATGGCACAGGGTCATGGCAACGACAATGCTTTTCACCTTCGCTCTGAATGTCGGTTTGGGTTTTGCAGGGTCCCGAGGTGGCTTGGAGCACTTGTGTGGCTTGGTATATGAAAACGAGAGTAACGAGTACTCGCGTTGCTCGAGGCATCTCGAATCCGGAGCTGGTGTAGACCTGGGATCTCGAACGGAACGACGGCTGGTCTACCAGTCAATCAATGGACGCCCGCAGCAGAACAACTGTAGTAATGGTTGAAGATATTGCGACATACCAGCAGGCTGAATTGGCACCCCTGCATCCCCGTTGCCTTGCACATAGTTTTGGACAGACATCCATGAGATTCTTCACGAACGTCAAGATTTTCTACCGAGAGCAAGGGTTATGAGAAGATATCTCCATGTCATGGGCCCCTTTGGCGGACCGAAAGACGGTGGACGGTGTTCGGTGCCACAGCTGGGACGAACAGCACATCCCGGCAAACACGGCACCGTAAGGCGTTGCACTGACCACTGTCCGCCGTAAAAGGGTTTTTGAGACGGTCTGTTGCCCAATGGTGACTGCAGATCATTGGACGCAGACCCGTTTCCCAGTATCATCCGCAGCAGAGATGCGCGACGGGCTGCCCCGTGCTGCTGTAGGGCAGAGGAGATGTTTCGTGAGTGTCCTGTGGGCTGTCACCAGGGACGACAAGTGCCGGCATTCCTGCGGCGGTGATCCGAGACCCGGGGCGCAATAACCGGTGCTACCTGTAGATGGAGGCGCTATCCTGATGATGGCGGTTCAAGATGCCGACGGGGCCGATCTGCCGGGAGGGTTGCGAACACTACTGTGGGTGTGGCGGCAAGAATGCGCCGGTAGCGGCTGCGGAAGCGGCTGCGGTCGCGTCCAACAGGCCCTGGCTACTTGAAAACTGGCTTCGTTGGTTGCATGGTGATATCACATGCATTTGTCTTGGCTCGCCAGCGGTGAGTGTTCGTTTGCCGGGGTCTCCTGAGCCGAAAATAACATTGCCAAAATCAGTGCTGATCCACGCAGTCATCTCGGCAACGACTTACTGGAAATAAATAGGACGCGAACACGCCCTCCTGGATCCGGACCTCTCGTCTATACTACAGAAATTAACTGATGTCCTAGAGATCTTTGGTTTGCGCCATGAGGATCATCGTGCTTTGCTAATTTTATCCGCCCTCAATGATTTCCACCACCTTCTCGAGGCCAATGCTCGCAACGACAGGCACAGGGGTATACCATCCTCCACCTCACACCTATTGTCCGCCGCCAACGCAGCCCTGCGCAGGTTCTTCTTAAAACTCCCATCCTTGAAGGGCACACTCGCATCCCCAAAGTCCGCATTCTGCAGCGCCTCCCTCGCCGCCTGCGGCATGCTCTCCCACGCCACCAGCGGCTGCTCGCCGCCCTTCCTGCCCGTGAACCCCATCTGATGGTTGATGAACAAAACGTTGAAGTACCTGATCAGCGGCCTGGACCCGCGCAGACTCGGGCTCGTGTGGGTCTGGTACCCGCCATGGGCGGACGCCGCCACCCCGAGCAGCTGCGGCTCCGCGGCCTCGGCGTCGTCGATCCAGACCACGACGCCCTCCCACTCGTGCCGGTGGCCGAGGCCGGGGAGCGGCGAGTCCTTCGGGAAGTACCACGCGTATATCAGCGCGTGGCTGGAGTTGAGGGCGGCGGAGCGGACGTAGACTTGGCCGGGGCTGCTGGAGCAGCTGTCGGGATGGCCGTCGTTGTGGCTGAGGCCGGCGCTGGGGAGGTGTTGGTTGTTGTTGGTGTTGGTGGAGTTTTTCTTTCGGTGGGGCTTACTTTGTGTTGCCTGAAGCGTCCACGGCTGGGGAAGGAACACAGCCCGCGTCCACCTGCAGATAGGGCTGGAACCTCTTGTAGACGGCGCCAATGCCATCGGGAACCGTTTCGGGGAAGCCAACGATGGAATCATAGGCAATCTCGCCGCGACGTTGCACGACCGCAGCACCGGCTGCGCTGGCACTAGCAAGAAGGTAGATGAGCCCTTGGCGGATACGGACCGGCATGATGCGAGAGCATGCGAAGTTCTGACTTACTTGAATCCTGGAAGTAACGAAGGCTTGATGAACTTTATAGAGGGGTTAATTCACGAGCCGTTCCTGCGTGGGACGCTTCATTAGGCTCTACCATCGCTGCCACACCATGGTGGAAGAGAGAAGGCGGATAGACACTGGGATTTCCTTGGCTCAACAACTCGTCGTCGAAGCAACGGGTCTATTTTCTACCGAGTCAAGAGCATTTACAGATTTTCGCGTTGGGCTGAGATGAAGTTGAAGAAGCAGGGCTGGTATTTCAAGTCCAGCCACCATGTGGCTTCTACCCCGTCTCCGCACCGCTCCGTCTCATCACTGCTCACATCTGTCATAGGCGAGCCTTGCATTGAATATCTCTCCGGATAAAGTGGCGTGTCCCAAGTCTTCAGAATGCTCCCAACAGTATCAACACGACTCCGAAAATTTCAATGTGCAGACAAGTGCAGACGAAGTGCTTGTTAAGCTGGTTTAGCACTGGTTGAAAAAGCAGGCGGTGATGCACAAGTTAGCCTGCCAAAATACAAGCATGGATTTCAGCAAAATTCAACATGTAGACCCTGATGCGAACCCTTACATGATCCGCCAACAATCTGATACACAGACTACCACGTGGTAGCCACGTTCCTTAGTGCCCAACGCTCTTCTGACTGGCCACGTACGTCTGAGCTTGCTTCGCATCCCCAAGCAAATCACACGCAGTTTCGCAGTTCCGCTTGTCTCTCGCTATTGCCTATCCAGTGTTTCCAGCCCACTCGCTGCAGAGCAAAAGCTTTGATGTTGGATCATTCAAATCTCCATCTGTCACAGACTATAATGTTGTAACCGTTTCATTCTTCATCAGTCACTTCGAATACATCCCTGTTCTCCTCCAGTAGCTTACTGATTTCGAGATGACCGTTCTTGTCAGCGTAGAACGAAGGCGTGCGGTGTCGGGAATCCAGATAGCCCACTCCCACATCAAAATTCTCCACAAGAATCTTGACTACGGCATATCTCCCATGCCCAGCCGCGTAGAATAGCGGCGTTTGTCCTTTGTTGTCTTGGCAGTTGAAGTCGGCCCCTTCCGAGATGAGCAACATGAATGTGTCCAAATCGCTGGCTGATGCAGCAAAATGCATCGGAGTGCAGCCCTGTTCATCTGATTGTTGCACAACAGCCCCAAGTTCGATCAAACCCTTCACAACAATGTACCATCCCTGTGCCGCAGCCCAAGATAATGCGGTCCTCCGCTCGGAATCTTCCTCTTTTGCTGTAGAGGGGCCGTGGAGATGGTATAATGCAGCACTCATGTCACCAGACACTATAGAATCGATGATGTTTTCGTCTGGATATCCATGCAGCTGATTTTTGTGTTCTTGGCCGTGATTTCTGCGAAGAGCTCTTACAAGCCCCAGTGCCAAGTCTGGTACGCCAGGCTCTCCAAGATGCTCTTTCGCGACGCGCAACGCTACTCTCCCGTAAGTTTCAAGCAAGCGCAGCAAAGCTGGGACTACGTCTGCTCTTTTGAGAAAACCAAGAATTCCCGAAAGGCCGATATTCCTTGACTTCCTATCATTTCTGTTGTTGAACAAAGCCCAGCGGAAACATTCGCATAGAGTAAGAGTGCAAAGATGTAGCTCTCTAGCAGCCTGTGTCTTTGAAGCTCTTGGGTCCTGCTTATCCGGATCTTCATTGGCTTGGGTTATCTGCTCTCCCGGTCCGGGTGAAGACATCCAAGCTTTTCCGCCTCGACGTTGCCGCTGCCTTCTTGGGCCCTTCCGATGAATGCGCGAAGCGAGGGTGTTCCGCCTACACGGATTGGCAGAAACGACGATTGTGATTATTCCAAGTGGGGCCATAGCGAGGATGAAAACATCTAGCGAAGAGGTGCTTTCACTAAGGAGCTGCTTGGTTGGGGACTCTCCGAAAGGCGATACAAGCGGCGTGAGGTCCGTGGCTAAGTTATTGAAGAAATCATCCCACCAGTCGGACGACATGCTTAGGTATAGTCAGCCGGGGATAGAAGAAAGTGAGGAGATGATATGGAACTGATGGCTCAAGTCAATACACACATTTCGTCTCGAGCTGGAGTTCTCGTCCAGGCGTATAGCACCATATGCGTATCAACATAGCCAGGGTCAATCCGCACTTACTTGGGCCAAAAAGTCGGATAAATGTCAATGGGAAGCCAGAGAAGCGACAAACAGATTTAGAGAAGAGATGTATGGCAAGTGAAGCACGCAGGTTTAAGCTTTCAAAGACAAAATTGCAGACGCTCAGGAGGCTGAAGAGGCAGCAGAGGGAAAACGGCGAGGCTGAATGAAGTTTTATCATACAACAGACACCGCCCCCAAGAACGCCGGGATATAAAAGCACTATATAGGCGCCAGTGTGTCCAATAAGCAGGTCTTTCCCTCTACGCCGCATAGCTGGCAGTGGCTGCGCCCCGTGGAGGCATGCGCTGATCCTCTCGCTTAACCCGAGGGAACAGGGCCATGTCACACAGCACTGCTGCTGTGGGCGCTTAGCGTGAACATCTTACTAGTATCATCAAGAGTTCAATAATTTGTTCGAATGCACAGTGTCGCAGTCTGCGGCCAACGTCTGCCACTGTGTGGGCAATTGAAGCATCCATCCGGATAGCCTTAGATAGATATTTCAGCTTACCGAGTGTCAACTTGCCGGAAAACTTCATTCGCTATGGAAACGAGTAAGAAGAAACTTCCATGCTCATGACGTTGGAAAGCCCAGCCACCGGGATCAACGTCGAGGATGGTGATGGCAAAGGCCTTGGCGATACTTCGTACACGTGGAGGGAAAGGACGAAGACGTATTGGTTCTGTCACACTGGAAATCACCAAACTCAGGTACAAAAGTTCTCTTTTCGAGTAAACTTTTATTATAGCAACCGCCAGTCTATGCCGCCGTTAGCACGACACCAAGTGCACCTGCCTCGTCGGATTGTTTTCTCCTGCGCAACCTCCTCCCAACTTTCCATCCCCTTTCCTCCCCAGAATGTATGAGCGTTTTTGTTTCAATGAAGAAAGGCGCGGGGAAGAAGAATTTGAATGCCGGCATCCGCTTGCAAGAAAACCTCCGGACCCAACCTCCCAATGCATGAAGAAACAATTATGGAGAAAAGAATAAGAAAAGTAGCCGTGTTCGTGTATCAAGAAAGACGAAGGAAGGAAAACCTGCTCAACAACCAGCAGCAAAGAGCTCGCTTACCCATGCACCCTTACCCTACGATTCCCAACTGGTTGAATTCGTTCATTTAACAGAAAAAAAAATGGTTCAGAATAGCTGGAAACAAAAAACTCCAACGCCTGACTTCGTGTCGCGTCCCCGGATCTTCCGCAATGCGTCATTCCCTTTGCGTCAGAGTTAACGGAAGGGGAAAAGAATAATGTGAAGCGTTTTACGGAATCCGTAGGCAGTAGTCAAGTCTAGGGCAGGTTCATGAGGCCCCTTTGACCAGCCCAAACAGTTTTCATGATGGGTTTCGTCTTTTCATCTACAAGATGTCCTTCAGCTTAGTCTTTTGGTCGGACGTCAGGCTCGTTGGGAACTTGATCTTGACACCTATGACGAAGTCGCCCCGCTCGTTGGGCTTCTTGCTCTTCGGCATTCCCAAGCTAGGATAGCGGTCGGTATATTCAGGAGACGTTGGACCTGCAGAGCCAACCGAGACATTCTTGCCATCGATGGTCTGGACGGTCCTCCTCCAGCCGGTTAAGGCCTCCTTGAGGTCTATCTCGACCATGTGCTTGAGGTCGTCGCCTTCGCGCTTGTAGAGTGGATGATCCTTCTATAATGGAGGTTAGTAAAGTATCGTTTGAAATTTTGGTGTGCTAAAGGTGTGGAAGACTTGCCTCGTGTACGATGAAGTGTAGGTCCTGGGTGCCACCCTCGACCTGATCGCCCACGTCCGAGAACTTAATCTTGGAGCCGGCCTTGAGGCCTTTCTTTATGGGTACCTCAAGGATTCTGTCTTGCGTGCTTTGCTTCCCAGTGGCCGGGTCGTACGTCTTACGCTTAATCTTCATCTTCTTGGTTGTGCCGTTGAACAGTTCCTCCAACGAGACGTATAACGGTTTCTCCACGACCGTAACCTCCGGTGTCTGTGCCCTGCGCGCATCCTGCGAGAACCGGCTGGTACTCGACCTCTTCGCGCCGGGCCGCCCACCGGGGAAGCCGCCTGGCATGCCGCCGAACAAGTCGTCCTCGTCCATGCCGCCCATGCCCCCGCCGCCGGCCGCGCTGTTGCGGAAGAACTCGGAAAATATGCTTTCGGGGTTGGAGAAATGGAACGAGCCGCCGCCAGGGCCGCCACCGCCCGTCGAGAAGTGGTACGTCCTGGCGCCGCCGCCACCGCCGCCGCCGCCGCCCATGCCGCCGAACCCGGGGAAGCCGCCGGCCGATGCGAAAGGGTTGCCGCCGTCTGCGCCGCCGAAGCCTTCGGGCCCTTCTGGTGGGGGCGCGCCGCCGCGTAGTATGAACTCGAGGCCGAACTGGTCGTACATCTTGCGTTTCTCGGGGTCGGAGAGGATTTCGTAGGCTTGTGAGAGTTCTGTCACGCGAGAGTCAGCCTTGTCTATGTCCAACAACGCGCCATCGGCGCGCGGGGCACGAGGCCATATGGTGAGCGAGGGAGCCTCCGCGCACTTACCTTTGAACTTCTCGGCGGCTTGAGGGTTGTCCTTGTTCTTGTCGGGGTGCCACTTGAGGGCACCCTTGCGGTAGGCCTTGCGGATGTCATCTTGTGATGCGGTTGAGCCGACGCCTGTGGAGCGATATTGTTAGCCCTGGGTGCTGTTGGGGAGTGCCAGAAGGCAGCGGGGACGAGGCGGACCTACCCAGCGCGTCGTACAGCTTGGTCTCCTTGACCATGGTGTGAGAGAGGTGGGATGTGCTGCGGATTAGGTATGGTAAAGTGTCGCGGACGGAGTAGCAAATGTGAGTATTCGGTGAGGTTCTAATAGCCCGGGGCAGTGAAGGTCGTGCGTGGCAGTCGCATGTGCCGGGCAGGTTTCTGGGCGGTTCTCAAGGCCAGTCTCCCCACGCCGTTGAGCTTGGGCGCCTCGCCTGACGTACAAGGTCCCGCCTTATCGATATGGAAGCTACCAGAAGCTTCGATCTCCGCCGCTCTTGGCCAAGGAATGCGCCCAACCGGAGGAGCCGCAACACCAAGATCTACCGCGGATCATGATGAAAGAACGCGCGCATGTGTCGCGCGCATTGCCGAGTGGTCCTGCAGATGTCCAGCTATTTTTTACACCGTGCACCGTCCGGGATGGGCCGCTATCCGCCCGTTGTGGCGAGCTACTGGGATTCGCCAGCACGCACAGAGTACCTTGGGATAAATGCTCTGGTCTCCTAACCAGTATCTACCAGAGCTCGCTTGACGCTGTGCCTAGAATCGCCGCAAACGGTAGAAGTCCGGCGTGTTGGCAATAGCGAGAATCGCCTCCATCCCCCAAGTAGGCAAGGTGGCAAGCCGAACGTCCCCTAAAAGATGGACGCAACCAGTGTCGACGGACTTCAGTTTTGTGGATGGATTTACTCCCGCAAGCATCAAGTGTGATCAATTTTGAATCAATAGTGAACTTTTTCTCATTCGATTGCTTTTTGCAATTATCAGAATCCCATCCCAGTAGTCCGTGTTACGCCATCATAATCCGCAAACTCCCCGTCCGGAATTGGTATGGTACAGGCTCAGTCAATGCTATGTTCGCAGCCACACAGCTCTCCAAGTGGCCGGGCGAGCTCAATATCCCCATGGAGCAAACTGACCCCATCCGGAACACGTGAAATGATCAGAACGTGCCGCGACAACCCGCCTAATCGCTGTCGCTGTCCTTAGAAGACTTGAGCGACTTGCGCTTCTCCTTCTTCTCCTTCTTTTCCGCCTTCCTGCGCTTGCGCTCGGCCTTCTCCTCCGCGGTCTCGCCCTCGTGCTTGCTCTTCCTCTTCTTGTCCTTGCTATCACCGTTGACGGAACCAGGAGCATCGGGAAGCTCCTCGGCGTCGGGCGCGACTGGGGGTGCGCTAAGCACATCTTGCGTCGACGTGGTCTCGGCAACAGGCTGAGAGATGGCGGCCTGCTCGTTGGCAGACAGATCCTTGTAGTTCTGCTTCCAGGTGGAGGGAGTGCTCTCGTTAATACGGCCGTACTTGTCCAGCTTGCCGTCCGCCTTGAGCTTCTTCTTCTCCGTGGCGACCGGGCCCAGACCCCACCTCTTCGGGTACAGGTCACGCTCCATGATGACACGCTTGATCTTGGCAACAACGCCGTGGTCGCAGGTCGACATCTCGACGGTGGACATAAGAGCAATACCGAGAGCAATGGCCTCGCCTTTGGTAGTCATGAGAACAACCTCCTCATGGATCTCGATCTCCTTGTCTGTGTTGCGAATTAGATAGAGTCCACAATCTCCTAAAATCATAGGCACTTACCGAAGCGAAGAAGACCGGGAATCATGAGCTTGGCACCGTAGCACACAGCATTGACAGCGCTGTCCTTGACGACAACCCTCTTGTAGCTGGTGAGGAGCGACTCGAGAGGGGAGATGACCTGGCGCAGATACGACTCGTCCATGCTGTTGTCCTGGACGTACTGGGCGTCAAGAACGTCGTGGAGCGTGACCATGTTATCCTGCTCGCTCATGGCACCAGACCTGACACGCCTGAGCTCCTGCATGTGTGCGCCAACACCCAGAAGCAGACCCAGGTGGACACAGAGAGTACGAATGTAGGTACCGGCCTCGCAGCTAACCCAGAACACACCGAGGTGGCGGTCGTTGTCGAACTCGTAGAGCTTGTGCTCGTGGATGGTACGGATACGAAGCTGACGCTTGACAGCGGAAATGAGCGGGGGGCGCTGGAAGAGGGCACCGGTGAGGGTCTCGAGGGCGCGGGCGAACTGGGCCTCGCCGCCGGGGATCTTGTCGTGCAGGCGGATGACGCAGACATACTCCTTTCCGGCACCCTGCTGCGACTTGACCAGACGCGTGGCGCGGTCAATGCAGACAATGAGACAGCCAGTGACCTTGGGGTCGAGGGTGCCGCTGTGGCCAGTCTTCTCGACGCGCAGAATGCGCTTGACCCAGGCGACGACCTCGTGCGAGGAGGGGTTCGAGGGCTTGTCGAGGTTGATGACACCGCTGGAGACGTAGCTCTTGAGATCGCGCTTGTGAGGAGCACAGCCGTAGGGGATGGGGACGAAGTGGTTGCTGCGCGCCAGCATCTGGCTGTAGTTCTTCAGCAGCAGCGGCCACTCGCTGGTGTCGATGGGCGCAGTGACCGCAGACGGCTTGATGGTGTAGTCCGCATCGTTCGCAGAGACTAGGGAAGCCATTGTGAAGGTCTCCGCGCAGGGAATGCTGGACGTTGCTGTTGTTCTCGCTGCGAGAGGCGGTCGTCGCGTGCTGGAGTCGGAGTGCAAAGCAAAGCTCGACTTTTTTTCGCTTGTCGCTTTTGCGGTGGCCTGTGCGCTCGCCTTGATTGGCCCGAGCCTGTGTGCTGCCACTGTCACCTGCCTGGCTGCCGACGCCCACCACCACGCTGAAATGCCACACCTGTGGCCGTCGCAACGCCTAATTCGACGAACAGATCCTGGATTTTGCATTTGTGTTACCATCGCACATGGCTGCATTATCCGCAGCGGTCTGGTTCCATTGATCTGATTCCATTTCAGCCAACGGTTGAATTCGCTGCCGAAGCGGCGGGTGCTCCCAGTTCCAGTCCGTCCCTCGGCAGTCGCATTCTGCAAGTCATTCTGGCTGCCTGCCGGCGTCGAAGCGCGCAATTTCTGTTGCTTTTACGTCCCGGGGCTTGAACTTCCTTACCAGGATGCAAAGCACGAGTGCCCGTACAAAATGCGGGTGGAAAAGCGGCCCCTGCTGTGCTGCGCCGCCCGCTCCCACGACAGTCAGTCACGCCTCAGACGAGCACCCGCTCCGAACTTTCGATCAGAGAAGGGAAGGTGCCTCTCGGCAAAGGAGAGACACATGCCAACCGCCGCTGCAACAGTCTCCGTGAATATGTCTCTCCGGTCCCCACTCTGCACCGCTGTCGTCCGACTTCTACTGTGCCGCAATGGGGACAATAACAAATAGAAGAACCGCGTTGCCGGTGTCGCAGGAAAAGTGGCCTTTTTTCGAAGGCCCCTCTTCCACACTATGGCAAGCGATACCGACTCATCCTACGAAACCGACTCCCTCTACACCGACCTCTCAACCTCGGTGACATCCTCGATTCGGGAAGGCAAATTGGAGAATGGCCGCCGCTACCATGCCCACCGAGAAGGAACCTACCTATTTCCTGATGATGAGAAAGAGCAAGACAGACTGGATCTGATGGGCCATTGCTTCAGCCTTGTTCTCAAAGGCAAGTTATACAAGGCCCCGGTGAAGGATCCCAAGCTTTGTCTCGACCTTGGCACAGGAACTGGGCTATGGGCTCTGGACTTTGCAGATACCCACCGCGACTCTCAGGTCATTGTGTTGAAAATTGGTGCGGTGCAGAATGTAGTACGATTCTTGGCATGAGTTGGTGAGGGGGGTAGGAGAGGTGCCCGCCTTATACTCAAGCTCTAAGCTATACCTAATCTAGTAACGAATGTACACGTGATTTCCAACACACCCCCTTCGTGGAGTGATAAATCAACGCTGTGCCTGATTAGGCAGTCCACGATAATGACTGTATGGTGTTGTCTAACAACACGAAGAAAACGATAAAAGGTATACCCAACGCCTGCGAGTGTTGCAATCTCGCTTTATAGATATGTAACGGCGGGCCTCTACCTCTAAGGATCAAACACCAAAGAGGGTGGTAAGCCGTGTGGGGGTTTACCTTAATTGATTGATTGATTGATTGATTGCTATTTAACGTCCGGCGGGTCCACGCGTGGGTCGGCAGTATGCCTATCACCGTGTGCCCTTAGGCCTCCCATGGGGCATAGGACGTGCCACTCTACCTACAGTCTACGCTAAGGGGTGACATATCTGGGACGTCGCGTCTCTGTAGGCTGGATATCTGTTATGGTTTGTACCCATAATGGTGCCTTGGAGGATCCGCGGCGGTCACGTATAGCGCTAGTCTTCGCTTATATAGAGTCGCTGGGGACGCGTGTCCTTCCATCCCCAGCTTGACCTTCGTGTAGACGGAATTCAACTCTTCAGCGCTTACTCTGGGGTTGAACCATCACACACGGGCTTGGCGTGCCACATGACCGTGATCCTCAGCACGGATATTTTCTAAGCGAGTGCTGCACCTGTTCCGACCTTCCTCCCCACCTCTGGGTGCTACGCCGCAAACTCGACCCGTAACAGCCGGACGTTAAATAGCAATCAATCAATCAATCAATCAAGGTAAACCCCACACGGCTTACCACCCTCTTTGGTGTTTGATCCTTAGAGGTAGAGGCCCGCCGTTACACTTATCCCAGTCTTCGACCCCGGCATATACGTAACGAGCGTGGATGAGGTCGAAGTTGCCCTTCTCCGCGTATATCCAGTCAGCGTTGGCATCGTCGATTATGAACTTGCAGTTCGGCGCGGACCCTGAGGATACACGAATCTCAGCACAATAGACCCCAGCATGCACTTTTACGCCAGACAGGGAGGTGGCTCACAGGAAGGTTGAATAGGACTTAGATCTGTGCCAATGTGTTGGAAATCACGTGTACATTCGTTACTAGATTAGGTATAGCTTAGAGCTTAAGTATAAGGCGGGCACCTCTCCTACCCCCCTTACCAACTTATACCAAGAATCGTACTGTTACGAACCTCCAAGAGCGCAGGCTTTGTAGCCCCAAGGGTAAGAAGCCCGCACGGGAAGAAGGCCCACAAGGGTATAGAGGCGGAAGTCGAAATCCTAGGAAGAGGCAAAAGCAGACGGGCGCGGAACAGGGGAACACCGCGATCGTCTCGTACCGACGGATGTCGGAAGAAAGACAGCTAGGCGCTAACGTCACGTGCGCCCCACACCCTAAAAGGGCTACTTTGGATCGGGACTGATCTAAAGCCCTGATCCATCTCCCTAATCCAAGAGGCATATCTAAATGCCTGATCTAGATTGTTATAGCTTTCCTAGTAGTATATAGCCACACTCCCTTAGCTAGACATTTGACCCTTCGTGGTCAACTTAAAGTTCCAATTCAAACCCTATTAATTTGGAGGTAACAAGCTCATTGCGCACCGCGCTATCACGTGATACTTCCCTCTTTGCACCGCCATCCTCCTCTTGTCTCTTCAAGGTAAACCCTTCGGTTTCCACTAACCTACTAAGCGACTCCGAAGCTTAGTAGAAGGAGCCTACCGTTACACGTACTATATTCTGTACCGCACTAATTTTTAACAGTTATAAGCTCGGAAGCGTATTAGATACCTTCTATTAACGCTACGATCTGTAACGGTAGGCTCCTTCTACTTGTTACGAACCTCCAAGGAAGCGGGCTTTAGGATCCTAAGGGCGGGGAACCCGCACGGGAGATAGGACCGCAAGGGACAACGCGGTTACGGGATAGGACGGAAGACAGAGTCCCCTACGGGAATGTTATAAATATGGCTTATGTGGACTAATTACTTCTTGTTTACCGCCGATCGATTTGGAATCTAGATCTAGACTTGCCTGCTTACAAATCGGGAAGCTAGTATTTTAGTTTGTTCCTTATATATATAAAGCTCGCCTCTCTGCCTTGCAATTAGTTCTTTAGTCTAGCAATGAGTATTCCTCGCGTACAACTTAGTATGCCTTGAATTAGACCTTGCTCGCCTCCTTTATTGTTCACTCGTCTCTCTCCACCCGCCTCTTGGCATTCGTCCCTAGTCTCTCGCCCCCCTCCTCTTATCCTGTTATAAATGTAGCTTATGTGGACTAATTACTTCTTGTTTACCGCCGATCGATTTGGAATCTAGATCTAGACTTGCCTGCTTATAAATCAGGAAGCTAGTATTTTAGTTCGTTCCTTATGTATATAAAGCTCGCCTCTCTGCCTTACAATTAGTTCTTTAGTCTAGCAATGAGTATTCCTCGCGTACAACTTAGTATGCCTTGAATTGGACCTTGCTCGCCTCCTTTGTTGTTCACTCGTCTCTCTCCACCCGCCTCTTGGCATTCGTCCCTAGTCTCTCGCCCCCCTCCTCTTATCCCCTGTGCTTCGGCATCTGCTTTACCTCTACTGCCTTTACCGGCTTCGTTACTTCGTCCCTCTCCGCCCTCCAAGGTCTGTTCATTACATTTTGCTAGACTCCTATCTAGTAGGCCTAAAGCTCTCGCCGAAGCCCTAGACTGTGATCTCCAGAATGGTCGATGGAACCACACCTCCTGACCCTTGGGATACGCTATTCCAAGTCCTCGATCAAGTCCCTGCCCCTATCAATGCTCGCCCCACCTTCCCTGAAGACATCCCGGTTTCCCTACGCGTTACCCTTAGTCAGGCGTACGCTAGAGGAAGACAATCTTGCCTAAGATCCGATATCGATTCACCAGTTATCCCTGAGAATGCTACGAACGCCCAAGTTGCTTGCATCTTTCATTACTACGGTTTTGGCCAAGATGAAGCCTTCGCTCGACTCCAGTCACTAGCTTCGAACCTCCCTGCCAACACGCCAGCTATCACGTCTACTATATCTCCTTTGGAAACCCCTACTCCTCGTCCTCGTATTCCTAAAGTCTCGGACCCAGAACCCTTTAAGGGTGAACGTACTCGATTCGGGAATTTCGCCACGCAACTCCAGCTCAAATTCGCCTCAGACCCATCTGCCTTTGCAACGGATACGGCCAAGATTACCTACGCTGGTTCCTACCTTCGCGATGCTGCTTATACCTGGTTTGCCCCTTACGTCTCTGCCTCGAATGGTTCCGTAAACTTCGACAACTACGAGTCCTTCTACCAAGCTCTCAAGGCCGCATTTGATGATCCCGACACCTACGCAACAGCTGAACGATCCCTCCTCGCACTCAAACAAGACAAGTCCTGTTCGGCGTACTATTCACGGTTTCTCTCGCTTATTACGACCCTTGGTTGGAAGGAAAACGCAGTTAAGATCCACTACTTCCGCCTTGGCCTTAAAGAGAACCTTAAGGACCTTCTTGTTGGACGAGCTATGCCAGCAGAATTCGAAAAGTTCGCTGAGGCTTGCATTATACTGGACAACCAACTCTATGCTCGAACTATTGAGAAAAAGACACCCTCAACTCGTACCCCTACCTCGATTCCTCTCTCGTCTGTACCAGCTGCTCCTCAACCCTCATCTCCCACACCAACCTCGATTCCTCAAGGTGAACCTATGGAACTAGATGCTACCGCTCGAAAGACTTACCGAAAAGCTAACAACCTCTGCGCCTACTGCGGTAATCCTAACCACTGGGTTAAAGAATGTCCTAAAGCTAAGGCTAAGGGACTTAAGCTTAATATAACGTCGCATACACCTCCTACGGCTTCCGTCCTCTACGTATCAAAAAACGTAGAAGGCTAGGCAGTACCCGGCACCTGCCTAGCCCTCCTCTACTCCCTACTTCGAATCAGTTTTCCGTCCTTGCTTCCCTCTCGTCTTCGAATCTTGGAACACTCTCGTTTTCACCTCCTAAAACCCGTACCCTACAGCCCCGTGCTATAG
Organism: Neofusicoccum laricinum; assembly: GCA_029906385.1. Classification (NCBI taxonomy): domain Eukaryota; kingdom Fungi; phylum Ascomycota; class Dothideomycetes; order Botryosphaeriales; family Botryosphaeriaceae; genus Neofusicoccum; species Neofusicoccum laricinum. The sequence goes on from CP123726.1 coordinate 544,134, forward strand.
ATCTTGGGAAACGTCCGCTCCTTATCCTTAAATCAGTGGTTAACAACAAAATCGAAACCTCGGCTATGTTAGACTCTGGTGCCTCGTCTCTTTTTGTAGATGATGCCTTTATTGCTTCCTATTCAATCCCTACACGCCAAAAACCCCAAGCTGAATCCCTCGAACTCGCGGATGGATCTATCGCCGGATGGATTACCCACGAGGCCGACCTTCAACTTGATATTGATCAGCATCAAGAACTCGTTACCTTCCAAGTAACTAAGCTCGGCCAATATCCAATTATCCTAGGAAAACCCTGGCTAGAACGGCATGATCCACACGTCCTATGGTCAAAAAACACAATTACCTTCGCCTCCCCTTTTTGCCAAGCAAATTGCTTGCCTACTCGCCAACCCACAACTACGCTTTCCCCCTCACCTCCTAATTCGCCTTCGATCTCTTGCGCTACTGTATCCTACGCCGCCCTTACTCGTTATGTCCGACGAGATAAGACTAGGATATACGCCGTATCAATTAAGGAGATCCAAGAACACCTTGATAGCCTTAAGGAAACGGAACAGCAAACTCCAGAACAAGAACTCGAAACCCTCCGCTCACGAGTCCCCGCTCGATTCCACTATCTTCTTCCCTTCTTTACAAAGAAAGAGGCCGATAGACTTCCCCCACATCGGTATATTGATCATGAGATTTTATTAGAAGAGGGCAAGAAACCCCCATTCGGCCCTCTCTACTCAATGTCCGATTTAGAGCTTAAGGCTCTACGTGAATACCTTGATGAAAACCTTAAAAAAGGTTTTATTCGACCCTCATCCTCATCCTCTGCGTCCCCTGTTCTCTTTGTTAAGAAACCAGGAGGCGGCCTTCGTTTTTGCGTGGATTATCGCGAACTAAATGGTATTACGAAAAAGAACCGTTATCCACTCCCCTTGATCAACGAGACTCTCCGTCAACTTCAAGGCTCTCGTATTTTTACTCGACTCGACCTTCGCGGTGCTTATAACCTTATCCGAATTAAGGAAGGCTCCGAACATTTGACGGCCTTCAGGACTCGCTATGGCCTATACGAATACCTGGTTATGCCCTTTGGCCTGACGAATGCGCCGGCTACCTGCCAACAATTCGTTAACGATACGTTACGTGAATACCTTGACCGCTGGTGCGTCGTCTACCTAGACGACATCCTTATCTACTCAGAAACAGAAGAAGAGCACCACGAACACGTCCGATTAGTTCTCGAAAAGCTCTGTGAAGCAGGCCTATACGTAAAAGGCGAAAAATGCGATTTCTATACGACTTCAACTACGTTCCTTGGCTTCGTTATTTCTCCAGACGGTATCTCTATGGACCCAGCTAAGGTAGCCGCCGTAAGAGACTGGGAGACTCCTCGTTCAGTTAAAGACCTTCAATCGTTCCTTGGCTTTGCAAACTTTTACCGACGATTTATTGAAGGATACTCTCGAAAAGCCAGAGCTCTCTTTAAGCTCCTAGCTAAGAACATTCGTTTTACTTGGGGGAAAGAACAGGATAAAGCATTTACTTATCTTAAGGAAGCCTTTTGTTCTTACCCAATCCTCCGACACTTCGACCCCCAACTCGAGACTATCCTTGAAACCGACTCTTCTGACTTCGTCATATCCGCAATCCTATCTCAATGGGTAACGTATAACGATGGCAAGAGACTTCTACACCCTATCGCCTACTACTCTCGGAAAATGACCTCCGCAGAGCAGAACTACGGTATTGGGGATAAAGAACTCTTAGCTATTGTGGAAGCCCTAAAGGAATACCGTTCCCTTATTATCAACCTCTCCTCGCCACTCCTCGTTCTTACGGATCACTCGAATTTGACTAGCTTTGCCTCTAAACAAATCTTGAACCGTCGACAAGCACGCTGGGCAATTGAACTCTCAGAACTCGACTTTAAGATTGTCTACCGCCCAGGAACTAAGAATCAACGCGCGGATGCGTTAACAAGACGGTCAGGAGACCTCCCTACTCGAGAGGGGCGCCTGCCCCCTACTACGATCCTTACCCCCGGAAAATTCGAAATTTCGACCCTTGTTTCAACTCGATATTCGATCGCTAGGCTAGAACCGTCTCTGGCTAGTAATATTCGCTTGGCACTCGATAAGGATACTCTTGGGCAAGAGATCCTTACTGCACTCGATACCCACGCACTTCGACATCCTAAAGTGGATCTAGGCGCATGCTCTAAGGATAACGATGGTCTATTACTAGTTAATGGACTTATCTATATCCCTGAATGTGATGGCTTGTATCCGGTGTACTCGCGGAAATACAGTGGCATTCTATCTACGAGAAGACTAAGCTGAAGAGAAAAGAAAGAAAGGTTTAAGTAAGATAGCGCTGCTTATATATCTCTCCAGAGTCCCTTTTATTGGTAGCGAGTTGCAGGGTTTTCTTGTTGAGCTTCACTAAGCTTCAGGGTCTTCTCAACCCAAGGTCTCGCCGCAGGATCCATCCAAGGCACTTAACGGTCTAAACCGTCACATTACCCCCCTCTTCTCGGGCTTGAAGGTAGGACTTGAGCGCGTCCGTTTCTTGAAGTGCCGACGCTGGCTCCCAAGTTAGTCTTGCATATCCTTTCCACTTAACGTGGTATTGCTTCTGGGGCCTTCGTTGGCCGCGCTTTCGTTTCATCCTTTCTCCATGAATTGCCTCAACTATCCACCATTCGTGTCCATCATCTAATATTGGCGGCGGCTGGTAGTCGTCCTGTTCTTGACTCGGCAGAGGGTCTATTCCAGCAGGACGTAGGAGGTCAACATTAAAGACGTTGTGTATGCTACTTGGCACATCCAGTCGATAGCTGTGGGGACCAACTACTTCAGTAACTGTGAACTTTGCTGAGCGGTCATCTAACTTCCGGCTTGGGCGGTCTGTCTTAATGTTCTTCATGCTCAGCCAGACCTTATCTCCTACTTTGTACGCAGGTGATGGGTTCCGGTGTCGATTCGCTTGGGCCTCCTGATCCTGTTGCGCGTTTGCCATCGATGCTTCTACCCATTCGGTGATTTCCTTGATCTTCGTAACAATCGCTTCTCCCTTCTAGATGGGCGACGTCGGATTCTGCATGGGCTGTGGATCTTCGAATAGCTGTAGCGGCTCGAGATGGTATCCATGAGAGAGGAAGAAGGGACTAACGCCCGTTGATAAGGATTCGTGACCATTAATCGCGAGCTCGACTGCTAGTAACCAATCGACCCAGTTGTTCTGCGCTTGATTGGTCATTCGACGAAGTTTCTTCTCGACTTCAGTATTAGCGCGCTCTGTCGATCCATCTATCTCCGGGTGGTACGCTGTCGATATGCGCCTCTCGATCTTGAGTAGTTGGCAGACTCTTTTCCATAGTTGGCCAACGAATTGACTACCTCGATCAGAGACGATTGCTGCTGGGACTCCATAATAGCGGTAGAAGCGCTTAATGAATAGATTGGCGATTGTCTCAGCTTCGGTATCCTTGCAGCCCTCAAGAATAACTCCCTTCCCCAGACGGTCGGTGATTACCATAAGCATTTGACATTCTTGGCTCTCAGGTAGCGGGCCAATAAAATCAATCGAGATCTCTCTCCACTGACGATTTGGTACAGGTAACGGCCGCAATAGTCCTTGCTTACGATCTCTCCAGACTCTTGTCCTTCCACAAACGTCGCAGTTCCGCACGAATCTTCGTACGTCTGATACGAAGTTTGGCCAGAAGAATTGCCTAGCGACGAGGGCTATCGTCCCGTTACGTCCAGGATGAGCCGTCATAGTCGAATCATGAAGTGTTTGAATTAACTTGGTCCTCAGTGGCTCGTAATTCGGCACCCAGCGCCTGCTGCGGAATAGTAGCTCTCCTTGACCATTCAGAGAGCAATCAGCGACTGAGAGCTTGACTGGCTCTTCTAAGTCGTTTGGTAGTGTCCTTTTATCTTCTCTTACTGCCGTTACTAGGCGTTCTTGATCCGGGTCCGCCAATTTAGCCTCTTGCCAGAGTTGTCGCAAATGATCTTCAATTAGCTCTGTTTGCTGCGTGTCTGTCGGTTCGTCTGTTGGCTCGTCTGTTGGCTCGTCTGTTGGCTCGTCTGTTGGCTCGTCTGTTGGCTCGTTTGTTGGCTCGCCGGCTTCTTTCTCGGTTCTTTCTTGTCGTCTTGTCTGTACTGGTACTGCGAGCACTCTCCAACAGTTGGCTTGAATCTTATCTGGGCTTAAGAGTCGTGCGACACGATATTGAAGCCTCTCATCATCTTGAGATACTGGTAAGTCTTGGTCTCTTCGTGTAAGTGCGTCAGGCTGAGCCCCAAGCTTGCCTGGACGATAAGCAATGGTAAAGTTGAATCGGCTTAGAATCAGCTGCCATCTCATTTGCCTCTCAGAGAGCCGTCGGACTGTTGTAAAGTATTCGAGATTCTTATGGTCCGTAACAATCTTAAATTCTTTTACGCTTCGTAGCTCTGCATCCCACTGCTGAAGACACTTAATAATCGCAAGGAGCTCCTTATCGTAGATCTCGTAGTTGCACTCTGCTGGCGAGTTCTTCTTTGAGAAGTAGGCAACTGGCCGGAGTACTCCATTGTTATCGTATTGGGATAAAATTCCTCCTGTACAGTATCCTGAGGAATCAGTCTCGAGGATTGTCTTTCGGTCCGGGTCAAATTGGGCAAGGATTGGTGCCGTGATAAAGGCCTTCTTTAGCTTTCGAAACGCTCTTTCTGCTCCTTCTGTCCAATAGAACGGAACGTCTTTCTTTGTAAGTGCATGTAACGGAGCCGTAGTCTTCGAGTATTCATTAATAAAGCGCCGGTAGAAGTTCGCAAAGCCAAGGAATCCAAGCACTCCTTTAACTGTAGTTGGTGTTTCCCATTCCTGAATAGCTTTTACCTTAGCTGGGTCCATGCGGATACCTTTCCCAGCTTCGATAATAAATCCAAGATACTTTGTTGACTGAACCTCGAATTCGCACTTATCGATATCAAGCTGTAGTCCCGCTGCTTGTAGCTTTTCGAGAACCTTAGTTACGTGCTCTCGGTGTTGGGTACGGGATCCCTCGGTAAAAATAAGCACATCATCGACATAAGCCGATACGAAGTCGTCCAGGAAGTCTTGTAGGGTCCAGTTGATATATCGTTGAAAGGTGCTTGGTGCATTAGCTAGTCCAAAGGGAGTAACAAGCCACTCAAATAGTCCAAAGCGGGTTCGAAAGGCTGTAAGCCATTCATCTCCTGGTTTAACCCGAATCTTATTGAATGCTGCGATTACATCGAGTTTCGTAAACCATCTTGCCTTACTGATCCGGTTAAGGGTCTCCTGGATAAGAGGTAGTGGATATCGATCCTTCCGTGTAAGTTGATTAAGGGCTCGGTAGTCACAACAGAATCGTAAGCCTCCACCTGGTTTCTTTACAAAGAGGACTGGCGCTGCGGCTGGAGAATTGCTTATACGGATAAAGCCTTTATCGAGTAGCTCTGTAAGCGTTTTCCGGAGTACTAGTAGTTCGTCTCTAGACATGTTGTATAAGGGTCCCCATGGGGCCACTGGTGTCCTCCCATTCTCATCTTTCTCAAGCTCAATCTGATGATCGATTCCAGGTCGGTGTGGAGGTAGCTTGTCGGCTTTACTTCTATCGAAGGAGTCGAGAAACCGTTTATTTAACCAGGCTGGTAGTTTCGTCCTTGGGTCCGTATGCTTCTTCTCAGCAAGTGCTTTATTAATATCAGCTAGACTTGCTGAGAAAACCTGGTAACCGAGTCGTTTCTTCCTCGTAAGAAGGCGGAACCCAGCGGCTCCGACCCTCCTATAGTCGAGTTCTTTTCTCTCTCTCTGGCTTTGTACCACTAGGCCAGAGTCCTTAAATCTAAGGATTTGTTTTTCTGCATCTAGTTCTGCTCTCTCTTTTACTAACCATGGTAAGCCAAGAATAACTTTATAGCCTTCAATCCTTGGAGCTACATGGAAGTAAGCTCTTTTCGTTTGGTGTCCGCCGATATCGATCTCGGCAATTGCTACTTCGGTAATCCAGGAGTCGGTAATAGCATCAACTGACTGGATTTGTCTTGGTCGGATAGGGATACGCTGGAGTTTATGTCTTCGAGCGAATCGAGCATCGATAAAGCCATAGGATAAGCACCCAGAATCAATAAGGGTTTAAGTGGAGATCTCCTTATTGATAAGTGCTGAAACTAAGAAAGGTGGTTTTTCCATATGCTTATTCTCGAATTGCTTCCAATCTGCTTGAAGCTTACTTTGCTCCTTTTGCTCCTGACGGCGAATTTTATCAGGAGCTATTCTTTTTCCGAATTCTCATTGTCCTCTGACACTTTAGTGTCCTCCTCTAATTGCGGAGGAACTTCCTGCTCCGACTGTCTGATACCAGCAGCTTGGGCTGGGCGACGGGCAGGCGCATAAGGGCATGCATGCTTCCAGTGTCCTGAAGCACCGCAACGCGTGCAAAGCCTGTTCTGACGACGTCGGTTAATCTCATCTTGAGTTACCCATTTAGCTCTCCGGGTTAGTGCGGCTTTGGCTGGGCCTGTTAGTTCCCAGTCCATTTGGTCGTTTTGAAGAGGCTTTGGATACGTAGTAGGTCTGGTAGTCGTCATTGATCGAGTAGATCTCTCATTGGTTTGAGGACTTGGGCTTCTCCTTCCTTGATACCCACTTCGTATAACTGACTTCTTAGCCTTATTAACAGCCTCTATGTCGTCACTAGTTCTAGCCAGCAAGTTGGCAAATTCGTGGAACGTAAGATCTTCTAAGCTCTTACCAACTAGTCGGTCTTTTAGTTCCCAGCTAATTGAGTCCCAAAGAGAGTCTTTCTTTTGCTTATCGTCCCATGTAGTGCTTTTGCCAGATTCAAGCATTAGGTGGCGGAACTTTACAAAGTGTTCTCTAAAGGGGCCACCTTTTTGATGTAGGGCTCGGAGCTCGCGACGTGCTTTTTCCTCGCGATATGGGTCGCCAAATACGGCCCTTAGCTGTTCGAATAGGTCCTGGGTTGTAGCCGTCTGGCTTGAGGATCTCCACCATGGTTGTAAGTAGGTAAGCGCGGTTCCTCGTAGCTGGTTGAATAGCAACGCTGCTTGTGTCGTTTCTGGGTAGCTTGCGTAATCGATTCGAAGTTTCTGATTTGCTTGATCAATCCAGGCTTCTAGCTCCTTTCGTTCTCCTTTAAATTCTGCTAATTCGGGTAGAATTTTTCTTGGCCTTTGACTTGCCGTAAGCGCTTGAGTAACCGCTTCAGTAATTGCGGTCGGTGGGGTTTGTACTTGAGCCGTCGGAGTGGACGTAGCTGTTCCTACGCTAGGCTGCCTTGTTGTTGGTGTAGTAGCCTGGCTATCCATTCGTGCCTGTAGCTGAGTAACCATTGTAAATAGTTGGTTCGCCCATTGCGGTGGGTCCTCTTGTTCGCGCTGCGGGGCCTCTTGCGGTTCATCCATTGGTTGGTCGTCCATTCTAGGACGCGTCCTTGGGTGTCTTCTTAGGTGTCTCCTTGGGTGTCTTCTTAAGCGTCTCCTTGGGTGTCTTCTTAGGTGCCCTCTCTAAGATCTTCCTTTTAGATCTTTTTTTTAGGGACTTCTTCGTGCCTTCTCAAACGCCACGCTGTCGTTTTATTAAAGGGCTTCCTTCGGGAACCTTCTTAAGTGCCTACACGGACACCTTCTTGAACGATTTCCCAGGTATAGTCAACTGGCAACGAGCCTAGCCACTATCCTATTCCTTAGGTGACTTGGGTAACTTAGGTAAAGAGAAGCCGTGCTCACGTGGGAGCTTTGGCGCACAGAGGAAAGGGGACGAGCTTAGTCTAATGTGATGGCTTGTATCCGGTGTACTCGCGGAAATACAGTGGCATTCTATCTACGAGAAGACTAAGCTGAAGAGAAAAGAAAGAAAGGTTTAAGTAAGATAGCGCTGCTTATATATCTCTCCAGAGTCCCTTTTATTGGTAGCGAGTTGCAGGGTTTTCTTGTTGAGCTTCACTAAGCTTCAGGGTCTTCTCAACCCAAGGTCTCGCCGCAGGATCCATCCAAGGCACTTAACGGTCTAAACCGTCACACTGAAGACCTAAGCCTCCGCCAAAGGATTATTAGCTCTCGACACTCGCATCCGGCTGCTGGACACCCAGGCCAAGCAGCAACATTTGAACTCGTTACTCGTGATTTCTGGTGGCCAGGTCTACGACAGACAGTAGCTCGTTTTATACGGAACTGTGAGACCTGCCAAAGAATCAAACCCGCTCGACACGCCCCCTTTGGATATTTGAAACCCCTTGAAGTGCCACAACGCCGCTGGCAATCCGTTTCTCTCGATTTGATTACGGGACTTCCAACGTCCAACTCGTTTGATGCTATACTAGTAGTCGTAGACCGACTAACTAAAATGGCTCACTTTATTCCTTGCCAAACAACCCTCGATTCGATAGAGCTTGCTAAGCTTTATCGAGACTACGTTTTTCGACTACACGGCTTACCTAACGACTTTGTATCTGACCGCGGCTCGATTTTTACTTCTGAATTTACTAGAGCTCTTAGTAGATCCCTATCTATTAAGACCAACTTTAGTACGGCTTTCCACCCACAAACCGACGGCCAGACAGAGCGTGTTAACGCCATCCTCGAACAATACCTTCGCGCCTACGTTTCGTACCAACAAGACGATTGGAACGACTTTCTCTCCCTTGCTGAATTCGCTTATAATAATACGATCTCGACCACGACTAAGGTTACCCCCTTCTTTGCAAACTACGGCTGTGACGGTCTAGACCGTTAAGTGCCTTGGAAGATCCCTGCGGCGATGAGTTAACAATTATGAGTCAACACCTAATGACTCAAAGGGCGCACGGATCAACTACTTCGGTATATAATACCTTCCTACGCTTATTATTTCCTTTCTCCTTAGCTTAGTCTTCTTGTAGAAGTATGCCAATGCATTTCCGCGAGTGCACCGGGTGCAAGCCCTCACATTAGACTAAGCTCAACACCTCCTCTTCGCGCCAAGGCTCCCACGCGAGCACCGGCATTCCTCCCCACAATAAGCAACCAAGAAGACACCTAAGACACCTAAGACACCCAAGACACCCAAGACAATCAAGAAGATAACCAAGAAGACAACCAAGAAGACAACCAAGAAGACAACCAAGAAGATAACCAAGAAGACAACCAAGAAGATAACCAAGAAGACAACCAAGAAGACAACCAAGAAGACAACTAAGAAGACAACCAAGAAGACAACTAAGAAGACAACCAAGAAGACAACCAGGACAAAACCTAACGAAGCAACAATGGAAAACGACAAAGCACCACCAGAAGCACCCCCACAGTGGTTCTTCCAATACATGGAACAGAAGGAGAAGCAACAGCAAGAGGAACTCCGCCTCTTACAGCTGAAGCATGAAGAAGAGCTGCGACAAGTTCGCGAAGAAGAACAGAAGCGTATCACTAATGGAGCAAAGCCCGGCAAAGCCCTACCCCAGCTCCAAGAGTACTACGGCGAACCCGAAAAGCTTGAGGCCTGGCTACAGCAAGCTCAAGTAAAAATCCGAGTTGACTACCACCAGTGCACTGAATTTGTTAAATTCTGGGCATTAGCCGCTTGCCTTCGAGGTAAGGCACTTAAGAGAATGGACGCGTGGACACGCCAATTCGGGACTCCAGACCAAGCATACGCAGACACCTTCTTCCAGCAAATGCAACTCGTCTTCCAGGACCCTCAAGCCAAAGAACGAGCTCAACGAAGATTGGATTCGCTACGTCAAGGGAGAAGGCCATTTATCGAAGCCTATATGGAATGGCAAAGCCTCCTAATCGAAGCAGGCGGAGCAGACTGGCCTGACAGTGCCAAGAAGATGTCGCTGGACCGAATCCTCGGAGACGAGCTTGCACGCGCAATGATTACGGTCCCAGCAAGCGGCAGCTTCGAAAGCTACTGCAACACGTTAAAGGAAGTAGACGATCGTCTCCACGCCTACCAGACTCGAACAGGCCAGAAGCTCCAGAAACAGATAAGCCAGGAACGCCTTAAGTGGCAGGCCTCACAGACCTGGAGGACAACAACTCCTCAAGATGCTCAGCCAAAAGCGGATCCAAATGAAATGGACTGGCAGCCATCGCCACCCGCCCAAGCTGCTACAACTCAGCCGAGAAGAGCGAGGTGGGTGACCCAAGAGGAAATCAACCGACGCCGTCAAAATAGGCTCTGTACACGCTGCGGTGGCTCCGGACATTGGTGGCAGGCATGCCCTTATGCCCCTGCCCGCCGCCCTACTCAAGCCAACCCTACGAGACAGGCGAAGCCTATCTTAGCCCCCCAGCTTGAGGATGAGGAGAACGATAATCAGGACTCGGGAAAAGAGTAGCTCCTGACCAAAATCGCCGTCAGGAGCAGAAGGAGCAAAGCAAGCTAGAAGCTGGCTATCAACCAGCTAATAGTAAGCTTCAAGCAGATTGGAAGCAGTTCGAGAAGAAGCATATGGAGAAGGCACCTTTTCTAGTTTCTACACTTATCAATAGAGTTGTCTCTGCACAAACTCTTATTGACTCAGGTTGCCTCTCCTACGGCTTTATTGATGCTCAATTTGCACGCAAGCATAAGCTCCAGCGTATCTCAATCGAACCAAGACAAATCCAGTCAGTGGACGCAATAACCGACTCCTGGATTACCGAAGTAGCTGTCGCCGAGCTCGATGTTGGTGGACACCAAACAAAACAGGCGTACTTTCATGTTGCCCCAAAGATTGAAGGGTATAGCATTATCCTAGGTCTGCCCTGGCTAGAGAAGGAGAAAGCGGTACTAGACGCTGAACAACAGACACTCCGCTTTAAGGATTCTGGCCTTACAATCTGTAATCAGAAGGAGACACAAACGCCTAACTACCGGAGAATTGGAGCAGTTGCATTTTATTACCTCACCCAGAGAAAACGACCAGGAGTTCAAGTATTCTCTGCAAGCTTAGCGGATATTAATAAGGCTCTTGCAGAGAAGAAACATACCAACCCAAGCACTAAGTTACCACCTTGGCTAGAGAGATTTCTACCCGCATTTGACCGAACAGAGGCTAACAGGCTACCACCCCACCGGCCTGGAATTGATCACGCAATCGAGCTTGAAAAGGATGAGAACGGCAAGACACCACAGGCACCATGGGGACCCCTATACAACATGTCAAGAGATGAGCTATTAGTCCTCCGGAAGACCCTTACGGAATATCTTGATAAGGGATTTATCCGTGTAAGCAATTCGCCTGCAGCCGCTCCTGTCCTATTTGTACGAAAACCAGGAGGAGGCCTACGATTCTGCTGTGACTATCGTGCACTCAATCAGCTTACCCGAAAGGACCGTTACCCATTACCCCTTATCCAGGAGACTCTCAACAGAATTAGCAAGGCACGCTGGTTTACCAAACTTGATGTTATTGCAGCGTTTAATAAGATCCGAATCAAGCCAGGAGACGAATGGCTTACAGCATTTCGAACACGTTTTGGACTATTTGAATGGCTTGTTACCCCATTTGGACTCGCCAATGCCCCAAGCACCTTCCAACGGTACATCAACTGGACACTCCAGGAGTTTCTTGACGACTTCGTATCAGCCTACGTTGACGATATTCTAATTTTCACCGAAGGATCTCGCTCGCAGCACCGGAAACATGTTACTCAAGTACTTGAGAAGCTTCAAGCAGCAGGGCTTCAGCTCGATATCGATAAATGCGAATTCGAGGTTCAGTCAACCAAGTACCTTGGATTTATCATTGAAGCAGGCAAGGGCATCCGCATGGATCCTATAAAGATTAAGGCTATTCAAGAATGGGAAGCGCCAATAACGGTTAAAGGAGTACTTGGATTCCTTGGTTTCGCAAACTTCTACCGTCGCTTTATCGATAGGTACTCACAGATCACGGCTCCCCTACGCGTACTCACAAGGAAGGGCAATCAATTCAACTGGACTCAAGAAGCAGAGGCAGCCTTTAAGAAATTAAAGAGGGCCTTTATCACAGCACCAGTTCTCGCCCAATTTGACCCGGATCGGAAGACAATCCTCGAAACTGACTCCTCTGGGTACTGTACTGGAGGTATCCTATCTCAATACGATGACGATGGAGTACTCCGACCAGTTGCCTACTTCTCAAAGAAGAATGTACCAGCAGAATGCAACTATGAGATCTACGATAAGGAACTTCTCGCAATTATCAAATGCCTTCAGCAATGGGATGCGGAACTACGCAGCGTTAAGGAATTCAAGATCATTACAGATCATAAGAACCTCGAGTACTTCACCACAGCTCGACGACTGTCTGAGAGACAAATGCGATGGCAGCTCATTCTGAGCAGGTTCAACTTTACCATTGCCTACCGACCTGGCAAGCTAGGAGCACAACCGGATGCACTCACAAGAAGAGATCAAGACCTACCAGTGTCCCAAGATGATGAGAGGTTGCAACATCGCATTGCACAGCTCCTCAGCCCTGACAAGATCCAAGCCAACTGTTGGAGAGTGCTCGCAGTACCAGTACAGACAAGACGACAAGAAAGAACTGAGAGAGAAGCATACGAACCGACAGACACGCAGCAAACAGAGCTAATTGAGGATCATTTGCGACAACTCTGGCAAGAGGCTAAATTGGCGGACCCGGATCAAGAACGCCTAGTAACGGCAGTAAGAGAAGATAAAAGGACATTACCAAACGACTTAGAAGAGCCAGTCAAGCTCTCAGTCGCTGATTGCTCTCTGAATGGCCAAGGAGAGCTACTATTCCGCAGCAGGCGCTGGGTGCCGAATTACGAGCCACTGAGGACTAAGTTAATTCAAACACTTCATGATTCGACTATGACGGCTCATCCTGGACGTAACGGGACGATAGCCCTCGTCGCTAGGCAATTCTTCTGGCCAAACTTCGTATCAGACGTACGAAGATTCGTGCGGAACTGCGACGTTTGTGGAAGGACAAGAGTCTGGAGAGATCGTAAGCAAGGACTATTGCGGCCGTTACCTGTACCAAATCGTCAGTGGAGAGAGATCTCGATTGATTTTATTGGCCCGCTACCTGAGAGCCAAGAATGTCAAATGCTTATGGTAATCACCGACCGTCTGGGGAAGGGAGTTATTCTTGAGGGCTGCAAGGATACCGAAGCTGAGACAATCGCCAATCTATTCATTAAGCGCTTCTACCGCTATCATGGAGTCCCAGCAGCAATCGTCTCTGATCGAGGTAGTCAATTCGTTGGCCAACTATGGAAAAGAGTCTGCCAACTACTCAAGATCGAGAGGCGCATATCGACAGCGTACCACCCGGAGACAGATGGATCGACAGAGCGCGCTAATACTGAAGTCGAGAAGAAACTTCGTCGAATGACCAATCAAGCGCAGAACAACTGGGTCGATTGGTTACCAGCAGTCGAGCTCGCGATTAATGGTCACGAATCCTCATCAACGGGCGTTAGTCCCTTCTTCCTCTCTCATGGATACCATCTCGAGCCGCTACAGCTATTCGAAGATCCACAGCCCATGCAGAATCCGACGTCGCCCATCCAGAAGGGAGAAGCGATTGTTGCGAAGATCAAGGAAATCACCGAATGGGTAGAAGCATCGATGGCAAACGCGCAACAGGATCAGGAGGCCCAAGCGAATCGACACCGGAACCCATCACCTGCGTACAAAGTGGGAGATAAGGTCTGGCTGAGCATGAAGAACATTAAGACAGACCGCCCAAGCCGGAAGTTAGATGACCGCTCAGCAAAGTTCACAGTTACTGAAGTAGTTGGTCCCCACAGCTATCGACTGGATGTGCCAAGTAGCATACACAACGTCTTTAATGTTGACCTCCTACGTCCTGCTGGAATAGACCCTCTGCCGAGTCAAGAACAGGACGACTACCAGCCGCCGCCAATATTAGATGATGGACACGAATGGTGGATAGTTGAGGCAATTCATGGAGAAAGGATGAAACGAAAGCGCGGCCAACGAAGGCCCCAGAAGCAATACCACGTTAAGTGGAAAGGATATGCAAGACTAACTTGGGAGCCAGCGTCGGCACTTCAAGAAACGGACGCGCTCAAGTCCTACCTTCAAGCCCGAGAAGAGGGGGGTAATGTGACGGTCTAGACCGTTAAGTGCCTTGGAAGATCCCTGCGGCGATGAGTTAACAATTATGAGTCAACACCTAATGACTCAAAGGGCGCACGGATCAACTACTTCGGTATATAATACCTTCCTACGCTTATTATTTCCTTTCTCCTTAGCTTAGTCTTCTTGTAGAAGTATGCCAATGCATTTCCGCGAGTGCACCGGGTGCAAGCCCTCACAACGGCTTCCACCCTCGTTATGAGATTCTACAGAAAGACTCAATCTCAGCCCCCCTTGAACCCCTACGTCTCTTCCAAGAGAACCTCGAAAACCTCGAAAACTACCTTCGCCAAGAAATTCGACTCGCACAAGACGCCTACGCAGAACAGGCTAATAAAGACCGTATTTCGCCACCCGTCTTTAAGCCTGGTGACCTTGTTTGGCTCCTAAGACGGCATATCTCGACAACAAGACCTTCGGATAAACTCGACTTTAAACGCCTTGGCCCCTTTTCTATACTAGAAAAGATCTCAACTCATGCCTATCGCCTAGAACTACCAAGGACAATGAAAGTCCACCCCGTATTCCACGTCTCCTTACTCGAACCCGTAGCCTCTGACCCCTTACCTAATCAAATCCAACCTCCGCTCCCGCCTATTATCGTTGACGGCGAAGAAGAGTACCGGGTAGAAGAGATTCTGGATGTTAAAACAACCCGGAGACAACCAAAATACCTTGTAAAATGGACTGGTTACTCGATACCAACCTGGGAACCTTACGACCTTGTTAAAGACCTTGAAGCTCTTAATACGTTTTATAAACGTTATCCTTCAAAACCTCGACCCTTAGACTAAAGGCTCGTAGGAACTCACCTCTAGGGAAGAGAGCCTACTGTTATAAATGTAGCTTATGTGGACTAATTACTTCTTGTTTACCGCCGATCGATTTGGAATCTAGATCTAGACTTGCCTGCTTATAAATCAGGAAGCTAGTATTTTAGTTCGTTCCTTATGTATATAAAGCTCGCCTCTCTGCCTTACAATTAGTTCTTTAGTCTAGCAATGAGTATTCCTCGCGTACAACTTAGTATGCCTTGAATTGGACCTTGCTCGCCTCCTTTGTTGTTCACTCGTCTCTCTCCACCCGCCTCTTGGCATTCGTCCCTAGTCTCTCGCCCCCCTCCTCTTATCCCCTGTGCTTCGGCATCTGCTTTACCTCTACTGCCTTTACCGGCTTCGTTACTTCGTCCCTCTCCGCCCTCCAAGGTCTGTTCATTACATATCCCATGTGCTTCGGTATCTGCTTTACCCCTACTGCCTTTACCGGCTTCGTTACTTCGTCCCTCTCCGCCCTCTAAGGTCTGTTCATTACAGGGAAGAAGGCCCACAGGGACGAAGGATCAAGGGCTAGAATCCCCGAAAGGATAGAGGTAAGTGTTACGAACCTCAGTCCGTATAGATAGGAAGATACAAGGGTCAGGAAGAGCACTAAGTAACAAAGCAGCTAGAAGGGGAGAAAGCCTAGGAGGCGGGAAAGAAGGATCTCCGCTTACCCCGCTTCGGGCGAGAAAGGGCCTAGGCGCCCTAGTCACGTGCACCCCACAGCGAGCCCTCGAGCGAAGGGCTCAGCGAGCCCTTAGAAAATAGGCTCTCTTACGAGCCCATATAAGCCCAGCTCGTAAGGGCTCTACTAGATTGTCATAGCTTTCCTAGTAGTATATAGTCACGCTCCTTTAGCTAGACATTTGACCCTTCGTGGTCAACTCAAAGTTCCAATTCAAACCCTATTGATTTAGAGGTAACAAGCTCATTGCGCGCCGCGCTATCACGTGATACTTCCCTCTTTGCACCGCTATCCTCCTCTTGTCTCTTCAAGGTAAACCCTTCGGTTTCTACCAACCTGCTAAGCGACTCCGAAGCTTAGTAGAAGGAGCCTACCGTTACAGTAAGCGGGCGCGGAATAGGTAAACATAGCGATCGCCTCGCACCGACGAATGTCGGAAACCAGGAAGGTGGTTGGGCGCTAACGTCACGTGCGCCCCACGCACACCCGTGACCCGGACCCACACTTGGATCTGTACAGATCCAAGCCTCACAGATCCATCCACCTTAGATCCCACTCCTACAGATCCAACCCGAACAAATCCAGATTGTTATAGCTTTTCTAGTAGTATATAGTCACACTCCCTTAGCTAGACATTTGACCCTTCGTGGTCAACTTAAAGTTCCAATTTAAACCCTATTGATTTGGAGGTAACAAGCTCATTACGCACCGCGCTATCACGTGATACTTCCCTCTTTGCACCGCCATCCTCCTCTTGTCTCTTCAAGGTAAACCCTTCGGTTTCTACCAACCTGCTAAGCGACTTCGAAGCTTAGTAGAAGGAGCCTACCGTTACACTACTAAGTGTTACGGCGCAGCCTCCACAGGTTGAGGAAGTTAAGGATCAGCCCCGCAGGGAACGACAGAAGTCGGAACCATAAGGATCCGAGGTCACGTGACCCTCGCGATCAGTTGGACCCACCCGCTCAGTTGCCAAGGCCAACTGAGCAGACAGAGCCAACTGAGCTGGTACGCTTAGTTAGCAACTCTCGATTAGTTACTAAGGCTAACTGATCGTACTCTATTAACTAAGCATATAGATTGTAGACACTCTCCTATACGTATATAAACCACACTCCTTAGCATAGCTTTGACCTGGGTGGTTGTGATGGTTCAACCCTAGAGTAAGCGCTGAAGAGTTGAATTCCGTCTACACGAAGGTCAAGCTGGGGATGGAAGGACACGCGTCCCCAGCGACTCTATATAAGCGAAGACTAGCGCTACACGTGACCGCCGCGGATCCTCCAAGGCACCATTATGGGTATAAACCATAACAGTGGTTAACTTCTTCAATAATCAATCTACACCATTGATTAGTAACACGGCCTTCGCACGCAGTGCTCAGTCACGTGTATTCGTCTATACTTGTTCTCAACCCCTACCTTGTACCCACTCAAGGTAAACCCTACACGGCTTACCGCCCTCTTTGGTGTTTGGATCCTTAGAGGCAGAGGCCCGCCGTTACAAGTATAGGATATCCATACCTACTAAAGTATAATAGGCTCCATCAACTTCGCTGCTATCTATACGAGACCTGATATTGTATTTGCCTCTACGCGGCTGTCAGAGTATCTTCGCAACCCATCTAAGCATTACATCTATCTGGCCAAGCGTGTTCTATCTTACCTAGCTGGAACTAAGCATCACAGCATCTACTACTAAGGGAACAGCTCTGATGAGAAGAACATCTTTACAATCAGCAGTGACGCGTCATATACCAATAACATTAAGACCAGGCGAAGTTACTAAGGATTATTATACATGTTATATGACTCCCCTATTGATTGGCGTGTAACCAAGCAGCCAACTATCACCACATCTACTATAGAAACAGAGCTTCTCGCCCTTTTAGAGACGGCAAAGTAATGCTATTAGTAGAGACGCCTTTTTAAGCAAGTGGACTACAATCCGGGTCATCTTATTGAAGTTCAATGTGACAACTGTTACGAACACGCTGTGACGGTCTAGACCGTTAAGTGCCTTGTGTAACGGCGGGCCTCTGCCTCTAAGGATCAAACACCAAAGAGGGTGGTGAGCCGTGTGAGGGTTTACCTTGAGTGGGTACAAGGGAGGGTGTGAGAGAACGAAGTGACGAACACACGTGACTAAACACTACGTGCGAAGGCCGTGTTACCAATAGAGTCCAAATTCTATTGTGAAGTTGACCACGAAGGGTCAAGTATCTAGCTAAGTGAGTGTGCTTATATACTGTGGGAAAGTTGTGACAATCTGGTGGTGCCGTCTCTCAAGGGCACCGCTGAGCGTGCCGTTACTTGAGGGCACGAGTTGGTGTGCCGTTTATTGAGGGCACAGGTGGGGCGCACGTGCTGTCTCACGTGAGGAGTCTTGTGACCTCGGATCCTTGTGCCTTCCGACTTCTCACTGTTCCGTCGGGTTGATCCTCAACTCTCTGCCTGTGACGGCTGCGCCGTAACACCTTGGAAGATCCCTGCGGCGATGAGTTAACAATTATGAGTCAACACCTAATGACTCAAAGGGCGCACGGATCAACTACTTCGGTATATAATACCTTCCTACGCTTATTATTTCCTTTCTCCTTAGCTTAGTCTTCTTGTAGAAGTATGCCAATGCATTTCCGCGAGTGCACCGGGTGCAAGCCCTCACACACGCCTCTGTATATAGAGTTGTTGGGGTACGATCAGCCACCAGGCTGATCATTGCTGAACCTTTTGTCGACTTCCAGTCGACGGGAGGTTGGCCGAATGGTCTTACGCGCCGACTGAAACCCAACACGGTCGGGTCCGTCGTAACAACAACAAGCAGACTCTCCGCCTTATAGAAGAGAATGTGGAAAAATTAGCTACGAAGCTCCGCCATATAGACATTCACAGTTACTGGTTGCGTCAGGAGGCTTAAGTAGGCAATATCCACTTTAGTGTTACGGCACAGTCTCTAAAGACGCAGAAAGGTGAGGGGCTCACGAAGGAACCCTGCAAGAAAAGGCATCCCCACGTGACTAGTGCACGTGATGATCTACCTAAGATCCACATGTCGCCCTCACGAGCCGGGCGACATACAGCAACCGTCGCCCAGCGTAGCCCGGCTACATGGAGCAACACCAGATTGTTATAGCTTTCCTATAGTATATAAGCACACTCACTTAGCTAGATACTTGACCCTCCGTGGTCAACTTCAATAATCAATCCGCACCATTGATTAGTAACACGGCCTTCGCACGTAGTGCTCTGTCACGTGTGTTCGTCACTTCGTTCTCTCACACCCTCCCTTGTACCCACTCAAGGTAAACCCTCACACGGCTTACCACCCTCTTTGGTGTTTGATCCTTAGAGGTAGAGGCCCGCCGTTACATTTAGGTGGACCCCTACTGCCCGCATGTTCGCTGACGGGCTAACCAAGCCTCTATTAAAGCAAAAGTACAGGACCTTTATTGCGTAGCTCGGCCTTCTACCTATACTAACGTGATGGTAGAAGTCTTCTTTCCTTAAGTCCGTTATGGTTTTCGTTATTTCTTAACGACGATGCTTACCCCTACGCATCAGTTGGAGGTAATAATGCAGCACTTATTATATTGCCATTTGAATATCTTGTTACGGCACAGCCCCTACGGGGTCGAGGAAGGACAGGATAAGGAAGAAAGTGGGGTGCACCCGCAAGACGGGAAAGACCCACGTGGCTTACGTGATGCCAAGAGGTGCTCTGCCTGCTCCCCCGCCAAGAACACGGAGCACCGAGAGTAGGTTATAATGCTCTGTCCGCTCTGTGCATAGAACCGCAGAGCATAGCGGAGTAGTATACTAGATTGTTAACTCTCCTACGGGTATATAAACCACACTCCTTAGTATAGTCTTGACCTTCGTGGTCAACTTCAATAATCAATCCGCACCATTGATTAGTAACACGGCCTTCGCACGTAGTGTTCTGTCACGTGTGCTCGTCACTTCGTTCTCTCACACCCTCCCTTGTACCCACTCAAGGTAAACCCCCACACGGCTTACCACCCTCTTTGGTGTTTGATCCTTAGAGGTAGAGGCCCGCCGTTACATGGTGGTGATGGTCCGAAGAGACTAGGGTTGACAGTGTGTCTGCCTGCTGGTTCCGGGCGCTAATATCCGTAAAGAAGCGAGATTCTTCTACGAACTTTGCGAAGAGGATAGCCCCTTTTGGCGTGGCTAGAGTCATAGGGATAATATCCCTCGGCTTGCCTCGAAGGCAGTTTGTTCGTTTACGGGCGTGTCTACAGAATGCAAAGTGTATCGTTGTTTTTGGCCGCCCACAGCGGCAGAGGTTATTTTGTTCAGTGTGGCGGAAACGTTCGTGGTACGCCTGGAAGTCTCCATGGCCTGATCGTGCAGCCAGTAGGTGACCTAGTGTCTTCCTAGGGAGGAGAAGTTCTGGTGGAGCACCCTTTGCCAAAGGGATTGGGGTTTACCTTGAGTGGGTACAAGGGAGGGTGTGAGAGAACGAAGTGACGAGCACACGTGATAGAGCACTACGTGCGAAGGCCGTGTTACTAATCAATGGTGCGGATTGATTATCGAAGTTGACCACGAAGGGTCAAGTATCTAGCTAAGTGAGTGTGCTTATATACTGTAGGAAAGCTTATACAATCTGTGGTTCACGGAGTTCCTGCTATAGGGTGTTCTGAACCGTCTGAACTGGAGTTCACCGGTTCATCCTGCCAAGCCCTTATGAACTGGTGAACTGGTGGGGCATCACGTGATCCTCGACTGCCTGAAGGAATCTTCCGCGGCGTCTGTTCCTGCCCCGCTTATCCTTTTTTCCTACTTTTCTGACCCTGTGAAGGCTGCGCCGTAACAATAAGCTTTGGAGACAGAGCTACGAACATTTGAAGCCGGGTGGCTGGGTCGAGCACCAGGAGCCATCCGCCTGGTTTGACACAGATGACCCCGATTTCAAGAATTCTCAACCTCACTACTGGCAAACCAAGACTGAAGAAGCATCCGCCAAAATGGGCAAGAGGTTCAACGTTGCGCATGAGCAGAAGCAGCGCATGATCAATGCTGGTTTCAAGAACGTCACTCAAGACGTCTTCAACGTCCCACTTGGCCCGTGGGATCCAGACAACGTCGATCTTGGAAAATGTGCCCTCCTCAACATGGTCGAGGCGGTCCGGTACCGGCATTGAATCCCTCTTTATGATACCGGGACCTAACAGATTTCTCACAGACCCAGTTGCCTTGCTATTTTCACTCGTGTGCTGGGCTGGGACCTCGTTCGGAGTGAAGCTCTCAGTGCCGCAGTCATCAAGGAGCTTCTTTCCCAGAAGTACAAAATGTCATTCAAGATCTACTACACTTACGGCCAGAAGGCGGAAGCGTAAGAGCAGTATTGCGTGGTCAACATCCTTTTATCTCAAATTGCTTCAGAACTTAAGGATTCATCATCTCCATTTGTCATCGGACCGCTATTGCATGTGCTTGTCGAAATCGTGTAATTAATACGTGTTGAGACATACACCCCCGAGTTCATATGCCAGTATTACAGCCTCGTGGGTGGAATCGGGTCACGTTCTTGTGTTGCTGCGCGTCTTAGCAATGACGTACGAGGTGTCTCGTTCGCCAGGTGCTCACGTCGTGCATTACTTCACGGCTTAGACTGCCATAAAACACTTGAGCCCTCAACTTGAATTGCTCTCCATATGAATAATCACATGTGGAACGAATTATTCGGGAATTCTATCAAAGATACCACGACCAAAGCTGAAGAGTAAGAAAGCCGACCGCATACCCAATGCAGAACTTTCAAATAAAAATTGTACAACCTCAGTATGCGATTCTGATCTCAGTTTCTGCTGCAAAAGCATTCTAGCTTCGGTCAAAGAAGTAGATGCATCAGCGCCCACATCACAGATCCCGTCCAACGCAAAGCCCCCAGATCCCCGCTGCACAGCCTTATCTCCGCGCGAAGGCATCATCGACTTCAAAGAGCCTTCCTGACCCAGCTTCTCTAGTGCTTGTGGACAAGCCAAGATTGTTCGTAAAATGGGTCTGAATGAAAAATGTCATTCGACCCTCTGCCTTCAATTCTACAGCGGAGAAGAAGAGGTGATAGTGCGGCAGCCTGGCGGGTTTTTGTAGGGCAGGAGCGATGCACTAACCCAACGCCGGTTAGTCGCAACCACATCCTCCTCAATGTTCTTCATGATCCATGGAACCTAGATCCATGGTAAATTCCTGACCCAGCCGTGGAAAGCGTATAGCTTCGCGCGTAGAGAGGCGGAAGGGCAACGGATTTATTATGTAGAGCATGGGCGCTCATCTCCTGTAATCAAGAATGCGAAGCCACCTTCCGCAAGTGTGGTCCGGAGTACAGGCCGGAACGACCACCTCTGAAAGCAGAAATCCCTGGCCAGGAACCCTTCCTTGGTATGCAGTAATAGGCACTCAAAATAGAAGTTGACATAATCGAACAATTTCTGGACTCGCATAATATTACAGCCGGGAGCCACTGAACTTCTTCCTGGTGTCCCAGCACCATCTTGGGGATTCCTCACTCTCCACCCAGACGACGACCGGGGCCGCGCGCCGCCGCCCAGTTTGTACCTGTAGTACGTGCTTCTCCAGGCGCACCGAATGCAACGCCATAGCCACGAGCCTGGGGAGCAGGCCTAACTCCACCACCTCCAAAGAACTCCTTGACGATTCTCGGGGTTGAGATGAGATTCCTGCCACCACCGAAAGTCGGCCAAATGCGTGTCAGGTGGTCATACAGGTGAGAGGAGAGAAGTCCAGTTCCTTGAACCAGAGCTGCTCCAGTTCCGCCCATAACGAAGGTGACGAGCAGAAGCAGGTAGGGCAAATATTTGGCTTGAATCTGGATGACGAAGAACGTGACCATCCTGTTGGCGTTTTCCTGGGCGAAAGTGTAGGTGATGGCCATGATGAGAGGGTTGAGGAAGAGATAGGCGCCGAGGAGGTGGCCAGCCAGAGCCTTGAGCAGGAAGTCAGCAATCGAACGTCCAGCTCATGCATGGTAGCGCGCGCTTGCGACATAACACCACAGAGCAACATGGGTGAAGTTATGTAGGGAGCCAAAACCACCTAACGGAATGGAAAGTCCGATAAGTTTTCTCAACTGACGTTCCCACCATGGCTACATCGCACACGGACCTTTGGATATTGCGAATGATTGGCCCGTGTGAAATGCAGCGGTGATCTCCCTCGATTCCAGGAACCGCTTCAGCTAAAATGGACTGGGCGGGCAGATATTCGAGGTTCCAAATGCGAACAAACACGAGACAGAAGAGTCACGCAAGGGAGCGGCGCGTGCATAAGCACCGCAACGGACTTACCACAATGACGAGGCCGTTGAAGACGACATACACGAAGAAGGACCCGGGGTCAGAGAAGCGAGCGGAGTCTCTCTCCAGCTGCGAGCCATACTGGTACAGAAAGTATGGATCGAATATGATTCCCATCTGCGGGCCCGTTATGAAGAAGGACGTGACCGGTCTCCATATCTGCGGCAGCAGAGTGAAGACCCTCTGCGGTATGTAGATGAAGGGCATGAAAGACAAGATGCTGCTATAGACCCCGATGGAGAGGAGGAGCGAGCCTACTACGAGAGTTCTGCAGATCAGCATTAGAATCAGTAAATGCGCGCGACCAAAGCAGGACTATTCGCGTGCGTACCTCGTCACAGGCGGCCAGGACCGGATGACATCCATGTTGGGCAATGCTGGGTTAGCTGGTGTTTGCTGGGTGTGGATTGACAGCGCGCGGAGGCAGCAGGTTGGGCAGTTGTCGAGCCGCGCGTGCGGGTTATGAACGCGGGCTGACTGGAAGCCTCTGGAAGGAAGCGGCGTCGTTTGTGCTTCGTGGCCGGTTGGAGAAAAGCTGAGCCACAGGGTCGGGCGCATAGAAAGGCCGATCGCCGCAGGCACCAGGCGCCCGCGCGAAAGCCGCAGCCAAGCGGGCCCGCACAGGGGTCTGCGAGCGATGACGGAGGCGGAGCCCCCCCACCATAGAAATCTTTTGAGTCAACTTGGCGGGCGCGCCCAACGACATCTCCGCCCGTAAACACCAACAAAGGTACGCTCTGCTGCTCTCTGCCACTTGGAAAGCCCTCAATTCCTGCAATTTTTGCACCGCACCCACTGTGCATCATTTTCCCGACCGAATTGCCCGCTCACGCCACAGCTGCAGGAACGTCGTTTGCTTCAATCATCACCAAAATGGACGCTATCCCCCCCGTTACCGGCTCGAGCCAGTCCATTCTGCTGCTCGGCTCCGGCTTTGGTGAGTTGTGATTACGTCGGCTAAATTGCTTCGTTCTGATTTGGGCTTCAGTGGCACGTCCTACTGCGGAGATCCTGAGCGAGTCCGGCTTCAATGTATGTATCACTGCCCAAGTCACGGTTTCCCATGCTGACGTCGAGTAGGTTACCGTTGGTAAGTGAACGTGACTACCTCCAAAGTATTATCATGAACCAACCGCCCCCGCAGCTTGCCGTACTCTCGAGAACGCCAAGAAGTTCTCCGAGGGCATCAAGAACGCCACCGCCATCTCCCTTGACGTCTCTGACGACAAGGCCCTCGATGCCCAGGTTGGCAAGCACGCTCTTGTAGGAAAGCCAGTAAACCAACGACTTGTCAATATCAGTACTGATGTACGACAGACCATCTCGCTGATCCCCTTCACCCACCACGCCACCATCATCAAGTCTGCCATCCGTAGCGTAAGTCTCAACCCTCCTTTTCATACTAAAAAGAGAACATGGAAATTCTAATTCCCGTACAGAAGAAGCATGTCGTCACCACCAGCTACGTCTCTCCCGCCATGATGGAGCTGGATGCCGACGCCAAGGCTGCTGGCATCACCGTCATGAACGAGATCGGTCTTGACCCTGGAATTGACCACCTGTACGCTGTCAAGACCATTGACGAGGTTCACAAGGCTGGCGGCAAGATCACCTCGTTCCTGTCTTACTGTGGTGGTCTCCCCTCCCCCGAGGACTCTGACAACCCGCTCGGCTACAAGTTCTCATGGTCTTCCCGCGGTGTCCTGCTCGCGCTCCGCAACGCCGCCAAGTACTACCAGGATGGCAAGGTCGTCGATATCGCGTCCAAGGACCTGATGGGCACTGCCAAGCCGTACTTCATCTACCCCGGCTACGCTTTCGTTGCCTACCCCAACCGTGACAGCACTCCCTATAAGGAGCGCTACAGCATTCCGGAGGCTGACACCATCGTCCGTGGTACTCTCCGCTACCAGGGCTTCCCCGAGTTCATCAAGACCCTGGTTGACATTGGCTTCTTGTCCGACGAGGAGGTCGACTATCTCAAGCCCGGCAGCACTCCTCTGTCGTGGCGCGAGGTCACCAAGCGTGTCCTTGGTTCCTCCTCCGATGCCGACACCGACCTTGTCTGGGCCATCGGCTCCAAGGCCAGCTTCGCTGACAACGAGGAGAAGACCCGCATCCTTAACGGTCTCCGCTGGATTGGCATGTTCAGCCAGGACCCCGTCACTCCCCGTGGCAACCCGCTCGATACCCTCTGCGCCACTCTTGAGAAGAAGATGCAGTACGAGGAGGGCGAGAGGGACATGGTCATGCTGCAGCACAAGTTCGGCATCGAGCACGCTGATGGCTCCAAGGAGGTCCGCACCTCGACTCTTGTCGAGTACGGCGAGAAGGAGGGCTCTGGCGGCTACTCCGCCATGGCCAAGCTCGTTGGTGTTCCCTGCGCTGTTGCCGTCAAGCAGGTCCTGAACGGCTCCATCAGCGAGAAGGGTATCTTGGCCCCCATGACTCCTGCCATCAACGACCCGTAAGTAATTTCTGAGACTCATTGCCAACATGACTATTTTGCTAACTCACTATGATAGGCTTATCAAGGAGCTCAAGGAGAAGTATGGTATCTACCTGAAGGAGAAGACCGTTTCCTAGATGCAAAACATCTCTAGTTGAGAGATCTGGCGTAAATTAATAGGCCGGCAAAAGGAAAACAAAAATATAACGGTTTCTGGGTAACGACAAAATGTGCGATGTTTGCCACAATTTGATGTTTCTGCTCAGAACGTGATTAACTATTCTCAATGCCTCCTTCAGCTCGAATCTTCAGGAACTTCCACCATTCATCTCTTCCAAAACGCGGCCGGCTTTCTCGTCCTTCCACTTTACTACTGAGGCGTTCTCTTAAGCCATCACCCATCATCTCTGAAAAAAAAAAGATGTTTCCGCTCCTACGCTCCTACGACACAGGAGATGTCGAAACGAGTCCCTACGCCCTTCACGCAGGACGTGACCAGCACGTCAACTTATGGACAATCAGAACTTATCAGGCGCAGAATCCTTGGACTGAGTCCAAACAAGCCGCACTGCTCCCCCCCCCCAGATCCTAAGATATAGCTTTTATCTATAATCACGAAAGTGTCTGTGCCTTCCTGCCTCGGTGGAGCGGGTCCCAGGATATGGCTAGTAGTCGCAGGATGTCGGCAACAGGCAACTCAGTAGAGTTACTTCCTTCGGGCTTCGATATCTAATTGTTGCAGGAATCCCTCATTCTCCGCCCTCCTGAGACGCCGCGGGTTGCTGAGGTGGCTGTTCATCCTCTCCGTTCATTGGAAAGCTTAGGTGCTTCCAATCCTCAATCTAGAACATTGTTAGCCATTGAGAAAGAGAGGGAAAAGTCTAAGCTTACCTCCTCGATGACGCTCCGCAAACGATCTCGGATACTGTCCACAGCATATGTGCCAAGCAACAGCCTCAATGGCGGGTACGAGCAATGGCCAAGCTGCCACACTAATTCTGCACTTTTGACTGCACTTGTCGGCTGCCGGTCATTGAACCATTGCACCATGCGCTTTGCGTGACCGGCAGGGGCAGTCGGACCATTGTACGGATCTCTAGCCGGCTTGACGAAGAAATGCCCGTACCGCTTCAACTTCACACCCTCGCCATCCGCATCGTGGTCGTCCGGCTCATCCAATCGCACATGCCCGGGCTCGACAAGAGTAGCCTTGATATTAAACGCATCCACCTCGTACAGCATGCTCTCAATCAGCCCCTCCACCGCATACTTGGTCGCGCAATACGGCCCCAGCCCCGGCACGCCCAGCGCGCCGGCCGTGCTGCTGAAGATGAGGTACCGCCCATGTTGCTGGTGGCGAAACAGCGGCAGCGTAAGCTGCAAGATATGCACGGTCCCGAAGAAGTTGGTCTCGACCTGTGCGCGCAGCTCTGCCTCGTCCTGCTCCTCGCAGGCGCCAATAACACCATAACCAGTACAGTTCGCGACGATGTCGAGGGAGCCCCATTTGGCGGTTGCGGCGTCGATGGCGTGCTTGACGGTGTCGCGGGCGCGCACGTCGCACAGCAGGCCCAGGCAGTTGAGGTTGCTGGCCTCCCACCGCTTCGTCTGCTCGACCGTGTTCTCCTGCGTCCAGCCCACCGCGGCCACTCGGTCGCCGTGCGCCAGCGCCGCTCGCACCAGTGACCGCCCCATGTGCCCCGTCGCTCCGAATATGATCCACACGGCTGGTTTGATGGGGTTGCTCTCGCTCGGCGGCTCGCAGGTGGCCGGCAGTTGGAGGCGCGGCTGGCGCGACACTGCCGACGGCGAGAGGCTGGGGCTGTCGGCGTCGTTGTTCATGGCATCGGTTGGAAAGGGTGGTCGGCGAAGGGAATGGAATTGGAAGTTGAGGACGCAATTTGCGGGGTGCGGCGCGAACGAGCGGAGGCGGGACGGCGGGTCTGGGGCTGCAGGGGAGCTCGAAAGCTTGGTGTTGTGTCGGCGTGTGGGAAGAGCCAACGTCATTGCGGAGGATTTGCTCTGCCGCGAGTCAAGAAGCACGTCCTCGACCAGCTCCGCGCCAGCGCCTGCAGTCTCTTCCCAAGAGCCCATACAGCCATGCTCTCACGATAGACCGGCACCTCTCTCTTCCTCTCCCGCGCAATGGCTGCTGCAATAGGCAAGTCCCCCAACTCTCGCGTCGTGCTGCCGCCGCTCGCTGACCTTTGCCCCGCCAGACTCGCCAGCGCCGGCACCGCAGCCCACCGGCCTCTCCTTCACGCAGGGCTTCCTCCTCGGTCAGCTCTCCGTCACGCTCCTGATCTTCTTCTTCATCAAGTTCTTCATCTTCGGCGAGCCCCCGCCAGCCGACATCCGGCACGCGACGCGCGCGGCCGAGCGCCGAGAACGCACCCTCTCCCACCAGCGTAACCTCACCACCTCCTCCTCGCTCCTCCGCCACAAGCGGAGCACGATCTTGCGACCGCCGCCGCCTGTCACCAGCGAAACGATCCTCGCGAAGACGTACTACAATGTCAAGGGCCACCAGCCGGAGAGCTTGGATTGGTTCAACGTGCTGATCGCACAGACAATTGCGCAGTTGCGGGCGGACGCGCGCCAGGATGACGCGGTGTTGACGTCGCTGACGAACATCCTGAATGGGCCCACAAGGCCGGATTGGTTGGGGGAGATACGGGTTACAGAGATTGAATTGGGAGACGAGTTCCCCATTTTCAGCAACTGCAGGGTCATTCCGGTTGACGATGGCGGGCTGGGATTGGGTAGTCCGAACAGGAGTGAAGGGAGCGGATCGAATGAGGGGAGGCTGCAGGCGAGAATGGATGTGGATTTGAGCGATGTTATAACGCTTGGCATTGAAACGACGTTGATGCTGAATTGGCCGAGGCCGAAGGTTGCGGTGCTGCCTGTCGCACTGGCAGTTTCTGTGGTGAGGTTTAGCGGCACGGTAAGCTTGAGTGATCTCAGTTGGTTTCCTAACCTTTCCAAGGCCAAACCACTAATTTACTTCCCAGCTCTCGGTCTCGTTCATACCCTCTGCGCAGCCACCAGCTTCAGCTCATGGAGACTCAAATCCCTCCAACCCGAATTCCAACTCACCTTCTTCGCATACTCCTACAACCCTTGCATTCACCTTCTTGGACGATTACCGCCTTGATCTCTCCGTACGCTCTCTGCTGGGTAGCCGGTCACGTCTCCAGGATGTCCCAAAGATTGCCCAATTAATCGAAAGTCGCTTGCACACCTGGTTCGATGAGCGCTGCGTCGAGCCTCGCTTCCAGCAGATTATCCTACCAAGTCTCTGGCCGCGGAAGAAGAACACGCGCGGCGGCGACGAGGGGGGCAGTGATGACGACAAAGATAGCCAGACTGAGCAACGAGGCGACGGATCCGCTGTCGACGCCATGGCAGAAAGCGTGGAGACGGTCCTGGACGGCAAGAATGGACGCAGCAACGGCGCAGCGACGCAACCACCGGTTCCCTCTGCAACCTCGACATCGCAAACGAGACCACAACGGCAATACGCACCCGGCCCGGCAAATGAGCTGGAAGCACGGATGACTGCGGAGGGCCAGAAGCTTCGGGAAGCCGAGGAAAGAGCGGGGCGGGCGGAGCGGGCGCGGCAGGGGAGAGAGCTGAGAGATGAAGGTATGAGGTTGAGAGCTGGTCACTCGAATACGCGAGGCAATGGGAGCAGAGACACAAGTACGAGAGGGGAGTGGAGGAACAGAATGCCCGGGGGCATATCAGGCGTGGGGACGCCCACACTTCCGCAGTAGCAGATTGACTCGGGCTTGTTCAAGCAATGGCCGGAAAGGTTGTTCCCGCAACACGAGTGGAAATGCCATCATAGGCCTGGATTGGCGGGTAGCAAGGTGAACAACAGTTGTTTTCATTGTCGGTATATGAGCTTGTTCTTTTTCATGGCATGGCATGGCGTTTGAGGGAGACTCTCTGCTTTGAAGGTACTCAGTCATCCTTATATAGGCTGCTTTGATTGAGTTGAATTAGGAAACAACTTTCCTGCCAGATTTGCTCTGCACCTTGTCTTTGTTACCTCATTGTTCATACTTCCTGCTTATCATTACCGACGTACTCGGTGTTGATGAAGCCATGTCCGCAACTGCTGGAGGAGTTGGAAGGGGATGAGAGCAAAATTCATTAGTACATATTCTGGTTGAATCGGGACTTTTAGATCATGGCGGCACAATGAGTCAATATTGGGGATGACAACTCGGTTATGTCTGGGCTGAAGTGGATCGCGTCATCCAGCATACCATCATGATCTGGTAGTCTCCATCATTCCAATGATTGTGGCACGAAAAGAAAACAATTCAAATTTCCTCCAGGTACATCAATGTTTCGCGAAATACTCCAACAAGTTCCCACGGGCACTTGAAGCATTCGTGCGGATGGTTTCGACATTTCTTTAGACGCCCGGTCTTGTCCTAACGAGTGCTTCAACTGCCCATGGAGATCTACAGGGCCACTCTGGCTAATTATTCGTATACCGAGTAACTCCTCATGGCCAACCCACCAACTAGCACATATTCCGAAATTCGGAGTCCGTGCTCTTCACTCCTCCCTTCATCTTTAAGCCCCTTCAGACATCCTCTCCCTGCAGGCGGTCTGCAGCTCAGCCCAATCACCGGAAGAGTTTCCTGGGCGTTGCGGCCGACATTGGCCACCTTGAAAGAATTGTTGCGCGGCTTTCCGTTAATCCGAACAACACCTCCGGCCCTATGTACCTTTCGTTCACCAGTACCACATCCCCATCCTCACACACTTCGTTGCTCATAAAAGCCGCTCACCACCATTGTCCACTAACGCCATTCACCACCATCACCCAGTCCCACCGCAGCTCTTCGCCAATCTGACTCACTGTTGCCCCAACATCTCGAGCCTCCGCCAGTACGAAAGCGATGTTGATGTGGAAGGCAAGGCCCCCGGCCAACCAGTTAGAGCGTGCTCGAAGATCACCACCAAGGCACAGTTCAACTCCTGATCCTAAGAGTTCAGTCTTCTTCGGAAGCTCACCTTCGAGATCGAACATGCTTAACGGAAGAACGAGTTGCTTTTAAACCCCGCCGTCCAACCCTCCTCGTCAGGCACGCGGAGCCCAGGCCGTATGTGTCACGCCTCCGTCCTCCGGGGCCCCATGCCTCGACTCTAAGCACGGGATCACCCCTCCCATGACGCATTCAACCCCGCCGAAGCCGCAGCAATCGCCTGACCACCCCCGTGAAAGGGGCGGTGGTGCCGCACTCCCACAGCATTCCGGGGGAGAAGCTGCGTCATAGCCGATACCCGTGCCTCGCCCCGTAGCAGCGCACAACACGTCTTCGAGGAGCAAGAAGGATCAAATGATAAAAGAGCATGTCTTTAGGTATTCCATCTCAACCATGACCACGTACATAGCTTGCCCTATTGCCCAATGCAAATGCAGCGTACTCCACCTCTTCCTCTCTTCCATAGGTTGAAAGCGACCAAAGGTAATGATATCCAACTCCTAGCAGAAGAAAAATGCTCTGCCCGCCATGCACATGAGATAATCCAAAAAGTACAAAACGACCGAACCAAGCCCAGAAAATCCTCCCTTGGGCGTCTATCACGTCGAGAAAGAGAAATGTTCCAAATGCCCATCTTCATCTCCCATTCTTCCTCCCAACCTCCTCTCACATCCTCACCCTCCCCTCCTTATGCCTCGGACTCTCCGGCTCCGCATCCGTCTCTCCATCCAGCCCGGCTTCGTCATCCGAGATCAAGCCCTCCAGCTCGAACTCCTCCGCATCGCGCAGGCGCTGCTCGACGGAGCGGGAGTGTGCGTGGCCGCGGCGAGGTTGGCCGTTGAAGGTGCCATTAAGGTTGCCGTTGAGGTGGCGGCCGCTTTCGGGGTCAGGCTTGGTGGACTCGGGCCAAGCCCAGGTGGCGTAGATGTGGAGGAGCATATTGACAACTGCGAACTAGGTTAGCGCGTGTTTCAGACAGATTGGGTTGCATAAAGGAGGGCACGAACAGAGGTAGAGGAGGAAGGCGACGCTGTAGAGGATGAGGACGTAAGAGACATGGGTGACGTGGGCGTCGGAGAGGAGCGCCATTTGTTCCTCGGTGGCGCCCATGAAGAGGAAACCGGAGGCGTAGAGGAGCTGCGCAAGTTAGCGTTGATCTACGGAGGCTTCGGGTTATAAACGTACGAATGGCGGAAGGTGTTGCCAGCTACTAATCTCCGTAGCATCGTCCGAGACGGCATTCTTGTCCTTCAGCACGAAGGCAATCTCAATGATGCGAGCAGCACCGGCAGCCATAAGCGTGTAGCCAAAGACGGTGTGGACCATGGTGGATAGAGGCAGCGATTGCGGGTGAGCGGACATGGCGAAGCCAGTGAGAAGGATAACAATGCCAGGAATCAGGTTCCTCTTCGGCCTGCCGTCCCTGCTCCTGCTCAACCAGATACCAACAAGACCAGCGCACCACCAGACGATTCCCATGGAAGTGTGCTGCAGGTCATTGTGCACCCACGGGCCTCCCCAGCGGTGCTCGGTGAAAGTGTTGACGCATCCCCAAGCCGCAATCATGCATGAATCGAAGAATTCCTGGCTCCTTCCCGTGCGCTTCAACCAGATCTGTCCCACCAAGAGCAGGATGGTCATGATGATGCCATAGCCGATGAAGGCGCTGCCCATGATGAAATGCGCCAGACATTGGCCTAGGTGGTCGTCGCGGCAGAATCCGAGCGCGGTGATGCCACCAAACAGCATCTGGACCCAAGCAGCAACTGGGACAATCTTGCCGACGACACCGTGGCCAATGACAAAATACCTCCTGATTTTGCCGTGGAAGCCCTTTTCGAGGTGCAGTCTGAGGTAGACGCCGAAGATGACCTGGAGGAAAACCAGCCACATCAACCACGGCGCGAAGCTGCCGTGCACGCTTTCCGCAAACTGACGACCCTTGTGCTTATGGCCGAGCATGTATCCAAGGATGGCCATGACGGTCGCGGCGACCTGAACGGGTACGTGCCATCGCGAGCGAATTATCTATCAGGCGCGTGAGTGGGGGCTGTTGGGAGTGAGAGTAGAGTCGAGGATGGGAGACGCACGCCCAAAACCATTCCAGTCGGGAACAGCACGCCCCAGGCGAGCGATTGAAGGAGGATGTGGATCCATAGTACGGTGTCCTGGCGAATCCGTCAGCTTGCGATTCCCACACTTCGGCTGGTGGCGTGTCGGCGGCGTACTATGGGATCGGGCGAGGTGTACTGGCCCTCGGGAATGTCGTCCATGTGGTGTTCGTGGGCTTCGGTGGTGGCAGCAAGGCAGAGAAGCGCCAGGCCGACGGCGCGCGCCGGATTATAGGGAGCTCTCATGATGGCTAGGCTGTTGCGACGGGGGTGAAACGAGAGAGAGGCGCTGAGCGGCGACGGTCCGCGACGGTTGATGCAGCAGAAGTCGGAAGCCGGCCGGGGGTTGGCTGGGGGGTGGGGGGTCTCGCGCGACGCTCGAATGAGGAGGAGGTGTTTCTCAGCACGGAGAAGGCGACGATGCCAGTCAAAGGGCAGAGTTCTGCTCGCGGTGGAGCGGCCGGGATGCGGCGGGCATTGCACATACGCAGCCAGCGCGCAAGGCGCCCTTAGTCAGCCCCACGTCTCCGGTCGCGCCTGCATCATTCCTGCCTGTTTCGGCCCAGGCCCCCACACCCACGGTCCCTCACGGTCCCTCCGCGCACTCGATCGCAGCGCACAGCTCCAGGACCAAGCGTGCAAACCCACAATGGACGCGGCCAGCGAGCAAGCTCACCATGATCAGCGCTCGCCTGTGGAGCCGGAGGCGTCGCCGCAGAATGAAGGAGCAGACAGTCCCCAACTCCCCGCGCACGGGGACACGCGCCTGGTATGCCGCGGCCTATTTATACTTTTGGGGGCTCCTATCGGCCTTGTTGCATTACTGACCTGTGTTCCGTAGCGGAACGCGCAAGCCCGCACGGCCGCGCTGGAGGCCACGCTCGCAGACTTGACCGCGCGGCGGGCCACCGTCCTCAGCGAATTCGCGGCCGTTCCCTCTCTGGCCGACATGCTTCCACGTCACGCAGCCGCAGCGGCTGCCAGCAGCAGCGCCGAGCGTGACTCGGCCGTCGCAGACGATGCAGCTGTCCGGGCGGCAAAAGCCATTATCAAGGAGCGCATCCGCCGTCTGAACGAGTACAATGGACTTCGCGACATTGGCCAGGGTTTGATGGGCATCATCGCCGAGTCCAGGGGCGCGAGGATCAAAGAGGTGCAGGAGGAGTTCGACATTTCCGCAAAAGACTGAGCCAAGGTGCCTGCAAACTCCCGTCTTTATGCTCCAAGAAGCCGGGCCATTTAGCGCCTGTACCGCCCTGTTCAAACCACCAGAAAGGTACTCATCCGCTGGCACGCACTGTGAAACGCCCTCAGGAAGTGCTGATCGCGTAGTTGCAGAGCACTCAACCATGGTTTGCGAGAATCGAGGGGTCCAATCTAGGCTCATGGCTAGTGAAGCAACGACGTCGTTTTGCTGCCAGGACTTCGTCGAACTAAGGACGGCTGGAACGCTCATGTCGCTCAAGAGAACGCAAGGTAGCATCGGCGTTCAAAAAACACAATAACATGCCAGGAAATCTCTAAAATTGTGGTGTGATCTCTGCCGAGTCCCCCGTCTATCGCTATGCTAAAAGCAACCCAGCCAAAGCATGCAAAAAAGATGCGCAAGTAGAATACTCGACTCACTGCGAGCCAGATGGACGCCAAGCAAATGCCTCTCTTCCAGGGCTTGGAACCCAAAACGCCTCGCTGCTAATCGAAAGGAGAACCCGAAGTGAAAGCCGATGCCGAGACTGGGAGGAAAGATGCGGGGAAGCCGAACCCATGCAACCATGCAAAAATTGAGAAAATCATATCATGGTGGGTTCGACAGTGTTTTTGGCGCTTCGCCGAATACTCGCAGCGTCAAGCCTTCTTGTTGTCCTTGTCTTCGTCGCTCGCCGAGGAGTCGTCGTCGTCGTCATCCTCGGCGTCGAAGTCTCCCATGTCCGAATCGGAGGCACCAAAGTCTGAATCAGCATCGCTGTCTTCCCACTCCATGTAGATGTCGTCATTCTTCTTTGTCTTGAACGCGTCCTCGTGCGTGGGCATCACATAGTCCGCCGGAATGTCCTGCTTGCTAATTTCCAGATCCTTCTTGACCATTTCTTTGTACTGTGCAGGGTCCTTGCGAAGTAATACGCCTGCGTCGACGTTGGCGGGAGACGAGGGCTCTGCGTCGTCAAGGAGGGAAAGGATGGAGAGGAGGACCGACTCGACGCGCTGAGCAGGCGACCAGCGCTCGGAGGCGAGCTCGCCCGACATCTCGTCGTCGCCGGGCGGGTGAAGGATGGAGATGCACAGACGGCCATCAGGGTACACATTTGGATGGTAGAGCGAACGCATGAACTTGAAGTCTGCTTCCGTCAGCGCGGGGCCGGAGCTGGCGGTTGGTAGGTGGGGTGTGCTCACCTGGCGGGCTGAAGGGGTAGTTCTTGGGGAAGGTCATCTTGGCCTTGAAGTAGCCGCCGTAGTAGATGGAGTCGGGGTTAAGAACGATGAGTGCGACATCCCACTCGAAGATGTTCTCGTTGACGAGCTGCGAAAGGGGTCAGTCAGCGTGACGTGGGGGTGACAGGCGGACGGCGGGGTGAGAGTGGGCGGCGGAGCAGCGGACGAAGAGGCTTGTTCGCAGGTTGCCGGTACGAAGACGCTGTAGGACGGCAGGTGTCGAACCACGGCTCGCTGCTTGGAGCGACAAGGAACGGCTCACCTCGATGTTGGTCCACGACTCCTGGGAGAGGGCCTTGTACTCGTTCATCAACACACGTTCGGCCATGGCTGCGGACTGGGGACGGCGGGCTGGGCGGTCGAGTGAGGGGAGGGCGTGGGAGCGAGGTGGGTGCGGCGGGAGAGGCCGGGAAGAAGTAGGATCGGGGTTTGGGCTGTGACCGGCGGGCGTGACCCAGCAAGGTACGGCAGTGTTCCGCAATCGTCAGGCGGCGGCGAGGTCGAGGCGCATAAGGCTGACGGCAACTGCGGTCCGAAGCCGGCTAGACTGCGCGCGGGCGGATCAGCGAGCCCTGGCCTCAGGCCCTGCTCGCCGTGTCGCCCTCCACGCGCACGCCGACGCCGACCGCGTCCGCTGGCCGCCGCGCGCAGAGCCTTTCGCGCCGCGCCTGGGCTTCCATCATCACCGCCGGCTACGCGCCCGCAGGGGACCCGAGGCCCGCAGCCCGGGCCCCTGCCGCGCTAGAGAAGCGGGGGCGGATGCCGTGCAGGCGGCACCGGCGCATGATGATGATGCGATGCGGCAAGAACCCCGGCCGCGATGGCCACTGTGGTGTTGAGGGTCGGGCGGAGCGAGCGGCTTCACGCCACGGCAGCCGGCACTATTCCTCGCCGCGCCCACACCGCCTTCGACCCTCTCACACTCTGCCTCGCATTCCAACCCCAGCCCGGCGCCCGCCTTGTGCCCCCTCCCGCCAGGAGTACGAGTCCTGCGTGTGCATTGCTTACCCCACGTCTCCTGCACATGTGGAGATGCTGCCGTGGCTCCGCGCTAGCCTGGATCGAGCCGCCGCCGCACCTCGACCAGCAGCCTAGACTGCCCAGGGGCAGAGACGCGGGAGCGGACGGCCTTCATGCAAGCCAGGACGTCGTCTTTGCCTGCAAGGCCCTCTTCGAGCAGGCACGAGACCCCTCTCGCATTGACCACGATAATTGAGATCGGTGCAGATCCATCTCATGACACGCTTCCGTACATATCTGTTTGTTGCAAACATCGGGCCCTTTGTTATACAACATGTGAGATAAAGGCAACGTCTCCGGCGATCTTCAACGCCTCTGTATCACTTCCCACCCCAGCGGTTTGCTAGCAGCATTCTTTCGAGCTAATCCGCCCCCTTCACTGCAATCTACTGGCCACGTCCCTGTGCGTCGAATCTCTCGTCCCCTGAACAATATAGGAACCAGTCCCGCCGTTCGCCGTTTCCGACATTACAATGACCATCTTACTACCAGAATGAACGATGGCTGAGATTTGCATGTGATCTCCGGAAACCCCTTGCTCTACCGTCTCCGTTGCTTTCGACATCCACCCGCGGCAAAGCATGGTGACTTTTGAACATGTCTCAAGAGCTTTCCCGAAATATTGGCGGATGATCATGTTCGAATCTCTAAGACTCAGTACATGCAAAATAACAAAAAGAGACCCAGCACACATGGAAGCGACAAGACAACCTGCCACTTTAAGCAAGGTGATGTCAGTTTCAAGCAGTCCTTCATTCTCCATCTGCGCCTACAAAACCGGAAGGTCTCCCTTCCACCAACTCACACACAAGCTCCAATAATTCCACATCCACCCCACTATTTCACGGCATCATCTTGCCGACTCAACATGATTTCTCTGCTCTCCGTCAGCCTTGACCCACGACACAGAGAACAAAGAGAAAACGCGGCACTCACCCAACACTTCGCACAGAAATTCGCGCACTCCATGGCCCGACCCCCACAAATCAAACACGGCCCCCTCAACTGCCCTGGCGTGGGCCCCGGGCCGAGGTTTGGTGGTGGTCGTGGCGGTTCCTGGCCAAATCCTATGTTCGGCGGTGGTTGCCACTGGTCCAGCTGCTGACCGTTGCCTCCGTGACTACGGTGGTGACTGCCGTGGCCGCCGCGTCTGGATTTGCGGCGGCGCTTGCTCTGGCGGGAGTTGTTCTGACCCATTCTGGTAGGTGTTGAAAAGGCTGTGCTTACGCGGTGCAAAGATTGTTTTTTTGCTATGAATGTGTACGTGAATGCAATATATTTATGGCTTGGCGATGGTGGTTTATTTGGCAGGGAGTGTTGAGGGAATAGGGTTTATATAGTACCGCCTGGGCTATCAAAGCACTTGAAGAGCTGGTCAGGAGTTCAACTCAAGTCTCCATTTGTACAGAGCATACGGTATCTCAGGAGTGAAAGTGTTATTTTCAGTGATGGCACCCAAGAGTTGGCGAGCACGTCGCGGTCTAAAAGGCCAAAAAGTCAGCAGACGTGTCCGTTGCAAATGTCAGCGCAAATTCAGCACAACTCCGTCCACCAAAAGATGCTTGCAATTACCACACGACGTATGGGGCTAGTCTGGAGATTATTACAAACTAATGAGACATTCTGTGCACTCATGGGTAGTTGCAAAAGGATATGAAATGCTTCAATGATGCTAAGTTATACTGTGTGCTCCCTCTACACCGGTA
The DNA here is from genome assembly GCA_029906385.1 of Neofusicoccum laricinum. Classification (NCBI taxonomy): domain Eukaryota; kingdom Fungi; phylum Ascomycota; class Dothideomycetes; order Botryosphaeriales; family Botryosphaeriaceae; genus Neofusicoccum; species Neofusicoccum laricinum. The sequence continues at coordinate 581,822 of CP123726.1, forward strand.
TCAAAACTCAACTTCTCGAACCGCTCCCGCTGCGGCGAGACATACATGGTGTTCCTTGAAGTCTTGACATAGTCACTCGAGTAATCGTGATCTTTTAAGCACTCGAGGCTTCCTCATCAAATGATTTCGTTCTTCGTTTCTGGATATCCTTGGTTTGAGCTCTCGTTATCATTCACTCATTCCTTCACCAAATAAACCCCGATGACTCTCGCGAGCCCCGTTCTTTCAAACCCTCACGCAATGCATCGACGGGCAAATGCCGCCATAAACAACAAGACCAGCAAATCCACTCCCTGAGCCAACGCATCAAACGCGTGGGGCTCATAACGCCCTCACATACGCACCAAAGACCCCCTTCAAAGCCCCAGGTCGTACATCACCACGCCCCCAGTTCTGAAGTTATACACAAACGCCGCCCTCCCCTCCGTCGATCGCCCATCTGCCTCCCATTTCCTCCGATACTCCTCCAGCATCGCGTGCACCTCCTGTAGATACTGCCGCTCCGCCAGCGGCACACTCTGGATAACCCGCCTCCACGTATCCGGCTCCGACAGCCGCGTCTCGCGCAACAAATCCAGAATCTCATCCTTCGTTTCGATAGCGGCGATGGGCCCGTTCTCGTACGACGCCAGCAATTCCCTCGTGCGGGCCTGCGCAGCCTCGACGATGCCCCACTTGTTGGACTTCTTGGACCGGTGCTGCGCCATGAGAACCTGGACGTTGTTGACGGCGGACGCTTTACTGCGAGCACTGCCGCCGCCACTGCCGCCACCGCTGTGCTCAAAGCTACCGGAGCGGTCGTGCATGCCGTGGGCGGAGTAATTGTCATGCACGCCGTTACCACTGCTATTGAGGCGAGAGAGGCGGGCACGGCCTTCGCGGTGGTCGCGTTCGCGCATCTCCTGACGGAGGTAGGAGAGCAGCTCGAAGCTGCGGATGTCCGTGTCTTCTTTACGGACGAGGGACTTGACTTTGAGGTCGGGCTTGCCGGTGCTGATGGCGTCGGTTTTGATGATGACGACCCACGAGTGTTTGTCGTCGGCGTAGTGCGCCATGAGTTCGTCAGCTGAGCGTGCGTCGATGGACAGCTCTGCGCTGACGTCGTGGGCCCAAAGCTCTCCAACCATCTTCACGCCTGCGGAGCGGAGTGTCGCCGGGTCAAAGCTGGCCACAAGCACATCGCAGCGTCGCGTCGTCCATTGCCTGGTGCTGGCTTCCTCGTCGTTGGACTTCTTGAGGAAATTGTTCTTCCCAGGATTCTTCTGAAGACGTGCCATGGACCCTACAATCTTGTCCCAGGCAATATTCAGCCCGACTGCATGACACCCGCCTGACTTCCCTTGCGCCTTCGGCCTGTGCTCTTCAATCAGTCGGTCATAACGGCCTCCTGCTGCTAAGACATCACGCTTCTTCGTATCGTACACACACTGGAACATGAACCCGCCTGCATAGAACCTCTCATTGAAGGTGCTGAGAGGGCTCACATAGACCTTGTGGCAAATATTGAATGTCTTGAGGTAACTCAGGACACTGCGCAAGTGGGCGAAGATTGATGCAGTCTTGTCCAGGAGGTCTGTGCCCTCAAGTAGGCCATTAATCATCCTGAAGGCCTTCTCCGGCGAGTCTCTGAAATCAAACTTGGCCAAGTCGTCGAGCGAGGTAGACGACACCCCAATAGTGGGGGCTCGCAGATCGTTCCGGACTTTTTGCCACGATCCCGCAGGACCGTTGAGCCTTTGGAGATTTTGCTTGACGGAACGCCGTATAGGTGGAGCGATTCGGCAAGATTCCATGACCAAGTCCAGGAGATCGGAGTGGTTGACTTGAAAGCAGATCTGAGAATTTGCTAGAGAGGGAAAGTCGTTGATCACTTCATCCATGACTTTGATCACCTCGGCCTCCTTGAGAGCAAGGTCTAAGCTGTTGTAGGAAACAATGTCAAAGTCAGCTTCTCCGCTACTACGAGGTGCTCCTCCGGTAAAGTGATCGCGGTAGACTTGTCCGATGGTGTATGTCTTCTCGACTGTGGGAGTCTGTCTCGCAATACTCCGGGCATTCGGCAGTGTGAGGTCGTAAGGTAATTGAACAAGGGTTCCAGATTGGTCAAAGAGTTGTACGACGTTATCCTCCTCGTAATGCGCTGATTTGGGAAAAAGCAGCTGCCGTCTGGTCTTGACTGCGCCGTGTCTGCGGAAAACTGCGCCCAATTTGTCCTCCACTAGCTCACGCAGAACCAAATCGCTGGCTCTCTGATCATGTATACCACTTGCGGTGCTTGCATCCCAAGCGTAGTCCTTGACTTGAACTTGTCTATTAGCTCCCTGAGCAAACAGAGCAGAAAGCATCTTATGGTAGTATGGCGAATTGGGATCAGACAAGCCTGCGAGCGCCAGCCGGACTGTTTCATCCCCGAGCTGCAACGGAATCTTCGGATCCCGTAACAGCTTGGCGCTACTGGGACGTTCGCTCGGCCGGTGGTTGATCAGAGAGAGAATGATTTCTCCCTGGGCCGCCTTGTCCGCAGACTGGAATGCTGAAGGCAAAGTGTGCTCTTTCTCACGGAGTGAACGAACCACCTGATCTCTTTCCATTGCGGTCATCAAAGGATAGCACATTTCGAAGAAGATGATACCGAGCGAGTACATGTCGACCTTGTTATCATAGGATCCGCCGACTCCAGACTTGAGCTCCGGGGCGACATACAAGGCCGTGCCGACGCTGCGAGTCATTTCTCCTCCGGTGTTACTGACTATGCTTCCATTTGCAGCACGTCTGTCCGCGATTTGATATTGCCCGCTGGTTGCTAGCCCAAAATCACCGATTCGAGGGTTAATGGCCGTATCAATGAAAATGTTGTCCGGCTTGAGGTCCCTGTGGATGATACCATGGCTGTGGATGTGGACAAGGCCTTCCAGTATTTGGCGAAGCAGACGCCACGCCTGATTGGAGTCTTTGTGGAGGCCTTGGCGGATCAAGTCACGAAGGGTTTGGCGCTCGCAAAACTCCATCTGGATGTAAAGAGTGGTCCTAGCTGGACGAGATCTCGAACCTGATGTTCTACGCTTTAGCTTGAGCGGCGAATTGGTCTCCACAGCACCGTTACCGCTTTCGCTCCCATCATCAGAAGACTCCTCATCTTCGGAGTCCTCTTCGGAGTCCGTGTCATCTCCAAACTCGACCTTTGGATATCCACTGGAGCTGATAAAGTCAAGGCCACCGGTGTTACTGCGTCCAAACTCGATATTAGGGCCACCATCGGAGAAGGTATCCTCTGTGAAGATGACTGATTCTGTTTCGGTTTCTAAGTGCGAAGTCAGCACAGCCACGCTCGCCTGTCTGCAGTATGTTCTTCAAGGTTGTATGTGATAAAGGAGATAACAAACATACCAGTATCAATGGCATTCGAGTAATCCTGCTCAGGCCATGCTGAGTAATAGCGCACAACGTATGGGTGGTTCATCTTGGAAAGTAGCATGACCTCGGACAGAACTTCCGTAAGAGCCGCAGAGGTGTTCTGCCTGATCTTTTTGATGGCGTAAACACCTCCGTCCAGTTTGTTGCGTGCCTTGACGACTTCACCGTACCCCCCTTTTCCAAGACGACCCAATTCGGTCCATTCGCTTGCATAGCGGGAGACTGGGCCGTTGCCCCAGCTTCCTCCTTCGTAACTGGAAGACTCCCGGCGCATGCGGCGGCCATTGATTGGTATTGAGCTGCTTGTTGAGTGCAGGCGAATTCGAGCAGGCGACGAGGGTACCGATAGCACAGGCGCGCTGGTGCGGAGGAACTCTGAAGGTTGGAGTTCGAAGGCGGTCGGGCGCTTTTTTGCGTCTGGCTTGAAGAACTTCCGTACCATCTCTTCAAGTGGTGTAGACATTTCCAAATCCTCCATGACGGCTCCTGGAGAACTGTATTTCTGAGGAGTGTCGACACCAAATAACATTTGCAGGAAAATAATACCTAGATCCCAGATGTCCGTCTTCCTTGATGGTCTACCGTTGCCGTCCTGCAGTTCAGGAGCGCTCCAGTAAGCTGACCTCGCCGACTCTGCCTTTTCAGTTCCCCGAGAAGCATAGATGGCATTGTGCAGCCACTCCTGGGAGCCAGCGTCTGCCAATTTGACAAACGAAGGACCGCCGTTTTCTGGTCGGCAAAGAAGTACATTCCCAGGATGCAGTCGCATGTGGACTATGCCCCGCTGATGCAAATACTCGAGTGCTTGCAAGAGCTCAATAGTCCAAGAACGAATCTGGTCGGGATGAAAAGTCTCAAAGTCTTGGAACAAATCTCTCAGAGAACCTTTGTCGGCAAAATCCGTTAACATGCTGATGTTCCACTGCCCACCGTCGGGAGCTCTATCGATCTTGAAATCCAAGATGGTGATGACATTCTCATGGGTGATCTTTTTCAGTTCCTCCATTGACTGGTCGAACTCTTCTACTAGCTTCTTGACGCGGGAGAGATGGTTTTCGGCTTTGACCTTGGCTTTCTTTATCGCAAGCTGCGTCGAATTGTGTATTAGGGCGTAAACTTCAGTGACAGGCCCGCGGCGGATCAACGTCATGGGGAGTTTTTCCAGTTCTGGGAATATTAGCATCGCGGTGGTAGGAGAAAGAAGCCGACGACACGTACCAGACATCATGCTGACGGGCGTGGTTGTAACGGGCCTGTCTTGCCGCTTCTGCTCCTTGCGGCGGCTCAATTCCAGGTCAACCATCTCTTTAAGTATGCGCTGCTGCTCAGCTTCATCCTCCTCTATCCGCTTCATCTTCTCCTCCTCCTGTTTCCTTGCAAGCTCTTCGGCAACAGCCTCGTGCACGGCGCGCTCTTCTTCAAGACTTGGCACGGCCTCATCTTCCTGACGATCAGCGACAGCGTCCTCGAGTATCTCCTGGATCTGTGTGGCGATCTCGAAAACCATAACTTCGCCAAGCAACTCCTTGGGGCGAGTCTGAATGAGATCTTCTAGCTCCTTCTTGCTCTTCGTACGCAATCCATGGGTGCTTTCCAGAGCCAGCAGTGGGATGGTCTTGGGGTAGGTGGCAGTGAAGCGGACAGACAAGAGGGCGTTGATGTCGGGATTAGAGGAGGCTTTGAGCGACAGTTTGAAAGCGCGGTCCGAGGTCTTGCTCCAGGCTCCTTTGGTTTCAACTTCCTCGTAGTCGTCCATGTAGATGGCCTTCAGAGCTTCGATCTCGTCTTCCTGGGCCAAAGCGTAGTTGGCCATTGCGGCCTGTGGGCCGGAGGCAGCAGAGCTGGGAGTGGAGTGATGCGCGGCGGGGGAGACCCGCACGGGAGAGGCGCCATTCTTTTGATTCGGGGTCTTGGGGGTCACGATCTTGTTCCGCGGGGACTTGGTCGGAGCCATGGTGGGCAGTGTTGGAGGGGCGGGTGTGAGGTCACGCTGGGTGGGGACCTGGAGAGTGCAGCCGAAGCTGCAGCCCTTACACGGTGGAGATCATGACGTGGGTGGAAGACGGCTACGAGAGGGAGTGCGCGGCGGGGTGAACAGAGAAGAGGAAGCAGGAAGGCTGGCGCGCGCGACACCGACAGTCACGGGCGGCGTCCATGGCTTATCGATAGCGGGGCGGTGAGCCCCTAGGCGGCCCGTGCGCAGCGCAGATCCCGCGCTCTTGGGCGTGTGGGCGTCTGTTTTGATGGCGCCGCCCGTCAACAACACGACTGCCGCCTCCCAGCGACGCGACCTCCGCACATTCCTCTCCCCCCCCGCGTCCCGCCCCGCGCCCGCGACCCGCGACCCGCGCCTGCCCTCCGCGTGCTTCTTGCCTGTTGATGCGCGCACGTCTGCGCCTTCTCCAGACTCCCGTCCGATCGCCAGCTACGCGCCTGCTGCATCCGCCCGCTGAGCAGCCATGCTTTCTTGGTTCTCAGGCCCGCGCAATCCCGCCCAGGATTCGCAAGGTTCGCCGCATCATTCTGCCTGCTCCGCCATGCCATTGACACCATGATGCCAGAGCCTGTGGAAGACACGCAGATCGAAGTCCCTGAGACACCCGCTCCCGTCTTCGCTGCCCGCGCCATCAAGCACGCCATCTGGGGAACTCCTGCGCCGCCCGAGACCGCCAAGCCCGCAAAGTTCCAAACGAGGGCCGAAGTCGCTGCCCCGTCGCGGTCCACAACCCAGAAGGCTGACCCCAAAGAAGATGCTGCCGATCTGGATGGAGCCAGACGTGGTGGCATTCTCTCCACGCCAGGCACCTCGAAGGGCCGCAAGACCGTGTCATTCGGCGCCCAAGTCGTCGACAATGAGGGCAAGAAGACTACGAGAAGTGGCATTCCCAACGACTGTCCGGGAAAGTTTCCCAGTCCGTGGACCCCCAAGGTCGACGCTCTCGCCGAGGAGCCCGAGGAGCGACCAAGTTCAAGCTCCAAGCTCACCCAAAAGCTGTACGAAGCCCGAGACTCATCCAAGCGCTTCGAGCCGAAGGCAGAAGCCCTAGCGGCCAAGGCGAAGACAGAAGCGGCAAAGCCCAAGCCGAGGGCCAGAGACGACGCAGACATCACTGTCGATATCATGGAACCGCGCTCCGAGTCGGGGAGATACTGGAGGGACCAGTATTTGGAATATGCGTACAACAGCGAGAGGGAGGTCAGGAAGATCATCAAGAAGCAGCAGATTGCCAAGGAGTACGCCAGAAAGAAGGACAATGAGGCTATAGAGCTCACTGAGAAGCTGGAGGTCGAGCGGAAGCGCCACGTGCAGCGGGAGAAGGAGTTGGAGGCAAAGAACAAGGACTACAAGGAGCGTCTGAGACAGGCCATGGCCGAAAACCTGAAGTCAAGCACCGAGATCGCCATGCTCAAGCATCGTTTGGCTGTCCTGGAGGGCAAGGAGGTGTCCGATTTCCCTGAAGACCACAGCCTCCCCAAGACCGAGCTTGAGCTGGAGTTCGACCAGATGATGCTGGACCCTCAGCAGGCAGGTCACTGCACGCTCGATGCCACGCCTGTGAATGGCCGCAGCCGACCGGAGAAATTGAAGCCTAAGTCCGATCCATCGCCATCTGAGCAAAAGCCGAAAGCAAAGGACGCATTTTTACCACCACCGACAGAGCCCAAGAACCGGCTAGGTGCTTCGCCAAGACGACCGCGACGCTCTACCACTGGCAACAAGGCGGATAATTCAGAAGTTTCTCGTTCACATGCGAAAACCGCAAGCACCTCCGCTATTGAGGACCCATGGGTCATTGACGGAGATTCTGCCGTAGACGCAAGGCCAAGCACGACTGTATCGCCTGTGAAGAGGCCCGCCACCAGGACTGTTTCCTCTGTTGAAGCGCAGAATGCCTCTTCAAGTCGGGCAAAGAACGATCGTCACCTACAGTCTTTAGCCAACGCGCCCAGTTCAATTCCGGCTACAAAGACTTCCGAGAGCCTCACTCCGGAGGAAACACGCAAGAAGCTGGCCAGGGAGCGTATCATGCAGAAGAAGCGCGAGCGAGAGATGGGCAAAGAGAATGCCAAAGCGAACGTCGTGTCGATGAGATAATTTATTGCATGAAACACCCTACGATCAGGCCATCGATTGACCACTGATTTCATATTTCGGGAGTTCGGAGAAATCGGCATGGAGGGTAAATTGTCCAGTCCATTATCATTGGTTCGGAGTAATGGTCGAGAGGTTGGCGTACAGAGATACCACGGTTGGCCACACTGCAATGTCTAAGGAAGCAGTCGTACAAAGACTACCCAGTCCAGCACCTTCATTGCGTTTTCAATATCATATTGTTTTTATCTTCACCCGCCCTGGCAGATGATTTCGAGTCAACGTGTCTTCCATGTGCTGACTAGAACCACGAGATCGCTGTCCACCTCTGGAGGGGAAGGTGGACCGCAAAGACGAAGCTTCGGCCGGTACACGCAACACCGGTGATCGGACTCTACTGAACCAGTCAATTTCTCCGAATGAATTACACCTATCGGCGATTCGCTGTGGCGCTGGTCAATGCTGTAGAGTGGGCGGAGAAGAGGGGTTTGCGGAAGTCGAGTTGATGCTTGACTATGATATGCGGTACGTACCCCTTAACATTGAAAGCTCAGTGGTGAGTTCACTTTTACCTTTTGTGCAGTCTGTTGTTTGAAGAGAACGTCTAGGAGCTGATAGTAGAAGCGCTCTTCCGACACTTTTCTTTTTCCGGAGCGGAGTTAGGCACTTCACACCAACTATTGTACCATTGACCCCACACCGCAGCCCACGTTGCCTGTCAGGCTTACGACAGCGCTTGCACCGGATACGAGATGTTGCAATCCAGGCTATTACTTCTTTAGGACAGAACCTCCCGGCTCAAGTGGTACTCGATGGAAAGCAACGGCTGTAGCCGTGCCGTAAACCAAGCCGCATCTCTCCACTTGCCGCGTACCACGGTAGCGTCGATAGGGCATCTATTTTTCGGATACGCAAAGCGGCCAACGGAAGGCGTGATTCGCGTCGGTAGTTCTCCGTTGTCTCATTCCTCGACGTCGATCTCGGCGAATCCGCCAGTACCATGCCAATGTCCGAGCTGTGATCACAACTTTCGCTTCTGCTTGACATGGAGGGTGGTGTTCCGAGGCTGGACAGGGAGCTACCAACTATTCGGGTCGAACGGATGTTTTGACTGAGGTTCCAGAAGACAGGATCGGGACGAGGATGGAGATGAGGCGTCAGGGCAAACAGCAGTAGGTTTCATGCGCCTTTTGCTGCACCACCACGCAGGTCAGCCGTCTAACGCCCTCGTAACCCAAGAACAAGCACGAGAGCAGGCTTAAAGGTATTTCTCAGGTGCCAAGCAGGTCCAAGTTAGCCCAAGACCCTCGGCGGGAGGGAGCGGGAGCAGCGACCAACCCGTCCTTGGCCGGAACGACAGCAAGTCCAACACCAGCCGACCGAGCACGCGCCGCGATTCCCACGAGCAAGGGTGATCTGGCGCAATTGATGTGGGGCCATATCTGCTGTCCAAAAAACACACCTCGGCGTTGCTGAGACTGTTTATACTTCTGGGGTTCCGGCTACATCCCCACCCGTTAGCCAATGGCGTCATCCAGAATTAGCATTGCATGATAGCAACCATCACCCAGTTATCGCCACGGCAGTACAGGCTCTACCGCTGCGAGCCAAGATACCTCGCATAACCCCATGCGACCCTGCTAGTCGATCGCACATTTAATCATGCAGCTTTCTCCTCCTGCCTGACCTTCCCGTTAGGAGAGAATCGCGATGCTCCGTCCTGTCTGATCCCGCAATCAGTGCACCCAGCCTCCTAGTAGTCAGGTACCTACACTGTCGCTTCTCCCCCGACTACCCGGCTGTCTAAATACCCGACCGACCGATCGAAAAGAGAAAACAAGGACCAGCTGGCCGGCCCAAACCAGCCATGTCGTTCGTAAATCACGAACCGGATTCCAAACACATCCCCGAGCGCGTCGCCTCGCCCTCGGCAGACTCGACTGCTATCAAAACAGGAAGTCTCGAGTACATCGCCGAACAGGGTGGCAATGGATCGCTACCAACTTACCAGGAGGCGTCGGGAGCGCCGGTTGAGTCGCACTCACCGCTCGGGTACAAGGTGAAGTGGTTCACCATCATTTTTCTGAACATCGGTCAGATGATTGGAACTGGTGTCTTCTCGACCCGTGAGTCCTCCTGAATTATTCTTAATGTCTCACGGTTTTCTTTCCATTGTCGCCTTTCCTTTTCAAACCAGATGGATGAACTGCGAAGACAATGAGCAGTACTCAATGACTAAGGGCACCTATGCATTCTGCCTAGTTCTGAATGGCATTGGAACATTGCCTGTTTTGCCCAAATCATGAGGTTTGAAGATTTCCAGAAAGAGGGCAGTGTTTCTCGGCTATACTCTTCCTACAATCTGCTCGTATTTTCTTTCCTCTTTGGCTGCGATTCAATCCAGCAATACACTAATCCAACTCTTCAGCCGCATCGATTCTGTCCGGTACCGGCTCCGTGGGGCTTAGCTTGGTGTACTGGGTCATCGGTTTCATCATATCCTGCTGCGCGCTGGGCGTCTACCTGGAACTGGCATCCTACTTTCCGGCTCGCTCGGGTGCTGAAGTCGTCTACTTGGAGCAGGCATACCCGCGGCCGAAGTACTTCTTCCCTGTAACTTTTGCGGTGCAGACGGTCATTCTCTCTTTCAGCAGCAGCAATGCCGTTGGTGAGTCCAGAGTATCAAACATGCAGATCTGGAAGACGCTGACCATGAATGAACAGTGCTTGCACAGTACGTCTTCAGGATGACGGGCCGTGATGGTACGAACTGGGAGATGAAGGGAGTAGCTGTTGCTGGCTACACGCTCGCTGTGATACGTGAGTGTTCCTTGCAAACTGTGGACAAAAGAAATACAGCTAAACGTTAGCCGCAGTCCTTATTGCCAACAACAGACTGTCTCTTTGGCTATCCGACGTCATCGGCCTCATCAAAGTCGGGACCCTGGTGTTGTATGTGCAAAGCAAACCATTCCACACCCCGAAGCATAAATGGTCTGATACTGACCAGACCAACAGTATTAGCATCACCGGCCTTGTCATCCTAGGTGGAAGCACGAAAATTGCAGAACCCAAGGTCAACTTCCACGACGCCTTCGAGGGAACAACGGGCAACGGCTATGGTCTTGCCAACGCCCTCGTCAAGATCACGTTTGCGTACTCGGGATACCAGAATGCCTTCAACGTTATGAACGAGATCAAGGATCCGGTCCAAACGATCAAGAAGTCTGCACCTATCTCGCTGCTCATCGTCGCCATTCTATATGTCCTATGCAACGTCGCGTACTTTGCTGCTGGTAAATCAAACTCGATGCCAATCACCACCGCTGCCATTTATCCCGTCGCAGACACTGACCAGCCTTTCTCCTCCAGTTCCCAAAGCCGACATCCTCGAATCCGAACAGGTCGCAGCCTCGATATTCTTCACGGCCATCTTCGGCGAAAAGGCCGCCAAAGGCCTCAACATCCTGATCGTCCTCTCTGCCTTCGGCAACCTCGTCTCCGTCCTCATCGGCCAGTCCCGGGTCATCCGCGAAGTCGGCCGGCAAGGCGTGCTCCCGTGGCCGGCCTTCTGGGCCACCACGCGCCCCTTCGGCACCCCCATCGGGCCCTACCTGCTCAAGTGGGGTATGACGGTGCTCATGATCCTGGCGCCGCCGGCCGGCGACGCCTTCAACTTCGTCGTCGACCTGCAGACGTACCCCAGCGCCATCTTCTACTTCCTGATGACGGCCGGCTTGTACCTGATTCGCCGGCAGCGCGCCCGCATCGGCGTCGGCCGCTCCGAGTTCCGCTGCTGGGACGCTGCCGCCGTCTTCTACCTGCTCGTCAACGTCTTCCTGCTGGTGATGCCGTGGTACCCGCCCGCGGGCGGCGCGACCGGCGGCGACGTCAGCTTCTGGTACGCCACCTACTGCGTCGTCGGCATCGCCATCGTCCTCGTCTGCGCGCTGTACTACTGGGCCTGGATCTTCCTGCTGCCGCGCCTGGGCGGCTACGCCGTGCGCCAGCGCGTGCTGCTGCTGCCCGACGGCGCCGTCACCCACCAGCTGGTCAAGGTGCCGAACGTCGAGCTGGAACTGTGGGACGCCGAGCACGACGCCTTGGGCAACACGCGGAATGGCGATGTGGTGGAGCCGCACAAGGTGGCTTGATCGCTGTCGTTAGCGGGTGCCGGGCCGTCGGGGCGGGGTGGGCTGATATGCGTTGGATTGTGTTGGTGTTCAGGGTCAATTGGGGCCGGGTGCGGAAGATGAGGGGAGGGGGTCTTGCGGTAAGTAGAAAAATAAGTGTCTTGAATGCTTATGTCACGATTGCTGGATTGCTTGTACGACAATGGTCCCATGCAAGTACTCGTACCAATCACGCATTCTTTTGTACCTAATACAAGACCTCCCCACATTCCTCCACAAGCTTGGACCGCACCTGCGAAGTTCCCCAATCCTGGAGCTCCCCACCTCCCCAGACAGGCTTGCACTGCAGCTTGCTGAAATATACTCCGGTTTACCCACCTTATATCGCACAAAGAATCGGATTCGATGGTCTAAGCTTATGCTGACACCGCAGCACTCTAGCGATAAGCGTGCATATAGGCACGCTGTAGTTGACGGATAGGGTGAAGAAAACACAAAGTCTGCACAACGACAGTCCAGTCTGGCCACGGGAAATAGAAGCAGTCGTCTTACATAACGACAATTGCCTACCAGTTGAGCCTATCGGGAGCAACTCGCGCCAGCCGTCCGATACAAATCTTGCCTGCGGGTGCACGAAAGAGAGCGTGGCTGTCACAGTGGCTTGATATGACACGATCCGGTCTATTGAAGGGGAGAGGCCGGCAAAGCTCTCGGAAATGCACCTAACTCTACTATATTGAGTTTCGCCGGTGTTGAGCTGCTTCGAAGATTCCTAGTTCGGAAGGGACGGCGCTATCGTTCTGTGGGACCAAGCGGAGCCATTCCTTAGCAAATTGTTGCGAAAGGGCTGCCACTGCTAGCGGCCCCCCAAGGAGGCTTGGGAACCGCCGTCCTTGCGTCGCTTGTGGGGATTCGACACCCGAACTAGAGCACAAGGCCGTCATGGAACCGCATCCGTCGGTCACAGCTCACGTAAGGGACACTGTTGTCATGATGATCCATTAAAAAAGGTTGTCGCGATACATACCTATTCCATGGTCATCTCCTCGCACTGGGTCCAGCTTGAGCTTTATACCCGTTTAGACTGCCATGTCCGCGGTCCGATGCATGCATGGTCTTGCTCTTGCCTTTGCCCTTCTTGTCCGACGACTTCTTGTAGCCAAATAGAAACCTCTTGACACTCCTTGTGATGCTCGACAGGGCCTGGAAAGGGTACGCGAACAACGTCCATATAGCCTGAAGGGGAATCATGAAAAGAGTGCTCAACCAATCGAACAACATCACCGCGACGCCCGGTTTCTTCTTCTGTCCACTTCGCGCGGCCGCTGCAGCGAGTGCCAGGGCGTCCCTGAGACGGGACTCGAGATCCTGCAGGCGGGCTTCGGTGGACATGGTCTGTGTTGTAGCGCGCTTCTCGTAGCGGCGCACGGCGCGGTTAAGAGCGTCCAGTTGCGGCTGGAAGCTCTGGCGAACAAGATTCATGACCTCCGCGGGTGCCGCAGAGCCCATAGATTTCTCTTTCTCTCTAATGGTAGTACTGGCCGATGCGACGTCTGCCATGTGTGACTCCAATTCTCCAAGACGCTTGCCCAGATCAGACACGGCGGACTGGTCGGTCTTGAAGCTTTCCGGATCACTTTGCTCGCGGACTATACGCTGCAGATACAGAGTCCGAGCTCGGAGCGTGCGTAGCAAGTGGGAGGCTGGCCGAATTTCGGCGGCCAGCAGAAAGATTGTAAGATTGTAGTTGGAGACAAGGCCTTCGGAAGGACGTGAAAGCGAGCCGCGAATGGCATGGAGGAGGTATGCACCAAAAACGGGGCCTAGGAAGCATGCTGCCAGAGCAAACAGCTGGCCAGAGCGCAGCTCATTGACGGCGGCGACGTAGTCTGGCGAGCGTTCCGGCGCAGGCGGACCGGGAGGGCCGTCGCTGAGATGCTCCTGGGCAGTCTTCGCATCGGCAGTGGGCGACTCGGCGAGGGCCTCGCCGTCTTCGGAATCTTCCTCCGGGATGGCGTCTGACAGGCTTCCCCCGGCTTCTTGTGCACAAGACGCGGGTGTCTGGGCGGCGTGGTACCATTCCCTGTCACCGTCGTCAACAGTCCGGCCTGGGCAAGCTCGCGCGCAATTGGAGAGCAACACTTACCATGGCATGCGCACACACCAGTTGAGCAGCAGGGAAGCCAGGCCCAGCAGCAGGACGTCCGTCACCACGGCGCTGCCGTTCTTGAAGAATATACCGCCGACGGCGGGGAGGATGGCGAAGACCAACGGCAGCGAGTGCCAGTGCGAGGGCTCTTCCTCTGCCAGCTTGTCCAGGTCGCGCGAGCCGGGATTGAGGATGTTGTCGGTCGAGGAGCGCATCGAGGAGAACTCGGAGAGCATGGAGCTACGGCGGCGCAGCTGGTGCGGCGGCGGCTGGAAGGACGACGAGGCAGAGCCCTCCCATGGCGTTTTATTGGCGCGAGCCAGGCGCTGGCGGAGAGCCGACGGCGGCGCGCGCTGCGAAGGCACAGCGCGCTGCGAGGAGCTGGACTCAGGCTGGACGAGCTGGGGCGGGTCGTCGGCCATGGGATCGGTCGCGGTCGCGTGCGTGAGCGTCTGGCGCCGGACGGTGGAGAGCGCAGACGGGATGCTGGAGGGCGGAAGGGCGGTTCTTTGCTCGCGCGTCGCGCATGGCTGGCAGGTCGCGCGTTCCTGGCTGGTCGGAGGGCAGACGCGAGGCGTCATGGCCCAGCAGCCAGTCACGTCGCCAGCGCAGGTGACGGCAGTGACAGACCGCGACAGCGAAGCGGCCCCACCCCACACCACACCACACCACACCACACACCACGCCTCCGACCCGCTGCTCGGCGACGCACATCGCGCCCTGGACGTCCACCCAGCCAGCGCCCGCCGCGCTCACCGGTCGCCGTGGGCTGACGCCCGCTATACGTGCCGCACACATCTGCTCCTCCACGCAACCCGGCTCCCTGCCTGCCTGTCGCGCTGACAGTCAACCGCAAATCCGCCATTTGTCATGGCTGCGCAGCGGTGCTGCCAGATAGCATGCACGCCATGATCCGCAGGGTCGCCATTCGTCCTGGTCCTGGCTGCCGGCAAATGCGCTGAAACCCGCGGGTCAAGGCATCGGGATGTGCTCTCGTCTCCTCTCCTGATCCTGTGCTGCGCAAAGCCCCCTGCTGCCGTGTCTCGTGGCGCAAGACATGGCCGCTGCCGCGTGCTTTTCTGTTGCTGCGTCTTCCCTATTGACACCCCGAACCGGCCATCCAAGTCTCAACCCCAACGAGCCCGCCCGCGCAGCAGACTGCCTCGCGCCAAATCACGGTGCAACCCGGCCCGGCGATGCTTATTGACCACCGCAGCTCCCTATTGACACCCACTTCCGTCAACAGCTCTGTAGACATGGCCACCCACAGCCTGCCTTTGGCCGCCATGGCTCCATCAGCTCCTCCATCGTCCACAAAACTTCTTTGTACGCCGCTCCTCGTTGCCTCCCCAGTTCCAGCCTCTTTTGCGGCGTGTCTGTCTTGCCAAGTTGGCCCTGCACAGCTGCCACGCCCCGTCGAGCGCCTTTCCGGACCGCTGCCGCAGCTTTTGAAGGCCTCCGTGGGAGTTTCCAGTCCCGTCTGCAATGGCTGACGACGAGCATCCTCTCTACTCGGCCTCCGTCTTCCTTCCAATTGCCGCTGGCCTGGTCGTCGTCCTCAGCATCCCGCCGCTGGTATGGCACTTCCGCAACCGCAATCTTGGCGCCTGCAGTCTGGTCATCTGGCCATTGGTCTTCAACCTCTTCGCCATGATCAATGCTCTCGTCTGGCCCCGCGACAACCTCCAGCACTGGTACAACGGACGTGGCCTCTGCGACTTTGAGGTTTACACCATCATTGCCGGCTGGACGGGCTTGCCCTCTTGCCTGCTCTGCATCATCCGCAATCTCGCACAGGTCCTGGACACCAAAAGACAGGTCGTGAGGCGCTGCCGAGCCCAGCGTGTCCGACAGTTGATCATCGACTCGCTCATATGCTGGGGGCCGCCGGTCCTTCAGCTGTGCCTCTTCGACCTGGTCAAGGTGAACCGCTACATCATCTGCGGCCTCAATGGCTGTGTGCCTTCACTTGACACCACCTGGATGAGCATCCTCGTCGTCTACATATGGCCGTTGCTGATCTGCATGGTCGCGGGATACTACGCGGTCCTGGTCATCGTGCGCCTGCAACGCTACCGCGCCGAGTTCTCGCGGCTAATCGAGAGACACAACACGACCCGCTCCCGCTTCGTTCGACTCTTCCTCCTGTCCTCGCTATTCATCCTCGGAGTCCTCCCGACCCAGGCGGTCGTCCTGTACTTCAACGCCATGCACCAACGATTCGGGTACTCCTGGTCCCGCAACCACGACCCGGAAGCACGTACCGCCTTCGTCCTCAATCGATCCGACGGCCAGGTGCTTCCCGACCGCTGGATCGGCCTAGCCTGCGGCCTCCTCCTCTTCCTTTTCTTCGGCCTAGGCACCGACGCCGCCGCCATGTACCGCTCCTGGGCGCACAAGCTCAACCCCGCGCGCTTCGTAGCCCGCCATCGCGGCAGCAACGGCAGCAAGCCGCTTCCCTCGGTCTCCTCGGCCGCCACGACCGACGCCAGCAGCAGCAGCGCCAGCCCCTCCTCGCCGTCCCGCTCCATCTTCACCCACAAAACCCGCCTCACCTCGTCGACCGCGTCGTCCGGCAGCACGCCCAAGTCCTTCTCGCTCCCGACGTTCTGGCGCAAGAGCGCGCGCTCGGCGAGCAGCACCAGCAGCACCGCGCCCGTCCTCCCCATCCACAACGGCCACCTGCACACCGCGTCGACTCGCACAGGCAGCGTTGCCTCGGAGGCGCCGACCATCGACACGGCCATCTCGATGACGCCGCTCAGCCAGGCCATCCGGAAAGCCAGCGTCGGGACGTTGGCGGAGGCAGCCGATGCGATATCGCTGGGCTCGCCGGTGGTGGGAGAGAAGAGCGTGGAGAGTGGGTTGGGGATTGAGCTGGGGCCGGTCAGGGTGAGGAGGGAGGACAGGTAGGAGGGGTGGATGACCGGGATCGCGTTGGCTCAAGCAGCCTTCGCCTGCCTAGTCATACGGGAAGACAACAGAGTTGCGTGTTCGGATGCTCGTTGCTCGTTGGAGAGGATTCGCAGACAGGGGTGGCTGGGTTGTGTGAAGGTTTAGGGCTCTTTGCATTTGTGCGGCATCATGAACTGGCGCTCGTCCTCATCTTTCTGGAGAGTTCGATAGGCGGCTTCTCCCATACGCAGAGTACACGCCGAATCAGCTTTAACCGGCGGCTTCATAGACTGTATGATGGATATGAGACGTTTTGCAATCCAACACGCAGCATTTGTGAAGTAGCTGGTGGAACAAACGAGACCGTAGCATTCTCCGCATGGTAGAAACAGAGGAACATCCAAGCCGCAAGCGTTGCAGCATTCCAACCATTCAGTATATACGTGAAAGCTCCAACCACCGCCCCCTCCCCCCTTTCCGCTCACAACAAGAAACCGCCCGCGCTCCTCTCCCCCCAGAAGTTGTCCGGATCCACGCTCGCCTTGACCTCCTCGGCGAAGCTCCTGCTCTCGGGCGCAATCCTCGCCCAGTAGTCCTGGCGGTGGTACCCGTCGTTCATGAACAGCGGCCGGTACGCGGCGGGGGCCCTCCCGTCCGCCACGGCGGCGTCGATGATGGCGCCCATGCCCCCGTACACGTCGCGGGTGGCGCGGTCGACCTTGGCGTCCGTCACGGGCAGCCCCCGGAGGTACGAGAAGTCGAACTCGTAGATGACGCGGTCGGCGGCGGCGTCGAGCGCCAGCAGGTCGCCGTCGCCGCCGAGCGAGCGGTCCATGGCGAGCGCCGTGCGCGCGAACGATGCCGGGTACGGCTGGAAGGCCATGGACGCGACGAGCCCCGGCACGGCGGCGTACGTCTTGGACACGTTGACCCAGTGCGCGTAGCAGTCCTCCAGGAGGCCGTTGGTGGCGTTGATGGCGGCGGGCGTGGAGGGGTCGAGCAGGGTGGCGGTCTCGGTGGCGATGGTGTAGGCGGAGCCCTTGAGGACGGCCCAGTTATTGAACGAGAGGAGGTCGTAGTACGAGCGCGTCTTGGCGTTGTTGGTGAGGGGCGAGAGCGAGGTGAACATGTCGAAGACGCCGGCGGGCGGCGTGGGCCCGTCGTAGAAGAGGAACATGATCCAGATGTGGACGAGGTTGGCGCCGGTGATCTCCGACGTCAGGATGATGCCGGCCTTCTCGTCGGGGTAGTTCTGCGTGAAGTTCTGGAGGGCGTGCAGGAGGTCGGCGGACTTGTCCGCGGTGAAGATCAGGTTGCCGCCCCAGACCTGGCCGATCGGGTGGGCTTTGAGGGTGTAGGCCGTGACGATGCCGAAGTTGGTGCCGCCGGCTTTGAGGGCCTTGTAGACGTCGGTGTTGGTGCTGCTGGAGGCGGTGGCGATGGTGCCGTTGGCCAGCACGAGCTCGAACTCGACCACGTTGTTGGCGGCCCAGCCGTATTCAGCGGACAGGAAGCTGAGTCCACCTGTAGAACGTCAGCTCGCCCGTCTCAGGATTTGGGTCGGGTCAGAGCTCACCACCGACGATATACCCTCCCACGCCCACGTTGCCGATTCTGCCGCCCACGACCGTCACGCCCGTCCCATCCAGCGTCTTGTGCACATCCTCCCACCGATTGCCGGGCCCGACCCGCACGGTCATGCTCGCCTCATCGAACGTGACCTCGTTCAGGTCGGCCGTCGACACGAGCGGGCCGCCGTCGATGCTCGAGAAGTTCTGGTTCGGGTTGTGGCCGCCCGACTTGACCGCGAACTTCTCGTCATTCTGGTTGAGCGCCTTGATCACCGCCGGCATCTCCTGCGCCGACGCCGGCTTGATGATGCAGGCGGGCTTGAGGGCTGCGCAGCCGGTGGACCTGGAGGGCGAGGAGTCAGTACGAGGTGCATTGAGGGGCGGCTGTGGAAGAAGTTGCGGGCAGGAGGGGCTGTCTTGCTGCAATGGACGACGCACCAGTATTCGCCGTTCTCACTGGTGTAGGCCAGATCCAGCGGATGGTCGATGGAGATGTCAGAGGTCGACTCCAGGGACTGGCACGTCAGCGAATCAGCATTCGCCACGGCCGTCAGGCACGCCGCCGCGCACACGGCGGCGACGGAGCGAAGAGAAGGCATGGTTCCCAAATGCTTGCAGCCGATCACACTGGCTCAAGCTTTGCTTTGTACTCCGGTGTCCGGCAGGAAGGCAGATCCCACGAGGGCAGGAGGGAGGGGTCTTATTATAACAGACGGCCCAGGAGCTATAGCCCGGAGGATTAAACGAAAGCAGGCAAAAGAGCAGACAGCGACGGTCGGGGGAAGCGAGCAGCGGCAAGCTATCGCGGCGGGAGAGCAGGGCTCGGCAGGACATGTTTATAGCGGGCGGCGGGGAACGTGCAATAGGGGAGCGTGAGCAGGGCGCCAGTGAGGAGGGCTAGCTTAAGCAGAGCCTTCTCCACAGCGAGCGCTGGATCCTGCGAGGCCGGGCACCGCTCGTGGATCAGCGGCAGGGCTGCCGCCCGGGCTCGGTTGTCCACAAGCGGCTGTCAAACGGGCGCCCATTGCGCCCCGAAACGGCCAGCAGCGAGAACGCCAGCACGGAGGGGCACGATTCGTGTATGCGCTGGCCTGGCAAAAGCCACAGCGCAAGGGTGCCGGGACGCGGGCGCGGCATTGAGGGCGGGCGGCATCCAGGCACCCAGGCACCCAGGCACCCAGGCACCCAGGCACCCAGGCACCCAGGCACCCAGGCACCCAGGCACCCAGGTTGCCTGATCGAGCTGGGCCCAACGCCGTCTTGCTGCATCGGGCGAGCGGCAGGGAGCAGCGCCCGTTCTGGCAGCAGGACGGCGGCCCGGGCGACGTCGCTTGCAGAATGGCGGCGGCCCCCTCGGCCGGGCAGGCGCGCCGGAAAAAGAACGACGGCGTCGTGGGTAAGTAGACGTGCAGCGGCTGGCGATTTGCCGATTGCTCCAATCTCGCATGCCACGCGCGTGATGGCGATCGCAACAAGTCGATGCCGAGGCCGGCGCCGGACTTTGGTAGCGACGTCAATCCGCGGCCGCGGTGATCGCGGGCATCCAGGACGCAGCGAGCAGCAAGCAGGCACATGCCAGCCCCCGCCTGCGAGACACACACCGTACTGTGCAAGGCTCGTCGGTCCGCGGCACGCCCAGGCGAGTGCTGATCGCAGACTCCCGCCGGCAGCGGTGAGGCCGAGAAGAGCCGTCTTCTCGTGTAAGCGAGCCTCCAATACCCGCCCGCGCGTCTATAAGAAAATGCCCGATTCGCCTGGCGCCCGTCGCCGTTGCCTGTTTGTCGGTAGTGTGCGTCTGCTATCGTGTTATTGTCTAGTCATGCCAACCCGCTGGCGAAACAGCATGAGCGCTTTACGAACACCTGCCCCATCCACCCGCATTCGGGTCGCGCCACTGGCACCTGTCTCCCCGGTGGTGGCACAGCGGCCCCTCGGGCCTCCAGCTTCATGCGCATGCATTCATGCCTCTCGCGCGAGCGGTGCGGTAGCAGGCGAGGCTCGTCCGTGTGCTCCAAATAAGGTAGGGCAGGCCACCCTCGCGCAAACTCAATTCTTGCGACCAATCATGTCTGTGTGCTGTGCAAACGGCCTCTGTTTTTGCCAGATTTGGGTATCATCCTCCGACTATCTGTCGTCGGGCAGCACAAACAGCTCCACAACCTTGACCATCTTCTGCTTCCGAGCCTGTCTATCTTTTTCCTTGGCCGCCGCCGCCTTTTCCGGCACCCTGATGATTGCATCCGCAAACGCCAGGGCAAGCCCCTTCTCCACGGCCAGCGTCTGCATCTTCTGCGCCTCGCTTGCGCTGCGCACTCTGCCCGCGACTCCCGTCATGGCGCGCCGCAGCGGGCTGGCAGGGCCCTTCAGCCCTGCCTCGGCCTTGGTCGCCGTCCTGACCTCCGCTGCGATGCGCCCCAGCATCGACGTGAGGAGAACGAAGCAGACGTTGTGGTTTGGAGCTCCCGCCATGATCTCGAGGATCGCCGTGCGCTCCTCCTCGCGCGTCAGCTGCTTCTTCGTTTTCGCTTGCTCCTCGTAGCCAGCCTCGATCTTGGCCCAAAGCTCTTCCGTCACCACCCCGTCCTCCAAGCTTCGCAAGAAGTGTGCCATCGTCTCAGCGAGACACTCGAGACGCAGCAGCGATGCTGTCTCCGCCGAGAACGCGGACTCCAGCGGCGTATCGTCGTCCAGCGCGTCTGCAATCGCGCACTTGATGGGATCGCGCACAGTAGCGTCTTTGACTGTCCATGTTTCTGGTGCGAAGGGCCATCCACCACCCGAGCTCAGCTGCGTCTGCGACAGCCACGGCGCCTTGGCTCCTTCGTCATGATCCGTCATGTCCCACTCGGCAATGACGCGTTCGACCAGGTCTTCTAGAGCCTCCGTCAGCCGGAACGGTTCCCGGGGAGCTGACCACTTTACCCCAGCGTCCGTGGAAGTGCCGTTGCTGCTGCCCTCGGGTCGCTGACCCTGCAGCTTCCTGATGCCACCCTCCGGTATACGGATGAGCTTGTCGATAGAGCGACCGAAGCTTGTCTGGAGCCACGACGCGCGGACTTGGAGGAAGTGGTCGCGGCCATCCGAGACCCGCAAAACAAGGATGTCTTCGAGTTGTGCCTTTCCCTCGTTTAGCTCGCGGACCAGCTTCATGTCCTCTACCTTGAGTACGAGGTCGATGTTGCACGCATCTCCTGGCTCCAACGTATACGACGCAGGCGTGTTTGGCACCGTGGTCTTGTCGGCATCCCGGTCAACGCGAATCGAGAGCCACGGGGGCGGCTGGACGTTGCTGTGCTCCTCACCGGGCGTCCCGAAGAAGCTGATTGTAGCAGCGACCTGTCCGGTATTCGCCACGGTAACATGCCGGCGACGCACGTCAAGATATTTGACGTTCCCAAAATCGACGCCCTCGGAATTGCTCACCGAGTCGTCCTTGGATTCTTTCTTGCTTTGGTCTTTTTCGATGATCAGCGTGACGCCCGGCCGGCCCTCGTTCTCGGCTCGGTCCAATTCGCGAGCAACTTCGGCATGCACCTTCGCCTTCAGCTCCGGCACAACGCTGTCGTACTTGAGTCTGAAGACCGCATCGAGAGGCTTGTGGTCCGACGAGAGGACGCGCTGATGGGCCGTGTAGTACTCCAGCGCAATCTCGTCCTCGAAGCCATCCTTGGTCAGAACCGGGATGGGGTCGTCTCTCGCGTCCGTGGCATCGTCATAGTCGAAGTCGCCGTCAGTTTCCGGGTCGTACTCGAACAGGACGTCATTGTCGCCTTCTGAGTCCAGGCCTTGCTTTTTCATCTGCTCGTCCTTCTTCTTTGCTTCCTCTTCTGCCTTGATCTTGTCGTAGTAGGCCTCTTTGTCTCGACGCGTGCGGTACAAGATGCGGTCGCACCAGCTGGGACAGCGGCGTTTCTCACTGGAATCGAAGATGCCCACTGTGCCAACATCGTACTTGTAGGTGGGCAAAAACTCGATGCCACCTTCGCGCCAGCCGTCGTAGAAAGCTTTGCGCTGGCGCTGCTGTTGGCGCAGCTCATCATGCGGGATGAGGGATTCGATGGTTGCTTGAAGAGAGGCGGGGTCGAACTTGGCTGGTAATATTTCCGCTGGCTCCTCCTCCTCGGGCTCGGGCTCGGGCTCGGGCTCGTCGTTGCTCGACGACGGCTCTGTGCCCGATTCAAGCGGGGGCGGCCCGGAGGAAGCAATGTCCTTCTCGATGCGGTCGGCCGACCGCTGGGACAGGTCATATTCATTGCGTGTATGCAGCATCAGGATGCGGCGCACATCCTCGCCCGGCATGCCTCCCAGGCGGTAGTTGAGATCGCCGAACCAGAAGGCGAAATCCTCGTCACCGATGCTTTCACCGTTTGCTTGTGCCACGCCCGTGGGGTCGACGATGGGGTCAAACTTGGTGCGGCTGACCACCTGGGCAGCATCCCAGTTGCGCCTGTCCAATGACGTCTTGTCGGCGCCGGCGGCCAAGTGCGAGTTGATGAAGACTAGACGGGTGGTCTCGCCTAAAACTATCCTAGCCGTGACGGCGCCCTTGTTTCCCATGTATCCCATCAAGCCAGTGCCGACGCTCGTTGTGCTGACGGAGCGCACCTCGGGGGCGATCGAGGGCGCGGCATAGACGAAGAGGAGCAGGCCGATGAGCTGCTGCTCGGCGACAAGCTGGTAGCCGGCAGGCAGGGCATACTGCATGGCAGCCTTGAACTTCGCCGCGGTGGCGGGGTCCGTGTAGGGCCTCAGGGCCTCGGCGGGCGAGGTGATGTCGACGACCTCCTGCAGGCCCAGCACGTACAGCGCGATGGCGTCGTCGGCGGGCACGCTGGGCTGGTCGTTCTTGGGCAGCGTGGACTCCGCGTTGGTGTGCCTTGCCTCCTGCTCAGCAACGCCCTCACGCGGCGCGTCCACTCCGGCGGCTTGAGGGTTGTTCGGGTCCGAGACACCCAAGCCCGACAACGCCTCCTCGACGCCCTTTCCTCCCACAAACCAGCCGCCCAGGTCCTTCTCGGGGCCCTTGAACGCCGCGACATTCCAGGTGCCGACCTTGATGCGGATCTCCTTGGGACGCACATACTCGTGGCGGCGCTGGTGGATGGCCTGCCAAAGGCTCTGAGGGGTCGACGAGGGGGCGGGGGCAGTGGACGGAAACGCGCCCGGCATGGGCTGGTCCAGGTCGGGGGTCTGGGGCTCGTCGGACGACATGGGGGGCAGTTCGGTCGGATGGTGCGTGTTGCGCCTCACATGGCAAGCGTCACCGGCGCTGAGACGGGAGGTTGGCGGCCGGACTCCAGCTCCACGGTGAGCTGTGAAGAGCGAAGCGGGCGGCTGTGGCTGTGCGGCGGGATGACGCACATGCCCATGTCCGGGCGGCGGGGCGGAGCGGGATTCCGCGCGCGTGAAGCTGAGGCGAGGCGGCAAAAGAACGGCGGGGGCTGGAGGCTGGTGCCTGCGCGGTGCCAGCCCCCTCGCCGTTTCACTTTCACACCCCACCGCCAGCCGCATATCTTTCGTGGCCCCCCCGCCCCGGCCTGCTCGCCTTTCCTCTCTTTCCTCTAAGCTTCTTTCGCCGTTCGATACCGCTTACAGCATCGTCGCCCTTGTGTCGATCGTCCTGCGCTTCGTTCCGACTTCCAATCTTCAATCTCCATCCAACCCTCATCCACCAGCCACCCTCAACCGCGATGGCCCCCGCTAAGAACAAGGGCCGCTCCGCTGTCCCCCAGTCGGATTGCGACACCGACTACTACGCCGCCAACGAGATCCTCACCGTCCCTGCTCCCGCCAAGCGCACCAATGAGCAGCTCAACTTCGCTGTCCTGCAGCGCCACTTCCCCGAGCTCACCGGCATCGTTCACGTCGCCTCATTCTGCGTCGTGTACACCTTCGGTCCCCGAACCCATCGATGGGACAAGAACGGCATCGAGGGCACCCTCTTCGTCTGCCAGCTTGCCCCGGTCAACGACGTCTCTCGCTTTGCCGTCATCGTTCTCAACCGCCGTTCCATGGACAGCTTCTTCCTGGAACTGAAGACTGCCGAGGATGTTGAATTGTCCGACGACTTCATCATCTGCCAGGACCGCACCACCGGTCCGGACTACAACATCCACGGCCTGTGGATCTTCTCCGAGCCCGCTCCGTCCTCGACCGCCCGCGCCCGCGAGCTCACTGGCGACATGATCAAATCGTGCGCCAGCATGGCCGAGAACAGCCGCAAGACGCTCGAGGCCATCGAGCGCGCCGAGAACCAGTCGTCCGAGGACGAGCTCACGAGTGTCTCCATGGGACGCCAGCTCTCCCTCCGTCAGCTGTTCGGCAAGCAGCGTGAGATGGACGCGGGCTTCTCCATTCACCACCATGAGCCTTCTCCCATCGGCCCGGATTCCTGGGCCCTCCCCGGCATCAAGTTCCCCGACGAGTTCGCAGAGAGGACTCCCGAGCGGATCGCCGCCGCCGCGGCAGTCGCGAAATACGTCGTCACTCCTCAGTTCGCCAACACTCCCGACACCGAGTTCTTCTTGTCGGCCAACAAGACCAACAAGGCCAAGGCCACGCAGGGCAAGAAGCCCAAGAACGCGCCCCGCCGCAAGAAGACCCCCCAGACCGATGCTTCGAACGGTTCGTAATGTCCTTGTCGAACCCCCTTGCTGCGAACATGATTGATATTGCACGTAGGTGCTGGCACTGGTGTACGTGCTGCCAGGCCCGTGGTCAGCGGATGGGACCTGTCCGACATCAAGGCCCGTGACGCCGACATCTTCAACAGCGCCAAGAAAGCTGCCAACAAGGTCGCTGGAGAGAAGCCGAAGGTCGGGTTCGAGGCCATCTGGACCCCGACTGAGAACGGCATGAAGAAGCCGCGCAAGGCCGTCACCGCCGTCGTCTAGACATGGACAGACTCGTAAGTTGTCGCTCGACATTCAACTATCATGCTCTTTGCTGATCATGTAGAAGCAGGGAGTGAGCTCTTGGCGGATGGTGTACACAGGATGTACTCTTGGTGACATGATAGGGTTTCAGGATTTCTTTGAGTTGAATGATGAGAATTACGAATTGGCATGGTGGGGATTGTTCACAGGATTACGTATCAACAGCGAGCTATTGGTAGCTGGCTTCTCGCTAGCTGCAGGTGTGCCTGCGGGCCACCAAATTTCAAGCTCCTTCTTCTCTGACTATCTCCTCTATGTACCTCGCCACCTTTTCCGCCACCGTAATACTGTGATTCGGATCTATGCAGGACGTCAGCTTATGAAAAACAGCACAACCCAGCCGGAGCTGAAACCTTCATCTAGAAAAGCAATCGCTTATCCAGACTGATACCCCAGCTCCGGATCAAACGGGGTGTTACTCACCAAGGCAGAATCCGTGCGGTATCCCCCCCTCATCCACCTCCATCAGCGGTTTCCACTTCTCACCATCGAACCTGCCCCTCCCCCTCGCCTTGATCAGGTCGTCTCTCGTCTCGTTGGCAACCCAATGATCATTCCGGCCAAACAGGAAAAATAGCTTCGGGCGCGGCACGCGGACGGGGCTCGGGTCGGCAGCTCCCCAGATCTCGGCATCCCAGGCGTCGGCGGTGATGGTTTCCATCTCGTCGCGGGCCATGTGCAGGGCCTGCCGGACGCCGTGGCGGGACTTCAGGAACTCGGCAGTGGTGCGGGCAGCGTCGTGCGGGTGGCCGAGGACGAGAGCGAGCAGCTCGGTGAGGATGGCGGTGGGGATGAAGAAGGTGAGGAGGATGGCGAGGAGGTGAGCGATGACGGGGAGAGTGGGAACGGACTCCATGAGCATCTGCGTGGATGAGTTAGCAGAAGCGCACGAGCGATGTTCCGGCTGTGGTGGTGTGAGGCGCACCGTGAGCTTCAGCCCGCTACTGCTCTTCGCAATGTGCGTCACCGTCGGGAACAAACACACCCCTCCCACGATCCTGCCCCCGTCCTTCTCATCCACACCTATTTCGGCCCCCTCCTCCATCTCCCCAACCCCCTTCTTCTTCAACCCCTCCCTCCACCTCCTCACCACCTCCAACGCCATGTACGCCCCCACCGAATGCCCAATCACCACGACCCTCGGCTCCCCCTCCGCCTCCTCAGCCTCCTCCTCCTCCGCCCCATGCCCATTCACCAACACGGGCTCCCCATCCTCGGCCGCCTCCCGCATCCCCCTCACGTGATCCCACAACGCCCACTCCACGCCATCAATCTGCTCGGCCAAGCCAAACGGCGGGCTCCCCACGCGCACCCTCCCCGCCTTCTCGGCGGCCCGCCTCCTCGCCGCCGGCCACGCAACGCAGTCCACGCCCCTGCTCTCGAAGCCGCACAGGCTGCGGCCGAACACCTCGAAGGCGTGGCGCGGCGCCAGGGTCGGGTGGGCGCTGAGCAGGAAGTGCAGGTGCGACAGGAACAAGTCGTAGTAGCCGACCAGGCCCGGGTTGCCCGTGACGAAGTAGATGAGCCAGCGCTTGCGCGGGCCGGCGGCCGGCCCGAAGCGCTGCGCGAAGAAGGTGTTGGTCGTGGGGGAGGTGGGGGGCAGCGGGGGAGGCCCGCAGGCCGGGAGGGTGCCGATGGTGGGGGGACGGGTGCGTGGAGCCATGGCGGCTTGGTTCCCGGCTGGTGGTGCCTGTGGGTTTTGGGTTGGAGTTGAGGTGCTGGGGTTTGGCAGGTGGTTTAGTGTGGTTGATAAGAGATGCAGATAAGGAAAGATGCAGTGAGATTGAGTCGAGGGCGGTGCAAGGAAAAGGCGGTGCAGTGTTCTTTAGCTAGGAAAGTGGAAGTGAGCGTGGAGAAGCCGGACGGCCCGGCGTGGAGGTGGAGCTGAAGAAGAACGGGAGCGCAGCGTGGCTGGTGGGAGCGGTGACGGCGCGGGAGCCGGGGCGGAGTCTATGTATGCTATGATTTTTCTCGTGGCAGGAAGCAGGACGCAGGAGGCCGCCGCTGGGGACCCGAGGGACCAGCGGTTGGTGACGCAGATGCGGCAGCGGGCCGGCAGCGGACCAGCAGCAGGGGCGATCAGGGGGCGAGTGCGGGTGAAACGCAGGGCCGTGGCGGCGGCAGAGCTGGGGTGCGGTGCGCGAGGCCAGGGGTGGCGGGCTGGTGTCACATAGGCGCGTGGGCGGGCGGGATGGATGATGCGTTGACGGTGGATGGAGGAGGCGGCACGGGAGGCCGTCGGGAACATGCTGAGCTCGCCGCTCGCCGCCCGCCGCCCGCCGCCCGCTGCTGCCGCTAGCCCCGCGCGGCAGGCGCTCTGGCGCTCGCGCTCGCCCTGTGGCCCCAGCCCCAGCCCCAGCCCTGCACGCAGTCGGCCCGACGGCACTGCACTGCGCCTCCTCTGGCCAGAGCCCATTGTGCCATCATCTCGCATTATTGTCCATCGTCCATTGTCCATTGTCCATTGTCCCTGCCAGCGGGAACACCTGCTGCCCTGCTCCCCAGCGCGCTTGATTACACATACACGTACCACGTACACTAACGAGCGTTTTCTGTCGCTTCCCACCCCCGCGCCGCTGCCGCCTCACATGTTCTCCCGCAGCAGCTCGACCTTGGCGCACGCGGCCGTGTCGATGCCCTGGTTGGAGATGGCGTCGTGCCACTTCAGCTCGTAGTGCCCGCCCGCCCGGCACACCACCCACCCGTCGAACCGGTCGTTGTCCCACGAGATCGAGCCCCACGCCGCCACCATGCGGTGCGTACCGACGCTGCTGCTGATGAACGCCGACGAGTACGCGTCCATGTCGCGGTCGCCGTGCAGCGTCAGCCCCGAGAACATGCACTTGCCGTGCCACACCGCCACCGACGACGACGACGGGTCGTAGAAGAACCGCCCCGCCGTGTCTCGCGCGTACGCCAGCTGCGGGACCGTGTTCGCCGCTCCTGTGGGTGGAAGACATGTTAGCGTCGTCGCCATGCGTTGGTCTGGGGGACACTTGCCGTATTCCGTCTGCTGCACGTAGAGGTTCTCAAACTCACTGCTGCCGCCGCCGCTCTCCACATGCGTGCGCAGCCGGAACAGCTTGCCCGCGTTGTTGAGCGTGCCCTTGCATGCATCGCCGCCAGGGTTGCCCGCGTCGAACACATCACCCGTCTGCTTGGCCGCCCCGGACGACGATGCGGAGGAGGGTACCGAGGTGCTCGTCTTGCTGGCCTCAGCCTCCTGCCGACTAGTAGTCTGAGCCTCCGAGCGCGTTGAAGACGGAGGTTCCAGCGCCGTCTTAGGCTTCTCGAGACTGGTGGTTTTAGCTTCCTCGGTAGCCTGAGCCTCCGAGCGCGTTGACGTTTGAGATTCTTCACTGGTTGAAGAAGTCTTGAGTTGTAAGCCGGTTTTAGGTCTCTCGAGACTGGTGGGTTTGGGTTCCTCGGTAGTCTTAGGCTGTGGACGGCTTGTTGTCTGAGCCTCCGAGCGCGTTGAAGTCTGAGGCTCCACGGCCGTCTTAGATTGCTCGAGGCTGGTGGCTTTAGGTTCCTCGGTAGTCTTAGACTCTGGAAGGCTTGTAGTCTGAGCCTCCGAGCGCGTTGAAGTCTGCTCCGGGCGCGTTGAAGTCTGGGGTTCCACGGCCGTCGTAGGCTTCCCCAGGCTGGTGCTTTTAGCTTTCTCGGTAGTCTTCGGTTCTTCACGGGTTGAAGTTGAAGTCTTGGGCGCTTCGAGACTGCTGGTTTTCGGTTCCTCGGTAGTCTTAGGCTCTGGACGGCTTGTAGCCTGAGCCTCCGTGGCTTTAGGTTCCTCAGAAGTCTTAGGCTCTTCACGGGTTGAAGTTGAAGTCCTGGGCTCCTCGAGACTGCTAGTTTTCGGTTCCTCGGTAGTCTTAGGCTCTGGACGGCTTGTAGCCTGAGCCTCCGTGGTTTTAGATTCCTCAGACGTCTTCGGCTCTTCACGAGTTGAAGTCGAAGTCTTAGGCTCTGGACGGCTTGTAGCCTGAGCCTCCGTGGCTTTAGATTCCTCAGACGTCTTCGGCTCTTCACGAGTTGAAGTCGAAGTCTTAGGCTCTGGACGGCTTGTAGCCTGAGCCTCCGTGGCTTTAGGTTCCTCAGTAGTCTTAGGCTCCTCACGGGTTGAAGTCGAAGTCTTAGGCTCCTCGAGACTGCTAGTTTTCGGTTCCTCGGTAGTCTGAGGTTCCTGACGGCTTGTAGCCTGAGCCTCCGTGGTTTTAGATTCCTCAGACGTCTTCGGCTCTTCACGGGTTGAAGTTGAAGTCCTGGGCTCCTCGAGACTGCTGGTTTTCGGTTCCTCGGTAGTCTTAGGCTCTGGACGGCTTGTAGCCTGAGCCTCCGCGGTTTTAGATTCCTCAGACGTCTTCGGCTCTTCACGAGTTGAAGTCGAAGTCTTAGGCTCTGGACGGCTTGTAGCCTGAGCCTCCGTGGCTTTAGGTTCCTCAGTAGTCTTAGGCTCCTCACGGGTTGAAGTCGAAGTCTTAGGCTCCTCGAGACTGCTAGTTTTCGGTTCCTCGGTAGTCTGAGGTTCCTGACGGCTTGTAGCCTGAGCCTCCGTGGTTTTAGATTCCTCAGACGTCTTCGGCTCTTCACGAGTTGAAGTCGAAGTCTTAGGCTCTGGACGGCTTGTAGCCTGAGCCTCCGTGGCTTTAGGTTCCTCAGTAGTCTTAGGCTCTTCACGGGTTGAAGTCGAAGTCTTAGGCTCCTCGAGACTGCTAGTTTTCGGTTCCTCGGTAGTCTGAGGTTCCTGACGGCTTGTAGTCTGAGGCTCCTCACGCGTTGTTGAAGTCTTGGGCTCTTCGGTAGTCTGAGGCTCTTCACGAGTTGAAGTCTTGGGCGCCACCGCGGTTTTAGGCTTCTCGAGACTGTCGGTTTTCGGTTCCTCGGTAGTCTGAGACTCTTCACGAGTTGAGGTTGAAGCCTTGGGCTCTTCGGTAGCCTTGGGCTCTTCACGCGTTGTTGAAGCCTTGGACTCTTCGGTTGTCTTGGGTTCTTCACGAGTTGAAGTTGAAGTCTTCGGTTCTTCGGTAGTCTTGGGCGCTTCACGCGTTGTTGAAGTCTTCGGCTCTTCAGTCGTCTTGGGCTCTTTACGAGTTGTTGAAGCCTTGGACTCTTCAGTCGTCTTGGGCTCTTCAGGAGTTGGAGTTGAAGTCTTCGGTTCTTCGGTAGTCTTGGGCGCTTCACGCGTTGTTGAAGTCTTCGGCTCTTCAGTCGTCTTGGGCTCTTTACGAGTTGAAGTTGAAGTCTTCGGTTCTTCGGTCGTCTTGGGCTCTTCGCGAGTTGAAGTTGAAGTCTTGGGTTCCTCGACAGTCTTAGGCTCCTCACGGGTTGAAGTCTGAGGCTCGGTTGTCTTGGGCTCTTCACGGGTTGAAGTCTGAGGCTCGGTTGTCTTGGGATCTTCACGAGTTGAAGTCTTGGGTTCCTCGGTAGTCTTAGGCTCCTCGCGGGTTGAAGCCTGAGGCTCCTGACGGCTTGTAGTCTGAGGCTCTTCACGCATTGAAGTCTTAAGTTCGGTTGTGTTGGGCTCTTCGCTTATTGAAGTCTTAGGTTCTTCAGTCGTCTGAGGTTCCTGGCGACTTGTGGTTTGAGGCTCTTTAAGTGTTAAAGTCTCGGGCTCCTCGGTAGTCTTAGGCTCCTCGCGGGTTGAAGTCTGAGGTTCCTGACGGCTTGAAGTCTTAGCTTCTTCAGCAGTTGAAGTCTTGGGTTCAATGGCAGTTTTGGGTTCCTCGGTGGTCTTAGGCTCCTCATAGGTTGAGGTCTGAGATTCTTCACCAGTTGAAGTCTTGAGTTGTAAGCCGGTCTTAGGGAGACTGATGGTTTGAGGTTGCTCGGGCTCCATGCCCTTGGTAGTCTCAGGCTCCATGCTCTTGGTAGACTCGGACTCCTTGCTCTTAGAAATAGTGAGGGTACTCTTACTTTCCGTGATGGTTCGGCTTGTTGTCTTGGTTGACATCGTCGTTTTCGTGGTCTTCGCCTTCGTTGATGTTTTTGCAGAAGAAACAATAGGGGACGATACGGAGGTAGTCTTCACCTTCGTCGATGTCTTTGCAGAAGGATCAACAGGGGATGATACTGTAGTTTTCATCTTCGTTGATGTGTCCTTGCTAGACTGCGTCTTGGAGGAAGTGACCGTCTTGGTTGACATCGTCGTTTTCGTCCCTGTCTTGCCGGGAATCGTCTGCGTTGAGTAAACCGAGGTAGTCTTCGCCTTCGTCGATGTCGGAGCCTTGGAATCCTTGCTGGACTGCGTCTTGGGAGGACTAACCGTCTTGGTTGATGTCTTTCCTGAAGGGTCAACGGTCTTCTTGCTAGCACTCGTCTCGGGAGGATTGACCGTCGTGGTTGATCCCTTGGTTGAACCACCCGCCGCCTTAGTCTCACTTGTCATCAGGGTCTTAGTTAAGGTGGACTTCGTCTCGCCGGACATGGTCTGCAGCCCTGATAAAGGCCTGGTAACCAGTTTCGTCGTCTCTGAAGGCTTAGTGGTTGCCACAGGGGCGGTAGAGGTGGAGCGCTCCTTGGTTACCGTCGACTTTGATGTCTTTCCAGAACTTTGAGGACCCGTTGTCGCAGCAGTAGACTTCCCAGACTTGGTGTTCGCAGACGTTAGTTTGATCGTCTTGGTTGATAGCCTGGTTGATGTTATTGTTGACGTCCCAGACTTCGGCTTGGTGGAAGAAGTCTTCACTGAGGCTTCTTTGGAGCTCTCCGACTTGGTAGGGGGAGGAGCTGTCCCTGCCGTAGTGGTGGGCTTCACATAAGTCGGATCGTAGAGTGTCTTTGTGGATGCCGGAGACCCCTTGGTAGGCTCCAACTTGGTGGAAGATGTCTTGACTGTAGATACCTTGGTGGAAGATATCTTGACTGTAGATACCTTTGTGCTTTGTGCCTTGGCAGACATCTTGGTCGAAGTCGTCTTGGTGCTCTGCCCCTCGACGAAAGTTGTCTTGGCTGTAGGTACCTTGGTGCTCTGCTGCTTGGTTATAGATGTCGTGAATGTGGGCGCCTTGGTACTCTGTAATTTGGTGGTCGGTACCTCGGTGCTTTGTGACTTGGTAGAGGACGTCTTGGCTGTAAGGGCTTTGGTGCTTTGTGAGTTGACCGAGGTCGTCTTGCCGGGAGATCCACTTTGAGAAGTCTTCGTAGATTGAGAACCTTGGGGGGAAGGCTGGCTCTGAGAAGTAGGCCGAGAGTCCACCGCGGCCGTTCTGGGCTGGGATACCACTGTCGTGTCAACGTCCGTTGACCGAGCCTGGGCTTTGCTGGCGGTGCGTTGCAACGTTGTGGTCCCGACATGGCCACCTCTGCCAGGATCCGAGTAGTAAGATACAACCAGTTCGATGAGATCGGTATGGGAGTCGGTGAAGTAAGATGTGCTGGGCTGCGGGATCACGTAGGTAGTGGTTGAAGTCGTGGGCGGAGCAGGCTGGCTTCCTCCACCGGCCTGGGTGTTAGCTTTCGAGCTCTCCGACGGCTTGGTGGATGAGGTCTTCGTGTTGGCGTTCGAGTTTTTGGAAGTCTTCGCCGTAGATTTTGGTTCGCCAGTGGACGTGTTCACCTGCGAGCTCTTGGAAGTCTTTGTTGTAAGTCTTGATCCTCCGATAGATGTGTTGCCCCCCGAACTCTTCGAGCTCTTCGCCGAAGGTTGCGATTGGGTACCGGACGTGGGATTCGCCTTCGTCGAAACCTTGCTGGTAGGCTTGCTTCCGCTAGTAGAAGTGGGACTCGCCTTCGCCGAAGACTTAGTAGTGGGCTGACTTTTGCCAGCACCACCAGACGTAGAATCTGTCTTCGAAGACTTGCTCGTAGGCTTGCTTCCAGCACCAGATGTCGGGTCCGCCTTCGAGGACTTGGTGGCAGGCTGGCTCGAACCGTTTGCCATCTTGGAGGCCAACGTCAGCGGCGCAGTCGTCGTAGTAGCCCCTCCATTCTTTGCAAAAGAGGGCGTCGTCGTGATGCAGACAAACTCGGTCTGCCCGCCCTGGTACGACGTAACGGTCTGCGTCTTTGACCCGAAAATATAATCGCAGATGTGGAAGACGGCGTTTCCGTACTGGTCGTGGTCGGCGGCCCGAGTGGTGCGGCCTGCGATCGGCTCATGACACTGGCCGCCAGCGGTGACGAAGTTCGTGACCGTCGCGGTCGGGATGTTCGTGTGACAAGCTGTGGAGAAGACCCTGGACTGACCCTGCGCGAGCTGAGCTCCGGTCGTGCACGCCTGTCCCGGATGGACGGTGCGGGTCGTGGCATGGTGAGCCTGGTGCGAAATGAAATGTGTCAGTGACTTGGAAGCCTGTCAGACTCGGATGCTTACCGCTTCCGTAGCAAGCAACGAGCGGACGTCAATCGCGACCATCTTGCCTGATGTACGTCTCCGTCAAAGGCCCGCAGCAGTAGCCTCAGGGGAGAATTTGTATCGTGGAATTAGCAGGCGGCTGAGGGTGTACCACGGCATGGGACCATTTAATACCCCGGTCCTCTCCATTAAGCGCTCAAATTTTGCCCCTCTGAGCTCGACAAGGTTCCCCAACCACATGCTTGAAGTGCAGTATGAGCAGTCGTTGTCGGCTCCTGTCTTCCCAGAACAAGAGCGAGGTCTAGATCTGGGACGAGATATCTTCCCACGGTCAAGTCAGAGAAGGAGTGCTACACCATCGGGCATACTAATGTCCTGAGGCATTTCCCGAATAGAGACGCAGAGGATACTAAAGCCCACTCGGGGATGGAGCGTTGAAGTTATTCCATTTTGGCCGTACTCCGGCAAGGGATAATGAACGGGCATCGTCAACGATTGAAAAGAATGGTACGGTGACCCGAGGGAGTGATGTGAGTGGTTAGACCTATGATCCAGAGCGCAGTTGCTTCACCAAGCTCATGTAGGAACCGTTATTGAGCTGGTGTAGCTGAACGTCTTTCCTGACGTCACGACATAAGTATCTGCTGATAGTCGCTGGCGGAATATCTCGGCATAACGCCTGGTCAATGATGTCGCGGCATCGCAAAGCCTTACGCTCCAGAGCTTGCTCATCCCTTGGTTTGAGGTGGGCATCGCAATCCCCGCCTTCGACAAAGTTTTCCATGTATAACCAAACGTAGAGTTAGTGAGCGAAGCGTTACTGAGGAACGAGTGCTTACTTGGTCCCGTCTGAGTGTTGAGATGGAGCCCAGCGTTGGATCCACTAGTGACGGCCAACCTTGATACCCATGCTAGAAAATGGCGCTCCGGTCCTGGAAAACACCAACCACACATCAACAAAACACCTAACGCGTGCGAGACGAGTTCTCCGTTGCTTTCGTGCTCGTACAATTAGCCCGATTTCTCCAATTCAATCGCCTGGTAACCATTTCTGAAGACTAGGTAGATGGAGAGCTGCAAAAAATGACTTTGATTGGGAATTTTTGTTGTGGCGCCCCGCTCTCGACCATTCCTCCGTGAACCAAAGAACGCCAATGCTCATGCACACTCGCACCTGCTCTTCCGAGAGCCTCGACCAAACCAATCTGCCATCCGCAATCCCACCCCTACTCATCATCGTCATCCAGCCCGGCCATAGGCGTGTCTCCATCCGCGTCGCCGTTGGCCGGTGCTGCTCCACCATCCTCGTCGTCGTCCTCGTCGTCATCGACGACGCGCTTGCGATGCCTGCCCGTCACCGGAGCATCATCTTCTCCACTCTCCACGCCCTCGGCATCGTTGACCTTGGCAGCCAGGGACTCATTCGCCGCCTGTGCCGGATCCTCCAGATCCGAGTCGTCGTCGCTCTGCACGAATTCGCTCGACTTGAACTTGCTGGACTGCTTGGTCTTGCGCTCAAGCTTTCTCTTCTTCGCCTTGCGAGGCTTCTCATCCCCAGAAACACCTGGTGTGGCAGACGTTGTTGTCCGGCGTCGAGAGCGCCGGCCTCTGCGGCCACCCTCGCTATCAGAGCCAGCTTCTCCCTCACTGTCCGAGCCGTCGCCCTTCTTCTTGCGCTTGCCACCACCCCCTGCCTTTCTCTTAGCGCGCTTCTTGCGTTCTCCTGTCTCCGAATCCGTCGTCATCTCGGCCTCGTCCCTGCGCTTGTCTTCCTCAGCACGCTTAGCTGCCAGCTCACGATCACGTTCTTGCATCTTCTGGCGCTCTTCTGCGATATGGCGGAGGCGCTCAGCCTCAGCTTCCTCCTTTTGACGCTTCTCCTCTTCACGCTTCCGGATCTCTGCTTCGCGCTTCTCGCGCGCCTCCTTAAGCTTCGCAGCATTCTTCTCCTCATACTCGCGTTGACTTTGAATTGCACGATCCAGCTGCTTGCGCATCGTGTTTTTACCCATGTTGGCACGTTGCTCGATGTCGTTGCGCGGGAATGGCGGGTTCGGAGACTTCGCGATGGCAATGAAGGCCTCGATCGCATCGTCCAAGCCCTTTGCCGCAGCCTCAACTTCCTCCAAAGAACGAGCATTTTCGGGAAGTTGGTAGATGAGCTGAGCGATTTGGATCTGGACGAAGGCGACGTTGAACTTGAAGTGAACCTGTTCCGGTGCCACCTCGAGAGCCTACAAGTTATCAGTCATCGCGATAGAGGTCTTGACTTGCTCGCTTACCCGTTGAGAATAATCCAGTGATGTCTTCATCGCCTGGACGCTCTTCTCTTGCTTTCCTCTGAGAAGCCAAACGCGACCCAGACAAGCCAGGATGGTAGCATCTCGGGCTCGGTCTTTTGCTAGAGCTGCTTCGTAGTTCTCAATCGCACGGGAGTACTGCTTGAGCTCACAGTACACGTGACCGAGGTTGATGTAGACGCTAGGATCCTTCATCGTCTCCCTGACTTTGGTGAAGAGCTGAACGGCGCCAGCAAAATCCTTGTTGCATTCAATTAGTGCAATGCCAATGCCTTGAGCTGCATAGGCATTCTTGGGATCCAGCTGAAGTGCCTTGTCGAAGAATTCCACGGCCCTTTGGTACATCTTACGCCGCTTCTCCTTGTCTTGTTCAGTGTCTCTCCGCATTTCGCGGGCGATCGCCAGGTAGATGTCGCCCATCCCTGTGAGAGAGTAACGGTCATGCTTGTCGTACTGCTGCAGGGTGTGCTTGTAATGGCGCTGCTCTTGGTCCTCATTAATGTTGTTGGTCCGCTTCTTCGCCTTGCTCAGGTACCAGCCGTACAGAGCGCGCACCTCAAGGTTCGAAGACTCTGCCTTGTACAGTTCCGACATGGCCTTCGGACCCTCATCTTGAGGGCTCTGTCGAAGTTTGATGTAGGTGAGACGGATATTGGCGTCGGCATAATCACTGTGCCGTTGGAGAAGACCTTCGTACACCTTTTTCGCCTCATCCAGCATCCCCTCGGCTTCATAGGTGCGAGCCAAGCTATAGCTGATAGTTGTGACGAGAGCATCCGTGTCAACAGACTGATCCTTGTCACCGACCTTCACACAGGCGTTCAAAGCCGATTGGAACAGCTCTCGAGCCTGGGCATACTTCTCTTGCTGGTAATAAAAGCAGCCCATGTTGTTGAGCAGCTGCGGTGGTAGGTTTTCGCGCAATGTATTGACGTAGGCCCGCTTCTCCTCTTCGTAGACCTCTCTCGCAGCCTCGTAATTATCTTGCTTTGAATCCGGTGCCTGCGGTTCCTCCGGCCGGTCATCTTCCGGAATCTCATCAATCTCCATCTGCTCAACCTGGTGCAAGCACTGGAGACTCTTCTCGGGATGATCGGTTTCGTACAAGCGCGCAAGGTTGAGCAGAACGGCAGAGTCTGGTGAGACTTTGCGCTTCGGATCCTTCCAGGATGACCGAACACCCTCAAGGAGAGAAATGGCCTTCTTCAGCTCGTTGGATTTGTCTTCTTTCGAATTGGATGCTTGAGCTGTGAAGACGTCCTCGGCGTACAAGGTACCGAGGAGAGCCATGGCTTCAATGCTTTTACTCTGTTGAATGATCTTCTCCAGACGAAGCTTAGCGCCTTCGAAGTCTTGCATCATAATTCGAATCTGAGCAATTCCGAATTTGGCCGGAAGGTAGCCTCGATCTTCGCCACCACGAGCGGTGTCGGCCCTTTGGTAGTACTCAAGCGCCTTGGAAATTTCGTTCTCATAGTGCTCCTTCCTACCAAGCAAGTACCAACCATCACCGGCCACTGCATTGACGTCCGTAAAATCAATGGCCCTCCTTGACAGACGTTCCACTTGAGCCATGGCTTTCCTCATGAGAAAATATCCACCAAATGTAGCACAAGTCAGTGGATATTTGTCGTCCAGCTTGAAGGCCTTCTGCGTGTATTGGGTCATGGCCTTCTTGTAGATGGGAGCAAATGCCGGGTCAGAGGTTGGATATTGAGAGGAGACGTTGAGGTGGTAAAGGCCAAGCAGGATGTTCGCAGTTTTTGAATCCGGACACTAAGAAGTCCTATTAGCAGCGACGCGCTGCACACATACAGTCCCACTTACCAGCTCAAGCGCCCGCTGCCATGCATTCTTCGCATCATCCTTGTGCCCTAACTGCCACAGACAGCAGCCAATACCAATACGAGGGTCGGGATCCACCATGTCAGGAGCTCTTTCGAGGACCTGCTGGTAGCACTGCAGAGCATCGGCATACTTGCCAAGCGAGTACTGAACTCTCGCCTTGCCAAGTGTCGCCATCAGGTTCTTCCCTCCATATGCACGATTGGAATCGTCGAAGCATTTTGCTGCCTGGCGCAGGGCATCGGTGCGTTCTGCGCTGTCGGGTGCGCCTGATTTCGTTTGGGTGATTGCAGAGGCGCGAAGGAGGTAGAGGACTCCACGGGCGAGGAAGAGGGGCGCGTACGAGGGGCTGATGCGCGATGCATCGTTGAGGTTCGCTGTGGCGGCCTGGATCCATTGTTCCTTGGTCCTGAGGTCCGGGGGCGCGCCGTCTGCGAGAGGTCAGTCAGGCGATACCGTCAGGGAACGTCAGAGAGCGTTACCAGGCCTGAGACGAGGAGCTTCGCGACACATGCATAGATTCAGCCAGAAGAGGGCGCTCAGAATGCTGAGCTTCTCCTCGGCCCCGGCTCTCGAGAAAGCATCGCGAGCCTTGTGCAAGATGTCGATAGCCAAAGCGACCTTGCGTTGCTTTGCGTATGCCAAAGCGATGGTCATCCAGGTAGACTTGACCACGCTCTCGTTCTCCAGGAGGATGCAAAGCTCGGTGGGATCGTCGGCCAGCTCGACAAGGTCGATCTCGACCTGCTCGACAACATCGCCCTCAGCGACCGTCACATCAATGACGCCAGGAATGTCAGAGAAGCGCTTCGACTCGATGGCGCCATTGGCATGGCCGTGGCCGTTGACGCCATTGGCGAGGCCGTTCAGGGCAGCCATGGTGCGAACGGCGGCGGGACTGCGAGAAGGTCGAGGCGCGGAGAGGGAGAGGGCGCGTCACACGCCCATCAAGCGAGCGCCTTGGGCGAGAGGGTAGGTGGGACGGCGACGGGTCGAGGACGGAGGCTGAAGGATGCGAAAGGCGTTGCGGCGTCGACGCGGTATGGAAAGCACGACAACGCAGGCGTCGAGCTGCGCGACGTTCGCCGGCCGCCGGTCTTGGCGCCCACTCGCTCGGGCCCTGTGCACCCCTGCTGCTGATCGCCTTGTGGCCTCACCCTCGCGTCTCCAAAAGCTGCAACACTTGGCGGCTCCTCGCCAACAAACGGTCCGGCATCTTTTCCTACACGTAACCCCGATGCCAGCGAGCTTCTCGCTCTCCCTAATCTACAAATCTTAGCCGCCCATCTGTCCCACCTGGCACCAGGGGATCTTGCGGCTCTCTTTGCTTGCAAAACAAACGACCAATGTTATTAGTCGTGGAGAAAGACTTCCGGAGTCGTTACTGAGGCGCTTTGGATAGACTGGGCCAAATCGTCTATTCGTTTATCTGAGATGCTCCCTTAAGTGCTTTTTGTGTCCCGTCGGCCACCCTCAGACGACCCGTCATTTAGCTCGACGCATTCTGCATCTATTCAGCCACAAAATGATTGCACTCTCGAAGCTACACTCCATTTCCCTCTCTTCGTCCGAATCAAGAGCCTCAGTATGAAAGAATGGCCGAGTGATGATGTCATCGAACTGAAGAAAGATGTCTTCATCTATTGGACTAGTCAAAGAGAAGACATCTGCATCTGGTTAGAACAGGGAACGCCATACGCAAAGGCCCTGCACCTGGCCACTGCCACCAAACGGTAGCATAAACACTCGCCTTCCCGGAACTCGCTTAGTGACCGGAACTCGGAGTGAATTCAGGCCGTGAAGCCAGCATTTGCTATTACGGACCTCGACTCCGGTAATACGCGTTCATCTCATTCCGATATCCCCAAAGTTTCTGCAACACCCAATCAGGCAATATTTGCGAAAGTGGGGCATTTGTGCATCGCAAAGAAGAGCCGAGACACAGATTATCTTCGCTTTAGATTTGGTTCGGATCACAGCCAACTTTACATGCCACGTATACAACTCTCAGCTTGTAGCAAGGTCCCCTAAGAAGAATATCTGCTGCTGTGCGGCAGTTTCGACTGGTCCCCTTATGAACACGAGTTGACTGCCATTTTCCGCGATCTCACGCGGATTTCACAGGACATATGACCATCTCCCCGCTGTGTAGCCCTGGCATGCCTGAGGCACTGTCCTAATTTTCATTTGTGAAGCAATTTGCCTCTTAGTTCGTGCACTGTGGTCGCTACAGATTCCTTTGCACGTAATCGTTGACGGGTGCTTGCGTTCCGAGTCCTCGGAACCCCACATCCCGTTCCCGACGATGTCAAAGATCTCAATTTTGCTGTGAATCCTAGCCAGCTGCACGAAAGCGAACCCGAGTTACGAGTCGGAGACTCGTCGGTCAAAGTAGGGTACGCGCTTACGCGTATTTTGGGCCATTCCATTGGCAGGCGCCGTGCGATGCCTGTGCCTTCCTGCGTCCGGTTGGATTCTTCCGGCGAGCAAACCACACATCTCATACCTGGCGTTCGTTCGGCAGCGACAACGCAGGAATACCGGAAACCACGAAGCTCCAATGCCGATGCATCATCGACAGCCTCAACTCAGTCGCTGTCGTCGTCGCTTCCGTATGCGACAAGCGGTCCCTTGGGCCCACCATCCTCCTTCTTACCCGGTGTAAAGGTAACGCCCGAGTTCTTCAGCATTGCCAACGTAGATCCGGAGAAAATGCCGCCTTTTGCTTCTTCTTTAGCCTGCTCTTGTTGCTGATTGATTTCCTCTTCCTGATCAGCAGCGGCCTCGAGGAGTTTTTGCTCTTCCGGTGCTCCTAACAGTCCTCCATTCTGGGCGGCCTCCAGCTGCGCCGCCTTTTCCTTCGCGTACCACACATCATCTGGCGCATCATAGCCCTGCAGGTTGAATCCCCCCTCGATCTTTCTGCGCTTCTTTGCTTCTGGGTCGCGGCCTTCGATTTCGGCAACGTAGTCGGCGGGCAGGGCGCGACGAATGGCCTCGGCGGCCTGCTCTTCAATACGGCGAGCCTCACGCTTCTGAGCCTGTGGATTGGGATCGACAGTTGCCCAGCGCACGTTGAGAACCTCGCTGTGATCTAAAGCTTGGTGGGCCATGGCCTCCTTGGCGAATTGCGAGTTGGCCTCGTTCGAGTAGGTCACGAAAGCGACGCCGCGGGTATTCAGAACTCGTACTACGCGGGTGTGTTAGTATTGCAGACTGAACAAGTCAGCTAGCAGCAGTTTCGACTTACTCCGGTCGATCTGGCCCCATTCCGCAAAGTGGCGGGCGACAATCTCCTCGATATCGTCGGTGACGTGGATGCGGCCGACGTAGAGAGTCCTGTTCTGCCTCGTGAAGCTTCCCACACCTCCCATGTCATCGCGGTAGTCGGCATGCTTGTCTCGGCCGAAACAGTCGACATTGGGGTTGAACAAGTCGTGGATGGTCGGGAGGCGGTGCAGGTAGTCGCAGTCAGCACCCTTGGGGCACAGGCCGCGGGCGAAGAACAGGCAAAAATAGCTCCCGGGAACGCTGTCGGCGCGGGTGTAGCCGGTGTCGCGGGCGATGACACAGCGCGAAGGCGCAGCGTGCTTGGAAAGGTACTTGTCCTCGCGGTCGCCGCCACTCCACTTGTTGTACCAGATGTTGAAGATGGTGCCGGTCTGGGGCGGGGGCTCGGACTTGAAGGTGCTGGGGTCGACTTGCGGGCGGGCGGGCCTGCGCTTCTTGCGGATGATCTTCTTGACCTTCTTGCCCTCGGCGTTGGTGGTGACGACGACCTTCTCAGCGCCGTCGGCTGGGGTGGTCGCCAGCTCGTTGGAGGGGCCGTCCTGCGCGCCCGCGACGGCGGACACGGGTGCTTCGACTTCAGCCATGGTGGCGGGGCGCGGTGTTGGGGCTACGGTGTTGTGGGTGTCCAGGCGCAGCTTCAGCCAGAAGTTTGGACGCCGGTCTGGCCTTGGCGAGTTTGCAGGCCGGTGTCGCCAAGGCCGGGCGCGCTAAGCTCACATGCAAGCACTGGCACCAGCACTCCACTCCCAGAGATCTGCGGACCAGAACTCAAAAAACCTTGCCTGAACCTCACACACGAGACGTTTGGCCATGACCCTGGCGCACAAAAATCACCGCCGAGATTGCTTGTGGACGCTGAGATGCCTCGGCCGCGCCGTGGCCGCGCATGTGGCCGTGGCTGCCTGAGCGCGACGCCTGGCGCGGCGGGCGGAGGCTGCGTGTGCACAGCTCTCGTCCCCCAACGCTGACGCTGACGGCGACGGTGACGGTGTCGATGTGCGGCGGACGCGCATCCTGCACCGCCGACGCATGCGAGACGGATGACGGGCGGTGGGCGGTGGGCGGTGGGCGGTGGACGGTGGACGGTGGACGGGCGCGCAGGTCGCCCCAGCAGAAACAGCCGCGGCCAGGCACCGGCCGCCGGTGTTGGTTGACGCGCACGATGCGGCTGCCTAGGAGTAGCGCCGCGCCGGCCTGCTGACAAGACTAAGCGGGCCTTGCATCCTGAAGGCGCGCGCGCACGCGCAACAATGAGTCAAAGTGACGGCGCTGGTGGAGCATTCGGCGGCGGGCTTCCAGAAGGACTTGGGGCTGCGGTAGGGCTCTGGCGCAGGCGGTGGAAGCGAAATAGGAGCGTGGTGGAGTGTCCCGAAGCGGCAGAGTTTGCGAGGCGGCGGGCATGGTGCCGCAAACGGGCACGCGGCTGTGGGCGATCAGGCCAACCAGCGGCCTCGCGATAGCGAGACAGACCCGCCGTCGTACTCGCTCCACGGCCACTCGCCCCGCCTGTCGCATCCTCCACTGCAGAGTGCTGTGTAGTGGCCCGGGTCGCGAGATGCCGGGCACAATCCTGTACAACCTCCACGCCGCCAGGCTCCCGATAAACACACCCAGAGCCCCGTGCCGAGCCCGCAGCCCTGCCACAATGCTGCGTTTCAACCGCCCACGTCGTCCAGCCTCAGAGTCTAGTCTGTTTCTTTTGGCCCTAGTCCGGCCACCTGCCGCGGCCCATTCCCCCGTTTATCTGTCCCGTTTCCCGCGCCCTGCCGTGCTGTGTCCGCTCCAGCACCCGCCTCAGAGTCTCCATTCACCTTCGAACATCATCGAGGCACCGCGGAGAGCCACAACGAACGGAATCCCACAGCGCGCACGGGCCTCGAGGCCGCCCCTTGTCCACCATGGCCAACGACATGGACAACCATCTTGCCGCCTCTTCTGAAAAGCACATCAGCCAGGCCCCGTCGTCCGCCACTGACGCCACGCTCGAGAATGAGAAGGCGCTGTTCAGCCAGGCCCCCGCCCCCGCAGAAGCCCCCGCCCTGCAGCCTGTAGACACCCACACCGTGGACGTCAACGACAGCGGCGAAGAAGAGACTGATCCGTTCGCCCACCTCCCGGAAAACGAGCGCGAGATCTTGAAGAGGCAGCTGGACACACCCCCAGCCAGCATTTCCTACCTCTCCCTCTACCGCTATGCCACCAACTGGGAATGGGGCGTTATCG
This sequence comes from Neofusicoccum laricinum, assembly GCA_029906385.1. Lineage (NCBI taxonomy): Eukaryota > Fungi > Ascomycota > Dothideomycetes > Botryosphaeriales > Botryosphaeriaceae > Neofusicoccum > Neofusicoccum laricinum. The sequence goes on from CP123726.1 coordinate 624,964, forward strand.
TAGTCTCGTCCATCTGCGCCATTGCCGCCGGTGCTGTGCTCCCGCTCATGACCGTCGTCTTCGGCTCTCTTTCCGGCACCTTCCAAGGAGTGTTCCAGAAGACCTTGTCCCCCAGCCAGTTCAACGACGAGCTGGCCAAGTTTGTCTTGTACTTTGTGTACCTGTTCATTGGCGAGTTCTTCACCTGCTATATCGCCACCGTCGGCTGGATCTACGTCGGCGAGCGCATTTCCTCCAGGATCAGGGAAAACTACCTCTCCGCCATTCTTCGCCAGAACGTGGGCTACTTCGACAAACTTGGTGCCGGAGAAATCACCACTCGCATCACCGCAGACGCCAACCTGGTCCAGGATGGCATTTCCGAGAAGGTCGGGCTCGTGCAGCAGGCCCTTGCAACCTTCATCACTGCCTTCATCATTGGCTTTGTCAAGTACTGGAAGCTCACCCTCATCCTGTGCTCCACCATCTTTGCGATTGTCTTCACCATGGGAGGCGGTTCTACTTTCATCATGAAGTACAACAAGCAGTCACTCGCCTCGTACGCGTTGGGAGGAACTGTCGTCGAGGAAGTCTTCAGCTCCATCAGGAACGCCGTGGCCTTCGGAACTCAGGACAAGCTTGCTCGCCAGTACAACGAACACCTCATCATTGCCGAATTCTGGGGCAAGAAGATGAAGACTGTCCTCGCTTCCATGCTCGGCGCCATGATGACTATTGTCTATCTCAACTACGGCTTGGCGTTCTGGATGGGCTCCCGTTACCTCGTCAAGGGCGAGATGTCTCTCTCCGACGTCTTGACCATTCTCCTTGCCGTCATGATTGGCGCCTTCTCGCTCGGGAACATCGGCCCGTGGCTCCAGGCCTTCACCACTGCGACTGCCGCCGCCTCCAAGATGTACAGCACTATCGACAGAGTCTCCCCCCTCGATCCCACCTCCAAGGAAGGCAGGAAGCTCGACACTCTGCAGGGGCAGGTTGAGCTCCGCAGCGTCAAGCACATCTACCCGTCCAGGCCCGAAGTCACTGTCATGGACGGCGTCAATCTGGTGGTTGAGGCCGGCAAAACCACCGCTCTGGTAGGCGCATCGGGCTCTGGGAAGAGTACCATCGTCGGGCTCGTCGAACGATTCTATGATCCCGTCGGCGGCGAGGTCCTGCTGGACGGCGTGAACGTGCAGGCACTCAACCTGCACTGGCTGCGTCAACAAATCTCGCTTGTCCAGCAGGAGCCAGTTCTCTTCGCCACCACCATCTTCAACAACATCAAGCACGGTCTCATCGGCACCCAGTACGAGCACCTCGAGGACGAAAAGCTTCGCGAAATGGTCTACAATGCGGCGAGGATGTCCAATGCTCATGACTTTGTCTCGGCTCTTCCTGAAGGCTACGAGACGAATGTTGGTGAACGCGGATTTCTTCTTTCCGGCGGCCAGAAACAACGTATTGCTATCGCGCGAGCCATCGTGAGCGACCCGAAAATTCTCCTTCTCGACGAGGCCACTTCAGCCTTGGATACCAAGAGTGAGGGCGTTGTGCAAGCAGCGCTGGACAGGGCTGCTCAGGGCCGGACGACCATCGTCATTGCGCATCGACTGTCAACCATCAAGACTGCCGACAAAATCGTGGTCATGTCTCAGGGTCGCATTGTCGAGCAGGGCAACCACAACGAACTTCTAGAGCGCAGACAGGCCTACTACAACCTCGTGGAGGCCCAGAGGATTGCCGCTGAGAACGAGAAGACCGAGGGAGAGGAAATCGACCTCACCGAGACCGACGACGAGCACATCAAGCGCATTTCGACCATGGACAAGAGCGCGTTCTCTGCTGATCCCGACGATGATGTGGCGGCCCGGTTGAAGCGCACGCAGTCTGGGAAGTCGGAATCCAGCGTGGCTCTGCAGAAGAGGCAACCCGACCAGGCACACAGCTACTCACTTGGGACTCTTATCAAGCTGATTGGTAGCTTCAACAAACAAGAATGGTTGCTCATGTTGCAAGGTCTTTTCTGGTCCATCATCGCGGGTGGCGGCAATCCGACGCAGGCTGTCTTCTTCGCCAAGTCGATTTCTGCCTTGTCACGACCTCCTTCGGAATATGGCAAGCTTCGGTCCGAGGCCAACTTCTGGAGTCTGATGTATCTGATGCTGGCTCTGGCCCAGCTGCTCTCTTTCACTGGTCAGGGCTTGTGTTTTGCCATCTGTTCCGAGAAGCTCATCCACCGAGTGCGCGACACGGCTTTCCGAACCATGTTGCGCCAGGACATAGCCTTCTTCGACAAAGAAGAGAACAGTGCTGGCGCCCTGACATCCTTCCTCTCGACTGAAACCACTGCTCTCGCCGGTCTGAGCGGAGCTACTCTTGGGACCATCTTCACCGTCCTGACCACTCTCATCGGCGCGCTTGCGCTCGGTATCTCGATTGGCTGGAAGCTCGGTCTTGTCTGCACTGCTACGATTCCCGTGCTGCTCGCCTGCGGCTTTCTTCGTTTCTGGATTCTGGCTCGCTTCGAGCAGCGGTCTAAGAAGGCATATGAAGCCTCGGCTTCCTATGCTTGCGAGGCCACCTCTGCTATCCGCACTGTTGCGTCTCTGACCCGTGAGGAAGATGTATACGCCAGCTATCACCAGCAGCTTGTGGACCAGGGAGCCAAGAACCTGCGCTCGATCCTGAAGTCATCTTCGCTCTATGCGCTGTCGCAATCCGGCATGTTCCTCTGCACCGCCCTCGGCTTCTGGTACGGCGGAACCCTCATTAGCAGCGGCGAGTACACCCTATTCCAGTTCTTCGTCTGCTTCGCAGCCATCACCTTTGGTGCTCAGTCTGCCGGTACCATCTTCAGCTTCGCGCCCGATATGGGCAAGGCCAAGCATGCCGCCATCCAGCTGAAGACTCTCTTCGACCGACAGCCGGAGATCGACACCTGGTCCAAGGATGGCGAGAAGATTGAAACGATGGAGGGCCACATCGAGTTCCGCAACGTGCACTTCCGTTACCCGACACGTCCGGATCAGCCAGTCCTTCGCGGGCTCGATCTCTCCGTTAAGCCAGGACAATATGTTGCCCTTGTTGGTGCAAGTGGCTGTGGAAAGAGCACGACCATTGCCTTGCTGGAACGCTTCTACGACCCTCTGACTGGCGGTATTTACGCCGACGGAAAGGAGATCTCTTCACTAAACATCAACGACTACCGCAGCTTCATCGCGTTGGTCAGCCAAGAACCCACGCTGTATCAGGGAACAATCAAGGACAACATCCTCCTCGGAGCGGATCGCGAGAACGTGCCGGAGGAAGCTGTCATCAAGGCCTGCAAGGACGCCAACATCTACGACTTCATTATGTCACTTCCGTAAGTACCCACCACTATCTTTATGAAGGAGGCACTGACTAATACCTTACGCAGTGAGGGCTTCAACACCGTCTGTGGTAGCAAGGGTGCGCTCCTCTCTGGAGGTCAGAAACAGCGCATCGCTATCGCGCGCGCACTCCTCCGCGATCCCAAGGTGCTCCTCCTCGACGAGGCCACCTCTGCTCTGGACTCCGAGTCCGAGAAGGTCGTCCAAGCCGCCCTCGACGCCGCCGCGAAGGGCCGCACCACCATCGCTGTCGCGCATCGTCTCAGCACCATCCAAAAAGCGGACGTCATCTACGTGTTCGACGGCGGTAGGGTCGTCGAGGCGGGCACGCACAACGAGCTGCTGTCTAGGAGAGGCAGATATTTCGAGTTGGTCAGTTTGCAGAGTTTGGAGAAGCAGAAGTGATTGTTTTCACATTTGCGATTTGATGAGAGATGTGTAAGAGCTCTGGGTGGCGGATTTTGTGTTTTGCTGTTGCATTTGTTGCATGGGAAAGGCGTTGCGAGGGGACTCTCGCCTCCGGCTGAAGTCGTACATATACCACGCTCATATTTGGTTGGCACTTTTGATCTTTCTCTCTCAGAAAGCGAGTTGTATTCTTTTGCATATACAGCCTCTGCTTGGCATGCAGATAGGTTTCTCTGATGCACATATCAAACACTACACATGTTCAAGCTTCACATCAAACCTTGCATCGCGTGATTGAGTTGGAAGTTAAAATGAACGACCGAAGAGAGTAGTGAAGTCTTCAGTTTCCCAGGTGACAGCACCTTCCAATACGTTCCAACCCGTGTCTCGGGCCTCCACCGTCAAATATACCTCTCATACTCACACTTGCGAGTTTAGGGAAGCAAATGCCGCTATGCAGACAGTCGCAGTAGACGATGGATGTGTGCAACATAACTGGCGGTCTGCTGTTAAGGTTGCTAATACCAAACACCACCATTACTCCCACTTCTGCTCTTCGGGTCTTTGTGCCAAAGGTCTGAAAGAGGGCTCAGGAGGTGTGTCTTCGAGCTTTCTTACAAATTGAAGGGCTGGCTCGAGCACGATGTGTGCGCCCAGGGGGCCAGATAGAGCGTGTCTAGGCATCTGTACACTCTCATCACGGCCCTGGCTATTTACATCAGCCGCAGTGGGCGGTGACATCGTTTCGTTGCAGTGAAGGTATATGCGGCGGTTGATCAAAATTGATCTCTTCCAAGTTCGTACAATCATCTTCATTTCGAGAATTGTTGCTTCTACCTCGGGATATCACTGTTTTCGCCCACCCAAACGCCGGCGGTGGATTATTTTTCTGTTTAGACCTTTAATTGCTCTCAGACTCGCCACTTGATGAAAACCTCATCTGTCCTGAACCTCTGAGTGCATGTGGTCTCTTCGAAAGGCATCTTCACACCAGACCCGTACGCCAGTAGACCGGCTTGCGCAATCATGATGCCGTTGTCGATACAGAAGCGCTCGTCCGTCGCATACACACTGCCGCCGCGATCCCTCGCCATCAAACCCATCATCTCCTGTAACCTCTCATTGCACCCGACGCCACCAACAATCAGCACCTGGCCGGAACCCACATGTGCCATTGCGCGCTCCGTGATCTCGACCAGCATGGCGAAGATAGTCTCCTGCAGTGAGAAGCACAGGTCTGCGGCCGTGATCAGCTCACCATCCTCTTCACTCCGCAGCCGCTGATCCTCGGGCAAGCTCTCGTCTATCTTGGCGGCCAGCTCGTCGATGGAGGCCTTGACGCCGGAGAAGCTGACATCCATGCCCTTGACGGCATAGGGCAGCTCGACGAGGTGACGGCCCTTCTTGGCGAGTTGCTCGATGTTGTAGCCGGGGGCCGGGTCGTTGGGGATGCGCAGGGTGCGGGCGAAGCGGTCGAGGCAGTTGCCGATGGCGATGTCCAGCGTCTCGCCGAAGATGCGGTAGCGCTGGGCGGCGTACGCGATGACCTGGGTGTTGCCGCCGGAGACATACAGCACGACCGGGTTCTGGGCGCCGGTGATGGCGCGGCCCATCTCGATGTCTGTGAAAATGAGCGCGCGGGTGGTCAGTGAGCTGGCCTGTTTGCGGGATCACGCAGCCGAAGCTGGCAGGGACACGTGGTTGTGGCATACGTCCTACACAGTGGTTGACGCCAATTAATTCTTTGCCCCACATCAGCGACAGCGTGCGCGCGGCGACGGCGACGCTCTGCAGCGGGGCACCCATGCCAGGGCCCTTGGTGTAGCAGATGCAGTCCAGGTCGGCGACAGCCACGCCGGCCTGGCGCATGGCCTGCTTGACCAGCCGCACGACCCAGGCGCGGTGGTGGACGGCGACATCCTTGGGCAGAAAGCCTTCTCCCGGCGGCGAGTTGTAGGTGTGGCGCAGGTTGGCTAGCACAACGGGCTCCTTGCCCGGGGCCGGGTGCGCGATAATGCCCACGCCCAGCTTGTTCGCGCTGCCTTCGAGGCCGAGGGCGATCATCGGGGCGGCGGTGCGGCGGCGGGCTCTGGGACGATGCTGTCGAAGTGGGCGCAGGCGTGGGTGTGGGCGCGGGCGCGGGCGGTCCGTATCGATAGGGCGCAGCTGCAACCTGAGCGGGAATAACGGTTGTCCGAGGTGGAGGCGCTAGGGCGGCGCTAGCCGGCTGACATTACACTGTGCGTGCGTGCTGCCGCAGGAATATTGTCACCCGCCTGCTCCACCACTCACTTCCCGCGCGCTCCCAGCCCTCACTGCCCGCTCGCCGCGCCAGCACACCTCGCGAGCCATGGCACTCCAGGACGGCTTCGAGGAAAAGTCCGCATCGTTCGTGCGCTGGCTCCCTTCGGCGTCCGCGACTGTTTCCGACAAGGTCAAGCTGCAGGACCTGCGGCACCGCGCTGCTGGGCGAGGCCTGGGTACGTTCATGCTCGCGAGATCCGCTACCCCTCTCGAGAACACCGCCTTCTCCAACGCCCTGTTCCCTCCCCCCACTGACCCGTCTGCCCCCCAGTCGCCGTGCAAGACATCCAGCAGGACGAGGTGCTCTTCGCCATCCCCCGCTCCGCCGTCCTAACCGCCGCCAACTCCTCCCTTTCCACCACTCTCCCTCACGTCTTGGAAGACCTCGACCCATGGGGCTCACTCATCGTCACTATGCTCTTCGAGTACCTGCGCGGCGACGCCTCTCCATGGAAGCCGTACTTCGACGTCCTGCCCGCCGATTTCGACACCCTGATGTTCTGGTCCGACGAGGAGCTGGCCGAGCTGCAGGCCAGCGCAGTGACTCAGAAGATCGGTAAAGACTCTGCGAACGAAATGTTCAAGGAGACCATCGTTCCCCTTGTTCGCCGCCACACCGACGTCTTCTTCCCCGACCCGTCCGTCGCCCAAGGGGTCAGCGACGAAGACCTCCTGGCACTGGCTCACCGCATGGGCTCCACCATCATGGCTTACGCATTTGACATTGAGCCTGATGCCGCCACCAAGGATGTCGACGAGGAAGGCTACGCATCTGACGAAGAAGACGAGGCCCTGCCAAAGGGGATGGTGCCCCTTGCCGACATGCTCAACGCAGATGCCGACCGCAACAACGCGCGCCTCCACTACGGCGCCGACGCCTTGACCATGGAGGCCGTCATGGACATCAAAGCCGGTGAGGAGATCTTCAACGACTATGGCTCGCTCCCCCGGAGCGATCTGCTGAGGCGCTACGGCTACATTACTCCAAACTACGCCCAGTACGACGTCGTGGAGATATCCACCGACCTCATGCTCGAAACCTTCAAGGCGGAGACAAAGACGTCAGACGAGGAAGTTGACGAGAAAGTAAGAACCTGAATTCTCCAGCCCAATTATGAAAAAGTTGCTTACAAAAAGCCTCTCAGCTCTCCTATCTCGAAGAGCAAGGCCTCCTGGAGACAGGCTACGACATCAGCCGCATTCCCCAGGAAGATCCCCAGTCCGCCTTTAGCCCGGAGATGGGTCTCCTGCTCGCAACCCTGTACCTGCCATACAGCGATTTCGAGCGCATGGGCGGTAAGGGCAAATTCCCGAAGCCAGACCTGACACCACAAATGGCCCGTCTCTTGGAGCAGATCATCGCCAAGCGCATCGCTCAGTACCCCACTTCCCTCGAGCAAGACGGCGCCCTGCTTGCCGCCGGCGTAAGCGAACCGAGGAAGGCAATGGCCTTGGCAGTGAGGATCGGTGAAAAGGAGATCCTGGAAGCTGCCGCAACGCTGTTGAAGGACGCCGCATCTGATTCTGCCAAGAGGAACGGGTTAGACGGCGAGAGCAGTTCGAGCAAGAGAAGGAGGATCGCCTGAACACGGCGAGCAGTCTCTGACGTTCACGGAGAAACATGCGAAAGAACAACTAAAGCACACAAAGGGAGAAGAAATCGCAACACTCAAAAGTCGATTGACTCGCAGTCATGAGTCTCATTTGCATTCGGATGCATTTCTCGCCCGCTACGATCGCCTCGCCCTCAACGAATCGAAGTCGCAAAAGATGCGCTATTTTACATGGTGAAAACCTTTCCGCCTTCCCACGAATTCCCGACCAAAAAAGCCTTGCCACTTGCACGCCCGGTTTGCCGGAATCTTACGTGCCTGACTACTGTACATAAACAAAAAGCCTGCCTTCTTACTGGTCCGGAGAAAAGCAGAAATTTTCCTGAATCCGCTGAGCCGACAATGGTACATCCGTCTATCGTTATTGTTGTTGAGGGAAGAGAAGGGAATTTGGGAGAGGGGCGTGAGTTGCGAATCGCAGTGCTGGCGGTGGTATTGGTGGTGCTTCAACAGGCAGGGGTCGAAGAGCATGGATATGATGAGGAACAGACGGCGACTCGGCACGGCACTTTGGCGGAATTACGAAGGTGGAACATCAGCTTGCGCGGATGGACCAGTCTTCCTTCAGCTGGGACCGTTGGCTACTCTTTGTGGTGTCGGCTGGCCGGCTTGCCCAGGATGCTGTCCCTGTGCCGCTGCAGCTGCTGCCGCGGCCATGCTCCGTCGCGCTGCAGCTTGTTGCATTGCGGCTTCTCTGGAAACCGACCTGTCCATCAGGATACGATACTTGATGGCAGCATCAGCGTAAAAGTCGACCGGGATGATGTCATCCTCTTCGTCACTATCCCTGTCGTACTTGAAACGCTCTGCTACACGATCGTCAATGTCCTCAGTTGGAGGCCGCTTCAGTCCTCGCCGGTCTATCATGAGACGTCCGCCGCGACCTGTCCGTCGTCTGAACGATGGCCGTCCAACGAAGGACTCTTGTGGCGGGGTGGCATACCGGACCAGAGAGCCTTCGTCAATTCGTTTGTCAGCTTGGGCAAGGTGCTGCTTGCTGGCATCTGCCGCCTCCTCAGACGATATTGACGCAGGAGGTGTTGGCAAGTATTCCGTGATGGCGGCACGGAAAGCTGGTTGATTCTCCTCTTCTAGAGGCGGAGTGATGGCTCTCCAGGTCACATCCACATAGTGCTTGTTCCACTCGCGGTGCTTCTCCTTGTTCGTCTCGATGGACCGAGTGATTTCCTCCTCTCTCTTTGCGAGCTGCTCCTCGAGGGTGATAAGGTCGTTGTCCAACGGACGACCATCAACACGGGAGAGCTGAGGCTTGGAGACCATACCAGGAACACCACGCTGAATGGCGTTCGGATCGAGCTTCGGCCTGGGCTTTGGAGCAGGCTATGGATCATCAGTGTCATCGTTTGAGAGGAGGTAAGCGGAATGGTAAGGCTCACCTTCTGGTTGATGAGGTCTTCGTCGTCGCCCTTGATTCCAAGGTTGCGCTTGATTTCCTTGACCTCCATCCGTTTCTCGAAAACCAGCCTGTCGTTGGCCAGCTGATCCTTCCTTCCATATTCTCGCTGTTTAACGAAGTACATCAGTTCCCTTGCTTGCTCGAGCTCATGCCTCAGCTTCTTGAGCTTCTCGGTCACCTGGGCATCTCTGCCACGGGTCTTGCGCGCCTGGCGGACCTCGCGCCGTCTGAAGCAGACGTATGGATCCGAGTCATCAGTCTCAAGGTTTGTTTCGAATTTCAGCGTCGTCATCAAGCTACGGTTACCGCGCTTTAGCCGCTGCTGCTTCCAGTAGTCGTAGATGTCTCGTGCGAACTTCCGCGCAGGATCACTGATGGTCTCATCGAAGCTGCTCTCAAACTCGTCGTAGGGCAGCACAGGAGGGTTGTCTACGGCAGCGAAAGGCTGCTTCTCCTGCACGGTGCGCTCGAAGAAGTCGATGACCTCCTCAAACCAGTCCTCAGAGCATTGCAAGCTGGCAGACTTCTTCGCGTTCATGGCCTTGAGGAAGCCCTCATCCTCACTCGTCATGCAGTACTGCGTACCTTTGCAGTCCTCGACGGTCGACGAGAAGCGGATGTACGTGGCGGGCTGCACCCACAGCTTCGGATACAGATCGTCATACTTCAGCTTACTCACGACGGCATCGGGGGTGGGAATGTAGAGCTGTGAGACCTGGCCGCCGACGGCAGCAGCGTTGATGACGGCTTGGAGATGGTGTTCCTAGACGCAGGCTGTCAGGGTACCCGGGTTCTCAACCAGTGCGCGACACGTGACAAAGGAGGGTGATATGCGTCTGCAAACAAGGTAAGTTGGGAGAGGATCTGGAGGTGACTTACTATTTCTTCACCCTTCTCGACACCGGTCTCGACCTTTGGGATGTGACGCTGCGCCTCGTCGTCAGCGAGGCTGTCGACCTCACTCTCGCGCAAGATGGGCAGGTTCTGCTTGGTGGACAGCTTGCGCTGGCGAAAGCGCTGGCTGGAGATGCGCTGCGTCATCTTGGCTGCGAGCGAGGCGGATGGTGGTTATTTTTGTGTTGCTGCAGCCTACAGGCGTGAGGTGAGGCTTTCCATGTGACGGCAAGAAATTAAAATCAAAACTGGAAAGCGGCCTGCGAAGAGTGAAGGAGCTGCGGATTAAAACGAACGAACAGGGCCTGCGGTGAATGGAAATGGGCTGGCGCAGCGCGCAGAGAAAATACGCAGAGTCGATCTAGTTGGCCTGATGGGTTGGTTGCGACGCGCGCGTTGCGTTGGTGACCCCGGTCGCAAAAAAGTCGTGTTGCAGCGGACAGGAATTTTTTTGGGTTGTCGGCACCCCCTTGCGAATCCCCCACTGCGACGAGCGACGTGGAGGGAGTCTCGGTGGCAAGGCAACACGGTCGCGCGCACGGCGCTTCAACGCGCTGCAAAACCCGCGGGTGCCACGTAAGATGAAAATTCAGTCGCGGAAAAGCCGATTTCCAACTTGTTTGGGGGTTTTTCGATGACTTTTGGGGCAGTTCTTGATGGAGTCGGTGTGTTGGGGCGACACGGTGGTTCGCCGGTCGCAGCGCTGCGCAGTGAGTGAGTGAGTAGGGGGGCGCGGGCGCGATGGGCGACCGGGCTGGCTTAGGGTGGGTGGCAGGCGCGCGACCGTTTGGCAGGGAAGGGAAAGGCCGCGCGCGCCTGTCTCGCTCGCGTCACGTAAGCGATCCGCCAAGACTTCTGCCGTCTTGCCTTCCGTTGCCCTGCTCACCCAACCGCAGCGCCTCTGCCTGGCGCCGAATTCCGCTCCCTGCACTTTTGCTCTCGCACAAACTCGTGCCCCAGCTGCGCCGTCAAGATATGCTTTCCTGATGTTTTGCCGTCTTGCTTCTCCTTCCTCGCGGCCTTGCATTGCCGGAAATCTCTCCGTGCCAGGACAGATGCGGACCCCAGGCGGGAAGAGAAAAATAATGACGGCAACATGATGATAGGGACGAGGGGAGGAATGCGGTAGGCCACATCCAGAGCTTAACCTGCGGAGAGCGACGCGTGCGACCTCGACGCCTTTTGTTTTCTTGACACTCCTTCCGCCCAAAGAAAGAAACAATAACAATAGGAACTTCAGGCACTTACACTGCGTTTGCCGGCTGCCCCTGCAGATCAATGCCTACTCGCGACCGTCAACCTTGCCGTCGGGGGGTATACGTGCTCGCGTTCTCAATTTCTATATTCAAATGACGTTTAAACAAGAAGCAAATCGATAGCACCATCGTCGTAGCCTCGTCGTAATCGTGCCCCATTTCGCTTCCTTCTTCCGCTTTAAATGCATCATGTGTGGTATCCAGCCATCCCTCTATCAGTTTCGAAGAAGCGATCTTTCCTGTTGAGCCACCACCGGGTACCTTCGGCATCTCCCCGTTGAAGGGCCAGCCTCCCGTGGACCGCGGGCTTTGTCGCCACGGCGGGTCTGAACAGCGTCGTCAACCGTGATCAGGTGTCACGGTCGTCATGCCGCGCTCGCGAGGAAAGATTCTGCAATCGTTAGATTAGTGAAGCTATGCTTGCACCGAGAAACTTATTATTCCCCAGTATCACTCGTTGGCTTGTACATGATAGTTGTCAAAAACTGCGCACTGTTAGCAAATGCTCTGCCACGCAGTGAAGCGGAAGCGAAATGGACAACATGCCTTTCGCTTGTACCGCGTCGTTGCGCTGGTTGCTAACACGTTGTGCTTGATGCTGCTTGTGGCGAGATGGTTGAGCACGGTGTGATTGGGCATGTTTAGCACGCTGCTGTCGTCCTTCATGGGCATGCTGCCGTTGAGGATGCTCTTGCTGAGCATCACGGGGAGAGATGGAGGCGGAGGTGTGGTGTTCAACGCTGCACTCGCTCGTGCAAATCTACTCGACTCTTCTTCCGCGTCAAGGTCGGCCAGGTACTGGGGGATGACACAATGGTACTGCTTCGGTGGTGCTGAGGCGACTACGACGGGGTTACTGGTCGCGGGTGCTGGCGTCCCTGAAGCCGACGGGTTGTTTTGCGAAATTGGTTGGATTTCAGGCGACGGAGGCAGAATTTGGGGCGGATAGACGCCGGGAGGAACACGCATTTCCGGCTTCTCATCCTCTTGACGCGGTTGGCCCGGAATATCGACGGGTGCAGTGGGCTGGGGCTGCTGTTCTTGCGGGATGTCGTCGGGCGAGACCTCCAAGTAATTCACGAGGATGTTGGTGAAGTCAACAGCGGTGGGCAGTTCGGGCGAGAGTTGCATCTCGTTATCGACGAGGAACTTGAGGTGGTGCGTGCCGGGCTGCAGGTGGATGGTGGCAGAGAAAGCATCCTTATGTTTGCTCGGTCCACTGTAGGCTTGGTCAGAGGCTGGTGTAACTCAGTCTTCAAATGAACGCGCTTGGCAGCAAAGCGTGAGACATGAGCAGAATTGGGAACAACGCCGCGGTGGTACCAGGCCATTGGATTGCTCGCACTTACTTCTTATGCAGCCGAAACTTCTTATTCCATCCAGCGAAGGTGCCGGTGACGTAGACTTTCTCGCCGGGGCCCAGCCACTCGATGATGGTGGGCACGGCCGGACGCAGGCCTCCCTCGGTGTCGAAGCTGTCGTCGGCGGCATCGTCCTCGTCGGCGGTGGTGCTGCTGAGGACCGATGTGCGGCGGGGCAGGACGCCGTCTATGCTCTCCGGGTCGATCGTTGTCGTCAGGTCGGCGGGCGAGATGATGGGCGAGCCTGGAGTGTGCACCTCCTCCTCAATGGGCAGCGGCAGGCGCGGCGGGCGCGCAAAGTTCGCAGACTGCATGTGGTAGGTGTCGGACTGCGACGAGGACTCAGCGCCTGGCGGCGACGACGAGGCCGCGCGCGGCTGGGGCACGTCGACGGGCTGGGTGAGCGGCGAGGGCTCGGCGGGCGGCGGCGAGGGCTCGCGATGGCCCCTCTCGTGGCTCTGGCCGCTGCCCATCCTCTCGAGCTGGGCAATGTCGTGCGGCTTGAGCGTCGGGGTGGCTACCGAGTGAGCGCGGCCGCGCGAGTTGGGGCGGAACGGCCTGGCGGCGGTCGAGTGTGCAGTCGCGCTCTCCAGGCTCGCCGACGGCGGGGCAGCGGTGGCTTTGACGTTGGAGAGAGCCTGGATGGACTCGTGGCGGCGCGGTTCTCTGCGCACATTGTTCACCGCTTGGTTGCTTATCGGCGCGGTCGCGTGCGGCGGGCCCTGGGGCGAGCTGGTGCTCTGGCGGGACGACGAGGGGTTGTTGCCCATCGCTCAGGCTCGCGCTTTGTCTCGCGGCGCGCGGTCTGTGGCCGGGCGGGCGGGCAGCGTGTCCGAGTCTGCTGCTGCGGCGGCGGCGGCTGCTATGGCGGTGCGGCGTCGCGTCGCGCGGCCTCGTACATGGACCTGGACCTGATGTGCGTGCGGTGCAGCAGTGGGCAGCGGGCAGGTTGCGGAGGGCCAGGGCTCCAGAGGAGCGCAGCGCCGCCGCCGTCTGCCGATCCAGCTCCAGGCAATCAGCATCATCGTCCGGCCTCCACCCCCGTCCAAGGCGCCTTGACGATGTGATCGGAGGAGGGACGCTCAAATAGCGAGCTGCTCTGAGGTCATCTGCACCTCCTCGGTATGCTCCCTTGCCCGCCAGGCCACTTGACACCTGACCACCCACGGCTGGCCACGCCCATTGACCCGTTCCCGCTGCAGAACACCCGCGAAGAACGCCATGAACGACTATGCCGCCCTGCTGCTGACTGCTCTGTACTACCTCCTCGCCGTGCCCGCGTACGCCCTTTTCCGCGGCCTCGTTCTTGCCGTGTCGCCGCTCTACTACGCCCTTCAATTCGTCCTGCTGCCCTTCGTCTATCTTGCGCATTTCTTCTGGCGCGTGCTTGTTTTCCCCTTCGCTATGCTTGCAAAGCTCGAGGTATGCTTGCTCCCGTGTGCTGTGCTTCGTCCCGCCTTCTCTCTAATCGCGCCATCAGACTCTCTATGTCTACCTGGGCGTCGCTGGCATTGTTGGCGTCACGGCCGGCGGCATTCTCTACTTCAGCTTCAGTGTCCTGAAATCCGCTCTCAACCTTGACTCGTACGATGACATCCCTGGGGTCACCGCCGCGGAATATAAGGCTGCTCGACACAAGAAGGCCGAGCAGGGATACAGCGGTGGCCCAGTTTTGACGGACAGCCCCGGACATTTGAAAGAGTCTGGGTTTTTAAAACGCCGAGATCTCTTGAGCCAAACCATTCTGGAAGAGGATGATTCAGACTACTGAATTAAGAAATTATGATGCGTTTAGACTTTACCAAGCATCGCTTTTGCTTGCTCACGAGACCGTGACATGCATCTGCATAGCACACAGCACCGTGCAACCTAAACTCCTAACCTTAACATTCTTAGAAACACGCAGTCGATATGTGCAAGGCGCAATTGGGTTGCATAGTTGCTTGAGCTGAAGTCTGCAAAGAGGCATCGGCAGTGCTTATTCTGACCTCAGGCGTACTCGCAATACTCCGTAGGTAGGTTGAAATTGATGTTCCGGGCGGGAAGGCTGCATGACTCTAGAATATTAACAGGGTGTCGCGAGTCGATGCTTTGCGGGCTCATCGTATTAGAAAAAGAATCCGGGAGCGACTACTCAAATTTCTGTTACTTCATGAACAGCGAGTACGGGAAGACTTCTGCACGTGTGGTATATAATCATGCAGTATCTTATCGCAAAGTTAAGACCTAAAAGTTGTGTGAGAATTGAAGAATTTATCTTCGACAGGACAAGCGAAAGAGAAGGGCGGAATGCTGGAAGAGCGTCGACGATCCGTAGCTGGGTAAATATTTTACGCCACGGTACTGCAAGCATTTTTATCAGTTTATCGCAGCGTCGATGGCCCAATGAAGGTGAATCCACGCCTTCTTTATTTCATTAGGGACGTGATAGATAAGATAAGATAACATCACGTGCTATCCAGGCGTGCCGAGAAAGACCCCCGACGTCGATCGCCATGACTCTCACTACTTCGTTCCTGCCACCACTGACACACTCTCCCCGTGCGTCTTCCACACCACGACGCCACCCTCCATCTCCGAGACGCTCTGCTTCCACGCAATCTCCTCCGTCTAAGCTATCCTCACGGCCAAAGCCATCTTCCCCGAGAAATTCTTCTTGCGCGCCTCCCACTACGATAAAGCCCTTCTCCATCTCGAGACGCCGTTCTTCCCAGTGAAAACAAACTCCGAAAAGTTCGAGATAATCGTCTGCTCGACAACCAGCGGCACCACACTCCGGTAGTTTACAGCGTCACCAGCACCAGCGTCATCCGGAGTCGTCAAATACAATGGGGCGAGCGGAAGTGGGTAGCACGAAATGGCAGGCCAACAAGATGAAGTCCAAGGGCCTTCAGCGCCTGAGATGGTATTGTCAAGCTTGCGAGCGTCAAATGCGTGATGAAAACGGGTTCAAGTGCCACGTTCAATCAGAAGGCCACGTTCGGCAGATGATGGTCATCGGAGCGGATCCAAACCGTGCGATAAACGACTTCAGCCAACAATTCATGAAAGACTTCCTTCTCTTGCTGAGAACCGCGCACGGAGAGAAGAAGGTCAATCTGAACCACTTCTATCAAGAGTACATCAAAAATAAGGAGCATGTACGTAGCCCCCATACCACACACCCTACATGTTCCCCCACTAACGCTTTTCAAAGATTCATATGAACGCGACTCGCTGGCCTTCGTTGACAGAATTCGGAAAATACCTTGGTCGAGAGGGCATCTGCCGCGTGTCTGAGGATGAGAAGGGCAATGGATTGTGCATATCGTGGATCGACAACAGCCCGGAAGCACTGCGGCGCCAGGATGCTCTCCGAAGGAAGGAACGACAGGAGAAGGGCGATGAGGAGCGCGAGCAGCGCATGATCCAGGAACAGGTGGAGAAGGCACGCGCAGAGGCCAAGGAAGATGCCGAGCGGCGCGACGAGGAGACACAGCTTCAGCGAAAAGAGGGTGAGAAGATCCAGTTGAACTTCAAGCCAACCATCGCAAAGACACCCAGCCCGCCCCAACCTTCCGATCTATCCCAACCACCCACTACGGAAGCCAAGGCCGAGGCGAGTGAAGGACCGACGGCAGCGGAAGAGAAAGACGGCGCGGCAACGGCAGCTCTGGCTAAGCCGGCGTTCAAGATGGGTATGGGCAGCAGCAAGCCCAAGAACGTCTTCTCGTCGAAGAGCAACCCCCTTGCCAGCAAGAAGGTCGTCGTCAAGGAGCAGCCGAAAAAGATGAGTGAGGCAGAGCGGATTATGAAGGAAGAACTGGAGCGGAAGCGTCTTCGGGAGAGCGGAGGGCCCAATGGTGGAGCAAAGCGTCAGCGAGTAGCGTGAGCAGGCGACCATCGTCATCCTGGCAGATTTTGCTTAATTAGCGCGGCGTTTGGGGGCATCATCGGCGTGGAGATTATCTCGGGTGGGGTCAGGGCAAGTCTTTCAAGGTGGAAGTAGACAGTACGGCACAATGGGAGTTCGGAACGGCGCGTCTCAGACGGAACACGAGCATAGCGTATGACTATAGGCTGAGAACAGCAGCAGAGCAACGGAACAGGCCGTTTGCCGGCATGTTGGAGTCGCAAATGACGCCTTGTCTTTTGCAGGTCGCGCGAGAACGAATACGCGTATCGTCGCGGGCGAGGCAAGAGCGATGGCGTTTCGTAGTGGCCGCGTCACCTTGGCGTCGCAGCGCCAATCGCGCGGCGAGGCACGAATCACGACAGGCGCTTGTGGAGCATATCGTGCATATCGCACAGGTCGGGCTGGCTAGCGAGAGCAGACAGCACGACGAATACGCACCGCTGCAGCGGACAGGGTCACAGAGGGCGGGCGAGCGGGTTCCACAGAGCATTTTTTTTGGGGCCAAGGGTTCGGCGCGAGCTAAGCCCCAGCGCCGCCGCACTAGGCCCGCAAGCGCGCCTAATCTCGGTTCCCTGGCGTTGGCCCAGATGTGCGCTGCTCCCGCCTGCACCGCCGCCCTCCTTGGCCAGCTTGTCCACCTCTTCGACATCGTTGGCGCGGCCTGACTTCTCCTCCTCCAGTACTTCAACCCGCTCCTGCCCATGGGTTGACGTCTTATCGGCCTCTTAATCGCACCCCGCGCCCGCTCCGGCCCCTCCTGCTGCACCGCTCCGCTGCCTCGTACGGCACTCTAATACCAGTCCACTCTACACCGCCGCCACCATGCGCAAGGGCGTTCTTATTTTCCTCATCATAAACATTATCGTCGTCGGCGTGCTTGTGCACAATGTTTGGACCCTCCTCGAGCTGCTCGTCATCGACGGCTCCGAGGATCGTATCTCGCGCGCTGAGCTGCCAGCCCCTAACTCTGGCGCAATCAGCGAGCGGCCGCAATTGATTCCCAAGATCATCCACCAGACCTACATCAACGAGAGCATTCCGCAGCGCTGGCAGGAGGCCCAGAAGAGCTGCATTGACCTGCACGAGGACTACGAGTACAAGCTGTGGACGGACAAGAAGGCTCGCGAGTTCATCGCCGACGAGTACCCGTGGTTCCTGGAGACTTTCGACGGCTACGAGTTCCCCATCCAACGTGCCGATTCCATCCGCTACTTCGTGCTCGCCCACTTCGGCGGCATCTATATCGACCTCGACGATGGCTGCAACCGCCGTCTGGACCCGCTGCTCTCATACCCAGCGTGGCTGCGTCGCACTGTGCCCACCGGCGTCTCCAACGATGCTATGGGCGCTGTCCCGCGTCACCCTTTCTTCCTAAAAGTCATCGATGCGCTCCCGAGATACAACCGCAACTGGCTGCTCCCCTACATCACCGTGATGGGCTCGACCGGCCCGCTTTTCCTGAGCGTCATCTGGAGACACTACAACAACGAAGGTCCGGCTGAGGACGGCAGAATTCGCATTCTGTTCGGCGATGAGTACAACAATCACCCGTGGAGCTTCTTCACGCATCATGTCGGCAACAGCTGGCATGGCGGCGATGTGAAGCTGATTTTCTGGGTACGAAGGATCTTTGAGGTTCGTCTGGACATATGCTAACCTCTGCTTAGATGGCTCGTCACTGGTTCTTCCTCACGATTCTTGGTTTTGTCGTTGGCTTTTCCGTCATCGGAGCGCTCTGGTGGACTTACCGCTGCATGGCCCAGCAGAGCAGGAGAGGCGGCCTCGCGCGATTCCTGCCATTCCTGGGAGCACGCCGTTCGGGAGACATCGAGTACGAGCTTGTCGGCCGTGACGCTGACGATCATCAGAAGGTGTAATGCTCCCAGGCGAGATTCAAACTTTCTAATTTCTTCAACCGCCCACGTCAACCATGAACCCAGAGTACGAACATATAATGCGGGCGCCTTAACGATTCGGTCACGGAACGGACTGTTGTCCTTTGATAATCCTCTTATTTCAACTTCGGTGTACATTCGATCACGATTTAGCGTATTGGCGTTGTCGGGCATGCTTCAAACAAGAGGAAAGGCGGGCGGGTTAGCCCGGCGTAAAAAAAAGGCTGTAGGCGGTCTTTTGCGGGGCGTTTTGGTGTGACTGCGGAGAAGTCGATGGTTGGAATTGTACAGAGGCTCCGGATGCTTTGCCCGGACGCACGATAAAGCGTTGTAATCAGCAAGAGAGGAGATTCTTCGGCGCGAGAAGCATTTTTTTCGGGCGGCCGAACGCTCGACCACCTAGCCAGCGGGCTTTCACAATGCAAGAGGCCGTGAGGCATGAAGCTTATGCCATCAAATTAGATCACGTTGGAGCGTGTTTATGCGCGGAGGTGGTGTGATTGGCGCCGATGACCAGGCAGATGTCGACACGGCGTTTTGAGAACAGTGTTTCTGGAGCAGTGGACGCTCCGCAATCTCCAAGCGCAGTATCGCAACGAAAAGACATGTGCCTCAAGGACGGTAAATTGCTGTAGACTATCACAGGCCCCTGCAGCGGGGAGTTCCCTGTGTGGGCGTGGAGATGCGCTGCCAGCGAGCCAGTCAGGTCGGGCGCCGGCTCGGCCCAAATGACGAGGTGCTTGGAGCGTGGAAGACAACAATTTCTCGAGCGGGCGGCGCGTTGGACCCCGGACGCGGGCAATCGGCGGGAGATTGCTCCGAGATACGGGAGCGACGTTTGCACGCCAAGACGATGCGCGCGTGGGTGGAATCAGTCGTATCTTTGGACGCTCGTGGGCGGCTTTCAGGTTTCTGTGGGCGTGGTCGCCACCGGTATGCAGGGAGGCTGGCGGGGCGCAACTCAGTTGGCTGGCGGGCGCCGCCATCAGGGACCGATCAGCCAGCGGCGCGCCCGTAGAACCACTTGAAACACAAAGATCACCAGCCAGTGATATCAACGGTGCAGTGATAGTCGGCGGCACAGGAACAGCAGGCAGGGCGCCCACAGTTCGCCGTGCTATTTTTGCGGGAAGCTGGTCGCGGCTGCAGCAGCTTAAGGGGCTTGTAGGCTGGTGGCAGGCTCGCGCGACGCAGGTAGACAGCGCGCGCCCGTCCCGGCTCCCGCCAGCACACCCGCGGACCTCGCATGCCTCCCTACTAAAACACCACTGCGCAGCAGACGGCACCGCGACAAATCCCGGCTGCCACACACACAAGCACCACCAGAACGGGCCAAGCATTTGCTACGGCTCCTTCACCGCGCAGGGCTCCCGCTGCGCACGCCCGTCGCAGTCCTCTCGCGCAGATCGGGGCAGCGTCGCCGCTTCTTGGCGCGACCCTTCCCCTGTGCTGCACCACGCCCCAAGCCAACTTTCTTCACCACAACACCTAGCCAACGACACCACAGCACTCCCTCGCTGCCCGCGCCCCCCGCCGCTCATGAGCCAGCATTGAGCGCCGACACTCTCCCCAAAAGCGCTCCACGCTCGCTCCGACCGCCGGCCCGCCATGACGCCGCCGCCAAAGTACGTCCCCCTGTGCCCAATTCCCCAAGCGCTGCCTGCTAATCGTGCTGCAGCATGCTCACGTCCGCGTGGCGCGACTTCTGGCACACCATGACCTCTAACGACCGCCATGCCTCCCACGACTCTCCCTACCGCACCGGCCAGCATGTTCCGCTCCCGCAGAGCCGCCATACGCCGCTCACCTCCGTCGCAACCAGCGCAATGGAGTCTCGCACCGACTTCAACTCGCCCTACGCCCAGGACGAGCCCAACGGGTTCGTCAGCTCGCCCCGTGCTCCCATGTCGCCCTCGTCGCCTTACTCGCCTGGCATACGCTCCAGCGTCGCCCGCCCGCCCGACGAGAATCCCTCGATAGACGCCGTCAACCCCGGCGAGATTCAGATGCAGAGCTTCAGCGACGGCCTGCCACCCCCGCCGCCTGTCGGCCACTCGTGGAAGCGCATTGACCGCTGGTTGGAGGACCGCTTCGTGGAGCTGTGGGACAACATGTGCGAGGGTGCCACCCACAACGACGTGAACGAGCTGGAGCACATCCTCGACGTCACCCTGCCAGTCGAGGTGCGCGAGTCGCTGCAAATCCATGACGGTCAGGAGCGCGGCGGTCTGCCGACGGGCTTGTTTTTCGGCTGCATGATCCTGGACTGTGAGGAGATTGTCCAGGAGTACACCAACTGGCGCAGGGTCAATGAGGAGTTCCTTGCCGCTCAGCCTTCACACCAGCCGCCGCAGGTGCCGATCAAGGCCGTTGCTGGTCCCTCGTCGTCTCCGACCCCGACCGATGCACAGAAGGCCACCAATCCCATGTGGAGACAGGATCTGCTCTCGCGTCAGGACTCGCAGCCGCCGAATGCCATCCAGAAGGCCTATGCTCACCCCGCCTGGATTCCTCTTGCCCGCGACTGGGGTGGAAACTGCCTGGCCGTCGATCTCGCGCCTGGCCCCGCCGGAAAGTGGGGACAGGTCATCATTTTCGGTCGCGATTACGACACTAAGTATGTCGTCGCTCGTTCCTGGGCCGCCTTCCTCGCTCAGTACACCGATGACCTATGCTCCGACAAGTGTTCCATCGACGAGGACACCAACGAGATGAAGCTCAAGCTTTTCGCCAAGCAGAACGTTGAGCCGCCGTACCTCGATATCCTCCGCTGGCGTAGCGACCAGAAGTACGGTCGCAAGCCGAAGAGAAGGCCACAGAGCACTCTCTCCATCAACCCAAACGCTCCTCCGGCCGCCAACGGAACTAGCCCATACGGCAGCCCGTCATCCGCTGGTGAAGACAGAGGCCGCTCGCCGCACAGGCTCAGCAAGAACGGAGCCAGTCCTCGGGTGCCAATCTCGAGTCCTTTGGCCCGCGTGGCAGAAGAGGCACCGGCGCCGATCAAGGTGCACACGGACGAGGAGAAGCTCATTGAGATGAACACACCCCGGCCCAGCTCGGACCTGAACTCCAGCAATGCGACGCAGAAGAACAGCATGGAGAGCGACAAGGAGAACAGCAGCGAAAAGGGCAAGGGCAAGAGCGTCGTCTCGTCGGAGGAGATGAAGACAGTTGAGATATAAGCATCTCATCCGCTCTTCATCTTCCAAAAAATTCCCACGAGCGCTATTCGGCGCCCTACTCTTACATTACGGGTTACAAGAAGCAAATGATACATTAAAGACACATCATCGGAGTTGGTTTCGGCAGTTGACGATGGTGAACCAAGCAATGACGAATCTCATCACGAGACCTACTTTCCGGGGAAGAAGGGGTGGATTATGTCCTTATGCTTGCTTCTACGGGGAAACATTCAATGTATCAAAACCATCGGCAACAATTTCTTCCCTTTCCCCGCGGAAGCACACTGATCTGCTTTTGCGGGTTCCAAGTTCCAACAGCACAAGCAAGCCCCTCAATCTGTTCTATTACTGCTGCCGCTTTTGCTTTCTCTGCCTCATGTTCGGTGAGGGGAGCATGGGGCTGCTTTTTCTCCTTTTCTTCGCTTGCATTGGAGCTCTCTGCTTTCATTTTTGCAAAGCTGTCGGTTTTTGCTTGGCTTATAGGAGTTCCGTCAAGTGTTACATCAGCCAGCAAGCGAGCCAGTCCTGTTCCTTCTTCACTTCAAATAGGTTGCCGTAATCGTTGACGATGGCGGTGAGTTGGTGCTCGGAGCTTTGACAGCGTTGGTGTGGAGCTTCTCGTTGGTCTTGTCTTTCAGATTCGCTTCTAGCCCTCTTGGCACCCTGCATTTACGCAATGTGTAGTTGTATTAGCAGCAGCAGTGATAGACAAACACTCAAGTTAATGGAACTTTGCAAGGGTGGTGCGGTATTCAGCAGTAGCAGATGAGTCTTGGTATTAGGGTCTTTTGCGGGGGTTTGTAGATTAATCGGGACTTTTGGGTGGTGTTTTATCATTATGGAAATGAGAAATATCAAAACTACTGAAGGACGCCTGGTATGTCGCCTGAAGGCCAGCTGCAATACGGGCGTCGAAAGCAGTCGGACTTCGGGTTCAGGATTACCCGCAGATGGTGGAGGTTGCGCTGTGGTGTTGCTAAGGAACGTGCGCCTGCCCGCGCAGCTGGATCCGACAGCTGTACACAGACGTCTTTCCGTTCCGTACCGCTCTGGCCCGGCAAGTCGGTCTGTGGTGCAAGGAACAGGAGAGAGGTGCGGTGGATGCTGTGGGCCTATGCATCGATAGGCGTGCGGCACGGTCATACCGCTCCCTCCTTAAGCCCCCTATATGCGGCCCCGACGCTTTCTAAAGAAAGTGAAAAAGGGAAAGTAAAATGGCTCGACAAGACGGGGCTTCGGGGGTGCTCTTGCGCATCCGCGCTTCTTAGAATTTCTCGCAGGCGGGCCGCATGTCCAGCTCGTGCGTCCACAGCTCGGGCTCCTGCTGGTGAAGCCAGAGGTAAGTCTTGCCGACAGCGTCGGCACTCATCTTCCTGCCGGCCCGCTGGTCGTCGCCGTGGTCGTCAGCTATGGCACCGTTGGCGATGGTGTGGACGACCTGTATCCCTTTCTCAGACATCTCGCGGGCCAACGTCTGCGCCAGCTGGCGCACCGAGGCTCGTCCGGCACCGTAGGCGGCGAACTGGGCGGAGCAGCGCAGCGCCCCGAGCGTACCGGTGAAGATCAGTGTGCCCTTCTTAGAGCCGCCTTCGGTGAGGGGCGTGGTGCCGTGGTCGGCGAAGAAGCGCTTCAACGACTCCTGGGCGAAGGTGAAGGCCCCGCCGACATACTCTTCCAGCGAGCCTGTGAAATCCTGTCTGTAGTGTTGGTGCTTGTCTCGGTACAATGTGGACTTGGTCCCAAACTTACCTCGTACGTCTCTTCCAGGAATGGTTTCTTGCTGCTGTGCTTGACGCTATAGATTGCCAAGTGGAGCTTCAGGTCCTTGAATGAAGGGTGGCTCTTGACGTCGGAGAAGGTCTTCTTTAGAGAATCGGGTGACGTGTCGGTGGAGAATGGCTCGAGAACGGCGCCCGGGGTGGAGGAGCGGAGACTTTTGGTCAGCTCCCGGAGGGGCTCTGGGCTCCGGGCGAGAAGTGCCACGGCGAGATTTCCATGGGACGGGTGTGAGAGGATTCGAGCAATGCCGGCGCCCTGGGAACTTTGAGCGCTTGGGGGCATTAGCCGCCTATGATAAATTATAGCTTACCGTATTCGGCCCTGCGCCGATGAGTATTGCGAGGCCTGACGGAGCCATTTGTCAGAGAATTTTATTTCGTGAGGAAGGCGGACTGCTCCTCCAAACGGCTGTTCAATTGGAGTGGAGGTGCAGCACTTGAGGCTGCATACAGTACAAGCATAAAGCGGGGAGACGTAAACGCTCATGACGTCACCGGCTGCTACAAGAAATCGACCCAGCCGATGGCCGCTGCATTAACACGCGACGTTTGCGGAGTTAACGGAGCATGGAAGACGGAGCAAGGCCATGGAGTCGGTTCAAGCTGAGAGCATTGGAGCTAAGGGAAACCTGACATCCGTAACATTCCAGCAACGCAGAAGCGATCAGGCGGTGCTTGTGGAACGAGAGAAACGGAGACGCGGGAAAGAGGGCGGAGAGCTGCTCTCAACACGCAGATCAACAGGCGGTCGAGGCCAGCTTGTTTCGAAGCCACAACCATCACCAAGTCCAAAGCAGCAGCAACCACTCGAGGTGAAGGAGACCCAGACAGGCATCAAAGGCCACCGCGGCGACAGAGCTGCATGGCGGCCATTACATCTTCCAAGGGAGTGGCGAGAATGCATGCCCACAGGCAAGCGGCCAGATTGGTTTGAAGCTACAAGAGCAAGGCCGCCGTCACCGTCGAGGAGGATGGTGGGGGAAGCCGCGGAGGATGAGGCTTACGTAGCGCTTGGCGGTTGCGGTGCGGCGATCGGCGCCGAGCGACGGGGGACAGCTCCCACGCTCCCACGGCGCCACGCTCCCCTCGCGACTTTCGAGGCACACACCCCAGACCAGCTCTCCGCCCCAGCCCCATGCCCACCCGCCAGCGCCGCCTGCGCTCGTCCAGATAATCCTCCCGTTCTCAGCGCTCCCGGCGCTGCCTCTGCCCGCCATGGATATCGTGCAGTCGGTGTCGGGCTACATCACCAAGATGGTGTCGGCCGGCGACAGCTCCACCGGCTCTCAGCCAGCCAAGATGAAAATACTACTGCTCGACAGCGAGACGGTAGGTCCGTCGCCTCCAGGCCTGCAGCTCTGAAGCCCGTATTGATGCCCCGCAGGTCCCCATCGTCTCGACCGCCACCACTCAGTCGGCCCTGCTTAGCCATGAAGTCTACATCACCGAGTACGCCGCCCCCGCCCGCTCAGCCCCAACCCTGCCGCGCTGACCAAGAAAAGCCGCCTAGACAGCCAGACGCGCGAGAAGATGCGCCACCTGCGCTGCTTGTGCTTTGTGCGCCCGTCGCCCGAGTCCATCCAATTCCTCATCGACGAGCTGCGCGAGCCCAAGTACGCCGAGTACAACATATATTTCAGCAACATAATACGCAAGTCCTCTCTGGAGCGCTTGGCCGAGGCCGACGACCACGAGGTTGTGCGCGCCGTGCACGAGTACTTCGCCGACTACCTCGTCATCAACCCGGACCTCATGTCCCTCAACCTCGAGCACAGGATATGGAGCAACAATCCGGACTTGTGGCACCCCGACTCGCTGCAGCGCTCCACAGAGGGCATCATCGCCCTGCTGCTGTCGCTGAAGAAGAAGCCCTTGATCCGCTACCAAAAGAACAGTCTGCTTGCGAAGAAGCTGGCAACCGAGGTCCGCTACCAAATGACGCAGGAGGAGCAGCTGTTCGATTTCCGGAAAACCGACACCCCTCCGATACTGCTCATAGTCGATAGGAGGGATGATCCGGTGACGCCTCTGCTTACGCAGTGGACCTACCAAGCCATGGTGCACGAACTTCTCGGCGTCAGAAATGGCAGGGTTGATCTGAGTGACGTGCCCGATATCAGGCCTGAGCTCAAGGTATGTCCGTAGACTGAGTCTTCCGCGCCCACATGTTAATTGCGGTGTTCAGGAAATCACGCTGTCCCAGGACCAGGATCCGTTCTTCAAGAAGAACATGTACCTCAACTTCGGTGATCTAGGCCAGAACGCCAAGGACTATGTCGAGCAATTTGCGTCCAAGCAGCAAGGCAGCCTGAAGCTGGAGTCCATTACCGACATGAAGCGCTTCGTCGAAGACTACCCGGAATTCCGCAAGCTCTCCGGCAATGTTACCAAGCACGTCACCCTTGTTGGCGAGTTGAGTCGGCGGGTGGGAGAAGACCATCTTCTGGATGTTAGCGAGCTCGAACAGAGCTTAGCATGCAACGAAAACCACTCAAACGATGTCAAGGTGGGCGTGGCTCCAGCCTTGGATCAGGCTCTTGACTAACTCTTTGCAGCACCTACAACAACTCATTTCAAACCCCTCGATACCCGCTGACAACAAGCTTCGTCTCACCGCGATCTATGCGCTACGATACCACAAGCACCCGTCCAATTCCATCCCCATGCTCCTCGATCTCCTTGCCGTGGCTGGCAATCTGTCTCGCCATCGTATCGACTTGATCAACAAGCTCCTAACATACCACCAATCTCTCCAGGCTGCAACGTCAGCGGCAGGTGGAATTCCTGACCTTTTCCAGTCGGGCTCGCTTTTCAGCAGTGCACAGAACCGGTTCAAGGGCCTCAAAGGTGTGGAGAACGTCTACACGCAGCATTCTCCACGGCTGGAAGGAACACTCCAAGATCTAATCAAGGGCCGACTGCGAGACCAGCTGTATCCTTTTGTGGAAGGCGGCGGCACTACTAGGGACAAGCCGCAGGACATTATCATCTTCATGGTCGGCGGAGCAACTTACGAGGAAGCAAAGATGGTTGCGCAGGTCAATGCCAGCTCCCCGGGTGTGAGAGTGGTGCTCGGAGGAACCACGGTGCATAACAGCATGTCATTCTTGGAAGAAGTAGAGGATGCTGTTGAGACGTGGCCGGTGCCAGCTCCCACTACGGCCGCGGGAAGGCTGAGAAGAGAAATTGGGCGGTAACGAGCGTGTGGAAAGGTGGCGTAGCGTGGCGTTGATGGTCAATTCCTGGTTTGAGGTGCCCGGAGCAGGCGGTATCAATTCATCTTCTTTGGTGTTCTTCAATACTTGATATTGATGGGCGCTTAGATTTCTGATTCGTATTGGTCGGGTCGGAAGTTGGGATGCCCGCCCGTGTGGCACAACGGAGATAATTGGCGGCGTTAAGAAGGTCTCCGCAGAACTGTGAAGGTATGCTGGTCTTCCAACCCATTCAAAACCGAGCCGCTATTGCAGCAGATGAACTTGCAAGCAACGGTGATTTTAAACTTACACCTACAATAAAAGCCCATCTTGTCCACACCTCACCCAATCATGGCGTCCAACCCCCCGGGACAATGCTGCATCACCGGCGTCAAGCACGAGGGCTCTGCCGTTGGCAAGATTGAAAAAATCGGTGGCAGTATGCCATATGCCTCCCGCCTCAAGACGAGTTCCGCATTGACTTGTGCACAGTCAGCGCCTATGTCACGTACCCGGAGGACAACAGCACTCACAACGCCGTCTTGTTCCTCAGCGATGCCCTTGGACATGAGTTCATCAATAATCGGCTGTGAGTTCCACAGCGAAGAACAGTTTTTTTTTTTATGGTTTAACGCGTCCTTCAGCGTCGCCGACCAGCTTGCAGCAAATGGCTACTTCGTCGTCATGCCCGACTTGTTCGGTGGCGACGCTGTTCCTGCCGACACCAGGCCCGCAGACTTCGATCTGCAGGAGTGGCTAGCAAGGCACCAGGTGCCTGTGGTCGACCCCATCGTCGCCTCGGTGCTTGAAGAGATGCGCGGCACCCTGGGCTGCAAGCGCGTCGGCGCCGTCGGGTACTGTTTTGGCGGCAAGTACGCAGTCCGCTTCCTGAAGGGAGGAGAGTCCATCGATGCCAGCTTTGTAGCCCACCCATCGTTGGTGGAGTTCGACGAGCTCAGAGGCATCAAGGGCCCTCTCAGCATCGCTGCCGCCGGTAAGTCAAGAACAGAATCCAACAGGTCGCTCTTGCTGTGATTCCTCACTGACGATCCTCGAGAGAGCGACTTCATTTTCGATACCGCTCAGCGTCATCAATCCGAGGATATCCTGGCGGAAATTAAGGCGACGTACCAGCTCGTGCTTTACTCGGGTACGGAGCATGGCTTCGCCATTCGTGCCGATATCTCGAAGAAGCACATCAAGTTTGCCAAGGAGCAGGCTTTTCTTCAGGCTGCCCGATGGCTCGACGAATATGTCAAGGCCTGAGGTTCTTCAAGATATGCTCTCAACACTCTCTGGTAGTTCTTTCGTTCAGCTTGCGAGGATTTGGTAAATCATAGCCTCTGTGCAATGAATCTGTTCAGCTGCTATCTAGACAACCCGATGCATTCTCCAGCAGCCACTCCATTCCACCTGGGAAATCCGTCATGTCTACCCCAGTCATCCAGTCATCCATGGTCAAAAGCTCAGA
Organism: Neofusicoccum laricinum; assembly: GCA_029906385.1. Taxonomy (NCBI): domain Eukaryota; kingdom Fungi; phylum Ascomycota; class Dothideomycetes; order Botryosphaeriales; family Botryosphaeriaceae; genus Neofusicoccum; species Neofusicoccum laricinum. Next base: position 652,991 of record CP123726.1, read on the forward strand.
CGGCGTATCCCCCTCCTGAGTGTTCTCGTCGCGCAGTGTTTGCGGGTAGAGAGAGCCATCGTTGTTGGTTGCACTGCCTACCTCGCAGATCATCCTCGTTGTCCGGGACGCCAGCGCTTCAAATGTATCTCTGAATGATGCTGCGGCGTTCCAGCGTTCTGATATGATTACCAAAACCATGGTACAGGCTGTACAAGTCATGTAGACATCATCGCTCCTCGTTGCATCTCGAACTGTTGGCGAGGTCCAGAGACAATGGAGATACGTGATACCCGCAAGGAAGAGAATGTGTAAAGACCCCCAGGTGTAGCGAACGGTATGGCTGGCGTACAGTCGACGATACAAGAGGCATATCTGCCTGGCGTGATTCGCACACTCAGCGAACGCGGATCCACCATCCGCTGTTTCCAGGCCACCTCTCCTCGCGCTTCTCGAAGGCACAAGGTGGCGTCGGTAGAGCAGCAGGACCGAGTGGCTGTATGCCAGCTGGAACCAATCCTGAGAGGTAAAGACGGAGAGGGGTTGGTTGGATGGGAATGCGGCCTGCGTCGGTGTTGACGCGTACCAGGAATCAAGGTCCTGACGGATCTCCTTCGTGACATCGCGCCGGTAGCCTGCGTTGGCGGTAAGTGAAATGCCAGGGTAGAGGTTCTCGTGGATCTTGGACCAGATGCGGCGCAACCGGATGATGTGGATTGCCCCACTCATTGAAGTCGGAGGGTCGGTTGGCGAAGTTCGTGGTGTGGATGTTAATCCCGCGGGGGTGACTGCAGAATCGTCGACGTCCAGTGGCAACTACCAGCAAGCGTCAGCACGACAATCTCCCTGACTACAACCCAGGATACCGGCGGTCGACAGGAAACATACGCCCACATCGATATCTTTGTCCATGATGCCGAACGGTCTTCCGAGAGTGAACGCAGCTGCACGGTCCATGTCGTACGCCACCCAGAATACACGCTTGGTCATCTCTGCTGTCAAGAAGTCACGAGCAGGCCGAGGCCTCCGGATGTGTCTATGGTATCCGAGCTCAATGCAGTGCCGCAGTGCCATTCCAGACAGTCTCCAGACTGAGGCGCCGACCGGGGATCGGATAGAGTACATTGCGCAACACAGGATTGCCTGGATCGACTCCACGCTGTCCATTTGGATGACGTGCTCGATATGCTCCTGGGCGGCGGTGTAGTAAGTTTCGGCAACGTCGTAACCCCCTCGGGTGGTGATCAAAGAGCCGATGGCATAAACCATGAGGACAAAAAACAGCGTTAGGTGACTGGCCGTTCCAAGGTCTCCGGCATCTTTGGCGTCCATGAACTCGGTTTCCCACGACTGGAATGTGTCACGGTGGAGAAACGGGTACTGCGGGTGGATGTTGTCGAAGTACGCTCGCGACAGCAGAGCTCCCGCAGCCCTCGACGGGGGCTTAAGCGTCCGCGGTTTGTCGTGGAGGACATGGCCTGGATCCCCGGACCCGATTCCCATGGAATGCGGACTGCGCGCTTTGGGCTGGCGCAGTGCAGCACTCAGAACACGTGAGAAGGACAGTGCTGAAGAAGGCCCAAAGTAGTGGGGCTCTCTGCCGGCGGCATTGAGGCAGAGCAAAGCAACTTCCGGGGATAAATCATTGGCTTGGTCTGTCTCTTCGGCCTCCAACGCCGTGGTTGGCGAAGTAGCCGGCGGGACCAGAGAGCTTGCAAGACGAGACGACGCAGGCAGCGTACTCTGGTCAGCAAATAGAACATCTGTGGGGCTTGTCGGAAGTGGCTCTCCAGCCTGCCCCTGGATGGTAAAGTGATCGAAAGCCACTTCTGGGGCAACCCGTTGCAGCATGCCTTCGAGCTCGGCGACGCGTTGTTCGAGGGATTGGAGGTAGTTGCGGGGTTGTTGCCTGCCGGTGGCCGGATCTTCGACCAAGCATTCTCTCCCCAGACGGGAGCAGTTTCGACATGTTGGGCTCTGGCCGTCACACTGTAGATCATTGGTGTTGGCACTTCAACACGAGCTGGAGCCGGTGCATCTTACTTTCTGCTTTCTCTGTTTGCAACCCAAGCAGGCAACCAATGTTCTGTCTCCGTAGCGAGGCCTTTTGCTTGCAGATCCTCTTGACGACATTGCGCGGGCAGTATGTAGGCAGGGGAAGACGTTGCGTCGCCGACGGGCTGGGGACGTCACGGCTCTTATCAATGCTGGGGTGTGCTGCCGATATCGCACGTCGGCAAGTATGCGTCTTGTCCGCCCAGGTGCGAAACATGCTGCTGCAACAATGAATTTGCGTTTGTTGTGTTTACAGAAAGTCCATTATGCCTCCTTGGCTGCCAGCTCGTTCACCGGTGCAACCGGGCGTCCGGTCTCGAAAAAGGCCTTCACATTCTCAAAGCACTCCCTCTCGGCTTTCTTGAAGCTCACTTGAGTAAGGCCGCCCAGGTGCGGTTGGATTATGACCTTGTCGCTCTTCTTGAAATAGTCGTGAATCTCCGGTTCGCCGCAGAACACGTCCAGCCCGGCCCTCCAGATCTTGCCGGATTCCAGCGCATCGATGAGCGCGTGTTCATTGACAACTGCACCGCGGGCAGTGTTGATCAAAATGCTGGAGTCCTTCATGGCAGCAAGTTCAGATGCGCCGATCATGCCCGTGGTATTATCATTCAAAGGAACGCTGACAGAGACGACATCCGACGTCTCGAGCAGCGCCTGCAGGGTGGGGCAGTAGGTCGCCGCGTACGCTGCTTCATCGGCTTCGGAGAGACGCCTCCGGTTGTGGTACTGGACTTCCAGATTGAAGACGGCGGCTTTCCGCGCGATGTGCTTGCCAATGGCACCCATGCCAACAACGCCCAGTTTCAGCCCTGTTGGATCACGGCTCGGCACATGGTCAGCACGCCACCTGCTTTCGCGGGCGGCTGTCTCGGCACGCGTGGTGTCGCGGATGGCAGCAAGCATCAGGAAGACAGCCATGTCCGCCGTGGCCTCGGACACGGCATCGACGGTGTTGCAGAACCAGATGTTCTGGGACGTCATCCAGTCAACGCTGAACTCGTTGTAGCCGGCCGAAGCCGAGACGATGACTTTGAGCTCGGGGAGAAGCGGCGCGAAGAAGGCCTGGTCGAAATTGCCGTACGGGTGGGTGCCCATTCGGATGATGACCGCCTGGAAGGGGCCGTCCTGCTGGACTTTGTGGTCGATGTGTTTGAACCACTCCTTTCTGTCTGGAACGTCGAGGACCTTTCCGAAGATCAGTTGGCATCGCTTCAGAACGGGAGGAATGCACACATGCAGCTCGAATTGCTCGCGGAACTTCGCCAGGTAGTCGGCGCCCACCCACTCGGGATGGCGCAGGCACAGCGCCTTGGGGCGGGAGACGACCACGCTTGGGGACATGGCGATTGCTGCGGACGGCAGGCGGAGGCTTGGGGCTCTTCTGGGAAGACCATAAAGACAACGAAATAAATGCGAATCGGACGGGTGTCCCGCGACGCAAGGACGGGGGTACACCTCTTGGCGCACGGAAGAAGGCGATCAGCGGCTCCTGCCCGTATCAGCGGCTTCTGCCAGCGGCGGGAGAAGGCGAGGGAGCGGAACGACGGCAGCTTGCGTGATGATGCACGCTTTAATAGAGCAGCACGGCGATGCTGGCGCTCCTGCTCCAACTCCACTGCAGCGCCCTCCTCCCGTGCCCGGCGAGCATGGCACCCACCAGGACACTCCCGCCTCTGGGCTTCATCGCCGTGGAGCTGGGCTTCCTGCGGCCGCCCGGCGACGGCAAAAACGAGCGAACATGGCCGTTCCCGCTCGTCACCAGAACGGCGCAAGGCTCCCAGATCGGCAGGCTGGTCACCCGCAGCGCGTATCCGCCCGACTTCATCGACAACTTCGTGGCGGCGGGGCAGTGGCTGGCAGACCAGGGCTGCGTGGGGCTCATCACAAGCTGCGGCTTCCTCGCCATGGCGCAACCAGAGTGCGTTCCCCGCCGCCGCCGCCGCCGCCCCGTGCGGGTGCACTCTCACGTCTGCTCACGACACTGACACAGGCTGGCGGCGCGGCTGCCGATCCCCATTGCCACTTCGTCGCTCATCCAGATCCCGGCCGTCCGCGCCCTCCTCCCTGCAGGCAAGACGGTTGGTGTCGTCACGTTTGACGAAGCGCGCCTGGGGCCGTTGCACCTGGAGAAGCTGGGCATCGCGGATCCCGCCAGCATTCCCGTCGTCGGTCCGCCGGCGGACGGGCATCTGAAGAGACTGGTGCGCGACGGCGGTCCGTACTCGCAGGCGGGGATCGAAGCGGAGATGGTGGCTTGCGCGAAGCGGCTTGTCGAGGGCCACGCAGACGTCGGCGCCATCGTGCTCGAGTGCGTGCAGATGCCTCCGTTTGCGCAGGCGGTGCAGGAGGCGGTCGGGCTGCCAACCTACGACGTCTTCACGCTGGGGTGCTGGTTCTACTCGGGCCTCGCCAGGCGCCCGTTTGCGGCCTGGTCGGCGGACGAGGAGGGCGCGGTAGATAGGGTGTATCCGCGCGAAGCAGGCGCTGCAGCAGAGAGCGCAATCGAATGATGGCCTTGGCTCCACTCCACGCTGCTCCTGCTGCTCGACTGCCTGTGACCACAACCACGGCATGGACTCGTCCATCGCCGCCGCGCGCCGCTAGAGTACTGTAGCCGCGGATCCTGCACAGCGCTCGCAGCCGTCGCCGTCAGCTGACGCGCTATAATAGGTCATGCGGTGGAAACCCTGCTTCTCCCAGCGCCGCAGCATGACGCACAAACAGCTCGACTGCATTCCGTCGCGCATGAAAACCGCCGCCGCGCCGCTGCAGACTCTCGCGGCATCCCCTCCCGACCACCATGCGGGGCTTGCGAGATCTCGAGCCCGGCGACCGTGGCCACGCAGGCCCGCGGTCCGCCTCCTTCCTGGGCATGCTTGCCGATTTCGTCGTCGACCTGCGCGAGATGCGCAAGGTCGAGGACATGCTGGAGTCGTCCGACCGGTCGGTCATGGCCTTCAAGGACAGCCACCTGCACGCCGTGGGCAGTGTTTCCGTTGTCGTACGTCCGCTCTGCCCTGCCCTGTCCAGCCAGCTTCTTACTGCGCAGCGTCGTTGCAGGCCGCCCTCATCTCGCAGCTGTCGTCCACCACCCTGCAGATGCCCGGTCTCAGCCACGTCCACTGGACTGCCCCGGGATGCATCATCGCCAGTCTTCTCTTTGGCGTTCTCGCCGTCATCCTCTCCACAATCCAGCAGCAGACCCTCGGAATGCTCAACAATCCGGAAGGCGTCCGCATGTGGCTCAGCAACGGCCACTTCTACCCGCCCCACGCCCTCTGTCGCCCGCGCTACGACCAGCTCATGCGCGAAGTCGACGAGAGGCTCTGCGACAGCGGTCACCTTGCAACACCTGCTCACTTCCGCGGCAATGTCCCCCCGGAAAAGAGACGCTTGCAGGTCTCCATTGCCGCCCTGCAGCTCTTGTCGCTGCCGCACAAGTTCCTGACTGCCGCCGTGGTGTTCTTCCTTGCTGGCTTCGCCTTGTATCTGGGCTTTGCTTTCCGCCAGGACCTGGATGACACCCCTGCGCGGAGCAACAACGAGGCTGTCTTTATCCTGTTTGTCGCCATTGCCGCCACCACCGTGTTTTCCGGCACGAGTATTAGTCTGTGGAAGCTGTGGGAGGTCCGGAAGGCCGAGAAACTATCCGACAAGGACTCTTGGGAGGAGCGCTCGGACGAGACCGACGCTGACAGCGAGGGAAGCGGTTATAACGCCGACGAGTCTCAGCTGCTGGCGAGTAACCAGCTGGACACCCACCAAGCGCCCAAAGGCAAGATGTCGCGGAGAGACAGGCACGATGAGATTGCCCAAGTATTAGAGGAAGCCGCTCGCCTACACAAGCGGGTGGCCCGTTTAATAAGAGAGGAGGTAGAAGAGATAGACGAATAACGACGTATAGTAGTATTAGGACTTAATCTTAGGATAATCGCTAAAAGGTTTATTACGCTATATACGTTAAGCTAAGACTTAAAGAGAGAAGAAGAAGAAGAAGAAAAGAAGAAAAAGAAGAGAACGACTTAAATATAAGAACGACTTAGTATTACGTAATCCGCCGATAATCCTTTAAGGCTTCTCCCGAGGCTCTAGACTCTTATATTACCCCCCTCTTTTCCCCCTCCTTTTTTCTCTCTTTCCTCGAGGTTACGGGTTTAATTCCCGGTAGGGGCGCATCTATTCTTCGGTTTAGAGGGGTATATAAGTTAAGAAAGCGAAAACCTAATATTAAACGGGTACTTATTAGCTAGCTATCGAATTAAGGGCCTATCTATTAATAGAAAGAGGGTTACCCGGTATAGTAAGGTCCTTCGGACCGTATTATCCGTATTATAATTCCCTAGCTAGGTATTATCGAGTTAAATTCCCCTATTAGTTACGGGTAACTAACGAAGTAATATCTAGCTAGACTTAGTCTCGCCCTCCGAGGCGGGGCTAAACCGCTTACTTCTTTTTTAATCGCTATTAGTTCTTATCTAGTTACCCGCTAGTTCGATTTTAGTACTTATTACTCGTTCTTTTACTTAAGATAGTAATCTAGTGCTACTATATTCTATAGTACTAATACCGGCTTCTATATTAGTCGAGCGTACCCTTCCTATTTAACTTAATACTATAGTTAGCGCTTTCTTTATCCTAGTTTTCTCGCTATTCGTTTACTTAGGATTACCTCTACTATCTATTCATCTTAACTATCTACTCGAACCGGTAGTAGTTAATAGTCGTCCTATACTTAGCTTAGTAAGGGGTCTACTCCCGCTAGCTAGAGTAGGTCTACGTTAAAGACGTTATATACCGCTCTAGAGATATCTAACTTATAGCTATAAGATCTAACTACTTTAATAATAGTAAACTTAACTACCTTATTATCGAGCTTCTTACTTAGTCTATCCGTTCTTAGGTTCTTTAGATATAGCTAGACCTTATTACCTATCTTATAAGCTAGTAAAGAATTTCTTTACTAGTTAGCTTGTCTCTCTTATTCCTATTAAGCTTCCGCTATTAATATTTACGCCTAGTCCGTAACTTCTTTAATCTTGGCTATAATTGCCTCCGTGTTATAAATATAGCTTATATAGACTAATTACTTCTTATTTACCGCCGATCGATTTAGAATCTAGATCTAGACTTGCCTACTTATAAATTAGGAAGCTAGTATTTTAGTTTATTCCTTATATATATAAAGCTCGCCTCTCTACCTTATAATTAGTTCTTTAGTCTAGTAATAAGTACTCCTCGCGTATAACTTAGTATGCCTTAAATTAGATCTTACTCGCCTCCTTTATTGTTTACTCGTCTCTCTCTACCCGCCTCTTAGTATTCGTCTCTAGTCTCTCGCCCCCCTTCTCTTATTCTATATATTTTAGTATCTGCTTTACCTCTACTACCTTTACCGGCTTCGTTACTTCGTCCCTTTCCGCCCTCTAAGGTCTATTTATTATATTTTACTAGACTCCTATCTAGTAGGCCTAAAGCTCTCGCCGAAGCCCTAGACTATAATCTCTAGAATAGTCGATAGAACTATACCTCCTAACCCTTAGGATACGCTATTCTAAGTTCTCGATTAAGTCCCTACCCCTATTAATACTCGCCCCACCTTCCCTAAAGACATCCCGGTTTCCCTACGCGTTACCCTTAGTTAGGCGTACGCTAGAGGAAGATAATCTTACCTAAGATCCGATATCGATTTACTAGTTATCCCTAAGAATACTACGAACGCCTAAGTTACTTATATCTTTTATTACTACGGTTTTAGCTAAGATAAAGCCTTCGCTTAACTCTAGTTACTAGCTTCGAACCTCCCTACTAATACGCTAGCTACTACGTCTACTATATCTCCTTTAGAAACCCTTACTCCTCGTCCTCGTATTCCTAAAGTCTCGGACCCAGAACCCTTTAAGGGTGAACGTACTCGATTCGGGAATTTCGCTACGTAACTCTAGCTTAAATTCGCCTTAGACCTATCTATCTTTATAACGGATACGGCTAAGATTACCTACGCTAGTTTCTACCTTCGCGATACTGCTTATACCTAGTTTACTGTAATGAACAGACCTTGGAGGGCGGAGAGGGACGAAGTAACGAAGCCGGTAAAGGCAGTAGAGGTAAAGCAGATACCGAAGTACAGGGGATAAGAGGAGGGGGGCGAGAGACTAGGGACGAATACTAAGAGACGGGTGGAGAGAGACGAGTGAACAATAAAGGAGGCGAGCAAGGTCTAATTCAAGGCATACTAAGTTGTACGCGAGGAATACTTATTGCTAGACTAAAGAACTAATTGTAAGGCAGAGAGGCGAGCTTTATATATATAAGGAACGAACTAAAATACTAGCTTCCTAATTTATAAGCAGGCAAGTCTAGATCTAGATTCCAAATCGATCGGCGGTAAACAAGAAGTAATTAGTCCATATAAGCTATATTTATAACATTTACTCCTTACGTCTCTACCTCGAATGGTTTCGTAAACTTCGATAACTACGAGTCCTTCTACTAAGCTCTTAAGGCCGTATTTAATAATCCCGACACCTACGTAACAGCTAAACGATCCCTCCTCGTACTTAAATAAGATAAGTCCTATTCGGCGTACTATTTATAGTTTCTCTCGCTTATTACGACTCTTAGTTAGAAGGAAAACGTAGTTAAGATCTACTACTTCCGCCTTAGCCTTAAAGAGAACCTTAAGGACCTTCTTATTAGACGAGCTATACTAGTTATAACGATTTAGACCGTCAACATCTCATTCTCCAGAAAACTAAGCCTAATTAGGCTAAAGCACTTATCTAAGATAAGATGTCTAAGACATAGGGTTTACTAAGAGCAAACACTTAGCGGGAACGTACGGGAAAGGGAAGCCTAAGACCGGCTATTCGACTTCTAACTAGTACCTAGGCTAGATATATAAGTTTCCCCCTTCCTCCTTTATTCCCTTTCTTTTCTCTTTCCTTTCTCTAGCTTAGAAACTTTAGTTAATTTCGAGAATCTAACTTGTTCTTCTTGAGTCGTAACACTTTTCTAAGCTTACCTAACCACTTCGGCTTACTCTTATTTAACCATTAGCTGGCTTGCCCTAATTTCTAAGAAGACGAAGCCACCCTTTTACTTATCCTACTCGCTCACCAATCAGATAACCCGCTCTCTAACCACCGATTACTTCTTATTACTTCTTATCACTTCTTATTAACTCTCACCAACCCCTCCTTCGTTCAAGCTTCTAGCAGGCTTGCCCTGGTAAAAGAACGTTAGACCTACCACTATGTCGACTCCCGGATCGAGCGCGCGTGGCGCCAGACGTACTAAGGAGCCTAAGGGGAAAGAAAAAGAGTAAGACGCTCCTAAGGTAGTTAAACAGCCACTCCCTATAACCTTAGATGATGTGCTCTTCCAGTACACACCCCACAACCATTTGGGTGGAGGGGACATTTAAGACTTTACTATGAACCCCTTCTAGCATAGAAAGATCTCCCTATTCAATGTGCTGAAGAATGAGGAAGAGATGGAGATCCTCTTCTAGGATCTAGGAAAAACAAAGTACCTAATAGGAGATCTCCTCCAGCATATTCAACAAGAATAAGGAAAGAAGATAGAGGCCGCCGTTAAGTTTAACGAGCTTCTTAGGAACTTTAAGAACCTTAAAGAAGGAAGCGCGCGGATCTACTAGGAGAATGCGGAGCTTACTACAGAGAAAGGTATCCTTAAGGCTAAACTAGAGCGCGTTAGACGACAAAATAAGGGCCTTAGGGAGCCGAACGTTACTTTTAGCTACCGACCTACTATAGGACGTCAATCCCCTAGAAACTAGTCTGAGATAAGCTCCGTTCCTAATAGTTAGCCAACTGTAGAAACCCTAGTCCGCTCCCTAATATCTTAGTATTAGGGAGGACGCTCCGCGAAGCTATCTAATCCTCCACAGTTTACTAGAGAACCCGAGAAGGAGCCCTCCTTTAGGCACTGGAAGGCCGAGATATACAATAAGCTAGAAGTTAACGCGGACCACTATAAGACTAAAAGGGCCAAGATATCCTACATCTTCTCACGCACTACTGGGACGGCCTCAGACACCATTAGGCCGAACGTTTATAAGGGACCCGCTATCTTCTAGACGGTAGAAGAGGCCTTTACTCTTCTTACCTCCGTATTTGACGACCCCCACTTCCTCCAGAACAAGCGCCAGGAATTCCGCCGCTTCTACTAGAACACGACGCCTTTCAACTCCTTCTACGCCAAGTTCATTGCCCTCGCCACGGAATCCGAGCTTCCAAGGGACCAGTGGTTTGAGGAGATATGGACCCGCCTTTCAGGAGGACTTCGCCATGGACTAGCGCCCGTTAAGGACTCCCTAAACTTCAGCTTCCAGGATCTAACGGCTCGTGCCCGTACGCTAGATAGGGAACTTCAGAACGATATTAAGGCGGCAGAGAAGAAGAAGGAGCGTGCTAATAAATCCCTAAAGAACACTAAGCTAACGGTGGAGCGTACTACCTCTAGGCAGGAATAGAAGAAGTCACTAACCGCTAAGGAGCGGGATTCTTACCGCAAGGAAGGCCGTTGCTTCCACTACTATTAGAAAGGGTATATGGCTAACGCCTACCCTGCTAAGGCGGTTACCATCGCTAATGCTGAGCCGGACTCTAGATCAGCTAAAGACTCGGGAAAAGAGTAACTCCTAGCAAAGACGCGCCTAGGAGTAAGGAACAGGCTTTATTTATAGAAGTACAGGTGACTTCCCTATAGCACCCCAACCTAGAACCTATTATTACACACTGTATATTATCTAGTCAAGGAAAGAAAATATAGGTTAATGTAATGGTTAACACTGGAGCACTTGTATACGCCACAGTAAGCAGGAGCCTCGCGCACTAGATAACAGAAGAGCTTGGAATTGTACTCCTCCCCCTCTCCAAACCGATCCCCTACACCGTTGCGGACGGGCGAAGCGGAAAACCTATCACCCACAAGATCTGCCCACACCTCCAAGTTAAGGATTACTGGGAAGCCACCTCTCCCCTACTCATCATAGACCTTAGGAACCACGACATACTACTAGGAAAGGGCTGGTTATAGGCCCACGGCGCGTTGCCAGACGTAAATAGCAACTTAGTTACGTTCAAGCCGAACTTCTGCACGTACCCCGGTAGGCCCGCCGCGGCGGAGCCAAGAAAGCTTGATCCAACGACGCCTCCTAAGGTAGAATCATAGAGGCCCCAGAGAATCCTTACTAGACACTCCTTCTAGGCCGATATAAGGGAGTCCCTTAAAGAAATAAACAAGGAACTGACTAAGGACGTGGAGAAGAAGTCTCCCCTACCTCGAAAGAAGGTACTAAAGAGGGATATACAGCTCGTAACTGCGGAAGGATTTCTGCGTTTACTAAAGCAATAAGGCACTAAAGTGTACTATCTCCGTCTCTGGGAGTTGCTGGAGGAGGAGGAGCAGGCAAGAATCAACGCCTTCTAATAACAGTTACCCGAGGAGTTAAGAGAACTCACCCCTTAGCTACCTAAATAGCTGTAGGACCTAGCAGAGAACTTCTCTAAGTAGAGGTTAGACGAGCTTCCCCCCTTAAGACCTTATAACCACAGGATAGAGCTTAACTAGGACCCGGAGTTACGCACGCCGCCGCTATACCGGATGTCTACGGACGAACTCGCGGCTGCAAAGGACTACATTGAGGAGAACCTAGGAAAGGGGTTTATTGAAGCGAGTAGGGTACCGTTTAGTTCACCCATCCTTATAGCAAGGAAGGCCAATGGAGGATTCCGTTTCTACGTAGACTATCGCCGCCTTAACGTAGCTACGAAGAAGAATAAATACCTACTTCCCTTAATTAACGAGACGCTAGCCCGGTTGACTAGAGCGCGTTACTTCTCTAAGATTGACGTCAGACAAGCATTCCATAGGATTCGGATACACGAAGACTCTAAGGACCTTATAACCTTCTGGACGCGCTACGGATTATACCGCTACAACGTCCTACCCTTTGGATTATATAATGGACCTGCCACCTTCTAGTAGTACATGAACGAGGTTATAATGGCCGGATTAGACGACTTCTGCTTAGTATTTATAGACGACATTCTGGTCTATAGTAAGACAAGAAAAGAGTATAGAGAATAGGTACGACTAGTCCTTAAGAAACTTAGAGAAGCAGGCCTTTAAGCGGACATTAAGAAATACGAATTTAAGGTCACCGAGACTCGCTTCCTTGGCCTCATTGTCGGGCGAGACGGAATCCGGATGGACCCCCAGAAGGTTGTAGCTATCCTGGAATGGAAAGCCCTAATCTCTCTCCGAGGAGCGCGCTTATTCCTAGGCCTCTGCAACTACTACCGCCGGTTTATTAAGAACTACTCGAGGATTGTAAAACCACTTACCGACCTAACTAAGAACAAGGTAGCGTAGGCCTAGACGCCGAAGTATAAGGCCGCCTTCCAAGTACTAAAGAACGCCGTCCGCTTAGACCTAGTACTTCGATATTTCGACCCGGCGAAGCCTATCTTCCTCGAAGTTGACTCTTCTGACTACGTTAGTGGAGGAGTCTTTTCATAGAAGGATAAGGAAGGGAAGCTTTATCTAGTAGCCTACTTCTCTAAGAAGCTCTTAGACACGGAATGTAATTATACGATCTACGACAAGGAACTCCTGGCCATCGTTCGAGCCTTTTAGGAATGGAGTCCCGAGTGCCGGAGTATATAGGAGCCAATCCAGGTATTTACTAATTACGAGACCCTAAAAACGTTTATAACGAACAAGCAGCTCTCCCGCCGCCAAATTCGATGGGCAGAAGAACTCGCGGAGTACGACTTTAGGATTGTTCCTATCGTAGGAAAGAAGAATAAGAGAGCAGACGCTCTCTCTCGTCGAGAGTAGGATCTACCGGTAGACGACTCTAACTCCCGCCTCACCTCTATAAACCGTACGGCGCTCCCTCCGGGGAGCTTTACCCTCTCTCCCCTTAAGCTATTCGAAAACCCTAACCTCCCTACTAAGCTACGGATAGCTAACCGGATAGACGACGCCTTAACGGCCATCCGCTAGGATATTAGTAAGTACTCTAAGTACTTACTACGCGATGACTTGCTCGTCTTCTAGGAGAACCGCCTTGTTATACTATAGGACGACCGCCTTAGGCTAAGGCTCATTTAGGCTGCTCATCGACCCCTAGTAACGGGACATCCAGGCATCTAGCGCACCTAGGAACTCTTAAAGGAGAGGTACTACTAGAATGGTATAAAAAAGGTAGTAAAGCGGTACGTGCAGAACTACTACTCCTATAAGAGGGCTAAATATAAAACGGAATCCTATAACGGCCTGCTTAAGTCGCTCCCTATCGGGGATCAGCCCTAGAAGTACCTATCCTATAACTTTGTTACCAAGTTGCTAAACTGTAAAGGATTCACCGCCGTCCTAGTAGTAGTAGACTAGTTCTTAAAAATACGGTACTTTATCCCCTGCTACGATACTACCACCGCGAGTTAAATGGCGCAGCTCTTTAGAGATAATATCTAGAAGTATTATAGCCTACCGGACACTATTATCTTAGATCGAGGACCCCAGATTATTAGCGAATTCTGGTAAGGCCTCTGTAAGCTACTAAAGATTAACTACCGCCTTTTAACAGCCTACCATCCAGAGACGGACGGGCAAACAGAAAACGCTAATAAAGAAATAGAAATCTACCTCCGTTACTACGTTAGCTATTATTAGGACGACTAGGTAGACTGGCTTGCCTCCGCAGAATACGCTGCTAATGGAAACGTCTCCGCCTCCTCTACCGTAAGCCCCTTCTTTGTGGTCTACGGATATAAGCCCCGCCTATCCTTTAACTGGACGCCCACCCCTCTAGCGCCCACCGCCGCGGCTACCTAGAGCAGGGAAAGAGCCAACGAGATAGTAGATAAGATATAAAAGGTCTAGGAATTTACGAAATTCCACCTACAGCAGTCCTAGGAGAAGTAAGTAGAGTTCGCTAACCGTTACAGGAAGGATGTGTCCTACGAGGTAGGAGATAAGGTGTTTATCTCTACTAAGGACATGGATTTGGACCGACCCTTAAGGAAGCTAGGATGGACGCGGATTGGGCCATATCCTATTATCGAGAAAGTGGGAACCGCTTACCGCCTTTAACTACCCCCAGGCATTAACCGCGGTAATGTGTTCCATCTAAGCAAGCTTATAAGGGACGATAGTAACCCCCTTCTAGGCTAGATACCGGAGCCGCAGCCCGCGGTGCAGGTAGATAATAAAGACGAATACGTAGTAGAGTCTATTCTCGACTCCCGTTACACTAGCAAGGGGAAGAGACTCTAGTATAGGGTTTAGTAGGTAGACTAGCCACCCGACCCTTAATAGTATCTAGTAGACAACTTCAACCACGCGGCTTAGAAACTTAAGGAATTTCACGACTCCTACCCAGCGAAGCCCGGTCCACCGAAGGAACTTAAACGGTGGATTTAAGAAAACGATAAAGCTGTCGAGTAAGGTTATTACTAGAAGCTCTCGCTTAAGAGGGGGGTAATATGACGATTTAGACCGTTAACATCTTATTCTCTAGAAAACTAAGCCTAATTAGGCTAAAGCACTTATCTAAGACAAGATATCTAAGATATAGGGTTTACTAAGAGCAAACACTTAGCGGGAACGTACGGGAAAGGGAAGCCTAAGACCGGCTATTCGACTTCTAACTAGTACCTAGGCTGGATATATATAATAAACAGACCTTAGAGGGCGGAGAGGGACGAAGTAACGAAGCCGGTAAAGGCAGTAGAGGTAAAGTAGATACCGAAACACAGGGGATAAGAGGAGGGGGGCGAGAGACTTAATCGAGGACTTAGAATAGCGTATCCTAAGGGTTAGGAGGTATAGTTCCATCGACCATTCTAGAGATTATAGTCTAGGGCTTCGGCGAGAGCTTTAGGCCTACTAGATAGGAGTCTAGTAAAATGTAATAAATAGACCTTAGAGGGCGGAGAGGGACGAAGTAACGAAGCCGGTAAAGGCAGTAGAGGTAAAGCAGATACCGAAGCATAGGGGATAAGAGGAGGGGGGCGAGAGACTAGGGATGAATACTAAGAGGCGGGTAGAGAGAGACGAGTGAATAATAAAGAAGGCGAGTAAGGTCTAATTTAAGGTATACTAAGTTATACGCGAGGAATACTTATTACTAGACTAAAGAACTAATTGTAAGGCAGAGAGGCGAGCTTTATATATATAAGGAACGAACTAAAATACTAGCTTCCTGATTTATAAGCAGGCAAGTCTAGATCTAGATTCCAAATCGATCGGCGGTAAATAAGAAGTAATTAGTCCACATAAGCTACATTTATAATAATATATAAGTTTCCCCCTTCCTCCTTTATTCCCTTTCTTTTCTCTTTCCTTTCTCTAGCTTAGAAACTTTAGTTAATTTCGAGAATCTAACTTATTCTTCTTGAGTCGTAATACTAGTAGAATTCGAAAAGTTCGCTAAGGCTTATATTATACTAGACAACTAACTCTATACTCGAACTATTAAGAAAAAGATACCCTTAACTCGTACTCCTACCTTAATTCCTCTCTCGTCTATACTAGTTACTTCTTAACCCTTATCTCCTATACTAACCTCGATTCCTTAAGGTAAACCTATAGAACTAGATACTACCGCTCGAAAGACTTATCGAAAAGCTAATAACCTCTATGCCTACTACGGTAATCCTAATTACTAGGTTAAAGAATATCCTAAAGCTAAGGCTAAGGGACTTAAGCTTAATATAACGTCGTATATATCTCCTACGGCTTTCGTCCTCTACGTATTAAAAAACGTAGAAGGCTAGGTAGTACCTAGTATCTACCTAGCCCTCCTCTACTCTCTACTTCGAATTAGTTTTCCGTCCTTACTTCCCTCTCGTCTTCGAATCTTAGAATACTCTCGTTTTTACCTCCTAAAACCCGTACCCTATAGCCCCGTACTATAGATCTTAGGAAACGTCCGCTCCTTATCCTTAAATCAGTGGTTAATAATAAAACCGAAACCTCGGCTATATTAGACTCTAGTACCTCGTCTCTTTTTATAGATAATATCTTTATTATATCCTATTTAATCCCTATACGCTAAAAACCCTAAGCTAAATCCCTCGAACTCGCGGATAGATCTATCGCCGGATGGATTACCTACGAGGCCGACCTTTAACTTGATATTAATTAGTATTAAGAACTCGTTACCTTCTAAGTAACTAAGCTCGGCCAATATCTAATTATCCTAGGAAAACCCTAGCTAGAACGGTATGATCCACACGTCCTATAGTTAAAAAATATAATTACCTTCGCCTCCCCTTTTTACTAAGTAAATTACTTACCTACTCGCTAATCTATAACTACGCTTTCTCTCTTACCTTCTAATTCGCCTTCGATCTCTTACGCTACTATATCCTACGCCGCCCTTACTCGTTATGTCCGACGAGATAAGACTAGGATATACGCCGTATTAATTAAGAAGATCTAAGAACACCTTAATAGCCTTAAGAAAACGGAATAGTAAACTCTAGAATAAGAACTCGAAACCCTCCGCTTACGAGTCCCCGCTCGATTCTACTATCTTCTTCCCTTCTTTATAAAGAAAGAGGCCGATAGACTTCCCCTATATCGGTATATTAATTATAAGATTTTATTAGAAGAGGGTAAGAAACCCCTATTCGGCCCTCTCTACTTAATGTCCGATTTAGAGCTTAAGGCTCTACGTAAATACCTTAATAAAAACCTTAAAAAAGGTTTTATTTAACCCTTATTCTTATCCTCTACGTCCCCTATTCTCTTTATTAAGAAACTAGGAGGCGGCCTTCGTTTTTACGTGGATTATCGCGAACTAAATAGTATTACGAAAAAGAACCGTTATCTACTCCCCTTAATTAACGAGACTCTCCGTTAACTTTAAGGCTCTCGTATTTTTACTCGACTCGACCTTCGCGGTACTTATAACCTTATCCGAATTAAGGAAGGCTCCGAACCTTTAACTATCTTTAGGACTCGCTATAGCCTATACGAATACCTAGTTATACCCTTTAGCCTAACGAATACGCCGGCTACCTACTAATAATTCGTTAACGATATATTACGTGAATACCTTAATCGCTAGTGCGTCGTCTACCTAGACGACATCCTTATCTACTTAGAAATAGAAGAAGAGTACTACGAATATATTCGATTAGTTCTCGAAAAGCTCTGTAAAGCAGGCCTATACGTAAAAGGCGAAAAATGCGATTTCTATACGACTTTAACTACGTTCCTTAGCTTTATTATTTCTCTAGACGGTATCTCTATACACCTAGCTAAGGTAGCCGCCGTAAGAGACTAGAAGACTCCTCGTTTAGTTAAAGACCTTTAATCGTTTCTTAGCTTTATAAACTTTTACCGACGATTTATTAAAGGATACTCTCGAAAAGCTAGAGCTCTCTTTAAGCTCCTAGCTAAGAACATTCGTTTTACTTAGAAGAAAGAATAGAATAAAGCTTTTACTTATCTTAAGAAAGCCTTCTATTCTTACCTAATCCTCCGATACTTCGATCCCTAACTCGAGACTATCCTTAAAACTAACTCTTCTAACTTCGTTATATCCGTAATTCTATCTTAATAGATAACGTATAACGATAGTAAGAGACTTTTATACCCTATCGCCTACTACTCTCGGAAAATAACCTCCGTAGAGTAGAACTATAGTATTAGGGATAAAGAACTCTTAGCTATTATAGAAGCCCTAAAGAAATACTATTCCCTTATTATTAACCTCTCCTCGCTACTCCTCGTCCTTATAGATTACTCGAATTTGACTAGCTTTACCTCTAAGTAAATCTTAAACCGTTAATAAGCACGCTAGGCAATTAAACTCTCGGAACTCGACTTTAAGATTGTCTACCGCCTAGGAACTAAGAATTAACGCGCGGATACGTTAATAAGACGGTTAGAAGACCTTCCTACTTAAGAGGGGCGCCTGCCCCCTACTACGATCCTTACCCCCGGAAAATTCGAAATTTCGACCCTTATTTCAACTCGATATTCGATCGCTAGGCTAGAACTATCTCTAGCTAGTAATATTCGCTTAGTACTTAATAAGGATACTCTTAGGTAAGAGATCCTTACTATACTTGATACCTACGCACTTTAACATCCTAAAGTAGATCTAGGCGTATACTCTAAGGATAATAATAGTCTATTACTAGTTAATAGACTTATCTATATCCCTAAAGATCTAAGCCTCCGTTAAAGGATTATTAGCTCTTAATACTCGTATCCGGCTACTAGACACCTAGGCTAAGTAGTAACATTTAAACTCGTTACTTATAATTTCTAGTAGCTAGGTCTACGATAGATAGTAGCTCGTTTTATACGGAACTATAAGACCTACTAAAGAATTAAACCCGCTCGA
This sequence comes from Neofusicoccum laricinum, assembly GCA_029906385.1. Lineage (NCBI taxonomy): Eukaryota > Fungi > Ascomycota > Dothideomycetes > Botryosphaeriales > Botryosphaeriaceae > Neofusicoccum > Neofusicoccum laricinum. The sequence continues at coordinate 671,421 of CP123726.1, forward strand.
CACGCCCCCTTTAGATACTTAAAACCCCTTAAAGTGCTATAACGCTGCTGGTAATCCGTTTCTCTCGATTTGATTACGGGACTTCTAACGTCTAATTCGTTTAATACTATACTAGTAGTCGTAGACCGACTAACTAAAATAGCTTACTTTATTCCTTACTAAATAACCCTCGATTCGATAGAGCTTACTAAGCTTTATCGAGACTACGTTTTTCGACTATATGGCTTACCTAACGACTTTATATCTAACTATAGCTCGATTTTTACTTCTAAATTTACTAGAGCTCTTAGTAGATCCCTATCTATTAAGACTAACTTTAGTACGGCTTTCCACCTATAAACCGACGGCTAGATAGAGCGTATTAACGCTATCCTCGAATAATACCTTCGCGCCTATATTTCGTACTAATAAGACGATTAGAACGACTTTCTCTCCCTTACTAAATTCGCTTATAATAATACGATCTCGACTACGACTAAGGTTACTCTCTTTTTTATAAACTACGGCTTCTACCCTCGTTATAAGATTCTATAGAAAGACTTAATCTTAGCCCTCCTTAAACCCCTACGTCTCTTCTAAGAGAACCTCGAAAACCTCGAAAACTACCTTCGCTAAGAAATTCGACTCGTATAAGACGCCTACGTAGAATAGGCTAATAAAGACCGTATTTTACTATCTATCTTTAAGCCTAGTAATATTATTTAGCTCCTAAGACGGTATATCTCGATAATAAGACCTTCGGATAAACTCGACTTTAAACACCTTAGCTCCTTTTCTATACTAGAAAAGATCTTAACTTATACCTATCGCCTAGAACTACTAAGGATAATAAAAGTCTACCCTATATTCTACGTCTTCTTACTCGAACCCGTAGCCTCTAACCCCTTACCTAATTAAATCTAACCTCCGCTCCCGCCTATTATCGTTGACGGCGAAGAAGAGTACTAGGTATAACGGTAGACTCCTTCTACTAAGCTTTAGAGTCGCTTAGTAGGTTAGTAGAAACCGAAGGGTTTATCTTAAAGAGATAAGAGGAGGATAGCGGTATAAGAAGGGAAGTATTACGTAATAGCGCGGTGCGTAATAAGCTTATTACCTCTAAATTAATAGGGTTTAAATTAGAACTTTAAGTTGACTACGAAGGGTTAAATGTCTAGCTAAGGGAGTATAGCTATATACTACTAGGAAAGCTATAATAATCTAGATTAGGTATTTAGATATACCTCTTAGATTAGGGAGATAGATTAGGGCTTTAGATTAGTCCCGATCCAAAGTAGCCCTTTTAGGGTATAGGGCGTACGTAACGTTAGCGCCTAGCTATCTTTCTTCCGACTATTACGAACCTCTAAGGAAGCGGGCTTTAGGATCCTAAGGGCGGGGAACCCGTACGGGAGATAGGACCGTAAGGGATAACGCGGTTACGGGATAAAACGAAAGATAGAGTTCCCTACGAGAAGAAGGCCTATAGGGACGAAGAATTAAAGGCTAGAATCTCCGAAAGGATAGAGGTAAGCGGGCGCGGAATAAGTAAATATAGCGATCGCCTCGTACTAACGAATATCGGAAACTAGGAAGATAGTTAGGCGCTAACGTTACGTACGCCCTATATATACCCGTGACCCGGACCTATACTTAGATCTATATAGATCTAAGCCTTATAGATCTATCTACCTTAGATCCTACTCCTACAGATCCAACCCGAATAAATCTAGATTATTATAGCTTTTCTATTAGTATATAGTTATACTCCCTTAGCTAGATATTTAACCCTTCGTAGTTAACTTAAAGTTCCAATTTAAACCCTATTAATTTAGAGGTAATAAGCTTATTACGTACCGCGCTATTACGTAATACTTTACTCTTTATACCGCTATCCTCCTCTTATCTCTTTAAGGTAAACCCTTCGGTTTCTACTAACCTACTAAGCGACTCCGAAGCTTAGTAGAAGGAGCCTACCGTTATACTTTAACTACTATCCTTATAAGAGAAGGAAGGCTTTAAGAAAACTAAAAAGAAGTATCCCCTAGAACGCTATCTCTAATATAGTTAATATCCGACGTTAAGATAAGCAACGTGTAACGATTTAGACCGTCAACATCTCATTCTCCAGAAAACTAAGCCTAATTAGGCTAAAGCACTTATCTAAGATAAGATATCTAAGACATAGGGTTTACTAAGAGCAAACACTTAGCGGGAACGTATGGGAAAGGGAAGCCTAAGACCGGCTATTCGACTTCTAACTAGTACCTAGGCTAGATATATAAGTTTCCTCCTTCCTCCTTTATTCCCTTTCTTTTCTCTTTCCTTTCTCTAGCTTAGAAACTTTAGTTAATTTCGAGAATCTAACTTGTTCTTCTTAAGTCGTAACACTTTTCTAAGCTTACCTAACCACTTCGGCTTACTCTTACTCAACTATCAGCTGGCTTGCCCTGATTTCTAAGAAGACGAAGCCACCCTTTTACTTATCCTACTCGCTCACCAATCAGATATCCCGCTCTCTAACCACCGATCACTTCTTATTACTTCTCATCACTTCTCATCAACTCTCACCAACCCCTCCTTCGTTCAAGCTTCCAGCAGGCTTGCCCTGGTAAACGAACGTTGGACCTACCACTATGTCGGCTCCCGGATCGAGCGCGCGTGGCGCCAGACGTACTAAGGAGCCTAAGGGGAAAGAAAAAGAGCAAGACGCTCCTAAGGCAATTAAACAGCCACTCCCTATAACCTCAGATGATGTGCTCTTCCAGTACACACCCCACAACCATTTGGGTGGAGGGGACATTCAAGACTTCACTATAAACCCCTTCCAGCATGGAAAGATCTCCCTATTCAATGTGCTGAAGAATAAGGAAGAGATGGAGATCCTCTTCCAGGATCTAGGAAAAACAAAGTACCTAATAGGAGATCTCCTCCAGCACATTCAACAAGAACAAGGAAAGAAGACAGAGGCCGCCGTTAAGTTTAACGAGCTTCTTAGGAACTTTAAGAACCTTAAAGAAGGAAGCGCGCGGATCTACTAGGAGAATGCGGAGCTTACTGCAGAGAAAGGTATCCTTAAGGCTGAACTAGAGCGCGTTAGACGACAAAATAAGGGCCTTAGGGAGCCGAACGTTACTTTTAGCTACCGACCTACTATAGGACGTCAATCCCCTGGAAACCAGTCTGAGATGAGCTCCGTTCCTGATAGTCAGCCAACTGTAGAAACCCTAGTCCGCTCCCTAATATCTTAGCATCAGGGAGGACGCTCCGCGAAGCTATCTGATCCTCCACAGTTTACTGGAGAACCCGAGAAGGAGCCCTCCTTTAGGCACTGGAAGGCCGAGATGTACAATAAGCTAGAAGTTAACGCGGACCACTACAAGACTAAAAGGGCCAAGATATCCTACATCTTCTCACGCACCACTGGGACGGCCTCAGACACCATTAGGCCGAACGTTCATGAGGGACCCGCTGCCTTCTAGACGGCAGAAGAGGCCTTTGCTCTTCTTACCTCCGTATTTGACGACCCCCACTTCCTCCAGAACAAGCGCCAGGAATTCCGCCGCTTCTACCAGAACACGACGCCTTTCAACTCCTTCTACGCCAAGTTCATTGCCCTCGCCACGGAATCCGAGCTTCCAAGGGACCAGTGGTTTGAGGAGATATGGACCCGCCTTTCAGGAGGACTTCGCCATGGACTAGCGCCCGTTAAGGACTCCCTAAACTTCAGCTTCCAGGATCTAACGGCTCGTGCCCGTACGCTAGATAGGGAACTTCAGAACGATATTAAGGCGGCAGAGAAGAAGAAGGAGCGTACTAATAAATCCCTAAAGAACACTAAGCCAACGGTGGAGCGTACTACCTCTAGGTAGGAACAGAAGAAGTCACTAACCGCTAAGGAGCGGGATTCTTACCGCAAGGAAGGCCGTTGCTTCTACTACTATTAGAAAGGGTATATGGCTAACGCCTGCCCTGCTAAGGCGGTTACCATCGCCAATGCTGAGCCGGACTCTGGATCAGCTGAAGACTCGGGAAAAGAGTAACTCCTAGCAAAGACGCGCCTAGGAGTAAGGAACAGGCTTTGTTTACGGAAGTATAGGTGACTTCCCTGTGGCACCCCAACCTAGAACCTATTATTGCACACTGTACATTATCTAGTCAAGGAAAGAAAATACAGGTTGATACAATGGTTGACACTGGAGCACTTATATACGCCACAGTGAGCAGGAGCCTCGCGCACTAGATAATAGAAGAGCTTGGAATTGTACCCCTCCCCCTCTCCAAACCGATCCCCTACACCGTTGCGGACGGGCGAAGCGGAAAACCTATCACCCACAAGATCTGCCCATACCTCTAAGTCAAGGATTACTGGGAAGCCACCTCTCCCCTACTCATCATGGACCTTGGGAACCACGACATACTACTGGGAAAGGGCTGGTTGCAGGCCCACGGCGCGTTACCAGACGCAAACAGCAACTCAGTCACGTTCAAGCCGAACTTCTGCACGCACCCCGGCAGGCCCGCCGCGGCGGAGCCAAGAAAGCTTGATCCAACGACGCCTCCTAAGGTAGAATTATGGAGGCCCCAGAGAATCCTTACTAGACACTCCTTCCAGGCCGATATAAGGGAGTCCCTTAAAGAAATAAACAAGGAACTGACCAAGGACGTGGAGAAGAAGTCTCCCCTACCTCGAAAGAAGGTACCAAAGAGGGATATGCAGCTCGTAACTGCGGAAGGATTTCTGCGTTTACTAAAGCAACAAGGCACTGAAGTGTACCATCTCCGTCTCTAGGAGTTGCTGGAGGAGCAGGAGCAGGCAAGAATCAACGCCTTCCAACAACAGTTACCCGAGGAGTTAAGAGAACTCACCCCTTAGCTACCTAAATGGCTGTAGGACCTGGCAGAGAACTTCTCCAAGCAGAGGTCAGACGAGCTTCCCCCCTCAAGACCTTGTGACCACAGGATAGAGCTCAACCAGGACCCGGAGTTACGCACGCCGCCGCTATACCGGATGTCTACGGACGAACTCGCGGCTGTAAAGGACTACATTGAGGAGAACCTAGGAAAGGGGTTTATTGAAGCGAGCAGGGCACCGTTTGGTTCACCCATCCTTATGGCAAGGAAGGCCAATAGAGGATTCCGTTTCTACGTGGACTACCGCCGCCTTAACGCAGCTACGAAGAAGAATAAATACCTACTTCCCTTAATTAACGAGACGCTAGCCCGGTTGACTAGAGCGCGTTACTTCTCTAAGATTAACGTCAGACAAGCATTCCACAGGATTCGGATGCACGAAGACTCTAAGGACCTTACAACCTTCCGGACACGCTACGGATCATACCGCTATAACGTCCTACCCTTTGGATTATGTAATGGACCTGCCACCTTCCAGCAGTACATGAACGAGGTTATAATAGCCGGATTAGACGACTTCTGCTCAGTGTTCATGGACGACATTCTGGTCTACAGTAAGACAAGAAAAGAGCATAGAGAACAGGTACGACTGGTCCTTAAGAAACTCAGAGAAGCAGGCCTTCAAGCGGACATTAAGAAATGCGAATTTAAGGTCACCGAGACTCGCTTCCTTGGCCTCATTGTCGGGCGAGACGGAATCCGGATGGACCCCCAGAAGGTTGCAGCTATCCTGGAATGGAAAGCCCTAATCTCTCTCCGAGGAGCGCGCTTATTCCTAGGCCTCTGCAACTACTACCGCCGGTTTATTAAGAACTACTCGAGGATTGCAAAACCACTCACCGACCTGACCAAGAACAAGGTAGCGTGGGCCTGGACGCCGAAGTGTGAGGCCGCCTTCCAAGCACTAAAGAACGCCGTCCGCTCAGACCCAGTACTTCGACATTTCGACCCGGCGAAGCCTATCTTCCTCGAAGTTGACTCTTCTGACTACGTTAGTGGAGGAGTCCTTTTATAGAAGGATAAGGAAGGGAAGCTTCATCCAGTGGCCTACTTCTCCAAGAAGCTCTCAGACACGGAATGTAATTACACGATCTACGACAAGGAACTCCTGGCCATCGTTCGAGCCTTTCAGGAATGGAGTCCCGAGTGCCGGAGTGTATAGGAGCCAATCCAGGTATTTACTAATTACGAGACCCTGAAAACGTTCATGACGAACAAGCAGCTCTCCCGCCGCCAAATTCGATGGGCAGAAGAACTCGCGGAGTACGACTTTAGGATTGTTCCTATCGCAGGAAAGAAGAATAAGAGAGCAGACGCTCTCTCTCGTCGAGAGCAGGATCTACCGGTGGACGACTCTGACTCCCGCCTCACCTCTATAAACCGCACGGCGCTCCCTCCGGGGAGCTTTACCCTCTCTCCCCTTAAGCTATTCGAAAACCCTAACCTCCCTACTGAGCTACGGACAGCTAACCGGACAGACGACGCCTTGACGGCCATCCGCTAGGATATCAGCAAGTACCCTAAGTACTCACTACGCGATAACTTGCTCGTCTTCCAGGAGAACCGCCTTATTGTGCCACAGGACGACCGCCTCAGGCTAAGGCTCATTCAGGCTGCTCATCGACCCCCAGCAACGGGACATCCAGGCATCCAGCGCACCTAGGAACTCTTAAAGGAGAGGTACTACTGGAATGGTATGAAAAAGGCAGTAAAGCGGTACGTGCAGAACTGCCACTCCTGTAAGAGGGCTAAATATAAAACGGAATCCTACAACGGCCTGCTTAAGCCGCTCCCCATCGGGGACCAGCCCTGGAAGCACCTATCCTGTGACTTTGTCACCAAGTTGCCAAACTGCAAAGGATTCACCGCCGTCCTAGTAGTGGTAGACCGGTTCTTAAAAATGCGGCACTTCATCCCCTGCCACGACACCACCACCGCGAGTCAAATGGCGCAGCTCTTTAGAGACAATATCTAGAAGTATTATGGCCTACCGGACACCATCATCTCAGATCGAGGACCCCAGTTTATCAGCGAATTCTGGCAAGGCCTCTGCAAGCTACTAAAGATTGACTACCGCCTTTCAACAGCCTACCATCCAGAGACGGACGGGCAAACAGAAAACGCTAATAAAGAAATGGAAATCTACCTCCGTCACTACGTTAGCTATCATCAGGACGACTGGGTAGACTGGCTTGCCTCCGCAGAATACGCTGCTAATAGAAACGTCTCCGCCTCCTCTACCGTAAGCCCCTTCTTCGTGGTCTACGGATATGAGCCCCGCCTATCCTTTGACTGGACGCCCACCCCTCTAGCGCCCACCGCCGCGGCTACCTGGAGCAGGGAAAGAGCCAACGAGATGGCAGATAAGATATAAAAGGTCTGGGAATTTACGAAATTCCACCTGCAGCAGTCCTAGGAGAAGCAAGTAGAGTTCGCCAACCGTCACAGGAAGGATGTGTCCTACGAGGTAGAAGACAAGGTGTTTATCTCTACTAAGGACATGGATTTAGACCGACCCTCAAGGAAGCTAGGATGGACGCGGATTGGGCCATATCCTATTATCGAGAAAGTGGGAACCGCTTACCGCCTTTAACTACCCCCAGGCATTAACCGCGGCAATGTGTTCCATCCAAGCAAGCTTACAAGGGACGATAGTAACCCCCTTCTAGGCCAGATACCGGAGCCGCAGCCCGCGGTGCAGGTAGACAATAAAGACGAATACGTAGTAGAGTCCATTCTCGACTCCCGTTACACTAGCAAGGGGAAGAGACTCCAGTACAGGGTTCAGTGGGCAGACTGGCCACCCGACCCTCAATGGTATCCAGTAGACAACTTCAACCACGCGGCTTAGAAACTTAAGGAATTTCACGACTCCTACCTAGCGAAGCCCGGTCCACCGAAGGAACTCAAACGGTGGATTTAAGAAAACGATAAAGCTGTCGAGTGAGGTCATCGCCAGAAGCTCTCGCTTAAGAGGGGGGTAATGTGACGATTCAGACCGTCAATATCTTATTCTCCAGAAAACTAAGTCTAATTAGGCTAAAGCACTTATCTAAGACAAGATGTCTAAGATATAGGGTTTACTAAGAGCAAACACTTAGCGGGAACGTACGGGAAAGAGAAGCCTAAGACCGGCTATTCGACTTCTAACTAGTACCTAGGCTAGATATATAAGTTTCCTTCTTCCTCCTTTATTCCCTTTCTTTTCTCTTTCCTTTCTCTAGCTTAGAAACTTTAGTTAATTTCGAGAATCTAACTTGTTCTTCTTGAGTCGTAACACAACGCCCCGACTTAGTAGCCGACCGCGGCTTAGCTAATATTAACCATCTAACGCCTATAAGCGCAGATCGAATAGCTTTAAGCAGGTTAAGCGGCCCCGAGGCCGAGAAAAGTTAAACTCCGGAACCCCGATACCTTTAATAGTAACTAATAGAAGTTATAAGGCTTTACCTCCTAACTTAAGCGGTATATCCGTATCTACGACGACTAGTTCGAATCTAAGGAAGATAAGGTTCTCTTTACGTCTACCTACCTTCGCGGAACGGTAGAGCGATAGTTCGAACCCTACCTTAACGAACACCTCTATAAGGACGAGGACGAGCAGTCTAAGAACACTCGGGACATATTCGATAACTACGATAAATTTGTAGAGTATCTCAAACGCGCCTTTAATAACGTGGACGAAGTCCGATAAGTAACTTAGAAGATTATAGTCCTATAATAGAAAGGATCGGTCTCGGACTATACCTCTATATTTCGATAAGCGGCTGCATTCCTAGAGGGATAGTCGGATTAAGTATAGCGTAATTACTACTATAAAGGGCTTAAGCTAAATATTAAGGATACGATAGCCTTCTATAGCTACCCTAAAACGCTAGACACGATAATCGAGTTAGCTAGGCGCCTAGACGAGCGCCTCTAGGAGCGATAAACGGAATAGTACCCTACTAATACGATACGGATAACTAAGCTACGCTATACTTAGAATAGCGGCGAGGCTATAGAACTAGATAGTTCTACCCGTTAAGACAGGAATAATAAGGGACGGAATAATAGATAGAAGGGACGAAATAAGAATACGTAGATAAGATAGATACCGGAGTAGTAAGAACGATTTACGAAGAAACTCTATATCTACTACGGAGATAAGTAGTAGCTAGGGCACGATTACCTACTACGGCCTAAGAAAAGCCGTAGCCACGCGGCGGCCGTACGTAAAGACTCTAGGGAGGAGCTAGCAGCCTTCGAGAAGATTAACTAGTAGCGAGTAGTATACGTAGCTATAAGCTAGATCGTATACTATAACGATAGCTGCACGATACACTAAAGTAATAAAGACGCTACGGGATAGTACCCCCGTAAACTAGGAAAAAGCCGATAAGTTAATATTACTATACGAGTTATCGAAGAACCTTAGCTCGACGCCCTTATCGACGCGTTCCTAAAAGACTCTAACTTAGTAGATAGCGATATAGGGGAACTATACGATAGTACCCTAGATCGAAGCGAACTTAGCGAATATATAAGAAAAGAAGAGGGAGAGGCCCTTATAACGGACGAAAAACGGAGTACTCTTACCTCGCTCGAAGTACTCGCTTAACGATACGGCATCAGTTACTACCTAGAAAACGAATACGGTAATCACGGTCAAACGGTTTAGATCCCGGACTAGAGGAACCTCGCCCTTATAGCTATATAGGAATAGCGATAGAAAACCCTCTAGGAAACTCGCATTAAGTAAAACGGAGAAAAATACGAACTCCTAGTAACTCTAGAAACAACGCTCGTTAAAGAATACTACTAAGGTCTCTTAGCACGCGAGTAGGCGGACTACGTGTTACGACGGACCCGACCGTATTAGGTTTTAGTCGGCGCGTAAGACCATTCGGCTAACCTCCCGTCGACGACCAGTTAATAAAAGGTTTAGTAATAATCAGCCTAGTAGCTAATCGTGCCCCAATAACTCTATATATAGAGGCGTGTTCGTAACACTACCTCCCCTCTTAAGGTAGATAACCCTAGCTGCTAGACTTAGCTCGTTATCTAGATATAGAGTTACCCCTAACCAACCAGTCATACGCTAGTCAAATACGATCGGACCTATAGCGGACTATGGCTATAAGCCGGGGGAACGAGTCACCTAGTTGTCCGTTGTTAGTGGGGTAGTAGGGGAACCAGACCTACTCTCTTATCTCTAGCTAGCCACCCGAAAAACTAGTACTCACTCGACTAACTACCGATAATAGGGCTCGAACCTATCGACCTATAGGTAGGCTGATCATTATATTACGACGGACCCGACCGTGTTAGGTTTTAGTCGGCGCGTAAGACCATTCGGCCAACCTCCCGTCGACGACTAGTCGATAAAAGGTTTAGTAATAATTAGCCTAGTAGCTAATCGTGCCCCAATAACTCTATATATAGAGGCGTGTTCGTAACACTACGATTCTCTACGAGAATTAGTAAGAATTCTCTATTAATACGGAACGGTAATAATCTAGAATCGAACGCTTAAATAGATTCCTAATAAAAAGCTTAATCATTATCTAACCTTTAAATACTAAGTGCGGAACGACAAAGTCTACTAGATAAGGGTGACTAAAAACGGTAATTAGACCGACTAGAAGCAAGTATATATTTAAGTTAACGAATATAACGGTAGGCTTCTTCTACTAAGCTTCGAAGTCGCTTAGTAGGTTAGTAGAAACCGAAGGGTTTACCTTAAAGAGATAAGAGGAGGATAGCGGTATAAAGAGGGAAGTATCACGTAATAGCGCGGTGCGTAATAAGCTTATTACCTCTAAATTAATAGGGTTTAAATTGGAACTTTAAGTTAACCACGAAGGGTTAAATATCTAGCTAAAGAAGTACGACTATATACTACTAAGAAGCTATAATAATCTACTTAGATAATCGTAGATAGTTAGGATCCCGTATTATCTAGTATCTTTCTTAGATAATCTATTCTTAGTATTATCCGTATGGGTCCTACGTAACTTCGGCGCTTAGCCTTGTTCCTAGTTTCCGATATTCGTCGGTATAAAGCGGTCGCTATGTTTACCTATTCCGCGCCCGCTTATCTTTTATCTTCTTCGGGATTCTAGCTTCCGTCCCTTCGTCCCTATAGGTCTTCTTCCCGTAGGGGATTCTATCTTACGCCTTACCCCGTAACTTCGTAGTCTCTTAGGGTCCTATTTCCCGTACGGGCTCCTCGCCCTTAGGGTTATAAAGCCTACTTCCTTAGAGGTTTATAACACTACCCCCTACCTTAAGGATCTTCGACCCGAAGATCTACCGTAAGGTATATATCTTTTACTTATCTATTACTCCCTCTTCTTTTCCCGTATGTCTCTTATCATGCCTCCGAAACGTAAGCGTACTAAATAGGTCTTACTAGGGGAGCGGATTAATTTCTCCGGTTATACGATATCTATACCTTATTCTTCTTATCTCCTACTCGCTACTTTAGGGGAGGAGGTAGATTATCGTATAGACTTACGGAGCTCTTCTTATTATAGCGAGTACGCCCGTCGTAGGAAGTCTACCTACGATAGTAGTAGTTTAGATACGGCGGATTATATACTCTCTTCCTTCCTACTTAATCTTCTACTAATGCCCCTTAGTTAACCGTCTTGATCGTGCTCGTGCGAAGGTGCGGGCAGATCGTAAGGAGGCCCGTAAGGCTATATAGGCTATAATAGCTCGGCTATCTCGATTAGAGAAGTAGGAGGATCTTCTTAAGCGTCGTACCTTCCTAATACTTTCTAAAAAGGTAGCCACCGTAGAGGAGTTAGAAGAGCTAGATCGTTTACCCTCGGGGGCGGGGGATCCCGTTAACCCTAAGGGTGCCGAGTCTTCGCGATCGATAAAGCGCCTACGTGGCGAGGTCTTAGCTAATACCTCTATAGATCCTAATCGATCTATTAGGTCTCCTAGGGCTGGCTCTACTATGCCGCCCGCGAGTTCCGAGTTAGTTGATTAGGCGCGGCAGTCTCCGTTCCCTAATTTCGACTTCGGGTCCTTCGTGTTTAACGAGGCCGCGGTATTAGTCGATCCGGGTTTTAGCGATAGAAGCTTTTAATAAGGTCTTTATATCCTTCGTAATTTTCCGGTGGTTCCTAGGTATAGTCCTAGTCTCCTTCCTATTATAGGAGGTATCTAAATTAACTATTAACGTAGCCGCTGTCTAGGATCTTTTCTACGATCTATTCTTTATTCTCGTCGGCTTTTAGGTTCTCTAGTACCATTTCTTTAGTTTACTAGATGATCGTGGCGTTCTTTGGTGCCGGTTCGAGCAGTGTAATATAAAAGACGGGTACTATCCGTATAGTTTTTAGTAGCTTAAGGCGGTAGTTAACTTTCCCGAGTTTTTCTTTGATTTCGAATAGTCTAATTTTCTTAAAGTCTAATTTACTGTTTAGTCGCTTCGTTTTAATGTTTTTTCTGAGTAGGTAGACTTTATCCCCCCTCTTTAGCTTCGGTGCCTCCTAGTACCGTCTGTTATAGTAGCGGGACATTAAAAATCCATTATATTTAATATCGAGGCTAAGCTGTTTATAGAGTGCTTTTAGCTAGTCTATTTTAAGGATTTCTTTCTAGCTTAGTAATTTGCTTAGTAGTAGTTCTTTATAAGCCGTTAGCTTATATCTATAGTTAGCGTAGAACGGTAATTCTTACGTAGTCGTTGCCTTTAAACTATTATACGCGAACTGGGCGAGAGGTAGTAGTTCAACCTAATTATCTTACGTGTAGTTAATATAATAGCGTAGGTATTACTCTAGTATTTAGTTTATTCGTTCTGTTTGTCCGTCCGTTTAAGGATGTGCCGTAGTAGATAGCTTATACTTAGATCCGAGCTAGCGGGTAAGAGTCTGCCAGAATTAAGATATAAATAACCGATCTCTATCTAATACTAGCTCGTCCGGTAGCCCGTAGTTGCCGAGGATTATCCTAAGGAAGGTATAGGCTAGGTCTTCTACGTTTACCGTTTTAAGATACGGTAAGTAGTACGCGTATTTAGTAAGCCTGTCGACGATAACTAGGATCGAGTCGTAAAGAATACTAGTTAAGGGTTCCTTTAACTAGGGTAGATCCGTAATAAAGTCTAATATAATAGACTACTAGGGCCTTTCCGGGGCTAAAAGTAGTTAGAGTAGTCTATAGGGCGCGTGTCTTACCGCTTTACTTCGAATGCAAAGGTCGTACTGCGTGACTATCCGTTAAACCGTTTTTCTTAGTCCTAGGAAGTAGTAGTTCCTAGTAATTCGTTTAATCGTCTTGTCTATTCCTTAGTAACCGTGTGCTAGTACTTCGTAGATATCTTTAACGAGTTCTTCTCGTAGCTTAACCGGGACGTAGACTAATCCTAAATATAGGATGGTGCCGTCTTCGTCTCTAGTTAGATAAGGGTCGTTTTCTACGTTTCCGAGTTCCTAGGCTATTACGTTATGTTCGTAGGCCTCTCGGATTTTCTTTATCTAGGCGTTATGTTAGGCCCCTTAGGCAGCACTACTATAGACTATAGGGTAACTAACTAGCAGCAGCTAGCAACTAGGAGGGAGACCCGGTCACGTACTAGGGCACGTGCACAGCGCTAGGTATATGGTACGGGCCTAGCGCTAAGCGACTAGGTATATTTACCCTTCGCCCTCTCCTTCTAGACTCTCTTTCCTTTTCTCCTTGTACATAGATTTTTAGTTGAGAGTAATACCACCCTTTCGGCTTTGCTGCCTTATATAATCTATGTACCTCCAACACAATAACCTAACCAGACACACGATATTAACATTACGCAGTAGAATAGTTTATATATAAGGAACGACTTCTACCCTTACCTAAACAAGAACCTGACCTAGAGCATAGACCGAGTGAAGACTTTCACACATATAGACCGATATCATCGGACATAAAATCCACCAGCCATCAGAAATTCTAACTAAGAAGACCTCACCATACCAAACCATAGCCGCGCCAGCAGTGTTGCCTCTTATCACAATAGGGCTTCATGCGAAGACTATACTAATAAGGAATCCCTACTCCCCGACACCGTCCGCCCCCACAATAGCAACAGGAACCAGCCCCGCGAGACGCGTTCGATCTCTCAGAGTGCCCCAAACCCTAAGGAGATAGCGCAGTCCTATGCGCACTCCCTCGACCTTGCCAATAGCCCGAGCTTTCCCAACGACATCGCGCTTAAGAGCCACCGCTGGCCCAACTACGACGCTTTCCACAACTGGTACACCTTGGCCCCGGCTAATCAACGCGCCAAGTTCTACTACACCCTCCAGCTCCTTACGACCAGCAACGAACACAAGCACATAGACCACGCAACTTTATAGGATGAACATAGGAGTCTCTAAGAGAGGTACAACAAGCTCCGTGTTGGCTATAAAAAGACGACAGACCGCGGCAATAATTTGCTCCAGACGCTCCACCAGGAAAATAACGAACTGACACGCCTCAACGTAAACCTCACTAACAACATATAGCGGGACGTAGAAGGCCCCCACAACTTTAACCGCCGCCAGAGCGAGGACACTATAGATACGCAATAGACTTAGCCTTACTCCGGCTCCCGCAAGATGCTTACTAGTGACGTCGATAAGCTTAGCTCTACTAATATCCAAGCTTTTATCACCTTCAAAGAAAACATGGGCTTTAAGCTTAAAGTTGAACAAGACTTCTTCCGCGGCAATAACAAGCTTATAGTTCGCCATATCTACTCCCGTCTAGCTGAGTTAGTAGCCCCTACCATGCGCCCCTTCCTAACAAGTAACCTGAGTCCTGAAGCCTTTATAGAGAAGCTAGGAAAGATCTACGGCATAGGCATTACAAAAAAGAAAGCTAGGTATAAGCTCGTTGCCGCTAAGTAGACCGAGAAAGAGTCTATCGATACCTACTACGCAAGGCTCTGCACCCTATAGGACCTCACAGACACCTCTAAGGAGGACAAGATCGACAAGTTGCAGGGTAGCGTCGTGCCCGGGCTGGCCTACTCGGTTGCCCTCCAGAGCTTCGACACTGTTAAGCAACTCCTAGACATGCTCCGCAAGGGAGAATACCGGCGCGAAGAGATTAAATCCCTCAACCCAAGACCTAAGAAGCGCACAAATAGGGATAGGGAGCGTGGCCAGGGCTCTAGCTCCTTAAACGAACGCATCCGGTTCAACCGCAACGCCCCCACTAGTACTAATAACAAGGAAGAGCCGTAGCGTTACTCCCTAACTACATCCAAGCCTAAAGGATGGACCGGCCCATAGTACAACCCCGAACTGAACCCTAAGAGGATGACACCTAAGGAGCAGACTAAGATAGTAAAGGAACGCCGTTACTTTCGTTACCGTGGCTCCGGCCACCGCAGCACCGACTCAGTCTGCCCCAATAACAACCGTGCTAAGTTTACCTATATTACCAGCATTGAGGAGCTTACCACCGACGGCGAGTCGGAAAACTCCACGTCCTAGGAGTAAGTCGCCCCCTAGGACCTCAACAGGACAAAGAGCTAGGTGAGCAATTAGCAGGCCTACGTTAGAAGAGGATTACTATATCCAATATAGCAGTAGACAGATAAGCAAACAAGATTAAGGGAACCCACCTCATTCTACGGGCTACAGTAGTAGGAATGAACATACAATCTCTTCTCGACAACGGAAGCCAAGCTGAACTCATTAATAGCTCTTTCGTCCGCGCAACAAAAACACTAAGAATACCCCTCACAAAACGGATCCGTATAACTCTAGGAGACGGCAGCTTCTCCCAGTATATTACCCACGCCGCTCTAGTAGATATTATTGTCGGTATATATAAAGAACAACTCCTTTGCTATATCGCCAAGCTAGGAGATTACCTACTAATCCTAGGCGATAGTTAGCTCCGTACCTATAACCCTATTATCGACTAGGAAAAACGTTCGGTCCGCTTCTGCAGCGCCAAATACTTTAAGTTAGGCTGCCTCTACGGCCTTCCCCACACAGAGTATGCAGTGGGACACAAATACGAACCCCCGAAGGAGTAAGGCCCTAACATTAAATTCTACTCTACTTCGACCTTCCTGCGCCTAGCAAGGAAACCGGGCTACGAAGGGTACTTCTATAACGTTAGGAAGAACCCTACGAACCCCACGAACCTTAGCGCTACAACCATGGCTGAGAGAAAGGAAGACGATTTTCAGAAGTTTATAGGAGGAAAGAAATAGTATAGCCGGGAAGAACGCCTAGCCCGGCTACTAAAAGAACACTACTGGATTAAGGAACTCTAGGACAAGATAATTACCGATAAACTCCCGCCCTACAGGAAGGAGGATTATGTAATTAACCTTAGACCGGGCTGCGTGCCCCCCTATAAGAAAAGCTACCGCCCTATGTCACAACAAGAGAATGAGGCTGTTAAGAAATACATCGATAAGCATCTTAGAAAAAGATTCATCCGACCTAGTTCATCCAGCTGCACCGCACCTCTCTTAGTTGTTAGGAAACCCGGAGGAGGCCTAAGAATCTGCGTCGACTACCGGGCTCTTAATATAGTCACCGAAAAAAACCGCTACCCTATCCCTTACATCAACGAGACGCTTACTCAGCTAAGCAAAGCTAGAGTGTTTACTAAGCTAGATGTAGTCCACGCCTTCAACCGGATCCGCATCAAGGAAGGACACGAATATCTCACCTTATTTAACACACGCTTTAGATAGTACGAGTACCTAGTTATACCCTTTGGACTCTGTAACGCTCCGGGAACATTCCAGAGCTACATTAATAACTCCGTCCTTAAATACCTTAATAAGTTCTACACAGCCTACCTGGACGATGTCCTAATCTACAGCGAGAATGTAGAGGAGCACGCTGATAATATAAACAAAGTTCTAAAGCGCCTAAAAGAACGAGGACTCTAGCTTAACCTAGACAAGTGTGAATTCAACGTAAACACCGTGAAATACCTAGGACTCATCATTAGCACTAACGGTATCACCATAGACCCCGAGAAGGTCACGGTAATAGTAAACTAGAACACCCCTTCCTCGGTTAAGGATGTCCAAGCCTTCCTAGGATTCGTAAACTTCTACCGGCGCTTTATCAAGAACTTCTCTTACCTCGCTAGGCCTCTCACAGAAATGACCAGAGGAGATCACTTCACGATAAAGAACGGGAAAAAGAAGACACGGTACCGCGACTTCTAATAGGACGAAATGAAGTAAACCGCGTTTAATAAGCTAAAAGAAGCCTTTACTACAGCCCCGGTCCTTACTCACCTTAACCTAGAGAAGGAGATCTGGGTGGAAACAGATACTTTAGACTTTGTCAGCGCAGGAGTACTCTCGTAGATACACGAAGGAATCCTTAAACCGGTAGCGTACTTCTCTAAGAAGATGTCAGCCGCGGAGTGTAATTATATAATCTACGATAAGGAATTACTTGCTATTATCCGCTCCTTCGAGACCTGGAAGCCTGAACTAATGAGTACACCGGCTGAAAAACCAATCAAGGTGCTTACGGACCATAAAAACCTTAAATACTTTATAACAACCAAGCAGCTCACCAGCCGTTAAGCCCGCTAGGTAGAGTTTCTCTCCGCGTTTAACTTTGTCATCTCATATAGGCCCGGAAAGTAAGGAGAGAAACCCGACTCTCTTACACGTCGCACCCAAGACCTTCCAAAGGGAATAGACAACCCGCGGAAGCAGCACCGATTCTAGTAACTCCTCTAGGACTTAAACCTTAAATAAGATATAAAGGTTACCGTTAACACTCTCCTATTTGTAGCAGACGACCTTAAATAAGATATAAAGGTTGCCGTCAACACTCTCCTATTTGCAGCAGACGACCTTGAGGAAGAGGAGCCACGCTAGGAACAAGCACCGAGCCCAGACAAAACCCTAGACCTAGAGGAACTAATTAGACAAGTATACGAGGCAGACGAGGCTATCCAGGACCTCCGGAAGAGCATCGAAGCAGGGAACCGCCGCGTGCTAAGCTACTTAATTGGAAAGGGATACAAGAAAAACATCCAAGACTTCTTAGTAAAAGAGAGTTGGGTATGGTTAAAAGATACCCTTATTATCCTAGACTACTAGCCACTACGCCTACGCCTGCTACGAGACTATTACGAGAGTCCGCTTGCTAGACATCCCGGGACAAAAGTAATGTACCGAAACCTTACTAAAAGATATTGGTGGTTAGGACAAAGAGAAGACGTTACGAGATTCGTAAAGAACTACTACTACTATAGAAGGCACAAGCCCTATATAGACTAGAAGTAAGGACTGCTAAAACCCCTACCGATACCGCAGTAGAAGTGGCTCCACGTATTAATCGACTTTATAGAAAAACTGCCCCCTTATATTCGTAATAACAGAGAGTTCAACCACTACCTAACCATTACGGACCGCCTTATAAAAGGAAGGAGCTACGAGCCCCTTTTAACCCTTAGTACTAAAGAAGTAGTTAAGGCCCTAAACCGCCGACTCTTCTGCGTAAGAGGATTTCCACTTGATATCGTCTCAGATAGAGGTAGCGCAATAAACTTACGCCTCTACTAACGAATCCTCGAACGCTACAAAGTAAAGGTAAAGATATCGACCTCTTACCATCCCGAGACCGACGGACAGAGCGAGAGCTTAGTAAAAGGTATAAAAAGATACCTCCGCCTCTATATTAACCATGCCTAAGACAACTGGGTAGACTTCCTACCACAAGCCGAATTCCAAGCCAACATACATATTAGTGTATCGATAGGAGTATCACCCTTCTTTATAGACAACGGATTCCACCTAAGAACAGGAATTAAACCGCCTAGAACCTATAACGGCCCGGGAGCAGCCGAAGTAATAAGAGCAGACCGACTTGTTGCAAGAACTAATATAATAAGGGAGTTCCTTTAAGAACAGCTAGTCTGGATCCAGGAGGAGCAAGCCCGACATGCAGACAAGTTCCGTCAACTACACCTAGCATTCCGAGTAGGTGACAAGGTCTTTGTTAATACAAGGAACTTTAAACTTAGGCGGAATAGTAAATCACTATCACTAAAGAACCTAGGACCATGGGAAATCACACGATACATCGACGGCAAAGCGTACGAGGTAGCCATACCTCCACACATACAAGAACAAGGAATCTTTAACGTCTTCTACCTATAGAAGTTGCACCTTGCGCTAGACAACCCGTACCCCGGATAGGTACAAGAACTAGGCCCTGTACACCTTATCTTTAATAATAAGGATGAAACCATACACGAGGAATGGGAAGTCCTCGAAGTTATCGACTGCCGAAACTCCAGACACGGGGTCCAATACAAAGTCACTTTTATAGGAAACTGGGATGAATGGAATGCTAACCCACTATGGCAACACTGGACAAACTATAAAAACGCGCCTAATAAGATCCGGGAATATTATATATACTATAAGAACGCGCCTAAGATACCTGATTTCTTTTCAGAGCTCAGAGGACCTCGCTTAGAAGAGGGGGGGGTAGTATTAGGCCCCTTAGGCAGCACCACTATAGACTATAGGGTAACTAACCAGCAGTAGCTAGCAACTAGGAGGGAGACCCGGTCACGTGCTAGGGCACGTGCATAGCGCTAGGTACATGGCACGGGCCCAGCGCTAAGCGACTGGGTATATTTACCCTTCGCCCTCTCCTTCTAGACTCTCTTTCCTTTTCTCCTTGTACATAGATTTTTAGTTAAGAGTAATACCACCCTTTCGGCTTTGCTGCCTCACACGTTGCCCTCTAGGCGATACACCGGCGCTAGTAGCCTAACCGGGGTAAGCGGGACTTCGCTTTCCGGATTCCCCTTAAGCCATGATTAGGCAATCCTAAATATAGGTACGCACGTTCTAGCTAGTATAAGGCTTCCGTCTTCCTACTAGTTTAAAACCGTAGGCTATAGTCCTAGCTTCCCTTCGATATAGTCGGCTCTTCTGCTTAGCGTATCTGCGCGAGTATTCTCTAATCCCTTTCTATAGGTGATCTTTATGTTATAGGATACTAATTCTTCCGCCTACCTAACTTGTCTTCGTGTTAATTCTTTTGTAGTGGTAAAGTACGTAAGGTTCTTATAATCGTAATAAACTATTACCTAGTACTTAGCTCCTTCGAGGTAGTATCTCCATTCTTTAAAAGCCGTAATAATGGCTAATAGTTCTTTATTATAGACGTCGTAGTTAAGCTCCGGGGGCGTTATCTTTCTTAAGTAGTACGCGATTGGGTGAAGTTTGCCTTGCTCGTCCGGTTGGCTAATGCAAGCGCTAATTGCGTAGTCTAATACGTCCGTTTCGACCGTAATAGGAAGTTCCGGATTATAGATACCTAGGATGGGCGCTTCGTAGAACATCCGTTTAAGAGACTCGAATGCGTTTTATTACGCCTCTCCCTATTGGAATCCATGCTCTTTTCGAGTAAGTCTGGTTAGGGGTTCTAACACTCCCGCGTAATTCATAATAAATTTACGGTAGAAGTTAGCGAATCCGAGGAAGGATTATACTTCCTTAATCGTTCGTAGTGCCGGCTAGTCTCTAATTGCGTCTAGTTTCTTCTTATCCATGCTGATGTGCCCAGGCGTAATAATAAAACCTAAGAATTCCGTTCGCTAGGTATACTATTCGTATTTATCTAGTACTATTCGGAGATCTTTGTCCTATAGTACTTCAAGGACTTTCTTTATATGCTCGGTATGTTCTTCGAGCGTATCCGAGTAGATCAGAATGTCGTCCAGGTAAGCCATATAGAATATATCTAAATACGGACGTAGTATATCGTTAACTAAGTTCTAGAATGTGCTAGGGGCATTTATAAGCCCGAATAGTATAACCGTATACTCGTAATAACCGAATCGTGTTCGGAACGCTGTCTTCTATTCTTCTCCTTCTTTTATACGAACCAGGTAGTAGCCTTCTCGGAGATCTAGCTTAGTAAAGTACTTAGCGGTCCGGAGCTTATCCTAAAGTTCGTCGATACGAGGTAATAGGTATCGGTTTTTTACTATTACGTCGTTTAGCTATCTATAATCGACGTAGAGGCGGAGCTTACCGTTTTTCTTTAGGACGAACAGAATGGGATAGCCAGCCGGTAATAACGAAGGCCGTATATATCCGCGTTCTAAGTTCTTATCGATGTACTCCCTTAAAGCCTCGCTTTCCTTCTAAGAGAGGGAATAGATTAGCTTAAACGCGGGCTGCGTTCCTAGGATAAGGGGTATCTCGTAATCCTAAGGTTAGTGTTTTAGTAGGCTTCCTTTTCCTCTTTCTTTAAAGACTTATGCGTATTTCTAGAGTTCTAGGGGTACCGTTTCTAGTTCTAGTATTAGCGGTTTAACTCCGCTAGTAGGCCTTATAGTTCCGTCGTTATTAACCACTTACTAGGTCCCGACTACCGAAATGCCTCGGACTACGTAGCTCTTATCCTATAGAAGATTCCTACTTCGTAAAGTAGGTAGGCTATAGCGTCTCTCGATCCTCTAGGAGTAGTCTCCTCCGACTAACTTTAGGCCGTTATTCTCTTTTAGAGGTCCCGTTTTATCGTTTTAGTCGTTCGACTCGGGTACGTCCGCCCTACGTATGCGTACTGTGATGCGTTGCTCTATTTCCTAGCTTGGTCTAACGTAGACTATAAACGCTTTTTCTCCCCTACGCTTTATGCGCTATAGGGCTACTAAGGAGATTTCTTAGATATCGATAGTACTTTTCTTTTCCTTATCGTTCCGGCTCTAGTCGTGCTCGGGCTTCTTGCTCTAGCGTGTCGACTCTAGCTTATCGTTTCGGCTTCTTTACTCGGGTACGTCTACCCTATTCGTTCTTTTCGCGGTAGCGAGGTGTCTTTCGTATAGTTCGTCCGGGAAGGTAATTGTTCCCCTCCTCCAGTTAATGTATGGTGCATGCGTCTTCAACTATAGCATCCTAAGGATAATATTATATCCTAGGATAGATATAAAGTCTAGGTTAATATATTCTTTATAATTACTAAGTAATATAGGCGAATCTCCGGTTTCGATTCTAACCCATCCGTTGCTATAGGTAGAGGGTAATCTATCTACTATACTAAGCTCGTACGGTTGGTCTTTTACTTAGTACCGGAGGCCGTATTTAATAGCGAATGGTAGGTGAATAAAGTTACCCTACGCGCCGCTGTCGATCATGGCACTTGATCTCTTTCCGCAGAAAGTGACTTCTACGTAGAGTAATTAGTAAAGATCTAATCCGGTAGGTATTAGTCCGTTCGATGTGCGTGATACCTGGTTAAGGGACCTAACTAACGGCCCCTCCTAGGATCCCTAACTAGGGAGGCCGTTTAGTTTTTTAACGTTGGTCGGCTATAGACTTCGCTATGTATATAATCTTCCTATTCGTTGACTTAAATGTATACTTACTTCTAGTTGGTCTAATTGCTGTTTTTAGTTACCCTTGTCCAGTAGACTTTGTCGTTCCGTACTTGGTATTTAAAGGTTAGATAATGATTAAGCTTTTTATCGGGAATCCATTTAAGCGTTCGATTCTAGATTATTACCGTTCCGTATTAATAGAGAATTCTTGCTAATTCTTATAGAGAATCGTAGTCCGCCTACTCGCGTGCTAAGAGACCTTAGTAGTATCCTTTAACGAGCGTTGTTTCTAGAGTTACTGAGAGTTCGTATTTTTCTCCGTTTTACTTAATACGAGTTTCCTAGAGGGTTTCCTGTCGCCATTCCTATATAGCTATAAGGGCGAGGTTCCTCTAGTCTAGGATCTAAACCGTTTAACCGTAATTACCGTATTCGTTTTCTAGGTAGTAACTGATGCCGTATCGTTAAGCGAGCACTTCGAGCGAGGTAAGAGTACTCCGTTTTTCGTCCGTTATAAGGGCCTCTCCCTCTTCTTTTCCTATATATTCGCTAAGTTCGCTTCGATCTAGGGTACTATCGTATAGTTCCCCTGTGTCGCTATCTACCAAGTTAGAGTCTTTTAGGAACGCGTCGATAAGGACGTCGAGCTAAGGTTCTTCGATAACTCGTATAGTAATATTAACTTATCGGCTTTTTCCTAGTTTACGGGGGTACTATCCCGTGGCGTCTTTATTACTTTAGTGTATCGTGTAGCTGTCGTTATAGTATACGGTCTAGCTTATAGCTACGTACGCTACTCGCTACTAGTTAATCTTCTCGAAGGCTACTAGCTCCTCCCTAGAGTCTTTACGTACGGCCGCCGCGTGGCTGCGGCTTTTCTTAGGCCGTAGCGGGTAATCGTGCCCTAGCTACTACTTATCTCCGTAGTAGATATAGAGTTTCTTCGTAAATCGTTCTTACTACTCCGGTATCTATCTTGTCTACGTATTCTTATTTCGTCCCTTCTATCTATTATTTCGTCCCTTGTTATTCCTGTCTTAACGGGTAGAACTGTCCAGTTCTATAGCCTCGCCGCCATTCTAAGTATAGCGTGGCTTGGTTGTCCGTATCGTATTAGTAGGGTACCGTTCCGTTTATCGCTCCTAGAGGCGCTCGTCTAGGCGCCTAGCTAACTCGATCATCGTATCTAGCGTTTTAGGGTAGCTATAGAAGGCTATCGTATCCTTAATATTTAGCTTAAGCCCTTTATAGTAGTAATCACGCTATACTTAATCCGACCATCCCTCTAGGAATACAGCCGCTTGTCGGAATATAGAGGTATAGTCCGAGACCGATCCTTTCTATTATAGGACTATAATCTTCTAAGTTACTTGTCGGACTTCGTCCACGTTATTAAAGGCGCGTTTGAGATACTCTACGAATTTGTCGTAGTTATCGAACATGTCCCGAGTGTTCTTAGACTGCTCGTCCTCGTCCTTATAGAGGTGTTCGTTAAGGTAGGGTTCGAACCATCGCTCTACCGTTCCGCGAAGGTAGGTAGACGCGAAGAGAACCTTATCTTCCTTAGATTCGAACTAGTCGTCGTAGATGCGGATATACCGCTTAAGTTAGGAGGTAAAGCCTTATAACTTCTATCGGTTACTATCGAAGGTATCGGGGTTCCGGAGTTTGACTTTTCTCGGCCTCGGGGCCGCTTAACCTGCTTAAAGCTGTTCGATCTGCGCTTATAGGCGTTAGATGGTTAATATTAGCTAAGCCGCGGTCGGCTACTAAGTCGGGGCGTTACTTATCTCGACGTCGGATATTAACTATGTTAGAGATGGCGTTCTAGGGGATACTTCTCTTTAGTTTTCTTAAAGCCTTCCTTCTCTTACAAGGATAGTGGTTAAAGTGTAACGGTAGGCTCCTTCTACTAAGCTTCGGAGTCGCTTAGTAGGTTAGTAGAAACCGAAGGGTTTACCTTAAAGAGATAAGAGGAGGATAGCGGTATAAAGAGGGAAGTATTACGTAATAGCGCGGTGCGTAATAAGCTTATTACCTCTAAATTAATAGGGTTTAAATTGGAACTTTAAGTTAACTACGAAGGGTCAAATATCTAGCTAAAGGAGTACGACTATATACTACTAAGAAGCTATAACAATCTACTTAGATAATCGTAGATAGTTAGGATCCCGTATTATCTAGTATCTTTCTTAGATAATCTATTCTTAGTATTATCCGTATAGGTCCTACGTGACTTCGGCGCTTAGCCTTGTTCCTGGTTTCCGATATTCGTCGGTATAAAGCGGTCGCTATGTTTACCTATTCCGCGCCCGCTTACCTTTTATCTTCTCCGAGATTCTAGCTTCCGTTCCTTCGTCCCTATAGGTCTTCTTCCCGTAGGGGATTCTATCTTACGCCTTACCCCGTAACTTCGTAGTCCCTTGGGGTCCTGTTTCCCGTACGGGCTCCTCGCCCTTAGGGTTATAAAGCCCGCTTCCTTAGAGGTTCGTAATACGTAGCGAGGTCTTAGCTAACGCCTCTATAGGTCCTACTAGGTCTCCCGAGGCTGGCTCTACTATACCACCCGCGAGTTCCGAGTTGGTCGATTAGGCGCGGTAGTCTCCTTTCCCTAATTTCGACTTTGGGTCCTTCGTGTTTAACGAGGCCGCGGTGTTAGTCGATCCGGGTTTTAGCGATAGAAGCTTTTAATAAGGTCTTTATATCCTTTATAATTTTCCGGTGGTTTCTAGGTATAGTCCTAGTCTCCTTCCTATTATAGGAGGTATCTGAATTAACTATTAATATAGCCGCTATTAAGGATCTTTTCTATAATCTATTCTTTATTTTCGTCGGTATCTAGGTTCTCTAGTACTATTTCTTCCGTTTACTATATGACCGTGGCGTTTTTTGGCGCTGGTTTAAGTAGTATAATATAAAAGACGGGTACTATCCGTATGGTTTTTAGTAGCTTAAGGCGGTAGTTAACTTTCCCGAGTTTCTCTTCGATTTTAAATGGTCTAATTTTCTTAAAGTCTAATTTGCTGTTTAGTCGCTTCGTTTTAATATTTTTTCTGAGTAGGTAGACTTTATCCCCCCTCTTTAGCTTCGGTACCTCCTAGTACCGTCTATTATAGTAGCGGGACATTAAAAATCTATTATATTCGATATCGAGGCTAAGCTATTTATAAAGTACCTTTAGCTAGTCTATCTTAAGGATTCCTTTCTAGCTTAGTAATTTACTTAGAAGCGATTCCCTATAAGCCGTTAGCTTATATCCGTAGTTAGCGTAGAACGGTAATTCTTACGTAGCCGTTACTTTGAACTATTATACGCGAACTAGGCGAGAGGAAGTAGCTTAACCTAATTATCCTACGTATAATTAATATAATAGCGTAGATATTACTCTAGCGTTTAATTCGTACGCTCTATTTGTCCGTCCGTTTAAGGATATACCGTAGTAGATAGCTTATACTTAGATCTAAGCTAACGGGTAAGAGTCTACTAGAACTAAGATATAAACAGCCGATCTCTATCTAATACTAGCTCGTCCGGTAGCCCGTAGTTACCGAGGATTATCCTAAGGAAGGTGTAGGCTAGATCTTCCGCGTTCGCCGTTTTAAGATATAGTAGGTAGTACGCGTACTTAGTAAGCCTATCGACGATAACTAGGATCGAGTCGTAAAGGACGCCGGTTAAGGGTTCTTTCGACTAGGGTAGATCCGTAATAAAGTCTAATATAATAGACTACTAGGGTCTTTCCGGTACTAAAAGTAGTTAAAGTAGTCCGTAGGGCGCGTGTCTTACTACTTTACTTCGAATATAAAGGTCGTACTGTGTAACTATCCTGTTACGACTCAAGAAGAACAAGTTAGATTCTCGAAATTAACTAAAGTTTCTAAGCTAGAGAAAGGAAAGAGAAAAGAAAGGGAATAAAGGAGGAAGGAAGAAACTTATATATCTAGCCTAGGTACTAGTTAGAAGTCGAATAGCCGGTCTTAGGCTTCCCTTTCCCGTACGTTCCCGCTAAGTGTTTGCTCTTAGTAAACCCTATATCTTAGACATCTTGTCTTAGATAAGTACTTTAGCCTAATTAGGCTTAGTTTTCTGGAGAATAAGATGTTAACGGTCTAAATCGTCATATTACCCCCCTCTTAAGCGAGAGCTTCTAGCGATAACCTTACTCGATAGCTTTATCGTTTTCTTAAATCCACCGTTTGAGTTCCTTCGGTGGACCGGGCTTCGCTAGGTAGGAGTCGTGAAATTCCTTAAGTTTCTAAGCCGCGTGGTTGAAGTTGTCTACTAGATACTATTAAGGGTCGGGTGGCTAGTCTGCCTACTAAACCCTATACTAGAGTCTCTTCCCCTTGCTAGTATAACGGGAGTCGAGAATGGACTCTACTACGTATTCATCTTTATTATCTACCTGTACCGCGGGCTGCGGCTCCGGTATCTAGCCTAGAAGGGGGTTACTATCGTCCCTTATAAGCTTGCTTGGATGGAATATATTGCCGCGGTTAATGCCTAGGGGTAGTTAAAGGCGGTAAGCGGTTCCTACTTTCTTAATAATAGGATATGGCCTAATCCGCGTCCATCCTAGCTTCCTTAAGGGTCGGTCCAAATCTATATCCTTAGTAGAGATAAACACCTTATCTCCTACCTCGTAGGACACATCCTTCCTATAACGGTTAGCGAACTCTACTTACTTCTCCTAGGACTGCTATAGGTGGAATTTCGTAAATTCTTAGACCTTTTATATCTTATCTACTATCTCGTTAGCTCTTTCCCTGCTCTAGGTAGCCGCGGCGGTGGGCGCTAGAGGGGTGGGCGTCCAGTTAAAGGATAGGCGGGGCTCATATCCGTAGACTACGAAGAAGGGGCTTACGGTAGAGGAGGCGGAGACGTTTCTATTAGTAGCGTATTCTGCGGAGGCAAGCCAGTCTACCTAGTCGTCCTAATAATAGCTAACGTAGTAACGGAGGTAGATTTCTATTTCTTTATTAGCGTTTTCTGTTTGCCCGTCCGTCTCTGGATGGTAGGCTGTTAAAAGGCGGTAGTTAATCTTTAGTAGCTTATAGAGGCCTTACCAGAATTCGCTAATAAACTGGGGTCCTCGATCTAAGATAATAGTATCCGGTAGGCTATAATACTTCTAGATATTATCTCTAAAGAGCTGCGCCATTTGACTCGCGGTGGTGGTATCGTGGTAGGGGATAAAGTGCCGTATTTTTAAGAACCGGTCTACTACTACTAGGACGGCGGTGAATCCTTTGCAGTTTGGCAACTTGGTAATAAAGTTATAGGATAGGTACTTCTAGGGCTGGTCCCCGATAGGGAGCGACTTAAGCAGGCCGTTATAGGATTCCGTTTTATATTTAGCCCTCTTATAGGAGTGGTAGTTCTATACGTACCGCTTTACTACCTTTTTTATACTATTCTAGTAGTACCTCTCCTTTAAGAGTTCCTAGGTGCGCTAGATGCCTAGATATCCCGTTGCTAGGGGTCGATAAGCAGCCTAAATAAGCCTTAGCCTAAGGCGGTCGTCCTATAGTATAATAAGGTGGTTCTCCTAGAAGACGAGCAAGTTATCGCGTAGTAAGTACTTAGGGTACTTACTAATATCCTAGCGGATGGCCGTTAAGGCGTCGTCTATCCGGTTAGCTGTCCGTAGCTTAGTAGGGAGGTTAGGGTTTTCGAATAGCTTAAGGGGAGAAAGGGTAAAGCTCCCCGGAGGGAGCGCCGTGCGGTTTATAGAGGTAAGGCGGGAGTTAGAGTCGTCTACCGGTAGATCCTACTCTCGACGAGAGAGAGTATCTACTCTCTTATTCTTCTTTCCTGCGATAGGAACAATCCTAAAGTCGTACTCCGCGAGTTCTTCTGCCCATCGAATTTGGCGGCGGGAGAGCTGCTTGTTCGTTATAAACGTTTTTAGGGTCTCGTAATTAGTAAATACCTAGATTAGCTCCTATACACTCCGGCACTCGGGACTCCATTCCTGAAAGGCTCGAACGATGGCCAGGAGTTCCTTGTCGTAGATCGTATAATTATATTCCGTGTCTGAGAGCTTCTTAGAGAAGTAGACTACTAGATAAAGCTTCCCTTCCTTATCCTTCTATGAAAGGACTCCTCCACTAACGTAGTCAGAAGAGTTAACTTCGAGGAAGATAGGCTTCGCCGGGTCGAAATATCGAAGTACTAGGTCTAAGCGGACGGCGTTCTTTAGTACTTAGAAGGCGGCCTTATACTTCGGCGTCTAGGCCCACGCTACCTTATTCTTAGTCAGGTCGGTAAGTGGTTTTGCAATCCTCAAGTAGTTCTTAATAAACCGGCGGTAGTAGTTGCAGAGGCCTAGGAATAAGCGCGCTCCTCGGAGAGAGATTAGGGCTTTCTATTCTAGGATAGCTATAACCTTCTAGGGGTCTATCCGGATTCCGTCTCGCCCGACAATGAGGCCAAGGAAGCGAGTCTCGGTAACCTTAAATTCGCATTTCTTAATATCCGCTTGAAGGCCTGCTTCTCTAAGTTTCTTAAGGACTAGTCGTACCTGTTCTCTATGCTCTTTTCTTGTCTTACTATAGACCAGAATGTCGTCTATAAATACTGAGCAGAAGTCGTCTAATCCGGCTATTATAACCTCGTTTATGTACTACTAGAAGGTGGTAGGTCCATTATATAATCCAAAGGGTAGGACGTTATAGCGGTATAATTCGTAGCGCGTCCGGAAGGTTGTAAGGTCCTTAGAGTCTTCGTGTATCCGAATCCTGTGGAATGCTTGTCTGACGTTAATCTTAGAGAAGTAACGCGCTCTAGTCAACCGGGCTAGCGTCTTATTAATTAAGGGAAGTAGGTATTTATTCTTCTTCGTAGCTACGTTAAGGCGGCGGTAGTCCACGTAGAAACGGAATCCTCTATTAGCCTTCCTTACTATGAGGATGGGTGAACCAAACGGTGCCCTGCTCGCTTTAATAAACCCCTTTCCTAGGTTCTCCTTAATGTAGTCCTTTATAGCCGCGAGTTCGTCCGTAGACATCCGGTATAGCGGCGGCGTACGTAACTCCGGGTCCTAGTTAAGCTCTATCCTGTGGTTATAAGGTCTTAAGGGGGGAAGCTCGTTTAACCTCTACTTAGAGAAGTTCTCTGCCAGGTCCTACAGCCATTTAGGTAGCTAAGGGGTAAGTTCTCTTAACTCCTCGGGTAACTATTATTAGAAGGCGTTAATTCTTGCCTGCTCCTACTCCTCCAGCAACTCCTAGAGACGGAGATAGTATACTTTAGTGCCTTATTGCTTTAGTAAACGCAGAAATCCTTCCGCAGTTACGAGCTGTATATCCCTCTTTAGTACCTTCTTTCGAGGTGGGGGAGACTTCTTCTCCACGTCCTTGGTCAGTTCCTTGTTTATTTCTTTAAGGGACTCCCTTATATCGGCCTGGAAGGAGTGTCTAGTAAGGATTCTCTGGGGCCTCTATAATTCTACCTTAGGAGGCGTCGTTGGATCAAGCTTTCTTGGCTCCGCCGCGGCGGGCCTGCCGGGGTACGTGCAGAAGTTCGGCTTGAACGTGACTAAGTTACTATTTACGTCTAGTAACGCGCCGTAGGCCTATAACCAGCCCTTTCCTAGTAGTATGTCGTGGTTCCCAAGGTCCATAATGAGTAGGGGAGAGGTGGCTTCCTAGTAATCCTTAACTTGGAGGTGTAGGCAGATCTTGTGGGTAATAGGTTTTCCGCTTCGCCCGTCCGCAACGGTGTAGGGGATCGGTTTAGAGAGGGGGAGGGGTATAATTCTAAGCTCTTCTGTTATCTAGTACGCGAGGCTCCTGCTTACTGTGGCGTATACAAGTGCTCTAGTGTTAACTATTATATTAACCTGTATTTTCTTTCCTTGACTAGATAATATACAGTGTATAATAATAGGTTCTAGGTTGGGGTGCTATAGGGAAGTCACCTATACTTCCGTAAACAAAGCCTATTCCTTACTCCTAGGCGCGTCTTTACTAGGAGTTACTCTTTTCCCGAGTCTTCAGCTGATTTAGAGTCCGGCTCAGCATTGGCGATGGTAACCGCCTTAGTAGGGTAGGCGTTAGCCATATACCCTTTCTAATAGTAGTAGAAGCAACGGCCTTCCTTACGGTAAGAATCCCGCTCCTTAGCGGTTAGTAACTTCTTCTATTCCTGCCTAGAGGTAGTACGCTCCACCGTTGGCTTAGTGTTCTTTAGGGATTTATTAGCACGCTCCTTCTTCTTCTCTACCGCCTTAACATCGTTCTGAAGTTCCCTATCTAGCGTACGGGCACGAGCCGTTAGATCCTAGAAGCTGAAGTTTAGGGAGTCCTTAACGGGCGCTAGTCTATAGCGAAGTCCTCCTAAAAGGCGGGTCCATATCTCCTTAAACCACTGGTCCCTTAGAAGCTCGGATTCCGTGGCGAGGGCAATGAACTTGGCGTAGAAGGAGTTGAAAGGCGTCGTATTCTAGTAGAAGCGGCGGAATTCCTGGCGCTTGTTCTGGAGGAAGTGGGGGTCGTCAAATACGGAGGTAAGAAGAGTAAAGGCCTCTTCTACCGTCTAGAAGGTAGCGGGTCCCTTATAAACGTTCGGCCTAATAGTGTCTGAGGCCGTCCTAGTGGTGCGTAAGAAGATATAGGATATCTTAGCCCTTTTAGTCTTATAGTGGTCCGCGTTAACTTCTAGCTTATTATACATCTCGGCCTTCTAGTGCCTAAAGGAGGGCTCCTTCTCGGGTTCTCTAGTAAACTATGGAGGATCAGATAGCTTCGCGGAGCGTCCTCCCTAATACTAAGATATTAGGGAGCGGACTAGGGTTTCTATAGTTAGCTAACTATTAGGAACGGAGCTTATCTTAGACTGGTTTCTAGGGGATTAACGTCCTATAGTAGGTCGGTAGCTAAAAGTAACGTTCGGCTCCCTAAGGCCCTTATTTTGTCGTCTAACGCGCTCTAGTTTAGCCTTAAGGATACCTTTCTCTATAGTAAGCTCCGCATTCTCCTAGTAGATCCGCGCGCTTCCTTCTTTAAGGTTCTTAAAGTTCCTAAGAAGCTCGTTAAACTTAACGGCGGCCTCTGTCTTCTTTCCTTATTCTTGTTGAATGTGCTAGAGGAGATCTCCTATTAGGTACTTTGTTTTTCCTAGATCCTAGAAGAGGATCTCTATCTCTTCCTTATTCTTTAGTATATTAAATAGGGAGATCTTTCCATGCTAGAAGGGGTTTATAGTGAAGTCTTAAATGTCCCCTCCACCTAAATGGTTGTGGGGTATATACTAGAAGAGCACATTATCTAAGGTTATAGGGAGTGGCTGTTTAATTACCTTAGGAGCGTCTTACTCTTTTTCTTTCCCCTTAGGCTCCTTAGTACGTCTAGCGCCACGCGCGCTCGATCCGGGAGTCGATATAGTAGTAGGTCCAACGTTCTTTTACCAGGGCAAGCCTGCTGGAAGCTTAAACGAAGGAGGGGTTGGTGAGAGTTAATAAGAAGTGATAAGAAGTAATAAGAAGTAATCGGTAGTTAGAGAGCGGGTTATCTAATTAGTAAGCGAGTAGGATAAGTAAAAGGGTGGCTTCGTCTTCTTAGAAATCAGGGCAAGCCAGCTGATAGTTGAATAAGAGTAAGCCGAAGTGGTTAGGTAAGCTTAGAAAAGTGTTACGACTTAAGAAGAACAAGTTAGATTCTCGAAATTAACTAAAGTTTCTAAGCTAGAGAAAGGAAAGAGAAAAGAAAGGGAATAAAGAAGGAAGGGGGAAACTTATATATCTAGCCTAGGTACTAGTTAGAAGTCGAATAGCCGGTCTTAGGCTTCCCTTTCCCGTACGTTCCCGCTAAGTGTTTGCTCTTAGTAAACCCTATATCTTAGACATCTTATCTTAGATAAGTGCTTTAGCCTAATTAGGCTTAGTTTTCTAGAGAATAAGATGTTAACGGTCTGAATCGTTATATATCCGTTAGACTATCTTTCTAAGTTCTAGGAAGTAGTAGTTCCTAGTAATTCGTTCGACCGTTTTGTCCGTTCCTTAATAACCGTGTGCTAGTGCTTCGTAGATATCCTTAATAATTTCTTCCCGTAGTTTAACTGGGACGTAGATTAATTCTAAATATAGGATTATACCGTCTTCGTCTTTAGTTAATCGAGGGTCGTTTTCTACGTTTCCGAGTTCCTAGGCTATTACGTTATATTCGTAGACCTCTCGGATTTTCTTTATCTAGGCGTTGCCCTCTAGGCGATACGCCGGCGCTAGTAGCCTAACCGGGGTAAGTAGGACTTCGCTTTCCGGATCCCCCTTAAGCCATAATTAGGTAATCCTAAATATAGGTACGTACGTTCTAGCTAGTATAAGGCTTCCGTCTTCCTACTAGTTTAAAACCGTAGGCTATAGTCCTAGCTTCCCTTCGATATAGTCGGCTCTTCTACTTAGCGTATCTGCGCGAGTATTCTCTAATCCCTTTCTATAGGTAATCTTTATATTATAAGATACTAGTTCTTCCGCCTACCTAACTTGTCTTCGAGTTAATTCCTTTATAGTAGTAAAGTACGTAAGGTTCTTATAATCGTAATAAACTATTACCTAGTACTTAGCTCCTTTAAGGTAGTATCTCCATTCTTTAAAAGCCGTAATAATAGCTAATAGTTCTTTATTATAGACGTCGTAGTTAAGCTCTAGGGGCGTTATCTTTCTTAAGTAGTACGCGATTGGGTGAAGTTTACCTTACTCGTCCGGTTAGCTGATATAAGCGCTAATTGCGTAGTCTAATACGTCCGTTTCGACCGTAATAGGAAGTTCCGGATTATAGATACCTAGAATAGGCGCTTCGCAGAACATCTATTTAAGAGACTCGAATACGTTTTATTACGCCTCTCCCTATTAGAATCTATACTCTTTTCGAGTAAGTCTGGTTAGGGGTTCTAACACTCCCGCGTAATTTATAATAAATTTACGGTAGAAGTTAGCGAATCCGAGGAAGGATTATACTTCCTTAATCGTTTATAGTACCGGCTAGTCCCTAATTGCGTCTAGTTTCTTCTCGTCCATACTAATGTGCCTAGGCGTAATAATAAAACCTAAGAATTCTGTTTACTAGGTATACTATTCGTATTTATCTAGTACTATTCGGAGATCTTTATCCTATAGTACTTTGAGGACTTTCTTTATATACTCGGTATGTTCTTCGAGCGTATCCGAGTAGATTAGAATGTCGTCTAGGTAAGCCATATAGAATATATCTAAATATAGACGTAGTATATCGTTAACTAAGTTCTAGAATGTACTAGGGGCATTTATAAGCCCGAATAGTATAACCGTATACTCGTAATAACCGAATCGTATTTAGAATACTATCTTCTATTCTTCTCCTTCTTTTATACGAACCAGGTAGTAGCCTTCTCGGAGATCCAGCTTAGTAAAGTACTTAGCGGTCCGGAGCTTATCCTAAAGTTCGTCGATACGAGGTAATAGGTATTAGTTTTTTACCGTTACGTCGTTTAGCTATCTATAATCGACGTAGAGGCGGAGCTTGCCGTTTTTCTTTAGGACGAACAGAATGGGATAGCTAGCCGGTAATAACGAAGGCCGTATATATCCGCGTTCTAAGTTCTTATCGATATACTCCCTTAAAGCCTCGCTTTCCTTCTAAGAGAGGGAATAGATTGGCTTAAACGCGGGCTACGTTCCTAGGATAAGGGGTATCTCGTAATCCTAAGGTTAGTGTTTTAGTAGGCTTCCTTTTCCTCTTTCTTTAAAGACTTATACGTATTTCTAGAGTTCTAGGGGTACCGTTTCTAGTTCTAGTATTAGCGGTTTAACTCCGCTAGTAGGCCTTATAGTTCCGTCGTTATTAACTACTTACTAGGTCCTAACTACCGAAATACCTCGGACTACGTAGCTCTTATCCTATAGAAGATTCCTACTTCGTAAAGTAGGTAGGCTATAGCGTCTCTCGATCCTCTAAGAGTAGTCTTCTCCGACTAACTTTAGGCCGTTATTCTCTTTTAGAGGTCCCGTTTTATCGTTTTAGTCGTTCGACTCGGGTACGTCCGCCCTACGCATGCGTACTGTGATGCGTTGCTCTATTTCCTAGCTTGGTCTAACGTAGACTATAAACGCTTTTTCTCCCCTACGCTTTATGCGCTGTAGGGCCACTAAGGAGATTTCTTAGATATCGATAGTACTTTTCTTTTCCTTATCGTTCCGGCTCTAGTCGTGCTCGGGCTTCTTACTCTAGCGTGTCGACTCTAGCTTATCGTTTCGGCTTCTTTACTCGGGTACGTCCACCCTATTCGTTCTTTTCGCGGTAGCGAGGTATCTTTCGTATAGTTCGTCCGGGAAGGTAATTGTTCCCCTCCTCTAGTTAATATATAGTGTATACGTCTTCAACTATAGTATCCTAAGGATAATATTATATCCTAGGATAGATATAAAGTCTAGGTTAATATATTCTTTATAATTACTAAGTAATATAGGCGAATCTCCGGTTTCGATTCTAACCTATCCGTTACCGTAGGTAGAGAGTAATCCGTCTACTATACTAAGCTCGTACGGTTAGTCTTTTACTTGGTGCCGGAGGCCGTACTTAATAGCGAATAGCGGGTGAATAAAGTTACCCTACGCGCCGCTATCGATTATAGCACTCGCTCTCTTTCCGCAGAAAGTGACTTCTACGTAGAGTAATTAGTGAAGATCTAATCCGGTAGGTATTAGTCCGTTCGATATACGTAATACCTGGTTAAGGGACCTAGCTAACGGCCCCTCCTAGAGTCCCTAACTAGGGAGGCCGTTTAGTTTTTTAATATTAGTCGGCTATAGACTTCGCTATATATATAGTCTTCCTATTCGTTGACTTAAATGTATACTTGCTTCTAGTCGGTCTAATTGCCGTTTTTAGTCACCCTCGTCTAGTAGAATTTGTCGTTCCGTACTTAGTATTTGAAGGTTAGATAATAATTAAGCTTTTTATTAGGAATGTTAAATAAACAGCCTAAGGGCTACTATACCTAGGTGGATTTTAGCTAACTAAGCGAGTTGGCTTTTAAGCCCTATATCTAAAGGGAAGCTAATACCAAGAAGGATCCGATTAACGAGGACCAATTAGGGTTTAGCGTAGCACGTAACGCACACGTATATCTTCCGTATACCGCTAATAGGTAGAAGAATTAAACGACTTATTATAGACTATCTCTATACCGCTGCTATAAACCCTTATTATTTAATAGGTTATAAGCCCGGGTTCGTATACCTACTAGAGTAGTCTAAGCGTTCCCGCTAGGTATTAGATCCCGTAAACGTTTACGAAAAGACGTGTTACCTCTATAGTCGGTCTATAAGTAACCTAGTACCGGTAGCTAGATACGGTCTCCGTTAAGAGGAGAAATAAGTATATTTTAGGAAGCTATCGCCTAAGGCCTAGGCTTACGCTAGAAGAAATAGCTACCTCGTTATCTATCTATACCTTAAGAGGAGCAGACGATTTAATCGAAAATCCGATAAACGCTTAACTTACCGGACTATAGTATCTTACTATTTCGCTTTAACAACTCTTTACCCTAACTTTTAAGTCTAATAGCCTAGACCCGATTAACCGTAGTATACTTATTTTACTGCGTTTATAACTCTTTCGATTACTTTATTTTAAAATATACCTTCCCCTTCGCTATATCTTCGTAAGACTTTGCTAAGCGTCGTCCTATCCCGGTCCTCTCCTATAATAATAAAGACGACTGGTTCTCTTTAATAAAGGAGTGGCTTTAAGGAGAGGGACTATTCTATATAGTTACTGTAATAATAAGCCCCGGGCTTAGGTTTAATTTAGAAAGAGACGACGCGAAGGCTAGATACTAGCTACGTATTTACATTAATAAAGATAATCGCGAGCGAGTCTAAAAGCTAGAAGAGTTAAGGCTAATCTAGGAATCTCTTAAGGAAAAGTATAAAATCAAACTATAAGTTACTCGAAGGTAGTTTCTTTAATCTTTTATCAACTTCTAGTTCTAAGAGGGAACCATAATTAGCGAAGCCTAGACCTAACTCGCGATACTTAGGAGGAAAATCGCCGTTACCCTACTAGAGTATAAGTCTTTTTTAAGTAAGAAAGCTCGGCTCGACTAGCTCCTTTAGGTATTACTATAAGAGTATATAATAATCCGAGACTCGGTTAATACCTAACTAAATCTTACTACTCTTTAGATATTATAAATACTAAAGGAATGTAACGGTAGGCTCCTTCTACTAAGCTTCGAAGTCGCTTAGCAGGTTGGTAGAAACCGAAGGGTTTACCTTGAAGAGACAAGAGGAGGATAGCGGTGCAAAGAGGGAAGTATCACGTGATAGCGCGGTGCGTAATGAGCTTGTTACCTCTAAATTAATAGGGTTTGAATTGGAACTTTGAGTTGACCACGAAGGGTCAAATGTCTAGCTAAAGGAGCGTGACTATATACTACTAGGAAAGCTATAACAATCTAGTAGAGCCCTTACGAGCTGGGCTTATATGGGCTCGTAAGAGAGCCTATTTTCTAAGGGCTCGCTGAGCCCTTCGCTCGAGGGCTCGCTATGGGGTGCACGTGACTAGGGCGCCTAGGCCCTTTCTCGCCCGAAGCGGGGTAAGCGGAGATCCTTCTTTCCCGCCTCCTAGGCTTTCTTTCCTTCTAGCTGCTTTATTACTTAGTGCTCTTCCCGACCCTTGTGTCTTCCTATCTATACGGACTGAGGTTCGTAACACTACCTCCCCCCTTAAGGATCTTCGGCCCGAAGATTTGTCCGTTGGGTTATATTTTGTCTCCCGTTCCTCCTGCCCTTTCTTCTCCTGTAAGTTCTCGTCATGCCTCCTAAGAAGCGTTCTTTTACTGAGACTCTAGATGGGTATTCGCCTCGCCCTTATCGGACTACCCTTCGTCGGAAAGAGTTGTTGCGGCAGGTTCTACGTAACGGAGTAGAGATGATCCCTTGTACTAATTGCTTGGAGCACCGGACTGCTTGTATTGCTTTGGAGGATAATCCTTCTGAGTGCGGTGCTTGTTTACAGGGGCGTCGCTCGGGGTGTGATGTTGCGGAGTCTAGTGGCTCTGGATGTAAGTGGCTATCCCTATCTTTTCTCGATTCTGTTTGACCTTCCTTAGTGGAGAAGCTTGATCGTGCCTGTGAGCGGGTTGCTGCTGAGGCGGATGCTGCTTTAGCAAAGTTTCTGCGGTTACAGAAATAGCAGCGGTTCTTAAAGGAACGCCGTTCGCGTATGATTCGTGAGGGCTTCGAGAATCTTGCCGCACTGGAGGCTGCGGAGGACGCAGAGGCCGCGGTAGTCGGGGGTCCTGTTGACCCTGAAAATACCGAATCTTCGCGATCGACAAAGCGCTTGCGTGGCGAGGCCTTAGCTGACGCTTCCGTGGGTCCTGCTGGGTCCCCTGGGGCTGGCTCTGCTGTGCCACCCGCGAATTCCGAGTTGGTTGATCAGGCGCGGCAGTCTCCGTTCCCTGATTTCGATTTCGGATCCTTCGTGTTTGATGAGGCCGCGGTGCCGGCCGATCCGGGTTTTGGCGATGGAATCTTTCAATAAGGTCTTTGCATCCTTCGCAATTTTCCGGTGGTTCCCAGGTATGGTCCCAGTCTCCTTCCCATTGTAGGAGGTATCTGAATTGACCATCAATATAGCCGCTGTCTAGGATCTTTTCTACGATCCATTCCTTGTTTTCGTCGGCGTCTGGGTTTTCTGGTACTATTTCTTCAGTCTGCTGGATGATCGTGGCGTTCTTTGGTGCCGGTTCGAGCAGTGCAATGTGAAAGACGGGTACTATCCGCATGGTTTTTGGTAGCTTGAGGCGGTAGTTGACTTTCCCGAGTTTCTCTTCGATTTCGAATGGTCCAATTTTCTTGAAGTCCAATTTGCTGTTTGGTCGCTTCGTTTTGATGTTTTTTCTGAGTAGGTAGACTTTATCCCCCCTCTTTAGCTTCGGTGCCTCCTGGTGCCGTCTGTTGTAGTAGCGGGACATCAAAAATCCATTGTATTCGATGTCGAGGCTGAGCTGTTTGTGAAGTGCCTTCAGCTGGTCTGTCTTGAGGATTCCTTTCTGGCTTAGTGATTTGCTTGGAAGCGATTCCCTATAAGCCGTTGGCTCATATCCGTAGTTAGCGTAGAACGGTGATTCTTGCGTAGTCGTTGCCTTTGAACTGTTGTACGCGAACTGGGCGAGAGGTAGCAGTTCAACCCAATTGTCTTGCGTGTAGTTGATGTAACAGCGTAGGTATTACTCTAGCGTTTGGTTTGTTCGTTCTGTTTGTCCGTCCGTTTGAGGATGTGCCGTGGTAGATAGCTTATGCTTGGATCCGAGCTGACGGGTAAGAGTCTGCCAGAACTAAGATGTGAACAGCCGATCTCTATCTAATACTAGCTCGTCCGGTAGCCCGTGGTTGCCGAGGATTGTCCTAAGGAAGGTGTAGGCTAGGTCTTCCGCGTTCGCCGTTTTAAGATACGGTAGGTAGTACGCGTACTTGGTAAGCCTGTCGACGATAACTAGGATCGAGTCGTAAAGGACACCGGTTAAGGGTTCTTTCGACTGGGGTAGATCCGTGATAAAGTCTAATGTGATAGACTGCCAGGGTCTTTCCGGTACTGAAAGTGGTTGAAGTAGTCCGTAGGGCGCGTGTCTTGCTGCTTTGCTTCGAATGCAAAGGTCGCACTGTGTGACTATCCGTTGGACCATCTTTCTGAGTCCTGGGAAGTAGTAGTTCCTGGTAATTCGTTCGACCGTTTTGTCCGTTCCTTGATGACCGTGTGCTGGTGCTTCGTGGATATCCTTAACGATTTCTTCCCGTAGTTTAACTGGGACGTAGATTAATCCTAAATACAGGATTGTGCCGTCTTCGTCTTTGGTTAAGCGAGGGTCGTTTTCCACGTTTCCGAGTTCCTGGGCCATTGCGTCATGTTCGTAGGCCTCTCGGATTTTCTTTGTCCAGGCGTTGCCCTCTAGGCGATACGCCGGCGCTAGTAGCCTGACCGGGGTAAGTGGGACTTCGCTTTTCGGATTCCCCTTAAGCCAGGATTGGGCAATCCTAAATATAGGTGCGCACGTTCTAGCTGGTGTAAGGCTTCCGTCTTCCTGCCGGTTTAAAACCGCAGGCTGTAGTCCTGGCTTCCCTTCGATATGGTCGGCTCTTCTGCTTAGCGCATCTGCGCGAGCATTCTCTGATCCCTTTCTGTAGGTGATCTTCATGTTATAGGATACTAGTTCTTCCGCCCACCTGACTTGTCTTCGAGTCAATTCCTTTGTGGTGGTGAAGTGCGTGAGGTTCTTGTGATCGCAGTGAACCATCACTTGGTACTTAGCTCCTTCGAGGTAGTGTCTCCATTCTTTAAAAGCCGTGACAATGGCTAACAGTTCTTTGTCATAGACGTCGTAGTTGAGCTCCGGGGGCGTCATCTTTCTTAAGTAGTACGCGATTGGGTGAAGTTTGCCTTGCTCGTCCGGTTGGCTGATGCAAGCGCCAATTGCGTAGTCTAATACGTCCGTTTCGACCGTGATGGGAAGTTCCGGATTGTAGATACCCAGGATGGGCGCTTCGCAGAACATCCGTTTAAGAGACTCGAATGCGTTTTATTGCGCCTCTCCCCATTGGAATCCATGCTCTTTTCGAGTAAGTCTGGTTAGGGGTTCTGACACTCCCGCGTAATTCATAATGAATTTACGGTAGAAGTTGGCGAATCCGAGGAAGGATTGTACTTCCTTAATCGTTCGTGGTGCCGGCCAGTCCCTGATTGCGTCTAGTTTCTTCTCGTCCATACTGATGTGCCCAGGCGTAATGATAAAACCCAAGAATTCCGTTCGCTGGGTATACCATTCGCATTTGTCTGGTGCTATTCGGAGATCTTTGTCCTGTAGTACTTCGAGGACTTTCTTTATATGCTCGGTATGTTCTTCGAGCGTATCCGAGTAGATCAGAATGTCGTCCAGGTAAGCCATACAGAATACATCCAAATACGGACGTAGTGTATCGTTGACCAAGTTCTGGAATGTACCAGGGGCATTTGTAAGCCCGAATGGCATGACCGTGTACTCGTAATGACCGAATCGTGTTCGGAACGCTGTCTTCCATTCCTCTCCTTCTTTCATGCGAACCAGGTAGTAGCCTTCTCGGAGATCCAACTTAGTAAAGTACTTAGCGGTCCGGAGCTTATCCTGAAGTTCGTCGATGCGAGGTAATGGGTATCGGTTTTTTACCGTTACGTCGTTCAGTTGTCTGTAATCGACGCAGAGGCGGAGCTTGCCGTTTTTCTTTGGGACGAACAGAATGGGATAGCCAGCCGGTGATGACGAAGGCCGTATGTATCCGCGTTCTAAGTTCTTATCGATGTACTCCCTTAAAGCCTCGCTTTCCTTCTAAGAGAGGGAATAGATTGGCTTAAACGCAGGCTGCGTTCCTGGGATAAGGGGTATCTCGTGATCCTAAGGTTGGTGTTTTGGTAGGCTTCCTTTTCCTCTTTCTTTGAAGACTTGTGCGTATTTCCAGAGTTCTGGGGGTACCGTTTCCAGCTCTGGTATTGGCGGTTTAACTCCGCTAGAAGGCCTTATAGTTCCGTCGTTGTCAACCACTTGCTGGGTCCCGACTGCCGAAATGCCTCGGACTGCGTAGCTCTTATCCCACAGAAGATTCCTACTTCGTGGCGTGGGCAGGCTGTAGCGTCTCTTAATCCTCTGGGAGCAGTCTCCTCCGACTGACTTTGGGCCGTTATCCTCTTTTGGAGGTCCCGTTTTACCGTTTTGGTCGTTCGACTCGGGCACGTCCGCCCTGCGCATGCGTGCTGTGATGCGTTGCTCCATTTCCTGGCTTAGTCTAACGTAGACTGTAAACGCTTTTTCTCCCCTACGCTTCATGCGCTGTAGGGCCGCTAAGGAGATTTCTTAGATATCGATAGTACTTTTCTTTTCCTCATCGTTCCGGCTCTGGTCGTGCTCGGGCTTCTTGCTCTGGCGTGTCGACTCTGGCTCATCGTTTCGGCTTCTTTGCTCGGGTACGTCCACCCTGTTCGTCCTTTTCGCGGTAGCGAGGTGTCTTTCGCATAGTTCGTCCGGGAAGGTGATTGTTCCCCTCCTCCAGTTGATGTATGGTGCATGCGTCTTCAACCATGGCATCCCAAGGATAATGTCATGTCCTGGGATAGACATAAAGTCTAGGTTGATGTGTTCTTTGTGATTGCCAAGTGACATAGGCGAATCTCCGGTTTCGATTCTGACCCATCCGTTGCCGTAGGTGGAGGGTGATCCGTCCACTGTACTAAGCTCGTACGGTTGGTCTTTTGCTTGGTGCCGGAGGCCGTGCTTAATGGCGAATGGCGGGTGAATGAAGTTACCCTGCGCGCCGCTGTCGATCATGGCACTTGCTCTCTTTCCGCAGAAAGTGACTTCTACGTGGAGTAATTGGTGAAGATCTGATCCGGTGGGTATTGGTCCGTTCGATGTGCGTGATACCTGGTTGAGGGACCTAGCTAACGGCCCCTCCTGGGGTCCCTGACTAGGGAGGCCGTTTAGTTTTTTGGTATTGGGTAGCCATGGGCCTTACTGTGTATATAGTCTTCCTATTCGTTGACTTGAATGTATGCTTGCTTCCAGTTGGTCCAATTGCCGTTTTTGGTCACCCTTGTCCAGTAGACTTTGTCGTTCCGCACTTGGTATTTGAAGGTTGGATGATGATTGAGCTTTTCATCGGGAATCCATTTGAGCGTTCGATTCTGGATTGTTGCCGTTCCGTGTTGACAGAGAATTCTTGCTAATTCTCGTAGAGAATCGTAGTCCGCCTGCTCGCGTGCTGAGAGACCTTGGTGGTGTCCTTTAACGAGCGTTGTTTCTGGAGTTACCGGGAGTTCGTATTTTTCTCCGTTTTGCTCAATGCGGGTTTCCCAGAGGGTGTCCTGTCGCCAGTCCCATATGACTATAAGGGCGAGGTTCCTCTGATCCGGGATCCAAACCGTTTGACCGTGGTTTCCGCATCCGTTTTCCGGGTGGTAGCTGATACCGTACCGTTGAGCGAGTACTTCGAGCGAGGTGAGGGTGTTTCGCTTGTCCATTGTCCGGGTTCTTTCCTGGACCGTCTCTTCCCTTGTACTGCTAAGTTCGCTTTGGTCTGGGGTGCTGTCGTACAGTTCCCCTGTGTCGCTGTCTACCAGGTCGGAGTCCTCCGGGAACGCGTCGACAAGGGCGTCGAGCTGGGGTTCCTTGGTAACTCGAGTGGTAGCGTTAAGCTGTCGGTTTTTCCCTGGTTTGCGGGGGTACCATCCCGTGGCGTTTTTATCGCTCTTGTGGATCATGCAGCTGTCGTTGTAGTATGCGGTCCAGCTGATGGCTGCATGCGCTGCTCGCTGCTGTTCGATCTTCTTGAAGGCTGCCAGCTCCTTCTCGGAGTCTTTTCGTACGGCCGCCGCATGACTGCGTCCTTTCTTGGGCCGTAGCGGGCAGTCGTGCCCTGGCTGCCACTTATCTCCGCAGTAGACACAGAGTTTCTTCGCGAATAGTTCTTGCTGCTCTGGTGTCCATTTCGTCTGCGTGTTCTTGTTTCGTCCCTTCCATCCATTGTTCCGTCCCTTGTTGTTCCTGTCCTGACGGGTGGAACTGTCGAGTTCCATGGCATCGCCGCCGTTCTGAGTGTGGCGTGGCTTGGTTGCCCGTGTTGTGTTGGCAGGGTACCGTTCGGTTTGTCGCTCCCAGAGGCGCTCGTCCAGGCGCCTGGCTAATTCGATCATTGTGTCCAGCGTTTTGGGGTAGCTGTGGAAAGCCATAGCATCCTTGATGTTTGACTTGAGCCCTTTATAGTAGTGATCACGCTGTGCTTGATCTGACCATCCCTCCAGGAATGCAGCCGCTTGTCGGAATATAGAGGTGTAGTCCGAGACCGATCCTTTCTGTTGCAGGATTATGATCTTCTGAGTTGCTTGTCGGACTTCGTCTACGTCGTTGAAGGCGCGCTTGAGATGCTCCACGAATTTGTCGTAGTTATTGAACATGTCCCGAGTGTTCTTGGACTGTTCGTTCTTGTCCTTGTGGAGGTGTTCGTTGAGGTAGGGTTCGAACCATCGCTCTGCCGTTCCGCGAAGGTAGGTAGATGCGAAGAGAACCTTGTCTTCCTCAGATTCGAACTGGTCGTCGTAGATACGGATGTATCGTTCGAGCTGGGAGGTGAAGCCTTGTAGCTTCTGTCGGTTACCATCAAAGGTATCAGGGTTCCGGAGTTTGACTTTTCTCGGCCTCGGGGCCGCTTGACCTGCTTGAAGCTGTTCGATCTGCGCTTGTAGGCGTTGGATGGTTGACATTAGCTAAGCCGCGGTCGGCTGCTGAGTCGGGGCGTTGCTCATCTCGACGTCGGACATTGACTATGTTAGAGATGGCGTTCTGGGGGATACTTCTCTTTAGTTTTCTT
Source organism: Neofusicoccum laricinum (assembly GCA_029906385.1). Classification (NCBI taxonomy): domain Eukaryota; kingdom Fungi; phylum Ascomycota; class Dothideomycetes; order Botryosphaeriales; family Botryosphaeriaceae; genus Neofusicoccum; species Neofusicoccum laricinum. The sequence goes on from CP123726.1 coordinate 715,000, forward strand.
AAAGCCTTCCTTCTCTTACAAGGATGGTGGTCAAAGTGTAACGGTAGGCTCCTTCTACTAAGCTTCGGAGTCGCTTAGCAGGTTGGTGAAAACCGAAGGGTTTACCTTGAAGAGACAAGAGGAGGATGGCGGTGCAAAGAGGGAAGTATCACGTGATAGCGCGGTGCGCAATGAGCTTGTTACCTCTAAATCAATAGGGTTTGAATTAGAACTTTGAGTTGACCACGAAGGGTCAAATGTCTAGCTAAAGGAGCGTGACTATATACTACTAGGAAAGCTATAACAATCTGGTAGAGCCCTTACGAGCTGGGCTTATATGGGCTCGTAAGAGAGCCTATTTTCTAAGGGCTCGCTGAGCCCTTCGCTCGAGGGCTCGCTGTGGGGTACACGTAACTAGGGCGCCTAGGCCCTTTCTCGCCCGAAGCGGGGTAAGCGGAGATCCTTCTTTCCCGCCTCCTAGGCTTTCTTCCCTTCTAGCTGCTTTGTTACTTAGTGCTCTTCTCGACCCTTATGTCTTCCTATCTATACGGACTGAGGTTCGTAACAGCTGCTTAAAGCTTCTTAAGTACTTAAGTAACATGTTTCCGGTGCTGCGAGCGAGATCCTTCGGTGAAAATTAGAATATCGTCAACGTAGGCTGATACGAAGTCGTTAAGAAACTCCTAGAGTGTCCAGTGTGACGATTCAGACCGTTAACATCTCATTCTCTAGAAAACTAAGCCTAATTAGGCTAAAGCACTTATCTAAGACAAGATGTCTAAGACATAGGGTTTGCTAAGAGCAAACACTTAGCGGGAACGTACGGGAAAGAGAAGCCTAAGACCGGCTATTCGACTTCTAACTAGTACCTAGGCTGGATATATAAGTTTCCTCCTTCCTCCTTTATTCCCTTTCTTTTCTCTTTCCTTTCTCTAGCTTAGAAACTTTAGTCAATTTCGAGAATCTAACTTGTTCTTCTTAAGTCGTGACACTTTTCTAAGCTCACCTAACCACTTCGGCTTACTCTTATTCAACCATCAGCTGGCTTGCCCTGATTTCTGAGAAGACGAAGCCACCCTTTCACTTATCCTACTCGCTCACCAATCAGATAACCCGCTCTCTGACCACCGATCACTTCTCATCACTTCTCATCACTTCTCATCAACTCTCACCAACCCCTCCTTCGTTCAAGCTTCCAGTAGGCTTGCCCTAGTAAAAGAACGTTGGACCTACCACTATATCGACTCCCGGATCGAGCGCGCGTGGCGCCAGACGTACTAAGGAGCCTAAGGGGAAAGAAAAAGAGCAAGACGCTCCTAAGGCAATTAAACAGCCACTCCCTATAACCTCAGATGATGTGCTCTTCCAGTACACACCCCACAACCATTTGGGTGGAGGGGACATTCAAGACTTCACCATAAACCCCTTCCAGCATGGAAAGATCTCCCTATTCAATGTGCTGAAGAATGAGGAAGAGATGGAGATCCTCTTCCAGGATCTAGGAAAAACAAAGTACCTAATAGGAGATCTCCTCCAGCACATTCAACAAGAACAAGGAAAGAAGACAGAGGCCGCCGTTGAGTTCAACGAGCTTCTTAGGAACTTTAAGAACCTTGAAGAAGGAAGCGCGCGGATCTACCAGGAGAATGCGGAGCTCACTACAGAGAAAGGTATCCTTAAGGCTGAACTAGAGCGCGTTAGACGACAAAATAAGGGCCTTAGGGAGCCGAACGTTACTTTTAGCTACCGACCTACTATAGGACGTCAATCCCCTGGAAACCAGTCTAAGATGAGCTCCGTTCCTAACAGTCAGCTAACTGTAGAAACCCTAGTCCGCTCCCTAATATCTCAGCATTAGGGAGGACGCTCCGCGAAGCTATCTGATCCTCCACAGTTTACTGGAGAACCCGAGAAGGAGCCCTCCTTTAGGCACTGGAAGGCCGAGATGTACAATAAGCTAGAAGTTAACGCGGACCACTATAAGACTAGGAAAGGGCTGGTTGCAGGCCCACGGCGCGTTGCCAGACGCAAACAGCAACTTAGTCACGTTCAAGCCGAACTTCTGCACGCACCCCGGCAGGCCCGCCGCGGCGGAGCCAAGAAAGCTTGATCCAACGACGCCTCCTAAGGTAGAATCATGGAGGCCCCAGAGAATCCTTACTAGACACTCCTTCCAGGCCGATATAAGGGAGTCCCTTAAAGAAATGAACAAGGAACTGACTAAGGACGTGGAGAAGAAGTCTCCCCCACCTCGAAAGAAGGTACCAAAGAGGGATATGCAGCTCGTAACTGCGGAAGGATTTCTGCGTTCACTAAAGCAACAAGGCACTGAAGTGTACCATCTCCGTCTCTGGGAGTTGCTGGAGGAGGAGGAGCAGGCAAGAATCAACGCCTTCCAACAACAGTTACCCGAGGAGTTAAGAGAACTCACCCCTCAGCTACCTGAATGGCTGCAGGACCTGGCAGAGAACTTCTCCAAGCAGAGGTCAGACGAGCTTCCCCCCTCAAGACCTTGTGACCACAGGATAGAGCTCAACCAGGACCCGGAGTTACGCACGCCGCCGCTATACCGGATGTCTACGGACGAACTCGCGGCTGCAAAGGACTACATTGAGGAGAACCTAGGAAAGGGGTTTATTGAAGCGAGCAGGGCACCGTTTGGTTCACCCATCCTCATGGCAAGGAAGGCCAATGGAGGATTCCGTTTCTGCGTGGACTACCGCCGCCTTAACGCAGCTACGAAGAAGAATAAATACCCACTTCCCTTAATTGACGAGACGCTAGCCCGGTTGACTGGAGCGCGTTACTTCTCTAAGATTGACGTCAGACAAGCATTCCACAGGATTCGGATGCACGAAGACTCCAAGGACCTTACAACCTTCCGGACGCGCTACGGATCATACCGCTACAACGTCCTACCCTTTGGATTATGTAATGGACCTGCCACCTTCCAGCAGTACATGAACGAGGTTATGATGGCCGGATTAGACGACTTCTGCTCAGTGTTCATGGACGACATTCTGGTCTACAGTAAGACAAGAAAAGAGCATAGAGAACAGGTACGACTGGTCCTTAAGAAACTCAGAGAAGCAGGCCTTCAAGCGGACATTAAGAAATGCGAATTTGAGGTCACCGAGACTCGCTTCCTTGGCCTCATTGTCGGGCGAGACGGAATCCGGATGGACCCCCAGAAGGTTGCAGCTATCCTAGAATGGAAAGCCCCAATCTCTCTCCGAGGAGCGCGCTCATTCCTAGGCCTCTGCAACTACTACCGCCGGTTTATTAAGAACTACTCGAGGATTGCAAAACCACTCACCGACCTGACCAAGAACAAGGTAGCGTGGGCCTGGACGCCGAAGTGTGAGGCCGCCTTCCAAGCACTAAAGAACGCCGTCCGCTCAGACCCAGTACTTCGACATTTCGACCCGGCGAAGCCCATCTTCCTCGAAGTTGACTCTTCTGACTACGTTAGTGGAGGAGTCCTTTTATAGAAGGATGAGGAAGGGAAGCTTCATCTAGTGGCCTACTTCTCCAAGAAGCTCTCAGACACGGAATGTAATTACACGATCTACGACAAGGAACTCCTGGCCATCGTTCGAGCCTTTCAGGAATGGAGTCCCGAGTGCCGGAGTGTACAGGAGCCAATCCAGGTATTCACTAATCACGAGACCCTGAAAACGTTTATGACGAATAAGCAGCTCTCCCGCCGCCAAATTCGATGGGCAGAAGAACTCGCGGAGTACGACTTTAGGATTGTTCCTATCGCAGGAAAGAAGAATAAGAGAGCAGACGCTCTCTCTCGTCGAGAGCAGGATCTACCGGTGGACGACTCTGACTCCCGCCTCACCTCTATGAACCGCACGGCGCTCCCTCCGGGGAGCTTCACCCTCTCTCCCCTTAAGCTATTCGAAAACCCTGACCTCCCTACTGAGCTACGGACAGCTAACCGGACAGACGACGCCTTGACGGCCATCCGCCAGGACATCAGCAAGTACCCTGAGTACTCACTGCGCGATGACTTGCTCGTCTTCCAGGAGAACCGCCTTGTTGTGCCACAGGACGACCGCCTCAGGCTAAGGCTCATTCAGGCTGCTCATCGACCCCCAGCAACGGGACATCCAGGCATCCAGCGCACCTGGGAACTCTTAAAGGAGAGGTACTACTGGAATGGTATGAAAAAGGCAGTAAAGCGGTACGTGCAGAACTGCCACTCCTGTAAGAGGGCTAAATATAAAACGGAATCCTACAACGGCCTGCTCAAGCCGCTCCCTATCGGGGACCAGCCCTGGAAGCACCTATCCTGTGACTTTGTCACCAAGTTGCCAAACTGCAAAGGATTCACCGCCGTCCTAGTAGTGGTAGACCGGTTCTCAAAAATGCGGCACTTCATCCCCTGCCACGACACCACCACCGCGAGTCAAATGGCGCAGCTCTTCAGAGACAATATCTGGAAGTATTATGGCCTACCGGACACCATCATCTCAGATCGAGGACCCCAGTTTATTAGCGAATTCTGGCAAGGCCTCTGCAAGCTACTGAAGATTGACTACCGCCTTTCAACAGCCTACCATCCAGAGACGGACGGGCAAACAGAAAACGCCAACAAAGAAATGGAAATCTACCTCCGTCACTACGTTAGCTATCATCAGGACGACTGGGTAGACTGGCTTGCCTCCGCAGAATACGCTGCTAATGGAAACGTCTCCGCCTCCTCTACCGTAAGCCCCTTCTTCGTGGTCTACGGATATGAGCCCCGCCTATCCTTTGACTGGACGCCCACCCCTCTAGCGCCCACCGCCGCGGCTACCTGGAGCAGGGAAAGAGCCAACGAGATAGCAGATAAGATGTAAAAGGTCTGGGAATTTACGAAATTCCACCTGCAGCAGTCCCAGGAGAAGCAAGTAGAGTTCGCCAACCGTCACAGGAAGGATGTGTCCTACGAGGTGGGAGACAAGGTGTTTATCTCTACTAAGGACATGGATTTGGACCGACCCTCAAGGAAGCTAGGATGGACGCGGATTGGGCCATATCCTATTATCGAGAAAGTGGGAACCGCTTACCGCCTTCAACTACCCCCAGGCATTAACCGCGGCAATGTGTTCCATCCAAGCAAGCTTACAAGGGACGACAGTAACCCCCTTCTAGGCCAGATACCGGAGCCGCAGCCCGCGGTGCAGGTAGACAATAAAGACGAATACGTAGTAGAGTCCATTCTCGACTCCCGTTACACTGGCAAGGGGAAGAGACTCCAGTACAGGGTTCAGTGGGCAGACTGGCCACCCGACCCTCAATGGTATCCAGTAGACAACTTCAACCACGCGGCTCAGAAACTCAAGGAATTTCACGACTCCTACCCAGCGAAGCCCGGTCCACCGAAGGAACTCAAACGGTGGATTCAAGAAAACGATAAAGCTGTCGAGTGAGGTCATCGCCAGAAGCTCTCGCTTAAGAGGGGGGTAATGTGACGATTTAGACCGTCAACATCTCATTCTCCAGAAAACTAAGCCTAATTAGGCTAAAGCACTTATCTAAGACAAGATGTCTAAGATATAGGGTTTGCTAAGAGCAAACACTTAGCGGGAACGTACGGGAAAGGGAAGCCTAAGACCGGCTATTCGACTTCTAACTAGTACCTAGGCTGGATATATAAGTTTCCTCCTTCCTCCTTTATTCCCTTTCTTTTCTCTTTCCTTTCTCTAGCTTAGAAACTTTAGTTAATTTCGAGAATCTGACTTGTTCTTCTTAAGTCGTGACATCCAGTTAATGTACCGTTGGAAGGTGCTTAGGGCATTAGCGAGTCTAAATGGGGTAATAAGCCATTCAAATAGTCTAAAACGTGTTCGAAATACTATAAGCTATTCGTCTCCTAGCTTGATTCGGATCTTATTAAACGCTGCAATAACATTAAGTTTAGTAAACTAGCGTGCCTTGCTAATTCTATTGAGAGTCTCCTAGATAAGGGGTAATGGGTAACGGTCCTTTCGGGTAAGCTGATTAAGTGCACGATAGTTATAGTAGAATCGTAGGCCTCCTCCTAGTTTTCGTATAAATAGGACAGGAGCGGCTGTAGGCGAATTACTTACACGGATAAATCCCTTATTAAGATATTCCGTAAGGGTCTTCCGGAGGACTAATAGCTTATCTCTTAATATGTTGTATAGGGGCCCCTATGGTGCCTATAGTATCTTACCGTTCTCATCCTTTTCAAGCTCGATTGCGTGATTAATTCTAGGCCGGTAGGGTGGTAGCCTATTAGCCTCTATTCGGTTAAATACGGGTAGAAATCTCTCTAGCCAAGATAGTAACTTAGTACTTAGGTTAGTATGTTTCTTCTCTGCAAGAGCCTTATTAATATCCGCTAAGCTTGCAGAGAATACTTAAACTCCTAGTCGTTTTCTCTAGGTGAGGTAATAAAATGTAACTGCTCCAATTCTCCGGTAGTTAGGCGTTTGTGTCTCCTTCTAATTATAGATTGTAAGGCTAGAATCCTTAAAGCGGAGTGTCTGTTATTTAGCGTCTAGTACCGCTTTCTCCTTCTCTAGCTAGGGTAGACCTAGGATAATGCTATACCCTTTAATCTTTAGGGTAATATAAAAGTACGCCTATTTTGTTTGGTGTCCACTAATATCGAGCTCGGCGACAGCTACTTCGGTAATCTAGGAGTCGGTTATTACGTCTACTAACTGGATTTGTCTTAGTTCGATTGAGATACGCTGGAGCTTATGCTTACGTGCAAATTGAGCATCAATAAAGCCGTAGGAGAGGCAACCTAAGTTAATAAGAGTTTATACAGAGACAACTCTATTAATAAGTATAGAAACTAGAAAAGGTGCCTTCTCTATATACTTCTTCTCGAACTGCTTCTAATCTGCTTAAAGCTTACTATTAGCTAGTTAATAGCTAGCTTCTAGCTTGCTTTACTCCTTCTACTCCTAACGGCGATTTTGGTTAGGAGCTACTCTTTTCCCGAGTCCTGATTATCGTTCTCCTTATCCTTAAGCTGGGGGGCTAAGATAGGCTTCGCCTATCTCGTAGGGTTAGCTTAAGTAGGGCGGCGGGTAGGGGCATAAGGGTATGCCTACTACTAATATCCGGAGCTACCGCAGCGTGTATAGAGCCTATTTTAACGGCGTCGGTTGATTTCCTCTTAGGTTACCCACCTCGCTCTTCTCGGCTGAGTTGTAGCAGCTTGGGCGGGTGGCGATAGCTACTAGTCTATTTTATTTAGATCCGCTTTTAGCTAAGTATCTTGAGGAGTTATTGTCCTCTAGGTCTGTAAGGCCTGCTACTTAAGGCGTTCCTAGCTTATCTATTTCTAGAGCTTCTGGCCTGTTCGAGTCTAGTAGACGTAGAGACGATCGTCTACTTCCTTTAACGTGTTATAGTAGCTTTCGAAGCTGCCGCTTACTAGGACCGTAATCATTGCGCGTGCAAGCTCGTCTCCGAGGATTCGGTCCAGCGATATCTTCTTAGTACTGTTAGGCTAGTCTGCTCCGCCTACTTCGATTAGGAGGCTTTGCCATTCCATATAGGCTTCGATAAATGGCCTTCTCCCTTAACGTAGCGAATCTAATCTTCGTTAAGCTCGTTCTTTGGCTTAAGGGTCCTAGAAGACGAGTTATATTTACTAGAAGAAGGTGTCTGCGTATACTTGGTCTAGAGTCCCGAATTAGCGTGTCTACGCGTCTATTCTCTTAAGTGCCTTACCTCGAAGGCAAGCGGCTAATACCCAGAATTTAATAAATTTAGTGCACTAGTAGTAGTTAACTCGGATTTTTACTTAAGCTTGCTATAGCTAGGCCTTAAGCTTTTCGGGTTCGCCGTAGTACTCTTAGAGCTAGGGTAGGGCTTTGCCGGGCTTTACTCTATTAGTAATACGCTTCTATTCTTCTTCGCGAACTTATCGTAGCTCTTCTTTATGCTTTAGCTATAAGAGGCGGAGTTCCTCTTACTATTACTTCTCCTTCTATTCTATGTATTGGAAGAACCACTATAGGGGTGCTTCTAGTGGTACTTTATCGTTTTCTATTATTGCTTCGTTAGGTTTTCTCCTAGTTGTCTTCTTAGTTATCTTCTTAGTTGTCTTCTTGGTTATCTTCTTAGTTGTCTTCTTAGTTGTCTTCTTGGTTGTCTTCTTAGTTATCTTCTTGGTTGTCTTCTTAGTTATCTTCTTAGTTGTCTTCTTAGTTGTCTTCTTAGTTGTCTTCTTAGTTATCTTCTTAATTGTCTTGGGTGTCTTAGGTGTCTTAGGTATCTTAGGTGTCTTCTTAGTTGCTTATTATGGGGAGGAATGCCGGTGCTCGCGTGGGAGCCTTAGCGCGAAGAGGAGGTGTTAAGCTTAGTCTAATGTAAGGGCTTGCACCCGGTGTACTCGCGGAAATGCATTGGCATACTTCTACAAGAAGACTAAGCTAAGGAGAAAGGAAATAATAAGCGTAGGAAGGTATTATATACCGAAGTAGTTGATCCGTGCGCCCTTTAAGTTATTAGGTATTAACTTATAATTGTTAACTTATCGCCGCAGGGATCTTCTAAGGCACTTAACGGTCTAGACCGTTATATTTATTAGTACGCTCCTTCTTCTTCTCTACCGCCTTAACATCGTTCTGAAGTTCCCTATCTAGCGTACGGGCACGAGCCGTTAGATCCTGGAAGCTGAAGTTTAGGGAGTCCTTAACGGGCGCTAGTCTATGGCGAAGTCCTCCTAAAAGGCGGGTCTATATCTCCTTAAACCACTAGTCCCTTAGAAGCTCGGATTCCGTAGCGAGGGCAATGAACTTAGCGTAGAAGGAGTTGAAAGGCGTCGTGTTCTAGTAGAAGCGGCGGAATTCCTAGCGCTTATTCTGGAGGAAGTAGGGGTCGTCAAATACGGAGATAAGAAGAGTAAAGGCCTCTTCTACCGTCTAGAAGGCAGCGGGTCCCTTATAAACGTTCGGCCTAATAGTATCTAAGGCCGTCCTAGTGGTGCGTAAGAAGATATAGGATATCTTAGCCCTTTTAGTCTTATAGTGGTCCGCGTTAACTTCTAGCTTATTATACATCTCGGCCTTCTAGTGCCTAAAGGAGGGCTCCTTCTCGGGTTCTCTAGTAAACTGTGGAGGATTAGATAGCTTCGCGGAGCGTCCTCCCTAATACTAAGATATTAGGGAGCGGACTAGGGTTTCTATAGTTGGCTAACTATTAGGAACGGAGCTTATCTTAGACTAGTTTCTAGGGGATTAACGTCCTATAGTAGGTCGGTAGCTAAAAGTAACGTTCGGCTCCCTAAGGCCCTTATTTTATCGTCTAACGCGCTCTAGTTCAGCCTTAAGGATACCTTTCTCTGTAGTAAGCTCCGTATTCTCCTAGTAGATCCGCGCGCTTCCTTCTTTAAGGTTCTTAAAGTTCCTAAGAAGCTCGTTGAACTTAACGGCGGCCTCTGTCTTCTTTCCTTATTCTTGTTGAATGTGCTAGAGGAGATCTTCTATTAGGTACTTTGTTTTTCCTAGATCCTAGAAGAGGATCTCTATCTCTTCCTTATTCTTTAGTATATTGAATAGGGAGATCTTTCCATGCTAGAAGGGGTTTATAGTGAAGTCTTAAATGTCCCCTCCACCTAAATAGTTGTAGGGTGTGTACTAGAAGAGTACATCATCTAAGGTTATAGGGAGTGGCTATTTAATTACCTTAGGAGCGTCTTGCTCTTTTTCTTTCCCCTTAGGCTCCTTAGTACGTCTAGCGCCACGCGCGCTCGATCCGGGAGTCGATATAGTAGTAGGTCTAATGTTCGTTTACTAGGGTAAGCCTACTAGAAGCTTAAACGAAGGAGGGGTTGGTGAGAGTTAATAAGAAGTAATAAGAAGTAATAAGAAGTAATCGGTGGTTAGAGAGCGGGTTATCTGATTGGTAAGCGAGTAGGATAAGTAAAAGGGTGGCTTCGTCTTCTTAGAAATTAGGGCAAGCCAGCTGATAGTTGAATAAGAGTAAGCCGAAGTGGTTAGGTAAGCTTAAAAAAGTATTATAACTTAAGAAGAACAAGTTAGATTCTCGAAATTAACTAAAGTTTCTAAGCTAGAGAAAGGAAAGAGAAAAGAAAGGGAATAAAGGAGGAAGAAGAAAACTTATATATCTAGCCTAGATACTAGTTAGAAGTCGAATAGCCGGTCTTAAGCTTCCCTTTCCCGTACGTTCCCGCTAAGTATTTGCTCTTAGTAAACCCTATATCTTAGACATCTTATCTTAGGTAAGTGCTTTAGCCTAATTAGGCTTAGTTTTCTAGAGAATAAGATGTTAACGGTCTGAATCGTTATAGGCGTATAGTACTCCCCTACTAACTTTAATCGTTCGCCTTATAATACGTGTTAGAGGTCTACTAAAAAGTTAGGGTTTATTAGTTATATATACTAAGGCGGTAGAATCCGCTATCTAGTATTCTCTAGGGATCTTACTAGTGGCGGTTCTAGAGAGGGCGGTAATTTCGTCTAATACTTCTTCGTTATAGCTACTAGATTCTTCGTCTATAGTAGCTGGGTCCTAGGTATCATCCTTCTTATTGGCCGAGAAGGTCTTTAACTAGTTAATTTACCTCTAAAGTTCTTAGATTTGTTTCTCGGCTCTAGAGCGGGCTTTCTACGATCGGTGCTTCTTTACGGTCTCCTTAGCTGCCGGAAGTTAAGGGTAGTTAAGGATACGGTAGCGTCTATTATAGAGATAATACTAAAGTGGCCGCCTATTAGAGTCTAACTCGGGTTTAGATAGGTAGGGGCGGCGAGAGGGTTTAAACGCCTTCTTTATAAGTATAGCTATATTATTAGCTTTTAGCTATACCTCCTTTTCCTTTAGTATTTATAATACCTAAAGAGTAGTGAGATTTAGTTAGGTGTTAACCGAGTCTCGGATTATTATATACTCTTATGGCAATGCCTAAAGGAGCTAGTCGAGCCGAGCTTTCTTACTTAAAAAAGACTTGTGCTCTAGTAGGGTAACGGCGATTTTCCTCCTAAGTATCGCGAGTTAGGTCTAGGCTTCGCTGATTATGGTTCCCTCTTGGAACTAGAAGTTGATAAAAGATTAAAGAAACTACCTTTAAGTAACTTATAGTTTAATTTTATACTTTTCCTTAAGAGATTCCTAGATCAGCCTTAACTCTTCTAGCTCTCGGACTCGCTCGCGATCATCTTTATTAATGTAAATACGTAGCTAGTATCTAGCCTTCGCGTCGTCTCTTTCTAAATTAAACCTAAGCCCGGGGCTTGTTATTATAGTAACTATATAGAATAGTTCCTCTCCTTAAAGCCACTCCTTTATTAAAGAGAACCAGTCGTCTTTATTATTATAGGAGAGGACCGGGACAGGACGACGCTTAGTAAAGTCTTACGAAGATATAGCGAAGGGGAAGGTATATTTCGAAATAAAGTAATCGAAAGAGTTATAAACGTAGTAAAATAAGTGTACTACGGTTAATCGGGTCTAGGCTATTAGACTTAAAAGTTAGGGTAAAGAGTTGTTAAAGCGAAATAGTAAGATACTATAGTCTAATAAGTTAAGCGTTTATTAGATTTTCGATTAAATCGTCTGCTCCTCTTAAGGTATAGATAGATAACGAGGTGGCTGTTTCTCCTAGTATAAGCCTAGGCCTTAGGCGATAGCTTCCTAAAATATACTTATTTCTCCTCTTAACGGAGACCGTATCTAGCTACCGGTACTAGGTTACTTATAGACCGACTGTAGAGGCAACACGTCTTTTCGTAAACGTTTACGGGATCTAATACCTAGCGGGAACGCTTAGACTGCTCTAGTAGGTATACGAACCCGGGCTTATAACCTATTAAACAATAAGGATTTATAGTAGCGGTATAGAGATAGTCTACGATAAGTCGTTTAATTCTTCTACCTATTAGCGGCACACGGAAGATATACGTGTGCGTTACGTGCTACGCTAAACCCTAATTGGTCCTCGTTAATCGGATCCTTCTCGGTATTAGCTTCCCTTTAGATATAGGGCTTAAAAGCCAACTCGCTTAGTTAGCTAAAATCTACCTAGGTATAGTAGCCCTTAGGCTGTTTATTTAATAGTATTTAAGGTTTTTATAGTCCGTAAGCACCTTAATTAGTTTTTTAGCCGGTATACTTATTAGTTCAGGCTTCTAGGTCTCGAAGAAGCGGATAATAGCAAGTAATTCCTTATCGTAGATTATATAATTATACTTCGCGGCTAACATCTTCTTAGAGAAGTACGCTACCGGTTTAAGGATTCCTTCGTATATCTATAAGAGTACTCCTACGCTAATAAAGTCTAAAGTATCTATTTCTACCTAGATCTCCTTCTCTAGGTTAAGGTGAGTAAGGACTAGGGCTATAGTAAAGGCTTCTTTTAGCTTATTAAATACGGTTTACTTTATTTCATCCTATTAGAAGTCGCGGTACTATATCTTCTTTTTCCCGTTCTTTATCGTAAAGTAATCTCCTCTAGTTATTTCTATAAGAGGCCTAGCGAGGTAAGAGAAGTTCTTAATAAAGCGCCGGTAGAAGTTTACGAATCCTAGAAAGGCTTAGATATCCTTAACTAAGGAAGGGGTATTCTAGTTTATTATTACCGTAACCTTCTTAGGGTCTATAGTTGTTACGACTTAAGAAGAACAAGTTAGATTCTTAAAATTAACTAAAGTTTCTAAGCTAGAGAAAGGAAAGAGAAAAGAAAGAAAATAAAGGAGGAAGGAGGAAACTTATATATCTAGCCTAGATACTAGTTAGAAGTCGAATAGCTGGTCTTAGGCTTCCCTTTCCCGTACGTTCCCGCTAAGTATTTGCTCTTAGTAAACCCTATATCTTAGACATCTTATCTTAGATAAGTGCTTTAGCCTAATTAGGCTTAGTTTTCTAGAGAATAAGATGTTAACGGTCTAAATCGTTATATTACCCCCCTCTTAAGCGAGAGCTTCTAGCGATAACCTTACTCGATAGCTTTATCGTTTTCTTAAATCTACCGTTTAAGTTCCTTCGGTAGACCGGGCTTCGCTAGGTAGGAGTCGTAAAATTCCTTAAGTTTCTAAGCCGCGTGGTTAAAGTTGTCTACTAGATACTATTAAGGGTCGGGTGGCTAGTCTGTCTACTAAACCCTATACTAGAGTCTCTTCCCCTTACTAGTATAACGGGAGTCGAGAATAGACTCTACTACGTATTCGTCTTTATTATCTACCTGTACCGCGGGCTACGGCTCTAGTATCTAGCCTAGAAGGGGGTTACTATCGTCCCTTATAAGCTTACTTAGATGGAATATATTACCGCGGTTAATGCCTAGGGGTAGTTAAAGGCGGTAAGCGGTTCCTACTTTCTCGATAATAGGATATAGCCTAATCCGCGTTTATTCTAGCTTCCTTAAGGATCAGTCTAAATCTATATCCTTAGTAGAGATAAACACCTTATCTTCTATCTTATAGGATACATCCTTTCTATAACGGTTAGCGAACTCTACTTACTTCTCCTAGGACTGCTATAGGTGGAATTTCGTAAATTCCTAGACCTTTTATATCTTATCTACTATCTCGTTGGCTCTTTCCCTGCTCTAGGTAGCCGCGGCGGTAGGCACTAGAGGGGTAGGCGTCTAGTTAAAGGATAAGCGGGGCTTATATCCGTAGACTATAAAGAAGGGGCTTACGGTAGAGGAGGCGGAGACGTTTCTATTAGCAGCGTATTCTACGGAGGCAAGCCAGTCTACCTAGTCGTCCTAATAATAGCTAACGTAGTAACGGAGGTAGATTTCTATTTCTTTATTAGCGTTTTCTGTTTGCCCGTCCGTCTCTAGATGGTAGGCTGTTAAAAGGCGGTAGTTAATCTTTAGTAGCTTATAGAGGCCTTACTAGAATTCGCTAATAAACTAGGGTCCTCCATCTAAGATAATAGTATCCGGTAGGCTATAATACTTCTAGATATTATCTCTAAAGAGCTACGCCATTTAACTCGCGGTGGTGGTGTCGTAGTAGGGGATAAAGTGCCGTATTTTTAAAAACCGGTCTACTACTACTAGGACGGCGGTAAATCCTTTACAGTTTAGTAACTTGGTAATAAAGTTATAGGATAGGTACTTCTAGGGCTAGTCCCTAATAGGAAGCGGCTTAAGTAGGCCGTTATAGGATTCCATTTTATATTTAGCCCTCTTATAGGAGTAGTAGTTCTATACGTACCGCTTTACTACCTTTTTTATACTATTCTAGTAGTACCTCTCCTTTAAGAGTTCCTAGGTGCGCTAGATACCTAGATGTCCCGTTACTAGGGGTCGATAAGTAGCCTAAATAAGCCTTAGCCTAAGGCGGTCGTCCTATAGTATAATAAGGCGGTTCTCCTAGAAGACGAGTAAGTTATCGCGTAGTAAGTACTTAGGGTACTTACTAATATCCTAGCGGATGGCCGTTAAGGCGTCGTCTATCCGGTTAGCTATCCGTAGCTTAGTAGGGAGGTTAGGGTTTTCGAATAGCTTAAGAGGAGAGAGGGTAAAGCTCCCTAAAGGGAGTACCGTACGGTTTATAGAGGTAAGGCGGGAGTTAGAGTCGTCTACCGGTAGATCCTACTCTCGACGAGAGAGAGCGTCTACTCTCTTATTCTTCTTTTTTACGATAGGAATAATCCTAAAGTCGTACTCCGCGAGTTCTTCTGCCTATCGAATTTAGCGGCGGGAGAGCTGCTTGTTCGTTATAAACGTTTTTAGGGTCTCGTAATTAGTAAATACCTAGATTAGCTCCTATATACTCCGGTACTCGGGACTCTATTCCTAAAAGGCTCGAACGATGGCTAGGAGTTCCTTATCGTAGATTATATAATTATATTCCGTGTCTAAGAGCTTCTTAGAGAAGTAGGCTACTAGATAAAGCTTCCCTTTCTTATTCTTCTATAAAAGGACTCCTCTACTAATATAGTTAGAAGAGTTAACTTCGAGGAAGATAGGCTTCGCCGGGTCGAAATATCGAAGTACTAGATCTAAGCGGACGGCGTTCTTTAGTACTTAGAAGGCGGCCTTATACTTCGGCGTCTAGGCCTACGCTACTGTAATAAATAGACCTTAGAGGGCGGAGAGGAACGAAGTAACGAAGCCGGTAAAGGTAGTAGAGGTAAAGCAGATACCGAAGTATATAGAATAAGAGGAGGGGGGCGAGAGACTAGGAACGAATACTAAGAGGCGGGTAGAGAGAGACGAGTGAATAATAAAGGAGGCGAGTAAGGTCTAATTTAAGGCATACTAAGTTATACGCGAGGAATACTTATTACTAGACTAAAGAACTAATTATAAGGCAGAGAGGCGAGCTTTATATATATAAGGAACGAACTAAAATACTAGCTTCCTGATTTATAAGTAGGCAAGTCTAGATCTAGATTCTAAATCGATCGGCGGTAAACAAGAAGTAATTAGTCTATATAAGCTATATTTATAACAGTAGGCTCTCTTCCCTAGAGGTAAGTTCCTACGAGCCTTTAGTCTAAGGGTCGAGGTTTTAAAGGATAACGTTTATAAAACGTATTAAGAGCTTTAAGGTCTTTAATAAGGTCGTAAGGTTCCTAGGTTAGTATCGAGTAACCAGTCTATTTTATAAGGTATTTTGGTTGTCTCCGGGTTGTTTTAATATCTAGAATCTCTTCTACCCGGTACTCTTCTTCGCCGTCAACGATAATAGGCGGGAGCGGAGGTTGGATTTAATTAGGTAAGGGGTTAGAGGCTACGGGTTCGAGTAAGGAGACGTAGAATACAGGGTAGACTTTTATTATCCTTAGTAGTTCTAGGCGATAGGTATGAGTTAAGATCTTTTCTAGTATAGAAAAGGGGCTAAGGCGTTTAAAGTCGAGTTTATCCGAAGGTCTTGTTGTCGAGATATACCGTCTTAGGAGCCAAACAAGGTTACTAGGCTTAAAGACGAGTAGCGAAATACGGTCTTTATTAGCCTGTTCTGCGTAGGCGTCTTATGCGAGTCGAATTTCTTAGCGAAGGTAGTTTTCGAGGTTTTCGAGGTTCTCTTAGAAGAGACGTAGGGGTTTAAGGGGGGCTAAGATTAAGTCTTTTTATAGAATCTTATAACGAGGGTAGAAGCCGTAGTTTATAAAGAAGGGGGTAACCTTAGTCGTAGTCGAGATCGTATTATTATAAGCGAATTTAGTAAGGGAGAGAAAGTCGTTCTAATCGTCTTATTAGTACGAAACGTAGGCGCGAAGGTATTATTCGAGGATAGCGTTAACACGCTCTATCTAGCCGTCGGTTTGTGGGTGGAAAGCCGTACTAAAGTTGGTCTTAATAGATAGGGATCTACTAAGAGCTCTAGTAAATTTAGAAGTAAAAATCGAGCCGCGGTTAGATATAAAGTCGTTAGGTAAGCCGTATAGTCGAAAAACGTAGTCTCGATAAAGCTTAGTAAGCTCTATCGAATCGAGGGTTATTTGGTAAGGAATAAAGTGAGCTATTTTAGTTAGTCGGTCTACGACTACTAGTATAGTATTAAACGAGTTAGACGTTAGAAGTCCCGTAATCAAATCGAGAGAAACGGATTACTAGCGGCGTTATAGCACTTTAAGGGGTTTTAAATATCTAAAGGGGGCGTATCGAGCGGGTTTAATTCTTTAGCAGGTCTTATAGTTCCGTATAAAACGAGCTACTATCTATCGTAGACCTAGCTACTAGAAATTACGAGTAACGAGTTTAAATGTTGCTACTTAGCCTAGGTGTCCAGCAGCCGGATACGAGTGTCGAGAGCTAATAATCCTTTAGCGGAGGCTTAGGTCTTTAGGGATATAGATAAGTCTATTAACTAGTAATAGACTATCGTTATCCTTAGAGTATACGCCTAGATCCACTTTAGGATGTCGAAGTGCGTAGGTATCGAGTATAGTAAGGATCTCTTACCTAAGAGTATCCTTATCGAGTACTAAGCGAATATTACTAGCTAGAGACGGTTCTAGCCTAGCGATCGAATATCGAGTTGAAATAAGGGTCGAAATTTCGAATTTTCCGGGGGTAAGGATCGTAGTAGGGGGCAGGCGTCCCTCTCGAGTAGGGAGGTCTCCTAACCGTCTTATTAACGTATCCGCGCGTTAATTCTTAGTTCCTAGGCGGTAGATAATCTTAAAGTCGAGTTCTAAGAGTTTAATTGCCTAGCGTACTTGTCGACGGTTTAAGATTTGTTTAGAGGCAAAGCTAGTCAAATTCGAGTGATCCATAAGAACGAGGAGTAGCGAGGAGAGGTTAATAATAAGGGAACGGTATTCCTTTAGGGCTTCTATAATAGCTAAGAGTTCTTTATCCCTAATACCGTAGTTCTGCTCTACGGAGGTCATTTTCCAAGAGTAGTAGGCGATAGGGTGTAGAAGTCTCTTACTATCGTTATACGTTACCTATTAAGATAGGATTACGGATATAACGAAGTTAGAAGAGTCGGTTTTAAGGATAGTCTCGAGTTAGGGGTCGAAGTATCGGAGGATTAGGTAAGAATAAAAGGCTTCCTTAAGATAAGTAAATACTTTATCCTATTCTTTCCCCTAAGTAAAACGAATGTTCTTAGCTAGGAGCTTAAAGAGAGCTCTAGCTTTTCGAGAGTATCCTTTAATAAATCGTCGGTAAAAGTTTGCAAAGCTAAGGAACGATTAAAGGTCTTTAACTAAACGAGGAGTCTTCTAGTCTCTTATAGCGGCTACCTTAGCTGGGTCCATAGAGATACCGTCTGGAGAAATAACGAAGCCAAGGAACGTAGTTAAAATCGTATAGAAATCGCATTTTTCGCCTTTTACGTATAGGCCTGCTTCATAGAGCTTTTCGAGAACTAATCGGACGTGTTCGTAGTACTCTTCTTCTGTTTCTAAGTAGATAAGGATGTCGTCTAGGTAGACGACGCACTAGCGGTTAAGGTATTTACGTAACGTATCGTTAACGAATTATTAGTAGGTAGCCGGCGTATTCGTTAGGCTAAAGGGTATAACTAGGTATTTATATAGGCTATAGCGAGTCCTAAAGGCCGTTAAATGTTCGGAGTCTTCCTTAATTCGGATAAGGTTATAAGCACCGCGAAGGTCGAGTCGAGTAAAAATACGAGAGCCTTAAAGTTGACGGAGAGTCTCGTTAATTAAGGGGAGTAGATAACGGTTCTTTTTCGTAATACTATTTAGTTCGCGATAATCCACGCAAAAACGAAGGCCGCCTCCTAGTTTCTTAACAAAGAGAACAGGGGACGTAGAGGATAAGAATAAGGATCGAATAAAACCTTTTTTAAGGTTTTTATTAAGGTATTCACGTAGAGCCTTAAGCTCTAAATCGGATATTAAGTAGAGAGGGCCGAATAGGGGTTTCTTGCCCTCTTCTAATAAAATCTTATAATTAATATACCGATGTGGGGGAAGTCTATCGGCCTCTTTCTTTATAAAGAAGGGAAGAAGATAGTAGAATTAAGCGGGGACTCGTAAGCGGAGGGTTTCGAGTTCTTATTCTAGGGTTTACTGTTCCGTTTCCTTAAGGCTATTAAGGTGTTCTTAGATCTCCTTAATTAATACGGCGTATATCCTAGTCTTATCTCGTCGGACATAACGAGTAAGGGCGGCGTAGGATATAGTAGCGCAAGAGATCGAAGGCGAATTAGGAGGTAAGGGGGAAAGCGTAGTTATAGGTTAGCGAGTAGGCAAGTAATTTACTTAGTAAAAAGGGGAGGCGAAGGTAATTATGTTTTTTGACTATAGGACGTGTGGATCATACCGTTCTAGCTAGGGTTTTCCTAGGATAATTGGATATTGGCCGAGCTTAGTTACTTAGAAGGTAACGAGTTCTTAATACTAATCAATATCAAGTTAAAGGTCGGCCTCGTAGGTAATCCATCCGGCGATAGATCCATCCGCGAGTTCGAGGGATTCAGCTTGGGGTTTTTGGCGTGTAGGGATTAAATAGGAAGCAATAAAGGTATTATCTATAAAAAGAGACGAGGCACTAGAGTCTAATATAGCCGAGGTTTCGATTTTATTATTAACCACTGATTTAAGGATAAGGAGCGGACGTTTCCTAAGATCTATAGCACGGGGCTGTAGGGTACGGGTTTTAGGAGGTGAAAACGAGAGTATTCCAAGATTCGAAGACGAGAGGAAAGCAAGGACGGAAAACTAATTCGAAGTAGAGAGTAGAGGAGGGCTAGGTAGATACCGGGTACTACCTAGCCTTCTACGTTTTTTAATACGTAGAGGATGGAAGCCGTAGGAGGTATATACGACGTTATATTAAGCTTAAGTCTCTTAGCCTTAGCTTTAGGATATTCTTTAACCTAGTATAACGGTAGGCTCCTTCTACTAAGCTTCGGAGTCGCTTAGTAGGTTAGTAGAAACCGAAGGGTTTACCTTAAAGAGATAAGAGGAGGATAGCGGTATAAAGAGGGAAGTATTACGTAATAGCGCGGTGCGTAATAAGCTTATTACCTCTAAATTAATAGGGTTTAAATTGGAACTTTAAGTTGACTACGAAGGGTTAAATGTCTAGCTAAGGGAGTATAACTATATACTACTAGAAAAGCTATAATAATCTGGATTTATTCGAGTTGGATCTGTAGGAGTGGGATCTGAGGTAGATGGATCTATAAGGCTTAGATCTGTACAGATCTAAGTGTGGGTCCGGGTCACGGGTGTACGTAGGGCGCACGTAACGTTAGCGCCTAACCACCTTCCTAGTTTCCGATATTCGTCGGTACGAGGCGATCGCTATGTTTACCTATTCCGCGCCCGCTTACCTCTATCCTTTCGGGGATTCTAGCCCTTGATCCTTCGTCCCTATAGGCCTTTTTCCCGTAGGGGACTCTATCTTCCGTCCTATCCCGTAACCGCGTTGTCCCTTACGGTCCTATCTCCCGTACGGGTTCCCCGCCCTTAGGATCCTAAAGCCCGCTTCCTTAAAGGTTCGTAACACCTAGTAGTTAGGATTACCGTAGTAGGCGCAGAGGTTATTAGCTTTTCGGTAAGTCTTTCGAGCGGTAGTATCTAGTTCTATAGGTTTACCTTAAGGAATCGAGGTTGGTATAGGAGATAAGGGTTAAGGAGTAGCTAGTATAGACGAGAGAGGAATCGAGGTAGGGGTACGAGTTAAGGGTATCTTTTTCTTAATAGTTCGAGTATAGAGTTGGTTGTCTAGTATAATATAAGCCTTAGCGAACTTTTCGAATTCTACTAGTATAGCTCGTCCAACAAGAAGGTCCTTAAGGTTCTCTTTAAGGCTAAGGCGGAAGTAGTGGATCTTAACTACGTTTTCCTTCTAACTAAGGGTCGTAATAAGCGAGAGAAACCGTAAATAGTACGCCGAACAGGACTTATCTTATTTAAGTACGAGGAGGGATCGTTCAGCTGTTACGTAGGTATCGGGATTATTAAATACGGCCTTAAGAGCTTAGTAGAAGGACTCGTAGTTATCGAAGTTTACGGAACCATTCGAGGCAGAGACGTAAGGGGCAAACCAGGTATAAGCAGCATCGCGAAGGTAGGAACCAGCGTAGGTAATCTTAGCCGTATCCGTTACAAAGGTAGATGAGTCTAAGGCGAATTTAAGCTAGAGTTACGTAGCGAAATTCCCGAATCGAGTACGTTCACCCTTAAAGGGTTCTGGGTCCGAGACTTTAGGAATACGAGGACGAGGAGTAGGGGTTTCTAAAGGAGATATAGTAGACGTAGTAGCTAGCGTGTTAGCAGGGAGGTTCGAAGCTAGTAACTAAAGTCGAGCGAAGGCTTCATCTTAGCCAAAACCGTAGTAATAAAAGATGCAAGCAACTTAGGCGTTCGTAGTATTCTTAGGGATAACTAGTGAATCGATATCGGATCTTAGGTAAGATTATCTTCCTCTAGCGTACGCCTGACTAAGGGTAACGCGTAGGGAAACCGGAATGTCTTTAGGGAAGGTGGGGCGAGCATTAATAGGGGTAGGGACTTAATTAAGGACTTAGAATAGCGTATCCTAAGGGTTAGGAGGTATAGTTCCATCGACTATTCTAGAGATTATAGTCTAGGGCTTCGGCGAGAGCTTTAGGCCTACTAGATAGGAGTCTAGTAAAATGTAATAAATAGACCTTAGAGGGCGGAGAGGGACGAAGTAACGAAGCCGGTAAAGGCAGTAGAGGTAAAGTAGATACTAAAGTATAGGGGATAAGAGGAGGGGGGCGAGAGACTAGGGACGAATACTAAGAGGCGGGTAGAGAGAGACGAGTAAACAATAAAGGAGGCGAGTAAGGTCTAATTTAAGGTATACTAAGTTATACGCGAGGAATACTTATTGCTAGACTAAAGAACTAATTATAAGGCAGAGAGGCGAGCTTTATATATATAAGGAACGAACTAAAATACTAGCTTCCTGATTTATAAGCAGGCAAGTTGTGAGGTAGTAAAGCCGAAAGGGTGGTATTACTCTTAACTAAAAATCTATGTACAAGGAGAAAAGGAAAGAGAGTCTAGAAGGAGAGGGCGAAGGGTAAATATACCCAGTCGCTTAGCGCTAGGCCCGTGCCATGTACCTAGCGCTGTGCACGTGCCCTGGTACGTGACCGGGTCTCCCTCCTGGTTGCTAGCTACTGCTGGTTAGTTACCCTATAGTCTATGGTGGTGCTGCCTAAGGGGCCTAACACTACCCCCCCCTCTTCTAAGCGAGGTCCTCTGAGCTCTAAAAAGAAATCAGGCATCTCAGGCGCGTTCTTATAGTATACGTGATATTCCCGGATCTTGTTAGGCGCGTTTTTGTAGTTTGTCTAGTGTTGCTATGGTGGGTTAGTATTCCATTCATCCCAGTTTCCTGTGAAAGTGACTTTGTATTGGACCCCGTGTCTGGAGTTTCGGCAGTCGACAACTTCGAGGACTTCCCATTCCTCGTGTATGGTTTCATCCTCATTGTTAAAGATAAGGTGTACAGGGCCTGGTTCTTATACCTGTCCGGGGTACGGGTTGTCTGGCGCAAGGTGTAACTTCTATGGGTAGAAGACGTTGAAGATTCCTTATTCTTATATGTATGGAGGTATGGCTACCTCGTACGCTTTGCCGTCGATGCATCGTGTGATTTCCTATGGTCCCAGGTTCTTTGGTGATAGTGATTTACTATTCCGCCTAAGTTTAAAGTTCCTTGTATTAACAAAGACCTTGTCACCTACTCGGAATACCGGGTGTGGTTGACGGAACTTGTCTGCATGTCGGGCTTGCTCCTCCTAGATCCAGACTAGCTGTTCTTGAAGGAACTCCCTTATTGCATTGGTTCTTGCAACAAGTCGGTCTGCTCTTATTACTTCGGCTGCTCCCGGGCCGTTATAGGTTCCAGGCGGTTTAATTCCTGTTCTTGGGTGGAATCCGTTGTCTGCGAAGAAGGGTGATACTCCTGTCGATGCACTAATATGTGTGTTGGCTTGGAATTCGGCTTGTGGTAGGAAGTCTGCCCAGTTGTCTTGGGCATGGTTAATGTAGAGGCGGAGGTATCTTTTTATGCCTTTCACTGAGCTCTCGCTCTGTCCGTCGGTCTCGGGATGGTAAGAGGTCGACATCTTTACCTTCACTTTGTAGCGTTCGAGGATTCGTTGGTAGAGGCGTGAGTTCATTGCGCTACCTCTGTCTGAGACGATGTCAAGTGGAAATCCTCTTGGGGTTCAGTTCGGGGTTGTACCATGGGCCGGTCCATCCTTTAGGCTTGGATGCAGTTGGGGAGTAACGCTGCGGCTCTTCCTTGTTATCAGTACTGGTGGGGGCGTTGCGGTTGAACCGGGTGCGTTCGTTCGAGGAGCCAGAGCCCTGGCCACGCTCCTTGTCCCTGTTTGTGCGCTTCTTAGGTCTTGGGTTGAGGGATTTAATCTCTTCGCGCCGGTATTCTCCCTTGCGGAGCATGTCTAGGAGTTGCTCAACAGTGTCGAAGCTCTGGAGGGCAACCGAGTAGGCCAGCCCGGGCACGACGCTGCCCTACAACTTGTCGATCTTATCCTCCTCAGAGGTGTCTGTGAGGTCCCATAGGGTGCAGAGCCTTGCGTGGTAGGCATCGATAGACTCTTTCTCGGTCTGCTTAGCGGCAACGAGCTTACACCTAGCTTTCTTTTTTGCAATGCCCATGCCGCAGATCTTTCCCAGCTTCTCCATGAAGGCTTTAGGACTCAGGTTGCTTGTTAGGAAGGGGCGCATGGTAGGGGCTACTGACTTAGCCAGACGGGAGTAGATATGGCGAACCATAAGCTTGTTATTGCCGCGGAAGAAGTCTTGTTCAACTTCAAGCTTGAAGCCCATGTTTTCTTTGAAGGTGATAAAAGCTTGGATATTGGTGGAGCTAAGCTTGTCGACGTCACTAGTAAGCATCTTGCGGGAGCCGGAGTAAGGCTAAGTCTGTTGCGTGTCCATAGTGTCCTCGCTCTGGCGGCGGTTAAAGTTGTGGGGGCCTCCTACGTCCCGCTGTATATTATCAGTAAGGTTCACGTTGAGGCGTATCAGTTCGTCATTTTCCTGGCGGAGCGTCTGGAGCAAATTATTGCCGCGGTCTGTCGCCTTTTTATAGCCAACACGGAGCTTGTTATACCTCTCTTAGAGACTCCTATGTTTATCCTGCAAAGTTGCGTGGTCTATGTGCTTGTGTTCGTTGCTGGTCGTAAGGAGCTGGAGGGTGTAGTAGAACTTGGCGCGTTAATTAGCCGGGGCCAAGGTGTACCAGTTATGGAAAGCGTCGTAGTTGGGCTAGCGGTGGCTCTCAAGCGCGATGTCGTTGGGAAAGCTCGGGCTATTAGCAAGGTCGAGGGAGTGCGCATAGGACTGCGCTATCTCCTTAGGGTTTGGGGCACTCTAAGAGATCGAACGCGTCTCGCGGGGCTGGTTCCTGTTGCTATTATGGGGGCGGACGGTGTCGGGGAGTAGGGATTCCTTATTAGTATGGTCTTCGCATGAAGCCCTATTGTGATAAGAGGTAACACTGCTAGCGCGGCTGTGGTTTAGTATGGTAAGGTCTTCTTGGTTGGAATTTCTGATGGCTGGTGGATTTTGTGTCCGATGATGTCGGTCTGTGTGTGTGAAAGTCTTCACTCGGTCTGTGCTCTGGGTCGGGTTCTTGTTTAGGTGAGGGCAGAAGTCGTTCCTTATGTGTAAACTATTCTGCTGCGCAATGTTAATGTCGTGTGTCTGGTCAGGTTGTTGTGTTGGAGGTACATAGATTGTGTAAGGCAGCAAAGCCGAAAGGGTGGTATTGCTCTCAACTAAAAATCTATGTACAAGGAGAAAAGGAAAGAGAGTCTAGAAGGAGAGGGCGAAGGGTAAATATACCTAGTCGCTTGGCGCTAGGCCCGTGCCATATACCTAGCGCTGTGCACGTGCCCTGGCACGTGACCGGGTCTCCCTCCTAGTTGCTAGCTACTGCTGGTTAGTTACCCTACAGTCCATGGTGGTGCTGCCTGAGGGGCCTGATAGGGAGTTCCTTCAAGAACAGCTAGTCTAGATCCAGGAGGAGCAAGCCCGACATGCAGACAAGTTCCGTCAACTACACCCGGCATTCCGAGTAGGTGACAAGGTCTTTGTTAATACAAGGAACTTTAAACTTGGGCGGAATAGTAAATTACTATCACTAAAGAACCTGGGACCATGGGAAATCACACGATACATCGACGGTAAAGCGTACGAGGTAGCCATACCTCCACACATATAAGAACAAGGAATCTTTAACGTCTTCTACCTATAGAAGTTGCACCTTGCGCCAGACAACCCGTACCCCGGACAGGTGCAAGAACCAGGCCCTGTACACCTTATCTTTAACAATGAGGATGAAACCATACACGAGGAATGGGAAGTCCTCGAAGTTGTCGACTGCCGAAACTCCAGACACGGGGTCCAATACAAAGTCACTTTCACAGGAAACTGGGATGAATGGAATGCTAACCCACTATGGCAACACTAGACAAACTACAAAAACGCGCCTAATAAGATCCGGGAATATCACGCATACTATAAGAACGCGCCTAAGATGCCTGATTTCTTTTCAGAGCTCAGAGGACCTCGCTTGGAAGAGGGGGGGGTAGTGTCAGGCCCCTCAGGCAGCACCACTATGGACTGTAGGGTAACTAACTAGCAGTAGCCAGCAACTAGGAGGGAGACCCGGTCACGTGCCAGGGCACGTGCACAGCGCTAGGTACATGGCACGGGCCCAGCGCTAAGCGACTGGGTATATTTACCCTTCGCCCTCTCCTTCTAGACTCTCTTTCCTTTTCTCCTTGTACATAGATTTTCAGTTGAGAGTAATACCACCCTTTCGGCTTTACTGCCTCACACTCCCTTATTGCATTGGTTCTTGCAACAAGTCGGTCTGCTCTTGTTACTTCGGCTGCTCCCGGGCCGTTATAGGTTCCAGGCGGTTCAATTCCTGTTCTTGGGTGGAATCCGTTGTCTGCGAAGAAGGGTGATACTCCTATCGATGCACTAATATATGTGTTGGCTTGGAATTCGGCTTGTGGTAGGAAGTCTGCCCAGTTGTCTTAGGCATGGTTAATGTAGAGGCGGAGGTATCTTTTTATACCTTTCACTAAGCTCTCGCTCTGTCCGTCGGTCTCGGGATGGTAAGAGGTCGACATCTTTACCTTCACTTTATAGCGTTCGAGGATTCGTTGGTAGAGGCGTGAGTTCATTACGCTACCTCTATCTAAGACGATGTCAAGTGGAAATCCTCTCACGCAGAAGAGTCGGCGGTTTAGGGCCTCAACTACTTCTTTAGTACTAAGGGTTGAAAGGGGCTCGTAGCTCCTTCCTTTTATAAGGCGGTCCGTAATGGTTAGGTAGTGGTTGAACTCTCTATTATTGCGAATACAAGGGGGCAGTTTTTCTATAAAGTCGATTGATACGTAGAGCCACTTCTACTGCGGTATCGGTAGGGGTTTTAGCAGTCCTTACTTCTAGTCTATATAGGGCTTGTGCCTTCTATAGTAGTAGCAGTTCTTTACGAATCTCGTAACGTCTTCTCTTTGTCCTGACTACCAATATCTTTCAGCAAGGTTTCGGTACATTGCTTTTGTCCCGGGATGTCCAGCAAGCGGACTCTCGTGATGGTCTCGTAGTAGGCGTAGGCGTAGTGGCTAGTAGTCTAGGATAACAAGGGTATCTTTTAACCACACCCAACTCTCTTTTACTGAGAAGTCTTGGATGTTTTTCTTGTATCCCTTTCCAATCAAGTGGCTTAGCACGCGGCGGTTCCCTACTTCGATGCTCTTCCGGAGGTCCTGGATAGCCTCGTCTGCCTCGTATGCTTGTCTAATTAGTTCCTCTAGGTCTAGGGTTTTGTCTAGGCTCGGTGCTTGTTCCTAGCGTGGCTCCTCTTCCTTAAGGTCGTCTGCTGCAAATAGGAGAGTGTTGACGGCAACCTTTATATCTTGTTCAAGGTCGTCTGCTGCAAATAGGAGAGTGTTAACGGTAACCTTTATGTCTTATTCAAGGTTTGAGTCCTGGAGGAGTTGCTGGAATCGGTACTGCTTCCGCGGGTCGTCTATTCCCTTTGGAAGGTCTTGGGTGCGACGTGTAAGAGAGTCGGGTTTCTCTCCTTGCTTTCCGGGCCTGTATGAGATGACAAAGTTGAACGCGGAGAGAAACTCTACCCAGCGGGCTTGACGGCTGGTGAGCTGCTTGGTTGTCATGAAGTATTTAAGGTTTTTGTGGTCCGTAAGCACCTTGATTGGTTTTTCAGCCGGTGTACTCATTAGTTCAGGCTTCCAGGTCTCGAAGGAGCGGATAATGGCAAGTAATTCCTTGTCGTAGATCATATAATTACACTCCGCGGCTGACATCTTCTTAGAGAAGTACGCTACCGGTTTAAGGATTCCTTCGTGTATCTGCGAGAGTACTCCTGCGCTAACAAAGTCTGAAGCATCTGTTTCCACCCAGATCTCCTTCTCTAGGTCAAGGTGAGCAAGGACCGGGGCTGTGGTAAAGGCTTCTTTTAGCTTATTAAACGCGGTTTACTTCATTTCGTCCCATTGGAAGTCGCGGTACCGTGTCTTCTTTTTCCCGTTCTTTGTCGTGAAGTGATCTCCTCTGGTCATTTCTGTAAGAGGCCTAGCGAGGTAAGAGAAGTTCTTGATGAAGCGCCGGTAGAAGTTTGCGAATCCTAGGAAGGCTTGGACATCCTTGACCGAGGAAGGGGTGTTCCAGTTTACTATTGCCGTGACCTTCTCGGGGTCTATAGTGATACCGTTGGTGCTGATGATGAGTCCCAGGTATTTCACGGTGTTCACGTTGAATTCACACTTGTCTAGGTCAAGCTGGAGTCCTCGTTCTTTCAGGCGCTTTAGAACTTTGTTCACATTGTCAGCGTGCTCCTCTACATTCTCGCTGTAGATTAGGACATCGTCCAGGTAGGCTGTGCAGAACTTGTCAAGGTATTCAAGGACGGAGTTGTTGATGTAGCTCTGGAATGTTCCCGGAGCGTTACAGAGTCCAAAGGGCATGACTAGGTACTCGTACTATCCAAAGCGTGTGTTAAATGAGGTGAGATATTCGTGTCCTTCCTTGATGCGGATCCGGTTGAAGGCGTGGACTACATCTAGCTTAGTGAACACTCTGGCTTTGCTCAGCTGAGTAAGCGTCTCGTTAATGTGAGGGATAGGGTAGCGGTTTTTTTCGGTGACTGCATTAAGAGCCCGGTAGTCGACGCAGATTCTTAGGCCTCCTCCGGGTTTCCTAACAACCAAGAGAGGTGCGGTACAGCTAGATGAACTAGGTCGGATGAACCCTTTTCTAAGATGCTCATCGATGTATTTCTTGACAGCCTCATTCTCTTGTTGTGACATGGGGCGGTAGCTTTTCTTATAGGGGGGCACGCAGCCCGGTCTAAGGTTGATTGCATGATCCTCCTTCCTATAGGGCGGGAGTTCATCGGCAATTATCTTGTCCCAGAGTTCCTTAATCCAGTGGTGTTCTTTTAGTAGCCGGGCTAGGCGTTCTTCCCGGCTATGCTGTTTCTTTCCTCCCATAAACTTCTGAAAATCGTCTTCCTTTCTCTCAGCCATGGTTGTAGCGCTAAGGTTCGTGGGGTTCGTGGGGTTCTCCCTAACGTTGTAGAAGTACCCTTCGTAGCCCGGTTTCCTTGCCAGGCGCAGGAAGGTCGAAGCAGAGCAGAATTTAATGTTAGGGCCTTGCTCCTTCGGGGGTTCGTATTTGTGTCCCACTGCATACTCTGTGTGGGGAAGGCCGTAGAGGCAGCCTAACTTAAAGCATTTGGCGCTGCAGAAGCGGACCGAACGTTTTTCCCAGTCGATAATGGGGTTATAGGTACGGAGCCAACCATCGCCTAGGATCAGTGGGTAATCTCCTAGCTTGGCGATGTAGCAAAGGAGTTGTTCTTTATATATGCCGACAATAACATCTACCAGAGCGGCGTAGGTGATGTACTGGGAGAAGCTACCGTCTCCTAGAGTTATACGGATCCGTTTTGTGAGGGGTATTCTTGGTGTTTTTGTTGCGCGGACGAAAGAGCCATTAATAAGTTCAGCTTGGCTTCCGTTGTCGAGAAGAGATTGTATATTCATTCCTACTACTGTAGCCCGTAGAATGAGGTGGGTTCCCTTAATCTTGTTTGCTTGTCTGTCTACTGCTACATTGGATACAGTGATCCTCTTCTGACGTAGGCCTGCTGATTGCTCACCCAGCTCTTTGTCCTGTTGAGGTCCTAGGGGGCGACTTACTCCTAGGACGTGGAGTTTTCCGACTCGCCGTCGGTGGCAAGCTCCTTAATGCTGGTAATATGGGCAAACTTAGCACGGTTGTTGTTAGGGCAGACTGAGTCGGTACTGCGGTGGCCGGAGCCACGGTAACGAAAGCAACGGCGTTCCTTTGCCATCTTGGTCTGCTCCTTAGGTGTCATCCTCTTGGGGTTCAGTTCGGGGTTGTACCATGGGCCGGTCCATCCTTCAGGCTTGGATGTAGTTGGGGAGTAACGCTGCGGCTCTTCCTTGTTATTAGTACTGGTGGGGGCGTTGCGGTTGAACCGGATGCGTTCGTTCGAGGAGCTAGAGCCCTGGCCACGCTCCCTGTCCCTGTTTGTGCGCTTCTCAGGTCTTGGGTTGAGGGATTTAATCTCTTCGCGCCGGTATTCTCCCTTGCGGAGCATGTCTAGGAGTTGCTCAACAGTATCGAAGCTCTAGAGGGCAACCGAGTAGGCCAGCCCGGGCACGACGCTGCCCTGCAACTTGTCGATCTTGTCCTCCTCAGAGGTGTCTGTGAGGTCCCATAGGGTGCAGAGCCTTGCGTGGTAGGCATCGATAGACTCTTTCTCGGTCTACTTAGCGGCAACGAGCTCACACCTAGCTTTCTTTTTTGTAATGCCTATGCCGTAGATCTTTCCCAGCTTCTCCATAAAGGCTTCAGGACTCAGGTTACTTATTAGGAAGGGGCGCATGGTAGGGGCTACTGACTTAGCCAGACGGGAGTAGATATAGCGAACCATAAGCTTATTATTGCCGCGGAAGAAGTCTTGTTTAACTTTAAGCTTGAAGCCCATGTTTTCTTTGAAGGTGATAAAAGCTTGGATATTGGTAGAGCTAAGCTTGTCGACGTCACTAGTAAGCATCTTGCGAGAGCCGGAGTAAGGCTAAGTCTGTTACGTGTCCATAGTATCCTCGCTCTAGCGGCGGTTAAAGTTGTGGGGGCCTCCTGCGTCCCGCTATATGTTGTTAGTGAGGTTTACGTTAAGGCGTGTCAGTTCGTTATTTTCCTGGCGGAGCGTCTGGAGTAAATTATTGCCGCGGTCTGTCGCCTTTTTATAGCCAATACGGAGCTTGTTGTACCTCTCTTGGAGACTCCTATGTTTATCCTGCAAAGTTGCGTGGTCTATGTGCTTGTGTTCGTTGCTGGTCGTAAGGAGCTGGAGGGTATAGTAGAACTTGGCGCGTTGATTGGCCGGGGCCAAGGTGTACTAGTTGTGGAAAGCGTCGTAGTTGGGCTAGCGGTGGCTCTTAAGCGCGATGTCGTTAGGAAAGCTCGGGCTATTGGTAAGGTCGAGGGAGTGCGCATAGGACTGCGCTATCTCCTTAGGGTTTAGGGCACTCTAAGAGATCGAACGCGTCTCGCGGGGCTGGTTCCTGTTGCTATTATAGGGGCGGACGGTGTCGGGGAGTGGGGATTCCTTATTAGTATAGTCTTCGCATGAAGCCCTATTGTGATGAGAGGTAACACTGCTGGCGCGGCTATGGTTTGGCATGGTGAGGTCTTCTTAGTTGGAATTTCTGATGGCTGGTGGATTTTATGTCCGATAATGTCGGTCTGTGTGTGTGAAAGTCTTCACTCGGTCTGTGCTCTGGGTCAGGTTCTTGTTCAGGTGAGGGCAGAAGTCGTTCCTTATGTATAAACTGTTCTACTGCGCAATATTAATGTCGTGTGTCTGGTTAGGTTATTGTGTTAGAGGTATATAGATTGTGTAAGGCAGTAAAGCCGAAAGGGTGGTATTACTCTCAACTAAAAATCTATGTATAAGGAGAAAAGGAAAGAGAGTCTAGAAGGAGAGGGCGAAGGGTAAATATACCTAGTCGCTTGGCGCTAGGCCCGTGCCATGTACCTAGCGCTGTGCACGTGCCCTAGTACGTGACCGGGTCTCCCTCCTAGTTGCTAGCTGCTGCTGGTTAGTTACCCTATAGTCTATAGTAGTGCTGCCTGAGGGGCCTAACACAAGTCTAGATCTAGATTCCAAATCGATCGGCGGTAAATAAGAAGTAATTAGTCCATATAAGCTATATTTATAATAGTTACTATACGAGTTACCGAAGAACCTTAGCTCGACGCCCTTGTCGACGCGTTCCTAAAAGACTCTGACTTAGTAGACAGCGATATAGGGGAACTATACGACAGTACCCTAGATCGAAGCGAACTTAGCGAATGTATAGGAAAAGAAGAGGGAGAGGCCCTTATAACGGACGAAAAACGGAGCACTCTTACCTCGCTCGAAGTACTCGCTTAACGATACGGCATCAGTTACTACCTAGAAAACGAATACGGCAATCACGGTCAAACGGTTTAGATCCCGGACTAGAGGAACCTCGCCCTTATAGCTATGTGGGAATGGCGACAGGAAACCCTCTAGGAAACTCGCATTGAGTAAAACGGAGAAAAATACGAACTCCCGGTAACTCTAGAAATAACGCTCGTTGAAGGACACTACTAAGGTCTCTTAGCACGCGAGTAGGCGGACTACGATTCTCTACGAGAATTAGCAAGAATTCTCTATTAATACGGAACGGTAATAATCTAGAATCGAACGCTTAAATGGATTCCCGATAAAAAGCTCAATCATCATCCAACCTTCAAATACCAAGTGCGGAACGACAAAGTCTACTAGACAAGGGTGACTAAAAACGGCAATTAGACCGACTAGAAGCAAGCATACATTCAAGTCAACGAATAGGAAGACTATATATATAGCGAAGTCCATAGCCGACTAACGTTAAAAAACTAAACGGCCTCCCTAGTTAGGGACCCTAGGAGGGGCCGTTAGTTAGGTCCCTCAACTAGGTATCACGTATATCGAACGGACTAATACCCACCGGATTAGATCTTCACCAATTACTCTACGTAGAAGTCACTTTCTGCGGAAAGAGAGCAAGTGCCATGATCGACAGCGGCGCGTAGGGTAACTTTATTCATCCGCTATTCGCTATTAAGTACGGCCTCCGGCACTAAGTAAAAGACTAACCGTACGAGCTTAGTATAGTAGACGGATCACCCTCTACCTACGGCAACGGATGGGTCAGAATCGAAACCGGAGATTCGCCCATGTCACTTAGCAACTATAAAGAATATATTAACCTAGACTTTATATCTATTCTAGGACATAACATCATCCTTAGGATACCATGGTTAAAGACGTATGCACCATACATCAACTAGAGGAGGGGAACAATCACCTTCCCGGATAAACTATACGAAAGACACCTCGCTACCGCGAAAAGGACGAATAGGGTAGACGTACCCGAGTAAAAAAGCCGAAACGATAAGCCAGAGTCAACACGCCAGAGCAAGAAGCCCGAGCACGACTAGAGCCGGAACGATAAGGAAAAGAAAAGTACTATCGATATCTAAGAAATCTCCTTAGCGGCCCTATAGCGTATAAAGCGTAGGGGAGAAAAAGCGTTTATAGTCTACGTTAGACCAAGCCAGGAAATAGAGCAACGTATCACAGCACGCATACGCAGGACGGACGTGCCCGAGTCGAACGACTAAAACGGTAAAACGGGACCTCTAAAAGAGGATAACGGCCTAAAGTTAGTCGGAGGAGACTACTCCTAGAGGATCGAGAGACGCTATAGCCAACCTACGTAACGAAGTAGGAATCTTCTATGGGATAAGAGCTACGACGTCCGAGACATTTCGGTAGTCGGGACCTAGCAAGTAGTTAATAACGACGGAACTATAAGGCCTACTAGCGGAGTTAAACCGCCAATACTAGAACTAGAAACGGTACCCCCAGAATTCTAGAAATACGCACAAGTGTGTAGAGAAAGAGGAAAAGGAAGCTTACTAAAACATTAACCTTAGGATTACGAAATACCCCTTATCCTAGGAACGTAACCCGCGTTTAAGCTAATCTATTCCCTCTCTTAGAAGGAAAGCGAAGCTTTAAGGGAGTACATCGATACGAACCTAGAACGAGGATATATACGGCCTTCGTTATTACCGGCTGGCTATCCTATTCTGTTCGTCCCAAAGAAAAACGGTAAGCTCCGCCTCTACGTCGATTATAGACAACTAAACGACGTAACGGTAAAAAACCGATACCTATTACCTCGTATCGACGAACTTTAGGATAAGCTCCGGACCTGTTATAAATATAGCTTATATAGACTAATTACTTCTTGTTTACCGCCGATCGATTTGGAATCTAGATCTAGACTTGCCTGCTTACAAATTAGGAAGCTAGTATTTTAGTTTGTTCCTTATATATATAAAGCTCGCCTCTCTACCTTGTAATTAGTTCTTTAGTCTAGCAATAAGTATTCCTCGCGTACAACTTAGTATACCTTAAATTAGACCTTGCTCGCCTCCTTTATTGTTTACTCGTCTCTCTCTACCCGTCTCTTAGTATTCGTCCCTAGTCTCTCGCCCCCCTCCTCTTATTCTATATGCTTCGGTATCTGCTTTACCTCTACTGCCTTTACCGGCTTCGTTACTTCGTCCCTCTCCGCCCTCTAAGGTCTATTTATTATATTTTACTAGACTCCTATCTAGTAGGCCTAAAGCTCTCGCCGAAGCCCTAGACTGTAATCTCTAGAATAGTCGATGGAACTATACCTCCTAACCCTTAGGATACGCTATTCTAAGTCCTCGATCAAGTCCCTACCCCTATTAATACTCGCCCCACCTTCCCTAAAGACATCCCGGTTTCCCTACGCGTTACCCTTAGTCAGGCGTACGCTAGAGGAAGATAATCTTGCCTAAGATCCGATATCGATTTACTAGTTATCCCTAAGAATGCTACGAACGCCTAAGTTGCTTACATCTTTTATTACTACGGTTTTAGCTAAGATAAAGCCTTCGCTCGACTCTAGTTACTAGCTTCGAACCTCCCTACTAATACGCCAGCTACTACGTCTACTATATCTCCTTTAGAAACCCCTACTCCTCGTCCTCGTATTCCTAAAGTCTCGGACCTAGAACCCTTTAAGGGTGAACGTACTCGATTCGGGAATTTCGCCACGTAACTCTAGCTTAAATTCGCCTTAGACCCATCTACCTTTATAACGGATACGGCTAAGATTACCTACGCTGGTTCCTACCTTCGCGATACTGCTTATACCTGGTTTACCCCTTACGTCTCTGCCTCGAATGGTTCCGTAAACTTCGATAACTACGAGTCCTTCTACCAAGCTCTCAAGGCTGTATTTAATGATCCCGATACCTACGCAATAGCTGAACGATCCCTCCTCGTACTCAAACAAGATAAGTCCTATTCGGCGTACTATTTACGGTTTCTCTCGCTTATTACGACCCTTAGTTGGAAGGAAAACGCAGTTAAGATCCACTACTTCCGCCTTAGCCTTAAAGAGAACCTTAAGGACCTTCTTGTTGGACGAGCTATACTAGTAGAATTCGAAAAGTTCGCTAAGGCTTGTATTATACTGGACAACCAACTCTATACTCGAACTATTAAGAAAAAGATCTTAACTTATACCTATCGCCTAGAACTACTAAGGATAATAAAAGTCTACCCCGTATTCTACGTCTCCTTACTCGAACCCGTAGCCTCTGACCCCTTACCTAATTAAATCTAACCTCCGCTCCCGCCTATTATCGTTGACGGCGAAGAAGAGTACCGGGTAGAAGAGATTCTGGATGTTAAAACAACCCGGAGACAACCAAAATACCTTATAAAATAGACTGGTTACTCGATACTAACCTAGGAACCTTACGACCTTGTTAAAGACCTTAAAGCTCTTAATACGTTTTATAAACGTTATCCTTCAAAACCTCGACCCTTAAACTAAAGGCTCGTAGGAACTTACCTCTAGGGAAGAGAGCCTACTATTATAAATATAGCTTATATAGACTAATTACTTCTTATTTACCGCCGATCGATTTGGAATCTAGATCTAGACTTGCCTGCTTACAAATTAGGAAGCTAGTATTTTAGTTTGTTCCTTATATATATAAAGCTCGCCTCTCTGCCTTACAATTAGTTCTTTAGTCTAGCAATAAGTATTCCTCGCGTATAACTTAGTATGCCTTAAATTAGACCTTACTCGCCTCCTTTATTGTTCACTCGTCTCTCTCTACCCGCCTCTTAGTATTCGTCCCTAGTCTCTCGCCCCCCTCCTCTTATCCTATATACTTCGGTATCTGCTTTACCTCTACTGCCTTTACCGGCTTCGTTACTTCGTCCCTCTCCGCCCTCTAAGGTCTGTTCATTATAGGACCGCTAAGTACTTTACTAAGTTAGACCTTCGAGAAGGCTATTACCTAGTTCGTATAAAAGAAGGAGAGGAATAGAAGACAGCGTTCCGAATAAGATTCGGTTACTACGAGTATACGGTTATACTATTTAGGCTTATAAACGCCCCTAGTACGTTCTAGAACTTAGTTAACGATACCCTACGTCCGTATTTAGATATGTTTTGTATGGCTTACCTAGACGACATTTTGATCTACTTAGATACGCTCGAAGAATATACCGAGTATATAAGGAAAGTCCTTGAAGCACTATAGGACAAAGATCTCCGAATAGTACTAGATAAATACGAATAGTATACCTAGCGAACGGAATTCTTGGGTTTTATTATTACGCCTGGGCATATTAGTATGGACGAGAAGAAACTAGACGCAATAAGGGACTAGCCGGCACTACGAACTATTAAGGAAGTATAATCCTTCCTCGGGTTCGCTAACTTTTACCGTAAATTTATTATAAATTACGTAAAAGTATTAGAACCCCTAACCAGACTTACTCGAAAAGAGCACGGATTCCAATAGGGAAAAGACTAGTAAGACGTATTCGACTCCCTTAAGCGAATGTTCTACGAGGCACCTATTCTAGGTATCTTTAACCCGGAACTCCCTATTACGGTCGAAACGGACGTATTAGACTACGCAATTAGCGCTTACATCAGCTAACCGGACGAGCAAGGCAAACTTCATCTAATCGCGTACTACTTAAGGAAGATAACGCCCCTAGAGCTTAATTACGACGTCTATAATAAAGAACTGTTAGCTATTATTACGGCTTTTAAAGAATAGAGACACTACCTCGAAGGAGCTAAGTACTAAGTAATAGTTTACTACGATTATAAGAACCTTACGCACTTTACTACTATAAAGGAATTGACTCGAAGACAAGTTAGATAGGCGGAAGAACTAGTATCCTATAACATAAAGATTACCTACAGAAAGGGATTAGAGAATACTCGCGCAGATACGCTAAGCAGAAGAGCCGACCATATCGAAGGAAAGCTAGGACTATAGCCTACGGTTTTAAACTAGTAGGAAGACGGAAGCCTTATACTAGCTAGAACGTGCGCACCTATATTTAGGATTACCCAATTATAGCTTAAGGGGGATCCGGAAAGCGAAGTCCTACTTACCCCGGTTAGGCTACTAGCGCCGGCGTATCGCCTAGAGGGTAACGCCTAGATAAAGAAAATCCGAGAGGCCTACGAATATAACGTAATGGCCTAGGAACTCGGAAACGTAGAAAACGACCCTCGCTTAACTAAAGACGAAGACGGTATAATCCTATATTTAGGATTAATCTACGTCCTAGTTAAACTACGGGAAGAAATCGTTAAGGATATCTACGAAGCACTAGCATACGGTCATTAAGGAACGGACAAAACGGTCGAACGAATTACTAGGAACTACTACTTCCCAGGACTTAGAAAGATGGTCCAACGGATAGTTACACAGTGCGACCTTTATATTCGAAGTAAAGTAGTAAGACACGCGCCCTACGGACTACTTTAACTACTTTTAGTACCGGAAAGACCCTAGTAGTCTATTATATTAGACTTTATTACGGATCTACCCTAGTCGAAGGAACCCTTAACCGGCGTCCTTTACGACTCGATCCTAGTTATCGTCGATAGGCTTACTAAGTACGCGTACTACCTACCGTATCTTAAAACGGCGAACGCGGAAGACCTAGCCTACACCTTCCTTAGGATAATCCTCGGTAACTACGGGCTACCGGACGAGCTAGTATTAGATAGAGATCGGCTGTTTATATCTTAGTTCTAGCAGACTCTTACTCGTTAGCTCGGATCTAAGTATAAGCTATCTACTACGGTATATCCTTAAACGGACGGACAAATAGAGCGTACGAATTAAACGCTAGAGTAATATCTACGCTATTATATTAATTACACGTAGGATAATTGGGTTGAACTACTTCCTCTCGCCTAGTTCGCGTATAACAGTTTAAAAGTAACGGCTACGTAAGAATCACCGTTCTACGCTAACTACGGATATAAGCTAACGGCTTATAGGGAATCGCTTCTAAGTAAATTACTAAGCCAGAAAGGAATCCTTAAGATAGACTAGCTAAAGGTACTTTACAAACAGCTTAGCCTCGACATCGAATATAATAGATTTTTAATATCCCGCTACTATAATAGACGGTACTAGGAGGCACCGAAGCTAAAGAGGGGGGATAAAGTCTACCTACTCAGAAAAAACATTAAAACGAAGCGACTAAACAGTAAATTAGACTTTAAGAAAATTGGACCATTCGAAATCGAAGAGAAACTCGGGAAAGTTAACTACCGCCTTAAGCTACTAAAAACCATACGGATAGTACCCGTCTTTTATATTATACTACTTGAACCAGCGCCAAAAAACGCCACGGTCATACAGCAAACGGAAGAAATGGTACTAGAGAACCTAGATACCGACGAAAATAAAGAATAGATCGTAGAAAAGATCCTTAACAGCGGCTATATTAATAGTCAATTCAGATACCTCCTATAATAGGAAGGAGACTAGGACTATATCTAGGAACTACCGGAAAATTATAAAGGATATAAAGACCTTATTAAAAGCTTCTATCGCTAAAACCCGGATCGACTAACACCGCGGCCTCGTTAAACACGAAGGACCTAAAGTCGAAATTAGGGAAAGGAGACTGCCGCGCCTAATCGACCAACTCGGAACTCGCGGGTGGCATAGTAGAGCTAGCCCCGGGAGACCTAGTAGGACCTATAGAGGCGTTAGCTAAGACCTCGCTACGTAGGCGCTTTATCGATCGCGAAGACTCGGTATCTTTAGGGTTAATAGGACCCCCGGCCTTAGGAGAAGCCTCTAGGCGGTCTAACTCCTCTAGCTCTTTAACCGTCTCGGCCTTAGAGGAAAGCATCAACGCCGCTCGACGACGTAATAAGGACCGTTACTTCTTAGCACGATCTAAACGCGCTATAGAAGTACGAAACTCCTAACGCGCCTTCTCCTCTACTTAATCCGCCTTCAACAAAGCCTAACGAAGACGAAGGACTAAGAGATCGGTTAGTAAAAAATCGCCGCGCGTAACGAGTAACGTATAATCCGAATTGTCTAAACTACTAGTATCGCACGAAGATTTGCTACGACGAGCGCACTCGCCGTAACGTGAATGAACCCCGTCTATCTAATAAGAGATAAAGGAAGGGTCTCCCTTAGATTTACTAAAATTCGCAAGAAGGTAGGAAGAACAAGAAAGCGGTATCGTCGTACCGTTACGATTAATCTCGTTACCTAAAATAAGATGTTTAGCCCGCTATACAGAACGCTTACGCTTACGGGTATTAATAAAAGACATAGCGAGAAGACGTATAGGAAGAAGAGAAGAGGAACTATACGAGTAAAAGATATATACCTTATAGTAGATCTTCGGGTCGAAGATCCTTAAGGTGGAGGGTAGTGTTACGAACCTCTAAGGAAGCGGGCTTTAGGATCCTAAGGGCGGGGAACCCGTACGGGAGATAGGACCGCAAGGGATAACGCGGTTACGGGATAGAACGGAAGATAGAGTCCCCTACGGGAAGAAGGCCTATAGGGACGAAGGATTAAGGGCTAGAATCCCCGAAAGGAAAGAGGTAAGCGGGCGCGGAATAGGTAAACATAGCGATCGCCTCGTACCGACGAATATCGGAAACTAGGAAGGTAGTTAGGCGCTAACGTTACGTACGCCCTACGTATACCCGTAACCCGGACCTATACTTAGATCTATATAGATCTAAGCCTTATAGATCCATCTACCTTAGATCCTACTCCTATAGATCCAACCCGAACAAATCTAGATTATTATAGCTTTTCTAGTAGTATATAGTTATACTCCCTTAGCTAGACATTTGACCCTTTGTAGTCAACTTAAAGTTCTAATTTAAACCCTATTAATTTAGAGGTAACAAGCTTATTACGTACCGCGCTATTACGTAATACTTTACTCTTTATACCGCTATCCTTCTCTTATCTCTTTAAGGTAAACCCTTCGGTTTCTACTAACCTACTAAGCGACTTTAAAGCTTAGTAGAAGGAGCCTACCGTTATAGTACTTTATTTTTCTTAGATTCTAGAAGAGGATCTCTATCTCTTCCTTATTCTTTAGTATATTAAATAAGGAGATCTTTCTATACTAGAAGGGGTTTATAGTAAAGTCTTAAATATCCCCTCTACCTAAATAGTTATAGGGTGTATACTAGAAGAGTATATTATTTAAGGTTATAAAGAGTGGCTATTTAATTATCTTAGGAGCGTCTTACTCTTTTTCTTTTCCCTTAGACTCCTTAGTACGTCTAGCGCCACGCGCGCTCGATCCGGGAGCCGATATAGTAGTAGGTCTAACGTTCGTTTACTAGGATAAACCTACTAGAAGCTTAAACGAAGGAGGGATTAGTAAGAGTTAATAAGAAGTAATAAAAAGTAATAAGAAGTAATCGGTAGTTAGAGAGCGGGTTATCTAATTAGTAAGCGAGTAGGATAAGTAAAAGAGTAGCTTCGTTTTCTTAGAAATTAGGGTAAGCCAGCTAATAGTTAAGTAAGAGTAAGCCGAAGTAGTTAGATAAGCTTAGAAAAGTATTATAACTTAAGAAGAATAAGTTAGATTCTCGAAATTAACTAAAGTTTCTAAGCTAGAGAAAGGAAAGAGAAAAGAAAGAGAATAAAAAAGAAAGAAGAAAACTTATATATCTAGCCTAGATACTAGTTAGAAGTCGAATAGCCGGTCTTAGGCTTCCCTTTCCTATACGTTCCCGCTAAGTATTTACTCTTAGTAAACCCTATATCTTAGATATCTTATCTTAGATAAGTACTTTAGCCTAATTAGGCTTAGTTTTTTAGAGAATAAGATGTTAATAGTCTAAATTATTATAATAGCTTTAACCTTCGTAGTTAACTTTAATAATTAATCCGTACTATTAATTAGTAATACGGCCTTCGTACGTAGTATTCTATTACGTATACTCGTTACTTCGTTCTCTTATACCCTCTCTTATACTTATTTAAGGTAAACCCCTATACGGCTTACTACCCTCTTTAGTATTTAATCCTTAGAGGTAGAGGCCCGCCGTTATAGAATAGAGATAATAATTATTTATCTATTTATTCTATTAATATCTTCTAAGTCTATAATTATATAAATAAAGACTTATAACGGTAGGCTCCTTCTACTAAGCTTCGGAGTCGCTTAGTAGGTTAGTAGAAACCGAAGGGTTTACCTTAAAGAGATAAGAGGAGGATAGTAGTATAAAGAGGGAAGTATTACGTAATAGCGCGGCGCGTAATAAGCTTATTACCTCTAAATTAATAGGGTTTAAATTAGAACTTTAAGTTGACTACGAAGGGTTAAATGTCTAGCTAAAGGAGCGTGACTATATACTACTAGGAAAGCTATAATAATCTAGTAGAGCCCTTATAAGCTAGGCTTATATAGACTCGTAAGAGAGCCTATTTTCTAAGGGCTCGCTAAGCCCTTCGCTCGAGGGCTCGCTATAGGGTATACGTAACTAGAGCGCCTAGGCCCTTTCTTATCTAAAGTAGAATAAGCGAAGATCCTTCTTTTCTACCTCTTAGGCTTTCTTCTCTTCTAGCTACTTTATTACTTAGTATTCTTCTCGACCCTTATATCTTCCTATCTATACGGACTAAGGTTTATAACACTACCTCCCCCCTTAAGGATCTTCGGCTCGAAGATTTATCTATTAGGTTATATTTTATCTCTCGTTCCTTCTACCCTTTCTTCTCCTATAAGTTCTCGTTATACCTCCTAAGAAGCGTTCTTTTACTAAGACTCTAGATAGGTATTCGCCTCGCCCTTATCGGACTACCCTTCGTCGGAAAGAGTTATTACGGTAGGTTCTACGTAACGGAGTAGAGATAATCCCTTATACTAATTACTTAGAGTACCGGACTACTTATATTACTTTAGAGGATAATCCTTCTAAGTACGGTACTTATTTATAGGGGCGTCGCTCGGGGTATAATATTGCGGAGTCTAGTAGCTTTAGATATAAGTGGCTATCTCTATCTTTTCTCGATTCTATTTAACCTTCCTTAGTAGAGAAGCTTAATCGTACCTATAAGCGGGTTACTACTAAGGCGGATACTACTTTAGTAAAGTTTCTACGGTTATAGAAATAGTAGCGGTTCTTAAAGGAACGCCGTTCGCGTATAATTCGTAAGGGCTTTAAGAATCTTACCGTACTAGAGGCTACGGAGGACGTAGAGGCCGCGGTAGTCGGGGGTCCTATTAACCCTAAAAATACTAAATCTTCGCGATCGATAAAGCGCTTACGTGGCGAGGCCTTAGCTAACGCTTCCGTAGGTCCTACTAGGTCCCTTAGGGCTGGCTCTACTATGCTATCCGCGAATTCCGAGTTGGTTAATTAGGCGCGGTAGTCTCCGTTCCCTAATTTCGATTTCGGATCCTTCGTGTTTAATAAGGCCGCGGTATCGGCCGATCCGGGTTTTAGCGATAGAATCTTTTAATAAGGTCTTTATATTCTTCGTAATTCTCCGGGGGTTCCTAGGTATAGTCCTAGTCTCCTTCCTACTATAGGAGGTATCTAAATTAACCGTTAATATAGCCGCTATTAAGGATTTTTTCTACGATCTATTCCTTGTTTTCGTCGGCCTCTAGGTTTTCTAATAGCATTTCTTTAGTCTACTAGACGGTAGTAGCGTTCTTTAGTGCCGGTTCGAGTAGTATAATATAGAAGATAGGTACTATCCGTATAGTTCTTAGTAGCTTAAGGCGGTAGTTAACTTTCCCGAGTTTCTCTTCGATTTCGAATGGTCTAATTTTCTTAAAGTCTAATTTGCTATTTAGTCGCTTCGTTTTAATGTTTTTTCTAAGTAGGTAGACTTTATCCCCCTATAACGGTAGGCTCCTTCTACTAAGCTTCGGAGTCGCTTAGTAGGTTAGTAGAAACCGAAGGGTTTACCTTAAAGAGATAAGAGGAGGATAGCGGTATAAAGAGGAAAGTATTACGTAATAGCGCGGTACGTAATAAGCTTGTTACCTCTAAATTAATAGGGTTTAAATTAGAACTTTAAGTTAACTACGAAGGGTTAAATGTCTAGCTAAAGAAGCGTGACTATATACTACTAGAAAAGCTATAATAATCTAGTAGAGCCCTTACGAGCTAGGTATAAGAGTCTAGAGCCTCGAGAGAAGCCTTAGAGGATCATCGGCGGATTACGTGATACTAAGTCGTTCTTGTATTTAAGTCGTTCTCTTCTCTTTCTCCTCTTCTTCTTCTTCTTCTCTCTTTAAGTCTTAGCTTAACGTATATAGCGTAATAAACCTTTTAGCGATCATCCTAAGGTTAAGCCCTAATAATAGCTAAGACTTTAACCTATTAGACTTATTAGAACTAGATTATTGGCATAGTCGCGCACTGGAATCACTGGAATCACTGGAATTACTGGAGACACCGGAAGCACCGGAAACACTGGAATCAACGAGAGGTATAGGATCCTCAGAATGGTTAATCCACAGCATGCGGATGAGCAACAGGCTTAGGAATCCCAAGAAATAAAGCAGATGCTGCAATAGATGATGGCTCAGATGAGCGCACTCAATGGCAAGGTGGAACAACTTAAAAGGGAGAATCAAACTCAAAAAGGAGAAAACGACACGAATCCTCTTCCCACCCCAACAAATACTTCTGGCGAATCTTCGGATAAAGCTGGCCCGCTAAACGACAAGCCAACCAAGAACCTCGGACCCCTTACTGAGTTCTCAGGCAACAGGGATGAACTGGAACCCTGGATCTCTCAGGCACTAGCAAAGCTAGCCGTGGACTATTACCACTATAACGAAACGACCAAGTTCTTTATACTCCACAATAGGCTCCGGGGCGAGGCAGCTCGCCAGCTACAGCCCTGGGTCCAGACTAGTATTAACACGAACAGCATGACTGCACAGTGTCTACTGGATCAACTCCGCCTATCATTTGGCGACCCCCATGTGCAAGAAAAGGCCCAGCGCAAACTACACAAGCTACGCTAAACCAACAAGCCTTTTATGGAGTACTTTACGGAGTTCCGCAAGTTAGTACTAGAGGCCGGGGGCACCAACTGGCCGGACGAAATCCTCAAGGCCTATTTGGAAGTAGGGATCAGCCAGGAGCTCTAACAAAGCATGATTGGCCTTAGAGGCATAAGCCAGTCCTTTAAGGACTACTGCACCGAGCTGAAACGCGTCAGTAATCAACTAGAAGCATTCAACTTGCGCAACAATAGCAAGAGAGCTTAGCAGGGCTAGCAGCAAGGCTAGTAGCGTGGCCAGAATAAGGTTGGCTCAGCAGGGTCCACTAGCAAGCAGCCAGGGTCCAAACAGTCAAAACCAACGACGTTCCAACACGATATGGAGTGGGAGCCCACCGGACCAGCCAAAGCAGCCCAGGGACGCCGTGTCAAGTGGGTGAATGATCAAGAGATACAGAAACGAAAGGAAGAACACCGCTGTCTACGCTGCGGCGACTCAACGCATCTAATTGCCCAATGCCCCTAGCTGCCACCAAGGAGACCTACACGCTTTGCAAAGCCTGTTCAGCAGGAGGAAAACGCG
Source organism: Neofusicoccum laricinum (assembly GCA_029906385.1). Lineage (NCBI taxonomy): Eukaryota > Fungi > Ascomycota > Dothideomycetes > Botryosphaeriales > Botryosphaeriaceae > Neofusicoccum > Neofusicoccum laricinum. The sequence continues at coordinate 758,444 of CP123726.1, forward strand.
GGACCCGAGCTGGAAGACTTAGAGGATGATGAAGCACTTGCCCAGCAGTCGGAAAACTGAAAGCTCCTGTCAAAAATCGCAGGCAGGAGCCAACAGTGGAGGAAAAGCAGGAAGCACAGAACGAATAGCGGAAGCAGCAACCTAAATTGGAACAGGATTTACTTCTTACCTCAGTTATGATCAATAAAGAGTCTTTTGGAAAAGCTCTTGCTGATACTGGTTGTGAATTCTACGCTGTAATAAGCCGCAAATTCGCTGAACGCTGTAACCTCCCGCGTATTAAAATCACCCCAAGAACACTGGATGGATTAACACCTACTGGATGGAAGATTAATAAAGTTGCCTGGGCCGAGGTCGATATTGGAGGTCACTACTAAAAGCGAATGTTCTTCTATATCGTCCCAAAGCTCTCTGGATGCGATCTCATGCTAGGGAGCCCCTGGATGGTATAGGAAAAGGCAGTACTTAACTAAAGCGAACGGACTATCACCTTTAAGGATACTGGATTAACTGTAAAACAAGACACCGATCTCCCTAAGTCTCAAGGCAAGCTAATTGGAGCCGCTGCCTTTTGCCACCTTATAAGCCTTAGGAAAAAGAAAGGATATTAGATCTTTACAGCCAGCCTCGCGGATATTAATAAGGCCTTACAGGAGAAACCCCCTATCGATCTTTAAAGCCGGCTGCCTAGTTGGGTAGACCCTAAACGGATCGGCCTATTTAATAAGAAAGAAGCGGATAAACTCCCACTACACCGACCTGGAATTGACCATCAAATTGAACTCGAAAAGGACACTAACGGTAAGACACCCGACGCTCCATAGGGGCCTTTATATAATATATCTCGTGACGAGCTCCTTGTACTAAGGAAGACTCTTAATGAGCTACTTAATAAAGGCTTTATCCGTGTAAGCAACTCGCCTGCTGCGGCACCGGTCTTATTCGTTAAGAAACTAGGAGGCGGTCTACGCTTTTGCTGTGACTACCGGGCTCTCAATCGACTTACAAGGAAGGACCGCTATCCATTACCGCTGATCCAAGAGACCCTCAACAGAATAAGTAAGGCAAAATGGTTTACTAAGCTAGACGTGGCTGCAGCCTTCCATAAGATACGAATCGCGGAAGGAAGCGAATGGTTAACGGCATTTCGAACTCGCTTTAGACTCTTTGAGTGGTTGGTCACTCCATTTGGATTGGCAAATGCTCCGAGCACCTTTCAACGGTACATTAATTGGACTCTAAAGGACTTCCTAGATGACTTTGTCTCAGCCTACGTTGACGACATCCTAATCTTTACGGATGGATCCCGCCGGGAGCACCGCGAGAAAGTAAACAAGGTACTAGAGAAGCTGGACGCTGCAGGCTTACAACTTGACCTAAAGAAATGCGAATTTAAAGTCCAGTCTACTAAGTATCTGGGGTACATTATTGAGGCCGGACAAGGCATCCGCATGGACCCAGAAAAGATCAAGGCAATTCAGGAATGGAAAGCACCTACTACGGCTAAAGGAGTACTCGGATTTCTTGGTTTTGCGAATTTTTACCGACGGTTTATTAAAGGCTTTTCCAATCTGGTATCGCCTCTGGTATCCCTTACGAGAAAGAATACGACCTTCCGATGGAACCAGGAGGCTAACGCCGCATTTGAGAAGCTAAAAAAGGCCTTTATTATAGCGCCGGTCCTTATGCAATTTGATCCAGAACGAGAAACGATCCTTGCTACGGATTCCTCAGGATACTGCACAGGAGGAGTACTCCAACAGTACGACAACGACGGTTTTCTACGTCCAGTAGCGTTCTTCTCAAAAAAGAACCTACCCGCGGAATGCAACTACCCGATCTACGATAAGGAACTACTTGCGGTGGTTAAGTGTTTACGCCAGTGGGACGCCGAACTAAAAGGACTTCATCAGTTCAAGATCCTCACTGATCATAAGAACCTGGAATACTTTACCACGGCAAGGAGGCTTTCTGAAAGGCAGATTCGATGGTGGAGAGAGCTTAGCCGCTTCTCCTTTACCATTGAGTACACCCCAGGGAAAACCAATGGATTGGCAGACGCATTAACAAGAAGGGACCAAGACTTACCTACAACGGATAAGGATGAGAGACTTGAACAAAGGACAGCTCAGTTACTTCAGTCGATACCCTACGGATTAGTTCTTAATACCGGACCACCAGAGGACCCCGAAGAACAAGAATGGAGTAATGAAGATTCACTTCTATCCGAAGAGGCTATGGCAACCAAACCTCGACAAGTACGACCTGGATAATAAACGCGAGAACCTCTTTCCCTAGAGGAGCAATGGCAAGAAGCACTCCAACAGGACCAAATATTAAAGCAGCTCCAGAAGGCTGTACGGCAAGGAGAAAGAACATTCCCACTGGAGTTTACTACGAAGTTTAAGGTCTCAATCGCTGAATGCTCGCTAGACGACCAAGGGAACCTCCTCTTTAGAGATAGGAAATGGGTACCGGATTCTAAGCTACTACGAACGAGAATCATTTAGGAGATGCACGACTCCCCCCTCTCAGCACATCCGGGACGTATCCAAACAGTCTCCCTCGTGGCAAGGCACTTCTTCTGGCCAGGATTCGTTAATAATGTTAGGAGGTTCTACCGGAACTGTGATATCTGTGGAAGGACAAAGATCTGGAGAGATAGGAAACAAGGATTACTTAAGCCGCTACCAGTACCGAGCCGCCAATGGAGGGAGATCTCTATTAACTTTATTAGGCCTCTACCATTGAGTAATGGTTGCGAAATGCTTATGGTAATTACTAACCGCCTAGGAAAAGGAGTAATCCTTAAGGCCTGTTTAAATACTGAGACGGAAACTATTGCAAAGCTCTTTATTACATGCTTTTACCGGAACCATGGGATCCCAGCGGCAATCGTCTCTAATAGAGGAACTCAATTCGTTAGCCTCCTTTGGTAACGAATCTATTAACTCCTTAAGATTAAGAGACACATCTTAACGGCCTATCACCCCTAGACGGACGGATCAACAGAAAGAATGAATACTAAAGTGGCAAGAAAACTCGCACTGTTCGTGGATTACTACCAAAAGGACTGGACAGACCGGCTACCAATAGTCCAGCTGGCCCTTAATGGAAGAACTTTAACGACGACTCAGACAAGCCCATTCTTTCTCTCCTATAGGTTCCACCTTGAGCCACTAGAACTGCTCGAAGATATTCAATCCAATGACCTCCACAGGGATTCTCCAGTGGCAAGAGCGGAGGCAATTGTGGCCAAGATTAAAGAAGTCACGGACTGGGCGCAAATGTCAATGGCGGAAGCTCAATAGGAATAAGAGAGACAAGCCAACCGGTAAAGAAATCCTTCACCAGCTTATAAGATAGGTGATAAGGTCTGGCTATATCTAAAGAACCTAAGGACGGATAGACCAAGCAAGAAGCTCGATAATAAGGCAGCCAAGTTTATTATTATCGAAGTAGTTAGATCTCACAGCTACAAGTTGGATATCCCTAGAGCGGTGCACAACGTCTTTAACGTGGACCTACTCCGGCCAGCGGGAGCAGACCCCTTGCTAAGCCAAGTACAGGACGACTATCAACCACCACCGGTTCGAGTAGATGGTCAAGATGAATGGACAGTAGAGGCAATCCTAAGTGAACGAATAGCGAGAAAACCAGGGCAAAGAAAGCGCCAACTGCAGTATCAAGTCAAATGGGAAGGGTACGCTCGACCAACATAGGAGCCGGCATTAGTACTACAGGATATAGCAGCACTAGATTACTATCTTAAGCAAAAGAACGAGCAACGAGTGCTAAAATCGAACTAGCGGGCAACTGGATGAGAACTAATAGCGATTAAAAAGGGAGCAAGCGGTTTAGCCCCGCCCCGGAGGGCGAGGCCAAGTCTAGCCAGGCATCACTTCGTTGGTTACCCGTAACCAATAGGGGAATTTAACTCGATAATACCTGGCTAGGGAATTATAACACGGATAACGCGGTCCGAAGGACCTTACCGTGCCGGGCAACCCTCTTCCTATTAATAGATAGGCCCTTAATTCGACAGCCAGCTAATAAGCACCCGTTTAATATTAGGTTTTCGCTTTCTTGACTTATATACCCCTCCAAACCGAAGAACAGGTGCGCCCCCACCGGGAATTAAACCCGCAACCCCGAGGAAAGAGAGAAAAAAAGGGGGGGAAAAGGGGGGGGTAATATAAGAGTCTGGAGCCTTGGGAGAAGCCTTAGAGGATTATCGGCGGATTACGTAATACCAAGTCGTTCTTATATTTAAGTCGTTCTCTTCTCTTTCTCCTCTTCTTCTTCTTCTTCTCTCTTTAAGTCTTAGCTTAACGTATATAGCGTAATAAACCTTTTAGCGATCATCCTAAGGTTAAGCCCTAATACTAGGCTTATATAGGCTCGTAAGAGAGCCTATTTTCTAAGGGCTCGCTAAGCCCTTCGCTCGAGGGCTCGCTATAGAGTGTACGTAACTAGGGCGCCTAGGCCCTTTCTCGCCCGAAGCGGGGTAAGCGGAGATCCTTCTTTTCTATCTCTTAGGCTTTCTCCCCTTCTAGCTACTTTATTACTTAGTACTTTTTCTAACCCTTATGTCTTCCTATCTATACGGACTAAGGTTCGTAATACCCCCCTCTTTAGCTTTAGTACCTCCTAGTACCGTCTATTATAGTAGCGGGACATTAAAAATCTATTATATTCGATATCGAGGCTAAGCTATTTATAAAGTACCTTTAGCTAGTCTATCTTAAGGATTTCTTTCTAGCTTAGTAATTTACTTAGAAGCGATTCTCTATAAGCCGTTAGCTTATATCCGTAGTTAGCGTAGAACGGTAATTCTTACGTAGTCGTTGCCTTTAAACTATTATACGCGAACTAGGCGAGAGGTAGTAGTTTAACCTAATTATCTTACGTATAGTTAATATAATAGCGTAGATATTACTCTAGTATTTAGTTTATTCGTTCTGTTTATCCGTCCGTTTAAGAATATACCGTAGTAGATAGCTTATACTTAGATCCGAGCTAGCGGGTAAGAGTCTACTAGAATTAAGATATAAATAACCGATCTCTATCTAATACTAGCTCGTCCGGTAGCCTATAGTTACCGAGGATTATTCTAAGGAAGGTATAGGCTAGGTCTTCTACGTTCGCCGTTTTAAGATACGGTAGGTAGTACGCGTACTTAGTAAGCCTATCGACGATAACTAGGATCGAGTCGTAAAGAACGCCGGTTAAGGGTTCTTTTAACTAGGATAGATCCGTAATAAAGTCTAATATAATAGACTACTAGAGTCTTTCTAGAGCTAAAAGTAGTTAGAGTAGTCCGTAGGGCGCGTATCTTACCGCTTTACTTCGAATATAAAGGTCGTACTACGTAACTATCCGTTAAACCGTTTTTCTTAGTCCTAGGAAGTAGTAGTTCCTAGTAATTCGTTTAATCGTCTTATCTATTCCTTAGTAACCGTATACTAGTACTTCGTAGATATCTTTAACGAGTTCTTCTCGTAGCTTAACCGGGACGTAGACTAATTCTAAATATAGGATAGTACCGTCTTCGTCTCTAGTTAGACGAGGGTCGTTTTCTACGTTTCTAAGTTCCTAGGCTATTATATTATATTTATAGGCCTCTCGGATTTTCTTTATCTAGGCGTTACCCTCTAGGCGATACGTCGGCGCTAGTAGCCTAACCGAGGTAAGTAGGACTTCGCTTTCCGGATTCCCCTTAAGCTAGGATTAGGTAATCCTAAATATAGGTATATACGTTCTAGCTAGTATTGTTACGACTCAAGAAGAACAAGTTAGATTCTCGAAATTGACTAAAGTTTCTAAGCTAGAGAAAGGAAAGAGAAAAGAAAGGGAATAAAGGAGAAAGGAGGAAACTTATATATCTAGCCTAGGTACTAGTTAGAAGTCGAATAGCCGGTCTTAGGCTTCCCTTTCCCGTACGTTCCCGCTAAGTGTTTGCTCTTAGTAAACCCTATATCTTAGACATCTTGTCTTAGATAAGTGCTTTAGCCTAATTGGGCTTAGTTTTCTGGAGAATGAGATGTTGACGGTCTGAATCGTCATAAGTATAAGGCTTCCGTCTTCCTATCGGTTTAAAACTATAGGCTATAGTTCTAGCTTCCCTTCGATATAGTCGGCTCTTCTACTTAGCGTATCTGCGCGAGTATTCTCTAATCCCTTTCTATAGGTAATCTTTATATTATAGAATACTAGTTCTTCCGCCTACCTAACTTATCTTCGAGTTAATTCCTTTATAGTAGTAAAGTACGTAAGGTTCTTATAATCGTAGTAAACTATTACTTAGTACTTAGCTCCTTCGAGGTAGTATCTCCATTCTTTAAAAGCCGTAATAATAGCTAATAGTTCTTTATTATAGACGTCGTAGTTAAGCTCCGGGAGCGTTATTATTAGGCCCCTTAGGTAGTACTACTATAGACTATAGGGTAACTAACTAGCAGTAGCTAGTAACTAGGAGGAAGACCCGGTTACGTACTAGGGTACGTATATAGCGCTAGGTATATAGTACGGGCCTAGCGCTAAGTGTTATAAATGTAGCTTATATAGACTAATTACTTCTTATTTACCGCCGATCGATTTGGAATCTAGATCTAGACTTGCCTGCTTATAAATTAGGAAGCTAGTATTTTAGTTCGTTCCTTATATATATAAAGCTCGCCTCTCTGCCTTACAATTAGTTCTTTAGTCTAGTAATAAGTATTCCTCGCGTATAACTTAGTATGCCTTAAATTAGACCTTGCTCGCCTCCTTTATTATTTACTCGTCTCTCTCTACCCGCCTCTTAGCATTCGTTCCTAGTCTCTCGCCCCCCTCCTCTTATCCCCTATGCTTTAGTATCTGCTTTACCTCTACTGCCTTTACCGGCTTCGTTACTTCGTCCCTCTCCGCCCTCTAAGGTCTATTTATTATATTTTACTAGACTCCTATCTAGTAGGCCTAAAGCTCTCGCCGAAGCCCTAGACTGTGATCTCTAGAATAGTCGATGGAACTATACCTCCTAACCCTTAGGATACGCTATTCTAAGTCCTCGATCAAGTCCCTACCCCTATTAATGCTCGCCCCACCTTCCCTAAAGACATCCCGGTTTCCCTACGCGTTACCCTTAGTTAGGCGTACGCTAGAGGAAGACAATCTTGCCTAAGATCCGATATCGATTCACTAGTTATCCCTAAGAATACTACGAACGCCTAAGTTGCTTGCATCTTTTATTACTACGGTTTTGGCCAAGACGAAGCCTTCGCTCGACTCTAGTTACTAGCTTCGAACCTCCCTACTAACACGCCAGCTACTACGTCTACTATATCTCCTTTGGAAACCTCTACTCCTCGTCCTCGTATTCCTAAAGTCTCGGACCCAGAACCCTTTAAGGGTAAACGTACTCGATTCGGGAATTTCGCCACGCAACTCCAGCTTAAATTCGCCTTAGACCTATCTACCTTTACAACGGATACGGCTAAGATTACCTACGCTAGTTCCTACCTTCGCGATACTACTTATACCTGGTTTGCCCCTTACGTCTCTGCCTCGAATGGTTCCGTAAACTTCGATAACTACGAGTCCTTCTACTAAGCTCTTAAGGCCGTATTTAATAATCCCGATACCTACGCAACAGCTGAACGATCCCTCCTCGCACTTAAATAAGACAAGTCCTGTTCGGCGTACTATTTACGGTTTCTCTCGCTTATTACGACCCTTAGTTGGAAGGAAAACGCAGTTAAGATCCACTACTTCCGCCTTAGCCTTAAAGAGAACCTTAAGGACCTTCTTATTGGACGAGCTATACTAGCAGAATTCGAAAAGTTCGCTAAGGCTTATATTATACTGGACAACTAACTCTATACTCGAACTATTAAGAAAAAGATACCCTTAACTCGTACCCCTACCTCGATTCCTCTCTCGTCTATACTAGCTACTCCTTAACCCTTATCTCCTATACCAACCTCGATTCCTTAAGGTGAACCTATAGAACTAGATGCTACCGCTCGAAAGACTTACTAAAAAGCTAACAACCTCTGCGCCTACTACGGTAATCCTAACTACTAGGTTAAAGAATATCCTAAAGCTAAGGCTAAGAGACTTAAGCTTAATATAACGTCGTATATACCTCCTACGGCTTCCGTCCTCTACGTATTAAAAAACGTAGAAGGCTAGGTAGTACCCGGTATCTACCTAGCCCTCCTCTACTCTCTACTTCGAATTAGTTTTCCGTCCTTGCTTCCCTCTCGTCTTCGAATCTTGGAACACTCTCGTTTTTACCTCCTAAAACCCGTACCCTACAGCCCCGTGCTATAGATCTTAGGAAACGTCCGCTCCTTATCCTTAAATCAGTGGTTAATAACAAAATCGAAACCTCGGCTATATTAGACTCTAGTGCCTCGTCTCTTTTTATAGATAATACCTTTATTACTTCCTATTTAATCCCTACACGCCAAAAACCCCAAGCTGAATCCCTCAAACTCGCGGATGGATCTATCGCCGGATGGATTACCCACGAGGCCGACCTTTAACTTGATATTGATTAGCATTAAGAACTCGTTACCTTCTAAGTAACTAAGCTCGGCCAATATCTAATTATCCTAGGAAAACCCTAGCTAGAACGGTATGATCCACACGTCCTATAGTTAAAAAACATAATTACCTTCGCCTCCCCTTTTTACTAAGCAAATTGCTTGCCTACTCGCCAACCTATAACTACGCTTTCCCCCTTACCTTCTAATTCGCCTTCGATCTCTTGCGCTACTGTATCCTACGCCGCCCTTACTCGTTATGTCCGACGAGATAAGACTAGGATATACGCCGTATTAATTAAGGAGATCCAAGAACACCTTAATAGCCTTAAGGAAACGGAATAGCAAACCCTAGAATAAGAACTCGAAACCCTTCGCTTACGAGTCCCCGCTCGATTCCACTATCTTCTTCCCTTCTTTATAAAGAAAGAGGCCGATAGACTTCCCCTACATCGGTATATTAATTATAAGATTTTATTAGAAGAGGGCAAGAAACCCCTATTCGGCCCTCTCTACTTAATATCCGATTTAGAGCTTAAGGCTCTACGTAAATACCTTAATAAAAACCTTAAAAAAAGGTTTTATTCGATCCTTATTCTTATCCTCTACGTCCCCTGTTCTCTTTGTTAAGAAACTAGGAGGCGGCCTTCGTTTTTACGTGGATTATCGCGAACTAAATAGTATTATAAAAAAGAACCGTTATCTACTCCCCTTAATCAACGAGACTCTCCGTTAACTTTAAGGCTCTCGTATTTTTACTCGACTCGACCTTCGCGGTGCTTATAACCTTATCCGAATTAAGGAAGGCTCCGAACATTTAATGGCCTTTAGGACTCGCTATAGCCTATACGAATACCTAGTTATACCCTTTAGCCTAACGAATGCGCCGGCTACCTACCAATAATTCGTTAACGATACGTTACGTGAATACCTTAACCGCTAGTGCGTCGTCTACCTAGACGACATCCTTATCTACTTAGAAACAGAAGAAGAGCACCACGAACACGTCCGATTAGTTCTCGAAAAGCTCTGTAAAGCAGGCCTATACGTAAAAGGCGAAAAATGCGATTTCTATACGACTTTAACTACGTTCCTTGGCTTCGTTATTTCTCCAGACGGTATCTCTATGGACCTAGCTAAGGTAGCCGCCGTAAGAGACTAGGAGACTCCTCGTTTAGTTAAAGACCTTTAATCGTTCCTTAGCTTTACAAACTTTTACCGACGATTTATTAAAGGATACTCTCGAAAAGCCAGAGCTCTCTTTAAGCTCCTAGCTAAGAACATTCGTTTTACTTAGGGGAAAGAATAGGATAAAGCTTTTACTTACCTTAAGAAAGCCTTCTATTCTTATCTAATCCTCCGATACTTCGATCCCTAACTCGAGACTATTCTTAAAACTAACTCTTCTAACTTCGTTATATCCGTAATCCTATCTTAATAGGTAACGTATAACGATAGTAAGAGACTTCTACACCCTATCGCCTACTACTCTCGGAAAATGACCTCCGTAGAGCAGAACTACGGTATTAGGGATAAAGAACTCTTAGCTATTATAGAAGCCCTAAAGGAATACCGTTCCCTTATTATTAACCTCTCCTCGCTACTCCTCGTCCTTATAGATCACTCGAATTTGACTAGCTTTGCCTCTAAGCAAATCTTAAACCGTCGATAAGTACGCTAGGCAATTAAACTCTTAGAACTCGACTTTAAGATTGTCTACCGCCTAGGAACTAAGAATTAACGCGCGGATGCGTTAATAAGACGGTTAGAAGACCTCTCTACTCGAGAGGAGCGCCTGCCCCCTACTACGATCCTTACCCCCGGAAAATTCGAAATTTCGACCCTTGTTTCAACTCGATATTCGATCGCTAGGCTAGAACCGTCTCTAGCTAGTAATATTCGCTTAGCACTCGATAAGGATACTCTTAGGCAAGAGATCCTTACTATACTCGATACCTACGCACTTCGACATCCTAAAGTGGATCTAGGCGTATACTCTAAGGATAACGATAGTCTATTACTAGTTAATAGACTTATCTATATCCCTAAAGACCTAAGCCTCCGCTAAAGGATTATTAGCTCTCGACACTCGTATCCGGCTGCTAGACACCTAGGCTAAGCAGTAACATTTAAACTCGTTACTCGTAATTTCTGGTGGCTAGGTGTAATAAACAGACCTTAGAGGGCGGAGAGGGACGAAGTAACGAAGCCGGTAAAGGCAGTAGGGGTAAAGCAGATACCGAAGCATATAGAATAAGAGGAGGGGGGCGAGAGACTAGGGACGAATGCTAAGAGGCGGGTGGAGAGAGACGAGTGAACAATAAAGGAGGCGAGCAAGGTCTAATTCAAGGCATACTAAGTTGTACGCGAGGAATACTTATTGCTAGACTAAAGAACTAATTATAAGGCAGAGAGGCGAGCTTTATATATATAAGGAACGAACTAAAATACTAGCTTCCTGATTTATAAGCAGGCAAGTCTAGATCTAGATTCCAAATCGATCGGCGGTAAACAAGAAGTAATTAGTCCATATAAGCTATATTTATAACAGTAGGCTCTCTTCCCTAGAGGTAAGTTCCTACGAGCCTTTAGTCTAAGGGTCGAGGTTTTAAAGGATAACGTTTATAAAACGTATTAAGAGCTTTAAGGTCTTTAACAAGGTCGTAAGGTTCCTAGGTTAGTATCGAGTAACCAGTCCATTTTATAAGGTATTTTGGTTATCTCCGGGTTGTTTTAACATCCAGAATCTCTTCTACCCGGTACTCTTCTTCGCCGTCAACGATAATAGGCGGGAGCGGAGGTTGGATTTAATTAGGTAAGGGGTCAGAGGCTACGGGTTCGAGTAAGGAGACGTGGAATACGGGGTGGACTTTTATTGTCCTTGGTAGTTCTAGGCGATAGGCATGAGTTAAGATCTTTTCTAGTATAGAAAAGGGGCTAAGGCGTTTAAAGTCGAGTTTATCCGAAGGTCTTATTGTCGAGATATGCCGTCTTAGGAGCCAAACAAGGTTACTAGGCTTAAAGACGGGTGGCGAAATACGGTCTTTATTAGCCTGTTCTGCGTAGGCGTCTTGTGCGAGTCGAATTTCTTGGCGAAGGTAGTTTTCGAGGTTTTCGAGGTTCTCTTAGAAGAGACGTAGGGGTTTAAGGGGGGCTAAGATTAAGTCTTTCTATAGAATCTTATAACGAGGGTAGAAGCCGTAGTTTGCAAAGAAGGGGGTAACCTTAGTCGTAGTCGAGATCGTATTATTATAAGCGAATTCAGTAAGGGAGAGAAAGTCGTTCCAATCGTCTTATTAGTACGAAACGTAGGCGCGAAGGTATTGTTCGAGGATAGCGTTAACACGCTCTGTCTAGCCGTCGGTTTATGGGTGGAAAGCCGTACTAAAGTTGGTCTTAATAGATAGGGATCTACTAAGAGCTCTAGTAAATTTAGAAGTAAAAATCGAGCCGCGGTCAGATATAAAGTCGTTAGGTAAGCCGTATAGTCGAAAAACGTAGTCTCGATAAAGCTTAGCAAGCTCTATCGAATCGAGGGTTGTTTAGTAAGGAATAAAGTAAGCTATTTTAGTTAGTCGGTCTACGACTACTAGTATAGTATCAAACGAGTTGGACGTTAGAAGTCCCGTAATCAAATCGAGAGAAACGGATTGCCAGCGGCGTTGTGGCACTTTAAGGGGTTTTAAATATCTAAAGGGGGCGTGTCGAGCGGGTTTAATTCTTTAGTAGGTCTTATAGTTCCGTATAAAACGAGCTACTATCTATCGTAGACCTAGCCACTAGAAATTACGAGTAACGAGTTCAAATGTTGCTGCTTGGCCTAGGTGTCTAGCAGCCGGATGCGAGTATCGAGAGCTAATAATCCTTTAGCGGAGGCTTAGGTCTTTAGGGATATAGATAAGTCTATTAACTAGTAATAGACCATCGTTATCCTTAGAGCATACGCCTAGATCCACTTTAGGATGTCGAAGTGCGTAGGTATCGAGTGCAGTAAGGATCTCTTGCCTAAGAGTATCCTTATCGAGTGCTAAGCGAATATTACTAGCTAGAGACGGTTCTAGCCTAGCGATCGAATATCGAGTTGAAACAAGGGTCGAAATTTCGAATTTTCCGGGGGTAAGGATCGTAGTAGGGGGTAGGCGCCCCTCTCGAGTAGAGAGGTCTCCTAACCGTCTTATTAACGCATCCGCGCGTTGATTCTTAGTTCCTAGGCGGTAGACAATCTTAAAGTCGAGTTCTAAGAGTTTAATTGCCTAGCGTACTTGTCGACGGTTTAAGATTTATTTAGAGGCAAAGCTAGTCAAATTCGAGTGATCCGTAAGAACGAGGAGTAGCGAGGAGAGGTTAATAATAAGGGAACGGTATTCCTTTAGGGCTTCTATAATAGCTAAGAGTTCTTTATCTCTAATACCGTAGTTCTGCTCTACGGAGGTCATTTTCCGAGAGTAGTAGGCGATAGGGTGTAGAAGTCTCTTACTATCGTTATACGTTACCTATTGAGATAGGATTGCGGATATGACGAAGTCAGAAGAGTCGGTTTTAAGGATAGTCTCGAGTTAGGGGTCGAAGTGTTGGAGGATTAGGTAAGAATAAAAGGCTTCCTTAAGATAAGTAAATACTTTATCCTATTCTTTCCCCCAAGTAAAACGAATGTTCTTAGCTAGGAGCTTAAAGAGAGCTCTAGCTTTTCGAGAGTATCCTTTAATAAATCGTCGGTAAAAGTTTGCAAAGCTAAGGAACGATTAAAGGTCTTTAACTGAACGAGGAGTCTCCTAGTCTCTTACGGCGGCTACCTTAGCTGGGTCCATAGAGATACCGTCTGGAGAAATAACGAAGCTAAGGAACGTAGTTAAAGTCGTATAGAAATCGCATTTTTCGCCTTTTACGTATAGGCCTGCTTCATAGAGCTTTTCGAGAACTAATCGGACGTGTTCGTGGTACTCTTCTTCTGTTTCTGAGTAGATAAGGATGTCGTCTAGGTAGACGACGCACTAGCGGTTAAGGTATTCACGTAACGTATCGTTAACGAATTGTTGGCAGGTAGCCGGCGCATTCGTCAGGCTAAAGGGTATAACCAGGTATTCGTATAGGCTATAGCGAGTCCTAAAGGCCGTTAAATGTTCGGAGCCTTCCTTAATTCGGATAAGGTTATAAGCACCGCGAAGGTCGAGTCGAGTAAAAATACGAGAGCCTTAAAGTTGACGGAGAGTCTCGTTGATTAAGGGGAGTGGATAACGGTTCTTTTTCGTAATACCATTTAGTTCGCGATAATCCACGCAAAAACGAAGGCCGCCTCCTGGTTTCTTAACAAAGAGAACAGGGGACGCAGAGGATAAGGATAAGGGTCGAATAAAACCTTTTTTAAGGTTTTTATTAAGGTATTCACGTAGAGCCTTAAGCTCTAAATCGGACATTAAGTAGAGAGGGCCGAATGGGGGTTTCTTGCCCTCTTCTAATAAAATCTCATGATCAATATACCGATGTGGGGGAAGTCTATCGGCCTCTTTCTTTGTAAAGAAGGGAAGAAGATAGTAGAATCGAGCGGGGACTCGTAAGCGGAGGGTTTCGAGTTCTTGTTCTGGAGTTTGCTGTTCCGTTTCCTTAAGGCTATTAAGGTGTTCTTGGATCTCCTTAATTAATACGGCGTATATCCTAGTCTTATCTCGTCGGACATAACGAGTAAGGGCGGCGTAGGATACAGTAGCGCAAGAGATCGAAGGCGAATTAGGAGGTAAGGGGGAAAGCGTAGTTATAGGTTAGCGAGTAGGCAAGCAATTTGCTTGGCAAAAAGGGGAGGCGAAGGTAATTATGTTTTTTGACCATAGGACGTGTGGATCATGCCGTTCTAGCTAGGGTTTTCCTAGGATAATTGGATATTGGCCGAGCTTAGTTACTTGGAAGGTAACGAGTTCTTGATACTAATCAATATCAAGTTAAAGGTCGGCCTCGTAGGTAATCCATCCGGCGATAGATCCATCCGCGAGTTCGAGGGATTCAGCTTAGGGTTTTTGGCGTGTAGGGATTGAATAGGAAGCAATAAAGGCATCATCTATAAAAAGAGACGAGGCACTAGAGTCTAACATAGCCGAGGTTTCGATTTTATTGTTAACCACTAATTTAAGGATAAGGAGCGGACGTTTCCTAAGATCTATAGCACGGGGCTGTAGGGTACGGGTTTTAGGAGGTGAAAACGAGAGTGTTCCAAGATTCGAAGACGAGAGGGAAGCAAGGACGGAAAACTGATTCGAAGTAGAGAGTAGAGGAGGGCTAGGCAGGTACCGGGTACTACCTAGCCTTCTACGTTTTTTGATACGTAGAGGACGGAAGCCGTAGGAGGTGTATGCGACGTTATATTAAGCTTAAGTCCCTTAGCCTTAGCTTTAGGACATTCTTTAACCCAGTAGTTAGGATTACCGTAGTAGGCGCAGAGGTTGTTAGCTTTTCGGTAAGTCTTTCGAGCGGTAGCATCTAGTTCCATAGGTTCACCTTAAGGAATCGAGGTTGGTGTGGGAGATAAGGGTTGAGGAGCAGCTGGTACAGACGAGAGAGGAATCGAGGTAGGGGTACGAGTTAAGGGTATCTTTTTCTCAATAGTTCGAGCATAGAGTTGGTTGTCCAGTATAATGCAAGCCTTAGCGAACTTTTCGAATTCTACTGGCATAGCTCGTCCAACAAGAAGGTCCTTAAGGTTCTCTTTAAGGCTAAGGCGGAAGTAGTGGATCTTAACTGCGTTTTCCTTCCAACCAAGGGTCGTAATAAGCGAGAGAAACCGTGAATAGTACGCCGAACAGGACTTGTCTTATTTGAGTGCGAGGAGGGATCGTTCAGCTGTTGCGTAGGTGTCGGGATCATTAAATGCGGCCTTGAGAGCTTAGTAGAAGGACTCGTAGTTATCGAAGTTTACGGAACCATTCGAGGCAGAGACGTAAGGGGCAAACCAGGTATAAGCAGCATCGCGAAGGTAGGAACCAGCGTAGGTAATCTTAGCCGTATCCGTTACAAAGGTAGATGGGTCTAAGGCGAATTTAAGCTGGAGTTACGTGGCGAAATTCCCGAATCGAGTACGTTCACCCTTAAAGGGTTCTGGGTCCGAGACTTTAGGAATACGAGGACGAGGAGTAGGGGTTTCCAAAGGAGATATAGTAGACGTGGTAGCTGGCGTGTTGGCAGGGAGGTTCGAAGCTAGTAACTGGAGTCGAGCGAAGGCTTCATCTTGGCCAAAACCGTAGTAATAAAAGATACAAGCAACTTAGGCGTTCGTAGCATTCTTAGGGATAACTAGTGAATCGATATCGGATCTTAGGCAAGATTATCTTCCTCTAGCGTACGCCTGACTAAGGGTAACGCGTAGGGAAACCGGGATATCTTCAGGGAAGGTGGGGCGAGTATTAATAGGGGTAGGGACTTGATCGAGGACTTAGAATAGCGTATCCCAAGGGTTAGGAGGTGTAGTTCCATCGACCATTCTGGAGATCACAGTCTAGGGCTTCGGCGAGAGCTTTAGGCCTACTAGATAGGAGTCTAGCAAAATATAATAAACAGACCTTAGAGGGCGGAGAGGGACGAAGTAACGAAGCCGGTAAAGGCAGTAGGGGTAAAGCAGATACCGAAGTATATAGGATAAGAGGAGGGGGGCGAGAGACTAGGGACGAATGCCAAGAGGCGGGTGGAGAGAGACGAGTGAACAATAAAGGAGGCGAGCAAGGTCCAATTTAAGGCATACTAAGTTGTACGCGAGGAATACTCATTGCTAGACTAAAGAACTAATTGTAAGGCAGAGAGGCGAGCTTTATATACATAAGGAACGAACTAAAATACTAGCTTCCTAATTTATAAGCAGGCAAGTCTAGATCTAGATTCCAAATCGATCGGCGGTAAACAAGAAGTAATTAGTCCACATAAGCTACATTTATAACACTAGGTCTACGATAGACAGTAGCTCGTTTTATACGGAACTATAAGACCTACCAAAGAATTAAACCCGCTCGACACGTGTGAGGCAGTAAAGCCGAAAGGGTGGTATTACTCTCAACTAAAAATCTATGTACAAGGAGAAAAGGAAAGAGAGTCTAGAAGGAGAGGGCGAAGGGTAAATATACCCAGTCGCTTAGCGCTGGGCCCGTGCCATGTACCTAGCGCTGTGCACGTGCCCTGGCACGTGACCGGGTCTCCCTCCTGGTTGCTGGCTGCTGCTGGTTAGTTACCCTACAGTCTATGGTAGTGCTGCCTGAGGGGCCTGATACTACCCCCCCCTCTTCTAAGCGAGGTCCTCTGAGCTCTGAAAAGAAATCAGGCATCTCAGGCGCGTTCTTATAGTATGCGTGATATTCCCGGATCTTGTTAGGCGCGTTTTTGTAGTTTGTCCAGTGTTGCCATGGTGGGTTAGCATTCCATTCATCCCAGTTTCCTGTGAAAGTGACTTTGTATTGGACCCCGTGTCTGGAGTTTCGGCAGTCGACAACTTCGAGGACTTCCCATTCCTCGTGTATGGTTTCATCCTTATTGTTAAAGATAAGGTGTACAGGGCCTGGTTCTTGCACCTGTCCGGGGTACGGGTTGTCTGGCGCAAGGTGCAACTTCTATAGGTGGAAGACGTTGAAGATTCCTTGTTCTTGCATGTGTGGAGGTATGGCTACCTCGTACGCTTTGCCGTCGATGCATCGTGTGATTTCCCATGGTCCCAGGTTCTTTGGTGATAGTGATTTACTATTCCGCCCAAGTTTAAAGTTCCTTGCATCAACAAAGACCTTGTCACCTACTCGGAATACCGGGTGTGGTTGACGGAACTTGTCTGCATGTCGGGCTTGCTCCTCCTGGATCCAGACTAGCTGTTCTTAAAGGAACTCCCTCATTGCATTAGTTCTTGTAACAAGTCGGTCTGCTCTTGTTACTTCGGCTGCTCCCGGGCCGTTATAGGTTCCAGGCGGTTCAATTCCTGTTCTTGGGTGGAATCCGTTGTCTGCGAAGAAGGGTGATACTCCTGTCGATGCACTAATATGTGTGTTGGCTTGGAATTCGGCTTGTGGTAGGAAGTCTGCCCAGTTGTCTTGGGCATGGTTAATGTAGAGGCGGAGGTATCTTTTCATACCTTTCACTGAGCTCTCGCTCTGTCCGTCGGTCTCGGGATGGTAAGAGGTCGACATCTTTACCTTTACTTTGTAGCGTTCGAGGATTCGTTAGTAGAGGCGTGAGTTCATTGCGCTACCTCTGTCTGAGACGATGTCAAGTGGAAATCCTCTCACGCAGAAGAGTCGGCGGTTTAGGGCCTCAACTACTTCTTCAGTACTAAGGGTTAAAAGGGGCTCGTAGCTCCTTCCTTTTGTAAGGCGGTCCGTAATGGTCAGGCAGTGGTTGAACTCTCTGTTGTTGCGAATACAAGGGGGCAGTTTTTCTGCAAAGTCGATTGACACGTGGAGCCACTTCTGCTGCGGTATCGGTAGGGGTTTTAGCAGTCCTTGCTTCTAGTCTGTGTAGGGCTTGTGCCTTCTACAGTAGTGGTAGTTCTTTACGAATCTCGTAACGTCTTCTCTTTGTCCTGACCACCAATATCTTTCAGCAAGGTTTCGGTACATTGCTTTTGTCCCGGGATGTCCAGCAAGCGGACTCTCGTGATGGTCTCGTAGCAGGCGTAGGCGTAGTGGCTGGTAGTCTAGGATAACAAGGGTATCTTTTAACCACACCCAACTCTCTTTCACTGAGAAGTCTTGGATGTTTTTCTTGTATCCCTTTCCAATCAAGTGGCTTGGCACGCGGCGGTTCCCTGCTTCGATGCTCTTCCGGAGGTCCTGGATAGCCTCGTCTGCCTCGTATGCTTGTCTAATCAGTTCCTCTAGGTCTAGGGTTTTGTCTGGGCTCGGTGCTTGTTCCTGGCGTGGCTCCTCTTCCTCAAGGTCGTCTACTGCAAATAGGAGAGTGTTGACGGCAACCTTCATGTCTTGTTCAAGGTCGTCTGCTGCAAATAGGAGAGTGTTAACGGCAACCTTCATGTCTTGTTCAAGGTTTGAGTCCTGGAGGAGTTGCTGGAATCGGTGCTGCTTCCGCGGGTCGTCTATTCCCTTTGGAAGGTCTTGGGTGCGACGTGTGAGAGAGTCGGGTTTCTCTCCTTGCTTTCCGGGCCTGTATGAGATGACAAAGTTGAACGCGGAGAGAAACTCTGCCCAGCGGGCTTGACGGCTGGTGAGCTGCTTGGTTGTCATGAAGTATTCAAGGTTTTTGTGGTCCGTAAGCACCTTGATTGGTTTTTCAGCCGGTGTACTCATTAGTTCAGGCTTCCAGGTCTCGAAGGAGCGGATGATGGCAAGTAATTCCTTGTCGTAGATCATGTAATTACACTCCGCGGCTGATATCTTCTTAGAGAAGTACGCTACCGGTTTGAGGATTCCTTCGTGCATCTGCGAGAGTACTCCTGCGCTGACAAAGTCTGAAGCATCTGTTTCCACCCAGATCTCCTTCTCTAGGTCAAGGTGAGCAAGGACCGGGGCTGTGGTAAAGGCTTCTTTCAGCTTATCAAACGCGGTTTGCTTCATTTCGTCCCATTGGAAGTCGCGGTACCGTGTCTTCTTTTTCCCGTTCTTTGTCGTGAAGTGATCTCCTCTGGTCATTTCTGTGAGAGGCCTAGCGAGGTAAGAGAAGTTCTTGATGAAGCGCCGGTAGAAGTTTGCGAATCCTAGGAAGGCTTGGACATCCTTGACCGAGGAAGGGGTGTTCTAGTTTACTATTGCCGTGACCTTCTCGGGGTCCATGGTGATACCGTTGGTGCTGATGATGAGTCCCAGGTATTTCACGGTGTTCACGTTGAATTCACACTTGTCTAGGTCAAGCTGGAGTCCTCGTTCTTTTAGGCGCTTTAGAACTTTGTTCACATTGTCAGCGTGCTCCTCTACATTCTCGCTGTAGATTAGGACATCGTCCAGGTAGGCTGTGCAGAACTTGTCAAGGTATTCAAGGACGGAGTTGTTGATGTAGCTCTGGAATGTTCCCGGAGCGTTACAGAGTCCAAAGGGCATGACTAGGTACTCGTACTGTCCAAAGCGTGTGTTAAATGAGGTGAGATATTCGTGTCCTTCCTTGATGCGGATCCGGTTGAAGGCGTGGACTACATCTAGCTTGGTGAACACTCTGGCTTTGCTCAGCTAAGTAAGCGTCTCGTTGATGTAAGGGATAGGGTAGCGGTTTTTTTCGGTGACTGCATTAAGAGCCCGGTAGTCGACGCAGATTCTTAGGCCTCCTCCGGGTTTCCTAACAACCAAGAGAGGTGCGGTGCAGCTGGATGAACTAGGTCGGATGAACCCTTTTCTAAGATGCTCATCGATGTATTTCTTAACAGCCTCATTCTCTTGTTGTGACATGGGGCGGTAGCTTTTCTCATAGGGGGGCACGTAGCCCGGTCTAAGGTTGATTGCATGATCCTCCTTCCTATGGGGCGGGAGTTCATCGGCAATTGTCTTGTCCCAGAGTTCCTCAATCCAGTGGTGTTCTTTTGGTAGCCGGGCTAGGCGTTCTTCCCGGCTATGCTGTTTCTTTCCTCCCATGAACTTCTGAAAATCGTCTTCCTTTCTCTCAGCCATGGTTGTAGCGCTAAGGTTCGTGGGGTTCGTGGGGTTCTCCCTGACGTTGTAGAAGTACCCTTCGTAGCCCGGTTTCCTTGCCAGGCGCAGGAAGGTCGAAGCAGAGCAGAATTTAATGTTGGGGCCTTGCTCCTTCGGGGGTTCGTATTTGTGTCCCACTGCATACTCTGTGTGGGGAAGGCCGTGGAGGCAGCCCAACTTAAAGCATTTGGCGCTGCAGAAGCGGACCGAACGTTTTTCCCAGTCGATAATAGGGTTATGGGTACGGAGCCAACCATCGCCTAGGATCAGTGGGTAATCTCCTAGCTTGGCGATGTAGCAAAGGAGTTGTTCTTTGTGTGTGCCGACAATAACATCTACCAGAGCGGCGTGGGTGATGTACTGGGAGAAGCTGCCGTCTCCCAGAGTCATACGGATCCGTTTTGTGAGGGGTATTCTTGGTGTTTTTATTGCGCGGACGAAAGAGCCATCAATGAGTTCAGCTTGGCTTCCGTTGTCGAGAAGAGATTGTATGTTCATTCCTGCTACTGTAGCCCGTAGAATGAGGTGGGTTCCCTCAATCTTGTTTGCTTGTCTGTCTACTACTACATTGGATACAGTGATCCTCTTCTGACGTGGGCCTGCTGATTGCTCACCCAGCTCTTTGTCCTGTTAAGGTCCCAGGGGGCGACTTACTCCTGGGACGTGGAGTTTTCCGACTCGCCGTCGGTGGCAAGCTCCTCAATGCTGGTGATGTGGGCAAACTTGGCACGGTTGTTGTTGGGGCAGACTGAGTCGGTGCTACGGTGGCCGGAGCCACGGCAACGAAAGCAACGGCGTTCCTTTACCATCTTGGTCTGCTCCTCAGGTGTCATCCTCTTGGGGTTCAGTTCGGGGTTGTACCATGGGCCGGTCCATCCTTCAGGCTTGGATGCAGTTAGGGAGTAACGCTGCGGCTCTTCCTTGTTATTAGTACTGGTGGGGGCGTTGCGGTTGAACCGGGTGCGTTCGTTCGAGGAGCCAGAGCCCTGGCCACGCTCCTTGTCCCTGTTTGTGCGCTTCTCAGGTCTTGGGTTGAGGGATTTAATCTCTTCGCGCCGGTATTCTCCCTTGCGGAGCATGTCTAGGAGTTGCTCAACAGTATCGAAGCTCTGGAGGGTAACCGAGTAGGCCAGCCCGGGCACGACGCTGCCCTGCAACTTGTCGATCTTGTCCTCCTTAGAGGTGTCTGTGAGGTCCCATAGGGTGCAGAGCCTTGCGTAGTAGGCATCGATGGACTCTTTCTCGGTCTACTTGGCGGCAACGAGCTCACACCTAGCTTTCTTTTTTGCAATGCCCATGCCGCAGATCTTTCCCAGCTTCTCCATAAAGGCTTCAGGACTCAGGTTGCTTATTAGGAAGGGGCGCATGGTAGGGGCTACTGACTCAGCCAGACGGGAGTAGATATGGCGAACCATAAGCTTGTTATTGCCGCGGAAGAAGTCTTGTTCAACTTCAAGCTTGAAGCCCATGTTTTCTTTGAAGGTGATAAAAGCTTGGATATTGGTGGAGCTAAGCTTGTCGACGTCACTGGTAAGCATCTTGCGGGAGCCGGAGTAAGGCTGAGTCTGTTGCGTGTCCATAGTGTCCTCGCTCTGGCGGCGGTTGAAGTTGTGGGGGCCTCCTACGTCCCGCTGTATGTTGTCAGTGAGGTTCACGTTGAGGCGTGTCAGTTCGTCATTTTCCTGGCGGAGCGTCTGGAGCAAATTATTGCCGCGGTCTGTCGCCTTTTTATAGCCAACACGGAGCTTGTTATACCTCTCTTGGAGACTCCTGTATTCATCCTGCAAAGTTGCGTGGTCTATATGCTTGTGTTCGTTGCTGGTCGTAAGGAGCTGGAGGGTATAGTAGAACTTGGCGCGTTGATTGGCCGGGGCCAAGGTGTACCAGTTGTGGAAAGCGTCGTAGTTGGGCCAGCGGTGGCTCTCAAGCGCGATGTCGTTGGGAAAGCTCGGGCTATTGGCAAGGTCGAGGGAGTGCGCATAGGACTGCGCTATCTCCTTAGGGTTTGGGGCACTCTAAGAGATCGAACGCGTCTCGCGGGGCTGGTTCCTGTTGCTATTGTGGGGGCGGACGGTGTCGGGGAGTGGGGATTCCTTATTAGTATGGTCTTCGCATGAAGCCCTATTGTGATGAGAGGCAACACTACTGGCGCGGCTATGGTTTGGCATGGTGAGGTCTTCTTGGTTGGAATTTCTGATGGCTGGTGGATTTTGTGTCCGATGATGTCGGTCTGTGTGTGTAAAAGTCTTCACTCGGTCTGTGCTCTGGGTCGGGTTCTTGTTTAGGTGAGGGCAGAAGTCGTTCCTTATATATAAACTGTTCTGCTGCGCAATGTCAATGTCGTGTGTCTGGTCAGGTTATTGTGTTGGAGGTACATAGATTGTGTGAGGCAGCAAAGCCGAAAGGGTGGTATTACTCTCAACTAAAAATCTATATACAAGGAGAAAAGGAAAGAGAGTCTAGAAGGAGAGGGCGAAGGGTAAATATACCCAGTCGCTTGGCGCTAGGCCCGTGCCATGTACCTAGCGCTGTGCACGTGCCCTGGCACGTGACCGGGTCTCCCTCCTAGTTGCTGGCTGCTGCTAGTTAGTTACCCTATAGTCCATGGTGGTGCTGCCTAAGGGGCCTAACAACACGCCCCCTTTAGATATTTAAAACCCCTTAAAGTGCCACAACGCCGCTAGCAATCCGTTTCTCTCGATTTAATTACGGGACTTCTAACGTCCAACTCGTTTAATACTATACTAGTAGTCGTAGACCGACTAACTAAAATGGCTCACTTTATTCCTTGCTAAACAACCCTCGATTCGATAGAGCTTGCTAAGCTTTATCGAGACTACGTTTTTCGACTATACGGCTTACCTAACGACTTTGTATCTAACCGCGGCTCGATTTTTACTTCTAAATTTACTAGAGCTCTTAGTAGATCCCTATCTATTAAGACCAACTTTAGTACGGCTTTCCACCCACAAACCGACGGCTAGATAGAGCGTGTTAACGCTATCCTCGAACAATACCTTCGCGCCTACGTTTCGTACTAATAAGACGATTAGAACGACTTTCTCTCCCTTACTAAATTCGCTTATAATAATACGATCTCGACCACGACTAAGGTTACCCCCTTCTTTGCAAACTACGGCTTCCACCCTCGTTATAAGATTCTATAGAAAGACTTAATCTTAGCCCCCCTTAAACCCCTACGTCTCTTCTAAGAGAACCTCGAAAACCTCGAAAACTACCTTCGCCAAGAAATTCGACTCGCACAAGACGCCTACGCAGAACAGGCTAATAAAGACCGTATTTCGCTACCCGTCTTTAAGCCTGGTGACCTTGTTTGGCTCCTAAGACGGCATATCTCGACAACAAGACCTTCGGATAAACTCGACTTTAAACGCCTTAGCCCCTTTTCTATACTAGAAAAGATCTTAACTCATGCCTATCGCCTAGAACTACTAAGGACAATAAAAGTCTACCCCGTATTCTACGTCTCCTTACTCGAACCCGTAGCCTCTGACCCCTTACCTAATTAAATCCAACCTCCGCTCCCGCCTATTATCGTTGACGGCGAAGAAGAGTACCGGGTAGAAGAGATTCTGGATGTTAAAACAACCCGGAGACAACCAAAATACCTTATAAAATAGACTGGTTACTCGATACTAACCTAGGAACCTTACGACCTTGTTAAAGACCTTGAAGCTCTTAATACGTTTTATAAACGTTATCCTTTAAAACCTCGACCCTTAGACTAAAGGCTCGTAGGAACTTACCTCTAGGGAAGAGAGCCTACTATTATAAATATAGCTTATGTGGACTAATTACTTCTTGTTTACCGCCGATCG
Source organism: Neofusicoccum laricinum (assembly GCA_029906385.1). NCBI lineage: Eukaryota > Fungi > Ascomycota > Dothideomycetes > Botryosphaeriales > Botryosphaeriaceae > Neofusicoccum > Neofusicoccum laricinum. Next base: position 782,399 of record CP123726.1, read on the forward strand.
ATTTGGAATCTAGATCTAGACTTGCCTGCTTATAAATCAGGAAGCTAGTATTTTAGTTCGTTCCTTATATATATAAAGCTCGCCTCTCTGCCTTACAATTAGTTCTTTAGTCTAGTAATAAGTATTCCTCGTATATAACTTAGTATACCTTAAATTAGACCTTGCTCGCCTCCTTTGTTGTTCACTCGTCTCTCTCCACCCGCCTCTTGGCATTCGTCCCTAGTCTCTCGCCCCCCTCCTCTTATCCTATATGCTTCGGTATCTGCTTTACCTCTACTGCCTTTACCGGCTTCGTTACTTCGTCTCTCTCCGCCCTCTAAGGTCTGTTTATTACATCGGGCTAGCCTACTCGGTTACCCTCTAGAGCTTCGACACTGTTAAGTAACTCCTAGATATACTCCGTAAGGGAGAATACCGGCGCGAAGAGATTAAATCCCTTAACCTAAGACCTAAGAAGCGTATAAATAGGGATAGGGAGCGTAGCTAGGGCTCTAGCTCCTCGAACGAACGTATCCGGTTTAACCGTAACGCCCCCACTAGTACTAATAATAAGGAAGAGCCGTAGTATTACTCTCTAACTATATCTAAGCCTAAAGGATAGACCGGCCTATAGTATAACCCCGAACTAAACCCTAAGAGGATAACACCTAAGAAGTAGACTAAGATAGTAAAGAAACGCCGTTACTTTCGTTACCGTAGCTTCGGCTACCGTAGTACCGACTTAGTCTACCCTAATAATAACCGTACTAAGTTTACTTATATTACTAGTATTAAGGAGCTTACTACCGACGGCGAGTCGGAAAACTCTACGTCCTAGGAGTAAGTCGCCCCCTAGGACCTTAACAGGATAAAGAGCTAGGTAAGTAATTAGTAGGCCTACGTTAGAAGAGGATTACTATATCTAATATAGTAGTAGATAGACAAGTAAATAAGATTAAGGGAACCTACCTTATTCTACGGGCTATAGTAGTAGGAATAAATATATAATCTCTTCTCGATAACGGAAGCTAAGCTAAACTTATTAATAGCTCTTTCGTCCGCGTAATAAAAATACTAAGAATACCCCTTATAAAACGGATCCGTATAACTCTAGGAGACGGTAGCTTCTCCTAGTATATTACCTACGCCGCTCTAGTAGATATTATTGTCGGTATATATAAAGAATAACTCCTTTACTATATCGCTAAGCTAGGAGATTACCTACTAATCCTAGGCGATGGTTAGCTCCGTACCTATAACCCTATTATCGACTAGGAAAAACGTTCGGTCCGCTTCTATTGTGACGATTCAGACCGTCAACATCTCATTCTCCAGAAAACTAAGCCCAATTAGGCTAAAGCACTTATCTAAGACAAGATGTCTAAGATATAGGGTTTGCTAAGAGCAAACACTTAGCGGGAACGTACGGGAAAGGGAAGCCTAAGACCGGCTATTCGACTTCTAACTAGTACCTAGGCTGGATATATAAGTTTCCTCCTTTCTCCTTTATTCCCTTTCTTTTCTCTTTCCTTTCTCTAGCTTAGAAACTTTAGTCAATTTCGAGAATCTGACTTGTTCTTCTTGAGTCGTGACACTTTTCTAAGCTCACCTAACCACTTCGGCTTACTCTTACTCAACTATCAGCTGGCTTGCCCTAATTTCTGAGAAGACGAAGCCACCCTTTCACTTATCCTACTCGCTCACCAATCAGATATCCCGCTCTCTGACCACCGATCACTTCTCATCACTTCTCATCACTTCTCATCAACTCTCACCAACCCCTCCTTCGTTCAAGCTTCCAGCAGGCTTGCCCTGGTAAACGAACGTTGGACCTACCACTATGTCGGCTCCCGGATCGAGCGCGCGTGGCGCCAGACGTACTAAGGAGCCTAAGGGGAAAGAAAAAGAGCAAGACGCTCCTGAGGCAATTGAACAGCCACTCCCTATAACCTCAGATGATGTGCTCTTCCAGTACACACCCCACAACCATTTGGGTGGAGGGGACATTCAAGACTTCACTATGAACCCCTTCCAGCATGGAAAGATCTCCCTGTTCAATGTGCTGAAGAATGAGGAAGAGATGGAGATCCTCTTCCAGGATCTAGGAAAAACAAAGTACCTAATAGGAGATCTCCTCCAGCACATTCAACAAGAACAAGGAAAGAAGACAGAGGCCGCCGTTGAGTTCAACGAGCTTCTTAGGAACTTTAAGAACCTTGAAGAAGGAAGCGCGCGGATCTACCAGGAGAATGCGGAGCTCACTGCAGAGAAAGGTATCCTTAAGGCTGAACTAGAGCGCGTTAGACGACAAAATAAGGGCCTCAGGGAGCCGAACGTTACTTTTAGCTACCGACCTACTACAGGACGTCAATCCCCTGGAAACCAGTCTGAGATGAGCTCCGTTCCTGACAGTCAGCCAACTGTAGAAACCCTAGTCCGCTCCCTAATATCTCAGCATCAGGGAGGACGCTCCGCGAAGCTATCTGATCCTCCACAGTTTACTGGAGAACCCGAGAAGGAGCCCTCCTTTAGGCACTGGAAGGCCGAGATGTACAATAAGCTGGAAGTTAACGCGGACCACTACAAGACTGAAAGGGCCAAGATATCCTACATCTTCTCACGCACCACTGGGACGGCCTCAGACACCATTAGGCCGAACGTTCATGAGGGACCCGCTGCCTTCCAGACGGCAGAAGAGGCCTTTGCTCTTCTTACCTCCGTATTTGACGACCCCCACTTCCTCCAGAACAAGCGCCAGGAATTCCGCCGCTTCTACCAGAACACGACGCCTTTCAACTCCTTCTACGCCAAGTTCATTGCCCTCGCCACGGAATCCGAGCTTCCAAGGGACCAGTGGTTTGAGGAGATATGGACCCGCCTTTCAGGAGGACTTCGCCATGGACTGGCGCCCGTTAAGGACTCCCTAAACTTCAGCTTCCAGGATCTAACGGCTCGTGCCCGTACGCTAGATAGGGAACTTCAGAACGATGTTAAGGCGGCAGAGAAGAAGAAGGAGCGTGCTAATAAATCCCTAAAGAACACTAAGCCAACGGTGGAGCGTACTACCTCTAGGCAGGAACAGAAGAAGTCACTAACCGCTGAGGAGCGGGATTCTTACCGCAAGGAAGGCCGTTGCTTCCACTGCCATCAGAAAGGGCACATGGCTAACGCCTGCCCTGCTAAGGCGGTTACCATCGCCAATGCTGAGCCGGACTCTGGATCAGCTGAAGACTCGGGAAAAGAGTAACTCCTAGCAAAGACGCGCCTAGGAGTAAGGAACAGGCTTTGTTCACGGAAGTACAGGTGACTTCCCTGTGGCACCCCAACCTAGAACCTATTATTGCACACTGTATATTATCTAGTCAAGGAAAGAAAATACAGGTTGATGCAATGGTTGACACTGGAGCACTTGTATACGCCACAGTGAGCAGGAGCCTCGCGCACCAGATGACAGAAGAGCTTGGAATTGTACCCCTCCCCTCTCCAAACCGATCCCCTACACCGTTGCGGACGGGCGAAGCGGAAAACCTATCACCCACAAGATCTGCCCACACCTCCAAGTCAAGGATCACTGGGAAGCCACCTCTCCCCTACTCATCATGGACCTTAGGAACCACGACATGCTACTGGGAAAGGGCTGGTTGCAGGCCCACGGCGCGTTGCCAGACGCAAACAGCAACTCAGTCACGTTCAAGCCGAACTTCTGCACGCACCCCGGCAGGCCCGCCGCGGCGGAGCCAAGAAAGCTTGATCCAACGACGCCTCCTAAGGTAGAATCATGGAGGCCCCAGAGAATCCTTACTAGACACTCCTTCCAGGCCGATATAAGGGAGTCCCTTAAAGAAATGAACAAGGAACTGACCAAGGACGTGGAGAAGAAATCTGCCCCACCTCGAAAGAAGGTACCAAAGAGGGATATGCAGCTCGTAACTGCGGAAGGATTTCTGCGTTCACTAAAGCAACAAGGCACTGAAGTGTACCATCTCCGTCTCTGGGAGTTGCTGGAGGAGGAGGAGCAGGCAAGAATCAACGCCTTCCAACAACAGTTACCCGAGGAGTTAAGAGAACTCACCCCTCAGCTACCTGAATGGCTGCAGGACCTGGCAGAGAACTTCTCCAAGCAGAGGTCAGACGAGCTTCCCCCCTCAAGACCTTGTGACCACAGGATAGAGCTCAACCAGGACCCGGAGTTACGCACGCCGCCGCTATACCGGATGTCTACGGACGAACTCGCGGCTGCAAAGGACTACATTGAGGAGAACCTAGGAAAGGGGTTTATTGAAGCGAGCAGGGCACCGTTTGGTTCACCCATCCTCATAGCAAGGAAGGCCAATGGAGGATTCCGTTTCTGCGTGGACTACCGCCGCCTTAACGCAGCTACGAAGAAGAATAAATACCCACTTCCCTTGATTGACGAGACGCTAGCCCGGTTGACTGGAGCGCGTTACTTCTCTAAGATTGACGTCAGACAAGCATTCCACAGGATTCGGATGCACGAAGACTCCAAGGACCTTACAACCTTCCGGACGCGCTACGGATCATACCGCTACAACGTCCTACCCTTTGGATTATGTAATGGACCTGCCACCTTCCAGCAGTACATGAACGAGGTTATGATGGCCGGATTAGACGACTTCTGCTCAGTATTCATGGACGACATTCTGGTCTACAGTAAGACAAGAAAAGAGCATAGAGAACAGGTACGACTGGTCCTTAAGAAACTCAGAGAAGCAGGCCTTCAAGCGGACATTAAGAAATGCGAATTTGAGGTCACCGAGACTCGCTTCCTTGGCCTCATTGTCGGGCGAGACGGAATCCGGATGGACCCCCAGAAGGTTGCAGCTATCCTGGAATGGAAAGCCCCAATCTCTCTCCGAGGAGCGCGCTCATTCCTAGGCCTCTGCAACTACTACCGCCGGTTTATTAAGAACTACTCGAGGATTGCAAAACCACTCACCGACCTGACCAAGAACAAGGTAGCGTGGGCCTGGACGCCGAAGTGTGAGGCCGCCTTCCAAGCACTAAAGAACGCCGTCCGCTCAGACCCAGTACTTCGACATTTCGACCCGGCGAAGCCCATCTTCCTCGAAGTTGACTCTTCTGACTACGTTAGTGGAGGAGTCCTTTTACAGAAGGATGAGGAAGGGAAGCTTCATCCAGTGGCCTACTTCTCCAAGAAGCTCTCAGACACGGAATGTAATTACACGATCTACGACAAGGAACTCCTGGCCATCGTTCGAGCCTTTCAGGAATGGAGTCCCGAGTGCCGGAGTGTACAGGAGCCAATCCAGGTATTCACTAATCACGAGACCCTGAAAACGTTCATGACGAACAAGCAGCTCTCCCGCCGCCAAATTCGATGGGCAGAAGAACTCGCGGAGTACGACTTTAGGATTGTTCCTATCGCAGGAAAGAAGAATAAGAGAGCAGACGCTCTCTCTCGTCGAGAGCAGGATCTACCGGTGGACGACTCTGACTCCCGCCTCACCTCTATGAACCGCACGGCGCTCCCTCCGGGGAGCTTCACCCTCTCTCCCCTTAAGCTATTCGAAAACCCTAACCTCCCTACTGAGCTACGGACAGCTAACCGGACAGACGACGCCTTGACGGCCATCCGCCAGGACATCAGCAAGTACCCTGAGTACTCACTGCGCGATGACTTGCTCGTCTTCCAGGAGAACCGCCTTGTTGTGCCACAGGACGACCGCCTCAGGCTAAGGCTCATTCAGGCTGCTCATCGACCCCCAGCAACGGGACATCCAGGCATCCAGCGCACCTGGGAACTCTTAAAGGAGAGGTACTACTGGAATGGTATGAAAAAGGCAGTAAAGCGGTACGTGCAGAACTGCCACTCCTGCAAGAGGGCTAAATACAAAACGGAATCCTACAACGGCCTGCTCAAGCCGCTCCCCATTGGGGACCAGCCCTGGAAGCACCTATCCTGTGACTTTGTCACCAAGTTGCCAAACTGCAAAGGATTCACCGCCGTCCTAGTAGTGGTAGACCGGTTCTCAAAAATGCGGCACTTCATCCCCTGCCACGACACCACCACCGCGAGTCAAATGGCGCAGCTCTTCAGAGACAATATCTGGAAGTATCATAGCCTACCGGACATCATCATCTCAGATCGAGGACCCCAGTTTATCAGCGAATTCTGGCAAGGCCTCTGCAAGCTACTGAAGATTGACTACCGCCTTTCAACAGCCTACCATCCAGAGACGGACGGGCAAACAGAAAACGCCAACAAAGAAATGGAAATCTACCTCCGTCACTACGTTAGCTATCATCAGGACGACTGGGTAGACTGGCTTGCCTCCGCAGAATACGCTGCTAATGGAAACGTCTCCGCCTCCTCTACCGTAAGCCCCTTCTTCGTGGTCTACGGATATGAGCCCCGCCTATCCTTTGACTGGACGCCCACCCCTCTAGCGCCCACCGCCGCGGCTACCTGGAGCAGGGAAAGAGCCAACGAGATGGCAGATAAGATGCAAAAGGTCTGGGAATTTACGAAATTCCACCTGCAGCAGTCCTAGGAGAAGCAAGTAGAGTTCGCCAACCGTCACAGGAAGGATGTGTCCTACGAGGTGGGAGACAAGGTGTTTATCTCTACTAAGGACATGGATTTGGACCGACCCTCAAGGAAGCTAGGATGGACGCGGATTGGGCCATATCCTATTATCGAGAAAGTGGGAACCGCTTACCGCCTTCAACTACCCCCAGGCATTAACCGCGGCAATGTGTTCCATCCAAGCAAGCTTACAAGGGACGACAGTAACCCCCTTCTAGGCCAGATACCGGAGCCGCAGCCCGCGGTGCAGGTAGACAATAAAGACGAATACGTAGTAGAGTCCATTCTCGACTCCCGTTACACTGGCAAGGGGAAGAGACTCCAGTACAGGGTTCAGTGGGCAGACTGGCCACCCGACCCTCAATGGTATCCAGTAGACAACTTCAACCACGCGGCTCAGAAACTCAAGGAATTTCACGACTCCTACCCAGCGAAGCCCGGTCCACCGAAGGAACTCAAACGGTGGATTCAAGAAAACGATAAAGCTGTCGAGTGAGGTCATCGCCAGAAGCTCTCGCTTAAGAGGGGGGTAATGTGACGATTCAGACCGTCAACATCTCATTCTCCAGAAAACTAAGCCCAATTAGGCTAAAGCACTTATCTAAGACAAGATGTCTAAGACATAGGGTTTGCTAAGAGCAAACACTTAGCGGGAACGTACGGGAAAGGGAAGCCTAAGACCGGCTATTCGACTTCTAACTAGTACCTAGGCTGGATATATAAGTTTCCTCCTTTCTCCTTTATTCCCTTTCTTTTCTCTTTCCTTTCTCTAGCTTAGAAACTTTAGTCAATTTCGAGAATCTGACTTGTTCTTCTTGAGTCGTGACATCTATAGCGCTAAATACTTTAAGTTAGGCTACCTCTACGGCCTTCCCTATATAGAGTATACAGTGGGACATAAATACGAACCCCCGAAGGAGTAAGGCCCTAATATTAAATTCTACTCTACTTCGACCTTCCTACGCCTGGCAAGGAAACCGGGCTACGAAGGGTACTTCTATAACGTTAGAGAGAACCCTACGAACCCTACGAACCTTAGCGCTACAACCATAGCTAAGAGAAAGGAAGACGATTTTTAGAAGTTTATAGGAGGAAAGAAATAGTATAGCCGGGAAGAACGCCTAGCCCGGCTACTAAAAGAACACTACTAGATTAAGGAACTCTAGGACAAGATAATTACCGATAAACTCCCGCCCTATAGGAAGGAGGATTATATAATCAACCTTAGACCGGGCTGCGTGCCCCCCTATAAGAAAAGCTACCGCCCTATATTATAATAAGAGAATAAGGCTATTAAGAAATATATCGATAAGTATCTTAGAAAAGGGTTTATCCGACCTAGTTTATCTAGCTATACCGCACCTCTCTTAGTTGTTAGGAAACCCGGAGGAGGCCTAAGAATCTGCGTCGACTACCGGGCTCTTAATATAGTTACCGAAAAAAACCGCTACCCTATCCCTTATATTAACGAGACGCTTACTCAGCTAAGTAAAGCTAGAGTGTTTACTAAGCTAGATATAGTCCACGCCTTTAACCGGATCCGTATTAAGGAAGGACACGAATATCTTACCTTATTTAACACACGCTTTAGATAGTACGAGTACCTAGTTATACCCTTTAGACTCTGTAACGCTCCGGGAACATTCTAGAGCTATATTAACAACTCCGTCCTTAAATACCTTAATAAGTTCTATATAGCCTACCTAGACGATGTCCTAATCTACAGCGAGAATGTAGAGGAGCACGCTAATAATATAAATAAAGTTCTAAAGCGCCTAAAAGAACGAGGACTCTAGCTTAACCTAGATAAGTGTGAATTTAACGTAAACACCGTAAAATACCTAGGACTTATTATTAGCACCAACGGTATTACTATAGACCCCGAGAAGGTTACGGTAATAATAAACTAGAACACCCCTTCCTCGGTCAAGGATGTCTAAGCCTTCCTAGGATTCGTAAACTTCTACCGGCGCTTTATTAAGAACTTCTCTTACCTCGCTAGGCCTCTCACAGAAATAACTAGAGGAGATCACTTCACGACAAAGAACGGGAAAAAGAAGACACGGTACCGCGACTTCTAATAGGACGAAATAAAGTAAACCGCGTTTAATAAGCTAAAAGAAGCCTTTACTACAGCCCCGGTCCTTGCTCACCTTAACCTAGAGAAGGAGATCTAGGTAGAAATAGATACTTCAGACTTTATTAGCGCAGGAGTACTCTCGTAGATATACGAAGGAATCCTTAAACCGGTAGCGTACTTCTCTAAGAAGATGTCAGCCGCGGAGTGTAATTACATGATCTACGATAAGGAATTACTTGCTATTATCCGCTCCTTCGAGACCTAGAAGCCTAAACTAATAAGTACACCGGCTAAAAAACCAATCAAGGTGCTTACGGACCATAAAAACCTTAAATACTTTATAATAACCAAGTAGCTTACTAGCCGTTAAGCCCGCTAGGTAGAGTTTCTCTCCGCGTTTAACTTTGTCATCTCATACAGGCCCGGAAAGTAAGGAGAGAAACCCGACTCTCTTACACGTCGCACCCAAGACCTTCCAAAGGGAATAGACGACCCGCGGAAGTAGTACCGATTCTAGTAACTCCTCTAGGACTTAAACCTTAAATAAGATATAAAGGTTACCGTTAACACTCTCCTATTTGCAGTAGACGACCTTAAGGAAGAGGAGCCACGCTAGGAACAAGTACCGAGCCTAGACAAAACCCTAGACCTAGAGGAACTAATTAGACAAGCATACGAGGCAGACGAGGCTATCCAGGACCTCCGGAAGAGCATCGAAGCAGGGAACCGCCGCGTGCCAAGCCACTTGATTGGAAAGGGATATAAGAAAAACATCTAAGACTTCTTAGTAAAAGAGAGTTGGGTGTGGTTAAAAGATACCCTTATTATTCTAGACTACTAGCCACTACGCCTACGCCTACTACGAGACCATTACGAGAGTCCGCTTGCTGGACATCCTGGGATAAAAGCAATGTACCGAAACCTTACTAAAAGATATTAGTGGTCAGGATAAAGAGAAGACGTTACGAGATTCGTAAAGAACTACTACTACTATAGAAGGTATAAGCCCTATATAGACTAGAAGTAAGGACTGCTAAAACCCCTACTAATACCGTAGTAGAAGTGGCTCCACGTATTAATCGACTTTATAGAAAAACTGCCCCCTTATATTCGCAACAACAGAGAGTTCAACTACTACCTAACTATTACGGACCGCCTTATAAAAGGAAGGAGCTACGAGCCCCTTTTAACCCTTAGTACTAAAGAAGTAGTTAAGGCCCTAAACCGCCGACTCTTCTACGTAAGAGGATTTCCACTTGACATCGTCTCAGATAGAGGTAGCGCAATAAACTTACGCCTCTACCAACGAATCCTCGAACGCTACAAAGTGAAGGTAAAGATATCGACCTCTTACCATCCCGAGACCGACGGACAGAGCGAGAGCTCAGTAAAAGGTATAAAAAGATACCTCCGCCTCTATATTAACCATGCCTAAGACAACTAGGTAGACTTCCTACCACAAGCCGAATTCCAAGCCAACACACATATTAGTGCATCGATAGGAGTATCACCCTTCTTCGCAGACAACGGATTCCACCCAAGAATAGGAATTAAACCGCCTAGAACCTATAACGGCCCGGGAGCAGCCGAAGTAATAAGAGCAGACCGACTTGTTATAAGAACTAATGCAATAAGGGAGTTCCTTTAAGAATAGCTAGTCTAGATCCAGGAGGAGCAAGCCCGACATGCAGACAAGTTCCGTCAACCACACCCGGTATTCCGAGTAGGTGACAAGGTCTTTATTAATGCAAGGAACTTTGAACTTAGGCGGAATAGTAAATCACTATTACCAAAGAACCTGGGACCATGGGAAATCACACGATGCATCGACGGTAAAGCGTACGAGGTAGCCATACCTCCACACATACAAGAATAAGGAATCTTCAACGTCTTCCACCCATGGAAGTTACACCTTACGCCAGACAACCCGTACCCCGGATAGGTATAAGAACTAGGCCCTATACACCTTATCTTTAACAATAAGGATGAAACCATACACGAGGAATAGGAAGTCCTCGAAGTTATCGACTGCCGAAACTCTAGACACGGGGTCCAATACAAAGTCACTTTCATAGGAAACTAGGATGAATGGAATGCTAACCCACCATAGTAACACTAGACAAACTATAAAAACGCGCCTAACAAGATCCGGGAATATCACGTATACTACAAGAACGCGCCTAAGATGCCTGATTTCTTTTCAGAGCTCAGAGGACCTCGCTTAGAAAAGGGGGGGGTAGTGTCAGGCCCCTTAGGCAGCACCACCATAGACTATAGGGTAACTATAATGATAATAATGATGATGATTCATACACCCGTCGGCCTTAGAAGACCATAGGGACAAGTAACGCTAATCGACGCTAATCTACATTAGGATCCCGGTTTATTCAAAGCCCAGCACGCTGAATGTAAAGAAACCATTCCTCCCTCTTGTTCGACAATTTGAAGATAGGCTAACAAAAGCACAAACAGATAATACTTAAACAAAACGCAAGGAAAAACGAAGGAAATGTAAAAATAGAGCTACCTTCCATGTACCCCTCATGCCATCCCCTTCGAGACCACTTCCCGAGTGCTGTCAGTCCCTGTAGCGGCGTGACGGCTGGCTAGAGAAGGAGTTAATTTGCCTTAAGAAGGATTGAGCTCTTAGTCTTTGGTTGCGATTAGTCTTCCCGTGGCCAGAGCAAATGCCGCCGTTGCTTTGACTGCGCGCACGTCTGCCCGCCACTTCTCCGGTGGGCCATCCCCATACCTACCATCGGGCCTTTTAGTGCCCGACCATCCGCCTAGCATGAACGCGAGATCTCCGAATCTACTTCCCAGGTCGATTTGCAGTTTAATCCGGAGATCCATCCAGCGTGGGCATTCCAGTAGGAAGTGCCTCACGGTTTCCCTCTCGGCTCCGCACCCGCACGTAGGTGCATCTACTCGTTTGATTTTATATAATGGCTCATTCAGGCTCGCTTTCGACGTCCTTAGCTGCGCAATTGCCCCTGCTTCTTTGCAGTTTAGCTGGTCATAGAGCTTCTTGGTGTGAAAGTGCGCCAACGCGCGGTCAAGCTTGCGGATGGACATGCCGACCTTGGATGCTTCGAACGTCTTCCTCCACTGTCTCGAGGTGATTTCCTTGCACCGGGCCATGGTTGACGACCGTAGCAGTCTGCTTAGAGGAGGCTCCTGGTTGCTCTCTGTAGCTTGCAGTGCCAAGCTGTGCGCCTTCTCATTGCCTGCTATCCCTTCATGCGCTGGCACCCATCTAAACTCGACGGGTGGCCCCCTGTTGCATCTGATCTGGTCCAATAAGCGGAGGATGCTTCCGATAATCTCTTGACGTGGCCCCTGTCGTGGCCTACGGAGGAGACGAAGGGCAGTCTTGCTGTCGCTGTAGATGGCGTGTTTTACCTCAGCTGCTTCGGGGTATTCAGTCACTATCGCGGTCGACCACGTCCCTTGTATCAGCTCTACAGCCTGTTGCATTGCCTGGAGCTCTGCAAAAGGAGTGTCTACTACCTCAGACTTGCCGACTACAGATGAGTGAGTAATGATAGTCGCGCCCTTGCTGTCTGCGCAAGCGATGCCGATACCAGCCTTGCCGTTCCTTTGCGCGCTGCCCGTGAAGATGGCGACCTCTGACTGTGGTGGGGAGCTGGCTCGGAGCTTTGCCACTTCTAGAGACTCGATCTGGACGACTGGCCTGCCGGCCCACGGCATTCTCACAAACGGGCGGATCGTTTCGAGGTGCCCGACGTCGATATCTCTGGCCATCATCATTATCCGCTGCAGCGGGGACACGAACCTTTTGTTGGCCGGGTCGATGGCACGCTTTAGCTTCCAGAACGGGTGTTTCTGGGGCAGCGTATGGCAGTTGACCCAGAATCGAAGCAGTTGTTGGTCGAGGCGGATCTTGGCAGGTAGTATCGCTGCTTCGGCTTCGAGGATGGGCAGCGCGACCGTCCTAAATGCTCCGGTGATTGCTCTACCCGCAATTCTCTGCACTGTCTCGAGCGATTTTAGCAGTGGTGCAGTCATGACCGGCGCCCACACTGGAGCCGCATAATCTACCGCCGGGGCTACTGTGGCCAAGAAGAGCTGGCGCACGCTGCTCGGCCGGAGGCCCTGTAGTCGCTTCAGCGCCAGGGCTGCCTGGACACCCCTCTTTGCAATCCTCCCCGCGTGAGCCTTGAAACGAAGTTCCTGGTCGAAGACGACGCCTAGAATCTTTGCTTCTGCCTTTGGGTGCACCTCTCTTCCCTTGACCACTATCGGCTCATCAGACCGTCTTTGCTCGTTCCGCGTGAAGTGTATAAGCGTTGTCTTTCCGGCTTCAAACGTCGCGCCGCTCGTCGCTTCCCACTCTTCGGCTCGAGCCACCACCGTTCTTTGGAGCTTTGCTACGTTCTCGCTTGCAGACGATCCCGTCACCCAGGCGCTATAGTCATCAATAAACGCAATAGCTCCTTTACTCCTATTGGTTACGGACTGCACCAGGTCGGCGTTGAAGAAAAGGAATAGTATCGGTGAGAGAGGCGACCCCTGCGGAAGCCCTGCCTGCGGCAGGTCCATGACCCTAGATGTCTCGCCGTTTACCACCATAGAGGCGCTCCTGTTGGAGCAGAATGCTTCCACCCACTTGACCAGCACTTCCGGGATCCTTCTTTGTCTGAGTCGCCGTAGGAGCACGTCGCGGGAGACGCCGTTGTAGGCACCCTTGACGTCGAACGACAGGAGCGAGAGAACCTTGCCTTCCCGCCACGCGTCGTAGATGCGCTGCTGCAGGACCGTTAGTGCCTGTACCGTAGACCGTTGCTTTCTGCCGCCAAAGTGGTTCTTAGGTAGTAGAGAGTGCTCCTCTACCAGAGCAGAGATCCTCTCTGCCACCACCAGTTCCAGCGCCTTCCCCAGCGTCGAGAGCAGCGAGATTGGCCTGTATCCTTGCGGTACTTCCGCCGACCTTCCTGTCTTGCGCAGCGGAATAATCTTCGCGATGCTCCAACGGCTGGGTAAGCGGCCTTGTAGTAACGATTCGTTGAATAGCTGAAAGACGTGTTTGCCAATCACTGGCCACAGCTCGCGCCACACAACCGCCGGAATTCCATCTGCTCCCGGTGTTTTAAATGGGCTGGCCCGGAAGATGGCCTCTTTTACTTCTTCCATTATCAGCGGTGCGTGTTCTATCTGCTCACCGAGGCTCTGAGTCGCCTCAATCTGAGTACTCTGTATTTCAGGGAGCTCCGGGAAGAAGTCCCTGATTAGCGTCTCCGAGATCTCCTCGCAGGATTCCGCGTAGCCGTCCTGGTGTTTGAGGCGTGTGATCCGGGCGAGGCCGCTGCTTCCTGAATCGGTGAGATACTTGGCCGCTTTCCAGATGTTGGTCGGCTCTATGAGAAAGTCCTTCTAGTATCTCCGCCGCTGGCGCCTTATTGTGTCGTGGAATCTCTTCGCCGCTTCCCTTGCCTGTGCTTCTAAACAGATATCCGGCTCTCCCCACCTTCGCCGTCCTCTCGCTTGGTTTCTAAAGAACGTAAACGCCCTCCGCAGCTGACTGAGGTCCGCCGTCCACCACTTCTTCACGTACGGTGACGGTCTCGCTTTGGGGATGCAGCGCTGGATGGCTGCCGATACTATTTCGGAGAGGTAGTTGGCGAGGTCTTCGATGTCTTGGACATCTGGAGGTGGCTCTTCGCCGAGCTGCTTTCTTACCTCGCTTCTAACGGCTTCCCAGTTGGCGCTGCGGAACGTGTATTGCGATTCTAGTTCCTGATGGGGCACGTCTGTCTCAAAACGGGCCTCGATAGCCAGATGGTCATGCCCGTATGCCGTGCTGGCAGGTCCACAACCGCTCATCTCTTCCGTCAGTCGGGGCGACGCTAGGACGAGATCGATTGTAGACCTCTGTCCGGCCGATTCATACGTGACCGTGCCTCTAGGAAGCAAGCTCTGCAGGTGAAAGTCCTCCATAAAGTCGATTATCGGCGTACCTTCCCCGTTGCGCCGCGAGCTGTATACCTGATCACCTCCCCACAGTTGGTCGTGTCTGTTAAAGTCACCGCAGATGAGGAGCTCTAGCGCCCCATTAGTCTGGCTTCCTGCTTGTGTGATCGCTGCTCGCAGGTGCTCGAGCGCGCTGGTGAGTTCCGGGTCGTCCACGCTTTCCTTGCTGGCGACGTACACGGCTGCTACGAACACGATCCGGTCCCGTAGCGTAACGACTGCAGCTGTGATGTCGGCAGAGGGTACTACTATCTGCCTGGCTTGTGTGTCCTTGCGGATCCAGAGCATTGAACGGATGGGATAACGACAGTGCCGCGGTGTCGACGGCAGTAGTTGCTTCCAATATAAATGAGTGACGGGTGCTGCTACGGTCTCGCCGCCAGGCTCGCGAAAGCAGCTTGGCTCCGAGATGAACATGATGCTAAAGTCGCTAAGGTCTTCGTCGTTTAGTAGGCTATACTGCGCTGTTCCGCTCTTTCCTAGGTTCGCGTGAATCACTTTTAGCGGTCTATTCATTCCGCTGGCCGAGCATTTTGCGTAAGAGCTTGTCGTACTCCGGGCAGCCTCTATCGTCTGATCTATGCGGGCCGCCGCAAGCAGCGCACTTTACCGTCGTCGACGAGCAGCCGTCTTCTCGGTGGCCAATGCCCGCGTACTTTGTGCATCTTTCTTCCCCTCGGCAGCGGAACTGCAAGTGGTCGTAGCTCTGGCACTTGAAGCAGCGTCTTGGCCGTGGACGGTGCTCGAACACGTTGGTATACGCAGCCTCTCCGCCTACATCGATCACCCTCCTGGCGAGGAGTGCATCCGCCTCGCTCTTCTTAGCAAGATAGACCACCGCCGACCCGTAGAGGCGGCCGCTTGGCTTGCTTAGCCAGCGGACTTGTGCTACTTCGACGTCGTTCTCAGCGCCGATTATCTGGCCTGCATCGGCGCGCACTGTGGTGCGGTCATCGTTTAGAACTGCCAACTTGTTGACGTTGTCTACTTTGACTGGGTGCCACTGCCGGCCCCGAATCCTCGCTCCCCGGAAGGCCGTCTCTAGCCATCCGAGGTTCGACCTGACGAGCTCTTCGTCCTCTTCCGTCCGGAAGAAAGCGCGCACCTTGGCCGCATCGCTCGGGTTCTTCGTGATCCCACAGCACTTGACCCCCTTTGTGGCCTCCTGACTCTCCAGCGCCGTCTGCAGACGCGCGCGGATATCCCCCGCGCTCGCGTTATCGACGTTGGCATTCGTGAGATCGAGCTCAATCGCGGGTGGCATCGTTCGAGTCGTAGATACGGTCGTATGGTTCGCGCGTACTAGGACAGCGGCAGTAGACGACGGACTGCTGTTCGCAGGTGTCGGCGGTCCTCCTCGAAGCACGTTTGCATACGTGGCGTTGATCTGGGACTGTGAGCTTAGATTCCTGCGCGTCGACTCCACCAGCGCGGCAATCTGCTTCTCCATCTTCCCCATACGCTCTTCCATCTTGGCCTGCGTTTCCTTAGACGTCTCGAGCACGCTGCGTAGGCGCCTGATCTCGTCTTCGTTCCTGGCCACCTGCTCCGCGAGCTCTTCGTTGCGCTCGGTAAGCCGGTCGTTCTGCGCGACGATAATATTAAGCAGGCCAATCACGTCGTCCAGAGTCGAGTCGCTCGGCAGGTCGGATGCGGATGTCGCGCGAGCCCTGCGCTGTTTCGTTGGTTTGCCGGTGTGGAGGGCGCGATAGTCGGTTTGTTGAGCCCCTCGACGCGTAGCGCGACGCAACGCGCCGACGGTAGTGTAACCGCCCCCATCATCTTCATCCGCCGACATTCTTGGTCTAAGCGATGGGTTCGAGGTCCGTCGAGGGGGGGGGGGGTAGGAGAGCTATAGGGTAACTAACCAGCAGCAGCCAGTAACTAGGAGGGAGACCCGGTCACGTGCCAGGGCACGTGCACAGCGCTAGGTACATGGCACGGGCCTAGCGCTAAGCGACTGGGTATATTTACCCTTCGCCCTCTCTTTCTAGACTCTCTTTCCTTTTCTCCTTGTACATAGATTTTTAGTTGAGAGTAATACCACCCTTTCGGCTTTGCTGCCTCATACTTAATGCCTAAGGCATGCGGGATTAAAGGGATCAATTCCTTGGCATCACGGGATACACGTGACTTATAGTAGGTCTTTATAGCGCGTGTCTACGCCCCGCTTGCTTCCTTTCCTACCCTATCCCGACTCTGTAAAGGCTGTGCCGTAACATATTCTACTATGCGGTCCATCTCCAGGACGGGTCATCCACGCCCGTTAACGACTGCGTGGCGACGTCTTTCGGTCTAAGCGTAATACCCTGTGCCTTGTCTCTCCTTTTATTGTCCCACCTAAACCACGCACCGCAGGCCAGGGCTATCAGGAGGCCAAATCCCTGGAAAGCTGC
Source organism: Neofusicoccum laricinum (assembly GCA_029906385.1). NCBI lineage: Eukaryota > Fungi > Ascomycota > Dothideomycetes > Botryosphaeriales > Botryosphaeriaceae > Neofusicoccum > Neofusicoccum laricinum. Next base: position 799,413 of record CP123726.1, read on the forward strand.
AGTTACCGCCAGAGCAGGGATATACTTCGGCGCCGTCTTCGCCTGGAATGACAGCGAACTGACAATGCCTGCCGAGTTTACTGCCCCAACCATAAAGCCAGTGACGGCAGCACGCTCATTCTCCGACACGGCGTTGTTGTTGTGCCACGTGTGGAAGATGCAAGAAGGTGTAAAGGCCCCGGATGTTAACAGGAAGCAGGCAAAGTACGCTGGGCCCCTATGTTCGATGGTGTCGACGGTGATGAGGATGATGTACCCAATGAACGTGAGCATCATCCCAAGCGCAAGATGCGTGCTCCTCTCGCGGAAGTGATCCGAAGACGCGCAAGTGAGCATGAGGACCACGCACCCAACGCAATACGGTGCGACTGTGTATAAGTTGGTCTTGACGGTCGAGTAGCCCTGCTGGCATCAATTCCTGTGTCCGACAAGCTCTGGAGCGACTCACCAGTCTTTGAACCATCTGCGGGAGGAAGTTGCCCACCGACGCGGAAGCAACACCGTACGAGAAGCCGACGGCAACGTAGAACACGTTTCTCCAGTAAAAAAGACTCCGAAGGGCCTTCTTCAGGTCGAACTCCTCGTTATTCTCAGACGACGAATCGCGAAGCATTCTTTGCTCTGCGACGTAGCGCTCCTCCTCCGTAAACCATCTGCAGTCCCGGGAACTCGACGGAAGGTGCCAGAATGAGAACACAGCAAGCAGCACGGTTGCCCCGCCTTCGACAATCATCAAGAACTTCCATCCGGGAATCGAGGAGTGGTTGATCTGGAACACGCCATACGCAATCAACCCGCTGAAAGCGCCTGCAATGGTGGCCGACCCGTAGAAAATGGAGATGCGGAAGGCAAGCTCGTTGCGCCTGTAGAAGGTGGTGAGATAGTAGATGACACCCGCCATGAAGCCCGCCTCGAACGCTCCCATGAGAAGCCGGCAGGCGACGAGTCCGCCCTTCACTCCAGTCAGCATACGCGCTGTAGCTCACCGGGCTCGAGGCTTACCCAATCGTGGACCGCGCACTGCAGCAAGGTCATTGATCCCCAGCCGAGCATGAGCGATGGCAGCATGATCTTTCCGCTGAAGCGTTTTAACAACATGTTGGAGGGGAGGTCGAAGAGGCAAAAGGTTATGTAGAAGAGCACCAGCGTGATCGAATACTGGTCCCCTTCCATGCCCAGGTCCTCCTCCAGGCCATCGGTCTTCGCATTGCCCAGGTTGCTCCTGTATTCAGTCAGTGAGACGAGCTCGGGCAGGATGCCGAGGCGCCTACCTATCAATGGCATTGAACAGATACATGATGCTGAGTAACGGAAGCAATCTGTTGAAACGGTCAGAGCGGCGAGGCGTGCAGCGGGTGCTTAGTTTACCGGGTATCAAGCTTCCTCACGATGGAACGGTGGACGAGCGGATCATCGTACATGTCAACAGCACCAGTCTCGGATGCTATTTCTTCCTCATCACTTCCGACCTTTCCCTTGGCGTTGTGCTTTGGCTGCGCACTACGATCTGTCGAGGCCTCCATGTTGCAACGGCGACGCTTCCTGCAGGAATAGAGTTGCCACAGCCGTAGAGGTCCGGGTCAGCCGTGGTTCAAGGAGTTTGGCAGGCGGCCTACACTAATCTTCCCTCGGTGTCATATATGAGAGGTGTTGGTCGAGATAGAGCTAACTGATCTGCGGCGTGCGGTCGGGTCAAGCCTATCCTCATCCCTGCATCATGTATCCGGGGCGACCCTGGCTGCGATAAGCTCCCACCTTTGGGAGGCGCATTGATCGGCTTGTCCCGAAGCATGCTATTTGAACACTTGCAGGGTGAGAGCGATAGAGCACCCCACCGAATCGGGTGAGACGTAGTGCATACCATATCTAATTCACTCTTGCAATAAGCTATTCTGACGCCAAACTTGAGAAATGACCCGCAGCAAACACCGTGTTCAAGTGCAGTTGGAGCACGGCTGCAAGATTAGCACATGTGACAATCTCGGCAACGGGGAAGCCATACCTGACACAACCAACTGGTGATGGAATGTCCAACGTCAACGCCGTTGTAGTTGTACAGATCAGCAATGCCGGGGTATTGAACGAGCAGGTCGCCGTTTGGAGTGACGTACGTTTCCCGGAGTGCGCTCCTCTAAAGTCTCGTTTGCATCTGAGGGAGAGGTCGCCAGCCGGCGGAGAATCTCGCCGCGGGTAATTGGTTCCAAACCGTCAGGAAGGGCTGCAGTGTAACGGCGGGCCTCTGCCTCTAAGGATCAAACACCAAAGAGGGTGGTAAGCCGTATGGGGGTTTACCTTGAGTGGGTACAAGGGAGGGTGTGAGAGAACGGAGTGACGAACACACGTGACAGAACACTATGTGTGAAGGCCGTGTTACTAATCAATGGTGTAGATTGATTATTGAAGTTGACCACGAAGGTCAAAGCTATCTAAGGAGTGTGGTTTATATACATGTAGGAGAGTGTCTACAATCTATGTGCTCAGTTGGTAGAGCGCGATCAGTTGGCCTTGGCAACTGATCGAGGGTAGTTAACTGAGCGTATCGGCTCAGTTGACTCTATCTGCTCAGTTGGCCTTGGCAACTGAGCGGGTGGGTCCAACTGATCGCGAGGGTCACGTGACCTCGGATCCTTATGACTCCGACTTCTGTTGTTCCCTGCGGGGCTGATCCTTAACTTCCTCAACCTGTGGAGGCTGCGCCGTAACATGCAGCAGTTGGGAGGGCGGTAGCGGTAGAGAGGAGCGGCAGCAGGGCTGCGGTGAAAGAGATGGGATACTTCATGGTGGATGCTGCTGCCGTGTTGTGGAAAGTGTGAGGCGATGGGCATTTTCAAGTACGCACTTCGCGGGTTTATATGTGTTTTGAAAGAGAATTGAGTCCCATGATGACCAAGATCTGGCGTTCGAGCAGGTTGCTTTGGGCGCAACATCAACGATGTGGCGGAGTATCGGATCACTACAGAGCCGCAGCGCTATGGCAAACGGAAGCAAGCGCATGCGAGGCAGCAAGAAAAAGGAAGCGCTACTTTCGTGTTCGAACCGGACGGCGCAAGCTCGCAAGGGATGTGATCATGGGAATCTGCAGTGTCGCGAAGGCTTACATTAGACTTAGTTAACAAGCGGGCGACCCGAACATCTCCTCGTGTTCGTGCGGTTTGATTAGCATGACCTTCCCATTCCGGCTAGTTGGAGAAGACATTTGTGGTTCGGGTGCGCCCGTTATGAGCCGAGTGTGGGGTGCATGGTCAGCCGTCGCTTATTCAGCCTTGTGCAGCCAAAGCCACGACTGGAAGCGGGCTGTTGAGGCTTTCCCACGCAGCATTCGAGTGTGCATGCGGCTGAGGGAGTTGGCCGAGCCCTCAATTGGAAAGCGGCTGAATTTCTCAGGACGCTCTCGGGCTTACGGGACCGGGTGGTAGCCGAGGTGTTGCATAGGTCTCTGTTCCATCCAGATTGTGAGGTGCTTGTGGAAAGAATGGCCGGCCACTGTGCTCATTGGCCACTTTCAAAGCAGTGTGTCACAGCCGAGGATGACGATGACTAGCGCAGTGGGTTCTGGAATATCATGTTCCTCCCACATTCACCACGTTCACGCACCTTCCCGCATTTACGTCCAGCTTGTTACGACGGACCCGACCGTGTTGGGTTTCAGTCGGCGCGTAAGACCATTCGGCCAACCTCCCGTCAACTGGCAGTCGACAAAAGGTTCAGCAATGATCAGCCTGGTGGCTGATCGTGCCCCAACAACTCTATATACAGAGGCGTGTTCGTAACACAGCTCTGTCAGCGTGAGTCGAGCATTCTTCCCCCGCCAACGCACCGTCGCCACCCGACGGTCCCTTCCCCATCTCCATGTCAGCGGATGAGTCACGGCACCAGATATCCGACAACATCCACCTAAAGAACCATACTGGGACTCGGACAAATGGGTTGCCTGCCGCAGATCCACCGCCCGATGGGGGCTTCCGGGCGTGGACCCAGGTCGTTATGGGCCATCTCGTCCTAATCAACAGCTGGGGGTACCTCTCTTCATTCGGTCTGTTTCAGTCATACTACTCAGCGTCGCTTGGCGTTGAATCTTCGGCAATATCCTGGGGGACGGCCTCGTTTTCTGTCCCACCATCTCCCTCGTTGCCACGTACTTCTCCAAGAGGCGCTCAATGGCCATGGCACTCACAGCGTCCGGCGGTGCAACCGGCGGCATCATCTTCCCGCTCATCTCCCAGCAGCTCCAACCCAGAGTAGGATTTGGCTGGACAGTCAGAACCATGAGATTCGTCGTTGTCTTCAACGCCGTGGTCGTCATAGCCATTGCTCGAGTGCACGTCCCACCACGCAAAGCTGGCGCTATTGTAGAATGGAGCGCGTTCAAGGAAACTCCGTACACGCTGTTCTGCGTTGGCTCGTTTCTCACCTTGTGGGCCGTGTATTTTGCCTACTTCTACGTGAGACTCTGCAACCCCACGGTCCCCATCCACACGCGCTCCCGGCTAACGCCCGTCCAGATCAGCGTCTTCGGCAGTAAAATCATCAACGTATCTCCATTCACATCCTTGACGCTCCTCCTCGTCATGAACGCCGTCGGAGTCCCAGGCCGCATCGTCTGTGGCACCGTGGCCGACCGCCTGCTCGGACCCGTCAACACCTTCATGCCCGTGTGCCTCCTCGCGGGCGTGCTGATGTACTGCTGGGCCGCCGTGGCATCGCTGCCCAGCTTGTACGTCTTTTGCATCATCTACGGCTTCTTCGGCGCCGGAGTGCAGAGCCTCTTTCCTGCCGCGTGCGCCAGCTTGACGGCGGACCTGAAGGAAATGGGGACGCGCACGAGCATGTGCTTCTCAGTCGTCTCGTTGGCGTCCTTGACGGGGCCGCCGTTGGCAGGAGCACTGATCCAGAAGCGGGACGGAAGCTTCCTGTATGCTCAGATGTTTGGAGGGAGCGCGCTTGTGGGCGGAGCCGTCGTGCTTGTTGCTGCGAGAGTTGCAAAGAACGGATGGAATATCAAAACGAAGATGTAGCGAGTAGCATGATAGACCAAACTCATACGTTTGTAGAAACGGGTCGACACGGGCCGAGTTTCTTGATACAGCACCCGACATCTGGGACTTGTATGTATTGGGCAGAGCACACCCTGCTTTCTTCTTGCTCTCCCGTTCCCAGTATTAGAGCAACGGCCACATGCCCGCTTGGCACGGACACGTTTACTGCGTGGCTCATTTGGAGCTGAAGGCATTGCCGTCGGCTTTTCGCAAGACGATGCGGGGCAGAGTCGCAGGTGGTTGTGATTGGCTTCGGCTCCACCACGGATCTCACTGAGTGATCGGTACAGCGGATGTCGAAAGGGAGCCATGACCAATGACATCGCCGGCATGCCACGACCGTTGCGGGGTTGTATTTGTGAAGCCCATATGTGACGTGCGCACCCCAAACTTGAGCAAGGCATATTGATACCTGTTCCGGAAAAACAGTCCGCTGCGTGAAGTGCTGCTGTGGGACTGTTGGGTTTTCAAAGGGCCGTCTTCCCCCGTACATCCATCCAGCCTTGAAATGCTCCATTTCCTTTCCACCCGTCATCTCAAACCATCCGACGGAATGCCTGCGAGCCTCCAGAAACCAGTCTTTCTTCGATCCAGCGATGTTTTAGAACATCCGCCATCTTCCTTTCCCGAGTCTGAGCGAGGAAACACAACTTGGCACACTCTTCTGTCCGCTCCATCTACACCAACCAGCTCGCTCAGTGCTGGCATTGCGGTCTGTCCCCCGAAAGGCTCGCTTGCGCTCCACCGACATGAACAAGCCGAGATCTACTACATCTTGTCCGGCACTGGAGAAGTGGAAATCGACGGGAAACGGCAGAAGGTTGCCAAGGAAATGACTGTGTGGATACCCGGAGATGCGGAGCATGGCGTATTCTGTGATGAGGGAGAAGAGCTGAGATGGTTGTATGTCTTTCCTGAGGGCAAGTTCGAAGATGTTGTGTACCGGTTCCGCGCCAAGGTCCATCAAAACTCAAGAGCCGCAAACCCCAAGCTGTAGGATGACGTTACACTATAATCCTGCACAGAGCAAGTTCAAGTCGTTGTAGTAATGGATCCTGCTAAACGTAATGCGATGCGATGAGGGTGCTCGACTACGTTTTCACGCTCAGTGTTCCCCAAGACACAGCTCCAGCCTTTGATGAAAGCCCAGCGGATTTCCCGCGTGATTGGCCATCGGCAGCGGGGTGTGAGAATGGGTTCGTTGGTTCGATATTTTGGTGGTCGGAACAAGCCGCTCCAATCGCGGAGTAGGAAGCTCTGGTGCCTTTCTGGCGGGGACGAAAGGGTTTGGTTTGTTTTTGGCGGCGGTGGTGTTGTTGAACTTGATTGTCTCTGTTTATGGACCATCTGCTCTGCGTATTGGCATCTTGTGCGAGTGGTTATCCAAAGGGTGATGTTGTTTTCAAAAGCCGATGGGGAACGCCGACTTTGACAGGTACCATGGGCACGGTCCACATGGGGCTCAGAGGACTATTCGAACCCGGTTGGTATCCCTTCCTCCCTCCGGTTTTGGCAAAGCATGCGAGAGCGATCGGGGCCCGCAGCCACCAACATTTCAGTCCTGCCCTAGCTTCCGGGAGGTGCAGCAATGCCGGGACGCTGACTGAGCAGATAGCTACACGTAAAGATGCTCCAAAACCAGTCCTCCCTGATTCATGGGACATGCTAGATACGAAGTGCCAAGATCAAAGCCCTTGGCTGCAGCGGAACAAGGTGACGCAAATTGCACAGCAACATAGAGTCAACACCGTCTCTGCCGGGCGCCATGGCCCAGGACTGAGGAAAAGCCAGACAATTAAAGAGAGGACTATTATTCAAGCCGCGCAAAAGCCGGGGTATTATTTCTGGATGGCAGCTGGCATTCACACTGCGGAAAATGGCCCCCAAATTGGACCCCGAACTAGGGCTTCGCCCCGTAATTTGTTCTAGGCAGAGGTCGGCAACCATGGGAGCTGTTGTGGTCCTAAGCCTGAACTTGCTAAGCCCGAATGCACAGGGTGGCTGTGGTGACGCTAAAGACCGTTCAGCAGGAACTTTTGTACCTTTGCCTGCCTCCTTTCCTCGCTTCTTCTCGCACGTCGTCACTTAACATGCCGACGAGAAGCGCGCATGCCGGCATCGCGCGTGTGCTTGCATACTGGCTTGTGTGCCGGTTGGCATGTGTTGCCGTAGCGACCAGTTACATCTCGTCTTTCTCGGATTCCGACTGCAAGCAGCTCTTCACCGAGTGGGGTACACCTCCAGCCCGCCCTTTGCTCTTGGTGTGCCACACTGACGGGGTCCGACAGACGGGCCAAATGGATATCCCAATGGATCGTGCACTAGCCTACGTTCTAAAGCGCAGGGCGAGCTCACGAGCTTCATGTTCACTGGCCTAGACGAGGGATGCAGTGGTAAACGAACATGCGCAACCAAGCACCCAACCAAGCTTGCTGACCCCACACAGCCACCCTCTATGGAAGCGACGACAATGACATGTGCAGCGAGAGCGCACCAGCACTCCTGGCAGATGTACAAACCTGCTACAATTCCTCTTGGGTCTACTACAGCATTGACTACTGCACCCCTGGAGGCGAAGCCTTCACACGAGCATCGTCATCTTCCAACGACAACAACGCCATGATTGGCGCTGTTATTGGAGGTGTAATCGGCGGTCTGGCCCTGTTTGCTCTCATCCTGGTCATTCCACTTTACTTCTGCCTGATCCGCCCGCGGCGAAGACTCGTCCGGGAGCAAAAGGCCGCCCTCCGCGAATACCATCAGCAAATGCAGCACCACTTTAATGACAACACCTTCCAAGAGATCCAAGGTATCAGGTTCGTGGAGATGGCGCCAGCACATACAAAATATGGGCTGCCTGAGTCGGGAAAAGCTGCGCCTGCGGCGGAATTGTCGAGCCCATTCGACCGGAATATGTCGGATGAGGAGAAAGGCTTGCATCTGAGATGACACTGCCGAAATTAGAATGGTATAGAGAGGTCAGAAGATGAGAATAATACCAAGACGAATGAGAAGATCAGAAGTGCTGGTGCTACCTATGGGAGTTTTGGGAACTCATGATTTGGCGGGGGTTTTTTTTTTGATGGGAATCCCCACCGTACGTTTCACGGTAAAAGAGTGCCTTCGGAGCAACCTCGAGAAAAAGGCATGTCTTGAAGATTTCTTGAAAGCCGAAGACTTGAGCAGTACATGTATGGACGCAACAAATCTTTTCGGCGGAAGCTTCAAGATACAGGGGCTGCTTATCGAATGCCAACGTGATCAGCCGTTCGTCCGCAACTGGAAGAGTATTCAGCCAACCAGGAGCTTTCCGAAGCAAGGCAGGGACTGGGCCATATCTGTTGTAAAATGCGGTGAGTATCGATAGGCGCTGTCACACGATGCCAATGCCACAAGTCCGAATGTGGCGAATGACGCGTCACCGATAACGAACCTGGACAAGGCTACTCGAGTACAAGCAGACCCTATATACAACCACAGACCACGGAACTCCACGTATATCTCGACGTTCTACATGTGCCACCGAGCGCTTGATAACAGTACACTATGCGACCACGAAAGGCTTCTATAGCTACGCTCGGGCTGCTGCAAGCCACCGCCGCCTCAAACATTCACACCCAGCCCACCACGGCTTCACCCCGACCGTTCCTCAACTTCTCGTCTCCCGCCCCCTACATCTTCTCCTCCATCAACGGCCTCTTTGAGCAATGGGCCAACACCTTCTTCCCCAACGGCCACACCATCGCGGCCTGCGAAATCCCCGCGCACACGCTCTTTTACCACGGCCGGCACGACACGGACACACCGCCCAGCCCAGAGTTTCTGGCCTTCGACGTCGAGATGGCGTACGGAATCATGGGCAACCTTCCGGACTCACGCATGCTGACCTACCGCACGACGCGGCCCGTCAAGTGCCTGCACTTTGACGGCACGTCGGCCAACCTGATGAGCACCGGCGTGGAGGCGCAGATGACGTTCCTGTACGGGGACAGCGAGAGCGTCCCGTCCCGCCCGTGGCCGCCTCGGCCGGGCCGGCCGGGGAGAGGGCCCCCGCCCGGGCGGAGTCCGCCTGGAGAGAGACCAGCAGACCCGGGCGCCCAAGGAGATGGGCGTCGCCCGCCATTTGAGCGCTGGAACCCGCTGGATGACGAGTATTTCCGCGCGAACGGACTGTGTGAATGGATCAAAGAGAAGGGACTCGGAGGGCAGGGGTGGGGGTTCGAGGGGATTGTCCGGATGAATGCTGCTTTTGAGATTATCTGGTGCGACTTTGATTCGCCGTCTCTGCGGCTGGTGTCCAATCTCAATGTATCTGCGCCGCGGACGGAGATGGATGAAAAGAAGCGGTGGCCAGACATGCCCAGCAAGCGGCTTTTGCGGAGCCTGCCTGAGGGGCAGGTGGCTTTGAAGGACGGAGATGTGGCATTTCAAGCAGACACACCAGAAGGTCCCCACGGACCGGGGATGACGGACCCCAGCGAGCCGTTTCGCGAGGCCGCAAACTGGATGTGGTTCACCGCCGCGGCAAGGCATTACGGTGCCTCTGGTACCCATGGAGTTGGGCCGGGCCGGGGAGAAGCTCGTTCTAAGGTCAATACCTGCGGAATTTTTACGTTTTACGACCCGGGGTTGGAGGGCCAAGATACTGCTCGCATCGAAGCCGAGAGAACTTCTTTGAATATCTCGAGTGATGGGAGGTGGAACGGCCCAGAGGACGAGGAATCGCGAGCACCTGCCTTGGAACAGCTCATGAGGCGAAGACGGCCGCATCGAGCTAACCACGTCAGCAAAGACGATGGCAAGTACATGCTCACGGCGGTGGAAGAGGGGCTGCGCGCCGTCCTGGACGACGAGCGTGTGCCAGGAAATGCTTCCTGCAGCGGCATTGGCTGGCAACTGACCACACAAGAAATAGTCACATCCTACAGCGCGAACCTTCGCAACCTCCTTCAGACTCTGGGGAGCATCCCTGAAAAGTCTGAAACACACTGGATTGCCCTCCGAAACTGGCTCGAGTCAGTCCGGATGTTGACGCACTGGTTCATGGTGCCGTTCCTGGAGTATCCACGGGGACCATATACCAACGAATCTTTGCAGGTGGACTTTTCTATGGATTCGCCATCAATTCAGGAGGCAGTTGAAAGATGCCAGAGCCAGTACGATACCGAAGGAATGCAAAAGCTTCAGCACGGCGAGAGCGTGCTTTCCTGGGCAGTCGATGAGACTCTTGGCGGGCTCTGTCATGCCGTGTTCGAGGTCGGGTTGGGCGTAGAGTGCGAATGGCTGTCACGTTTCAACCAAGACCCCCAAAAGCACAAACACGACTTGCTGGCCGACACGCACACATGGGATACAGGGAAGCAGTGGAAGATGGCCATTGAAGAGCTGATGGCGTGGCTTGGGTGGGCAGAACGATGGACAGGCTGCGAGGGGCCTTGCGCCTCCAATGTAAGTGTCCCTGAGGAATGAGTCCGACCTTGGTGATGTCTTACAGCGTTCGGTTCCACAGGAAATCTGCTACATACCAATGTGGCCCGTCATTTCCAGGGGCATTGGTGGACAGCGGCTGCCAGGCGCGGACGAGGGAAGGAGGCGTCCTGGCCCGCCAGGCTGGGGCATGGAGGATCGCCTCTGGGATCCGGTCTGCGTGAACGCGTCCACGTACTCACTTCAGTAGCGCGATCAATTGTTCTTTCCGTTCCAAGAGGCTCGATCTCCGATGCAGATGGTCGACTATGGGCCGAGCGGTAGTTTGTAAAATACCACAGTTGCGACGTCGGGCTCGACTAGAACAGGAAAGAACGAGCATGAGACTTGCCGGATTGCTTTGGCGGCATGCGTGGCGGCCACGACTAAGCGGCCGACGGCCACGGTCCCCGCAGTGCGGCGAGCGGCGGACTCCTCCGACCCAGAACTTCACGGCGCACATCCCACCTTCCGCTTTCACCAACACAGCGCTAGCTACCCCAGCCCGGCTCCTTGGCCAGTGCTACAAAACCGAGCCCACGCTCGCGTACAGCGCTTTGCTGTACCCATCAGCACCACTCACCTCTTCCAGGCTCCTCCCACTGCACGCCTGCCCCGCCTACCCCGCCATGCCCTCCGACGACGTCGTCGCCAGCGCCCGCAGCGCCTACCAGCGCGCCGCCGAGACGGCCCAGTACCTGCAGAACAATGTGCCCGCCGAGCTGCGCAGCCCGCAGGTCGCCATCGTGTGCGGTTCCGGCCTGGGCGGCCTCGCCGACACCATCCATAAGGAGCCCGTCTACGAGACGCCCTACGCCAGCATCCCCAACTTCCCCCAGAGCACCGGTGCGTAAACCCCCGAGAAGAATTGGAGAGAGGAAAAGGAAAAGCCCAAACGAAGCTTGCCTTCCCTGCATATCTCCCGCGAGGCGGATTCAGACCTTGTGTCGTGGAAAAGCTGCGAAACAAGGGACGAATATTGATACTGCATCTCGGGCCATTGTAGTTGCGGGACATGCGGGAAAGCTCGTCTTCGGTCTGATCGGCCCTGCGAAGCTGCCCGTCGTGCTGCTCGTCGGGCGCGCCCATTTTTACGAGGGCCACACCATGGATCTGGTCACCTTCGCTACGCGCGTGTGCAAGGTCCTCGGCGTCGGGACAATGATCGGTGCGTCCCTACCTCCTCCGTGTACTTTAATGTGGACTTGTGGGAGTGGCCAGGGAGTAGCTCTGGCTGATGTCCTTTGGGCTATATGTAGTCACGAACGCCGCTGGTGGCTTGAATCCCGACTATGCCGTTGGCGATATTATGTGTTTGAACGATGTAAGCAATGATTATCCCCGCTGCAGACCTGTCCCGCTTCAGAGAGATCGACGCGGAGATGAGCAGACCACACGATGAAACTGTGGAAAGACTAATCGTCACTTTCAACCCTACCAGCACCTCAACTTTGCTGGCCTGACCGGCTTCCATCCTCTCCGTGGCCCCAATGCCGACGAGTTTGGTGCGCGCTTCCCCCCGCTGTCTGATGCTTATGATCTCGAGCTGCGGCAACGTGTGCACAAGGCATGGAAGAAGCTCGGTCTGGATAAGGGAAAGCGGAAGCTGCACGAGGGCGTGTACGCCTTCGTCGCCGGCCCCACGTAAGTGATATTTCTCATTAAGCTAGCTAGCTGGCTGGCGCTGGAACGACGAACGTGGTTGAAACCGTTGGATCGGTTGGCTAATGCCGGGGCGAACGACAGCTACGAGACGCGGGCCGAGTGCCGCATGCTGCGCGCTTTTGGCGCTGACGTCGTGGGAATGTCAACCGTGCCTGAAATTGTCGTCGCGAGGCACGCTGGAATCAGGGTTCTTGCATTCAGTCTGGTCACCAACAATGCCGTGCTGGAGGCCGGACCTCGTGGAGACGATCCGGTGATTCAGGGCATGAACAAGGCTGAGCTGGACGAGTACTTGAGCAAGGGCAAGGCGAATCACGAAGAGGTTCTCGAAGCTGGCAGAGAGGCAGCGAAGGACATGCAGGTAAGATCGATACCGCCGAGGTGGCTCTCGATTGTTCCAAGTGTACTGATACTTTGTTTAGGAGCTGGTGAAGCAAGTTCTATCTGATCTGGGCGCTGCATAGAGTAGCGAATCCGGCTAGAGGGCTAAGCCCGACGTGCCTGGTGGTTCTGACCCCACTGGTTTGGAGATCTCCCGATGAGCGAGGCTAGGCAGGGGCCTGGTGACGCAGGGTTGGCCCAATGTACTTAGCGTCGGGCATGCGAGTTACTGCAGCGGGCGTGCTGCGGCTTGCGGGCCCTGAGTGAGGCTGTGTTTAGACAACCACTAGGAAGCTGCCGTTCATGAAACAGCATACCTGCAGCTCGCGTGGCGCGTGGCGCAACTTTTGTGACGTGGAGGCAACAGTCGCCAGCCTCACCCCTTGGCGATCTTGCCAGACTTCCGCATAGCCTTCAGAGCCTTGTAATGGGCTGTCTTGCCGCTCGTCTTCTTTGCCTGGATCTCGTTGTACTTCCTTCCGAACCTGCCCGAGTTCTTCTCCTGGCCGAGCACCTCTTCGACGAACGTCTTTTTGCGGTCCTTCTTCTGCAGACGGGCGCTGAAGTATTCAGTGGGTCCCTCAACGATGGTGCCGACCTGCGAATACTCGGGAACAAAGTCCTTGCTGTTCTCCTTCTTGTAGTGCCGGTGGGGATCGAGCACGTTGCGCATCTTCAGCAGCTGGAGATCTCTTTTCAGCTCCGGAGTGAGGTCCGTCCTGGGCATGTTGAACCACTGCTCCCCGGCGGTAGCCTTCTTCTCCTGTGGAAATCGGCGTCAGTATATGCAGAACAGCAAGCATTCAGCCAAAGCGAAGCAGGACAGTGTGCCGTCAGAGTAACTATGAATAAGTACTCTCAGTGGTGCAGGGAGAGCCCAAGACGGGCTCCCGTATCTGCTCAAGGAGAAAGATTGGGAATGTTTTCCTCATAGGCAAGGTGGTGCACGGGAGCGGGAACGTACCTCTGCTTGCTTCTTCCGGACGGCCACGGGATCCTCGACCTTCCGGATGTGGTTTGCCAATTCGCGCTGCTGGGCATTCAGCAGACGCGACGGGTCCACGCGGGCGACGTCGCCGTCGGTCTGGATGTACGGGGCGGGCAGGCCGGCAGCCTCGAGCCTGGGCAGCTTGAAGTCGGCGGCAGACGGGAGCTGCAGCTGCTGGGCCGACGTGGCCTTGTCGCGCAGTCTGACCTCAGCCTGCTTCAGCAACATCTCGATCTGCCCGTCGGAGAGCTCGTCATCATCGGCGAGGCCATGGGTGACGGGATGCGCTGGCACGTCCATGTTGGGTGGACGGGTGCATGTGAGGGATCGCGAGAAAAGTTGGAGAGACGGCACGGCAAAAACGCGTCGGCGGCGGCGCGGAACATCTCGCGGCGCCGACAGCCGGGGTTCAGGCGAGCCAGCGGCGCGAGAGGTCAGAGCTCCCCCAGTGCAGCACCACCAGCGCATGCAGTGATCTCTCAACGATCGCCAGTCGCAACGCCCTCACTCCACTGCGCCCCTCTGCATCGCCGTGATCCTCGATTCGCGAGGCCGTTCACGCAGTCTGGCCCTTTGAATGATGACATGCAAAATTTTCAGCCAGGACAACGCATCGCAGGGCCTGAGCATGCAGGAGGGCCGTCGAATCAGCGTGCGGGGCGCGCGAGCTGCATGCGCCATGAACCTGTGCCTCCAGCCCCCACGAGCCAGTTACCGCAGCGCTGGGGAGCCGTCGAGGCTGAGGCAGCGCGACCGCCTGTCTCGCCCTGCCTTTCTTCGTCGCGATGACAGATGTGATAGTGACTGGAGCGGCATGGCAGCGCAAATTGGCGCGCGCTGAGCTGTCTACTGCGCAGGTTGACGTCGTCGCAGCGGAGCGGCCCTCGCGAGCTTAAGTAGCGGCGGCGTGCGCGTTGGACGATCTCTGCCTCAATTGCACTCTGCCTGCGGTCTGCCAGTCGTCCGCCGCAGCCAGCCTCCCGATCCGCCATCGCAAGACGTCACCCGCCCAGCCCCAAAGCCCCGAAGGCTGTCGCAGCGCTGCCAGCCAGCCCCCAGCTGCCAGTCCCCAGCCCTCGGTCGCGTGGCCGCGGGAACCAAGTCTCGCGTCCAGGAGATCGCGCACGTAGCGCGCCCGTGGTTCGTCGGCGTCGCAGCGTCCCCAGCCCCTGCTGCACCCGATTCGCTGGCCGCCAGATCCACCAGGGACGAGCTTGAGCCTTGAGCAGCGGCCAACGCGTGCGCGAGAGCAGCAGTAAACACCTGCCAAAGCACTCCATCGCCCTCGCGCGAGAGCACGCACGCCCTGCCACCCAGCAAGCGCGAAAGCATTGGTGTCTCCGATCGCCGGCTTCTTCCCCACTTCCGTTTCCTTTGGGCCAACTTTGGGGTCACCGCATCTCTGACGGCACCGCACACGCCTGCAACTCCCGCCCATCGCCTCTCCATCACCGCGCAACTCCACTCCCCACGGCGAATCAATTCTCCCCCGACGTGCCCGCCCTGCACTCGCGCGCCTTCAGACCCGCCCACGCCCCTTCCGACCGCGCATGCGACGAGCTCTGCCGCAATCGCGCGCGCAACCGCCCTAGCCATGGACCCAGCGAATCTCCAAGGCCATGGCCAGCAGCAAAAGATGCGCCAGAGTGCCGCGCCCCGTCGCTACGACGGCCAGAACGGCAACCCTCTCTACGAGCCCTCCAATGGCGGCCACTATGGTGAGTAGCTCCTGTTTACCTTGCATAGGTCAAGCTTTCCCGGCCCAGCCGACTGAAAAACGGCCCGGCTCGCGACCATCACACACGACTCTCTTGCTGACGCGCGATTCCACAGGTGCAAGCGCCAGCGTACGTCCTCCGTCCGTCGGCTTTTGGTTCTCCACCAGCTCTGGCCGAGCTTGTTAGCTGATACTTTGGTTTAGATAGCCGCACAGGGACATGCTCCGGATCCGCAGGTCTTCACCGGTCATTGGGCAAACGTATAACCCTTCCACATCCACCCACCCGCGAGCTGCGCTGTTAACTCGCCTGCAGGTTAACCAAGGCCTCAGCGGCCAGTACCGCGACATCCTGAACACGTACTGGCAGCAGCAAGTCACGAAGCTCGAGACGGACGAACATGACTACAAGCTCCACCAGCTGCCGCTGGCGCGGATAAAGAAGGTCATGAAGGCAGACCCCGAGGTCAAGATGATCTCGGCCGAAGCGCCGATACTGTTTGCGAAGGGCTGCGACATCTTCATCACCGAGTTGACGATGCGCGCCTGGATACACGCGGAGGAGAACAAGCGCAGGACGCTGCAGCGCTCGGACATCGCGTCGGCACTGGCCAAGTCGGACATGTTCGACTTCCTGATTGACATTGTTCCCCGTGAGGAGGCGTCGTCGCACAAGCGAAGCGGCGGCCAGAGCAGCGCTGCGCAGGCATCGGCCAACGCGCAGCCGCAGCCGGGCGCTGTGCAGCAACAGACAGGCATGCATCCGCCACCGCATCCCATGGCACCGCCGGACTACGGCATGGCGCAACACATGCAGGAGCCGGACTACCGCGCTCAGCAGCAGGGCATGTTTGCGCCGCCGGTCCAAAATGATCCGTCGGCGGCATACGGGCAACCCACACAACAGATGTTTGATCCGTCCATGTACGGAGGCTACCAGATGCCGCAACAGGTAAATCGGCCATGATGCCCTGTCCAGACGTCTTCTGACTGCCCGTTCCAGCAGATGTACTCTGTCGGCGGTCAACGGGCCCCAGACCCGACCGGGGCCGGGGATCCAAGTCACACCTACGGGGCTCACGACCCTGGTGAGGGCGACGCTGATGCTGAGGGCGACAGAGAAGACTACGTGGCGTAGTGCTTGCCTTACCTTCTTCATGTCACGTACATTTCGTAGCTGTTTGTGTATGTCTGCGGACTAATAATTGCTTATGCGAGGAGCGAGACTGGAACATTTCGGTTTGCATTCTGGCGGCATATGGACCTCTTGTTTACTTCTGGCTTGCAACCCCGTACAGGGGGTGTGGAAAGCATAGGGACGGTGGCTGATTTGACGACGGTTTTGGTTTCGGCAGGAAGGGCAGGATCGGGTAGTTTGGCCGGCAGGGCGGCGTAGAGGGAGCAGGCGTTTCCATCTCTGTAAGGCGGTCAAGATTGATTTCTGCTCAGTGCTCCGTCTGAATGCTCGTGAGCGCATGCCTACTGCCGATGGAGTGGTCCGAATCGCTCCGAAGACTGGCAGCAGCAGCGAGCTTCGCCGAGGCAGTGCGGACGAGCCCTAGATGACGTGCGTGTGATAGGGCAGGATATATAGCACGAGCAGGCCCCGCGAGCAGTGGTTGTACAGTACATCCCACGAGAGCACAGAGCGGTGGACAGTGTTGCGCTGCCTACCCTGGTGTCCCCGATTTCCCCGTCTTGCCAATCTCGTTGGTTGGCTGCCATCGCGACCAGGGCCTCTCCGCGTCAATCAAGCCAGGCGCGAACCCCGCAAGTCCGTGCATAGCCCCTCCATCTGTCGTCTCAACGGAACTCTCTCTCCGACTCCAGTCCCTCCACACCTCTCCCTTTCATCCTTCATAGAACGTATGTTTCCCGCTGCGCATCGCCCTCCATCCCGCACTAGGCTGATCCGCCCCAGAACCAAGCTCTACCCACTCCCTTACATCTCGGCAAAATGGTGAAAGCAGGTGGGGCAGCTCTCGACTCCCGTGCGACCCGCGCAGAGCTTGCAAACTGACACTCGCAGTCGTCGCTGGTGCCTCTGGCGGTATTGGCCAGGTGAGCCCAAATCTCCTGCCCGCTCTTACCGTCGCTGACCTCACGTCTATCCAGCCTCTGTCGCTCCTCCTCAAGGCTTCCCCGCTCGTTGACGAACTCGCCCTGTACGATGTCGTCAACACTCCCGGCGTCGCAACCGACCTGTCGCACATCTCCTCTCCGGCCGTACGTGTTTCTTATACAGTATCCACACAGCGTGCTTACAGCGAACTAGAAAACCACCGGCTATCTTCCCAAGGACGATGGCATGAAGAAGGCCTTCACCGGTGCCGACATCATCGTCATCCCGGCTGGCATCCCCCGTAAGGAGTTCCGGAGAAGGGTTTGCGGGACAGACATGAGACTGATACTCATTCAGGCAAGCCTGGCATGACCCGTGACGACCTGTTCAAGATCAACGCGGGCATCGTGCGCGACCTGGTCCAGGGTATCGCGGAGAACGCTCCCGATGCCTTCATCCTCGTCATCTCGAACCCCGTTAACTCGACCGTGCCCATCGCCGCTGAGGTCCTGAAGCGCGCGGGCAAGTTCAACCCCAAGAAGCTCTTCGGTGTCACCACCCTGGATGTCGTCCGTGCCCAGACCTTCGTCGCCGAAATCGTTGGCGAGAAGAACCCCGCCAACCTCAAGATCCCAGTTGTCGGCGGTCACTCTGGCGAGACCATTGTCCCACTCTTCACTCAGGCTGAACCCAAGGCTAGCATCCCCGCTGATAAGCTGGATGCCCTCGTCAACCGTATGTGCTTTACGTAATTTGTGCCGAGCATCAGCTGATATATATCGTAGGCGTCCAGTTCGGCGGTGACGAGGTGGTGAAGGCCAAGGATGGTGCTGGATCTGCAACCCTTTCCATGGCTTTTGCCGGCTTCCGGTAAGTTAGGATCCGTCCGCTGACACTATGATTCGTGTTGACTCCGTTCTAGCTTCGCCGAGAAGATTCTGCAGGCCGTCAAGGGTGAGACTGGCATCATTGAGCCTACTTTCGTCTACCTGCCTGGTGTTGAGGGCGGTGACGCCATTGCCAAGCAGACTGGTACTGAGTTCTTCGCTGCCCCGGTTGAGCTCGGCGTAAGTTGTCCCCGGAGCCTGTTTTCCACAGAAGACGATAGTGACTCATTCAATCACAGGCCGATGGTGCCAAGAGGATCATCGACGTGGTCAGCAAGGCCAACGATTACGAGAAGAAGCTGCTCGATGTTGCGTACAAGGGCTTGAAGGGCAACATCGACAAGGGTGTCGAGTTCGTTGTTAACCCCCCTCCCAAGTGAGTGTCCACCCCCTCTTACAACTTCCCGTCACCCACGTCGAAGAGTGTACCGGCGATCGGCGTCATGCCGGATGGGAGAGAACTCTTTTTTTTTTTTTAGAACCCTAGGAATTGCTAATGTATGGGGAGCTGATTTTCCGGGCAGATAGGTTGTGACCGGACACAACCTGCACAGACGATTTCGGTATGAAAGTATAGTGAAAGCCATTCAAGGGTGAATGCGCTGTGAACGGGGTCTAAATGAGAAAAGTAAACATCTTGAGAGATGGTTAGCAGATAAAGCGTGGCATGGTTATGAACATGAATGGAATCAATTGCAAAGGCACAGACTTCTTCTTACATTGGTGACATTAGTGATTCTTCTACTCTATTCTCATCTTTGGGGGTATGTTCGACGTAAAATGACGAATTTGAAGTTGGGAGTACCTCGAAAAAAAGCCCGAGGCTTGCCGTAAACGTGAGAAAACGCCGACGCTATGGAGGAGAGGAAACCTGACGACAAAACCCGGGGGCTACTTCTTTCCTTTATAAGATGGGCAACAGACCGCAGAGGCTCCGGGGCCTTTCTCTTTTGCTCTTCACTCCCCAGCGACTGCCTTAATGTGGGCTGAGCCCCCATGCAAGTATCTCTTTTTTGCTCCACTTGCGTGTGTTGTGTTTTCGTCGTACATGCCCACGCTTCCGGTATCTCCCGGTATCTCCGATCCCACGCTACCTCCTCTTTCGTCAAATCGTACAAAAGCTCCACTTCCTGATCGCCCCAATTCTGCATGTGGGCCGGTGGCAGAATATATACACGCCTTCCTTTCGGGAGAGAGCTTTTCCGTCTCTTCGTCTTCTTCTCGTTGGTGGTGAGGCTGGTTTGTCATAATTCGAAAGAAAGCTCTCCCCTCGGATTACCGGATCGTGAGAACCGAGGTTGAAGCCTTGCTATAACAAGCTTCTTTCGCACGGAACGCTGGTCTTCCTGCGCTTCTTTTGGTCCGATTGCCTTTCTCTTTCTTCCCCACTGCCCATTTTCGAGGAGCAGTGTCGGAGAAGGATTCGTGACCGGATCGCTATGATTTGGCGCCTTGAGTGCGGATCTGGAACGTTGCGCCGGGTAAGCCGGTTGACTCGGCCGTGACGGTTGCGATGATGCCCATGCTGGCGAGGGCGCCGCGGATGAGGCCGGCGGGGAAATAGAGGAACTATTGCGGGGTTGTCAGAGAGGATATTTTCTCTCAATCACCCCCGCTTCTTTCCTCCCGCCTGGTTTTTGCGGGAAGAGATAGCTGTGTGTGGAGAACAGCTCACCGGTTGCGCTTTTGTGGTTATCATGTTGTCACCCATGCCCTTCTCTAGACTCATCTTGGTGAGCGGCTTGAAGTGTTGGTCAGTTAGGACGTAGATGCCGCGGTGGTTGGTCTTGAGGTTGTCTATTTGCTTGCGGAAGACGAGGGTCCAGAGGTCTTTGCAAAGGAACTTGATGACGTCCAAGGTTTCGCTGAAGCGAGGCTTGTCGCGGGAGAAGCTGTGAGGTGTATCAGCTTGTGAGTAGAGTAAAAGCGAAGAGCGCGGAATTGGCCGCTTAGAAAGGGTGGCCAGGGAGGGGTGGGGTTTGCATGGACAGGAGGGCGGGTGATTGAGAGCTGGCTGAGTAGGATTCACCCAATGCTGGGTTATCCGGCACAGTGCTCTGCAAAGCTGCCTCTTTCTCCTGCCAGAGCATGCTCCCTAGCCCTATATCCCCTTCGCCCTTCTCCAGCCCCATCAACACCCGACGGCGCGCCCGTAGCACAGCGGAACGAACGTACCGCTCCGTGATACCCAAGCCCACCCTATAGCCCAGCATCTCCAGGCGATACAACACCGCATCCTTCAGCTCCTCCTCGTCCGCACTGCCCACAACACCGCCCTCCGCGATCCTCGGCGTGGTCCCGCTCTTGGGCGTCGAGCCGGCGCCATTCGTCGCGGCGACGGCCGACGCTCTCCGTCCCGTTGTGGCGCCCGGATTGCCAGGTGTCACGTACTCATCCTCGCGCGCGGCCAGCTCAGCAGCCATGCGGTAGGCCATGGGCACCAGCTCTATCAGCAGGAAGTCCATGCATGAGGAGTTGATGTACCCAGGGCCCGAGTCGTTCGCGTTGGCGGGCGGGGGATGCGCCTCATATGGCATGGTGGGCGGTTATGGCGAAGAAGGGTCGGGCGTTTCGTTGTCGCGCGGTTTGCGAGGTAGCTTTGCGCCTGGGGTGGTGCAGAGCTGTGCGAGAGCTGGGATGGGGGGCGTTGCAGCGCGTTCGTGGAAGCGTCGGCCGGCGGGCAGTCCTGGCTGAGTGGGTGTGGAGGAGGGCTCGGTCGAGGAGGGAGAGCTTGGGGAGAGATGCGCCGGCAGGGCGGGATGCTTGGTCGGGGATTCGACTGGGAGCGTGGGGAACGAGGATGCGGGAGGCTGACGTTGCGCGGCGGAAAGCTGGCGGAGGTGTGCGGCAACCATTTCTGCGTCGCCTGGCGCCTGAGCTGGCGGCACTCACGCTGCCTGCACCACGCGCCGCAAGTGGAACGATGGCTGCAGTGGCCATCCTGCCCCGGTCTGCAGCACTCCCTTCTGTGTTCGCCATGCTCCGTGTGCCCAAATGTGCACGCAGAACTCCAGGCCGCGGCGGCAACGACTTGTTTGAGCTCCCCGGGCTTGGCGGCGGCGGGCGGTGAGTGGGAAATTGTGCGGATCACCGCGACGCAACATCCAAGCTTGCTCGACTCCACGAGCCAACACCGACGCGCTTCCATCTGCAATGGCTGCTCCGGCATACGCCAGGTCGCCTTTTGGCGTCCTGAAGAGGGCCAAGGTCAGCATTGAACCTTCGACGCGACCGCTTCTCCCCCCGCGACGCTGAACAGTAACGTCCAGATTCCACCTCCGGCCGCTGTGCCGTGCCAGCGCTTCTACAACAACACCCTTGAGGGCTTTAGATTAGCCAACATCGATGTGGAGGAGACTGCTGCGTGAGATCCGGTGTCTGCTAACCGGTGCCAATTATGTTGCTGACTTCGTCTAGAAAACGCGGCATTGCCATGCCACCGACCTCAGAGACGTAAGAGCCCCCCCACCGCGCCGTGCATATACGTGCGCCCGCACATTCTGACAATCCGAAAGCCCCGACATCCCGACCTCTACAAAGGAAGCCCTGAAGGAGCTCCGCCAGCCGCGCAACGTCGAGGCCATCTTCAAGCAGCCGCTCCGCCGCCCCACACAATACGGCATCCCCGTCTGCGACCTGCAACTGCGCACCTTCAGCGTGCGCAACATGGAGTTCTTCGCCGACTTCGCCATGCGCGCCGCCTACTATCTCGGGCTGTCCGCCAAGGGCCCCATCCCGCTGCCCCGCAAGATCGAGCGCTGGACCGTGCCGCGCTCCAACTTCATCTACAAGAAGTCGCAGGAGAACTTCGAGCGCATCACCCTGCGTCGCTTGATCCAGATCCAGGATGGCGATCCGGAGGCTGTCCAGCTATGGCTGGCATTCCTGCAGAAGCACCAGTACCACGGTGTCGGTATGAAGGCGAACGTGTTCGAGTTCGAGAAACTGGATGTCGCAAAGGCGTTGGACGAGCAGGCACAAAAGGAAAAGGCAAAGGTCGACGAGACTTGGGAGAGCTTCGGTCGGAGGAAGGATGCTCCCGACCAGCCCGAGGAGTTGCTCGAGATGCTCAATGCAGAACCGGTCAGGAAGGCGGGTACGGACATGCCTATGGCCAGGACGGCATGGGACAAATGAGGGGCGTTCTCCTGGAGTTTGTAATGATATTGTAGATATACGGCGCTAGTTCAAGCGGTAAGTTCAAAATGGAGTGGTGCTCCGAATGACCACTCTCATGCAATCATGCGAGGCGATGCACTTAGCAATGCCACATGCACGCAATACATCATCCAAAGTCAGTATCAATCTTGCACAAAAAGAATGGATAGCTGTTGGCCGACGCATCGACAAGAGAAAGCGGGAGGATGGTAAGGACAGCGAGGTATTCATCGACGGTATCCTTGTTCCCCCGAAAAGGCTGAAGAAAGCCACAACGAGATATTTTGAACTTATGTTGGAGGCGGTTAATAGATGTAAGTCGGTGACAGTATTGCAAGCAGCTGTAATGTTCAAGGGCTTGAGCATCGAGCGCTTTGAGATCTTACTCGCCAATGGTGCACGAGTGGATGACTATTCACTCAGAACAGCCGTTGGCCGCAAGCAACACTATCTTGTGGACATGATGATTCGTGCAGCTTCGCTGCGCTTAACTCGCACCAACGTAACAAGGCATCCTTGCTTTGGACATGCGGCCTTATTCCACAAGAAAGCTACAAACTCTGCGACTTCTGCTGGACCCCGGAGCTCCGGCCTGTATTCCAGACCATTCCGAGGAGCACGAAACGACATGCTAGGGATGGCTCTCCGCCGGATGGCGTAGCAGTGGTGCATGGGGCATCCGCCGTTATCCTTTGGTAACTGGCTGTCCTCTGCAAATTGCAGTTAACCACTGCAATGGAGAGGTTGTCCGACTGCTCTAGCGTCACGGAGCGGACGTAAACTACGGTACCGCCAGACGAACATTTAATACAGACACAAATCCAAACACCCTCGATCTTGCCTTTTATGGAGACTTGGGCACGGTTCAGCTCTTACTACAAGCAGGCGTGGACGCCAATACACCTTTACGTGGACGCCGGCGAACCCCTCTCCAGACAGCAGTTGAGCGGGGCAAGATGGTCTTGGTCGAAGCCCCCATCAAGGCAAACGCGGACGTAAACGCACCGGCCGCGTGTTCCCACGGTATGACCGCGCTACAGGCTGCCGCAATAAAAGGATATCTCGGGATTGCGTGCAAGCTCCTGGGGGCTGGAGCGCAGGTCAACGGTCCCCGAGCGGAAGAGCAAGGTCGGACTGCGCTTGAAGGAGCAGCGGAATGGGGCCGAATCGACATGTTACCATTGTTGTTGAATGCCGGCGCTTACGTGGAAAGCGACTGTTTCGGAGGCGCGCAGTATAGGAACGCTGTGGAATATGCGAAGCGGAACGGTCACAACGCTGCTGCAAGACTGCTTGGAGTACTATGAAAAGCGTTTCACGGCAACCCTTTCTCAGTGAGTCTGATGCGAGAGCAGCCAGCCGGAGGTTAAGCAGCAGCAGAGGACGCGCTGGAACTGGTAGTACAATGCGGAGAAACCGCAGAAGGACATGATGCAGTCATGCAATACACACTTCACAGTCACGTATCACCATGTGCATCAGACAACAGCATGAAGTAAGCAAGCCAGACCCACGCCACAAGGACGCCAGAGCCAATGGCGATAAAAGTCATTATCGCTAATAGTTGACAGAATCCCCAGCTACACTTGCGGCGTGCCATGGAACCGCACACGGCGCAACAGTCGCCTCTTGTCCTTGATCTCCGTCCTCGAATGCAGGAATCTCGCATTATCCATCAAAAGCACCACATTCTCCTTGAACACATCCTCCGGAAACCTCCACCCCACCTTCTCCGGTGTCTCGAGTAGCCTGTTCAGCTCCCGCACCGCCTCGCACGCTCTAGGATCCTCACTCGGCGGATCCGGCAAGATGTCGCGCCTGAACCGGAGGAGATACCTACCTGTTCCCGGCTCAACGTCCAGCAACTTGCCTTTGTTTGACGCCTTGCCCTTGTAGAACTCGGCTGGGACCTGGATGTCGAATTCGGTGTTGAGCAGCGCTTCGACGGACGAGGGCGAGAGCGCGGCGACCAAGTCGTCGGCGGGCAGCACGCGGAAGATGCCGCCGCCATGCTTTTATGGGTGGACAACGTGCAGCCCGAAGAAGCGCTGCGGCTTTTCCTCGAAGGAGCCGTCAGTGTGCCACGCGAACTCGCCGACGCCGTGCGAGCGACTGTGCGCGGTGCCGCCGGTTGCGGCGCTGAAGACGCCCGAGGGCTTGTAGGTCACGTCCCACTGCGGGCGAGCGATCTCTGCGTCAGCGGGACTTGGGGCTGTAGCGGGGAACGGGAGCGAGGGCGGCTTACCAGAGCACCCTGCGTGCTGGAATGCGTGTCAGGGGTGCATCCCATGGCCTCAACGAGCTCGAGCATGAAGTGGCTCTTCGGGTCATCGAAGCCCAGCTCGATCACGGCCAGCCCATGCTCGCGGATAGCATGGGCAAAGGAGGCACTCATGTCGAGGCCGAGCTCCCGCGTGGGTGCTTTGAAGCGCGTTCCCAGAGGCAGTTGGAAGTACTTCTCTTCGGCGAGCCGAGGCGCCGGCTTGTCGAGGATGATGGGAATGCTCTTGACGAGGTTGCGGAGGTATTGGTAGTCCGGAAGTGGTGGGATCTCAGGCATAGGTCTTGCATTCATGGATCCGAGCGCTGCTGGCGCCATTTGAGGAGGTGCGGTTGTGATGGCACGGGACTGAAAAGGGTTGAGAGAGGTCTTGCTGATGGATGGGCTTGCCGTTTCGACCAAAAGGGACTTGGCCGGCGAAGCAGCCTTGTTGGCAGTGCGGAAGCACTTCGAAAGAGCACTCATTGCGGTTGTCTGGATGCGTAGTTGAAAGGTGAGCTCGTACTGGAGTTGCTCAATCCACGCAGTTTGTCCATCTTAAATACAAAATCGAAATATATAGAGATGCACCCCATTGTCTGTTTGCTTGTGAACTCCCGTTCTCCTGATGGAATCTGCCCCAGATAGAAAGGATGATTACGGCATAATTTTCAGATATCAAAGTCTCCCGGAACTGTAGTTCGGCACGTGCGAATGGCCAAGAGATATCAAGGGATTCGGTGTGTTGGTAGCCGAAGCATATGCACGCCAAGTTACCAAGCCATATCTACCAGCTTGATTTGTCTTCTGGTGCTTAATATTCTGCCGCCATACCCTTCTATACGATCTCAGACATCAAAGCTGGTGCCTGGCATTCCGTGGGCCGCCACTTGCTTGGCTTCTATTGGGGTCAATGTCAAGACAAAAAGAAAGCGAAACATTAGTGAAGTTGTTCCTGAAAGAGAAACAAGAAAACTCTCCGGGTGGAATGTTTCTCCGGATTCGGATACAAGCATATTGCGGTATCCGACCAAATTCATATATGAAATGGCGGACACTGAGGGGCGTTGTTGCGGATTGGGTGTCTTGCAATGAAGAACTGAATTTGGGCATATTGTCGTGAGGGGGGTAAGGGAGGTACCCTTTATACCCGCGTCTCGGCTATCTGAGGAAGACTAGTGTTACATGAACCCTGATATGCTACAGGCGTACATTAGTACCACTTGGCAGGCCGTTGTGATAGTCTTTGTATTGGAGCCGAATGCTACTTGGATCCACTCCAGAATATATCCCTCAACACTCGGGGATCCACGTGGATAGCGATCGATGTGTATTCCGATAATGTGAGACGGGAGGTCGTGCTTGGCGGGCCAAATGTAGAAATGCCGCGGATCCCGAGTGGGTTTGTCTCTGATTTGTACGGAACACCCCCAATGGTTCCACCCCGGTGTCGCTACCGTCGAGCATGATTATGTGTAGGGTCTCTCAAAATTCAATTATACCACTAAATGGTGTGGATCCGCTTTCTAACT
This sequence comes from Neofusicoccum laricinum, assembly GCA_029906385.1. Taxonomy (NCBI): domain Eukaryota; kingdom Fungi; phylum Ascomycota; class Dothideomycetes; order Botryosphaeriales; family Botryosphaeriaceae; genus Neofusicoccum; species Neofusicoccum laricinum. The sequence continues at coordinate 825,565 of CP123726.1, forward strand.
CCGGGAGCAGTGCGGAAGACGGGATAATGCCTCAGACTCAGTGGAGTTTAACTCCGGATTTAACGCAAATCCGACGTACACGTCTCTGCGTATCTTCCCTGCGTCTAGAGATCCAATCTGGTCGAATATCCGCACTCATTCCGGCGGAGTCGGCGATTACGCCTATCAAGCATCCCAAAACGTCAGAGCAGCCAGTTCAGTAGCTTCCGGCTCGCCTCAAGTTTTCAGCAAATGCCCGCGATGCTCACAAAAGTGACGCGGTCTTTGTAGTCTGGATCTGAACCAGTGTTATATTCGCCATGAAAACACGATAAATCTATAGATGACCAAACAAATGTCAACCACAAACATTTCGAACCCCGTGACGATGGCAGTGATAATTCAACCCTCCCTCCTTTCCTCACACTCTCGTTCTCCCTCCTCACCCTTCCCCCTCCGCTGCCACCACCTCAACGGCAAGCTCGCCAAACAGCTACAGCCCGTCTGCACGCCCTGAAATACCACCATCGGCACCTGCAACTTACTCGCGCCCACCGCATCCATCCCTGCAAACATGATGGTCGCCAGCGGTACGCCCATCGCCGGCGTCTTAGACGGCACGGTGAAGGCCGCCGAGATGGTGTCCTCCTTGCTGCACCAGACACGCGCTGTTACGATGGTAACAGCCATCCAGACAAGGAAGAGGACAACGCAGATGAACACGAGAAAGATGGTGTTGGACGCGGGGACAGTGTCGAAGGCACGAGTGCGGAAGGCGGAGTCGTATGTTTGCCAGATGAGCAGCAGGAGGGCGAGGGAGGCGAGCTTGCCGATGCGCCAATCTGTGAGAACCTTTTTGGTAGGGTGCGGGAAGGCATTGAGGACGAGTTGGCCGGCGAACTGTGTGAGCGTGGTGAGTTGTTGCGGTCGGAGGAGGAGCGGAGTGGCACGCTTACCAGTGGGAGGAAGAGGGTTAGCCCGAGCTGTTTGAAGACTTTGCGGTAGGTCTCCCCGTAGCTGCCGGTGGTTTCGGGTAGGATGTCTGTGTACCACGTGTTGGTTGATGTGTACACCCGGATCAGGGCTGTGGAGATGAAGGGACCCAGGACGTTTCCGATTGTTGATTGCGTCAGAGTCAACGCGGTGTTGCCGTTGGACTTCCTAGTCATTAGGACATTGAAGGAGATACTATGTTGGCAGCTCAGCGTGTATCCACCAGAGGAGCTTGGACATTCCACCCACGTTGTTGGAAGACATGAAAGAATGATGATGCCGTTCAGCAAACCAGGATCCATGAAGCTCTTGTTCAAGGCAGTGGCGCTGACAACGCCAAAGGCAATTGCCGACGTAAGGAGAAGGCACTGCGTTTGGATGAAGATGTGCAGCTTCCAGCGCGTTAAGTTCTCCCAGAGTACCTTGGTTGGAAGGGTGCACCCATTGATGAAGAAGATAAGCGCTGGTGCCAGATGTTGCACCACCGTCTGTTTCATGTGCTGTCGCGATGCGGGAACCTGGACTTGAGAGGCAATGAGGATCAGAATCAACATCGTGATGAGAAACCACTGGTCCTTGACAAGCCAAAGCAGGCCATCGAGGAATGTCTTTGCTGTGGACTTCCAATTTTCCGGAGCTTGCTGGCGCTGTTCCTCTACGACATTCGAGGCAAGCTTCATTTTTCAATTTCTCGACTTCCGTTTGTAGGGATTCACATACCAACGTCCTCCGAGGCATCGCCGTCTCCGCTATTGGGGCGGCTTGAATCCTCCTTTTCCTCGCCCATTTCTCGCCTCAAATTCTCATCAGATTTTCAATCAAGAACACTGTGGAATGGTTGGAGCAGTGGACATCCACTCCGTACCTCTTGGAAACCGCCAATCTCTGTGGACGGAATATAACCCAACCACAAAGCCCAACACGAGCCGGGTCCACAGGATTTCGCTTAGACCCACATAGTCCATATCCCTTTTCTGGACAGCTTTACCGCTGATCGGCATGCGATTGCAAACCGGCACAAATCTGTGCCGAGGCTTTTTATGTCGCCAGCGAGATAGTCCGTGTCCGATGGGTATTGGGGATGGATGGGGCGCCAAGATGCGGCTAAAAGTTTGGCCATGTTGGCAATTGAATTTGCTCCTAGGAGATCAGGAGTTCCAAGACGGCAAAGTTTTGAGCGTAGAAGATGGGAAAAGCATTTGTGAGCACAAACCAGCGGACGAGGGATTGTTGTGGATTCGGCAAACGTGATAGGAAATCTCGTGGTCAACTGCAGTGTGCTCTACAGGTATGATTTGTCAGGTACATTCGGTTGCAAGAGTTGGAAGCCATCCAGCAAATCCGCTCTTCCCCGAATTCCGAAATGGGTGGAAAAGGCGGGTTTACAGGATTGAATGCCTCACCTGGGGCAACCTTGGCAACCGCTGGCCCCGAGACGAACACCAGCATCGCTCTCATCGCACGGCCGTCGAAACTAAGACACTTCTCCATGATGACCACCACCAGACAGACAGACGGGACCAGGCTCTCACGTCTCCCTCCCCTCCCTCCTCCTCAGCACGCAGACCAACCCCTCCTGCTGCACAAACCACCTATTCCTCACCTTCCACTCCCTCCCCAACCCTCCCTCCAACCCGACCTCAAACTCCCTCAGCAGCTGCGGCACCACCTTCACCATCTCCATCATGCTGATATGCTTGCCCAGACACGTCCTGCTGCCGCCCCCAAACGCGAACCAGCTCGCCTCCATCCGCCTCCTCTCCTCCTCGCCGACGTCGATCCACCTCTCCGGGTGGAACGCGCCGGGCTCCTCGAAGACGGCGCCGTCGTGCTGGGTGACCCAGGCGTTGACGCCGACGATGGTGCCGGCCGGGATGAAGGCACCGCAGATGCGGGCGCCGCCGGGCGGCACGACGCGCTCGAGCAGGAGGCCGACGCTGGGGTGCAGGCGCATGGCCTCCTTGATGACGGCGTCGAGGTAGGGCAGGTGCGCGGTGGCCTCCCGGTAGGAGACGGGGTCGCTCAGCAGGCCGCGCGCGTCGGCGGCGTCGATCTCGGCGACGAGCGTGGCGAGCGTGCGCGGGTTCTTGAGCAGGAAGTACAGGATGGCGCGGAGGGCGATGGCGGTGGTGTCGGAGCCGGCGAAGACGTTGGTGCTGAGGTGGACGACGATGTCGCGCGTGTCCATGCGGGGTGGGTTGGAGAGCCGGAGGGCGCTCCAGCGGGAGAGCATGTCGCCTTTGGCGTCGAGCGCGGAGAGCGCGGCGGGAGAGAGTTCACCGTCGCGCTTGAGGGAGGTGGCGGAAGGGAGGGTGGACATGACCGAGTTGACGGCTTTGAGGGTGAAGGTGAGGACGGAGTTCCATGATTCCATGGACGGGATGAGCATGGGGAAGATCGGGTTGCCGAGGAGGAAGGGGTGCCATTCCGGGAGCTGGCCGCAGAAGCTGGCATAGACCTGCGGGAGGTGGGTGAGTTGCGAGCGGCGTTGACGAAAGACTGATGCTTGCTTACGAGGATGCCGGCGATGGTCTCCATCATGCCGTCGACGTCTGCGCCCTTCTCCAGGAATCCGAGCTTCTTCGCGAAGCTGAACTCGCCGATGACATCGAAGGCGTAGTACTGCAGCCATTGCCCCATATCGACTGGCTTCTTCGCATCGGCAAAGGCTTTGAGCTTCTCGATGAACAGTTTCGAGCAGGAGTCGACTGCGTCTTCCTTCGCCAACAAGGACGTCAAGCTGTAAGCGGCGGCGATGGGCCGCTTCTGGTCACGGTGATAGGCCTCATCCCGCGTCGAGAAGATGTTCATCTGAGGCTGCTTGTGCCAGCTGATACTCTGGATGGGATAGAACCCTGACTGCAGGATTTCAGCGTCTGTGCAACGATTGAGCAAGCCAACTCACCTTCGTGTAGCCCTTGTTCAAACCGTAAATGTTCGGTATCTCCTTCGCATCCCCCACTGAAACATGATTCGGCCCAATTCTCACAAGCGGACCGTACTTCCTGTGCAGCTCAATCTGGGTCAAGTGAGCGTGGCCCTTCTGGACGTCGAAGAAGCGCCAAAGTCCCGTCCACGCTGCCAACGGCGGGCCGGGGATGTCTCTCAACCCTGGTCTGTACTTGTTGCGGAGAAGGCGAACGGCGACAAAGATGAATAGTATGAGGCCGAAGTACGTCTTCAAAAAATAAACAGCAGTTGGTAGTGGCTCTGCGTATGATATGACCGCCATGTCGGGCGCTGAATAACAATCAAACTTCACTGGTTTCGACAAGCCTAAAAGCTGCGGACGATGTACAACTTCTCGACTCGCAGAACTCACCCTTAAGTACCGCATGCCCACCCCGGCAAAGAATTTACAGCACGCCCATCCGGAACTCGTCATCGGAAGAGGCCCCCGGAAGAGAGTATCAGGCCGTGCCGACGAGACGCTGAGCCCGGCCTTGTGTCACCAGCTTGATGCAACACAACCGGAGCCACATGTCACTTACTACCGTTTCCGGATAGCAGCAGCAGCTTCACCGACCTTATCAGGAATAATGGTGCGGAAGAATCCCTTATTGGGCTACGCAGGCACATGGATGCTTTTGTGGTCGGCAGCCTGCCAGGTTTTCGACGCTTGTAAGACGGTAGGGCTTACCGATCCTTGCCTGTCCGGCGTTCGGTTGAGGTGGTGATGGCTGGGAGATTCGCATGTGGGGGGATAGCTTCCCCGCAGTCATGCTTACTGGTGCGCAGGGCAGGCAATCGAAATGCCAAAATCCAGGATCGTCGTGGGGGCGGACGTCCCGTTGATCTGCCTCCTGGGATGGCTGTCGTGATCATCGCATTCCAATTGGGTGTTTGGATATCCTGGGGGTTTCTTTTCTCTCGGGCAAGAAAAACATACAATCTGGAAGTGATGCGACAAGACCGAGTGGAGGCGTATACGCGTACGCCAGCAGCCTTGAAAATGGCCTGTCCAGATTGGATAGTGTGTCAGGTTGGAGGGGGTCCTCGCGTGCATCTAGTTTCCCAGGCTGAGATATCTCATAAGCTATCGGTGACGACATAAAGCAGACGGTGGAAACCTGCCGCTCAAGAACGACGAAATGACATAATTCTTTGCTGTTGTCAAAAGCAATTCCGCTCCACATCTTCAAGTCGGAAGGCCCGGATCCGACGTACCCACAACGAATCCAAGGAAACACGCTCAGCTCCTCCAAAGCGGGTCGCAAAAGAAATGGTGGTATAGGGAGAGGTGCCCCAGCGGACAGGGGGCGTGCGGAAAGGTACCTCCGTCGGCAGTCGAAGCATCCATCCGGGTGTAAAAGTCTTTTGCGACCCGACCGCCTCACGAATTGAAAATCCGACTGTACAGCTTCTCATGCCTCCCCACCCAAAGATCCACCACCGGCACCACCTGACCCGCCTCCTCGACCGGCGTGTGCCAGTGCTCGCGCACCAGCCCGCTCACCCTCTCCCGCAGCCTCGCGTCCGCCAGCACAGCCTGCGCCTGGTACGGCCCCAGCACGCTCGCCCGCACGGCGGCGCTCGTCACCGTCCGCGCGTGCGAGAACAGGAACAGGTACGCGGCCTCGTGCAGCTCGACGCCCAGTATGCGCGTCAGCAGGCCCCACAGCGGCGCGAGGTGCGCGTTGGGCGGCAGGAGCGCGGCGCTGGTCGAGGCGCGGAGGGAGGCTTGGAAGCGGGCGAGCGCGGCGATGGCGCCGTCGGCATCGCTATCGACGGCGGAAGAAGAAGAGGGCGCCTGCGGGTACGAGGCTCTGAAGCTGCGGTCCCAGATGGCGAGGAGGGCGCGGCCCTGGGCGACGCTGGCGCGGCGGGCGACGGTGCAGGGCGTGCTGGCGTCGAAGTCGTTGTCGAGGTCGGCGATCAGGTGCGGGGCGCGGTAGCCGGCGAGGACGTAGGGCAGGGCGGTGCTGGCGAGGGTGTGGAGGGAGACGCGCAGGAAGTGGTGGAAGGCGGGCACCTGCGAGGCCGAGCTGGTCGGCGGGCGGTGGTGGGCAAGGTACGACTCCAGGCCGCTGCTGAAGGCGAAGGAGCCTAGCGGCAGGGCCGAGTCGGCCAGGAGAAGAAGCGTGTGTAGCGCTGCGGCAAGAGGGTCAGTGGCATCGGAGGAGTGGGCGCGGGCGCGGTACCTGCATCGCTGGGCGGGCTGGACGGCGGCGGCGTCAGGGCGCGAGAAGCGTCGCCGGAGTCGCTGGACGGGCTGGGCGACGGCGGGGACTGCAGCTGGCTCTTTGCACGGCGCAGACGGCGCTCGAGGTCAGCTATCTCATCGTGGAGGGCCTGCTGGTGGCTGTCGTGGCTGTCCATGAGTGCGGCATCGCCGTGTGCGACGTGCGCGAGGAGACGCGGGGAAGCTCAACTCCACCGCCACGCCGCGGCCCATCTCCGGCACTGCAGCCATCCGTCATCGTGAGAGGAAAAGAAGACTTCTCAATTTCGTAACTCTGACTCTACGGGCCTCTCGTTGCCCTGGTCTTCGGTCGCAGACCCCCAGTGGCCGACCGGAAAGCAAAACCCCCAATGCGCCAATGCCGACACAAGAAACCGTAGTGATTGATGGACGACCCCACCCCAGAATGTCCTGTCCGGGTATCATAGCGCCGTAAAATAGCCATCCCCCATCCAACCCGATCCGACCCAAGAGTATAGTATTACAGCGATCCCATCACCATGCCGTGCCAGCAGTGCCGTGTGGGTGTCGGAAGATGTCATCGTGAAGCTGAACCGCACCGAGATGCAGCTGACGTCTACGAGCTCTGGTTGCTGGCCTGGTTGGTGTTGTTCTGGGGAATGTCGGCGAAGCCGCCGCCGGCTGCGTTCTCCATGTTGCGCGCGCTCATCTTGCCGAAGAGCGTCTTCGGCTTGGACCTGAGGAGGCGTTAGCATCTCGGCGCGCATGCCGCAGGGGGACCGAGGGGGTGCGTACTTCTGGAGGCCGTGCTTGTTCTTGAAGGCGGCCAGCTTCTGGGTGGCGGGAGACTGAATGCCGTCCGACGGAGAGACGTACTTCTGCTCATCCATCCTGCGAGGGGGGTCCATCCTTTAGTCTCGTCGGATAAGTCTGGTTTGATGGGGCTGTGGGCAACTTACTGTCCGCTGCTCATGCGCGACTCCAGCACCTGGCGGTGGTACTCCAGCGACTTGGTCTTGCCGTCATCGGCTGTCTGGTTGAGCTGCGCATTGGCGTCGCGAGCGGCGAGGACGTTGGCCGACATTGCGGATGTGGTGTTGGGTGTTGGGTGCGGTGGGAATTGGAGGCCGTGGCGGTTCGCAGTGGATTGCAATGGCGCGGGATGGGAGTGGACACGGAGAAGGTTGTTGGGTGTCGGAGAAGGCGTGTTCAGCGGAGACTTTAAGGCAGGAGGCGCGTCGCCGGTCCGGGCCAGAAAAGTTGGAGGGTTAAACAAAACACCGACGGCGTTGCCCCAGCAACCGTCCGCGACCCAGCCATGCACCACCTTATCCTGCTTCCGTGACTCACCCAGCGCAGTGCTTGCATCATAAGCCCATGCATGCATTATCACACTCCAGTCCCTGTCGATCGTCCCACTAATGCTGCGCGGTGCATCGCCATCCGTTCTGGGCCAGGCCGTCGCAATCCCCGGGTTCGACACATCTCCGCAACCGTCATCCATTGGCCCGCGGTGCAGCTCTGTCCAATCTCACGTGCAACGTGGATCGCTATGAACGCTCCGCTAAGCATCGGAATGCCGACGAAGACCTGGAGAACAAAGAGCCACGTCCGAGGCTCTGCCGACGCTCGCCGGGGAAACGGCCAGCTTCCGAAATTGATCTCCTCTCGTCCTGACAACACGAGACGCCACGCGAAACGCAGCCCAGGGTCATGCAGGCCAAAATCCGATTCACCCCGGCTGCTACACGTCCGAATGCTCTGGTGCGCCATTGGCCACCTCAGTGTGCTGGCATGTGGCCTTCACTCCCGCGTTTTCCCAACCATGTGCACAGACCAAAACACCCGATGACGTAGGTCAGCTTCACTACCCGCTCCATATTCGTGGGCGAGCTTTGTGTCTTGAAGCCAGGAAACACTCCATTTTTGGCATGGCAGATGGCAATAGCTTGGGCTTGCCTCTGATTGCTTTTGTAGACAGGTTCTTGTCTACTCAATGAGGAACGTGCGCTCCGGGTCTGAAGTCAGGGTCCAGGTTCAGGCCTTTCGACAACCGTTCACCATCCACCATCCACCTGCTCCTTCGCCCGAAAAGTTTCCATCAGAGGCGCTTCAACAATTCCACCGTAGGCATCTCACTATTGTCGGCGAGAGAGAACCTTGACTGTGATGGCTTCACCTCCTGTGGCTTCACCTGAAGATCACAGTAGCAAGCTATCCGAGGCGGTTCCTCCCTCATTCTCACCTCCGAGCCAGTCACCTAGTACAATCTTGGAAACAGTAGTGGGTCTTTCCATGCTAACAACCTGTCAGCCTGAAGAACCCGGGCTTATAAGAGAATCCCAGGAGCTTCAGCCACCAAGGAAGCGCCGGAGGGTGACATCAACCCTCAGCAACAGTCCTGCCATGGCTGGATCATTCCCTTACTACTTCGATGGTGACGTGCCCATCGTGATGAGCGAGCCGACGAAGACGCACGTATGGCGGGTTCACAGCAACACTCTCGCCGCCGCATCAGCCATGATGAAGGACGCGTTGTTTCACCGTGAGGACGGAGATGAAGAATCCGAGCGACCCGACGGAATCAAGCACTACCTGACCTTGTCTGAGGACGCGAGCCTCCCATCCATCCAGACCCTCGTTTCGCGCTCTCTCGCCTAGGTTCCTGAGCTGGCCACAAGCAAAGGACCGGAAGTGTACCCAGCAGAGTCGCCAAACTCGTCTATGGCCCAGAGCATAGCGACCAGTGTTGCTGAGCCAATCAACCATGAAGGAGATGGAGCACGATCCGTCTCGCAGGCTCCCAGCGGCCCCAGGAACTTGAACCCCCGCGTCTTCGCCGGGGTTTGCTTAGCATACGATTCACTGATCCGACACTTCTACGGCCTGCCTATTCGTGTCGATACTGTTAGTGTCCAACATAGTATCTTCCAAGCAGAGATTCTGGTTCCGGTGTTCCGCGCATACGGCTGCCTTCCCGCCATACGCCCTCATCTGGGAAATCTCGTTTCCCAGTACAGGCAGAAGCTATTCGAAGCCATTGCTGAAGATCCCTCCCGCTGGTTGAACCTCTCCATCACTTTGGAAAGCGCCTCGTTTTACACGGAAGCTTTCATCCATCTCGCAGGCTCCCCTCCGAGTGTCCTACGATCTGACACTAAGCCCAGCTTCTCTCCGGCCGTACTTGCCAAGCTCAAACGCAAGAACGAGAAGCTAAAATAAATGCAAGGAGAAGTCATTGGAGAGCTTTTTCGGATCAAAATCCATGTAGATGACAAGCCCGTCCAGATGAGCGAAGGCCTGGAGACCTGGCTGACTGTTCAGCTCTTCCGCGACTGGCTGGCTGTCGAACTAGACAAGACCGAGCGTCCCCGTACTGGGTCCAGGGGCCGGCCGAGTGGAACCCGTCCTTCGTTCGCCAGGAGCGCATCTCCGTTAGGTATTGGTACGCTAATGCGCCGTATCCATCGGGGCGGAGATTCTTATCTGCCTTATGACAAGGTGCTGAAGGATCTCAAGGAAGCTCATGAGTATTTGAACTCCGACTGGGAAGACCTGGCTGACGACCTGCGAAGTCTGAAGAAGTTCGCCTCCAGGACGGCGGAGAACATCTGCCGCAACAATCTCATGCTGGATCCTGACACTCACAAGATTCCGTATCTCACTTGTGTGGATTTCGGCATGAAGGAACTGCCATGGGCAGCCGGAGCAGAGGGAATTTGATGGAAGTTACTTCGCGACAGACGGGGTTTGATTCTGACAGAACCACAGTTCATCTGCATTATACGTGCATATCAACTGTGGAAGTATGGCGTTATGGCGGCATTTGAAATATAAGGGAGCTCTTCACCATCTTTAGATTCACGGACAAATTTGTGTTATTGTAAGTGTCCTCAATTAGGCAATTTCATCATGCGAACATAGAGCTGCATCTCTTACTTTCTACATCCCAGTCTGTGGCATAGTATATCTTTCAGGGCCTGGTTTCGTGCTGTCGATGCGCTGCATAGTCCGGAGTTGGTCTTCGATGTCCACCAGCTCGGCTTGTAGGTACAGGATGTTCAAGTTGTTCAGGAAGCTGAAGCGCCGGAGTATTGCATTCTCTGTGAAGGAGCTCATCTGCTCCGCAAGTTTGGGTTATCCTGGAGATATCTCCTGCAAAAGACTACAGTCGGAGTACCTCCTGCACTTTGGTGTCTTTCGAGGCCTCTTATGACTCCATGTAGTAAGTAGTAACATATATGAAGAACACTACACGCTAACTTCTGACTGCATCACCTCCCTGTACAGTGAAGATAGCGCCCTCTTGTACATCGTCTCTCCCGATGGAGCATGCCAAGGCAAGACCAGTCGAACGAGCCCCTCCCACCCCCTACCTATGGAACATCATGTGCTTGTGATGAGGGCTTGTTACACTCGGCGGTCGGATAAAGGGGCGTCCGTTTGATCGAGTAAAACCAAAGGGCAGATGACAACTCCTACTAGGCGAAAGAGCCAAGAACCGCTGGGGAGGAAGGTAAACTCGCTTATCTAGCCACCGGCTCCCCAACCTTGCCGCCTTTCAACGCTGACATCCTATAAGTCTTTTAAACCTGTTTTCGCCGCCATCTGCCAGGATGTTAAGATCGTCGCCTTGTCATGTAAGAATTCCCCGCGACTGGTGTTCGCACTTTGTTGCTGGGCTTTGTCTGACATGGGCAGTGGCTGAGCATCTTACTCTTGGCACATTCTCTCGGCCCCACTCGCTATATGATATTCTCCGGTGTTCCGTCAAGCAGAGCCATTCTTGTCTTTCGGGTCTCAGTTGCAAACGCCCCCGCCTGGCAGCGTCTACACACAATGATGAAAAGTCTATTAGTACATCGCAACATCCTCAAAATCGTTTCCTACGCTCTGCGCGGCTGATAGTCTGGGACGAACACAAGTATCTCAAGAGCCTGAGATAACCTCAGCCTGGGAGTTTGTCGGCGGAATTAGGTATCGTTCGTATACCTCGTTCACAGCGGATATGAATGAGAACAAGCCGCCCGAAAATTCGAAAGTCGACCACGAGAATTACCCTGAAGTATACAACGCCAGTGAGGCCTACCCTGAGGTTCTAAAAGACGAGAACTCGTTGCCGGAAGTTGCTATCAGCAATGAACCACAGTTGGTGGAAGACCGAGACCATACAAAGAGTGGCTGGACAAGGCAGAGCTTTTGGCGCACGAGACGGTTCTGGTTACTTGTGGCCATTTCCATTGTGGTTATTGTCGTAGTCGTTGTTGGAGGAGTTGTCGGGTCCGGGGCTGCCTCTCGACATGATTCCAGGACAATCAAAATTCTGAATACGACCGCGCTAGCATCGATGAGCTACAAACAGGCGGATGGAACCTCGCAGTACCGAGTTTACTTCCAGGCCGAGTCCGGAACACTTTATCAGTCAGTCTGGAGTTCTGAGACGCGACGGTGGACCGCATCGCCCTTGAAAACGCCGGGCTCAGCAAACATGACAGGAGAGCCGGCGGTGAAGCTCGGGACTCCTCTTTCAGCCCATGTCTACGGATCAGTGGCCAATGTAAGCGGAACCGCTCCGTGTCAAAAGCATAAAGCAAAGGTAGATTCCAGCAGACTAACAGCCTATGCCTTCTAAGGAAGATTATGAGTATCACGTCTTCTTTCTGGATGCAAACAACAACATCTGGGAGCTGGTATCTACCGATCCAGATGAGACGTGGAACTTCTCCGGAAGCTCAATGAAGGGCAACTACACTGCAGCACCATTCTCAAAACTTGCATCATACGGCCGGCAGTGCGGTGAAGAATGTGGAAATGCCACATCGATTGTCGTTTGGCAAAGTGATGATAACGAAATATGGCTCGCAGGCTATAGACCTGACGAAGGCTGGTTGGCTTTCGCGATGAATGCTACAATGGAGCCCCCGCCGGTTGAGGGAACGTCTTTTTCTATTGTCTCGTTGGGTCCCGATGAAGGCTTGATGAGTATATATGTCAACAATGGGAGCCCTACGAAGCTCCACTTCAACATTACCGATGGTTGGACCTTAGATGGTGGGTATTTCGAAACTACAAAATTACCTAACGAATCCGTGAAGACTAACAACTGTCCGGTTTTGCAGGTAACCTCACTGGGAGGATTGACCCAACTGCTGCTATCACGTCGTTGATAACGAACTACGACACCGCCGATGCCGAGATAGCCGAGCTGAAAGTAATATGCACCAGGCCCGAATCCTCTGGCGGCATCTTTCTCTGGCAGAATGGAAAGATCGACACTTCTTGGTTGAACAGCAATGCCGATCCTCCCTTATCAACAGTATCCAATTCTTCTTCTATCACGTCGAATCAAGCTGGTGGGGTGTATGCTATGGAGGGGAACCGAATTGCTGAATGGAGGTGGGAAAGTAGTAACAGTTCTTTCGTCAGGATCGGGATTGTGAATACAGACTTGAAAAAGTAGTCTGAGCCCGGGTGTGGACTCGCCTTACGGATGTAAAACTACTACGGGTCTGATTTGGGAGGGTATGTCTTCCAGATAAGCTAAATTTTACTTGGAGCCGGGTTTTATCTCACAGTTCAGGGAGGAGAGCTAAGTTCTGAGCCTCCAAGTCAAATGACGAGACGGTGGATACTCTCACGTCGTTGCCTCTTGAGCAATAAGCTTGCCTTAAGCCGTAGTGCAATCTGTATATGAACCAAAAAGCCGCTTCTTCCATAACATTCAACTCCCATCGACAAGCAGGAAAACAGCCTCAAGATGCTTTTCTCCCTTCCAGAAAGACCGAAGACTCAAAGCAGAAAAGGACCCGTCCGCCGGGCAACTTCGCCTCGGCAGTGAACGTATAATTCCCTGTCTCAAGAAACATGCCGGGGACGACGTAGTCGGCAATCAGTTCATTTCGTCCAGGCTTGAGCTTGTGTCCGTACTCTCCGTTCTGCCGTAGGATTATCTGAGGGTAGCTGACAAGCTTCTCCTCCAACACAAACGGCTCGCCGCCGTCCTTTGCGGTGGTCAGCTTGAGCACCGAGTCATTGAGGTTCGGCGCGTCGGGCGCCCAGCCTTTGAGGAAGGCGAAGAAGCGGTGATCTCTGTTTGTGCTGTCAGTGTGTTTTGGACAAGTCCGACGAATGCGAAGCCTCGTACGCTGTGGGAGGGTTTGGTGCGACGTCGAATTCCTCGATCTCGAAGAGCTGCTCCCGCCAGGGAGTGCCACAGTAGTATGCATCGTTATCACCAAGAAGCTTCTGGCGCTGTGCCATGGTGTGGAGATGCGAAGTGGAGGCGAGTGTTTCCTGGGACGGGAGATGAATGGTAAGTGCGATTGCACACTGGAGAAGTGAGAGCGGAAGAAGCGAATACGCCCAGAAGGCCTTCATGACATGTGATTTTCGGTGAAGCTGGCGTACTGTACTGCGCACGGCAGTGGTGGCAGGTGGCACTGCTGATAAAGGAAAAGAAGCGTGTTGTTGTGATGGTTGTTGCCTGGCGATCGGCAGGGGAGTGGCCTGCACATGCAGTGGCGACAGGACGGCACGGCCGACCCCCAACCCCAACACCAACATAGCACTGCCGCCTTGTCTCGACCTAAGCTTTGCAATCCTTCCGCCACGGATCTCTGCCCCGGATTTTCAGCCCGATCGTAACCGCCGAGAGGCTTGGACCGCTAGCACCCACCAACATAAGCGCCAGGCCTCTCCGCCCACGTGATGACATCACCAATTTACAGTGGCTGAAACGCTTTCTCGGCCTGAAATAGGGGCTGCTATACCTTCCATATGGTTTCTTTTGCGGTACATGAGCGGCTGAAATGCTAAATTTGGTTTTGGAGAAGTCTCCACCAACAACGACTTCTGCGGAACTATAGAGTTTCGAAACAAGATTCCAGCCTCCCAACTATGCAATACCATCCTACTTCGATTTCCAAATCTGGCCATATGCTGAACATGAGGAGATTACAGCAGTGCACACCCGATCGCACCAGCATGTCCCGTAGGTGAAATGTGAATGAACCCTGTCTACCGGCCGCCGTGGGATCCTTTTCGTGAACACCACCAACTTGTCAGCCAGGCTGAGTTCTGATGTCGGGGACCTTTCCAAGCAAGCACTGCTAAAACTACGGTTGTACCATGGTGCGAAATATAAAGACCCGTCAATGCGGCAATGAGATGGTATGCAATCATCACCTTCCTCACTCTCACTTCACAACTTAAGGATACCCGCTTCTTCGTTCATTTTCTCGAAAGCCTCTGGTTATGATCGGGCTATCGGCATTCCTGTTTGCCTCAGCTGTGAGCGCAACTGTCTTGCCCAGACAAGATGGCTCCGCGTCCGTAGCCTCGATGGTGAATGCCGCGGCCTCCTCCGCCTCCCTGGGCACCTACACGAAGCCGACTCAGGTCTGCCTTCCATTCACTAGTGACCCAGTCCCAGCTCAATAACAGTCTACAGGCGATCAGCGAGATCCTGGCCATCGGCGACTCCTACACAGCAGGCATCGGCTCAAACGGGCTGCCAGACCGCATCGAGGGCTCGTTCGACTGCAGTCGATACACCCAGGCCTGGCCGCTGCAGCTGCAGGGCAAAGGCGACTGGCCACAGTTCAACGGCGACACTCGTCCTGCGCTCACGTTTGGGGCCTGCAGTGGAAAAAAGATGGACGATCTTGTCCAGAAGCAGCTGAAGCAGGGGGACCCGAACCCGAACCTGGAGTTCACAAACATCGGCAAGCCGCAGATTTCTGTGTTGACCATTTCCGGCAACGACGCTGACTTTGGCGAGTATGTGATCCAATCCTGGGGGGACTTGAAGAATTCTCAACGTGACTGACCTCTCGCAGCGCGATCAACGACTGCATCCTCCGGGCCTGGCTGCCAGGAGACTGCGACCAGCGGCTGACTGACATCGGCAACAAGATCAACGGCCAGCAATTCAAGAACCAGCTGATCCAGACCCTGGTTCAGGTCATCGCCGCCGGCCGACAAGCCGAAGGCGCCAATCCTCCCGAATCCTTCCAAGTCTACATAGCGGGCTACGTCGGCTTCTGGAACCACAACAACCCCGCCTGCGACGACGTCTCCTTCGGATACTGGTGGTTCTCCAAGCCCAAGCTGACGCGCAGCCTGCGCAAGCGCATGAACGACCTGGTGGACCAGCTCAACGGCGTGATCCGCGAGGTGGCCACGTCAATGGACGGCCTGGGCGTGTTCTACGTCGATGGCTTCCAGTCGGCGTTCGAAAAGCACCGCTTCTGCGAGCCGCTGGACGGGCCCAGCTACCTGGCGGCGCCCATCGGCAAGAAGACGTGGTTCTGGCACCACCTGTCGCCCAACCTGATCGGCGGCGGCGAGGGGCCCGACGGCGCGTCGACCGCGGGGCTGGACAACCGCACGCAGGAGATCTTCGACTACCTGATCCCGGACAAGGCGCAGCAGGCCGCCCTCAGCGAGTCCAACCCGCCGTGGAACAACGACGCGTTCAAGAGCGAGGACGCCTTCTACAGCGCCCTGGCCGCCGCCGTCGGCGACGACACCGACGTCCACGTCAACCTCGACGAGGGCATGCGGCGCATCTTCCACCCGAAAGGGTCCGCGTACACGGCGTACGCTGACGCCTTCCTGGCCGCCATCCGCGCGAACCGCGACCCCGTCGCCGCCGCTTCGCCCACGCCGACGGCTTCGTCGGCGCCGTCCGCCACCGCGCCGCCGTACGCCACCGGCACCTGCAGCTTCCACCTGAACGAGTACGAAGCGCCGTGCTTGTCGGACGCGGACAACCTGTCCGCCGACATCGTGCTCAAGGACAACGCCGGGACAGAGATCGGCAGCACGGACGGCAACAAGGGCATCAACGCCGGCGCGTCGCTGTTCCTGAGCAGCAAGCTCCCCAGCCAGCTGACCGTGACTGGCGAGCACCAAGGAAACTACGTGCAGTTCTCGTACGGGGACCTGTCGTGGACGAACGAAAAGCCAAAGAAGGACGATGGGGGCGCCACACTCGCGTACTGCAACAGCGGTGGGTGGGATCCGAAGGAGGGACCCACGTGCGGACGTATTACGAAGAACTCGAAGAGGCAGATGGATTGCTTTTTCCGGTGTTGAGCAGTTCTTTTGTCAGTCTTGCTTGTTGGTGTATCTTAGTTCTTTTGTTAGTTTTGCTTATTGGTGCATCTTGACGGTGCGGGTAGGACCTGCAGCGCAGGTTTACGAGGATTACGGTACTCAATTATATGTTTTTCCATGCCGGAGGGTCTTATGATTTGTTGGTTTAGAAATTGGGTATCATGAAATTACGAGATCGGTGCGGAGAGTATTGCAATACGTCCACATAACCTCATAGGCAGTCCAGGCATTCTTCCAGACGCAAATGTGCGATTGAAAAAATGCCAAGCTCATCGGATGAATGCTTCAGCTGACCATCTGTGAGCGTGATGCAATACTTCGCGAACTGGCCACGTGCTCATCTCCGTCTCGATCCTCCAAAACCGGTGCTTTCGTGTCTTGTCGTGCTCGGCGAAGATGACGAAGGGCTTCTGTACGCCCCTGACGAACCCTCTCCAGCATTGTTTCCCCACAAGCCACCCCCGCGGGTAGAATTGCTTCCCCTGTTCGCACGATTTCCGGCCATATAGCCCCCAGCAGCTCCAGCAGCAGCTCCGCTCCAGAATCCAGGTCTCCATCCCTGGGCGTTGGTGTTGCTGCTGGGATATGATTTCCGACCATAATTGTAAGATCCACGCGGAGTGTATGGTGGCGGAGGGTCGTCGCCAGGGCCTCCCCAACCGCCGCCGCCTCCTCCTCCTCCGCCGCCGTCGAAACGCGGGCCGGTCCAGGTATTTGGATTCCTGGAGTCTCCGCGACCAACGATGCATGCTTTGAAGAGCATCCAGACGATGACGCCAAAGAACAGCAGCCAGAAGACGATGCCAATTGTTTGGCTCGTCGAGTCGTCGTGGCCGCTCCAGCTGCCCCCGCGGTTCCCATATTTTTCCAGGCCCTTTGATGTCAAAATCAGGCGGTACTCGACGCCGCAGCTGCCCTTCAGGATGTACGGGTCGTCGGGGGAATCGTAGCCCTCGCAGATGACGTCGGTGGAGCCGAGCTTGAATTCTTCGGGGAGGGAAGCGGTGCAGGTCCACTGGACATTGTCATCGTCGTAGTCGGAACCAGCGTTCTTGCAGCGCATCACGTCGACTTCGTAAAGGCCCTTCGCATCGCCGCCGATACATGTGAGCTGCATGGCAGTGCGTCAGCTTTGCGCACAACATTCTGCTGCTGCGATCGTACCTGAGGAATAGGGGACACGCGGCGCGCAGAAGTCTTCTGGCCATTCCGCAGGGTCAGAGTCTTGACGTTGGAAAGGAGGACGCTGTTCTTCGGGTTCTTCGCAGCCTCGGCGGCTTCGGTGACGGCTAGAACCAGCAATGCCGGCGTGAGAAAGCTGGCGAAACGCATGGTGGTGTGTCTCTTCCTCAGGCGCAGAGGCGAGAGGTGTCGAGGGCGGCTACATAGGCAGATATGTGGGCGGCAGTGGCGTCAGAGGACACGGTGGCTGGAGCTCCAGGCAGGCAGCTAAGTGGGCAGCAAAAGTGCTGGAGCTCGCGGCGGCGGCGAACAAAGATCGGCATGGAGCTCATCGGCGCTAGGCCCGGCGCGGTATAGCGCAGCTGCAGCGGGCCCTGGTCCTTATTGCGACCACCTGGTCATCGGGTCTCTCCCACTGCAACAACACGCGCCATGAAGGAGAGAATAACCTATTTGCTCCATGTCGGCGAGCAGGGCTTCGACCCTTCGACGCTCACCGTGAGCAAAGACAGCCTAGCCCTCCCGCCCATCAAGGCCGCGAAAGAACACCGCCTCACCATAGGCTTTTCGGAGCTCCCGCAGGAGGTAGCTATTCATGCTCTATCCTCTAGCTTCCCAGATGGCACCGTGCTAAGCCTTTTGTAGCTCCTCAACGTCCTGCAACAGTCCCATGAGCTTCATATTCGCTGGACTTCCCCCGAGCCTTACACGTCCACGCCTCCATACGTCTCACGCATCTCTCCCGGCCTTCATGTTTATTTCACCCCGCGCAAGGGCCAGAAAGCGTATGAGACATCTGCTGATGTTGCTGCGTCTGTAATGCTTATGCCTACCCAGTGAAGCCCTGTGCCCAACCCTGAAGAGCGTCTTTGGCGATGAGTTAAAGTGCGAGACGCCATCGGTAAACCATCTCTCGTCCGTCACATGACTCCATCTTCGTACTTATGCATCTCTCCCAGGACACCTTCATTGGTACTCAGATACTAGCGGAGCGCTTCTCCATGTCTGCATCTTCCCAGTACCACAACTTGCTTCCGTCGCTACAGAACTTGGTCACCTACATTTCGGAGAAGTTCTGCTCCGCGGATGCTTGCCGAGATAAGGCCTCGTCCCTACTCTTTGCCGACTATGTGGATTTTGACTTCGACACCATCTCACATGCCCTGATTATCAATGCCTTCTGGGCCGAGGGTCCTACTGAAGGCGGAGTGTGGAACGAGGAAGTCAGCCGTGGAAAGGCCGACACCATGGAAGTTGGAGTCTTGAACAACGAAGTCCCAATCGAGCCTGAGGAGTTGTCTCTTTCTGGTTTCCTGACTGTTGTTGGCGACGATACGAAAGCCAGTACGTCCAACTTCCTCAACGACGCCCTCTTAAACATTCATCCTACATACCTAGCACTAACGTTTCTCAGAACCCACTCTTTTCTCCTTCCCCTCTCGCCATCACCCCCTTCCCTCTACCGCTCATCCTGTCCACCCAACCTACCACACCACCTTTGGCCAACCCACCGGTCTCCACCCAACCCTTCGCCTCTCCTTCCCGCGCCCCAAGAAAACCCTCACCCCGCCCGACGCCTCCTGCGCGCTACACACCTACCTGACCCTCCCGTCCACGTTCTTCCTTGACAAATACCAATTCTCCGACCCACTCTTCCTCTCCTCGCACAACCTTCGCAACCTCCGCGCCCTCGCCGGCGCCACCGACCTCGAAGCCCCCGACTGGGTCGTCCCGCAGTGGGGCAGCGTCGCGCTGTTCGAGCTCGCGCACCCGGTGCCACATCCGGACTCCGAGGAAGCCGGCAAATCCAGCCCTTCCACCGACGACAGTGACGACGACGCAAACTTCGAAGTCACGATCCCCCTTCACCTTCGCTACCTTCCCCCGGCGCAAAACACCTCCGGCCTCGTCGACGCGTCGCTGCCCTGGCCGGTCGTGTTCTGGGCCTGCAAGGCGGAGGAGGGGACGAAGATGAGCGTGAACCCGTTTGACCGCACCAACCTGGGGTATGATGGGCTGTTTGGTAACAGGGTTATGTTTTACCACGTACCGCCGGCGGCGGATGTGGGGGAGGTCGATGGCGAGCTGGTCGAGACGCTGAAGGTGCCGGTGTTGGATCTGGATCGGGCGTGGTATGTAGAGTATGGCACAATTGCGGCGGTGGTCCTGGCGACGGCGTGGTTGTTGTTCAAGATTGGTGGCGTCGTGAGGGAGAGTGGGTTTGGGAGAGGTGGTAAGGTGGAAGAGCAGAAGAAGAAGCAGTAGGGTGAATGAGCAATGCCATTTCCGGTCGAAGCTGGATCAATAGAAGCTGAAGTAATATAGTGTATGTAGCCTTTCCGCTGCCTCAAGCGAGGGAAAGTGGACGCAATGTCCAAATCATGGAAGAGGAAAAAAGACATAAATCGGTTCCGCCCGTAGATTGAAATTTCGATTTATAGCGCAATCGGTTGGGGCTCCGATACTCTTCTGGGTAATTTGCCTGGACCTCAACCATGCGTCCTACCACTGCCGTTGGAAGAGTTATTGAAAGTCGAAGTTAGACGCGCACTTTAAACACCTCACATACAAAAACAACCAACTTCGCCATTACCAAACGGCCCATGCACATGAGTCTGAGCGTCTCCCTCACATATTCTAGTGGTTTTGTTCTCATTCGTCCACCAGTCCTTCTCGAGAGAAGAACACCCCTCCCACGTCACTCATCCTTTGAGAAGAACCCAACATCGCCAGCATCACTGCCCATCCTCACCGCCCTCTCCCTCATGCCCTCCGCCCTCTGCCTCACGCCTTCCTCCAACCCACTGAAATCGCATTTCCCGACATACTCCCCAATGCCGTGCTGCAGCACATTCCTCGCCCTCTCCTTGCTCCCCGTCACCAACCCCACACTCCCATGCAACGTCATCCTCTCCACATCCGCCCTGTACACGCCCCTGTGCAGGATATTATTATCGTAAAACACGCAATCCCCCGGCTGCATCACCACCACCCTCATCCCCTCGATCTCGCTCTCCCATGGGCCCGCCGCCCTCTCCGCCTCGGTCCGCGCGCGCGCATGGCTCCCCGGCACGACGACCAGACTCCTGTCCTCGTACAGCGCGAGGTTCCACTGCGCGAACACGGGCGGCTCGCCGCGGGCGGCGCGCAGCGCGGCGACCTCGTCGGCGGGCGCGGCGTCGGCGGGTACGTCGTCGCGGTGCCAGCGCAGGGCGAAGTCGGCGTCGGGCCGCACCAGCAGGTTGTACAGCTCCATGACCAGGTCGCCGTCGCGGGCGGCCAGCAGCGCCTTGCACACGTCCATGACGGCGTCGCAGAAGTACGACTGCGCGAAGGCGGCGGCGGACGGGTTGGCTGGGTGCAGCAGGTGCTGGACGCCCCAGATGCCGGCGGAGGGGTCGGACGGCCAGGGTGGGAACTGTTTGGGGAGGGTGCGGATGTGCGGCCAGGCGCCGGCGCGGGCGGCGGCGGTGAGGGGGGCGGTGGCGGAGCGGAGGGGGGAGAGTTGGGAGGGGGAGGAGGGAGGGGATGTGGACGAAGCCGTCGCGCGCGAGGGAGGCGCGGAGGGAGGAGGGGGAGGCGGAGGGGATGGCGGTCCCGCGGGTGGCCATGGTTGTTTTGTGGTTGTGATGGTCGGGGTTCGAGCTGGGTGAGATGCTGGCGAGGCTCAGTCGGGCGGCGGCGGAGGGTGAGGCATTGCTCTTGGGGGGTGGGCGGATTTGTGGTGAGAGCGGGACGGCATGGGTTGCAGTGGTTGGTGTTGTTTGGTGGGCCAAGGTCGCATGTGCGGGGACCAACCAGTTGATCGGCAAGGCACGCGCTTGCCGGCGGGGTAGTAGTCCTCAGCGCGACGCATCAAGGCAAATCGCCTATCGGCGAATGAAAGCCATGAAGATCCAAGCGTCAAATCTTCATCTACTACTTGTTGTTTAAGCGACCTCCGACGCAGCCAGGTCCGTCCGGCGCAATCCCGCCCCTCTTCCATTACTCGTACATGTCTGCATCTGCCTTCCGAACCCAACTGTCCATGGAGTATCCTTCATGTGCTTCCATATTGCAAGCAAGCAATTTGAGTTCTCGTATACTCAATTATGCTGCCAAATCCCCCAAACGCCCACTGTATTCTGTCCCACCATCCCGGCTGTTGTGACGTCATTACGTGGTGAAGATGGGATGCATTGCGTAGACCGGAGCCTTGGACTCGTCGCCGTCGAAGAGCATCAAGTTCTGAATCGGCTGCTCTCGCCTGCCGATAACGTTGATGACGTCCTGTGCCAGCTGGCCCCCAAGGAATGCCGTGACCGGCGCCAGCTCGCTACCGAGATTCTGCAGGAACTTGCGCAGGAACTCGCTGGTCAACGTCTCGATTGGCAGTTGGAGCTCCTTGTGCTTGTCCGTTGCTAGCGTCGTGAAAAGTTGCAGATCGGCCGGCGTGTGCGATGGATTCCGCGCGTTGGCCTTCTGGAACTCCCACAGCGCGCGCATGCATGTGAGGAGCGGCGTGACCTGGCGCAGCTTGCGGCGGTTGCCCTGGTACTCCGGTGGCAGAGGCGACGTGTTGGCCAGAACAAGCGGAGGATAGATCTCGCGTTTCGTGACGAGCTCCATGCGCTTGCCGTTCTCGATGCCCTTGTCGGAGAAGGCGACGGTGGAGCGGGTTGCGGATTCTTGCTTCAGCGCGGTGGCGATGTTGGACTTCTCGCGCTCGATGACGTAGTCGTGCTGGATCAGGTCGGCGAAGATGTAGCCATACATGCCGTGCGCGCCGGCGGCGTAGAAAGGCTTTTGCGACAACCTGGTGGACGCGTCGACGGTGGAGAGGGTGGTGTAGTCCAGGTCAGTGGCAATGACAATGTCGAAGGGCTGGTAGAAGTCGGGCACCTTGGTGCTGACGTCCGAAGTGTCTATCATGATGGCCACGCGAGGATTAAGCTTCTGGATCTGCGGGGCAGCAGCTTTGGCACGCTGCGGGAATGTCAGTAGCGGTCATGCGGTGGACGGCAGCAACTCACATTCTTGCCCACGTCCGCCTCGGTGACGAAGAACTGGGAGCCGAGATCCTCGTCGGTGACAATCTCATGGTCGACGATGGTCAGGGACTTGATGCCGGCAAGAACGAGGTTCTTCGCGACTTCGTTGGCCAGCGCCTTGACCGAAATGAGAAGGACGTTTGCAGAGCGAAGCCTGGGCTGATCAGCAGCGTGCGCGGTGGAAGCAAGTGGCGGGCCCACCTCTCCTGGGCTTGGACGCCCCAAAGGCGGATCTGCCGGTCATAGAGCGCGATCTCATCTGGACGGCCAGTCAGCGAGTGAAGACGTGCTGGAAAACGGCGGGACCTCGAATGCTAATCGAACAGAAACACACGTGGCCGGCGCGCGGGTTGAAGATGAGGAGGAACGCGGTGAGAGTGAAACAAGACAGCGCAGATGTTCGTACCTGCACTGATGGTCTGGGCCTGGGCGATGGAGGCCACCACTTCGCCAGCGGGATCTTCGGCGGGCAGGGCGCCATTGGCGGCGGGCAGCGCCGCGGGCAGCGCGGCAGCGACGGGGTCAGCGGCGGGGTCAGCCATGCCGTGGTGGTGCAGTCGGAGGCGGCGCGAGGGCGGCGCAGGCGACTTTATAGAAGCTTGGTTGTTCCTGACGGCCGACGGTGCTGAGGGCCTGCAGGACGGCGGGCGCTACGCCGTGTGAGGCGCGGCGGCGCTGATCGGCGGGCCCCAAGCTGCCTCCGCCACTCCGCCCGCCAGCCTGCACCCGTGCCGCGGGGCCGGCGACTGGTGCCCCGACCGCACGACGTAGCTGTTAGCCTCTGTCCACTGTCCACTGTCCACCTCCCCCTCCCCCCGCTGCTCCACACCCGCCCGCCGACCGTTCCCCTTTCCGTGCGCGCGCGAATCCAGCAGACCGAGCCCACGCGACGCGACTCGCCGCGGGACGCGCAGACGCCGACGCCGCTGGGACATGACGCGCCGCCCCATCCCGGTTCCTTTGTCCAGCAGCATCATGTCCGGTCCCCATTACAACTTCGACTACCCGCCCGCCACAAACCAGCCGTCCGCATCAAACGCCCAGAACGACCAGGACCCCTCCACCCTCCCCGCCCGCCTGCAGCACATCCGCCAGGCCCTCCAGCGCGAGCGTGAGCAGCAGCGCGCCGAGAGCGAGGTGGCCGCTTCAGAGCGCCGCAGCCGTCTGTCCGACCCGACCCAGCAGCCCATGCCTCCTCGCCGCAACCGCCGCGGCCCCCGTGTCTTGCAGAGACAGCACGGCGGCGAGTACGACGCGCCCCGCCGCCAGCGCTCTCCTCCCCGCCTGCCCGCGTCCGATCCCCCGACTTCGGCTGTCCGCAACAGGCCCCATGCCGAGCCGAGCCAGCGCTTCAGCGCACTGCGCCGTGCACGCCAGCAGCGCGAGCAGCGTGAACAGAGCAACGCCCCGCTGTCCGAGCTCACCGAGCTGGAGCGTGCCGGCGAGCGCCTTGCCGAGATAAGCCAGAGCATCTCGCAGCTGATCGGCCCCAACAACCTTTCCAACTCGGAGCTGTTGCGCCTCGAGTTTGGCGGCAGAGACGACGGGACGGAGCGCAGGACCTTCAAGCGGAGGAAGCTGGAGCGCGACGATGCCTCGTCCATCCACAGCAGCAGATACGGTCATTTCGGCCAGGTGGTGCCAGGCCGCCTGAGGATGGAGATTGTCAGCTGTGATGGCGGCGAGTACAGCGACAACTCGGGTGATTTGCACAGAGTCGAGAATGCCCTGAAAAATGATGCCAGCGTGTACTGCACCAAGCGATCGCATTGCAACTTGATCCTGAAACACCAGGGCGAGACGGCCTTCTGCCTGGATAAGATTGTGATCAAGGCCCCCGAGCGGGGCTTTACAGCGCCGTATGTTGACTCCGACGAAGATGCTTTGTTGGACGCTGCTGACCCTGGTGCCACACACAGAGTGCAGGAAGGAATGATCTTCCTTGCCATGGACTCGGAATATCTCGTAAACGGCACTGCTCCCTATCAGATTGACTACGGCGCAACTTCGTCGACCTCGTCCCGAGCTTCGAGCACCTCTTCGTCTTCGTCACGCCGCCCCGAACGTATCTCCTTGCTCGAAAGCCTCCATGACCCCGAAGTCCTTGCAGGCATGGCCCGTCGCCACGATCTCCGAGACCGTTTGGACCAGCAGATAAGGGAGGATCGCGAGGCAAGGTTCGCGCGGTTGCTGCGTATGAGGCGCCGTCTGGAGTCGAGACAGATCAGGGATACCAGTGGCGACAACTGCGACTATTCCGAGACCAACGACAGACCGTCGATCATCTCGCCAACTGCGCCAACACCTCCCCCGCCGCTCCAGGGCCTCCATGTCACCCAGGAAGAGGACGACGAGTCGAGCGAGTCTGAACCGGACCAACCTAGTGCATCAATCATGGCGGATAGGCTTCGGAGAGACAGCCGCTGGCGTGCAGAGAGCGAAGATCGGGAGGAAGACTACGAAGACGAGATGCGCACTGCCAGCCATCTTCTTTGGGATCGCAGAACCGGGCCTGGCATCATCCGCTCTGCACGGCGGAGCACGCCCAGCAAGATCGAGCCTGAAGAGTCGGCGGCCGTGGATGGCGAGGTTCTGGCTCCGCACGCGAGGTTTTTCATGCAGAAAAACAAGAGCAAAATCACGATCCGATTCGACCCGCCCGTGTGAGTTATCTGCGGATTATTGATACGATGCCATTGGCTAACGTCTTCCACAGGTCCGGCAAGTTCATTCTGCTCAAGCTCTGGAGTCCCTCCAAGCACGGCAATATAGACATCCAGAACATTGCGGTCCACGGATTCTCGGGGCCTCGTTACTTCCCGGCGGTGGATATGCGCTAGACTCGTGGTTAACGTGTACGGCCTGTCTTGATGCATGCGGTGGCGTTGGCGTTTTTGTATTCTCAGGATGGATAAGGAAAGGAGGCTCGGCCTGATACCCTCAATCATCATGGGTGCAGTTCTTTCACGGTACCGTGGTATATATAGGAGTACTGGTCTACATTCGAAGGGAACAAGAGGCATCATATATCGTTACCATCGCTTCGGCACCGAAGCTCTATACGATCATTTTCTGTTTAGAGGCATGTACATGAAGATGAGATACCAAGCGCGTACTAACGCCATACTGATGTAAGCATTTTTGCAGAGTTTGTAAGGTTGTGAGCAATGGCTTCGGCAGGAAAAGTTGCTGCTAGGAATTCGATGCGTGTGGCAAGTAAATATCCAAGTCAGAATATCTTCACTTCGTGGTGTTTTAACGTCGTTTTCAACTTTAAGCAGATCTCACACCCTCAACCTTTCTCCTTCCCGGCCAGCACGCCGTGCCCTCTCTCCAGCAAATCCACCGACTGGTTCTTCCCGCGCAGCCTCTCAACCCAACCCCCTCCACCTCCCCTCCCGCTCCCGCAACACCCCCACTGGCAGCGTATCCTCCTCACATCCTTCCTCAACCCGTCCACAAACACCTCCCACCTCGGCCTCCCCTCGACCACCCACGCAACCCCACCCACCACACCTTTCACAAGAACCACCGCGGCCGCCCTAACCCCGCAGCACCCACCCCTCACCACCCTCGCCACCAAAAAGCACACGGGAAACAGCCACGCAAACACGCTCTCCCTCAACGCAAACGTATCCGACGGGCTCCAGCTCAACGGCGGCGCACTGACCACGACCTCAGCGCCAGGCGGCGCGCCCTCGACGACGCTGACGGTCAGCAGCGGACGCACGCCGCGCGGCGGCAGCCAGCGGCGCTCCCAGCTGTCGCCGTCGGGCCAGATCTCCATGGGGCCGCCGCCGCCGCCGGCGGACCAGCTGGCGCGCAGGGTCAGCACGGCGGCCTCGGGGGCGAGGCGCCAGGCCAGCAGGGTGCGGTCGGCGCGGGCGAGCCAGGGCGGGGCGGGCAGGAGGGGCCCGGGCGGGTCGCCGGCGGCGGCGGTGACGACGACGGGGGCGGAGAAGCGCTCGGCGGTGTTGGCGTTCTGGAGGGCGATGCGCTGCTGGTTGTTGATGACGAGGTACTGGCGGTGGGGGTCGAGGGCGAAGGTGAGGGCGAAGTGGCGGCGGTTGAGGGCGTGGGCGAGGGCGATGGAGGGGTGTTGGGCGAGGGACGGCGCCGGGTGGGGGGAGAGGATGTGGAAGGGGTGGGGCGGCGGCGGCGGCGGGAAGAAGCGGGAGGTTCTGGCGGGGGGAGGGGGGAGCGGTCAGCTTGTGGCTTTTGTGTGGGCGGTGGCTGCTGCGGCCGTACTCGTAGATGCGCACGAATTCTTTGTGTCCGTTTATCAGTTTGGAGGGCCAGCCGATGCAGTCGTCGTCGTGCGAGGGGGAGGGCAGGAAGAGCCATGTCAGTGCCAGCCCTGCGGAGATGTGAGTTAGCATGCGTTGGAGCCTCGCGGGTGCCGTTGAGAGACTCGCCTGCCCATATTGTGACAAAGCAGCACGCCAGACGCAGCAACCACGTCTTCCGACGCATCATCTTGCTGCTGTGAACGGCCGAGGTGGGAGGAGGAGAGGATGGGGAAGGGGAATTCATGATGGGCTCCGACAACGAGAAAGGAGACACGAAGCAGAGAAGAGCGAGAGAAGGTCGGAAAGCGCCATGGTTGCTGGCAGCGGCGAGAGCTTGAACTGACTGGTGGGCATATAACTCGGCATCCACGTCGGTGCGGCAGCGGGACATGCGGGCGATCATTGACCCTCCCACACGGCCCCGGCACTCCATGATTCAAGCCACACCCCCTGCCCGCACGTGCTGGCTTTATAAACGGTCGGACGTCGAGCCTGACCCAGCTACCGGAACGGAGTCAACACCAGAAAGACCATCCTTTCGCCATCGCCTCTGAACTCAACAGACGCATCGCCAGCCTGCACTTCTCTCTCTTGCAAGCCACCTGCGTCGCGCATTGCGGCCGCACATCGCACACGGCATTGTCCCAAGAAATTGCAGGCGGCCTGGCCGGGAGAACTTTTTAGCTCCAGCTCCAGCTCCAGCTCCCGCCCCGACCCCAGCCCCGGCTCCGGGCGGGCAGGTGCTGCAACTCAGATTGATGATGGCAGCAGCCAACCATGGAGCACCGGCCCGCGCATCGGTGGAGCGCCGGGCTCCGTCCCCCATCTCATCGGCATCGCGTGGAGGTCGCACCTGTCAAACGCTCCTGCATCCAGCCCCCCCCCAACCCCTTGCCCGGCCCCCGGTTGCAAGAAAAATGCTGCCGTGGAACGTTCGAAACGTGCCGGAGAAAACGTGCAGCTTATCGCGGCGCACAGGCATCCCCGCTCCGGGCCTCATTGGAGGATTCGATGCTTTTATCGGGGCAACTCTGTTTCCAATTGGCAGGCCGTCTGAAACAAACTACTCCGAAGTTTGTAACCTTCCGTCAATGAGGCGATGGCAAAATTCTCCCCGGCGCTGGCAGCCCAACAGCCGGCGGTTCCTAGGAAGTAAAAAAAACCCAAGTGGCCTCGAAATAGTATCACAGCCCGAGGCGACAGGCCATGACCCGCGAATAAAGCCTCCATGCTTGCGCTTATCTGGCAGGCCGGGGCGGGAGGAACCTCCTGAGGCATTGTTGCTGCTGCTGCTGCCGCGGAGGCTCAATAGCTTCCTTTGTTCATCCTCAATGTCGACATTATCACGGCGAAGTATATTAACGGACGCGTCATCCTGCTTTCCGGCTCCTATTTAATGTCTACCCCCCAGTCACGCTAGCTTGATAGCTTATCTCAACCGCCAGAAAGATACTGCCCGCCACGCCAGACCAAGAGATTGCCAACAGGAGAGACACAGCCGCTCCCGCGAGCAGCATCTTTTCCTCTACAGCAGGACGATTGGGCATCTAACGCTGGTGCATTCGAACGAAGCCGAAAGCCCGCAAAGCACATTTAGGGAGCCCGAAGGAGAGGAAATTATTGTGTGACAGCGCCTCTTCGGGTCAGGCATCAGCGAAGACTCAATCAGTGGCGCATCTGCAACCGGATGAATGATGTCTTGGTTGTAGGAACGCGAAAAAGAACATCACTCTGGCTGTATCAATCTCTGCCTACCCCTCCAATCCCGCCGCCACGCCGGTCGATCAAGCACCGCAAGCTTGGCCGCGAATACGACAGGGCTGGGCCTGGCTATCCGCATAGCTGCCATTGGCAAACCCGTCACAGAAGGCCTCGTTTGCCCGAATACGAGCACGAAATTCACACAACCTTCTTCACGCCTCGCAGGTCGCATTTCCGCCACCTGTATGCATCATGACTTTGAGAGCTTCTGGCTGCCTACCAATCTCCCGAGCAGAGCAGCAATTCCTTGTTCATATCTTCAGCACTGTCTTTCTAGTTGAAGCCATCTCGTAACGCTTCTTTTGTAACTGTTCACCGAGCCAGCAATGCCCAGTTGAAAATCACCGCCCACCCATCCACCGTAT
Source organism: Neofusicoccum laricinum (assembly GCA_029906385.1). Lineage (NCBI taxonomy): Eukaryota > Fungi > Ascomycota > Dothideomycetes > Botryosphaeriales > Botryosphaeriaceae > Neofusicoccum > Neofusicoccum laricinum. Next base: position 854,426 of record CP123726.1, read on the forward strand.
CAAAAACGCCTAGTCGCTATGCATTGCAGGAATTTATCCGCCGAGTGATTGAACTTGAAAAGAAAAAAAAGACGCCCCAAGAACATGAAAATTCGTTGTCAAAAATCTTTGTATGATACCGCTTAGTCGCAAGAGCTCGCTGCAATGACCGTGGGGTTGAGAAGGCCTATCCAGGCAATTAAGGCAAATAGACCAAGCTTGTGGTGATTGGACCGAGTCCAAAACCGTAAGAGCTCGTGAAAATTTCGAAGCTAATTAGCCGTGGGACGTTCCTTGTCTTTTCAGAGCTCGATGGCGTCTTCGAAACTGTTTCCCTTGTCCTGGTACTTGGAATTCGGTGTGAGGCCACGCTCGTCGCTGTTGTCTTCCGAGGCGCTCTCTTCCTCCTCCAATGACTCGTCCTCGTCCTCGTCCTCGTTGTCCGCTGAAGACTCACCCTCCACCTCATCCTCGTCCTCGTCAATGCTCTCGCCATCTTCATCCCCATCCTCGTTTGCGCCCTCAGATGCATCTTCATCCTCATCGTCTTCATCGGCCACCTGGCTCTCCTCCTCATCGTCTTCATCCAGCAACGTTGGATCAACCTCATCCTGCATCATCTCGGTTTCCTCCTTGTCAAGCGTTTCGAAACCCTGCGCGTACTGATACTGGTCCTCGAATTGGCTCTCGAACTCCTCGTGCTGGCCGTACTGGAACTCCTCAGCAACGGACTGGGACTGCTCGTGATTGACTTCCATGATCTCGTCGTCGTCGTCGTTGGTAGGATCCTCTTTGCTCTTGACAGGGATTTGGCTCTGCACCTCCTGGTCGTTGGCGTCGTCCTCGTCATCAGATGAGAGGATCATTATCTCATCATCTTGCGTAGCTACGCCGTTGGGTGTAGGCTGGTTCGAGGGCTGGCTTTGGACGAACGGGTTGCTATCAGGGACCACAGAAGAAAAGGAGTTGGACGGAGCCGCAGACTCAGGCTGGCTGTTACCACCAGGGGCGAAAATTGAAAATGCATTCGCAGGATTTTCCTGGCTGTCCATCGGCTGAGAAGCTGGGATTTGCTGATTGAAGCTCATCCTTGACGACTGCGTCTTAAAAGAGGTAGAGGACTGAGTCGGCAGCTGCGATGCAGAGTTCGACTTCATCAACGGCGGAGACTGCTCGACAGCCTTTTCCTTTCCCTTCTCCGTTTGCTTTTGTGCAAGCCAACGAGCACCGCCGTACTCGGAGCGAGGCAGGAACTTGCTGTCACGATCCCAGTATGCAGGCCGGCTAATAGAAGCTGCCTGCACTTGCGGAAAGTGAGACGAACGGAAAGAGTTGTACGAACGATCGCGAGGGTCAGCCGATGAGCTGCGAATGGATTCGGATGTCCGCTTCTCAAGCTGCTGGTTCATGCTGCGCATGAAATCGGTTTCCTCGTTCAAAGTCTTCCTCAACGATTTGAATTTTGCAAGCAGAGGATCCTCCGGAACATTGTTGCCTGCGCCATCTCTGTACGTGCTCGGTGCACTCGTAGGCGTACCCGCATTGCGGTTTTCACCAGGAGTGCCACTTTGACTGAGTCGATAGCCATCCCGTGTGCCCCTGGCGATCCTCTTCTTCCTCTCCGGAGGTGACGTCGACTGTTCGTCTCCAGAAGACATGAGAGCTTCCTCATCGGCATCGAATTCTCTGTAACGCTTCCTGCTGTTCCTGTCGCCACGGACGTCATCAGGGTTGATGCCAAGTCCCACGAGTCTCCAGTAATCGCTTTGGGTGGTGCTGATGCGACCAGTATAATTACTCTCCTTCGGGATGAGAGGTTGTCCGGAGAGGAAGGCAGCCCGGTACCTAGTGGGCGGCTGGATAGGAGCCTTCCTCGACTTTGAAACGCGGAATTCATTGTTGTTCGGTCCAAGGGTATCAGACTGCGCACTGCTGCGACGAGTACTGCTTAGTGCTCCGGACATCATGTATGATCCCTGTCGCGAGACGGTTGAGCGCCGCCTCCTGTCCCTCTCGAGAATATCGTGGACGCCGAAGTCCTCGCTGAACGAGTCACGGAAGTTTCCATCGCTGCGAGCGCCATTGCTCGCAGCCATCCTGCTCATGCTTGACCCCATTGTGTTCTTGAAATCCCGGACGTCGGCCTCAACCCTGGCTGCTCCCCTCTGAGAAGCGGACTTGCTGAGTGCGTCACGACGCGCTTTCCTCCGTTCGCGTCCACGACGGCTGGCCTTTGCTGACCGCCAGAGGCCTCTCCACTTCTGGCCGTAGCGGATCGCGAGACTCCTCGCGCGGAACTCGTCAGCTGCCTTACGGTCCTGCTCGAGTTGGAATTCTCTCATAGCATCAAGAACGATGCTTTGAGACATGTGTTCGATGAACTGAGTGAGGAGACCGGTCTTAGGCTCTAACACCAGGCTCTCGGTGATCTTATCGATGGCTAGACCGCCGAGTCTCTCCTTCCGGGCCTTTTCTTTGGCGATCGCCAAAGCATTGGATGCAGACGGCGGAGGAGTTGCCGTCGGTGGCTGTGCTGCCGGTGGAGCTGGAGCAGAGCTGGATGCTGGAGTGAAGCTAGGTGGTGCGGGAGCAACACTGGACGCGGGAGTGAAGCTAGGCTGAGCCGAAGCCAAGCTAGATGCTGGGGTGAAGCTCGGCGGCTGAGTAGATGCGGAATCCGTCTTTGGTTGCGTCGGAGGAGTCGGTGTGTGGTCCTCGAACGAGAAGGGCGCTGATGGTGGTGAGGCCGTCTGTGTGGTGGAGGTAGGAGCAGAGAATTTGGAAGGGTTGAAGGCTCCAATTGATGGCTGGGACGCCGGAGTATTCGATGCGAATGAGGCTGGTGTCGTAGAAGGGAAGAATGAAGTGGGTTTTGATGGCTGCTCTGTAGCCGGTGCAGAGTCCTGCGAAGGCTGAGGTGAGAACTGTGCAGGCGAAGTGCCAGACACCTGTGATGCAGTGAACCCGAACGGATTCTTATCTCCAGGTAGTGAGCTAGCCTGGTTTGCGTCTGAGATCGCCGGCGGGAAGCCCGAAAATGGACTGCTCGCAGGTGCAGCAGTTGCGGTGCCGGTTGGCGCGGAGCTCTTTGTTGTTACAGGCGGGAAACCAAAGATGCTCGGCATCGGCGCGACCTGTTGGCCCCCGTTCGCCGCAGGCTCTGCGGAAGGGAAGGCGAAATTGCTCTCCGATGCTGGCATCGGTTGTTGATTTTCCTTTCCGGCATGTGGGGCAGACGTTGCAGGAGGAAAGAACGGGGTGGGTGCGGAAGTGGAAGCCGATGATGTCATGCCTCCGAAAACTGCAGGCTTTGGGGGTGAGCCTGGTGGAGTATCGCTCGGCTGCTCAAATGAGACATTCGGCGTTGTCGACTTCTGAGCTGCCGCCGGCTGGCCAAAAGTTGAAAGTGGTGTCGTCTGAGCACCCATCTGGAATGGTGAAGGTTGCGCCACAGGAGAACTCGAGGTTTGTTGTGCGAAGGGAGAAGGCGCTGCGGATGGTGAGCCGACTTGGAAAGGCGATGAAGTCGCACTGATGGCGGGTGCGGCAGTTGTTGTGGTCGAAGCTGTTGAGAAAGGTGAGAATGGGTTGGCAGGGGATGAAGTGGGTGTAGAACTCTTCGAACCTTGATTAGAAGGAGTGGCAAAACCAAAGGGAGAGCTTTGAGGAGCCGGGCTGGCAGGCTTGCCGAAAGGCGAGGAAGCAGAGGGCGCACCGAAGCCTGACGGGGCGGCCGGGGCACCGAAAGCTGATGGAGCAGCTGGGGCGAAGGGGTTCTTCGGTGCAGCTGCAGCGGCAGCAAAAGGATTTGCAGGTCGAGTGAATGATGTGGTGGTCGTAGACATCGTCTCGGTGTCGGAATCTTCGTCTTGATTGACAAAGAGTGAAGGCTGATCTCCGTTCACCTGTTGCTCTTCGATCATGCCCCGTTCCCTTGCCTGCTTGACGGTCAAACCGCCGACAATAGCCGAATATGCCCTCCAGTATCTCTTCGACTCAACGATCGCCTCCGAGCGAAACTGTTTTCTGAGTTCCGGACCAGCAGCGGGAAAGCTCTTGCCTGGGACTGAGGTGAGGTCGAGGAACTCGGTACCGTCTTCCTTCTCCATGACAGAGAAACCATAAGCCTCGCAGAACTCGCGCGTCTCCTCTTCGTCGTCAAAGTTGAGAACCCTCGTGATTTCCTGAAGGGTCCAGTCCTCAACTTTCCTATCCCCACCAATCCGGTATGCATTCCAGATGTTCTTGAGCATTGTTCTTCTGACCTGGTTGAAGGATATCTCCGCTACGCAAGCCATGAGATACGACACCTGGCTCGACCTGACTATGTTGAAGAACCTCCCGATATTGGACTGGGCGGTGGGGTGGGAGATCTGCGGGTTAAGAGGACCCAGAGGCTGGTAGACGTCCGCAGCAGCAGCATAGATTTTCAATGCGGTCTGAACACGGGGATTCTTGATGATCTCCGACGGCCAGGATTGTATCCTATCTTCGATGTCCGGAACTACGGCCATAATTTGAAAGAGTATGCTGTATGCTCTGAACTCAGGCTCGTTTGGAGACCGGTAACGCTCCCTGTTCTCATCGTAGAGGGTGATGAGGGTAAGGAGAGTCTTGTCCAGCTGCTCGCGGTCCTGATGCCTGTCGTATGAAGTGGGTACCTCCTCTTTCGAGAGAGCCATCTGGTGCAGAGAGAGGATGTGGAAGCGCGCGATGCGCTCAAAGCAATCGATCTGTATACGGATATCCGGAGTCTTTGTACATTGCTGAATGGTGAAGTCATTGCGCACGGCGCGGGTGCGGTCCCACAAGAACTTGTGCGACTTCGCCAGGTGGTATTCTGAGAGGATGTCGTTGAAAAGATAGTCGCACGTCTTCGAGAGCGTAGTCGGAGGGCGGAGATCGGAAGGGAGCTGCTCTTCCAGGCCGGCGGCGGCGCGTCGAAACTTCTTGACCATGCGGTGTTCCACAGGCTCTTTCGTGACGGGATCCTTTGGATGACAGTCAGAGAAAAAAAAAACCCTTCCCCGCACAATCAGCCCGGACTGCTTACCGATTCCAGCTCCCAAACGTCCTTCTGAACCACGCGCTCCACCCTCTCATACTCCGCGCACATGTCCGGGCATGTTCCGACGATGGTGATAGCATCCTCCAACCGGCGCGGCTTGTCGGGGTCTTGGATCAATCCGTGCGCAATCGCATGCTTGCGTTCGAGGGTGCGGTTCGACTTGAGCTACAGTGCGAGAGGGATAGAGTCATTCTAGTTCTTCTCTTCGATCGACGGGCTGAGGGGGAAGTCAACGTACTGTGTCGTAACGCTGCGGCCAGGGCAGGCCGGCAGTCGAGGCAGGCTGAAAGCCATTGGCTTGCGGCGCCGAGTTGTTGGAACGGGAGGGCGGGCGCGCCGCCTGCGGACTTCCGAACGGCTGCTTCTGACGGGGGCCGGTGGGAGCGCCTCTAATCGACGCGCCCCTCGTGAAGGTCGTGCCGCGACCGCGACCGCGGAAGCTGCTGGTTCCTCCATCGCTGTCGCTGGCGTTGCCGGAGCTGTTGCGGGTGTTGTTGTGCGCGCCGCCGCGGGCGAAGGTCTTCGAGCGACTGGCTCTCGCGCGGCCGCGCTCACCTCCGCGCGCTGACGACATGGCGGTCGGCAGGTCGGTTTCTCCCTCAACGGACGGTCCTGCTCATCGGTCGCGATGCGGAGTTGATCGAGCTTGGGAGATGCAACGGGTCGCAAGAAGTGATTCGAGCCGGAAGCGGCGTGGTGGGACGGTATGCAGGGTGCGCGGGTCTTTGTCGCGACCAGGTCGTGGTAAAAGGCGACGCGAAGCTCTGAGCTTCGACGCCGTCGCTTGGCAAACCGAGCGAACCAGCCACAATTAACCCGAAAAGGAAACCATCGCTTCCTCACTTCACTTTCGTGCGTCACCACCGGCTTCCTAACACACAGCAATCTCGCACTACATGCGAAGAAACATCGAACACAAACCCGCATTGCAAGTGAGATGCACACAATCCTGGTGGCTGGGAAGAAAGTCATGACCGCCATCACATCAGGATTGACGCAGAAGTGACGGCCATGACATCGTCCCAACTGAAGCGCACGGTTCTCACGGTTTCAATTCGTCTTACCCTCTCTCAATTCGCATCACCCTCATACGGAACCTCAAGTGAGAAGACCGAAATCGATATTACTATACCACGGCCACTTTCACTATAGCGCACCTCATCTACCAAAGTATAGTAGTAGCCAGTGGAGCCCAACATCAAACCCCTGTCTGCTCAAGCTCGGCGCAACCAAGGGAAAGAACTGGCAAAAGCACAAAAGCCCGCTCAGAACGCTAGTCAGAGGTTAGAAAAGAAAAGTAGAAAAATGACATATTCCCGAAGTGGAAGGAAAAGAAAAGAAAGGTACGCGAGTAAAGAGCAGCACAATTTTAACTCATGACTCCGAAAAGATCCGAACCGACATCCGCTAGAAAGGTAAGCAGGGAATGAAAACTGAAAGCGAACAACCAATTTTTGGTCAGCCACCCAGCCCGCAACAATTTGAGCGCATCTGATGCATGTGCGATAGTGCGGATCTAGTAATCCAGCAGAAGAGCCACATCAACTCCTCGCTCCCAAACGGCAATTGTTCCCACCGGCCCACCAAAGACAGAGAGAATAGAAACAGCTAGAGGCAGTGGCTTTTACAGCTTTTCGCAGAACAAAACGAACCTTTGTTCAGAAATTGCCACCCAGAGAAAATCGCTAATGCAGAACCTGTTATTTCCCAGAGGTCGTAGTCGTCGTAGTCGTCCCGAAAGAATCCCTCCGAAACGAGGTGCCCAGAAACGCGAACGCTGGACGTCATTGCTTATCGGTCATGTCGTCGTTATAATTATACAGGACTTTGGAAAGACGCTTTCGTGAACTTCGTCAAGCGGGTAACCGGTCGCGCGAGAATGAGGCCATATTAGAATAAGTACCGAGCCGAGGACAGAAGCTCGTGCGGAATTGGAACCATCGACGACGAATGTCTTGATGCCTACCCAGCATGATAGTTGTTCATGTTGTACTGTATGTTCGGATGGCTCAAGGAGCCCGTGCGAAATGTGTTACTGTACGGCTCGTCAAAGGACCCGGGTTGACTCCGTATCCCGGGCATCATAGGAAGAGGGCCGCCGGACACAGCCAGCGTCTGACCCATCGCTGGAGATGCCGCCGACATGGCGCCAACCTGAGGCTGAGGGCTGTAGGGGTGTTGAGGCGAAAGTTGGGGGTTGTTGCCAAAGGAGTAGTTGACGGTGCCAGGGAAGTTCGTACTCGACGGAGTGGCGTACGAGGTGTTCGAACTTTGTGCCAGTGAGGCAGTGGAGCAGGGGGAGAAAGATGAATTGGACTGGACTGCCCGCCAGTCGTTGTAGTTTGGCGGCTGGCTGACGTAGCTCGGGTCCCGACTCATAGGGTAGGTAGAGTTGTCGATATAATTCGAGGGCTGCTTCGCGTCGAACCCAAACCTCTCATCGTACACCTGGGGAGGCATCATGGGTGCCTGCTGGTACGCCGGCTGCAAATCACTAGGATCCGAGAACGGTTTCCCAACCGAAGGAGCATAGGCACGGTACCCAGTTGTCTCGGGGAAGAAGCTGTTCACCTGCTGAGGCTGGGCTTCCGGGAGGCCATCAGGAATTCTTTGGGGATAGTCCCAGCTCTGGTTGTCCAGCTCCAGTTGCCTCGTCGATTGGACCAGCTCCTCTTGCTCCTGGACCGGCGGCTGTTTTTGGGCTTGTTGAGCTTCCTGGGTCTCAACCGACGAGTCTTGGCGTTGTCGCTTGCGCGTAGAGCCCGAAGCGGCTTTCTTGTTCTGAAGAGCATGCTTGGGGTAGCACCTCATGCTGATGACAGTGTCGCCATCTGCCCTGAATGATTAGTTCTGCCGGCAAATCTGCAGCAAAGCATGGCTGGTCAACTCACCAATGCCTTCCGTGACAAAGTCTGAATAGTGTTGCGCAAGGGTGTAGATGTCGTTCAAGAACAGGTCACGCTTCCCTCTGCGGTCGTCGCCGTTTTGACTGTCCTGGTCGAACTGCAGAACACAGTCCTTGGTCGAGTGCACCAAGAGGTCAATGCCATTCTCCTGCTGAGCTTGGTGCAACAGGATGTGGACACCGAGAACAAGGCGTTCTGTACACACACGTTAGCGTACGTAGCACAGATTCAGGCGACCACTCATCACTCACCGTCTTTCCTCAAATGGTCGGGCTCCTTGTGACGGACCTCCTCCAGGCCTGCACACGCAGAGTGCGGGATGAAAGCCCACCACTCTTTCGGGGTGGATGGCCACCACGGCGGAACAATGGGGCCGTCCTTGGACTTGGTGCGCTTCTTCATGCCATTCTTCTCGGCCTCCTGCTTCTTCTTCTTATCGCTGGCGACGTAGGGATAGTTCGACTGCTTCTTGGGCTCAATGGCCCTGATCCATGCCTTCAGGATGACCTTGCAGGCAAGCTGCTGCATCTGATCGAGACGACGGCCCAGGATGGCGATCACCTCCTTGCGATCCTCGATGGGGAAGCGCACGACCTGCTGCTCCTCGGGCTCAATGTCGGCACCGACGACGGACCAGTCCTCGTTCTCGTCATCGTCTTCCTCGGCAAGACTCTGGTTGCGTGACGCGGAGCGCTGGCGCTTGCGGGGGCGGGCGGGCTCGGCCCTTGGGCTCTTGATTTTTACCTTTGACTTTTCGGCTTTCCGCAGCTGCTGATTGGACTGCGAGAAGCTCGCACGGCGGCTCTCGTCAGAGTCGGTCGTCACTTGACTCGCAACGTCGACCCACTCTGGCTCGTCGCTAGCTGCGGCACGGTCAGCGGGGGGGCTCGTCATCTGTGCTGCCGGTTTCGGCTGCGGGCGGGACACAAACGGTAGATTTGCGGGCCACCGCGGCCAAAGGCTGGCGGCAGGCCGTCGACGTAGGAAACCAGGTCACGCCAGGCGGCGGTGCGGGCCAGCTGCGGGCGCAGGTAGTCGAGCTTGTCGGAGCGCAGCTCGAAGGGCTCGCCGCGGTCGTCGAGGCCGAACACCACAAAGGCTGAGGCCGCGATGTTGCAGTCCCTCCGGAGCGCTTGGGCGATGGCCCGCGACGGCGATGGGGCCTAGCGAGCAACAGGTTAGCGCGGCCGTTGACTGGCTGAGAAATGCGGGGTACTGGTGAGGGCGGATACGCACGGGCGCCGTTCGCGGTTGTTGAGAGCTAACGCTCTGGGTGCTCATCCTGCTCGCTGTTTGGGGAGGTGTGGCATCGAGCGAGCTTTTGGAGCTGGGCTGCGGGTGCCATTTTGCGCTGCCGGCAGGCGCCAGCCTGCAATCGGCCGAGTGCTGGACCATCGTGGCGGAGCGGCGCGAGAGGTCGAGGGCGGCTTGTTAAGCGGGTCTGTCGATGCAAGCCAGCTCAGCACGAGCGTGCTCTAGGCCCAAACAGTGTGCTTCTTCCGCGACTCGTCGCATGCACCAAGGCCGCGGATTCTGGCATCGCAAGTGTTAGTCGCGGGCGCTATCGCTGGTCAAGACGGAAACATGGTTGACGGGCGGGCGGGAGTGCCTGGAGGCAGAAGAGGACAAGAAACGGTCCGGAAGCTGCGCCCAACTTAAATACCAGCCGTGACGGCCGCCTTATCGGCGACGCTGATGCGGCTGCAATTAAGGACTGACTGACCTTTGAACCTTACCCGTCCCGTGCCTGGCCGCGACGGGAGAACTAGCAGCGGTCGGTGCTTGGCGGCAGATCGTGGGCAATCAAGCGCGGAGCGAGACAGCGCGGATGCTGCGGAGAGAAATGGATGCGGCAGCGGTGCTGGCCTCGCCACCGGGTGGGCGAGCGTGGGCTCGGGGTGCAGGCGAAGCAGCCGATCCGTGGGCGGCGCGCACGGGATCGGAGGGCGGCGGCGGCGGCGGCGGCGGCGGCTGCGCTGCTGCTTGCTGCTGCACGGCAACAGGCGCGTGGCAGCTGATCTGGCGGGAGTGAGAGGGAGTGCGGTGGTAAGGCCGCGAGACGGAGGTGAGATGGTTGCACGTGGGCGATTATTGGCGGAGCGCTGTGCCGCGCGACACAGAGGCCCGGATAAGATCGATGGAAGGCGCAGGGCGCTCACAGGTGACAGGCGTGCAAGGCAGCGATGAAACAAACGACGATAAGCGACCAGCTGGCTCTCTGCCAGGACAAAACTCTGTTGCTCCCGCGAAACCTGACCGGCGTCGGGCTGGTATAAGAAGGATTCAGGGCCATGCCAGCTTCCACCCACCCCCCGCCGCGCACCCCCGGGCATGTGCAGACGAGGCGAGGCTGCGTGCGTGCGCGGTGATACAAAACGAAAGAAAAATTGCCAGGCCCTGAGCGGCGCCGCGCGGTGGAGCTGGTCGGGCAAGAGATGGCCGCGGGGGGCGCTGCTGGGGCGCTGCCGGGGCGCGGGACGACGCCGCATGCTCGCATCGATCTGGCTGGAGAGATTGCCCGCGCCAGCGGTGTGTGCGCGGGCGTCTGGGAGGCGTGGAAGCGCACGCAGGATGATGAAACCGAGCCGAACCCTGGCCTTGGCAACGCTCTGGCGCCGTCGCGGACTGCCCGTTCTGAGGCGCAAGTGCGCGCGAGGGGCGATCAAACCGGCGGCGATGCTGCGGAGAGGCCGGGGAGCCAGGCGGAGATCATCGGGACGCCCTTCCGCTGCCGCCGATTGCGCGTGTACGACACGAGGCCGCAGAACGCCGCTGCTCCACCGACCGGGGACAGGAGAAAAAAATCTCGCGCGCCGGGCGGGCAGATCTGATGAGACCCATCGCATCGAGATACACACGCAGCGGCCAGCGCCCGCCAGATCTGGCGCGCCCGCGCGATCTCACTCGCCCACTAGGGCCACAGGGCCACAGGGCCTCGCGGGGGCCTGTCCGGCCGCTACTTATGTAGCGTGACACGGCCGCCAGCGCGCGCCGGACCGCCGCTCTGCTTCCGCGATCCCCAGACCGCACCAACCGCACCAGCCTCGCAGGCGCCCGTCGTTTGACGCGCACTCGGCCGCCCGTCGCAGCCACCACCACGCACCCAGCCCAGCCGCCCCCCCCCCCCCCTCCGCAACTCTTGCCCCAGGAATAGTCTGCAACGGCTCGCGTACCTGGGCTCCCGGCGGGCCGCCCGCTCGACTACGACCAAAGCATCGAGTCTACCAGGGCCTGCTCAGCCCTAGGCACTGCCGCCCGCCCTCCGCGCAAAAAACAACGTGCCTGAAAGCGCGCCGCCCGCAACCCGGGGCGAGCGGTGAATGTGCCGGTCCCTGTCCTGCACGCCAAAACGAACTCCCAGCCCGGCCCTGAGAGTCTCGATGCCGCCCGACAGCGGTCCAAAAAGCAATTATCTGCAACGCGCAACGGGCAAGCGAGCCACGACGGGCCGCTCCCACCCCCAAAAGGGCGCGTTGACGGCAGACCACCAGCCGGGCGCGGGCAGCAGCTCCCGGGCGGGTGCGCTGCACGGCAGCCCGCGGGCGGGCGTGATGTATTTTCAAACAGGCCTCGACGTCGAGTCACTCGACCGCCGGCCCTCGGCGCGTCCCCCGGTCTTCACTTTCCTTTCTCAGCCCAATACATATTAGTGTCTACCTGTCCACCTACGTACAGCCATTCGTCTCTCCCGGACGCCCCTGTGCCTGCCGCCCGGCATTGCGCAACTTGCATCCCCGTGCGGCCAGACCCGCCCGCAGCGAGCAGCCGCTGCACCGCAGTTGGCTGCCAGCAGCTCTCGCTTGACGGAGGCGCCGGCCTGGGCTGCACAAGTCGACCGCAGACCGGGCTGCTGGGCAGCGGCTAGCATCTGCTAGCATCTGCCAGCATCTCACTGCGGTGTGACCGTCTCCACCGAGCCCAACAGATTCGCCTCCTTGACGAGGTCGTAGAAAAGACCCTTGCGCCGCACCAGCTCCGCCGGCGTGTCGAATTCGGCCACCTCGCCCTTGTCAAGAACCACGATGCGGTCCGAATCGAGAATCGTGTTGATCCGATGTGCAATCGTAATAATTGTCCGATTGCTGAAAACGGGGCTTCGTAGCGTCGTTTGGAGCATCGCGTCCGTCTCGACATCGACGGCGGCCTGCATTTTCCCGCATCCCCCACGTTAGCCGAGATTTGCCTCTTGTTTGAGCGATATGACAACGCATGAACTCACCGTTGCTTCATCCAGCACCAGGATATTGCTCGGGGCAAGCAGGGCGCGCGCCAAGGACACCAGCTGTCTCTGACCCTGACTGAGGTTCGAGCCTCCCTCGTGTATCTGTGCATCGAGCCGGCCCGGCATGCTCGCCACATGCTCCTTGAGCCGCGCGTGATCCAGCGCGCTCCACAATTCCGTGTCATCGTGGACGTGGCCCGGATCCAGGTTGTCTCTAACCGTCCCCTCGAAAAGCGCGGCATCTTGCGGGATGATCGCGAGCCTGCGACGCAGATCCAGGAGCCCAATCGTGCTTGTGTTCAGCTCGTCGATGCTCACAAAGCCCTCGACAGGCTCGATGATGCGGAAGAGGGCAAGGGTGAGCGAACTTTTCCCTGCGCCCGTCCGTCCAACCACACCAATCTTTTCCCGCGCGTTGATGTCGAGGCTGATATTTTTCAGCACTAGATCCAGACCGGGCCTGTATCTGGTGCTGAAGTTGTTGAATCTCACCGCACCGTTGGAAGGCCACGCGATCGGCGGCCTATTCTTGGAAATGATCTCGGGCGCTTCGCTCGGCAAGCGAGCGTACTCCAGCACACGTTCCACAGAGACGATATTGGTCTCAACCTCCACCGTCTGTCGGACGATCCAGTTGAGCGATTGGGTGATCTGCAACGCGTAAGACATGGCCAAACCGACCATACCCGCAGACAGTCCACTGCCGCTCGACACAGAGACAATGGCAAAGCCCGCGGAGGTCAGGATGATGACCGAGCCAATGAACTCGAGCCGGACCGCAAGCCAGCGGTTCGCATTAATCGACGGGAAATAGGCCCGCAGGTTAGCATCCACACGCCACTCATTTTCCTGGGCGAGGCGGCCCTCCTGCCGATATGCCCGGATGGTGGAAATACCGCTGAGCGACTCCTGGAAGTGAGCATAGATGGGACTCTTGCTGACACTATCCAGGCGTTTGAGCTCTCGCGACGTGCGCAGGTAGTACCGCTGGATGTACAGGTACAGCCCTCCAAGCGGAATGATTAGCACGATGAAGATGGGGGTCGATGCCGAGATGACCGCAAGCGTGAACGCAGCTATTGACCGGTTAGCTGAAAGTAGAAGCTGGAGGATGGTTGCATGTGAAGGCTTACCTCTTGCTGAATTGACAAAGAGCATGTTGAAAGTGCGCCTGTGACATTTGTTAGTAACGTTGTACGAGCTGGGTAGATCCTTGTTGTTGGGCAGCGAGACTTACGCCAATACTTCGTCCACGCGATAGATGTCACTACCGGCAGTGTTAGCATGCAAGACAGGCAATTCGGCAAACGAATCTGTGGTGCGTCCGGGGCATGCATGCAGTGCAGCGTGCAGCAACCCCGCTCGTAACGCACCACTCATATGCAGGCGGCGTGCTTTCGTCCTGCTGCAGATTCGTGGAATCTCAACTTACCTGGAAAAGCGGTTCAGGATACGACCTGCCGGGGTCGTCTCGAAGAAGCTCATTGGCGACCTGAAGATTGCGAAAGCCATCCTCTCATGCAACTTGCGGGATGCCTACCAGCCAGCACGTCAGCTGCGTGATCTCTTTACCACAAACGGCACTGGACCGTGGACGCTTACCTCAATGGAGCAGAAGATCCACAAGATGAGAGTCTGAATGACTACAAGTGCAGCGGAGCCAAACCCGAACGCAAAGTAGATCCCTATGTATTTTCCCACGTTGCGATTGCCGCCGTACTCGCCATTAACCTCAGACCATTGCTTCAACCAAACGCTGCCGCCTGGACCCATGTTAGCACGAGCCAGCCAAAGATTGCTTGCAGATTACCGCGTAAACACGATAAGAAAGATGCAACATACCGATCTGAGCAGTTTGCGCGCCGACAAGCGTGAGCAGATAGATCGCGACAGCAATCAGGTTGCTGGTTTTCGCATATTCGGCATAGACGCTCCACTTGACTTTGCCTTGTTCCAAGAATTCTTTGGTCTGCTTACTCTTCAGGCCGGCACCTTCTTCATCTGTAAGCTTACCACGAGGACCACGGAAGCTTGCAGTGCTAGCACGACGCAACTCGAGACCACTGTGCTTGCGGCCCGTGCCGCCAGCCGGCCGGATTGGGGCCAGTTGTCCCACACCCTCCTGCGCCTCCTCCGTCTCGAGTTGCTCATCTGAGCCGGTCCCAATTCCATATACGGTTCCCGACTCGTCGCTGCTGCCCTCGGCCTCGGCCTCGTCCTCAGATTCCTCGTTGTGAGCGGTGCGGATGAGATTAGCGATCTCTCCCTTCATGGCCATCAGCTGCTCGTAAGTGCCTCTCTCGATGATCTTGCCGTCTCGTAACAGGTGGATGTAGTTCGCTTCCATCAGAACAGGTATCGAATTGGTAGCCAGGATCCTAGTCCTACTCGCGAGCAGACCGTTCGGGCCAAGCACATTGTCGATAATGTGCCTGCCCACGTGCTGATCCACGGCAGAAAGGACGTCATCAAGGAGATAAATATCAGCGCGAGCGTACACAGCTCTGGCCAGTGTCAAGCGAGCTTTCTGTCCACCAGAGAGCGAGATACCACGCTCTCCAACTTCCGTCTGATCGCCATCAGGAAGAGATGCGAAGTCATCGATGAGGGCGCAAGCCTTCACGGTGCGGTCATAGAAGTGCGGATCCCATCGGTAACCGAAGACGATGTTTTCCCTGACGGATGCGTTCATGACCCATGACTGCTGCGCCACATACGCAGTCTTGCCCTTGACTACCACGATGCCCTTGAGTTTCCAGAGATCACCGAGCATAGACTGAAGCAGAGATGACTTTCCGGCTCCGACACGGCCAACAGCACAAGTGAGTTCGCCCTTCCTGGCCGTGAAGTTGATATCCTGTAGGGCCTGCCTGGACTCGGATTTGTTCCAGGTGAAAGTTCCGTCCCGAATACGAACGCTTTCCTCTCCCTCCTCCTCAGGAGAAGGCTCCCTGAGAACAGCATCTTCCTGAAGCTCTTCCGCTAAGAGATAGCTTGTGAGACGACCAACGGCGACACTCGCCTCAATGATAGAAGTAATGACCATAGGAAGGATTGATAGAGGGAAAGTGAGAAGGTTGAAAAGGGTCAGTGCCGGGAAGACAATGTCTGTGGTAAGCGGCCTATCATTCGTCAGGACGAAGACAGCGAAGGTCGAGCAAGAAACGAGGAAGGGAGTCGTCGACCAAGTGAAATTAGCGAAGGCTTGTGCGGCGCCAATCTTCCTCAGAGTCTTGAGCTCCTGGTCGTTACGGATGAAGTTGAGCTTGTTCATGAAGGCCGTGGTCCACGCATACAACTTGATCGACTTCATGTTGTTCAGAATTTCAGTCATCAGCCTGGTCCTGGCGTCCTTATTCTTCATCTGCTTCTTCTGCAGCGTCTTCATTATACGAGCAATGAATCCATTGACGGGAATCATGATGATCATGGCACCAACGCCAGCCAGCATGCTCAGTCCGACAAGTTGATAGAGCGAGACCATGCAGAGCACGATCTGGAAGGGTGCGGACCAGAGCTGGATGCCAAATTGAGTGAGATCCTGTAAACGTTGCGTGTCCACAGCCATGTAGTTGACAATATCGCCCGTCGACTTCGAGGCGCGTCCTTCATTCGAGAGGCGCATGGCTTTGGAGTAAATAGCAGCAGTGAGCGAAGACTTGACACGCATGCCAGTTTCGAAGGCCCTCTGGAAATACTGATGAAGGCAGGCCGTCTGAGAAACAGACACGGCAAACATTGCGAGGGCAATAGCTGCACCGCGAATGCGGGGTTCATGGTCATCCGTCCGGTAGGAATCCACAAACTTAATCAGCAATCGAAGGAGCTGCGGCTGAACGAAAGCCAGGATATCGCTACCGCATTTGATCATTGCTCCTCTCAAGTAAGGCGCACCAAACGCCTTGCCCATGGCAATCCACAGCGAAGGGTGCTTTTTCTTCTCCAGCTCATGATGCCAGACCTTCTGGAACCTTTCCACAGTCGCCTCCGTAGTGTCCCGCTTCCTCAAGTTCCAGAGATCGTCCTGCGTCAGGAAATTCTTATATCCGTACTTCATCAGCGGGGTCGTCCAGCTGAAGGTCAGAACAGAGAATATATCGGCGTATTCGAAAGGGCATTCATCCTCGTCGCCGAGAGCATCGTAGGCGCTGAGCTGCTTCGGAACCAGCCATTCGAGAACGAATTCGATAGCCGCAAAGCCCACACTGACGCAAAACGTCACGAAGTATGCCAAGTGCGTCTTGTAGATTTCCTGAGATATGAGCGACCGGAGCTTGACAGCGAATCCGATGAGCAGAAGCAGCCAGTAGAACAGAACGACGCCGTTCGGATTCCGCGATCGATAGTGCTCGAGGTATTGGATGTAAAAGACGACGCCGAGCGAGATGATGGTGACAATGGTGGTCCAGAACCTGAAGTCGCCGGCCCAGATGTGCTTGTAATATTCAATCTGCAAGGCGGCCTGCAGGGCGTGGGTAACGATGAGGCTGGCGATGAGAGACTGCGCAAAACACGAGGTGTCAGCACGGCCGATGCGAATCCGTGCGGCAGGCGGCGGTATCGCGCGCTGCAAGTCGAACAACTCACCAACTTCGCATAGAAGTGCCAATTCCTCCGCACAGGCTGCGGGGCGCATTTGTGCAGGAGGTAGTACACCGCCGCTCCGCCACCGACAATGCCAAACAGTACGGCAACCGTCGTTATCCAGACATCCAGGAAGCAGCTCGTCAGATCCCAGCGGGTTCGGCTCACTGGCCCCCAGCCCTCCGGATCACCGCATAGTGGTTGATGCCTGCTGGAGCCCGCCGCCAGATAGCCCACGAAGACTGCGGTGTCGGAGGGCGCGTTCGGGGACAGCAGCGGCGACTGGACGGCGTCGGAGAGGTGCATTGAAGTTGTCGCTGCACGGTAGGCGGTCGGATTGTCCACGCTGCACGAGAGGGGACGGGGGAGGTGGAGGGGCGTGGCCGCTGGGAGGTGTTGAGAGGATGTGTAAGCACGACCAGTGCACCGGGGCCGCCTTTTTAGAAGAAGAGAAGAGCCAACGGGACGATCGGGCTTCCAAACGTCACTCAGGTAAGCGGATAAGCTCCACGGATCGCCCGAAGGCATTAGCTTGCCAAGCCCGCCCACTTTAGCGGAGCGTGCGGAGTTAATTGCCGGCGATACACAGCTGCGCGTTAGGCCGCCCTCGCACCTCGTTGCCGTCACGCCGAAGGATTATTCACATAAGCTGTGGCGCGCGTGCGCTGCCCGCCGAGAGTACTATCTACAACTACCCTATCTGTCGTCCGCGAACTCGATGTGCTGAGCGCCACCAGCGTCAGTCATGGTCGCATCCGTATCCGCGCTCCTGCCCGCCCCCGATGCCATCTCAGCCACCAAGCCCGCTCCCTTCTCCGCCATTTCCGGCTGCTGCTGCTGCCCGTCAAGCCATTCCTTCGCCGACATGTGCCCAAAACCAGAGTCGTTGTCGTCGTTGTCGCTGGCTTCGTAGGGAGGAGGTTGCTCAGCA
Organism: Neofusicoccum laricinum; assembly: GCA_029906385.1. Taxonomy (NCBI): domain Eukaryota; kingdom Fungi; phylum Ascomycota; class Dothideomycetes; order Botryosphaeriales; family Botryosphaeriaceae; genus Neofusicoccum; species Neofusicoccum laricinum. The sequence goes on from CP123726.1 coordinate 872,116, forward strand.
TCTTGAGTAAGTTCGTCACGGAACAGCATGCTGTCTCCGGAGACAAAATCCTTGACTTCTGTTAGCATGGCAGGGGCCCTGCGCTCTCAGCTGAACTGGATCACTTACGGCGAGGACTTGGGGAATCTCCTCGAAGGGCCGGTTCAGCGCCTTCTCACTGGCGTAGACAAGCAGAACCTCACGACTTTCCATAGCAGCAGCAGTCAGAACGTCGACTTCAGAGATGCGCTGCAAATACATAGTCAGCATTCAACCGTCTATGATCAGTTCCAGTCTCACTCACCGACTTGGATATTTGGCCCGTGCTGTCGTAGTGAATCCTCCACCAGTCTGTCAAAGTCCGTGCGGTCTCCGCCTTGTCAAGCTCCACAGCCTCATCCGTGTTCTCATCGGAATTTGGAGCACGACGGTCTTTGATATATGTCACGGCAGGGTCCGTCGAGATGCCACATAGCTGGTACATGATTTGCGGGGTAACTTCTGTTCCTTCTGATGGCTCCTTGAGGAGATTGGAGAGCTCTTCGTACGCCCTGCGTGCCTTGTCTTCCTCGGTCTTGAGAACTACTTTCAATTTCAGTAGGATGTTCTACGCACAAGTGGGAATCTGCAGTACCTTCGAGCTTTCTCTTAACTCTATCATAGACGCCTTGTAGTTGCCGTTGGAGTCTGGCATCGCGTTCGGCATTGGGGTTGGGTATGGGCTCGCCCTGTGAGTTTAGGGGTTCCATGGTCATAGCAGACATGGCTACCTCGAGCAATTCCAGCGCGTTTCCTGTCTTGCCATTGTAGCTGAATCTGGAATGCTTCTGAACCTCCTGGTCGATCAGCGCAAGCTTCTTCGTTTCCTCAGCGCGATCCTTCCTCATTTGCTTGGCTCTGGCCTCATGTTCTGTCATGTATCTGTCGACATACCATGACAGCGGTATGTCCATGTTCAAGCCTGTGGCATTCGAGTCTGGCTGCTTCACCATCATCACGAGAACTTCAGCGACGCTACTGATCGACGCATGTACTTCCTTGGAACCATCTGGGTCATTTGCCCAAATGGTATCGTCGAGAACGTCGTAGAGCGATGCGGGCGGATCGTCACCACGGTTGCTCAGGGTGGGTGTCAGACACTTGAAGCTCGGATTTGATACATCTCCAGGCCTTGTTTCCTCAGCTGTAGTTTGGAATAGCTTCCCATGTCCAGCTTCAGGTTCGAGATGCGTTGCGGCGTCGTGCCAAGCCTTAAGGAACCTCACTGCTTGAGTATCGCCGGCACTGCCGTGGCTGCCGTCGATCTGGATCAGAGGCTCGACGCTTCCATATGCACGTTCCGTGTAGCCCAGGAAAGCCATGATCCTCTGTGTCTCTTGAATGATATCCAGTCGAGGGTCGTTCTGACGCTGGTTGTCAAGGTCAATCGTCTGCGGGAGAGCGATCGGGCTTCCTGACCACCATTGCGGGTCTTGGCCGTAGTTCGGAAGGACATGGTTCTTCATGAGAAGCGCATTGTGGGATTCGGGGATGGTGTTCAGGATGGTGAGGAGTGATGGAAGGTAGTCTTGCGAAGGTAGGGGCTTCAGGAAAGCTGGCTCGCCAGGCTCCCTTTTGCGCTGGGCGGGAGGCGGATCTGGGACGGTGCTGGAAACGGTTGTCATGGCCCATTGGTTCTGCTCGTAGTACTCCCGTGTGGCAGGGCCAAACTGGACTCCAGAAGCGCCCACCACGCCGGTCTCCTGGCCTGCGCCTGCATCTATCAGGGCTGTCAGCGTCTAGCTCGCGTAGCACCGTTTTGCGAGCGCACCCAGGACCTGGGAGTCTCCCATGCCGGAATCGTGCATACTGTTACTCGGTGTATTGGGTCGGGTGGCAGCAGTGCTCTGGGGGTATTGGGTGAGGGATTCGTTCGCATGGTCGATTTGGAAAGCTGCTCGCGCAGTCGTCAGGCACCGCCGCGCAGGCGCGAAGAGCCGCGCGTGAAGCACTCACAAGGTATTCCGGCGTACTGATTGCTGCCGCCATCGCGGTCCTGCGAGAACAGGGTTTCGTCGTACTTGTCCGAGGCGTAGCGGTTGGGGTCCTGCTCGTAATTGCCGATGGCGCGGTCTAGGTCGCCGTTCGCATCCTGCACGCGCACCAGTCAGCTCCTGCGGCGAGGGGCGGAGAGCGTATCGCGCACCTTGATGTAGCGCGGGGCGAACTTGACGTCAGGCTTTCCGCCGGTGACAATCTCGCAGAAGCTGAGGAACCTGTCGACGTCCTCCTGCGACGGTTCCGCCATGTTGGGACGGGGATGGGCGGTGTAGGAGCTAACACTGGCGCATGAGGGTTTCGCTTGCTGCGATAGGCTAGCTCTAGGCAAGCATTGCGCGAGTCGAGCACTGGCGAAGTTTTGGAGCAGCGAGGAAAGCTGCACTGGCTCTGGCGACCCCGCGGAAGCTTCGATGGAAGCCGCGTAGCTTGTGCGATGACGCGCTGGCCCGTGCGCCGCCGCCGCCCAACACAGGAATGCACATGTTCCTTCGAACATCTGCCAAAGCTGCGTGTATCTGGTCAGACAGCTCAGCTTCCTCTGAGAAAGTGGATATCGAGAGCCATTTCGCGCTAGCCGTCTGCTCCCTGGCAAAGCTCCTCTGCACTGATTCTTGCTCGATATTCTGCTTCAGTCCAAGGAGGAGGGAGAGGTCATCATTTTAATCCCCCGACGCCGGTTAATGCTTCTATGGCTTCCAAACAGGTTCCACGCTAGTTGTACAATGCGTTCTGTACCTCCGCAGAAACTAATGCTATAATACATACCCCACCGCGTTCCATGCCCGCCGTTATCTTTCCTTTCCGAAAAGCCATCTCATGTATCCATCAACACCACTCACTACTCTCGTCTGCCGGTGCGGCTGTAAACGCCGCCGGGTTTGCCTCTGCCATCAGTGGCAGCCCTCTCGAGGCCGGTACACAATCTTCTCCTTGTCCTTCTGCTCCTCGTCCAGCTCTTCCCGCCATTTCCGGCCTTGTTTGCTGAGATCGCGCAACTTCTGCTGGTAGAAGTTGAGCACCCTCTCCTCCTCGCCATGATCCTCTTCCTGCAACGCAGGATCCACAAAGAGAACGGCCCGCCGCTTCTTGCTCTCGGCATAGCGGCGGTATGCATCCTTCTGTGCAACTTCTTCAAACTGATAATCCACCTCCCAGTTCGTGTCTTCCGTCACCGTTTTGACGCGATCGACATACTCCCCGTCGATTTTGCTGCGTGTGAAGAGCTTCAAGCAAAGGAGCGGTCCAGAATGTGCTTCCTCTTCAGCCTCGTTGCTTTCATCGCTAATCGGTGTTTCCGTTATCGACCCGACGGAAACGTTCTCGCCTGATCCTTGGACATCTTCTAGTATCTTCTTTTCGAGTGCTTCAGGCTGAGCATGTGGGGCGAGGGAGCTCCACCCTGGTTCCTCGTCCGGAATTTCGAAAAGCTCCGGCATTGCTACGGCGTCGATACTCCGGTGCTCAGGTATGGCAGGACGGTTTGCCAGACGGACAGCGGCGTCCTCTTCCTGATGCTGATTAGAAGCCGCATCTTCCAGCACCTCCTCAGGTTCTAAGCCAAGGACCTTCCTTTCCCAAGCCTCTGTCCTAGCTTTATTGGTGTCCTGGATCCTTTGAACCTCCTCTTCCGGCATTGCCTCAGCAAAGATGTACATGAAAGGTTCGTTGGCCTCTCGAGCCTCAAAGTGGAATCGGATGGACTAGGAACAATCAATGGACATGTCTTTCATCACAGGAGGTCTGGATACTTACAGTCTCTGGAAACTTCTCCGTCGCAATGTTCAGCACTTTATTGAAGAGGTCGACACTCAAACGGAACTCTTGGTCTCCCAAGTGACGTGTCCCGTTTGTGGGATTGTGAAGCGCCTTGTCCATTTCCTCTATGCTAACGTACTGGAAGCCGAAGATGCGCTCAATGTTGTGGAATGCAACAAAGATGCCATCCATTCGTCCCATGCGAACCTGTAGCGAGTACTTGAGCATAGTCGACCTCATCATGTCATAGTACTCGCGCTCGAAAGACTCGAACTTGCCAGTTTCAGACTTAATCTGGTAGCCGGTGTTTTGCTCCCAGTCGGACACATCCATACGAATTGAGACGACAGCACGGGTCTTCAGGTCAAACATGCCGGTACCCGGTAGGCGATTGTCCTGCGCGTCAAGCTGGGACCGCATGAGCATATCGCCCTGGGTTGTGTAGTGATACGACTCTGGGACTCCACGCTCCTCGTCTGAGATTTGGTTGGGATGACCTCTGCGGTAACGTTCGAACTCATCAGTTGGCAAAGTAAGAAGCTTTTCCATAGACCGACCCAACATGCTCAGAACATTGGCAGTATCGTATTGCTTGTCAGCATCAATTGCGTATGTACCGTTCTTCCATCGCAGGAAGATAGCGGCAGGCAGACGATTAAGCCGGGTGAAGGTGTCGAGCTTTTCCGGGAAACCCTTGGACAGCATTGATAGGTTCAGGCGTCGCCAGTTTGACAATAGGAAATGGAAATGGGCAAGTGCAGCAGTCATGCTCGATGTGGAGCCAACATAGCGCTTGTCAAGGTCGCGGGCCAGATCGGACAATGTCTCGTCCTGGGACGAAGTGATATACCTCTTCAGTAGGTCAAAGTTGAAGTCCGCCACCGGCATGATCTTCTGCAAGTACGGATCAAAGTTATACACCTGAGATCTTGGATCCTGAAGATGGCAGACACCGGGACTGGAGGATCTGTCAGCTCCCAAAAATTCGCCACTCCATCACGAACACGTACTTGAATAATACACGGTCTAGCCCGTACGAGAGATGGGGGATTGGCGGCTGCTCCACATCGATCGCTGTCGTTGTTAGCAGAGTAAGGACTAGGGCGAAGCGTTGGCTTACGCGTAAGCTGAGCATCCTGGGCCGAAACGCTATCAGTGAACTCTCGGACTGGTCGCGTCTTTCGGGATTTCTTGACGCGCTTAAGAGCTTGCTCCAGCGTTTCCACCTTGTCTGACTTGTTGGGTTTTTTGGCTGCCTGCGCTAAAACTTCAGCAGCGCCATTTTCGCTGGCCTCTTGCAACACCTCGCCAATGTCTTTTGTAGCTTTCGCATCTTTCGCAGCTGTCTTCCCAGCTTTTTTGGCAGCTAGTCTCTGTTGCTTCCGCTGGTCGCGCAATCGTTTCTTCGTCGATTTCGTTGGCCCTATGCCGGTGGCGTCGACTTTTACGCGATTCTCGAGCTTCTGCGGTTCCTTTTTCGCGATGTGCTTCGGCGGAACCGGTGGATCTGCGGTTTCCTTGCTTTCTACCTTGCGCACCACTAACGAGTCATCGGCCTGCTCTGTCTTCTTTTTCTGCTTGTGTTTGCATCTTTTCGCAGGCTGTGCCAGTGGCGGCGTCGGGGGCGCCTCAAGCTCGGCGGAGGAATCTTGGCTAGGCGGATTGCGCAGAACGTTCGAGGAGTGGTAATGGGCGGCGCGAAAAGAATCAAGAGCTCGGAAGCTCAGCACGGGCGGAGCTTTGCGCTGGCTGCGCAGGCATGGCAAGCAGACGTAGGGACGGGGGGCGCGCAGGCGGCGTGTACAGGTGCGGCCGAGCATTGGGCGCGCAGCAGGAGAGCGCACAGTAGTAAAAGCGAGATAGAAGGCGGGCTGGGGGGCTTGTCAGGCGTGGAGGTGCTGTACGCGAAACGGCGTTGATGTTGCGCAGCGGGAAAAAAATGATGATCCTCTGATAGTCGGCGGCGACCAGGGGGCCGCGGCACAACCAAAACGGCCTTAGGCAGCCGGGCTTTCCTGTTCCGGGCAGTAAAAAACGCGACGCAGCGCGCGAACGCGGCGCGAACGCCTCTGGCCGGTGCGCCTGACAGGCTCCGGGCACGGCCATGGGACGCGGTGCCAATACGAATGCGAAATCACAGGCGGGTGGCTCGTGTTGCGCGCGGTCTGTCGCTGTCTGTCGCTGTCTGTCGCTGTCTGTCGCGTCGGGGCCGCCCCTAAGCGCCATGCAGTTAATCCACTGACGTATTCCCGCAGCCGGCAACCCTGCATCACCCGCTCCAAAGCTCACCTCTCGCTCCCCTCTCCAGCCTCTCACCGTCTCCCGCCCCGAGGGCCATGCCCGCTGCGCCCACGCTGAATCGCACAGGCGATGGACGGCCTGCCCCAGCCCGTGGCCCCTCTTGACGCATCCCTTCCCGCCCCGCTGGGCATGTCCGCCGCGATCCAAATTGCATGCGAGCTCGGCCAGCCCACAACACAGCAGCGCCGCCCCAGCCTCGACCGCGTCCACCCCAACTCCGTCTGAGGCCCGCCAGGCCAAGCCCACGCTGCTGAAAGCCCTGCGCCGTCCGCCCACTCCGCGCGCCCCGCCGCGACAGCTCCGCGATGCAGAAGTCGTCCAACACCAGCTCCAGAAGAAAAAGCTTCTTCGGTGGTGCGCTGTCGCTCAATCCGCTGTCTGCCCTGACCCCGATCCACGACCCCGCCGACAGTGACAAAGAGAAGCCCGCCCCCAAGACGCTGCAGAAGCGCCGCGCCAGCTCTTTTCTGGACGTTTCGCGAACCTCCAGTCCCTTCGGCTCCGACTCCCACTCGCCGAAGTCTCCGGCGCTCTCTCCTGCTCCCTCGCCCATCGACACCAAGGGAAGCCGCCACCGCAATCCTCCCAGGATTGCCTCTTGGGTGTCAGCTCGCTCTGCGTCTGATGATTGGGATGGCGAGCCCCTTAGCGCTGTCTCCAGCAAGTCGCCATCCGTGAACTGGGGCGAATTGCACGATGTTGGCCTCCGCTCTCGCAACGTTCTGTTGCATGGCGAGGTGCAGACGAGCAGTACCTTGTTTCGCAAGAAGAAAGAGTACCTCGTGCTGACTGAGACACACGTCGTTCGTTTCAAGAATCAGCAAAAGGCTGCCGAAACTTTCACTGACATCCTTACCCCCTTGCGTCGAAGCTCGTCCCTCAGCCGAAGGCACAATTCAACCCCTTCTGCCGGCTCGTCTCAGGACTTCCATTCCTTCGTGTCGGATCATTCCGGTGACCGAAACGTCGGTACTCCGCTTCGTCAGATCATCGCCATCTACCAACTCGTCGACGACCGGCCCTACTTCGCTTTCGAGATATCGTATATTGATGAAGAGAGCAACAATGCCTATTCCATGACGCTGCAGTTTGGCTCCCCGGATGACATGCGCACATGGCTCAAATCCATACGAACAGCCGCGAGCCGCGTGCGCGGCCTCGACGATTGTCCTATATCTGAGCAGAACACTCGACTCGCCGCAAGAATCGTGGAACGTGAGGGTGATTACGACCCGAACAACTTTGCCCTCTACAAGGTGATCCAGCGGCCCATGGGCCACTGCAAGACAGCATCTTCGTCGTCCGATGATCTGACCAAGATCAACTCAAGTATCTGCTTCCTCGCTGTTGGAATTCACAAGGTTCATTTGATCCCGGTATACAAGGCGAGGCAGCGTTCATCAAGTCCCAACTTGCTATCATACCCCCATGAGGTTTCATTTGGACTCTTAACGCTCACGTCAGTGAGACTGAGCGACAGTGACGATACATTCGAATTGGTGTTTAGGATGCCAATGCAAAAGCCCAAGACTCTCCTTATGGCTTCTCTTGCTGCTGGAGACATTGCGACCCGGCTCCACCACATCGATCGTTTCCTGCGGCCCGAATGGGAACCCCGTCCCTACATTTTTCTGGTTCCGGACGCAGTGAAAGAGCAGATCATTGCGACATCAACGGTCCAGAAGATTGACGAAACGTCTTTGGATCGAACCATATGTGCCTACTGCATTGCGTACAACATTCCGCCGAACTTTATACGCTATCAACTTACTTTCCCAGCCGACGATTGGCCGCGCTTCCAACTGCTACCTCCTGACAATCCCAGAAGACCAGTGTATGGACCACTCGAGTTGCTTGCAGTAATGCGAGCACTGCGCTACCATGAATCTTTCGGGACTATCTCATTCGCTGGCATACAGCTGGACGCCCTCAACGAGCTGTACGACCGCTTTGGCACGGATCACGTATGCACGAAAACCAAGCGCGGGACACCAATCAATGTGGCACTGGAAGATCTAGAGAGATCCTGCCTTTTGGTGCAAGAAATCAGGGCACTCGCAGTCACGAGCAGGAAGCTCCGCCGAATGGATTTCACTTCCTGTATATTGCGCCAACCAGCGGATTACGTGGACGAGAGCAAAGAGAAAGACGTTGGATGCGGCATCGTTGAGGCATTGTTCCCACTCTGCAAATATCAAACCACTAACGTGGACTGGATCATTCTGAACAGCATACAGCTGGGCGAGACCGATCTTGATTACCTGATAGCTGCTGCCGCCGAAAAGATGTGCCACTTCCGTGGACTGGAAATGCGTCGGTGCGGCTTGAACGAGCGAAAGATGTCTCTCGTCCTCGATGCTCTGAGGGCTCAGGAGAACACGCTTGAGGGAATCGACATATCCGGCAATCCAGCTCGACTCGTACCAGCAATTTTTGAGCCTCAACTAAGTGTATTCGGCTACATACGCATTCTCAACCTTTGCAACGTTGCACATACGGCCGGACCCGAGCCTTTGTTCACAGCCGACACTCTCCTTGCCTGGCGGTTGCACGCGCTTAACCTGAGCGGTACCGTCTTGAACCACGAGACTGTGGACGCGATATCCATTTATCTGGCGAGCCCACAGTCGAGCTCCCTTCGTGAACTGCGGGTTGATCATACTGGTCTCACCGGAAGACAAATTGCGCAGTTAATGATATCCATGACGAAAACCCCTGGCATCGCCCGGGATCTCCTGGTGGACGTCAGCCAGAACCGAATTGAGGTATTTCATGACGAGTTTGCAATGGCAATTTCCGAGGGATATGCACCTACTCAGCTTATCATCACACTTGTGGACTACGAGGATGAATCGCACTTTGCGCAACTGGTTCTTGCCATCGCCGCGAACAACACCGTCAAGCACCTGAATCTTACTAAGGTATCCCTACCATACGACGCCTCGGAGCAGACCTGTCAAGCGCTGGAAAAGATGTTCGCCGAAAATAAGACGCTCATGAGCTTGGACATATCCGGTGAGAACTCCAAACTTGAGATAGCCAAGCTGGGGGTGGGAATCAACAGGGCATTGTGTGGCTTGAAGCATAACAAGTCCTTGAAGGTTCTTCACATACAGAACCAGAACCTTGGGCTGCAAGGAGCAAGTACGTTGGCGGACGTGCTCAAAGTGAACACCACACTGGTCGAAGTCCATTGCGAAAACAACGGCATCCCGCTTCAAGGATTCACAGATCTGGTCAATTCTTTGCACTACAATACAACCTTGCGGTGGCTGCCTTTCATGATCGAAAGCAGGCAAGAGACCCTCCGGCAAACCGAAATGGCCGTCAAAAACATGCGCAGTGACACAGCCCATCATCCGCAGTCAAGGACAGCATCACTGCGTAACAAGGTCGCCATAAAAATGGGCAAGCATCCAGTCGAGAAGCATGCGCCACAGCAAATGTCGGAACAGGACGTGAAGGCTGCAGTGCGACTTGTGGAGGAGAGCTGGGACAGGCAGGCCCACCGGTTGGGCCTGTGTCTCCATCGGAACGCCAACATCGCAGCGGGTATTGAAACGCCTCTGGATGTGGAGGAGGAGCAACTCGAGAGACCGCACGACCGTCCATTGAGCATGGGCAAAATCATCGAGCAAGTACAGATCGACAGCACGCCTACCATAGAGAAGGAAACGCTTTTCGAGACAGATGCGTTAAGCATCAACACGATGAACACGGTTCGTCAACAAAATCAGCGACAAAGTCAGGAGAGTCATCCACGGAGTCACCGGCCGAGCCAGGACCGTCAAGCCAGCCAACAGCTATCTCTACCAAGCATTGATATGGGCTGGGACGCGAGCGAATCGTCGGAAAGAAGGGACACTTTGGCGGACTCGAGCTATGACGACGTCACAGTGGCGCTATCGAAGGAACTGGACATCTCCCTCCAAGATGCGCAGACGCTTATAGACGCCGACTTTGCGGCAAGGCTCGCACAGATGAGCCCAACATCACCAACGACACCAACATTCCCAACCGCACCACGATCACCAACGACACCGAGACAGCTTCCGATAAGGAACGGAGGAGCACAGCACTGAAGCGTTGAGCATTGAGAGCATCTGAGCCTATTTTTCGCATATGGATGGAAGGGCATTCGGGGGGCATCGGTAGAAGATGGCGGATCTGTGAATATGGATGGGATCACCAAACCGAACGAGGTTCATCAGCAGCAGGGAGCATGCATCCAGGCGTTGTATACCATCTTAGTTTTTTGCTTGATATTTTCGGGACATCGCAATCTCGCTCCATTTGTTGCTCTCTGCTTTGGAAGATCAAACATGCGGCGGACAGAACCGGTCGTTCATGCTTCTGTTTTCGGTCCTTTTCGCGTTTCATTGTCGTTTCTCTCCAGGGAACGAAGGTCATGGTTTTCACGAATATCCATACATCCTCAACTTTCCTACCTCCTCTTGTCTCCTCATTTCCTCTTTGCCTATGGCTTTGCACAAAAGACGTGCCCCTTTTCCTTGTCTGTCTCATGGACGTCGTTCATTCCGTCATTTTTCCCTTTCCGACGCGTTGTCGAACTTCCCTGCGGGAGAGAAGAGGGCGTACTTTGTGGAATCGGCTGTGTCGCGCCAACGTGGCACTCCAATGTTAGATGGAATCAAGGGCTTATACATACGGCACAAACTCGCTTTGCAGTTGACTCCATGGGAAGGACTCGTCTGTTTCACTCTCCGCCTGGATGGAAAGTTGTGGTTTGTGTGTTTCTCTCATGGGATGATCGGCACAGTAGTTCAGAGAAGTTCGGTAAGTTCTCGTTTGCGCTTTTGTGTTCTATGGTTTTTTGAGGCCTAGGTATCGGATGGGAATGCTGTGATGCTGAAAAAAGGAGTTGGGAGGCCTTCATGCAGGTTCTTTGGGAGTGTACTTGTTGAAGGCGGACTTGCTGGAAGGTGATCATGAAGTCGTGGTGGCAATTATCGCTAACCGTACACCGTACACAGGTTTATCAACTAGCGTTGTTGAGGCACCCAAATGTGAGCAGTGCGAGCTCTTCTAACACGAACACGCGCTGGCCAATCAGAAGCTGCAAAGTACGAATTTTGTTTTCAACATCGAGGTATAAAGGAGGACAAACCGGACTGGTCATGTAAGGCCACCGCAATCGCTCGTTTGCTACAGTTTCCCGAATGCTCCATACTCTTCATCTCATTCTCTTGAGTGGCGCAGCCGTCGCCGCCCGGAATGGGGCCAACGGTCTCTCCGATGCGTTTGCCTCGGCCACCAAGGCAAACGATGGGACTCTTTCAGGCAGCTTTTTCCTCGGGAACCTTACCTTGAGATTAGATGGAAGGCAGCACGACATATTTGTCATCGACTATGGAATAGAGGTTGACGGTTTCCCGAGTTTCCAAGTGCTCCACCATTCAGGCGACACCTCTGGCTTCGAGATGACCTACAGCGAGACTCGGGCTATGCTGGACAATTACATGGTTTGAACATTGACCTTCTAATTTTCCTGTTGGATTGAATCTAATTATCGTTCTTGCCTAGGGGGACGGACCACTTCCTCTCGCCGCCGCCATGGACTCCTACCGAGTCAACCGTTACAACATTACGGAGAACAAGATTTACACGAACCGACTGATCCAAGGAGGCCAGCGCTACCAGAAGCTCAATATCTCTACCGCTGGTGACCTTGTACTCACAGCGTTAGGGATTAGGCTCCCGCAACCGAGGCTTCCCATCGAGGAAATCCCCGGCAAGTTCGAATGCTCCGACGAGTCTTTGAACAACATCTGGATGACTGGCGCACGAACCATCCAGAGGACTGAGATCACGGCCGGAACAACACCTGAGTTCTACGAAATCTCGGACCAAGGCCTGCTCTGTGAAAGCCAGGTGCCACAGCCATATTCCAGCATACGCGCATCCGCTCTCACGAGCTACGATCTTATCTTCCAGGCAAAGGCTTTGAAGGGAGGGTTTGGATATACCGTTCTGAGCGATACTCTTGGGAATGGCATCTACATCCTGGTGGATGTGGAGAATCTCTCCATTGCGGCGTATGCTGGCAGCAAGGAGCTAGGCGGGTCCCCTCTTGCTGAAGCAATCCTCAACCCGGACAGTGTTTCACTGAATGCCTGGCACGAAGTTCACACGCGAGTCAACGTCACGGACATCACGGTCGCTATCAATGGCGCCGCAGCTCTAGACTTCAGCCAGACTTCTTCATTTTACGGTTCATTTAGGCTGGGAGCGTCTTTCCAGCACAAAGCACTTTATCAGAATGTCACTTTATCCAGCAACGGAGATGAGATCCTCAAGTCTAGCCTCACCTCAAAGGCAGACCTGGATTACTTCCTTGCTGGTACAAACCCGCTGTCGGTCAGCGTTGACGGCGCCCAGAGAGATCGAATCGCCTACTCCGGTAGGTGTTGCTAAGCTCCCTCTGCAATGACGTCCTGTTTCCCGCTAAACATTCCAGGGGACCTTGAGATCGCCGTCCGCACCACTTTCGCGTCGACCTACGGAATCGAGTATCTCAACGGCTCTTTCAACCTGCTTGGATCCTTTCAGCACACGCCCGGCCTTTTCGTCCCAACCGTTAAGATCCAGCAGAGCCCCCGTACCGAGCGCATCGACGCGAACGTGACTGGCCTGGTTGGATACTCGTTCAGCCTGGTCTCCGCGATGGGAGAGTACTACATGATGACGGCAGACGTTGACTTCGCCCACCGCTGGGCACACAGCCAGTGTTCCGGCTTGTTCAACGTCACCGACGCCTCCCTCGGCGGCGACTGGGACTACTACGACCCCGCGCAGACCGGCGTCTTCTCCAAGTTCAACGCCGCGTACGCCCACGCCCTGCAGTCCGCCGTCCCGATGCTCGGCGCCGCCGACGCCGCGCCATGCACACGCACCTCTGGTCCGCCGACTTGAGCGCCTACGCCCTCTCCAACGCCCTGGCCATCCTGGCCGGCGTGCCCCCCTCGGCCAACACAACCGCCCAGCTCCTGCGCGCCATGCGCGACGTCCTCTTCGTCCCCGCCGGCGCGCTCGCCTTCTCGCCCGCCGCCGCCGACCGCCGCCGCAGCATCAGCCCCTACGCCTCGGGCTACCACCTGCGCGCCGCCTGTACGCCCCCATGGCCGACCCGGCGCGCGCCATCTACACGGGCTGCTTCTGGGAGACGCTGACGGCCGACGACGCCGCGCCCGGCCTGGGCGACGCTACGAGCCTGTGCCACGCATGGGGCGCGGCCGCGACGGGGCGAGCTGACGCGCCACGTGCTGGGGGTGCGGCCGGTGGCGCCCGGGGTACGTGGTCGACGGGGTGGAGCGGCTGCGTGTTTGAGGTGGAGGGGAGCGGGCGGTTTGTGCTGAGGCAACTTTGAGGGGGTCTTGTGGGAGGACTGGGGGTTGTGGTTTTACGGGCTCGAGCCACGCAGCATGCGTCCCCGTAAAGCAACATCTAATTAGTTTCTCTCATTGACTCGTCGTGGAACCGGAGGATGGAGGACCTCCAGGCTTCGGGCAAAAGCTCCAGCGTGACCGTCAACAGCATCTGGCCCCAGACGCCTGCCCACCAATACCTCCGAAGCCTTCTGAACAGGACGGCATATCCGGCAAGGAGAAGAAAGGCGCCGCGCCGGTGTGACTCGGGATACGCCAGGTATCGCTTGGAGACGACGACCGGCCACGCGAGCGTCAGGCCCACAGTCTCGATCTGCTGCTGCACTCGCCGGTCCAGAAGAATCTCCGCGTATTCGCGGAGGGAGTGCAGTTCTTGCGAGTAAACACGGCGCTCTTCCTCTCCGGCATCCCGATCCTCGACGAGGAAGCGGCGAAGAGCGGCGAAGTGCGACTCCTGCTCCGGAGTGAAGCGCCCCTTCGGTTTCCGCAAGAACCCGTCGGCGATCGGCCGCAGCGGGCTCTCCATGACCCAGCCGAACACGGCGTGGTTGTCGTGCCCCAGGATCGACGGGACGCCACGCAGCAGGCGCAGCGGCCTGACCACATCGTCCACGCACCCCGCAGACGGAGCGCCGCTGGAGAACTGCCTCGACCACGGTGCGGAAGCCAGGGCGTAGATGGACAGGCATGACGACGAGAGGAAGGTGCCCGCGCAGTTCTCCGGGGTGGTGTTCGCGAGCTGGGCTCGCAGGATGCCGATGCCGCGGTTCTGGTATTCTGCGGCCTGGTGGAAGAAGTCGTCCTGCAGCTCTGGCGCCGGGTCGACGTGCGCGCGGTGGAGCGCGGCGATTGCGAGGATGCTGAGCAGCAGGCTCGGGTCGGAGAATGCGACCTTCGGCGCAACCAGGGTATAGATGTCGACGATGGCGGGCAGGTCGGCCAACGTGGGGCTGGTGTAGACCGTGTAGTGGTAGAGAAGGCTCATGTCCTCGGTGCTGAATTGCAGTGCAGTGGATGTGCAAGGCGTGCAGGGCTCGGCCGATCCGATCGGCGTCGACGCCCGGCTGTTCGATGGCTGGGATCCGCTGCTACGGGGCGTTTCCGCAGCGGACCGCTAGGGCTCTGACGCCGGAGAGACGCTCCCGGGAGGCGGTTGGTGCTCTGGATGGGGGAAGCTGCAGGACATCCCCCTCCTGGAACAATTCTTGCATGCAGGCCTGCCTTCGTCGCACTGTTGACGACCCGTCAGCAGTCATGTATCATGAACTCATTTGCTGGGTCTGGCCATGAAAAAGGCGAAGCAACAAGCTAAGACAGTGACTATGCCACAGCCAGATACTGCGATGTAGCGTAGAACCATGAGAGGGGGGCTGTAGGGACACGGATGACGGTTCGCACCTTCACATGACGCTGTTTGCAAGTGTAGCACCCCGTCCTCGATTTCTTGTGTGACTTCCTGACAGGTCTAGCCTTTCCCGCACGCGCCGGCATTCTGACTTTACTTGCCACAGCGGAGAGGCATTCGACGAGAACAAGACGTGGATTAAGGGGTCTGGGTGTCGAACGCCGAATCAGATCTTGCATTGCTCACGTGTTTTCTAATCCTATTCTGTACTAGAGTCTCCCATTTTTCCGTGCCACGAGCTGCTCATGACTGTGATTTACTAACGTGCCATCTCAAGGCGAACCAGTGCTCTCGCTGTTGCTGTTGCCTGGCCCACTGTCCTAGCACCTCAAAACCCCCCATGACAGCGGCATCATTGACTGATCGCAGCTCTCCTTGCTCAATTAGCCATCTTCCATCCGCGTGACTTGCCTCAGCAATCTTCTTTCTTGTTTTGGCATGCATCATCGAAGACAGACTCTTGGCGACACCTGCACTGGGACAGGCCATCAACCCAAACACGAATCGGTTGGACACGTTTTTATCCGCCATGGTGTTCGAAGAAACTGGTTGATCAACAAGGCATGGGAGTGTTCAAAGATATATAAGCGGCCATCTCGTTGCATTGCTCTGGTGTAGCTCGTCCTACGTTGGATGTGATTGGCTGCTTCGCGTTGGTCCCGCGGTACACCAAAGGGGTCAACCAAAACACTCTGCATGGACCCACCGATTAGTGTGGCGTAGCGAAGCGCCAGGCAAGAGCACCGATGTTCACGTATTCGTAAGAGTTGCACGGCTACTTGAGCCCACGCTGGCGTTGTGCTTGTGGCGGTTGGGGAAACTCCCCTGGCAAAACACCGACCTCTCTTCCAGCCGCAGCTCCATATCAGCTGGTCAGTGCATGAAGATTTCCATTTTCACGGACAGGTAGCCAGCAAGTTCGAGCGCTTTCAGTACTTGGTCCCTCGCCATCATGTTTTTGTATCTTCTCTCGTACTTCACCCATCAGTTTGAACTCCTCCTTGGATCCGGACAGATACCTCCCTTCTGCACGACTTAGCGACCATGTCTTCCGAATACCACCCCTCACTCGACGACCCGGATGCGTTCGTGTTCTACCGATACCACCCTAGCCTCGCCGCCGCAATCATATTCATCATCGCATTCTTGTCAACGACCTGTTGGCACTCTTGGCAGTGCGCTCGCACGCGGACCTGGTACTTTGTTGCCGCTGATAATTGGAGGGTTCTGTACGTGTCCAGTGCGGTCAGGAGACGGCCATCCCCCAAGTTTCTCGTTCAAGCCTAACGCCTCGATTGCAGGTCGATGGATTGGCTACGTCGGCCGCGCCATGTCCGCCAAGGACCAATGGAACCTCGGGGCTTTACATTCTACAAACGATGCTTCTCCTCATCTCGCCTGCGCTTTTCGCCGCCTCCGTCTACATTGTCCTCGGCCGGATCATTCTCGTCACTGACGGAGAGAAACACTCGGTCATTTCCACGAAGTGACTCACCAAGATCTTCGTCACTGGCGACGTTATCTCCCTATGCGCCCAATCGGCCGGCGGCGGCATCATGGCTAGTGGTACCGTCTCAGCCGTGCATACTGGAGAGAAGATTGTTGTGTTTGGATTGTTCGTCCAACTCATCTTCTTCGGGTTCTTCATGTACGTGAGCTCGCTGTTCTACCCTCGAATGGCGAGGCTCCCGACTCCCAAGAGCGTAAACGGGCTGTGGAAGAAGCATTTCTGGGTTTTGATGACGGTGAGCTTGCTGATATTCATCAGATCTGCATTCAGGGTTGTCGAATACATGTCGGGGAACAACGGGCACCTTCTAAAGCATGAGATCTATCTGTATTTCTTTGACTCGTGCTTGATGCTGGGAGTCATGGTGCTTTTGAACGTGGTTCGCCCGAGTGAAGTTACCAGGATGCTGGAATACTCGGATGGCAACGCATATAACATTCTATAATGGAGCATCAGATGCTCTATGCTCATTTAGCAACTCCAGCAATTAATAGCATGATCATGGTGAAGTTTGATGGCAAACATACGTTGCAGGTGCCTGCTTTCGAGAACTTGGAACTTGGGTTTACTCACTTTTCTTGCATTGAGCATAATCTCTTAGACAGAGCTCATGAATTGTACCGAGAAAGTAAATTTGGCGTGCGGGGTTGAAGTGTTGGCCTGGATGTGAAGCTAAAGGGTCAGCCAAGATACATCTCTCCCGATAAACGCATTAAATGCTACATCCATAAGATAGATTCAGAGGCTCTCAAGCCTTTTCGTCGGTATTCTGTAACAATTTTGAACTACTGTGAGACGATACTTCCCGGCCGACTATCTTAATTGCAAAGAACTGCTTGCATTGACAAACGGAGACGGCCAAACATCACACCTTCCACTCATCAACCCCGGAGATTTTGGGCGGGAGGGTGTAGAACGAGTCGATGCTTACATTCTGGGAGGAGACCCAAGCCGCGGACTCCTTGAGCGAAGGCGGGCCTCGAAAGCGGACTGGCAGGTCAGGTGGAGTTGCAGTGATCGGGCTGGTTCTTTCCGGGCGCCAGAGACGCTGCCGCCAGCGGAAGGCAGAATCCGGACAGTGGGAGAGAGGTGCATGATGACCGAGCTTCTGCGCAGCGAGTGGAATATGTCGGAGGGGGGAGAGCTGGATTGCTGGATGCCGTTGCAACGGCGTCCAAAAAAGCTTATATACGCCTCGATATCCGTCCAGCCGCATCTTACTGCAAGAACGGAGGTTCACAACACTTGCCTTGGTCGGCAGGTAGACGCACCACTCACGCCTTCCGGTAAACTCGGTGGCCTTTCAAGTGGCGCCATAGCCGACCAAACAGGACCAAGTTTACGTACGGATCTATGTTTCGTTTCCCCTCCCAAGCCACGCCGTAGTAAGGTAGGCAAGCATCGTGACATGCAGGTACAATCCGCGTCCGAGCTCATGACCGCTCCCGCATCGACTTACCAGACAAGGAGACATAGCTTGGGAACCACAGAGCGACGTGCTCGGGAGCGGGGACGCCTGTTGCCGACAGCGTGGAGGGGAATTCGGGGACCGGAGGGGGGAGGGGGGGGGGTGTGATGGGACGCCGTATGTATTAAGGCTGCAGGTACGTCAGCGCGCAGCTCCAACCGTGCAGCAGGATGTGCATAATCAGCTCCGGCGGGACGCCCGCTGATCAAGTTGTGATTGAGCCAGATCGTCTCTAGGAGGATTACCCGTTCAGTCCTCCTCGCGGTGTAGGCGGGTCGACCTGCCGGATGCGGACTAGCAATCAACAGCCCGAGCTCTGTTCTCTTTACATCCTGGCCGTGCAGCAAATGATCGTAGGATTAGCTCCCGTCCCCATGTCATCACGGCCATTCCCCGGACAGTGTGCCTGATAACAAAGTCTCGCGGGGTCCATGGAACCCGAGCACGAAGGAGCACCTCACGAACGGGCCGGCACGGCGCAAAAGCATCTGGTTGGCCGAGCCCGCCGACAAGCATTGTACTGCCCCTACATCCTCGCCGTCCTTATCTGTGTCCACGGGCAGAAACGCAGTCTTTCTCCTATAACCACTGTCCAGCTGCCTTCGAAACCGTTGACCAATGGACTCAGCATGTCTGTGGGGAAGAATCATCATTCCAAGTCTGACTATTGAAGCATGAGAAAAGAAAAGCCGGACTCAATCCCTCATCGAGTGCTATGCAAAATTTTTTTTCGTCCACCCCAATCGAATCTTTTGAGTATCCCCCCAATGGCCCCGATATCGCCTGTGCTTGCTTGCTTGTTCAAATGATGCTACTGGCCAAGGAAAAAGACTCGTCTTAATGTACAAAGTTTGGTAAACGCCGTTGCCTTGCAGACGAACCAAAGATATGTGCGCCGGAACGTTGGAGCAGTCTACTCAACCGTCATCAGCTCGGCCGTGCCGTTCGCACCCTCCTCCGCAGCAGCCGCCTCCGCGGCAGCAGTCTCGGCGGCGGCGGCCTCGGCTTCAGCAGCAGCCTGCTCCGCCTCGGCCTTCTCGGCCTCGACGGCCGCGTTGAGAGCAGCGACCTTGGCCTCGACGATCGATTCGCCGACGATGGCCTCCTCGACCGCTGCCTTCCTCCGAAACACGCGAGACCAGCGCTCGCCCCAAGCCTTGATCAGCTTGCCCTTCTCCTCGTCCATGCCCTCGCTGCCGTCAGCCTCGATGAAGCCGTCAGCGGCGCCCTGAGCAACGCCCGAAGTGACATCGTCGATGACCTGGAAAAGCTGCCTCATGGCCTCGCGCTCCTTGGTCAGCGTGTCATCCAGCAGCTGAACCTGCTCGTCAGGCATGCCCTTCTGGAGCCTTGCCGCCACGATCTGGCGGACACGATTGGTGACCTTGCCGACGGTGCCGGCAACCATATCGAAGATCCAGCTCTCGGACAGAGCCCCGCCGGCACCGAGACGATCACTCAGCGCCCACTGCACGACGCACATGGGCGAGAGAATCGTGTAGTTGAGCAGCTTGTCGACGATGTTGACCGCAATGCCAGGCTGGTCCTTCCAGTACTCGGTGACACTGGTGATGATCTGTTTGCGAGCCGTTTCTGAGGCTGGCCCGATTGCCAGAAGCCGTTCCTTGCAACGCTCGATGCACGAGAGTACGTGGGAGAGGGACTTTGATCCGATGAAGCAGATGCAGGTGACGTAGGCGTCGGTAGAAGGAGTGAGAACATCCGCGACGTTGTGCTCTGCGGCCTGCTCGTGAATGCTGTTGATGACCTTTTGGATCTCGTCCTCCGATGCCTTCTTCTTGAGCAGCTGAAGAAGTTCACGGCCCTGGGGGGCATACGGAGTCTGGTCGGACTCGTACTTGAAGTCGGGCGTGTCCTTCTCCTTTGCCTCAGTTATCAGGTTTGGCCAGTCCGGCGGCAGAGTCTCCCTGATGCGCTTAGCAAAGCTCAGGCGGATTTCCTTGTCCAGAGCACCGATAATGAAGGCCTTGCGAGGATGAATGTCAGGCATGTTGACCTCGTCAGACCATTCGGACCACTTCCAGCGGAAGTCGAAGTTGCTCAGATGGTGGGCGAACCAATCCATGAAGCGGTAGCTGAGCTCCATATCCATCGCATCGACGTGGCGGAAAAGGAAACGGATAGCACGACCAAGACTAGGAGCAATGGCACCGGGGGCGAGCTTGCAAGCTTCGGTGATGAGGGAATGGTAGTAGACGAGCTTGTGCTCAGGCGCGGGCAGCGTGAAGATCTGGGAGAACACCGCATCGACGATGATGTCTTCCGGTTTCCAGGTGGTCTGCTCGTCAGTCTCCTTGAGCCTGTCGAAGGGAGTACCGCGCTTGACGAAAGTATCAGGCGCCCAGTAGCAATCAATGTTGATCAGGAACCCGGCTACGGCGTTGCGGCTGTAGTCCAGGATGTTGATAGTGTCGACCAGCGAATCGCGGAGGAGCGAAGCCGCGATGTCGGAGGTCTTGGGAACGGTCTCGACATCCTGATCGGCGAACAGAGAGAAATACGACTCGGGGAACAAGGGGCGCGGTCCAGCGTTGACTGGCGAGGGGATGTTGATGGCGGGGAACGCATACTTGGCCGGCTCCTTGGTCTCCTCAGAGCCGGTTTCCCTCTTGACCGGGTTGTAGACCTTGGGGAGAAGCGCGAGCTTCCAGTCCTTCGCGACCTCGTTCTGGAGCTGCTTCTGCAGAAGACCGATCACGCTCTGGTAGCCGAACGGCTTGTCATCATTGCTACCTCCCACTCCTGGGTACTGCTCAACCATTGCTTCCAAAACGTGTGACGCGGAGGCAACAATCTCGGTCTTCTCGAGAATATCGGCTGCGGCCTGCTGGACGCCAGGAGCACCGGAGGAGATGACGTAGGGGATGGTGAGGAGAATGATCTTGACCAGCTCGAGGCCGACAGTCTGGGGGAACGAGGTCAGTCTTTGCCCACATACACTTCCACAACAAGGGGAGAAAACTCACGTCTTCAGAGGAGGCAGCCTGCAGATCGACAGCCCTGCTGAACAGCTCATCCAGCACCGAGAAGACACCCTCGCCCTCAAACAAGCTTTGCAAGCAAGCCAGAAAGCGCAGCAGAAGCTTGAAGATCCTCCAATCGCCCGCCTCCAGCTTCTCCTGCGCGAGCTTCTGCACCGCATCGAGGACCTCCTTGACGAACTCGGGCTTCGTGTCGTTCAGGTAGAGGATGACGGCGGCGGTGAAGGGGATCTTGAACGGCTGTTCGGTGACGCTACTGTAGTCAGTGCCGATGCCTCGCAGACAAGGAACGCCGAAGCACGTACAGCTGCACCGACAGGTGGAGGAAGCTCAGCCTGAACTCCTCGTCCTCGTAGTTGTCCGAAGCCAGACGCGCAATGTCGCGGGCGTCGTCCTCCGAGTCCCTGGCAAGCTGTCCGCAGTCAGTCAGCGCGGCCCATTGGCGGCGTGGGCGGCGTGGGCGGCACTCACAGACTCGGCAATGGACAGGAGCTGCTTCCTCAGCTTCGCGACGGTGGGCTCCTCCATGCGGCGCTGGCGCGTCGGCCTGCGCTCGTCGCGGCGGTCGTCGTAGTCATCGTCTGCGCGCACACGGGTCAGCAAGAGCACCAGGAAAGAAAGACGCGTCGTCCCGTACCGTTGTGCCTGCGCTTGCGCTTGTTGCCCCGGTCGTAGAAGCGGCCAGACGGCCGCGGCGAAACGTCAGCCATGCTGTCGTCGGTGAGGTCGTGTTCGGGGGCGTGGGCCCAGCGAGCGTGGCTGGGAGAGCGCGGGGCGGGGCGATAGAAGTCGCCGGCCTTATCCCAGTCGCAGTAGACTGAGTAGTAGCTGGGGCGAGAGGGCGCTGCTTTCCAGGAATCGGTGCGCCGGCCTCTGCGAGAGCGAGCTTCCAAGAGCTTGCGCGGAGCCACGGGAATCCGGATCTGCCGCGGTTCGCCCGCCGTGTTTGCCTTGTTTGCATCGCCCCCGGCCCCCGCCGCCATGCCGTCCAACACCATCTTCAACTCAAGGTGAGACGCCAACTCCATCCGCTTCGGACTCGCGCCACCTTCGCCGTCCACTTCGATTTCACCGTCTTCGAGTGCACGCTGTCTGAAGTCAGATGCCACCTCACGTATGTCTTGGTGGTACCTCGAGGCGTCCTGGTATGCGATGCCCTCCATAGCGCTCGCCGTGGTGAATGAGGTCAGTAGGATGTTTGCTAGATGTTTGGGAAATCACGTTGTTAGATGGCAATGTGTGGCTGGAACTGATCCGTGGGCTAGCGCTGTGTTGGTGTGGAGGAAGGGCTGCAGGACGAAGAATTGGCCCTATTTTAAGGAAGACAGCAAACTTCCACAAGGTCGACCTCTCGTGCATGCTCTTGCCGCAGCTGCAGCTGACCTACTGATCGCACGTCAAGCAGGTGACGAAGTTAGGGAACGTCCATCTGTCTTGCCTAGGCATGCTGTATGCGTATGTGTTGCAATGATGATGATGATGATGATGATGATGATGATGATGCTGAAGGATGGGACAACGATGAAGGACGACGGACCACATCTGAAATCGAGGAGACAGTCTTTTGAGCACATCAACCATGCTAGCTGAGCCGCACCGCAAACGTTCCAGTCCCGCAAAAAAGCATCCCACCCTTTATAGCATGAGCAATGAGTTTAGCTCTGGCGCGATTTCTTTCCTTACCCCAAAGCCTCGTATCCAGCAGCAGCAGCAGCAGCAGCAGCGAAATCCAAGCCAACCGCTTTTCCAGCAGCAATGTCTCCCTCCAAAAAGACGAAAAGCAAAGCTTTGCAAAGCAGCCGATTTCCGAGTCTTTTGACGAGAGCCTGATGAAAAGAGACAGCAAAGAAATGTTTCTCTCACCCACCGGTAAAAAAAAAAAAGTCGGGAACAATAGGCCGCGCTCTCACTTCGTTTTCAGAGAAATGGTGGATGGTGAGGAAGTAAAGGGAACAAGGGAAAAAAATGTTGAAATCTACCACCATTGGTATTCCTCTCACCGATACAACACGTTGCAACCACGAAAACCCAGTGCCTGTCCCGCGCAGCAACAACCCGGAGCCAAAGCTCCCCCACGTTATCCCAAATGACCCCCAGGGAAAAGAGCCGAAGATGGAGACTGAACAACAGAAGCTGGAAACCCGCCATTTGTAGAAAAAAGAAAAAAAAAAGAGGAAGAGAAAGACGCTCATGCAGAAGTCTTGACTTCAAGCTTCCGGACTCTCAAGTAATCCATCAGAACCCTTCAATTTTGATTGCTGCGTACCCAGTTTCGAGAGCGCCGTCGGGCAGAACAAGTGACATCTACGGAGCAGCCAGAGCGTGGAGGACCGAGCAAATTAGACGTCTGCCCGATGAAGGAAACATGATGATATTCGTGATTTTTTTCCGAGTTCCGTCCATCCGGGTGCCGGGCCGCGCGTGTGCTCGAGTGCCCTCCATGTTTGTCGCTGGAAGACAGCGGCAATCGACCCAATTCTTTGCCCTTTGAAACCAAGCCCGGGGCGAGAAAAAGAGATGCCGTGCCAGAGCAATGAAAGACATAACATGACTTCATGACAGCATATGCCCGACGAGCCTCTAGTCCAGCCGGGCCATCATCTGGTCTTTCGTGAGCGGCTTGAAGTCGGGCGATTCCATGTCTAACCCCCGGCCGGCAAGCGTGGGGCGCACGTGCGCGGGCACCAGCTTCGGGTTGAGTTGAGGTGCAATCGAGAGTTCTTTTACCTGTCAGTGCCAATCCGGATGAACCTGTTGTAATGAAATAACCTACCGTGGTGGGTGAAGTCAAAGAGGTTAGGAAGCTCCTTCATTGCGCCGTTGGGATGGCGGGAATCCGGGAACCTCGTGTTGGGGTCCCTGAGCTCATCGAAGAAGGGATGGACCATGGCCTCGATTGCGGAGAGCCTCTGGGTGGGCGTGTACTCAAGAAGCTTGGAGATCAAGTCAATGGCGTTGGGGTCAGCCTTGCGGAAAACCTGGCGCTAGCTGTTAGAAGTGCGGCTAAAGAATTGACGAGGTCTTGATATATCCATACCTTGTTGAACGGGTGCGGCTTAATCTGGGGGAACTTGTGCTCCATGTAGTTCGGGTTCATGGTGCGAATCTGATCCCTCGTCGGCGTTCCCAGGACCTTAATGATCTCGACCAGCTGGTCGATGCCCGACTCACCGGGGAACAGCGGCTGGCCGAGCATCAACTCTGCCATCACGCATCCGGTAGACCACACATCTAAAGGGGGGTCGTATTAGGTAAGCAGGTCACGCGAACAAGGCAAACGAGCGAGATTACGATGACGTACCGATCTTCGTCGTGTAGTTGGTCGCCCCGAAAATCAGCTCCGGCGCCCTGTAGTAGCGCGAGCAAATGTAAGAGACGTTGGGCTCATTCTCGACGAGAATCTTCGCGCTGCCAAAATCGCACAGCTTCAGGACGCCGGTGTTGGGGTCGAGCAGGAGGTTCTGCGGCTTGATGTCTCGGTGGCAGATGCCCTGCGAATGGATGTAGGCGAGAGAGCGGAAGAGCTGGTAGATGTAGAGCTTGACTTCAAGAGTGGGCATGACAGTCTTCAGCTTGTTGAAATATCTCGAGGCGCGGTACACTGTCTCCGGGACGTATTCAAGGACGAGGTTGAGGTAGACTTCATCCTTCTGCAGGTGATTGTCAGCTGAGTCGCTTACGAGAGGGGGGCGCGGCGAAAGCCATTGCGGCAGCATACCCGCTCGCCATTGTTGTAGAAGAAAGCCTTCAGCTCGACGATGTTGGGGTGGCGCACGATGCGCATGATCTGCAGCTCACGGTTCTGTCACGCGTCACGAGTCAATGGGCACGTCCACGGCGCAGGGAGGGAGAGGCGGGCATCGGCGCACCTTGAACCGCTTGTCCTGCAGGACCCGCTTGATGGCGGCGTCCTCGCCGCTGGGCGAGAGCTTGGTCTGGAAGACGACGCCGAACGAGCCATTGCCGACAATCTTGCACTGCGTGTAGGCCAGGTCCTTGTACTCGCCGGTCAAGCCATCCTGGACCTTCTCCCGGATGACCTCTGGGGCGACGTTAGCCTCTAGCACACGACACGGCTGGCTGGCCGGGCATTGCGTCCTTACCACCCATGCGTAGGCTCGAGAAAGCCGATGGCCGGTTTTGCGACATTGCGGCGTGCTCAGCCGGGACGGAGGGTCAGAATGGGCGAATTGCTATCGCGAGAAGGGCGGGCTGGTGGAGAGAAGGCGGCGGGAGGGTCGCTTGGCCTTGGCGATGAGGTCCGTCGTGGGCAACGGGTGCTCTCGTGGGCGGAGCGGTGGTGGTGGGCGGCGCGGAAAAGGCGAGGCTTCGCAGCTGGGAAGCGAGGATGCGGCGTTGGGGCAGCGGCGCGGGCGGCGGAGGAGGAGGAGGAGGAGGAGGAGGAGGAGGTGGGCGGGTGGTGGTGGGCGTGGGCTCCGTCGATTGGCGACGCTGCGTGGGCAGGATGGGTAGCTCGCGTTGGTGGGCGCAATGCAACGCAGTGCTGGGCACTTGGGGGACAGGCAGCGGCGCTGGGAGCTCTGGAGACAAGGGCCGGTCGGGGCGCGGGGGGAGGGGGGGGGGGGGGGGGGGGGGGGGAGGTCGTGATTTCGGAGTGAATGACAAGCGGAGGTGATGATGCTGCGGCCCCGTCTGGAGAGAGTGGCCGCCGCGCTAAAGGTAGAGAGGCCTCTGCGGGTCACAAGGCTTGTGAATCAGGTAAAGCGTCCTTGGAGGCCCGGCGCAGCACTCGAGGGGCGTCGGAGGGGCGTGGAAGGGGCACGACAAGACTGCGAGGAGCGCGAGGAGTCTGGCAGAGGGAGAATGATGCAGCTGGGCTGGGGAATGGATGGCAGAGGTTGCGGTGCGTGTTCGTTCGACGCAACAGCCCAGTGCGCGGGCTCTTGGACATCACGTGCAGCGAAAGTCGGGCAGCGGGCAGGCACGACTGGGCGGACAGGCATGCCCTACCGCCGCCACGGGTCTGCGGTCCCGGCCTGCCCCCCAGCGTCACGATCCACGGAGCCTGGAGTCTACGGGTGGTTGGCGGTGCCAGCGGGCGCAGGCGTTCTGCTGCTCAGGCCCGGCGGAGGATCGCCTCGCTGGGCTGGCGGAGGGGGGCACGCAGGCGGGCCAGCGCCAGTGGCCAGGACGCCGGCCAGGGGCAGCGCTGACTCTCCGCGCCGTTTGAGGAGCGCTGGTAGGCTACGACCGCAGTGTACTCGTGACTGCGCTCCATGCGCTCGCTGAAGCCCCGCGCTGCGCTCATGACTATGCGCCGCTGGCCGCCCGCCGCCCAGCCCGCTCGCCGGCTCCAGAGGCTCTCAGCCGCAGCGCCGCCCACGCGCCCCAGGCCGTCTGCTCGCGCGCGCGGCGAACCACAGGCGCGGCCGGCTGTTGGCTGCGGGCTCGCGGGCTCGCGGGCAGGGCCCGCACTGGCACCACCGCCCACCGCGTCCGAGCGCCCGCCCGCGGCGCACGCAAAAATAGCCCGGCCAGCTGGTCTGGTGCTTGCTGGCTCTGCTCCCAGGGCTCCCCGCGGCCGCTGGGCTCGCCGGCATGCCCACGGCCAGCAGGCCAAGCAGCTACCCGGCAACGTGGCCTGGACTAGTCAATAGAGTTCGGACACAAGCCGCTCAAGGCCCACATCGGGCGAGGGCTGCATGGCTGATGATGATGGGCCCTGCCGCCTCGACGTGACCCAGGCTGTAATACCCTCCGCACGTGCGCCCACCGCAGGCGCCGCCGCCGCTGACACGCCCGCGCTGCCGCACGCGAACCGGCGATCTCCCACTCGAGCGCTGCCTTGCCGTTAGGGGACGCGGCTCTGGCAGCCTCTGCTCTCACCACCATGCCATAAATACGCCCGAGATCTCCCTCCGCGGTGGATTCCACGCATCAATTGGTTTGGTCATCGACTAATCTCTGCTCTGTACCCGGCGACGCAATAAACACGCACGCGCCGTGGTGGCATGTGCAGTTGTTTCTGGCAACTCGACCCGCAGACACTACCAACTTTGGCTCCAACTTTGCCTCCAACCGCGATATACACATTACTCTTCTGGCCATTAGGCGGCACTCTTGCCGCCGCCGCTGAAACTCCCTGCCTTGCGCGCGCGCGTCACATATATCCGAGACAGTCGTCAGAATCTGACGCCGACCCTCCCGAATCTCCAGGCTGATTGGGATCTGCGCCGCCAGCCTTGCCGCTGCCTTCTTGCTCGTCTTGCTCGCCTTCGTAAAAGTCGCCAACGCTCTCGCCGCTCCTGAGCGGACTTCTCCGCCTCATTAAAGCCTGCCCGTCGCCCACCCCGAGCACCTTCGCCTCGTGAGCTCGCTCCCAGCCGAGCTTGCTGCCGTCCCTGAATCCCCTGGGCGTCGACGGGCTGCTGTGCGTCTTGCGCAGCGGCTCCGGGCTCTGCTCGCGCGAGAGCATGCCCTCGCCGTCTACGTCAGACGTCGGCGTCGGCGGCGAGAACTCCAGCGCCGGGCTGCGCGCTCCATCGGTCGACGCGTCTGACATGTTCCCACTGTTCGATCCGAAAAACCGGAACCGCTTACGCTCCTCGGTCGACGACGAATGACCATGCCGCCTGTATCCGCTGGGGGGAGGGCTGCTCGAGGGGCTGTCGAACTGCAGGCGCAGAGCCGTTTGGGACTTCTGCATCATCTGCTGCACCAGTGGCAGCTCGAGGTAGCTGCTTCCCGACCGCACGAAGAGCACGAGCCCCAGACAAAGAAGAATCAACGTTGACTGCACCACCGCCATCCGCTTTTGGAACACAAGCTCATCTGCAAGGAGAGTCAGGCGCGTGCTGATGGCCAGCATTTCCCTTTGATGCTGCTCGCGGCGGTTTTCCAGCTCGATCACTGTCGACTGCCACAGTTGGTCGTACTGCTGCCTCTGCTTTGCGTCAGCCACACGTAAGTGTGCCTGCACGTGCATGAGAGACTTACGAATTCTCTCAGTTCTGCCATGACTGTACTGTTCAGCTGATCCAAAAACTTCTCCGTCTTCCCCAACTGCCGCTTCTCAACCTTGGAGAATGCGTCCCTGAGAATGCGAGACTGGTCTTCGATGTACTGCAGCGACAGGGTCGAATTGGACTCCAACATTTGCAAGCGCTTATGGATCGACTTGAAAAAGCTTTCCTGCGTGGTGGGCGCCGCGTTCGGTGGCTGCGTCGACGAGCCCTTAGTTCCTTCGCCAGATTGGACAGATTTTGTGGACGTGCCGTTAGCTGCCACGTTAGGTGCTTCTTTTGGCGGTGGTGGGGTAGATTTCTGGTCCCCGTCGGACGAGGCCACAGTGGATGCATTCGTGGCATTCTGGCTTGAGCTGCTTGAATGACCGGTGTCTGCTCGTGAGCCGTCTGCTGAGGTCGATGCATGGTTGGGCTGCTCAGCATCAGTCTGATTATGCGAGGTCTGAGTGACGTTGCTTAATTGACCATCCGCGGAGTCTGAGCGTCCTGATGGTGTGACGGTCGAAGCAGGCTGCGAGTTAGTTTGATTTGTGCTACCTTCTGCTACACCACCGTTGGCAGATGTAGTACTGCCATTGGAAGTGGGTCGATCATCAGCTGTCGGAGTCATGTCAACAGCCTGATTGGCTGATTCCGATTGTGTGGAATTTCCATCAGCTCCAAATTTAGCATCTGAGGGTGCAACTTGTTCGACCTCCTTAGGTGGCTCAACTGAAGGTACCTCAACCGGCGGCGGATCCTGCGCGTTTGGTTGGATGGGTGGCAGAGCCTGGCTCTCGCTTTCGATAACCTCGTCCATATCCTCGTCTCCTCTTGCAGCCTCTTCCTGATGGCGAAATTCCTCCATCATGGTCGTGCCGTGCACTCTCAAAAGTGAAACCGGGCAATAAAACTCGTTGCCGTAGTGAGAAAGGAATTCAATCCGCAGGTAGCGGGCCCAGATCAGCGGGTTTTCCACGAGGAATGCCTGAATATCCCGGCTGTTTCTGGCCTCGAAGGTGCCCAGCTCCTTCCAGCGTTCCAGCTTCACCGGGTAACGATCGGACACGCTGACCCTGAACGTGCGGAACATAGAACTGAAAAACTCGAAGTTGGCGAGGACGACGGTGTCGACCAAAATGTCGTCGCAAAGCTCCACAATGACGAACTTGTTCTCGGCACCGCATTCATTGAGCATGTAGCTATCCTTGTTCTCGACCAGCAGGGACGACGAGCTCTTGCACTGCGGGTTCGTCTTGAGCACCGTGGCGGCACAGTCGAAGGAGGCGTAGTTGAAGCGCTCTTTGCACGTCTTCCCCGCATCCTTGCTCTTGGGCCGGTGCGCGAGCTCCCTGGCGGCTTCGTCCTCGGCGGACGCCTCCTTCGCCCCCGCCCCTGAGGCCGAAATGGCGGCCGCGCGGTCTGCTTTGTTGCCGAAGCCAAAGTCCAGCTCAATCTCCGTGTCCTCTCCGAGGAAGTCCAGCTCGCTGTTGATGTTCACCGGCCTCGGCTTGCGTCCTCCCTGGGCGCCCGCCGTCCCGCGACCCTGGCCCACGTTTTCCGGCGACTGTCCGGCCTTCGCCAGGTTCTGCTTCTTCCACTCTTCGAAAGACAGAAAGTTGGCATTGTCCAGGGGCGAGTCGGCCTCGCCTTCAGCCTCGGGCTCCGGGTCGGCAGGCTTCTGGCCGTCGCTCTGCACCGCTTCTGCCGACGGCTGCGCAGAGCCAGCTGCGCTTTGCAGGCCTGTGAGAGATGCTCCCGGGGCCTCGTCCGAGCTGGCGGACGCCTGCACGCCTGTGCTGGAGCTCTGGACGGCGCTGTTTTCCGCGGTGCCAGCAGCTTCACCGCCCGCGGGGACGGCGACAGGCGCTGAAGGCCCACCCTCGGGGGCGACAGTCGCATTTGCGGCAGTCGCAGCAGGAGGGGTCGTCGGACGCGACTTCAGGCATTGCTGTGGCAGCGTATGGGTGATGTAGTTGATCTCCTTGGACCTGCAGGTCGAGGCGGGTGGCAGGGAGCTTATCGACGGGTGGGCGCCGAAGGCAAGGGCGCTGGTGTCGGCGGTGGTATCGGCGAAAGCGACGGTGTGCAGGAGAACAGCCGCGAGGAAGACATGTCGGCCAAGCTTGCACATTGCTTGAACATGTCAGTCGATGCCAGGTGGGCGCATAGGAGAGGGCGGCAGGAGCTCGCAGCAAAGATGGGTCGCAGGGGACGATGTCATAGGCCGAAGAAGCCAGCTGGACATGCAGTGGTCTTTGAGCCGCCTGGCTCGACCAAGCACCTGTGACCAGCGACGCCGGCATTCGCCGCCGCCTGTGCAGCCGCCAGCGGTGTGCAACCTCCAACAACCGCCCGCCCACGGCCTGCAGCGCCCACTTCCCGCGCTGCAGGATTTTCAGTCCACCGCATATGCATTGCTTTCCAACTTCCGGTTTATCATTTACTATCGTCAGGCGCAGGCGGCCCGGCGCTCGCCACCGCCGCCGGGCCGCCGCCCCCGTTCGCTGCCTCTCTCACAAGAGCGCGTACATGCATACCGGATCCTCTTGAGGCATGCGGCTGCCGTCAATTGTCGCCCATACGCATGCGTCGGCCTCACAAAGGACCGTCTTTCAGATAACCACCCGCCCAGCCGTCTGCCATCTCTCTACATGATCATTGTGCGTGCTCCAGAAAGGGTAAACAAAAAGAAATTGTGCGCGTACCTAGACCCAAGGGTGCCTTCGAAACGCCATGCAAGCAGAGAGGAAACATGTCTCATGCTATGGAAAGGGTATGCTGCGCTCGAACGAAGCAATGCATACGCCGAAAACTGTGAGTGCCAACGAGAGCTAGAAGGGAAAAGGGTGCACGGATCCAGCGCGACGAATCAACACCAGACTCACGAGATGGGAGAAAAGCATTAACGTCATCGCAAGTGAGGGTTCTTCCAACGCCAAAAGCTCAAGTGTCCCACCCAAGTGCATTAGAATCCTTCGTCTCCGGCCCTGCAGAGACGTATCTGGTCAACCCATTCCGACCGGTTGACCTCTTCTGCTGTCAAGCGGCGGTTGGGGTTGGGGTCGAGAATCGAATATATGACGTTGCGGCATTGGCGCTGGCCCTGGTCAGCAGATAACAAAGACGTGCTAGGAAATGAGACCTACGCGGCGGAGCACTTCGATCGGTCTGTAGCCGGATTCCTCCTTGCGGTCCTCGAGGTACTTGGTGTAGAATTCATCCTCGCCCTTCTTCGCAACTCGCCATAGGTGACGTCCGGTCCTCATTGCCATATAAATGACACCGCAGGCCCAGACATCGACGGCCCTGGGGTCGAATTCTTCATCCACGTACTCCTCGGGTGCAATGTAAGGCGCCGACCCGCAAATGCCCGCGGTCATGTGAGCTTCCTCCTCCCATGCCATGCGGAAGCACTCGCCGTTGCCAAAGTCAGTGATTTTTATAGCCCCGTGAGAGGTGAGAAGGAGGTTCTCAGGTTTGAGGTCGCGGTGGGCAACACCCATGCCATGCAGGTAGTCCACGCCACGCATCAGCTGCTTGAAGAAACAGTCGGCCTCGACAACCTCGAGTTGGCCCGCCGCGAGAATAAGAGTATACAAATCGCCACCGGCACAGTACTCCATAACTTCACAGAATTCACCCTTCTCGTCCTGGATGAGGTCGAGCGTGTTGATAATGTTCGGGTGATGCATCGAAGATGAAATGCAGAACTCCGAGGTCAGACGCTTGTTGTACTTCTTGTCTGATTCGCCGGGACGCTGCTTGAATTCTTTGACGGCAAAGAGCTGCTCGCGCTTGGGGTCCCTTGCATCAGGCTTGTGGGCTATCTTGACAATTCCAAACGCGCCGCGTCCGATAATCTCCTGACACTTTCCGTACTTCTGGACCAGAGTCATGGACGAGCTCGCACCGGTCTTGTGGTCGATGTTGAATTTCTCTTTGTCATTGCGCAGCTGGTCGACCCAACCCGACATCAAGCTCAGAGGCTGCTCGTCGGGATTCGCTTCCTTCTTCTTGCCGAGCATCAGGTTCTGGAACATATCTTTGAGCTTCTCCTCGCGCCTCTGCACCCTAAGCTGGTGCTCGTGGGTGCCATCCTCGTGAAGCTTGAAGCGTTTCGAGACGTTGGCGGCCGCCTGCTGCTCTTTTTTCCTCTCCGCGTTGCTCTTGGAGCGATCCACGGTGCTGATGGCCTTCTTCTCGGACATGGAGCCCTGGCATCTCGGCTCAGGCCTCGGGGAACTGGTCGGGCCGTCGCCGTTCGCCACCACGGCTTCGGACACCTTCTCGGGAATTTTCTCGGCGGCCAGATTGATCTTGGAGCTGTCCCGGGACGAGTCCAGGGCTTCACGGCGACCGAAGATGCCGCTTATCCTCGAGCTCATGGTGGGCTTCTTCGCGGGCAGACCGGGTCGTGCAGCGGCGGCTGCGACGGCAGCAGCGCCGTTTTGCTGCGCGGGAGTGACATGCTGCGGGGGAGGGAGGGCGAAGTTGCCGTCAGACGATGCGATGGAAGAGGTCGAGGTGGAGGGCACCGGCGAGCCCGAGGGCTTCGAGCTCATTGCCGGCGAGGTCTTGTTGGCCATGGTGTGAAGTGGTGTGAAGTCGGGTTGGAGGCGGTGACGGGCGGACAGTCGAGCAGTCGGCGACGGGCAGTCGGTTGAGACGGAGCGTCTCGGGGCTGGGGCAAAGCCCAGGAGGTTGTGCTATTGTTCTCGCAAAACGGCGTTGTGTGCTTGGCTGCCCGCTGTCGGGGAGAGGAATGTTGTTCTGAAAGTCGCGGGGAAAACAGGGTGGGCTCAGCGAAGCGGTCGCAGGAAGGCGAACCCTCCTTGGCAGCCGAGGCGCGCAGTGCTTGGAGCAGCCACTTGCTGGGGACTCGGCCGGCTGACAAACCTGCGCCGGCGTGTGACACGGACCGTGAGTGTTGTCGAGGGCAGCAGACCGCAGTGGCGCGCGCGGCCGGGAGGCTTTTGTTTGCTGCTGGGCCTGTTGGCTGGGCGGGCAGAGATTTGTCGCGTGCTGGAGCAGTCGGCGGATTTGAAAGTGATTATTCAAGCCAGCCAGCCGTGGTGCGGGCGGAAGTGGAAGAACCTGCCAGGGTGCGCTATTTTCAAAGCTGCCGCCGGTGCGTAGCCGGGCGAAAAGGATCTGAGCTGTGGCAGTGGCAGTGGCAGTGGCAGGGCAGCCGCGGAGGCCGCGGAGGCCGCGGTCAGAGAGAGTCGCAGCAGAGAGAGTGGTGTACACGAGCGTCGCTGTGGCCTTCTTGACTGCCGCATGCGCTCACCGCGCTCCGGCCATTTATTGCGCGCGCGAGCGGGCGCAGCAGCCTCTCAGCCCCGCCTGTGCTGGACAGCTGGACAGGACTGGCCGGCGACAGCGCGGACGATACGTCATACCCTGTATCCACCGTCTTTCATCATGGCGATGCCTGCGGTTGGGCTGCTGCCCGCAACGCTGCGGGCTTGTCCGTTGCTTGCCCCCCGCCGCTCACGCGCCCGCCGCGCTCCACGGCCGCGCCAGCGCCGGCTTTGTGCTGCCCTCCAGCGCGGCCAGCCCTGCGCGTGGCTGTGGCGCTGCGGGCCCACGTCCGCTCGACCATCGAGATCCGACGCGGCCATCGTGCGCGGCCGCGAACTCCCAAATCCGCGACGATGCGGCCGACAGCTAGACAACCGCCCCTCCTCAATCTCGCTTGAGTCAAAATCGCACACTGCCATCCCGGCTGCACTAGATGCGCGAGAGCCGGCACTGCCTCGCGCTTACAAAACCAGGGAAAGCCCTCGACCCGAAGCCGTTCTCCATCGCGGCGACGGCAAAGCGGAAGACCAATGATTAAATCCCTCACCGCCGCGACCTCAACACCATTTCCACGCCATCCAGCCGTGCAGCCACCCCGATCCGGCGACGTGCGCTCTCGCCTCAACACCACTGCTCGACGCGCCCGCGTGCCAATTGTGACCGTCACATCGCCTCATGCAAACGCCCTCGTCTTGTACCGCGCGATCGCCGCCGCCATGATTCGCAGCTCGGCGAAGGCGACCGCTTACGGAGCTCATGACTTGGTGAGGCTATTTTGCCGTCTGTCATCCCTCGGAAATGCCTCACGCCTGCGTTCTGTAGGCGCAGGTACTGTCGCTGTGCATGCATCAGCTTACTGCTGGCGGGGTGCCTAAGCGGCTTTGAGTAAGAGCCCTTCCGATTGCGCATGCCTCTCGTGTGATACCGCTTGGATGTCGCCAAGGAGCGCCTACATGTTTTTGCCCTGTTGCCCTGAAGGAGTACGGTTAAAGTACTTTTGTGCACTGCGCCGTTGAGGTCACCCTGCTGCCACCCACGAATGAAGACAGCAGCCGAAGACACGAGGCGCCGTTGACTGCTGTGCGGAAGCGCCCGCCTCTTGCCGTCGATCTAAGTAAGCTTTCTTGTGCTACACGTTGTGTATCCCTGCCATAGTCTACGCTCTGTGTGCTGCTGTGTGGCCTCCATTACATGTGCGGACACGCACGACACTTCGCGGCCCGCGCTGGAGCTCGTGCTGCCCTGCTTTTGTTTTTGCTCTCAATCTAAGCCAATGAATAGTTGCAAGTCCGTACGGCCTATAGGCGATTAGGCCGCACCGTCCCCAGATCCCTCGCCCGCCTCGCCCTGTACATTGCTCTTGGCCTTCTCGACCAGCTTGGCGAGTGCCAAGACTGCGGGCTTGGGTCCTTCGCTGCCCAGCTGCAGGGCATCCAAAAGACTCGGATTGCGTCGGATCGATTCTTTGCCCTCTACGCGCCGGGTAAGGTAAAGCGTTGGTCGCCTCTGCCCACGTTCGGCCAAGATCCTCTGCACTTCTTCCTCGTACGCCTTTTCGTATACGTCGATATCGACTGCACCTGGCGATTCGCACACGACATGCTGGTGATCCGCTGGCAACTCTTCGTCCGTGGGACAGTTAAGATCAAGAAACAACTGGTCTTCTAATGGATCATGGGCATGTCCCTTCCCGATCTCCAGTCGCGGCGTTTGAGGCTCAGCAGGTGTCAGCGACGATGACGCGTCGTTAGAATCAAGCTTTGGTGATTGACCAGCGCTTCCGGGAGTCGAGAGGCCCGCCTTGTGGAGATGCTCTCCCAGCTGCTCAACCTTCGCCGAAACATCTATGTCTCGATGAACACCCTCGGTGGTTAGTGCACCTTCTACACGCTGCCTGTTGTCGGCAGTTTCGCTTCGCGTCCTCCCAAACCCGCTGTACGAACGCATGGAAAGCGGGGGCTGGACCATGCGATGACCGAAAATGCCTTGCATCAAGTCCGGCCGCTTCTTGAAAAGCAGCTGTTTGAAACGTTTCACTGCTTTCATCTTGGTAAGGTGTGAGCGTGCTTGTTCGAAATGACGGCCGCCTCGTGCACTTACCACGGTAATCAAGTGGCCCATATTTCCCGTGATTGCCGCATTGACTTCCTCTTCCGTCGGGGGCTCGATGATGGTCGCAATGTTTTCCTCCTTCGGTAGCAGACAATCCGTCCCTCTTCGGGTTACCCAGGGGTGGTCCTGGCTTGGTTAACTCGCTGGATTTGCGGGACGCTGGCTTTGATAACATACCCTGAGCTCGTCCATAGTGATACGTTTATCCGGGTCCTTTTCAAACATCCGATGCATGAGATCGGTAAAGTCCTCATCGCACTCTTCCAAATGAATGTTGTCGCCCCGGATTGCATCATAGAGCTCAATCATGCCCGTCTTCTCGAACGGTATCCTGCCAAAACGCAAGCAATACAACGTAACACCCATTGACCAGATATCCGCAGCTTTCCCGGACACGTCGCCATGCTTAGACACGCAAAGCTCAGGCGGCATGAATGCAGGAGAACCGGCCGACTTGTTCGTTTTCATGTCCGAGTCCTTCTCGAACATCTCAGAAACCCCAAAATCGACAATCTTCAGCACATCATCGTCAGTGATGAGACAATTGTCCGGCTTGATATCGCGATGGATGATACCCTGGGCGTGCACTAAAAGTACATGTTGTGTTAGTCCACGCGGACACACCGGAAAGGCTCGGGACTACCCACAATACTCTATGCCGAGGATCATATCTCGAAACCAGCATCGGCATTTCTCGTCTTCGTACGGATCTGCTCTCTCGTCCAATCCGACACGCATGACAACCCCCTTCTTGCAGAGTTCCAACACCATGTACAGTGAATCCTCGTCAGGGTCGTCGAGCACCTCGATGAGCGAGACTAGGTTGGGATGGTTGAGCTTCTTCATGACAGCAATTTCTTCCTTGATCAGGTCCAGTGAGTTGTTGACTTCGCTGCCAGAGTGACGATGCAGCGGTGAGTTGAACCCACGGCCTGCGGAATACTGGTTCTTGCGGTGTCTGATGCCTGGACTGCGGAGCAGGTTCGATTGCGCGCGTTTCCGCAAGCGCGACTTGGAGAACTCTTTGACGGCCTGTTACGCCTCCTATTTCAGTATTCGGCCGGTATCGTTGCGTGACGGTGTCCTGTGAAGGGCTTTGGTTGCTGTCTGGTGTAGCAAAATTCTTACATATTCCTGTCCATACTGGTCCACGGCGACGTGGACAGCGCCAAAAGACCCCCGACCGATCTCCTGATCAATGATGTACTGGTTGATGCGGTGCTGAGCGGTTCCGTCGTCCTCGCTGTTGCTGTACTCGGATCGCGCGTTCAACGTTTCCTAGCGCACAGTGGGTCAGGATTGTTGATCATGCGGGCCATTGGAAGTGTGGCGCAGACTTTTACTTCCCGACTGGTGGAGGGCGCGCGGCGGTGGTGTCGCAAAGGGCTCTGATAAGCAGGCGTAGAGCTGGAGACGGAAAGCATTGGAGGTCAGCGGGCGGCGGCACGGTTGGAGCTCTTATCGGGCGCGCATACACATGTTTTATAGCAGGGGGCCTGGCAGACTCGTCGGGATCGGGCACGGCCAGCGAGAGGTGGTCGGAGGGATACAGGCCGGGGATGTCGTCGGCGGAAAGGTGCTGGCTCAGGCGAGAGGAGGGCTGCGGCATTGCCACCAGTGGTTTGGGGTGCGAATGCGGGGATGAATGGCGCCAGAACGGGAGGAGGAGGGAGCGCGCGCAGGGCCAGCGGTGGGTTGCGAGAGAGGTGGAGGGGTGAGCGCTGCAGCGCGGTGGTCTTGGAGGAAGCTCAGGCTGATGCGCTTGCACCCCGCGCCAGGCGATCCTTCCTGGACCCTGGTTCGCCAGGAAAGCTTGACCTTGCCGTGCTGCCGTGCTATCCTGTCGGCCACCAGTCCCCCAAACCTCCGATCCACCTCCCGCATCCCGCCACGAGCCCGCGCGCCCGCCCCGATTGCAGCCCTCGCGCCCCGCGCCCGCCGCGAGGATGGTCATCTACTCCTTCTACATCTTCGACCGCCACAGTATGTCGCTCGGCGCCCCCGCCACGGCCCCCCGTCGCAGCTGACCGTGCCCCAGCCGAGTGCATCTACAGCAAGCGATGGATGCGCCCATCGGCCGCCAACACGAAGGCCGGTCGCCCGCAGTCCGGCGGCAGTCTCATGAGCGACGGTGACCCCCAGGCTGGCCGCAAGGCCCTGTCCAAGGAGGATGACGCAAAGCTCATGTTCGGCGCCGTCTTCTCCCTGAGAAACATCGTCAAGCAGCTGGGCGGCGAAGACGATACGTGCGTGCCTAGGCCCCAGAGCTCCCTGCAGGCTTCTCACTCACACCGCACCCTGCCTGTAGCTTCCTTTCCTTCCGCACCGGCGAATACAAGCTCCACTACTACGAGACACCGACCCGGCTGAAGTTCGTCATGCTCACCGACACCAAGACGAACAACCTGCGCATAGTCCTCCACCAGATCTGGGCGAACCTGTATGTCGAGTTCGTCGTGAAGAACCCACTGTCGCCGGTAGAACATCCGGGCGGAACCGGCGTCGCAAACGAGCTCTTCGAGCTAGGTTTAGACAGTTTCATTGTGCGTCCTGCCACATCCTCAAACAGCTCTCCCTAACAACTGCTACAGGACAGCGTCTTTCCCGGTTGAGCCATGCGAGTTTCTCCACCGCCTCCCCATAAACCGCAGCAACAGAAGTCGACTTCCTCCCCAACTCGTCCCGATTTCTGAGATTCTGCCATTCGAAGCGGCCCTCCGACGACGCCCCCACCACACCCCGACTTGGGAGTCAAGGCGTCGTCTTCTATATGGCAGGGTCGTATCAGCCGAACCCCCGCCTGGGGATGATATGAGTGCACAGTGGCGCTTCTTTACAGGAAGCCGGCCGCTCAGCAAAGGCCATAGAAGTGGAATAGACAATTTTAGACTGCACCAGTGTGGTTTCTCTATGTACGTGACTTGAAGTGTACGCATTAGCCCTCTTCCTCTTGGTCTGGAATCGATAGAAGTCTCTGGAGGGCCATAGACCTGGGGATCTGTAGCCATTGTATTTGCTAAATGGGCTATTTGTTAACTCTCCGATATCACTCCTACTTGTGCTGAAAAATGGAGCGTAAATACAAATGACTCCGAGAATCACAGTCTACGTCGCATCGTCCTTGCCTACCTCTCCTGGACCCAGCTCAGTAAGCATCCTCTTTCCTCTACAATGTGTGAAATTACCCGAATTCACAAGTTTTTGTAATTGCCTCATGCCATATTTTTCCTAGAGATGTCTTGGGTTGTCTCTTTTGGGGTGATCAACAACATTACGCCCCAATTCATAAAACAGTACAAGTCCTGTCATCTACAAGCCGATTCTGCAGTATTAGCACTCTTCACCCTTTGCGCATATCAAATTTGTTCAATTTGGATCTGATTCGCCGATGCTCAGCAACAAGTGTGGTCCGATTTGAGTCAGTTTCGCATTTTCGATCCGCGGCCACAACCAGCCACTTGAGGCGCGAAGAGATAAGCAGCATAAGCCGCTGACCATCTGAAATACTCTCATTGGCTGG
The DNA here is from genome assembly GCA_029906385.1 of Neofusicoccum laricinum. Taxonomy (NCBI): domain Eukaryota; kingdom Fungi; phylum Ascomycota; class Dothideomycetes; order Botryosphaeriales; family Botryosphaeriaceae; genus Neofusicoccum; species Neofusicoccum laricinum. The sequence continues at coordinate 910,883 of CP123726.1, forward strand.
CTCTCGTGGATGCGGTCAGGTAAATGGGCCGGACTGACCACCAGTGTATCCTCCAAGGTGTTCATGGACACCATGGTGCTCAACCTCGTCAAAGTCCCTCGACGCAGTAAGCCGGCACGGAAGCCGCCAGTTGCTATCTGAGGAATGGTTCAAGGCAGCATGTGCATAAATACGCACACCATACTGGGAGCAGGTATAAATTGGCTCAGTTCAAAAATCTGTTCACGTCTCTTTCCAACCTCGCCCCTCACTCAACCTCGTCCATCGCCGGCTTTGTCCTTTTCGGACACCAAACTTGTCTTAAATGACCGTAACAAGATCAAAGAGGAAGATGGCTGGTGAGCAGAAGCTTCTACCGGTCACAGTGCTCTCGGGCTTCCTGGTACGCCGCACCTGCTTTCCTTCTCTCGTCCATTCGTTTTGTCTGCGTTGAAAAACCTCTGGAGCTATCGAACTCGGCTGCGGCCCTTGGTACTACGATGGCTAACAGATAAACAGGGCAGCGGTAAAACCACGCTCCTCAAGCACATTCTCCAGTCAAACACACATGGCCTCAAAATCGCCGTCATCGTGAACGACATGGCCGAAGTGAACATCGACGGCGCCCACGTTGCCCGCCTGCCCGGAAAGGAAGAGAAGGCCAACCTCGTCCAGATGCAGAACGGTAAGCCGCCGCCCTCATTCCCTACACCTACACGCATCACTTGACCCAGGCATCGCTGACTTCGCCCACCAAGGCTGCATCTGCTGCACACTCCGCGGAGACTTCCTGGTCGAGCTCGCCAACATGGCCTGGGGCGGCCAATTCGACTACGTCCTCATCGAAAGCAGCGGCATCAGCGAGCCGCAGCAAGTCGCCGAGACCTTCACAGCCGCGCTCAGCGCTGAGATGCTCGACATACCCGAGGAGATGCAAACCGAAGACCGGGCCGTCATCGAGAAAGTGTACGTCCTCGGGCCCCCTCCCACTCCCCCCCCCCACCAAACCCCAGCATCCCCTCCTGCCCACCCCCTCCCGCCTCCCGCGGCTGACCAACCGCCGCTCCCGCAGCGCCCGCGCCGGCGGCCTCGAGAAAGTCGCCCGCATCGACACGATGGTGACGGTCGTCGACGCGTTCCGCTTCTTCGCCGAGTTCAGCACGGGCGAGTTCCTGACCGACCGGTTCGAGGTGCCGGCCGAGGACGAGCGCACCGTCTCGGACCTGATGGCCGACCAGATCGAGTTCGCCAACGTCGTCGTCGTCAACAAGATCGACATGGTGGACCGGCGCACGCGCGAGCGCGTCAGGGGCTGCGTCGCGGCGCTGAATCCCAAGGCGAAGATCGTCGAGACGAGGCACGCGAGGGTGGAGGCGAAGGAGATTGTGGGGACGGGGATGTTTAAGCTGGAGGAGGCGCAGATGATGAGCGGCTGGTTGGCGAGTCTGCAGGAGATGTTTGTGATGGATGTGAATGGGAGGAAGAGGAAGGCGCCGAAGCCGGAGACGGTGGAGTATGTTGTGGCAGCCCCCGGAAGGTGGTTTTTCGACGAGGTGGTTTGCTGACTGGGGGGTTTCCGATCTGCAGGTACGGCATCAACAGCTTCGTCTACCGGGCGCGGAAGCCGTTTGATCCCATGAAGCTGTACAAGCTCCTCGCCGGCAAGTTCGTGCTCATACAGCCCGAGCCGGAGGACGAGGACGGCGAAGAAGAGGAATCAGATGCCGAAGACGCAGCTTCCGAACAGGGCAGCTCCAACGCCATCGGCTCGGACGAGGACGACGCCATGCCGGACGCCCCATCTCGACCAACCGCTGCGCAGCACGAGTCCAAGCGCAAAGACTCCAAAGGCGAGGACCTGGTCGAGCAGGACGAAGAGGAGGAAGAGGGGGACCCGTTCTTTGCCTCCCTCGCCACCGAGCCCGCCGCCATCGTCGCGGCCAAAGCCGCCGACCCGATCTGGGCCAAGATGCACCGCTCCAAGGGCTGGCTGTGGTTCGCAACGCGGCCCCAGCAAGCCGGGTCGTGGAACACGGCGGGCGCGATGCTGCGCGTCGAGTATGAGCAGGACTGGTACTGCGAGCTGCCCGAGGAGGAGTGGGCACCGGACGAGGAGGTCGCAGCGGCGATCAGGAAGGACTTTGTCGGCGAGTGGGGCGACAGGAGGCAGGAGATCGTGTTCATCGGGGAGGGCTTGGATGAGCGGAAGATCACGAAGCTGCTGGATGCGTGCCTCTTGACGGACAAGGAGTTCAGGAAGTGGGAGAAGCTGATGCGGAGGAAGGATGTCGATCTGGAGAGGAAGGAGGAGAAGCTCGATGAGTGGTGGGATGACTCCTACTGGTCAGAGTGGACGGTGGGCGAGGAAGAGCATGACCGTGACCATGAGGGCCATCACCATCACGGCCATAAGCATTAGGCGAGAGAGTTGGTGGATTCAGTGATGGCGGGTCCCGAAAATAGTATTTCGACTTCGGTCTGGGCATCAGTCTGTTTTTACGTCCTGGTCCTTCTCAAATCAAAGTAAATCCCAAGAGACTGGCTTGGTAGGCCCTCCTCGCCACGGCAGGATCGTATCTATGTTTAGTTTGTTCTAGAATGCGGTCTCGCGAACATCAAGCGTATGAAAGCAGGACTGTGCGCACAGAAAAATCCAGCCAACTTCACTGGTGAAAGAACACGTATGGCACTGACGTCACACCTCTTCACCCGTTTCATTAGCACAGCGGCCGCTAATCTCGTGTACTCCGTAGCGCCCGAAGTGTTAATAATCGAGCATCACCACCACTCCCGCAAGCGCCTCGGCTCGGATAGCATCAACGGCCTATGCGCTCTCCGAGAAAGCCTCCCCACCAATCCCGGGCGTCGTTAAAAATCTCACATAATCCACAGCCTATGGACGGGATATTCGTCGGATGTGTGTTTCCAAGTCAAAACAAGAAAACTGGCCTTGGACATAGCTTCTTCCCGCACTGGAACAGCTTCACTGCCCCACGCTGATGTGCGGCATGGACGCTGGGCGGTGGACATGGATTCGAAGCCGAGATATCCCCAGCGCCGTGGAGTTCTTCGGGTAGGTAAGCGATGCGGATGCGTGCACACGACCCTGGAACTTCCGTTGGTTGAAACCCGGCTTTCCTGTTGCGTTGAACCCTTTTTCTTTTTTGGGCCTTCGGTTCTTGTTCTTGTGAGGGAGAAAAGACTTGTTGGAACCGAGGAACGTTCATCAAATTGCGGTCGTCCCGTGGACTGTGCGTGTATGTACAGTAGCGCGAAGCAGACGAGCTGACGGGTTTACCTCTGACTGGCGACCGCGAGAAGTTTTGTGGAGACGATTGGGCGAGAATGGTAGAGGACGACGGGTTTCGTCATGATGGCGCCAAAAGCTGTTTTCTGCCTTGCGAGGAATGCGCTAACACGAAGAACGAGCTGAGCGGGGCGGGTGAACAAGCAAAGAAATGCGTAGGAACACGGCGGAACCCCCGAGACACGCGCTGCACACGCACTGCACATCCAGAAAATAGGTGAAGCCAGATGCAAATCCCTTTGTCATTACTCGGAGTCGGGTCTACCCATAGCAGTCATAGTTGCATCCCCTCAAATCCCATCGTCCACCTCCACCTCCACATTTCTACCTTCCACAGGGGAATTGCTGTCGCCTCCAGGAGCCTGTCATTGCCAAAAAGATCACTTGTCAAGGAGCGTCCATATTCCGCTGGTATCTTGCCGCTTCGGAACATGACCAGCTGGCTTCGTTGCAGCTCGCTGCAGCCCAAATTTTTCGCTTCGAAAGGGGCGGCCGCTTTACTGGGTCTTGGCCTCATCGGCCGCAGCACGGAGGTTGGCTGCGGTGGAGCCGCTCTGGGAGAAGAAGCGGGAGAAGACGGGCTGGATGAAGGAGCGGAAGACGACTTGGGCACCACTGCGCTGCCGCATCAGCTGACCGGCCGGTTGGGGGAATCGGATTCGGGAAGGACTCACGAGGTCTGGGGCAGGGCCATCCAGAGGATCAGGACAAACTTGAACGTGTAGTAGAAGGGGAACCAGTACACGGCGCTGACCATGCTCTCGAACACGCTGCGGTTCTTATCAGCTGGAGCTGTCGGGCGATAAGCTCAAAATTGGGCACTTACGTGAAGAAAGCAAAGACGACCCAGTACTGCATGGAGAAGCTGTCAGTAACACGCCGGGCAACTACGGGGAGCTCGAGGGGCTTTTTGTCCAACGTACCGTCAACCACTGCAGCGTTTGTTAGCTCTGTCAAGTCATCGTGCGGGGCGGTGTGCGAGCAGGAGCACCAGCTCGACGCGGGGAACACATACCTGGGTGTCATCGACCTTGGAGGCGGAGAAGAGGGCATCCAGCGAGTAGTAGCCGGGGAGCGCGAAGCCGATGACGTTCACGAGGAACTCGCCGGCGATGTTGAAGAAGATCAAGAAGAAGTAGACGGCACCGACGCCGAGAATGGCGTAGACCTTAGGCACATTGGTCTGCTTCTCGAGGTTGACCAGGGTCGGGTACTTGGACAGCTACAGAGGGGTGTGCGGGTCAGCCTTGAGCTCGAGCGCGCGCGTGGTGGTGATGGCGTTGCGGGCTGGGCAGCGTGTCGAGATTGCGACCGCGGGCAGGGCAGGGAAAGCCTGGCGGGGACGTACCTCTTTGTCGAGCTGAGAAATCTGGTGCTGGGCCTTCTCCTGGAACGACATTGTGTCTGCTGGGGATGCGGGATTGCTGATGGGGATTGAAGGAGATGGGTGGGTGTGGGTGTGGGTGTGGGTGCGGGTTGTGAACAGGTGGAGGAGAGCGCGTGAGTTTGTGTCTCGGTGTGCTGTGCAGCGATGGGGCAGTCGGCGGAATCGAGGGTCCGCCCGGGCTGATGACGAAAGTGCGCCTGAGCTCTGCGCCAGCCAGGGCAGCAATCGCAGCACGCCCAAGGCCCGGCCAGCAGCAGCCAGCGCAGTGCCGGCGCCCTGCGCTTGCTGGCCGCGTGCCGTCGCCGTGTCTTCCAGGGCGATCCATGACCCGATCCACGCCGTTGCTGCCAGCGCGCCAGCGCCGGTAAACAAGCCCAGCACGTGACGCCCTCTGACTGAGGCAGCCGGGCGGGCTCTGGCAACGGAAAACGAAGGTTTGTTTATCCTCAGCTGCAGCCACAACACCTCTCCTCCTCCACCCCAGCCATCGCCCAACTCGCGCACCTCCCGCTACGAGTGCCCGCATTGCCCGCCCGGCCTCTGCGACCCGCTGCACCGCCCCAGCCCGCCTGCGTAGCCCGCGCTGCCGTCTGCTGCAGCTTCCGCGCTGCCCGTTGCCCGGACTGCGGCCCAGCCCGAGTCGTGAGCGCTGCGGTGCCTTGGGAATCTCCCGCTGCGGCAAGCCTCCCGATCGACGCAATTGCACAGCCAGTAGAACCACGAGCGTGCAGGCCTTGATCTGCACGACCCAGCCATGGTCAGTCCTTCTTACCGCTAGTGTTGTGGATCTGCGGGCCCGAGTCGCTGCTGTAAACAGCCAAGCCAGCCCGCACAAACAATCGCTGACCACCTGCACAACAGGCGCAATCGCACCCCCAAATGCCCACCATGCCCAACCAGGGCCGGCGATCGCGCTCCACCACCTCCGCCAGTACTAAAGCCAGCCAGCGCCCGCTCAGCCGTGCTTCGACCACCAGTCTGCAGTCGCAGGCCACCCAGGACCAGCATAGCAACGACTTTGCTGCCCAGTATCAACAACACCCGCTCCAGCACCCGCAGCACATGGGCCACCCGTCGCAGTCCCACATGCAGTACGCTCCCGTCGAACAGGGCCTGCTGCAGGCTACCCACTCGCTCAGCCACCAGGACAACATGATGATGCAGTACCAGCAGCATCCCGCGCCCCAGATGATGCCCCAGCAATCGCAGGAAGGCTCCTACGCGCACCCACCGCCGAACGCATACATGCACTTGCAGCAACAGACTGCCGACTACAGCAATGGCAACCCTCAAGCTGCTGCTAGCGGAGCCGAGACCGACGACAAGAAGAAGAAGGGTGCTTCTGCCAGCGCGACAAACGACAAGGAGCTGCGCGAGATGCTCACACGAGCTGATGGCAGATCATTGAAGGAAGTGGCTGACGAAGTGTTGCGCACCGAGCGCACCTCTCGTGCTGAGAAATCAAAACAGTTGTTCGCCATGTTATGGTGAGACAACAATCCTCGCCTTGCGCGTGCACTGCTAACAAGCTGCAGGCTGAGACAAACATGCAAGCATGCGAAAACCTCGGTGCCCCGGAATCGTGTCTATTCGCAGTACGCCGATCGCTGCGCAACGGAACGCGTCCAGCCTCTCAATCCAGCCTCTTTCGGAAAGCTTGTCCGAGTCATTTTCCCCGGTATCGCAACCAGACGACTCGGAGTTCGCGGCGAGTCCAAGTACCACTACGTTGACTTGGCACTGGTGGATGACCCCATCGATGGCCATGATCTTGAGCGCGCTGGCAGCGCTCACAGCCAGGATTTCGGCCACGCCCGCCAGGGCTCCACACATATTGCCCTTGATTTCAAGTGAGTGCCTGTCCATATCCAAGTGCAGCAGCAGCCTTGTACTAAGACTCTCGCAGCAGCATGCCACGACTGCCAGCGGACACCGCCGTTTTCCCAACCCAGGAGCAGCCTGTTGAGTCGCAGCAACCATCAACCGAAACGGGGAAGCCGTCTGTCGGCCATGCCTTTGCTGAGCCATACGTTCCTGGCTACGGCACGTCGAGGCAGACATCATCCATGTACGAACAGGAGCTCAGGTTCCCCCCGCCGGACCAGGATTCTTTTCAGGAGAACGACTCGATAGAGCTCCCCAACATCCACGACTACGTGCCACCGAAGACTGACGTCGATGCCGCCAACGCATTGACAGCTTTGTACCGCACACATTGTACCTCTCTGGTGGATTGTATTCGTTTCTGTAAAGAGAAGCAGTTCTTCCGTCTGTTTACCTCTTTCCACGGCACGCTTACAGTACCAGTCCAGAAGTTGCTGGCACATCCCAACATGGCAACTTGGATACGAGAGTGTGATTGGTTGATGTATCAGAAAATGATCCGCTTCGTGTCGAGGCTTACACTACAAGTCACGCCGCCCGTGGTTTTGAACTTTCTGAACAACATCTCGCGCGAATTGCACAAGCACATCAGCAAAACTTCTCAGGGTCACCCTCTTCACGTCCTGGAGGCAAGGCTAGAACCAGCGACGCTTTTTGCGCAATTACTCCACCGCATGCTTCGAGCGAACCAGGCAGCCCATGCTGCTGCAGCGTTGCTTATGATCGACCAAAACCGGAATCAGATGTGGATGGACTGGGTGACGTTTGTCAACCCGAAGAGGGTCATGGAGAGCGAGTTGCCGAACTGTGGCTACGAGGAGGTATACCGGATTTTGACGCAGGATGTCCGGAGCTTGCTGCTACCACTATCCACGCCCGTCTGGCTTGAAAACGGGACGCATTATCAAGAGGCGGCGCTACAGGCAGCAAAGCAGCACGGCGACTCACCCGTCACGAACGAGACTGTCATCGACCGTTTAGCGCATTTCCTTTCCAATATCGCCACTCGTTTCCCGCATGCCGATGCTCGGACATTACTGCACTGCATCAGCGCCGTCGGAACTGCAGCCTGCCGCGAGATTACGGTGGAAAATGGCGCCAGCTTCTCTCCGTGGTGGATCACGAAAGTCTTTGTCGACGAGCTGAGTTTGTGGTTGGCATCACTCGGCGGTTTCCTGGCGCATCGCGCGCCTGAGCGCAAGCGCACGTCGCCTCAAGTTTCGCCAGTGGAGGATTCGTTGGACAACAGGGCACAGAACGGAGGAGCGGTTCGCAGTAACGGTCAGGAGGATGACAGTCGGCTCAGCAGTCTTGGAGCAGACTTCTCGGTGGACACCAGCTTCATGAGTAATCAGGGCAAAGACAATTCCGGGAATGACAGTATGTTATAGCCATCGCCCGTCTACGGACTACACTGACATGGGCTGTCGTAGTGAATGCCCAAAGCGCCCAAGAGCCCTTCAACCAAAACAAATTCCAGACGTTCGGCATGGACGTGGACAACCAAGACCTCGACGACAGCGGCATCGGCATGTCATTGATGGACGACAACTTCGGAGCGTCAAAAGGATACATGGCGGCCGAGGGAAACAGCCACTTCATGCATGGTGGAATGAACGTCAGCTGATTGGTCGATGCTCGCCTCGCATCACGCATCGGGGACAAAAGCCAAGTCATGCGTAATGACCGCCTCCGACTTTATGACTTGCATTGTGGGCGGTGCGGGGATGCTCTGTTCATACCTCTAATCTTGTACATGGGTGCTTGGTGGATTTTCGTTTCGTTCGAGCTGCGATTTTAATTTCCTTTCGCCTCAGTTTTGGGCTTTTCTTTGTTGGCTTAGTGGCTTTAGTGAAATTTCTTTTTCCTATTCTGCTGGGGAGTTGACATACAGGATGGTGTTTTCTGGGGCGGCCTTTCCTTTGTTGGATCTGGGAGTGGGCGGCTTTATGGATAACCCTGGATGCGTTTGGAAAGGGAGGACGGATGCGATACCTGTGCTCGGTTGCACGTTGCAGTGTTCTGTAGATCCTCTGAGCTTATGTGCAAGGATTTTCGACTACTCGAGTGGGCGGTGCTGGTGCTGGTGCTGAGGTGTGGCTGAGCTGCCGGTGACTATGACTGTGCACCTTCGGTGACGCCGCTTGGTAATGGCGGCGAACAAACGGTCTGCAAGCGCCTACAAGACAGAAAGTCGTGCGCCGCCGGCTGTCCCTAAACAAGTGTCGAAGCGTTTTTCTCTCCCTCTCTCTCGCCCTTCTCCTCAGCACAGCAGCAGCAGCAAGCATGGCTGAAGCGCCGGAAATGACGAAAGCGATCGACGCGTGCTCCGTTCCCGAAGCCGACGCCGACGCGCCGCAACACCAAAAAGTTCCCAACACCGCTGCGCAACCGCCGCAAACACAACCAGACCTCACCACAACCCCCGACCCTCCTCCACCCACCCGCGAGCGGACGCCCGCACAGAGGGAACGCGACCGGAAGAAAGGCAAAACCCGCCGGACCGACCCACCACCCCCGCCCGCAGAAGACGACGACGAAGAAGACGAAGCAGGATCCGGCCTCTCCTCCGCCGAATCCTCCACAAGTACATCTTCTTCCGCCTCCGCCTCACTCCCGCGTCAGATGCCACCGCCGCCCAAGAAGGCCGCCGGCGCCGCCCTCGCCGCCACCGGCAAGATCGCGCCCCTCTTCATCGCGTCGATCGGCAACCCGCCGCCCACGTACGCGCACACGCTGCACAGCGCCGGCCACACGCTGCTGGACGCGGTGCGCGACGCGCGGTCCTTCCCGGCGTGGCAGAGGGACCGGCTGTACGGCAACGGGCTGGTGTCGCGGCAGGCCGAGGCGGGCGTCGCGCGCAACTTCTCGTGGGTGCCGGGGATCCTGGCAGGAAGCAGGCAGGGGGGAGTTGCCGCGGGCGAGGAGGACTGGACGCTCTGGCAGAGCCCGAGCCTGATGAACGTGAGTGGGAGGGCGCTGGCGCAGGCGTGGGGGAGGTGGAAGCGGGAGAATCGGGAGGGCGTATTGGTGGTGCTGCATGATGAGTTGGAGAGGCCGCTGGGGAAGGTGGTGGTGCGGAGGGGTGGCAGCGCGAGGGGGCATAATGGGTTGAAGAGTGTTGCGGGGCAGCTGCCTGGGATGCCGTATGTGCGGATTGGGGTGGGGATTGGGCGGCCGGAGAGCAGGGAGCCGGCGGAGGTGGCGAGGTATGTGTTGAGGAAGATGACGGGGGCGGAGCGGGCGAGGGTGGAGGGGTGCGTGGACGAGGTTATCCGGAAGTTGTGGGAGGTGCAGGAGGGGAGGGTGTGAAGGGAAGGATGGACGCTCAAGTCGAGAATTGGGGCAACGGAAGCAACATGCGCTCGAGACAGCTGGTGTCCACCGCGAGAAGACCGCTGGGTTCTGCCACATAGGGCTTTGCTGGGGGTACACGCACGCCCTTTCTCGATGAACGCTTCAGGTTCTCAGATGGAGTTGCCCGGCTGTCGCGGATGCACCCTGTCATCCGCACGGCTGGGTCGTGCCTACCGGTGATGGATCAAGCGTCAGCTTCGAAACCTGGCAAACAAAGCAAGCGCCACGTGCCCGGTGAGGAAGTTTGCAAAAGAGAAACATTTACCAACTGTTATGCGACACAATGAACGCTTTACTCTCCCGTCATTCTATCCACATAACGACGTCTATCCCGATTCTGGCCACTTCTAACCCAAATATTCATTCTCAAGAGCTTTGCAAAGTATTCGTTCACGATGTCGGGCTTCCGGCTGCTGAGCTTACCAGTTGAGCTGCGCCTCATGGTACTCGAAGCCATAATGGGTTGTCGAACAACCCACATGGAGCGCATCCGAAACCACCCGGCCACAGTACTCGGGCATTCGATCTGCTCTCGTTTCATCAACCCTGGCCATCACCTCGCGTTATCATGCGTTAAAAGCTGGAACAGCTCCCAGCACGACCGGATGAGACTCCCGAGTGAAACCGTCGCCTTCCTTAGAACGTCAAAACAGATATACGCCGAAGCAGTTCCCGTCCTCTACGGAAGGAACGTTTTCATCATCTCAGAGGGGCCCGCTCTCATCGCTTTACTCGTCATGTCGCCACCGCACCTCTTAGCGCGCATCAAATACCTCGCTCTCGTCTTTGGCGATCGATATCATTATGGCACGTGGAACATCGCCCTCAGAGAGAGGCAGCGTGTGGACGTTGTCCGTCGGTTTCGCGGCCTCGAGAGCCTTCGCCTCGTCAACAAAATTATGGGCATTTTGTTGGAAAAGCCTGGAGGAAAACAAAGCCGCGCCCATCCTGACCACAGCTTCTTTACGCTGCTTCTGGGGTAAGCTTTTACCGAACCCCGACCATCACACTTCTTGAACTTATATCACACTGGATACCGAACTTCCCCCTCTTAGATAACTTCTTGCCAAATAAAGACGACAGTGCCTACGCCAGCCCCGTTTTATCCGAGTCTTTGCGAGGTCTTCCGTCCACGTGTAGGTCACTCTGCGAAGGTGGTACACGGATGCCGCTGACTTTGGAACAGCAGTTACTTTGGCTTGCGGGCTTGACCCATTGCGTGATGACGGAGTCTTCTTTGCGGGAAAGGCCGAGTAAGTGTCCGAATTGCTTTGCGTACACCCTGTCTGATCTTTCCGTAGTATCCAAGTCCTGCTCAAAGTGTTCAACGGTCTGCCCCGTGACTTTTACAGCATTATGACTAGGATTCAAGCATCTAAAAGAGCCAAGCAGGATATCGTCAATTGGGCTAAGGTGATCCTGGAGAGGTGATCTTGGAAGGGATACAATTTTAAGGATTCAAACCACTCGGATGCAAAGTGAGAACTGATCATCACTATCGACCTTTCCACTATCCCGGAGTAGCAATCTCGGTCACTATCTCTGAGACATATTGAGGTTCGTAACAGGACAAGGCTTCGATTGAGGCATCCCGATCATTGACCGCGTCCAATTGCCTACTTGGCTATCGATAATAACGTGTGGCACGAGCAGTTTATCAACCTCAGCACGGGCTTGAAAAATATGATAGAGTAAACGTGTATCTACTCTTGCTTCGCCTCAGCTGGCTACATCGGCCGCACGCCAGCAGAAATTGGTGTCTATTCAATACCAGAGAACCGCCATTCTCTCGAATTCCCTCCCTTGACGAGCAGGCTACGGGTGCACCTTTAAGGTCTTTGAAGTTGGATCCGAGTAGCCGCGTTTTGTTGGCTATGCTTTTGTTGTTCACGGGGCTCAGGCTCAGCAGCTCGACGCTGGAGATGGTATTTGTTGAACAACATGGAAAGGTCCTGGTGAGAGCCACGAAGGCCAGGCTGGCGATTTGCTGAAGGCTGCCGACACCCTGCCCCTCAGACTATGCCTGACGAAGTCCTCAAACGAGAACGGCTTGAAGTCTGGATACAGCTCCCTGGCATCCAAGTACCCCAGGCACTTTGCAGCCTCCGGCGTGTTGTCTCCCCGCACACCCCAGGAATAGGCGCACTGAGAGAGATGAAGCCCGTGAGCGGTCAGGACATCAGCCTTTCCCGTCCGAACAGCTCCGCGGGCCTCCGCTATCGTGGTCCGCAGTTGCTCCGCCGAGATCTGCAGCCAAACATCAGCAAGCAACACCAGCTCAACCACAAAAGCAGGAAAACCATACGTAACTCCTCCTCCCCACCTCCCCACTGACCCTCTCCACAACCCCAAACGCCTCCTCTGCCGTCAAAACCTCCCCGTACGCAAAAACCCGCTCGTTCACCGTCCGCGGATCCGCCACCGCCCGCGCAACCCACCTCCCCACATCCCGCCACGCCGTCATCGCGCTCCGCACCTCGCCCCGCCCGGGCACGACATTTCCCCCCACCCTCGCGCCCCCCGTCCGCCCGGACGGCAGCTCCGGCAGCGCGCCCTCGTACCAGCACCCCACATCGACGACCGTGAACGCGAGCCGCCCGAGCCCCCGGACGTAGTCGAGCACCGCCTCGTTCTGCCGGCCCGCCGGTCAGCATCGGTTCGGTAAAGGAGGGGGGGGGGAAGGGGCAACCAACCCTGTCGCACGCGTCGACCACGCCCCTCACCGGCGCCGCGCACGCCCCGAACGTCGACGGCACGAAGCGCGCCACGCCAGCCGCCGCGGCCGCGGCCGCCAGCGCCATCTGCTGGTCCGGCAGGGCGGCCGCGCGGGCGGGGCCGAGCGCGGAGACGACGACGTCGAAGCCGCGGAGGGCGGAGGTCAGAGCGGCCGGTTGGGCGCCGGACCCGTCGAGGGGGGCGCAGGCGAGGACGGGGACGCCGCGGTGGGCGTAGGCGAGGTTGCGCGGCGCGGTGAGGGAGGATGGTCGGGCGAAGATGGCAATATCCTGTTTCTCTTAGCGTTTGGTGTGGGTGTAAAAAAAAGGGGGGGCGGGCTACGAACGAAGGTTTCGGGGGATTCGAGGAGGCCCTCGACGATGGAGCTGCCTGAGCGGCCGGAGGCGCCGAAGACGGCGACTTTGATCTTTGCGCCCGTGGCGGGGCATGCCTCTGGTGGGGAAGCGCTTGTGCAGGAACGGAGGGGGGTTTGGGTGCCGAGTTCGGGGGAAGACGGGCACGAGAAAGCATTGGGAGGTGCGTTTGCCAGCGATTGTTGCAGCCTTCGGAGCTCGGCTTCCAAGTGGAGGCGGTATCTATCGAGGTGGGCTTTCGCTCGAGGTTGCTCCATTTGCCGCTGGCAGCAGCTCCGCGACGGTAAAGCCCGCTTGCGTTGGGACTTCGTGATGGCCATTGGTAGACTCTGTGGCTTTTCAACGGTCTGTGTCACAGAAGGGGAAGTGCCGTCCATGCAGGACTTGGAACATGATGTGGATGCGGCGTGGGTTAAGAGGGTTCGGACGACTTTTTGACAGGCCTCCCCTATCGAGACGTTAGCTCGCGAGGCTCGCATTGGCAAGCTTGGGGTCTGGAGCTTGAGGAAGATCGGCGAACTATAAGTACGCGGCACTGGTCCTTGAGGCCCCTGCAGAAGCCAAAAATGATCTGCAACACCGACGTGCATCTCGGAGACGAGAACAGAGCCTCAGGCTTCTCCGAGATATGGCGGGTTGTCCTTCCGCATTGAGCAAAACTGCGGGTTTGGCCAGCGGGCCGACTTGCTTAAAGCAGCCGGATCCGGCAAAACACTCCTCGATGGAGAACATTACTCTTTGTGTGGCACCAAGCAACTGGGGAACCCAGATAAAGCCGGGGTTGGTGCATCTCTTGGGAGCCTGTATCAGGAGATCCATCAGGAGAGATCTATGTCTCACGGCGAACTGATCAGGAGATGCTCTCGCGAGTCGACCATGCCCGCCATCTGCAACGCCCACAACACGCATTACCGGAGGATTCGTGTATGGGGACAACCGGAAAGTCCAAGGAAAGCTCCAATTCACCCGCTTTTGTTGGTCTGGATGTTTGAAACTTCCTTCAAATGGCTGCGCTAAAAGAGTAGTCATACAGCTGTACCGAGTGCTGATCGCCTACAACTCCCCCACTCGGATAAGTACTTGTCACATTAACCTTGTTCTCTCCGACGTCCCTCTCCATCGCCATCACCTTAGCTTATCATCGCCACTACATCTGTCCCCTCAGTCACTGCTTTACTCTTTCGGCTCCGATAGTACCGCACCATCCTGTATTCACTAAGAACGACTGCAAGAACAGCTGCGCGGTTCACACACTCTTGCCAGCCGTATCATCCCCACCAGTTGTAGGCCAAACCCTCCATTGATGATCAACACGGCAGTCAGGACGCGGCCAAACGTGTGCATTCTCCACGTACAGTCCACCGACCAGATCTTCCTCCGAAGCGTTGAAGACGGCGGAACCACACCCACCGGTGGTCGAAACCAAGGCGAAAAGGACAAGCAGAGCCACGCGGAACGACCGGAGCGCCGCATATCGGATCGAAAACCTCCCCCTCCAGCAGCCCACCAGATCCCCACTCAACCCCTCGCCCCCCTCACCCTCTCCCCAGACCCCCCATCCGACCGCGCCCAACCACCTCCGCCACACCCGTATGTACCCTCGCCCTCGCCCTCGCCCCGCCCACCCCCCTACCCCTCCTCAAATCCCTCACGCTCGCCCCTCTAGCAGCCGGTCCCTCCCGCCCGCTCCCAGCAGCCCTCCCAGTCCCACCGCCCAGTCTCCCAGCCCTTCTCCTCTTCGCTCGGCCGACGCTTACGCCGAAGCGGTTGAGCGTGTTTCCGAGAGCTCGGGAGCGGGAGCGGGGATGGTGTTCCTTCGCGCGCGCAGGACGTACCGGCCCGGCGGGAGGGGGCGGAACGGGTGCGGTCCTGCGGCGGAGTGGCGGCCAGCGGTTGCGCGGGGAGACGGTGGGGTTTGGAGGTCTGGGTCTGGGTCGGGGCGGGTTGCGGGGAGCTGGGGGTGGTGGTGGTGGTGGTGGTGGTGGTGGCGATGGCTTGGCTTTTCGTCCGAGGGAGAGGGTGGAGCAGGACATGTGCTGGTCGATGTCCGGTTTGTAGAGGAAGAAGCACATGCAAATGTAGGTGTGGCGGGATAGGTGGTGGCGATGCTTAGGAGGCGGGCTGGAGGATGAATTCGCAACACGGCGATCGGTTTGGATTTGGCGTTGAGTGGCAGAGCGAAGGGAAAGCACGATGAAGACCTGCCATTTTTGAGCCGTAACGCCAAGACTCGGGTATCTCAGAAATTGCCTTTTTCGGTAAAGACGCTTTCCTGCCCGACCATGCTCGCTTTACGAACGCCCTGTACCCCATATCGCTCGCAATAAAATGACGCGGTCCCTTTACCTCCTCCTCATAGGGATGTTTCGCTGCTTGGGGAAGTCCAGAGGAATCCTCAACTTCGCCGTCTTGTGATTGACCGCCTCTGCCTTGCTGTATCCGCCTTCTGTGCGTTCCTTCTCCGTGGGCGGTCCCACTCTGCATCCGATCTCATGGAAGTACTGCCCGATCCTACAAAACAGTCAATGGAATGCCTACAACGGATGCTGGGATGTGGAGTCTGACAGTTTGTTGTCAAGCCTCAGATCCTCGCGAAGATCGAATGTGTCCGTCACGTAGTCGTCGATAAAGAGCGATAGCGCCGCGATATGGGTAATCAAGTTGTCCACATGCCACTTGGTCATTTCGCTGTGGTGCCGTTAGCATCTTCTCCTCGAACACCCGACAGTGATGCAAAGCACGTACTTTCCGTCCGCAAACTTCCTCCGAACTCCATCCAGCAGTGCGCCGCTTGTGTTTGTCTTCGCCTCAAGATCTGCCCTCTGCGGCAGTTTCTTGGCGCCGTTGCTCGCGGACTTCAGGGCAGCCAGGAAATCGACCAGGAGCAAAATGTACTTCAACACCTTTATCTTCTTGACGCTCTTGCCCCTGCTGATATCATGAACCCTGTGGGCCACGAACATGCTTGATGTCTTGATGTCCTCGTTCTTCGCCGCCATGTCAATCCAGCTCTTGACTTCGATCAGGCGCATGTTGTCGCTGCCAATAAGGACGTCCGGCGGGTACACTTCAGAAGGTGCGGCCGCCTCCAGGTTTGCCTTCGGACGGGGTTTGTTCTCGTCGACGGCAGCCTGCAGCGAGTCGCGGGTGGGCATGTTGGCTGTGGCATCGGCCATCGATTCGAGGACGGCCTTCGCAACAGGGTCGGCAACCTTGCCCTCGGCAGCACCGGCGGTGGGGTTGATGGCGTTCTCGGTGATGGAGGCCAGGGCCTTCTTGGCCTTCTTGGTGCCGAATTCTCTGCCCAGGTCCTGGCGGAGGGCGAAGTTGGTCTGGCGCTCGCGAGCGGCGGCCTGCTCCCTCTGGGCGTGCATCTCCTCGGTCTCGCTCCTCAGGGTGCTCCGCAGAACCAGCCTGTGTGCCTCCATGACGTCCAGCCTGCCGGTTTGGGGGTCGTAGATGCCGACGTAGTGCTTCAGCAGGCTGTCGGCAGTGCCATCGCGCTCCTGGCGGGCGCAGAAGTCGAGCTTCTCGTGGTCGGACGACTGCAGGAGGAGGTCATGGCGGCGCTTCTCGCTCTCCTTCCTGTAGGGCTTGAGGGCGAGGCCGGGCGGGAAATTCACGCCGGGAGTGGCAGCTGTTGTTCCGGGTCAGCTTGGCGGAGGCGGACGCAGAGCTGGGAAGGCCTACCAACGACGGGACCGAGCTGGTCGTTGTCGTCGAGGAAGGCCAGCGTCACGGGGCGCGCGGGCGGGTCAATGGCAACCTTCTTGCTGGGCCGGTCGCTCCGGTCGGCGTGGCGCTTGCGCTTCTTCTCGCTGCGGTCGGGCATGGCGGCAGCGGGCGGGAGTGGTGGTGGTGGTGGTGGAGCTCGCGCAGGCGGTGACTTTTTTTTTGGGCGCGCGATGCTTTTTGGCGCCAAGTGCAGGCTGCCGGGGCTGACCGCCCGCGATGCGCACATGCCATTCGATGCGCCACAGCGCGGCGCGGTGACGCAACGCGCCATTCGCGTGCAACTACAGATCTTGCTTTCCTTTGCCTCGCGCCTGCCCAGCCGCCGCATCCATGCTCTGATCTGGGCGGGCTCCAGACTATTTGATGCTGTCGTTCCTTCCGCTGTCCGTTTCCGTTCCCGTCACTCGTCCTTCCTTCTCCAGGCCAATTTTCCTCGGCTGCCTGTCCAGCCCCTCCCTCTCCCTTGCTCTGTGTCGGTACACCACGAGCGCCCCGCCATGTCTGCCATTCTCGCCTCCGTCCAGAACATCGCTGGCAGTCTTAAGGACAAAGGCCAAAATGTGCTCGACAGCCTCTTCCCGCCCGAGAAGAGGGCAGAACTCTTCGCCAGGCTGCAGGCATTTGCCGTCAACAACCCCAAGCTCTCCGTAAGTCACTCCACCCTGACCTGTCGCCGGCCTTGCGCCTGACAAGCTTCGGACAGGCCTTCCTCCTTGCAAACTTCGCCTTGACCGGCCTGCCGCTTGTCATGTTCGCTGTCTTCACCCTCACCGTCTTCGTCTTCTCGCTGGTTGCCGCCCTTCTCGTCGCTCTCCTTGTCGCTCTGCTCTTTACCGCTTTCATGGTCGGCGTCGCCTTGCTCGTCATCCTGCCCACCGTCTTCCTCACCACCATGGGCGCTTCCTTCTTGTTCCTGTGGGGCCTTGGAGGCTACTACATCTTCAAGTGGTTCAACGAAGGCGAGGGTGCCGCTGCTCCAGGTTCTGCTGTCGGCGACAAGCTTAACAGCTTGACCGGTGGCCGCCTTGGATTCCTTATGGACGATGCTCGGAAGCAGGACAACAAGAGGGAGGGCGAGCAGCACTCGAATGACTCGAACGACTCGAACGACTCGAATGAAAAGAGCGGCGAGCCCCAGAAGAACGGTTCTCCTCTTCCTCAAGCCGCTGATGTTGGCAACGCAAAGAACCAAGTCGAGAAGACGGCCAACGCCGACGGGGTCAAGAAAAGAGTCGGAACCACCACCAACACCGCTCAGAGTGCTGTTGGCGGCGCCAAAGGTGCCGTCGGCGGTGCCACCGGTCTGACCTGAAATGGTCAGCCGACCACTACGGCTTGAAGTTGCCAAATTGTTCTTTTTCTTTTGTGTCCTTGACAACTTGATTTCTGCATCAGCGAACGGTTGTAGGGGTTTGCACGGGCGGATGTGTTTGGGAGTCGGGTTTTCCAAAGGTTGACACCGTACAAGAAGCTTATCTAAAACTGACATTTCGGCTTAGCGTTCTGTATATCATGTCAAGAAGCATGCTCATAGTAATCAAAAGCATATTTGACATACAGCAACATGTTGAGTTATCATGTGATTGACAGTGCAATGATCGTTGCCTAGATAGGTACCCGCTTTTGCCCTCACCCCCAGATGGCACCGGCGGATCCAATTTTACCTTTAGACCGACAACCCAACAACAGCTGAACACAGAAACACGTCGCAAGATACTATGCCAGAGCCAATGCTCAAGGTAGACATCATGGAGGCATCAGACACCTTCAACTACACGCCACTGACCCCAGAGCCCCAGGGTTTCCGCATATTGGTCCTCAACCCGCCGCCCACGTTCTCAGCGAAGGTATAATGCAGTCTGGTGAACGCCTCCCTCGACGACCCGCCAGGATACGAAGCTCTATCTTACGTCTGGGGAGACACCGGAAAGACTCACTCAATCACCGTGAACGGGAAAGAGGTGGGCGCTTGTGGGGGCGTGTTATGCGCATGGTTTGATGGATGGGGAGGTGGTGGGGAGGGAGTGGTGTAGGAAGAAAGACTTCGTTCTCGTGTAATGGGGAGGCGATGGCCCAGTTTCGATCATTTTTCACAGCTCTTTGAAGAACAGGCGCCGATTTAATCCTAAACAGAAACTACTTGTTTACGGGGATATGGACAGACATTTTCTCTCTTCCACCTTCTCCTCGTTGCAAGTAAGCTAAACTTGCTGTAACGTCAACTAAGGATATTCTATGCCAGGCGGAAAGGAAAGCATCGCCATCTTGGCGCTTAGTGCTCACAGAAGAAGAATGTGTCCTGCACTTGAGTCAGCTAAGCAGTCGGCAGCTCGCTTGCGGGGAAACGTGCCTCCTCGATTGCATTGTTCACATCGTCCGTAACCCTACCCCGCTCTTCCATGAGCCTCTCACGCATCTGCAATGCCTCGTCCCAAGAGAAGGGAAAATCTTCGACGAATTCGATGATGTTCTGGAAGAGCTCCTCAGGTAGCGCCGCGAACCGGTCCACCCTCCTGATCTCCTCGGCCCACCAGTCCCTGCGCTGGGGTGGCACGTTGGCCGTCGAGAGGATTGGGACGTGGGGATCAACCAGGAACATGGCCAGAATCTTGCGGTGGCCGGGCTTGGTGGGGTCGGCGAGACGGAACGGCTGTACCTGGTGCTGCATGACGTTTGGAAAGGCAAGGAGGCGGCCTTGGCGAGTGAGAACCCTACCCAGGTCCTGGATGGTCGCTGCTTCATTCTCGATGCCGTAATATTTCAGAGTCGAAGACCATTCGGACTGAAGACAGTCAGCTTGGACCGCAAACGGCTGTGTCGCGTGGCTGCTCACCTGCTGGGGCCGCATGACCATGGCTTCTGCGTCGACGGATTGACGGAAGCCGAGGAAACTGTCTGTTACGTTCTCGCTGTCATAGTAGTAGATGGCTGTCGCGCAAATGTGCTCATTCAGCGCGCCCTCAACATGCCAATTGCTGGCCGCATACTCTGGCTTATCGGGTGTTAGGTGGATGTTGGCAAGCTTGAAAATTATCTGAAGTCCCGAAGCTTTGAAGTCAGACTTTAGATCGACGGCTCTCGCCCCTGGAGCCTGCAGTGTCTCATTGAATGGCTTGAATGGCCCAGGTTCAGGTTGCTCCAGGACTTGGTTGGCCTCCCACCAGTCTCTGTAGTTGCGGTAGAACCCATGTTCAATTGCCCAATCTCTGTCGTTCAGTTCCTTGTCACTTTCCATGTTGTCGGAGGTATCTATCCCGGGTCGAGTCCACTTCACACCTTCTGGCAGGACCCAGTCCTCATCGCTGGTGCGCTCAATGTTGATGCGAATCCGGCTGTGAAACCAGGACAGGCATTCATTCCAAAGCGGAATTGACTTGTCCACAATCCGTTCGAGAATCCCGTACAGGCCCGAGTGCGTCTGAGGGTGGAGATTGCTGATGTAGCTTGCAATAGTAGGCCGTCCATCCGAGGCAAAGTCGATCTGGGTGGGGAGCCACTGATAGTTACCCCACGGCTTCATGGGCGACGAGGACTCTCCCCAAGAGACTTCTCTCGAGAAGGATTCATCGCCTAAACCATGCTCGGGAATGAGGTCCCCAAGTCCGGTGGATCGAACGCAGTCTTTGAGAGGAACGCGTCCGGACGGGAGTGCGCGCGAGCGCCCATACACCACGGGGAATAAGGAAGGGTGGACTAAATCGAGCACTTTCTGGTCAGACCCAGGATGCCAGTCCTTGTAGCGGTCTGGCACTTCCTCCAACGGGCGGACTCCCTGCAGAAGCAATTGCCTGAGGGACTCGGGCACGGTCGAATCGGATTTGACGACGGTTGCCTCGACATCCATGACTGCTACGAGGCCTTTCTCCTCGTAGGCGGCGGCCTTTTCCCGGAGCTCGGACATGCACTGGAAGCAAGGTCAATGTCAAGCAGCCGATTCCTCAGAGAGTGACATACATAGTCGAACATGGGGATGGACAGGAAGTCATCATGACCGCTTTCGTCATATCGGCAGGCCTCAGCCTTCCACTTGGAGACTATGTGGTCGTCGAACACCTTGTGGTACCATGCGGGCTTATCTGTAATCAGAGTGATGAAATCAAGCATGCGTCGCTCGCGCACGGTGACGCCTTCGCTGGCGAAGAAGTCGGCAATGGCGTGGGGAAAGCGCTCTTTGTTGCTCTCGCGGCTCCATGGCAGCAATGTGTCGACGGGCAAGCCGAGACCCGGTAGAGCAACGCGTGGCTTCGATTGAGCCATTTGGTGGGTGAAAGTGCGGTGCGAGCTCACCTCGGGGGCGGATGGTGTTTTATCTGGACCCTGAAGTAGTACCGGGTCAGGGATGCGCCTCGCTAAGCTAGGCAGCAAGCGCCAACCAGGTAGGCACCACAGGCACCACAGGCACTAGGGACGCCAAAGTCGGCAACTTGAGGAGTATTCTCCGCGTCAATCACAAAAGTAGAGCAGATGGGTTGGCGTCGCACAACAGGCATTCCTCTCACTCTGAACACTAGCCCTAAACGGCTGCGGGGAACCGCGTCTTCGTCGCGTCTTCCGCTCACTCTTCGTTGTCTCCTCCCCAGCAAGGGGGAAGGGCTTCTGTGTTGGCTGATTTCGGAGATGTGGAGAAGTGCAAAAATAGTGGACGGGGCTGAGAGAGAGTTCAATGACACGCTTGAGGGGTGGTTCCATGATAGTTGTGTTGTGGAGAAGTGAAGTGTATTTACTGCTCAAGCTCGAGCCACTCGCAACCGCCTCCTCAGAGGTTTCCCCAACCTGCCCTTGCTGATGCGGCAGTACTTCCCACCCGCCGGTCATAGACTTGGTCTGGTGTTCTTTGTCTCCTTGGTCGTCTTGAACGATGCATAGGCAGTCTGCCCAAAGATGCTTCTCGCCGAGACACGAACAGGCTTCTATCGCACCTTCAATAGTTCTCGGGGCATTTTGAACCCGTCTATATTTTGACAAGGCCCCTAAGGAAGAAGCTTGTTAGGGTCAGGATCTGGGCTCCAGGCATAGCTCAGGGCTACGAACACCCGCAGGACTCACGCTGCACGGTACGCGTTGACTCGCTGGACTCCCACCAATGGGATACAAGCAGGTGGCGAAGGTCATTGATGATACGATCTGCCACAAAAGCATTGGAATGCAACGACAAGAAGCTTGTAGATGGATGAATTTCACTGCAACCGTTAGGTATCTCAATATCCTGCCACACATGACTTTCACATCAAACGGTATGAACCCAAAAACAAGAAATTCAACGTAAAGATCACATTAACCCGCGCCGAGCCAACCGATTCTACCGCGCCGGGGACTTGTACATCATGCATGACGGATTTAAAAATGGGTAATTTTGGACCATAGACTTTCGGTGCTAACAGACTCCAAAAGGGGCAGAAAAGGTGAAGCCAAGACGGCAAAAAGCCCGGGCCTTCTTGAATTCAAGTTGAAGAGCCGCAGATAAGGTAATTTGGCATTGTGCGTGTCCCGTTGGCTCGTTCGAATTGAATGCGTGCCGGCGAAGGCCGTGTTTCCCGGAGACGTGCCGACTACGCCTTGAGACCGTCCCGCATGCTCTGGCTGCTGGCGCTCATTGGCACGCTGGTGGTGGGCAGGGCCTCGCTCTTGCTGGCGTTCTGCCTGACCTTCGCGACGGCGTAGACGATACCACTGACGAATCCAATGAAGATGGCGCTGACGGAGCCGCCGGTGACCGGGGCGTCGAAGAAGACCAGACCGCTGACAGCGATGGGGAGCTTGTTGAGGGCGCCGACCATGGAGTAGGTGGTGGAGGAGGTGACGCGGACGCACCAAGCAGAAGTGTACGAGATGAAGATGGTCGAGAGACCAGAGAAGACCATGGAGAGGATGATGGAGGTACGGTTTTCGGCGGGGAAGTTCCTGTCCAGGTTGGCGTTGGACCAGTCCTCGACGAAAAGGGAGGACACGAGCAGGATCGGGATGGAGAGGAAGTTGTTGTAGAACATGGCTGGGAGAGGCGTTAGCAGACTTTCGACGGGCAATTGGAGCAGTAAACGTACTGTCGAAGTCCTTGAAGTTGGTAAGCTTGATGCGCTTCCGCATGCCCAGAACATAGGTGGCGCTGCAGAAGCAGTTCAACAGCATCCACATGTAACCAGCGTTCAGGGTGGAGATCTTGTCCGACGCCTCCGAGCTGCCACCACCGTAGCTAGCCAGCGCGTGCTGGATGTCGGCCCAGGCGGCGACGACGGAGCTCAGGACCATGAGACCAAACGACAGCAGCGCCATAGGGGTAACGGAGCCACCAAACCAGAGCACCTCGCCGTATGCGATCAGGATAATCGTCAAGTTCTTGAAAATGGTGTAGACGGGGATGGACAGGAACTTCAGGGCCTTGGTGCTCGTGTAGATCATGCCGATAAGAAGGACAGTGATGGGAAGCCCTACTCCACGTTAGCTGCAGCATGGCGAGCGGGGCGGTGGGCTGCTCACATTTCTTGGCCTCCTCAGTCTTGAAATCGCGGTAGGAGATGACCTTGAAGGTCTTGAGGCTCTGGATGGCAATAATGCACACGACAGACTGCGCGCAGGGTCAGCAATGCGGGCTGGGCTGGGCGGGCTGCGAAACGGACGCACCTGCACACAGAGCAGGAAAAAGTTGAGGTTGAAGCCACTGCCGGACAAGACATATTTGTTCGTGACGGTCATCAAAATGGAGCTGCCGCAATACGCCAGC
The DNA here is from genome assembly GCA_029906385.1 of Neofusicoccum laricinum. Taxonomy (NCBI): domain Eukaryota; kingdom Fungi; phylum Ascomycota; class Dothideomycetes; order Botryosphaeriales; family Botryosphaeriaceae; genus Neofusicoccum; species Neofusicoccum laricinum. Next base: position 934,339 of record CP123726.1, read on the forward strand.
ACGGGCAGTACTGCGTTGCCGGAGAGGCCTGCGGACGACATGGCGGGCGTGGGGGTGGACGGGCGGACGGGTTTGGAGTCGAGGTTGAGGTTGAGGTCGCGCTTCTTGTCGTCGGCCATGGAGCGAAAGAAGGCGCTCGGGGCTTGGGGGAGATCGCAGCTGCGCGGTCGGTGCGGGCGGCGCGGAAGAGGCTGTAAGGGGTTGGAGTCCTAAGATTCCACCGGCGCGTCGGAAAGCCTATTGCAGGACCGTGACGCGACAAACTCCCAGGGCAGAAGAGAGCGCGCGGAGAGAGGCCAAGGAGCGGGAGCGCGACAAGCCAGACACGGACTCTGAACGAGGGCGACGATGGCAGGACAGACACGGCGGGCTGTGGGAGTTCAACACGTTAAATTTCACGAACGGGCTACGTAGACCCCCGAAGTGTGGCGCAGGCTGACAGACCCATCAGCAGCCGTGTGGCCGCACCAACCGCGTCGCCGCGCGGCAGCGGCTCACTCCTTCGCGAGCCATTGCCACGAACTGCAACCGCACGCGCACCCCGTCGCGTACCTGTTGCGGCCGCTGCAGCCGCATTGGCGCGCTGCGAGGACGCGGCAGCGGTGAGTTGTGGCGGCAACTAGTGCCCGCTGCCCGCTGCCCGCGATTGACAGGAGAGCCGAGCAGCCTCTCTGCGGATCCGCCTATGTGCCTGTCCATGTCGTGAACACCCCGCGCCAACCACCATGTCCCGCATCGACGCCAAGGTCGCTGCCATCGTCGACAAGGAGCGCGACTCCGACGACGAGGATGCCCTGATCGCCGAGCTCGAGGCCGACGACTCGCTCGACGGCTTGCGCGAGCAGCGCCTGCAGCAGCTCCACGCCGAGTTCACCCGCGCGAAGCAGATGCGCAGCTCCGAGCATGGCACCTACCAGGAGATCAAGGAAGAGAAGGCCCTGATGGACATCACCACCTCCACCAAGCTGTGCGTCGTGCACTTTTTCCACGCCGACTTCAACCGCTGCCGCATCATAGACAACCACATCGAGGTGAGGGGAAGAAGCAATGCTGCTATGGCTTGGACTAACGTTACACCCGCCAGGCGCTCGCTCCCAAGCACTTCGATACCCGATTCCTGCGCATCAACGTCGATAACGCCCCCTTCCTCGTGACGAAGCTCAAGGTCCAGGTCCTCCCCTGTGTCATTGCATTTGTCGATGGCCAGGGTGTTGACCGCATCGTTGGCTTTGAAGGCCTCGGCTATGGCTCGGACAAGTTTACCACAAGTGATCTGGAGAGACGCCTTCTGCAGTGCGGCGTCTTAGTGCGTGAGAAGATGGCCGAGGGGGAGAGCGCTGCGCGAAGGCGGGCTGCCGCCAAGGAGGAAGAGGAGTTTGACGATGATGATTGGGACTGAGAGCAAGGAAAACCAGAGCATATCTTTCATTGTGCAGCGTCCCGCCGCTCAGTCGCAGCCCGTGGCCGCAATTGAGGCTAGTTGCATCCCGCAAGACGGCCACAACGCAGGGCGTTTGCAGTGAGGACGATATCGCGGTCCGTCGGACGATGACCTCTCGTATCAGGCGATATCGCGGCAAGATGCAGCGCCCCCTCCGCAGATGCAGGTGCTCATACGCCTCGATTTCTGAGCCTGTTGCTGAAGCAGAGCGGATCAGACCCAGGAGTGATCCCCGCCGGCCTTTCCAGCACTACTGTCGAGCGGTCGACTGCCCAAGTGAAACATGCGTCAGGAGATCCAAAAGCACGTACAAGGAATTCTGGAAATATAACAACTCATCGGCCATGCATCTTCAACCATCAGCCACGGTCTCTTGCTTTGGTGAATCGGGCCGCTCCTGCTGCGCAAGTGACCAATTCGAGACTGCTGAAGATGAGTAACAGAGACATAATTAGCGCCACCATCCAACCTCATTGCACCTGTCTCAGGTGAAGATCATGCAGCTACAATGCACTAGTGGATACCGTTTACTTTCTTTCATGGCTGTCATGCATCAGATACCGAAAACACCGTTTGACGCCTAGCGATACAAAAGAAAAGAGAAAGAAGGACCGTTTGCCAAGAGAACGGCTAGAAATGCTAATGAAGAAAAAGACGAGGCGTTGCCGCTTGGATCAATCTAGCAAGAAATGAGAAGAGCTGGGAGAAATGACGCCGCCCGGTTTCCAACACCAAAGACAACCTCAAACGAGGCGGTTACACAGGAAGGCGAGAGAGCGAGATGAGATTTGTGCAACCTCACCGCACTCGGAACACCCAAGATCCCTGTTGGATTCGTCTGTCACCCATCACAACCGAAAACCTTCCCTGCTCGTACCTCCACTTTGCTGCCAGCCACCAAGCCACCGCCATCAAACGCCGAAATGCGCCACCGTTGCGAGGGCTGCTCCATAGCTGCACAGCAAACGGTCCTGCCGCTGATGGCTGCAGCCGGCTGCCAGCACCCACCGATTCATGCACGCCATGCCGTTCTCCTCCGCCCACCCATACCCTGGCTCTTTCACTTCCCCGGATACTCTCCCAACAGGCCGAACCCTCCTCAGAACCGCCACATACTGCGATGACTCCTCAGGATCCTCCGCTCCTGGCCATCCACGTCCCCAACCCGGCCCGCCCTCCCCTTCTCCCCCGGCACCGCCAGCACCTCCCTCCCCCGCGAAAACGTCTGCTCTAACCTCCTCCTCAGCACATCCAACGCCCCATACGGCAGCGGCTCATTGCTGTAGTACGCACACCCACCCTTCTCCACCTCCTCCACCTCCACCTCCCCCCTTTCCCACCCGTCCTCCCACTCCCCACTCCCCCCAAACGCCCCGACGCTCCTCCGCGCCCGCCACCCCCTCTCCTCCCCCCTCCACCTGAAATTCCCTGCCCCGCCGATGCCGACGTGGAAGGCGGCGCGCGCCCCGCGCTGCTGGTCGACGACGGCGCGCGACCGCGCCAGCTCGGCGGCGTGGCCGAGCTCGTCGCCGCGCGTCACGGCGTGCACGTTGCCGGCGCCGCCGATGCCGGTCTTGCAGCGGGTGCGCGGCGCGGGCGGCGGCGCGGTGGCGGGCGGCGGCGGCGGCGGCGTGTCGGGCGGGATGGAGGCGGTTTTGTGCCAGTTGCCGGCGCCGCCGATGCCGGTGCGGGTGTAGGTTGGTTGGTGGTGTTTTGTGAGGGTGGAGGCGAGGAGGAGGGAGGAGTCGCTGCTGGAGGAGGAGCTGGTGGAGGGGCGCATTTTGGGCGGGTGGGACGGCTCCGCCGGGTTGCGGGAGGTCTGATGTGTGTGCGCGTGTGATGCAGATGGAGAGACGTGAAAAACACAAAGAGCGTTTGTCGTTTCCGGTGATGACAGGGTCGCCGGTGTGTTCGACGCGATGGACTCGAGAGCCGGAGGAGATGGACCGTCGTCCCATGAGAGCCGGGGCAGCCGGCCAATATATATACATACACTTCCCACCTTCTTCCTCCCTCCCTCACACAAGACGCTCCCCAATCGCCGCGCCGCAGCAACAGGGGACCAGCAAAGAAAAAAAAAAAAAACCGCCCAGCTGCACCGCACGGATCCCGCCTGCCTGCCTGCCTGCCTGCCTGCCTGCCTGCATGCATGCATGCATGCCAAAACCAGGTGCCCGGGCCGGAAAGGACGGGCAGCGTCGTACACGTACATACATACGCGCTGCAGCTGCGCCCTGCCCAACCACAGCCAGGCCGCCCGCGCGCATCGGCGCAGGGAAAGAAACAAACCCCCCCGCCGCCGCCGTCGCTCACCGGTTATCCCGAGATCCCTGCACGGACGGCATGTGTGCAGGTGTCTGTGTGCAGCGTGTCGCGACAAGCCGTCTCCCGATGTCGCGGGCGAGACACGCATGCGCGGGCGTGGTGATCGGGCCCGCCCTGTGTCCCACGCCCGTGTGTAGCATGTCGGCGTGGGCGCGGCGGCTGCCGGGACGGACGGGTGCGCACTCTATCAAGGGAGGGAGGGGAGGGGAGGGGAGGGGAGAAGTCACGTCGACGTCCGCTCCGCACGGCGTGTGCGCTCCTGTGCTACGTACCTGCCGTGGCAGCAGCACCCGTGCGCGCACCGCGGTGGTCGAGGGCTGGCCGGCTCGAGACCGCGTGGATGCGCGCAGGCGGGCCGGCGATGCAGCGGAGCGTGGTGGAGAGCTGGCTGGCTGGCTTGGAGGAGCAGGCAGCCGAGCAGCGCTCCTGACAGACAAACATTGCGTGGCGGTTGGACATGCGTGGTAGGTGTGCATGCGTGGGTTTGCATCTGTGCCAACACCCTTTGCTCATAGCTCCCGGGCCGTTGCGGCCTTGATTTAGCGCGAATGTAAGGCTGAGATGCACGTAGGCATAGGTACCCATGTGCGTCCCGAAGTGGAGGCGAGGCGGGCCCAGAGAGCGGCTCTGCGAGATCGAAAGATGTGCGATGTGACAAGGCGCTGCAGGGAACGCGATTGGCTGGGCAGGCAGATGCGGACAGGGATCTCCAGGGATCGCGGGCGAGAACGACAGCAGGGAGGAAAAAGACACGAAGTCGAGAGGTCTGAGAGGCTGCTGCTGTTCTCCAGAACCCTGGTTGCTGGCTGGCAGCCTTGCATCGGATGCTGCGAGATATGTCCGCCTCCGCGCCTGCATGCCGGCTGGGATCATGGGTTTGCGAGAGCAGGTCATTTCCGAGGGGATGTTGCGATGCTCTCTAATTCCTTCCTCTCATACGGCGTGTGAGTTATGGGATACACCCCTATTGTCTGTCGGTCAATCGACTGGGAGGATGAGCCTGACATTGGCATTGCACTTGGCTTGGGCGCGTCCCGTCATCCAGAATGCGGCAGCCTCATCCACAACGCCAGGACGATCATGCTGTGGCACCGTGGATTTCCCGGTCCATGTTCCAGCCTCAGTTCGGCGAGAGAACACTCAACCTGTCAGCAAAAAGATCTCGTTCCTTTTTATCCGCGGCTGGATGTGTGTGGGTGCGCCTGCCGTCTCAGCCTGTTGCACCAGATTCGTGAGTCAACCAGCATTCTAGATGGCGCAGCGCTGATGAGGCCTCCAAGCCAGGGCCAGTCGACGGTGCTTGCCGATGCAAGTCTCATCACGCCGTAAGGACAACGGCATGGCGGATGTGAGTCGCAGCTGCTCACCGCAAGCGAAGAGAACCCACCAGGTACCAGCGACGCGGCGGCGGCGGCGGTCTGATCTGCAATGCTACCTGAGACATTGCCGGTGGCGGCAGCGCCAACGCGCCGTCAACCGGACTTTGAGAGCCTGGGAATCATCCGAGCGTCGCCAGACCCCCTTTGCTGGTTGGTCTTGATACATCGGCACGAGACAGTCTACACGACCCGGGCGCTGCGTCTCTCAACCTCTCGGTCTGTGGCTGCGTCCCGACACTCTTCCGGGAAGCCTGTCCACGGCAGCTGAAGAATGCCGGCAACCGGGGACGGTGTCCACACTCCGGCTCCAGAGCGAGCAAGCTGCTGAGCTAGCTGGATGCTGGGATGCTGCGACGCCACGGAGAGCGTGGAAACATTCAATGGCCAGTTGAAGCATCCGTGCGGACGGAAAGAATTCTTCCTGCCATGATGGTCGACGCACTGCCTGCGCCTGCGAGGCGCTGGCATGACTGCGGCTGTGGCCAAGATGGGTGTCCATACTCTTGCCCCGTTCGGCCCGACATGCAGCAGCTTCCCGTTGGAAAGGCGGGGATGGGGTAGGCTTCAAGGGAGCCGGCAGGCGCCAGGGGGGGTCTTGGTTGCACCCTTGTGGGCACATCCGACGGCAGAGCTCGCGCATCGCACGGCTTGAGGTTGCTGGTAGGACGGGAAGGCCTGATAAGCGGCGATGGGCGGGTGGCTGCTCTCTACGCTGCAGGATGCGTTTGCCGGAAGACGCAGCCCAGACATTGCTCTGTCTGTCGTGCACTGCTGCCGCTGCCGCGGAGTGACATCGGCGATGTCGGGCCAGCAGCGGGTTGGTCGGATCAGGCACGCCCGCCGGCTTTGCCGCAACCGGAAGCCTCCCGCCTCCTCTCTCACCACCCATGCAAGCCGCGCCTTCCTCTGCTCCCCTTGCCCGTTTTCTCGACTGCAGCCTGCTCGATCAAACCACGATCAAGGCACGGCGTTTCGGCTCATTCATCGCACTGGCGGGCGGTGAGAGCCAATGGCTTCTGTCCGTCTTCCGAACTGTGGAAACCTCCGTTCTCGCCGCGCCGCCTCCCAAGACGACGACGCCTCTCCAAGACTCTTGCCAGGCCCACATGCCATCCTGCCGAAGAGCGCCCAGCCATCCATGACCAGGCGCGCGGATGGACTGGCCGACGTTCTTTCGAGCCCGGCGAGGATGCCGTCATGCCCAGCCCACCCCGCAGGCTTCCCCAGATCGTCAACCCCGCCATCCGCCGCTCGCTCCACTCATCTCCGCCGCACGACCGGAGAACGGGTGGCCCTGAGCCTCTCCCACGGAGCCCTTCCCTTACAATTACGGCGCGTCTCCCGTCGCGTGCGTAGCCATGCGTTGTATCGCAATCCTTCTGGCCTCACCTTCCCCATTCTCCCATCACATCTCCTGAGCGTCTCGTGAGCTGTGCGGCGCAGTACCTCTTCCTCCCGTTAAAGCTCACAGTTTCCAGCCGACCGGGCCTCTCAGTCTCTTTCCTCCGCAAGCGATTGAACCTTGAACCAGCACACCAGTCCCCGCACAATGCGCGCTGCAAGATACTACGGCAAGGAGGACATCAGGATCGAGCAGGTCCCCGAAGAGCCCACCGGCCCCGACCAAATCAAGGCGCGTCGCCCCCCCCCCCCCCCCAGCAACCCCCGCACGCCACCCACCCTAACCCCTCCCCCAGGTCGCGCCGGCCTTCGTCGGCATCTGCGGCACCGACCTGCACGAGTACCAGGGCGGGCCCAACTTCGCGCCCACGTCGCCGCACCCGGTGACGGGCGAGACCATCCCCATCACCATCGGGCACGAGTTCTCGGGGCGTGATCAAGGAGATGGGGTCGGCGGCGGCGGCGGCGTCGTCGGGGCTGCGGGTCGGGCAGAAGGTGGCGGTGCAGCCGACGCTGTTCTGCGCGCGGTGCGGGGCGTGCCGGGCGGGCGTGGAGAACGCGTGCTACAACGGCGGCTTCATCGGACTGTCGGGCGGCGGTGGCGGGCTCAGCGACGCGGTGGTGGTGCCGGCGCGCGCGGTGCTGGCCCTGCCCGACGCCGTCGCGCTCGACGTCGGCGCCCTGGTCGAGCCGCTGAGCGTGGCCTGGCACGCGACCGAGGCGGCGCGGGGCGCGCTGGGCGAGGCGAGCACGGCGCTGGTGCTGGGCGGCGGCCCCATCGGGCTGGCGGTCGTGCAGTGCCTGGCGGCGAAGAAGGTGCGGAAGATCATCATGAGCGAGGTGGCGGCCCAGCGGCAGAGGTTCGCGAGGGAGTTTGGCGCCCACCACGTCTTGGATCCGAAGACGTACGATCTGGTGGCGATGAGCAAGCAGCTGAGCGGCGGGGACGGGCCGGATGTGGTGTTTGATTGCGCGGGCGTGCCGGCCAGGTGGGTGCTCTCTAGCGCGGAGGGGCTGGCGTTTCCTGGGCGCTGACCGGAAGCAGTCTCAATACCGCTTGCATGGCCGTGAAGGCCCGTGGGACGGTCGTCAACGTCGCCATCTGGGAGAAGGAAGTCCCGTTCCAGCCGAACATGCTCACGTTCAAGGAGGGGAACTATACCGCCGTCCTCGGGTACCAGCGGAAGGACTTTGAGGCCGTGATTGAGCATCTGGCAAATGGTAAGCTCGGCGCCGATGCTCTTCTGCGATGGGCACTGATGTCTGCAGGCTCTTTGAGACCACAGCGCATGATCACAGGACGCATTCAGCTGGAGGACCTCATCGAGAAGGGCTTCATGCCGCTCATCAATGAGAAGGAGAAGAACGTCAAGATCCTGGTCGAAATAGCACCGCAGCTGGAGAAAGTCGACTCACTGACTGCTTGATCGAGGTGAGCGTGACAACCTTGGTATGTAATGATTCCATTGGACAACGGTTTGTATATATCAGTAATCTCGTAATTGCATCCACGTTCATACTCGTCTTCCTCTTTCCTCGGTACTTCCACATTCGCGCAGCTTCTATGTTCCTCGGAAGTCATCGCAAGCTTTACGTATGGTTGCCAACTCCAGCCCTGTGAGCTCTGGGGCCAAGAGAAAAGGGACCGCGGACCTCCAACAACTAGAGCCACAGCCGCGCGGCCGCAAGCAGAAGATGCAATTTGACCTGTGATTTGCCAAGGGCGATCAACATCGCTCAGTGCACTGGAGGACCACTAGTCGGGACGAAGGCTTATCTCCCCACACTCCTTTTAGCGGCAAGACAGTTTATGGCAAGGCCAAGTAACCTTCAGAAATTGGGTGAAAGTATCGTGGCGCAGCCGTTAAGTGATTGACCCTCTGTCCCGTGGAGAGACGTCGTTGAAATGGACATGCACAGGCTCTTTTTCCTTTCTTCTTCTCGGGGACACGGGCTGCTGACATCGCCCCGCATTATTTCAAGAGTTAAGGCGACGAGAGGAAGACCAAGAGTTGTGGAGCAGCCCCTGTCACCGTCCTTAGACACCGGTGAAACGCTCGGTTGCTTGTGCGGCGGCAAGCAGAGTTGTGGGGGAAGGCGAAACGACCAGCGGAGCCTCTGGGGAACCTGCATACTATCGCGACTTCGTCGTTTCGCTCGCCTCAGTCTGCATGGATGAAACTGGGAATTAATCACTCGGGATATGATGAGCGGTGCGGAAGAAGGTGTAAAGGGGAAACACTCTTAAACGCGAGCTCAGTTGCCATCCAATCAGGAACTCTCGGACTATCATCGCCCTCAAGCTTCCGGGGGGGGGCTTGAAGCGCCAAGATGCTTCCAAGAAACCAGCAAAACGTAAATGCGACCTGGTCGACAAGGTGGTCTTGGGAGGAACTATTGGTATATAGGGTAGGGCGGGCCGGTTTCTCGCGTGTGCCACCCGCAAACACTGCTACGTTGGGCTTCGTCGTTCTAAAATGATGTGAACGCAACTCACCCGGGGACATTGTTGCCCGTTCTTCTTTCCAGAACAACTGAATCTCCTCAAACGCACCTTGCATCGGGTCTTGCGGTCACCATCGGGGAAAATCCATCAAATCGCTTCCAAGACCGATATCAAGTACCATGGAGGAGGAAGATCTCGGGCTTCACAGGTGCCCGAGGCGTCTGAGTAGGGGCTCTGGAGTGGGGTTCGTGGAGTTCGAGATGGACTCTTTCTCGGGAGGAGAAAGCAGGAAGAGCCCCGTCGAGAGCCTGGATGATCGTACGGACGAATCCTCCGCGGGGGATCGCAAAAACAAGAGTTCCGAAGACATTGTCACCACAGTTCTTGACGCGGAGGATGACCCTTCGTTGAACTCGTTGACTTTTCGGACGTGGTTCATCGGTAAGTAATCACCACAACACCCTACGTCGCACGGTAGTAGCTGACCCCAAACCCCGCCAGGAATGGGGCTCGGAATCTTTGGAGCCATTGTGGATACCATGTACTATTTCCGACCGCTGACGCTCAATATCTCCAAAACATTATTGGCTCTGGCAGCATACAATGGAGAAAAGCATCCCAAGGGGCGGATTCATTGGCCGCTGGCTGAACCCCCACCCCTTCAATTCCAAAGAGCATGCTGCAATCATCGTCATGGCCTCAGCATCAACCCAAGTTGCACTCGCCGTGCAGGTCATTGCGGTCCAGCGGCTGTACTACGATAACGCCCCGAGCACGGCTCTTTCCATCCTCATCGTCGTCTCCTCGCAATGCCTCGGCCATGGCTTTTCAGGGCTCCTGCGGCGCGCCCTAGTGTATCCGTCTAAGATGTTCTGGCCGGTGTTGCTTCCGGTCAGCACCCTCCTCGAGACGCTCCACCGAGACCGACAGGAGACCAAACCACGACGGCGCCTCCTGTATTGGGTCTTCGCGGCCATTGTTGTGTGGCAAGTCCTGCCGGCGTATGTCATGCCAATCTTGACTGGCGTCAGCGTCTTCTGCCTGGCCAACCAGAACAGTCTGGTTTTCACCACGATATTCGGAGGCTCGAACACCAACGAGGGTCTTGGCCTTTTATCCCTGGGCCTAGATTGGCAGCTCATCACCAGTCAGAGTTTATTACGGTAACGTTTGGAGAACGCGCGACTTCCCATTCCTGTCTCAGCTGCTCTTCTCTGAGGATTCTGAAAGCCAAAATTACGTTTTATACAACGGGACGGCCATACTGAATCAGCGAAACGCCCTCGACTCAGCAGGGCTTGAGAGACAAGGAACGCCCCATTTCTCCGGAACATACGCAATGTCTATCCTCACGAACAACCTGTACACCACCTCGGCCATCGTGCACCTGCTCCTCTGGAACTGGAACGACATGAAGAAAGCTTGGACGATCCTTCACCCTGAAAACCCGCGGAAGCTCATCTCCCTCAAGTTCTGGACGAGCAATCCCGAGGCAGTCGACCACGATGAAGTGGATAACAATGCGCACTGCCAGTTCATGCGTGCATACAAGGAGTGCCCGGACTGGTGGTACGCTGCCACCCTGGTGACCTCTGCAATCATTGGCCTTGTCTGCATCTACGCAGCAAAGATAACACTCGCGTGGTACGGCTTGTGGGTCAGCATCCTGGTTGCCAGCCTCTGCACCCTCTTCTTCGGCGCCCAAGCAGCCCTCACCGGCTACCAAGGCAACGTCCGACCCCTCATGCAGCTCCTGGGCGGCTACATCCACCCCGGCCAGCCGATCGCAAACCTCTACTTCACCCTCTTCGGCCACAACACCGTCACCCAAGGCATCAGCCTCATCCAAAACCTCAAGCTCGGTCAATACGCCAAACTCCCACCCCGCATCACCTTCACCGCCCACCTCGCCGGCACCCTCCTCGGCTCCACCACCAGCTACATCGCCATGGCCTCCATCACCAACCACCAGCGCGCCCTCCTCCTCTTCCCCCCACGCCGACACGCCCGTCTGGTCCAGCCACAACGCCCAACACCTCCACGCACAGGTACGTCCGTCCCCCCTCCCCCTTCCCTCCCCCTCCCCAACTAACCCTCCAGACCACCGCGCTCGGCACCCTCGACACCCCGCTCCTCACCCGCTACCCCGCCCTCCCCCTCTGCCTCCTCCTCGGCCTCGCCACCTCCCTCCCGCCCTTCCTCCTCCGCCGTGCCCACTCCGCCTTCGGCCTCCTCGACACGCCCCTCGTCCTCGCCTACGCCGGCACGCTGGCCACGACCCCCGCGTCGAGCGCGCTGGCGACGTACTTCGCGGTCGGGCTCGGCGGGCGGGCGTGGTGGGCGTGGTGGTGGTGGGGTTGGCGTTTGGAGGGGTGCGGATGCCGGCGTATTGGGGGAATAATCGGGGGGCGGGCGATTTCTCCCTTTTGGATTACGGTGATGGGTTGGTTGGTTCGATTTCGCTGAATTTCAACAACTGTTGCGACTGTTTCCGGGTGCGATCAGCGGTCATCTCCATATGCGAAGTGACGTCTGTTGTTACCCAGGGCTGCTGCCTGGCTTGGAGCTGACGGGCCCCGCCCCACCACCTACAAACTCCTTCCACCATTCTTACACGCATGCACGTATCTGGCCCAGCCTCCTCCATTACAGCGACCTTCCACAGAATCTTCTTCGCCTTTATTCAAGCTCTCAGTCAACCGCTATCAAGCCTCAACCGAAGGCGCGTGCCACAGCCTAGCACTTTCAGCCTTGCGCAGACTCTTCATGTTTGCTTTTGCGAGTAGAAAAAGCTTGTGAGATGCGGTAAGTTTTCTGCAGATTATACAAGTAATGACATCCTCGGTCTGAGTTTACTAAATTGTCCTCAAAGCCAGTAAACCACAGAGCGATTGACCGCCTGCCATGGTCGTGTCTGTCGGACGTGGTTTTTCCAAATAGTCCCTCAAATCTGGCCTTTCCAGGCCCGAAAGAAACTCCACTATGAGCCACAAACGCGAGACATGCCCCAGGAGCCTGCGCCAACCATCCCGACCCAGCGCTCCGCCGACACGCTGGACCCAATCACAGACATGGAAGTTCACAATGCCGAAGTTTCAGACGCGCGAGGCCTTGAAACCCCGGCGTTTCCAGACGACAAACTTCGACACGCACAAGACCCGGATTATCCATCCGAACGTGATATCGAGCTTCCCGCTGGGCGTAGCTACGACCTCCCGTCTATGTTGCAAGCCAAAGCTGTGGTTCGGAATTTATCCGAGGAATTCACATGTCGGCCCCTTGATCCCGGCCGAGAGATTCGTTGGATCAAGCTACGCGCGGCTCCCTCTTACGCACCAATCACCGTTGCCGTTCACTATGCAAATCTGGAAGATCCCGAGACTCGTTACGACGCTCTTTCATATGCGTGGGGCGATCATAGCAATAAGGCCTCCATCCTTGTCGGCGGCAAGAAGTTCCGGGTTACCCAAAATCTGAATACCGCGCTTCGTTATCTGAGGAATCGGAATGAAGATGTGGTGATGTGGATTGATGCGCTATGCATCAATCAAGAAGATGAAGAAGAAGAGAAAGGACGCCAAGTGGACCTGATGCCGGATATATACCGTGTCGCGCATCAAGTCAAGATCTGGCTAGGACCTGCGGCGGATAACAGCGATCTGGTCATGGGAACCTTTGGCACAGAGGGAGAGAAGCTCGTCAAGGGTGAGCATGAAGGTCTGCGTGGGCATTTTAACGCCATCAGAAACTTGCGAAATCACCTTATGGATACGGCTCAGAACCGCCTGCGTCGGTCCCTTAAAGCTCTCATGAAGAGAGATTACTGAACCAAAGTCTGGGTGGTGCAGGAGATCTTCGTGGCGAGACAGATTGTGATTGTTTGCGGTCAGCTATCGACCTCATGGCAGCATGTAACGGCGATTATGGAAGAATTCCTAAAGGCGCGCGCCGATGCACTGGGGCTTGACTGTAGGAGACAGAAATGTATCCGAGGGGGTTCTGCGCATGCGTTTTCGGAGTCTGAAGAGTCTTGAGCACTTGGCTGCTCACCGTATGTCTGCGCCAGAGAGGCGGGGTCCAGTTTGGCTGCTCAAAATTATGTTGGAACTGCGTCACTTCAAATCAACAGATCCACGGGACAAGATCTTTGGCATGCTTGGTCTCCTGAACCACGCCCTTTTCAAGAAGAGCCACTCTGCTCCGTCCGGCCTGTACGTCGACTACAGCCTGTCATTTTATGAAGTATCTCTTCGACTGCTCAAATACCAAATTCTGTCCCCTCCACAGGAGTCCGACATACTCAATCAAGCGATGGGCCGATTGAACATCCTTTGCGCAAGCCAGCCAGAGCAGAACACTGGCTTTCCGTCATGGCTACCAGACTTCTCAAAAGACAACGGGATGGACCAGGAGCCGGCTCAACTCTCACTTGGCGGCTGTTTCCATGGCACAGCAAGCTTTTCTTCTGACAGCAGAACACTTTTTGTCGACGCCCGCGAAATTTCAACGATTCAAAAGGGATGCGTCACAGAGGATGAGGATGACTGTCGGGCCACAGATGGACTTGGTCTCCTCGCTCGGATCTGGCGGTTTCTGTCACTAATTGCCATGCCGTTTAAGCTTGAACAATCCGATATTTTCCGGAGCGCTCTCGTGCTTGGGGCCCAGACAGGAAAGAATATCGTAACGTATTTTTCAGAAGAAAAAGGCGACCGATGGTGTCCTGATGCTGTTTTTGTTGTTGTTATTGTCGAGAATCCTGAAATTCCAGAACTTCTTGCCCGCTTTGAGTCCGGTCTCGGAGGCGGCAACTCGGGCCTTCGCCTCTTCTTTGAGGATTTCCGGTTGAAGTCATACCGTAGACGCTTCGCCGTCTTTCATATCGCGGGAAAAGTATTCTTCGCCATGGTCCCGGAAGCCGCAAGAGAAGGGGACCGATGTACCAGCTCGACGACTGCGACTACCTTGTTCTACTCCGGCCCCGTCATCCCGAAACAACCAGTTTTGAATTCATTGGACCGTGCTACGTGGAGAAGCTATATTCACAAAGGAACCTCGTAGAGCAGTGTGGTCTACTGCCGGGCGAGGGCTTCGGGACTATTTCCCTCCATTGATGAACAGCTGCCAACCTGCGAATGCCAGCAACATGGCTTGTCAAAATCCTACAGCATATTTCAATCACGCGCGAGACAGGAAAGCACCAGGAGCTGGGGCAGACACCGGAGATTTTCACACTCTTTTGCTGCATCTTCCCTGCGAAACAGCACTCATCGTTCGTTATTTCATTGTATCTTACAGGGATATCACGAGGAAAAGGAAAAAGCACAGCAGACATACTCCCAGCCGTCCGCACCTCAAGCCGTCCCCCCCTCCCCTCACGGCATCTCCGCCTTCGCCCTCTCCCCCCCACCCGCCTCCACGGGCCTCTGCACCGCATCCATCTCCCCGGCCGCCGGCCCGTACTGATACGGCTGCAGCGCGGCGGCACCCCCCTCCTCCTGGCGCGGCGCGGCCTGGCGGTTGGCGTCGTCGATGTCGCGGGCCTGGCGGGCGCGGCGGCGGCGGTTGCGCCGGAGCACGCAGCAGAAGATGACGGCGGAGGCGAGGCCGGCCAGGCCGAGGACCAGGCACACGACGATGATGGCGATCTGCGTGCCGGTCACGGCTTTCTTGGTCGAGTTGTAGCGGTCGTTGAAGTCGGAGTCGCTGGTTTGGGCGAGGGTGGTGGTGGGGGCGAGGAGGAGGAGGAGAAGGAGGAGGAGGGGGGGGGGGGCGAGGTGGGTGTTGCGTTGGGAGGACATGGTGGTGGTGGGTTGGGTTGGGTTGTTGTTGTTGTTGTTGTTGTTGTTGTTGTTGTTGTTGTTGTTGTTGTTGTTGTTGTTGTTGTTGTTGGTCTTGTTGGTTGCCGCGGCGCGGTGGAGCTGGACTCGGAGAGTGGACTGAGGCGAAGATGTGGAGGTTTTGTGTATGGTGAACTTGTGGCGACGCGGTGGCTGTTTGTGCGACGCAGTTGGGGGCGGAGTATGGTGCAACGTTGTGGTTGTCACCCGCAAACAGAGGTGAAGATGTCGAAAGCGCGCACCGGAGAGGAGGCTCTGGAATTTGAACTTCTTCTCCACAAGGTTCTGACACGCAGAATGACGCCAATCCAAGAGAATTTGGATCCTTTGATCGGCCATCGCGGCGACACCGCCGACGTGTATACAAGGCGCGCTCGAATCCTTCAGCGCGGCGGCCGGCCAATGACCGGGCTGGAAAGCACAGGGGGTTCTATTTTCGTCGCGCAACCAACGGAAGCGCGCGTCGTGAGAGGTCAGGGCGGAAGAGACCGCCGTTGCGCTGATCACCTTAAATCGCTGCGTGCGGTGCGTGAGTGCTTACTGGTGCCATGTCCCGCTCACCACCAAGAGCCACCATGGAGTGGCGTCGCCGTCTTAGCCTCGCGCCAGGCACCGATTCGGGTAGCTGATCGAGGGCGCGCTTTGCCCGATAGGGCAATCCGCGGGCGTCTGATTGGCCAGCGGTCCGTGGCTGAGCGAAGGGACTGCCTTGTGGGATGCCCGCACGTGCTCCACTGACGACATGCACTCTGCCGCCCACCTGGCACCTGAGGCAGCCACGGCCTTCTTTCGACTGCGCCTTGCGTGGCAATCTGGCAATCGCTCGTTGTTGTACCACCACGACGTTTTTCGTTCAAGCCTCAGGTTGAGACAGCAACGGTGGCCAGTAAATTGCCCGGCCTGCCTGCACCACCGCGTCAGCCCACATCTCACGATGCTGCCTCAAACTCTATCACGCTCGTGTCTCGCAGCAAAGCCGACGGTAAGCGTTCTCGACAAGAGCACCTCCGCTTTCAGTCGCCCGTGGACATGTTCAACGCTGCAACAGCAGTCAGCACCGTCCTCGACGAGAAGTCCCTGGCGCGTGTTGCGAATGTATCCAATATTATTTCTTGCTTATTTCGGGGTATCATCTCAAGAAGACCGAAATGTGTACTCATGGTCAACGACCCCGCAGGCTCCGCTGGCCCGCTTCTTCCGCCCAACTCCCGAAATGCAGCCATGGTCGTACAATGCTCACAACAGAAACGCCTCGGAAATGCAAATAAAGACCGCGTCACGTGACTCCCTCAGAATATGCCTATTCTCTGGCTCCATCCTTCTCGCTGCGGGTTCACCACCACCTGGTAGGGGAACGGGTTCGTCTCCGTCGTCGTGATGGGCGGGATGTGGTCCTTGTCGCGGTTGACGATGTTGACGATCTTGAGCGCCGTCTTGTGCAGGCTCTTCTCCATCGCCCGGCGCACCTTGATCACGTCCGTCTCGGTGCGCGGCGTCGCGAGCGTGACGTCGAGCGTCCACATCTCCCAGCACACCTCCTCGTCCCCGCGCGCCTTGCCCAGCCCGCCGAACGAAAAGTAGGACTTCCTGCGCCGCTTCTCGAAGAACTGTATGGCGAGCTGGCCGCGGCCGCGCTGCTGGTGCCCGGCGCCCGTCTCGATGGCGCGCACGAGCTCGGTGGCGCGGCGGTCGATGAGCGTCTCGAGGCCGACGTCGTCGATGGCCGGCAGGGTCAGGTCGAGCAGGTCGCGGTGCAGCGGCGTCACCGGGGTGAAGTAGCGATGGAAGAAGACGGTGTGCAGGATGGCTGCGCATTGCGTGTCAACTAGGGACGCCCAACCCGGCCGCAGCGGCGACGGGCCCGGGTAGCCAGGCGCAGCGCGGCGGTTCACCCGGCGGAGGAGGGTCTACCTTTGACGATGTCCTTGACACAGGTGGGATCCGCGAAGACCTCGAGCACGTATTCGGTGGTGCGGCGCTGCTCCATGGCGGGGTGCGCTCGCGGGGTCGAGCACGGCAGCAGCGGGAGCGTCGTCTGCGGGGGTATGGCTGGCGGCGCGGAGCGGGCGTGTGCGGCGAGTTCGTGCGCGGGTCGTGGCTGCGGGAGGAGGTGTTGAAGTCTGCGATGACGGATTTACAGTGGGGTCAGGTCGGGTGTCTTTGGGCCACCCGCGGGGTTTGGGTTGGCAATCGTCGCTCCAGTCGCGCAGCTGACTCCGGCTCACTCCACGCCAACGCCCGCGCTCTGTCACGGTCCAGCCAGCACACGCGAGCCGAGGCCTTAGCTACCGCCTCAACCCGGCCGCGCGCACCCCATCCTCCGAGACACCCATCACTTGACGGCGGAGCATGTAGCCCGCCCGCCACGCCAACAGCACCATGATATCCGCTACGCGCCGGTGGTTCAGGCGCAATCGCACCAACTTCGCCATCGGCGCCGGCGTGCTGGGCGCCGGCTACCTGGCCGGCCAGTACCTGCTGGGCAAGCTCACCGAAGCTCGCCAGCGCATGAGCGACGACCGCATCGCCCGCGAGAAGTGCCGCCCCCGCGCCTCGAGGCCGTCCAGAGGACGCGCGCTGACGTGCTGCCGACAGTCTGCGCCGCCGCTTCGAGCAGAACCAGGAGGACTGCACCTTCACCGTCCTCGCCATCCTGCCCACCGCCACCGACAACATCCTCCAGGCCCTGCCCGTCGAGCAGACATTGAGCGAGCTGCAGAAGCAGAAGGCCGAGCGCCTGCAGCGCAGCGTTGCGCCATCGGACATCGCGTCCACCGACGCGCCCTCCGAAGCTCCGAGTGCGGCCGACGACGACAACCGGAGCTTGAAGAGCTTCCAGAGCGAGAGTATAGTGCACGCCAGCCAGGTCGTTGACAACAGCAATGGCGAGGGGGCAGGCGACGGAGCTTCGCTGGCCCCTCCAAAGCCCAAGAAGAACAAGGCTCAGCTGTGGAACGACATGAAGATTCACTGTAGGTGGTCGGCACGACTCGTTGTCCGCCAAGACCATTGGTTGACTCTGTATAGCTATTGCGCGAGCCTTTACTCTGCTCTACACCCTATCTCTCCTCACGCTCTTGACTCGCGTCCAGCTCAACCTCCTCGGTCGTCGCAACTACCTTGCCAGCGTCGTCACCCTCGCGTCCCCGCCCGCCCATGGTAGCACGCGCATCAGTCTGGAAAACCATGATGACGACAACATCGAGCAGGCCTACGGCAACGACTTCGAGACGAACCGAAAATATCTTTCCTTCAGCTGGTGGCTTTTGCATCGGGGTTGCAAGGACCTTATGGAGAGGGTGCTCTCGGCCGTAAAGGACGTTTTCGGGCCCTTGAACCCGCGCGAAGAGATCACTCTGGAGAGACTATCCGAGTTGACGCTCGAGGTACGGAAGAAGGTTGAGGGTGCGACTGAGGAAGAACGGAGGTAAGCATTCCTGCCACTGATCTGGTTCGGAAAAGACTGCACGGGCATGGTTCGACGTGGGATGTTGGAGTATCCATCCGCATGGATTGGGCATCCCTGGCTTTGCGCGTTCGCATCAGGTTGCATGCTTCAGCCTCCCATGCACGAACAGCATGCTACCGTCGCATCACTTGACGGACAGGCCGTGTAAGCTGCAGGATCCATCGCTAAATCGCCACAGGACGAGCAACTGGCTCTCGTATCTCCTTCCTCCGGCTGACAAGGAATCATATGTCCTCTCCGAGTCTGGGATGACTACCGAGGAAAATCCGGCCAACCCCGAGAGCAACTCACCTCTTCGCCGCCTTCTTGACGAGACTTCTGACATCATCGAGTCACCTTCCTTCACGCATGTCCTGACACTTCTCCTCGATACGACTTTCTCGACCTTGATCGATAACAAGATTGCCACGCTGTCGTACAAACTGCCGCCTGTATCTGCCGACGCCGCCCGCGTGGTGGAGCTCACCGACCCCAGCTCGGCAAAGACAAAGGTCGCGAACACCCTTGCTGTTTTCTGCCGTCAGGCACATGCAATCGGCAGCGGCACGAACAACGAGTATCTCTCGGCCATGGAGAATGTGCGCGACCTCGAAGCATTCGCGGCTGTTGTGTACAGCAGCAACTTTGACTTTGAGCCGCCGGAAGACGTTAGTAAGGGCACGGAAACGCGCCCGACCACTTCCAGGACGTCGGTCGCAGATGAGTCTGCGTTTGCTGCTCTCGGGGGAGAGGCGAGTTTCATAAACAGGGACAGCGGGTTCGAGGCAGCGTGGGGGAAGGCCGTTGGTACGGAAGAGGTGAAGGAGGCTTGAGCGATGTACGATTAAGATTCAGGGGCTGTACAACAGCCGCTCAACGACCGGAACTGATACCCAGGGAATGACAGCTGTCTTCGTGGCATCTTCAACAACCCATGCATCGTGAACTCCTTCCTCCTACATGGTGCAGGAAGAAAGTCTTAGTAGCGCTGCTAAGTTTGGAATCTCCGGTGAGGCCAGCTTGGACGGAAAAAGTAGTCTCGGACCCCACAGAGCCTTGGGCGGCAGCTGCTCATTTTATCGATATACTCCACATATTCGCCTAAGAGGGCCACGACTCGGGGTTACGACTTCCCCCCTGGATCGAAATTACGGAGTGCATGGGAAGGTAAAATGTGGGGATGTGGGAGGGAGTACGAGCATTGCATTCCTACGGAGGTTCGGACTCTCGCCGAGCTGCGCGGAGGTGGTGGCGGCGTTGCGCTCGCTCCTTTTTTTTTTTTTTCACTCGCTCTGGTTTCCCCATACCCACATTCCCTCCAGCCGATCGGTATGTCTGTCGGGGAGATCTCGCATAAATGTTTTTTCCATTTTTCATTTTTCATTTTTGTGGATGGCATTATTCGGAGCTTGCCGGGGGGAGCATACGTGTGGAATTGGGATGATATACGTAAGCACCGAGCTGTGGGCTTTCGCGTCCTCCACCCCAACTTCGAGCTCGTTGCCGTTTTCGGGAGCGCCCACGTGACTGCTGGACGGGAGACCTTGTGACTGGCCTTTCCCGTGGTGTCCACCTGTATACCTCGCAGATAGGACATGCCGGTTGTAGGAACGTTGCACACGGCAGTGTTCGAGCGGTTTTGGGCCCCGTCCACGCTCAACAGTGGCCGGTGGTGGGCAAAGCCCGCCGCGCCATCGTGACGCAAGCCGCAACGCGAGACATCATGAGAGATCACTCGTCGCCAAGACAATGCTGATAAGCGCGTTAGGGGGCGGCACGTCTGGTCTTCCGTCTGCTTCCGCCAGACCTCCCAACACACCTCCACGCCGCCGTCTCCTCGCCGTGAAACCGTCCCACAGCGCCCGGCAACACCGTTCGACGGCGCAGCAGCCGCTGCGCGCAAACGGCAAGTCGACAAGCCACACAAGATCGCCAGAACTCCCACCACCATCCTGGAGGAGAGAGGGAAAAAAAAAAAAGAAATCGTGCCGACGCATCGCTGAGCGTCTGTCTCTCCTACTTATCGCGCCCCGCCCGTGTGTCACTTGCTCTCGCCTCCCTCCTCACCTCCTCGCTCGCCTGCACAGCACGGATACGCCGCTCCCTCCGCCCCCCGCCGGCACACGGACAGAAAATCCGCCGTCCGCGACCGCACCACGAGCCCGCGAAGCCGACGAGAAAAAAGAGCGCATGGGAAGCGACGCCCGCCCGTGAGGCGCGTCGGATCCTCCGCGCGGGGCTGCGCGTCGTACATCCCCCGCACCGGGCGCGCAGCCGTGGGGGGGGTGATGGGGGCGCGGAGAGAGAGGGGGAGAGAGCCTGTTTCAAAAAAAAAAAAAAAGAGTGCGGATGCAGGGTGCCTTGACGATCTGGCCTCCACGCGGGCGGTGAGTTAAGAAAAACAAGAGGACGCGGCTCGGTCACGGTGCGGAGCAACTAAGCCGAGCGACGAGAGTGAGGGAAGACCCTGGGCGGAGGGAGGGAAGAGCAGGGACGAGGGCGGCGGAGCGGAGGCAGAGGGCGAGACCAAGGTAGGGCACGTACGTATGTGCGGCGGAGAGGGGAGCGGGGTGGAGAGGGGCAGCACAACCTCGGCGCCGGGAAGCAAGAAAAAAAAGATTGCTCCACCCCGCCGTGCCGGTACGTATCTATGGGGGGGGGGGGGGGGGGAAAGAGGAGGGTATGCACGACGAGTGACGGGCGGCGGGCAATGAAGTCGAACTGCCGCGGAGACCTACGCATGGTTTGCTGTTCAGACCTTTCCTAAGGAGGCATGTGCTGAACGACGAGTGGATGGTCATGGACCGGGGCGGGCTGGTGAGGGCGGCTAACGCAGTGGATGATCTGCTGGTTAGCTGGCTGCCCGAGCCTATTTCCTGCATTAGGGCCCCGGATTTTGCTTCTATCGTGTTGCTCAAGAGTGTCGGTCTGGGGGATGGTCCCGTGGGGATGTCTATCAAGCGCTGGCCGCCGAGGCTGACGATGGGCGACGGACCCTGGTTATTGCTTGCATATTCAGGCGGCAGGTGAAGAAGATCAACAGCTTTGACGGTCTGGCTTTTCCTGGTTAACGGGTTTTCCGCGTTTTTGGTGCTGCCGTAGCGCTGCCGATGAAGAGCAGCATCTTTTCAGAGCACGACCAATGCCTGGTCCGGAAAGCTGGCAGACGTGGGGGCGGCATCCCTACATTGAAGCGAGAAGCATCCATGGCCATGGATACTAGCTGCGGTTTGTATATCTCTTCCTTATTCTGGGCAACGGTGCTTCATGTACAGCCGCCAAAGCGTCCGATTGGCAGGAACGGTTTTTTGGGGTTCAGATATCGGTGCGAGCTGCCTTGAGGCGAAGAACTGTTTCTATCCCAACAAATCGGACACCGCGCCAGCAGAACGGTGTTGCTCTGGTCGTGAAACGGCGTCGAATTTAGAAAACGGCGGGATTAGGTTTCCAGCGGCCATGGTGCCACTCGTCTGCGTCGACCATAAGCCGCCACATCCCAGCAGCAGCGTGCCAGGAAGGTCGGACATCGCTGCCTCTTGCAGCCACCAATTGTTTAATTTCGACAGAGCCGGATCCTGACATGCATGCGTCGGCTCTTCATCAAAAATTTGCAGAACCTTGGCTGAGATTTTACTTCATCTCACGTCTCAGCGCGGCGGCGGTTGCATGCAAGCAGCCAACCAGGCAGCCGCCTCGGCAGCCATTCGCCCGTAAGGCGCCAGCGGCAACCAGGCGGCGCTCTGTTAATGTCGGCAAAACAGCCGTCCACACGCCATCCTCTGGCAGTGCAACGTAACGCCTCTCAAGCGTTGGTGCTAGAGTCGCCCATCTCCGAAAACAGATCGGGAGCGGCGAGCGGCTGACCCGCGCGGCTCAAGGACAAGAAACGATCGGCGGGGCCCAAGACCCAAGCCGCTGACGCCACAGGCTTTGCCGATGGCAGATGCGCGCCCAGGTGCCCAGAGGGCGGCAAGAACGCACAAGGCGGGCGCCGCGGCTCCTTGCCGACTCTTGTTCGAGCGTCCAGCCGAGGCCGAGCCGCAAATCAGAATCTTCGCCTTCTTGAAATCTCGACGACCAGCCATGCTCCGCGAAATCATTTCGGAACGCGCGCGACGTCGTCGCATCATCGCGCGACCACGCCCATCGCCCGTCTCCATTGTCGCAGCAGAGGCGCCTTCGGACCGACTGGCGGCTGGCGTGCTGTTGGCCTGACTGTCAAACATGCCTGTTTGGGGAGCGGGGCGCGTTGTTTATTTCACGTGCGGCACGGCAGCAGCTGCACGACGTGGGTGTGCAGGACGGAACGAACGGGATCCATCGAACGGGCAAGTCGTTGTTTGGTGCTGGCTGTGGGTGTGGGTGAGGGCGGTCAGCCGCTAGGGTGCTGCGGAGGGCCAGGGAGAAGCAGCAAGGAGCAGGGAGGACCCTGATGAACCGAGACGCGCATATGGTGCAGCGAGATGATGTCGTCTGCTCCACCGTCAGCCGGCCCAAGGTGACGGCGACTGGCGGTATGGCGTCGCAGACAAGGAAAGTGCCGGCGTCCGACGCGCGCTTGGCCGCTTTGCGGCGCCTGGAGGGCGCGTGAGTCGGTGAGCGCTGGGACGGGGGAGCAGATGAAACGTGGAGACGGCGGGCGCTGCGGCCGGGCTGTGGCGAGGTTTGGCCGAGCGCAGATACGCATATCTGGATGCTCGCACCACGCGGGGAGCGGTGGCTCGAGAGGATGGGGAGCGCGTCCGGAAAAGGCGTCCGAAACGGCAGCCTGGCTCGTCATCGCGTAGCGAAAGACTGGGGACGCAGCTCCACAGGTCAGCGCCGCGGTGCGCGGCACCAGGAGCCCAGCGGCCACCGCCGCTGGGCCCGCTCCTCTCCTCCTCTCCACCTTTTCCTCCCTGCGCGCAAGCGACAGGTGGGCGGAGGCTCCGCTGGGCTGATTGGGCCGGCGCGCGCCAGCCCCTGCAGGGCGCATGTGCCGCACCCGGTTTGCGCCATGGGCGCGAGCAGCATGCAGCAGCGCAGCGCCGGGCGCGCGGGCGGGCGACGTCACCGGCGGCGGGAGAGCAGCGTTGGGCTGAGGCAAGCGGCGGCCCCAAGCAAGTTTGCCGAGGCGAAGGCGTGCAAAGGCGGGCCGGGCGCGCGGCATAGTTGCTTGGTGCAGCGGCCGCCGGCTGTGCGTCTTGGGGGCGCGCTTGGCCTGGCGGCGCGAACTCCAGCGCAGCGCTGCGTGCGGCGCGCAGATCAGCCCTCTCCTGCGCTGGAGCGCGCGTCGGGCGCACCCAGCGCCTCAGCACAGGGTCCACCGCGCCTGCCGTGGGGACGCCGTGCCCAGCTTGCCCCAGTGCGGTGCGCTGCCCCGGCCAATGACGTCCGCGTCCCCGGCGACTCACTCGCCCTCCTGCCTCGGACTGGGAAACGATGTTGCATCCACCAACAAATCTCTGCAAAAAGCCGTTGCGCTAGAGCCTGCCTGCCCCGAGCCATGCGGCCAGGGATCGAGCGGCCGGCCTACTTTCCGCCGTGCCCTCGCACTTAAAAGACCACCGTCTCCCCCGGATCTCAACCTGCCCCATCGCGCCAGCTTTGTTCTCACTTCTGTGCTGCTGTGATACCCTCTCCGCACACTGCCCTGGAACGTGCTGAGCCCCGTTCCCCGGCCCCGAGATCACCGAGTTTGGACGACCTCTGGCTGGCTACCAGAGACCAGACGCGCCTTCAAAAGAGCTGCGCAGTCCCGCGTCCCGTCGACCATGTCGAGCGCCGAGAACAAGAGCACCACCGAGCGCCGGCCAAGCGCAGCCATGACGTCCCCGCAGGTCAGCGACACGTCGCTGAACGTGAAGCACCCCCAGTTTATGGGGATGCGTGGTAAGAAGCTGAGTCTGGTCGTCTCCATCATCGCTACGACTGGCTTCTTGCGTGAGTCTCCTTATCTCCTCCGGGTAATTGTTCGCGAGCCGCAGTGAGGCTGACCATTTTATCCGCGCAGTCTTTGGTTACGACCAGGGTGTCATGTCCGGCATTATCGCTGCCGAGCCGTTCAACGACTACTTCCCCGAGACCAAGGACAACAAGACCTACCAGGGTTTCGTCACCGCCATCTACGAAGTTGGTAAGTCTGCGCGCACATTACCCCAGAGTGCTCAGCCGGACAGAGGTGCTAACGAAGCGCAGGCTGTCTTTTCGGCGCCATCCTCATGTTGACATGCGGTGACCAGCTTGGCCGCAGGAAGGGAATCATGATTGGCGGTGCTATCATGATCGTTGGCGTTGTCATCCAGATCAGCGCTGTCAAGGGCTCCAACGCTACCGCTCAGCTCATCATCGGCCGCACCATCACCGGCTTCGGCAACGGCATGAACACCTCGACTATCCCGACCTATCAGGCCGAGTGCTCCAAGTCGACTAACCGAGGTCTGCTGATCTGCATCGAGGGCGGCATTATTGCCTTCGGCACCATGATCGCCTACTGGATCGACTACGGCTGCAGCTACGGCTCCCAGAACCTGTCCTGGCGCTTCCCTATCGCCTTCCAGGTTCTGTTCGGTCTGATCCTCTGCCTCTTCATGATCGGCCTGCCGGAGTCGCCCCGCTGGCTGATGACTAAGGACCGCCACGAGGAGGCCGTGAAAGTCATTGCCGCCCTGCGCGGTCTGTCCGTCGACGACGACGAGACCAAGCTCCAGGCTGCTATTATCATGGATGGTATCCGTGCTTCTGGCCATGCTGGTGGAAACACTTCCTACCGCGACCTGCTCACCGGCGGCAAGACTCAGCACTGCCGCCGCATGCTTATCGGTGCCTCGTCCCAGCTCTTCCAGCAGATCGGTGGTTGCAACGCTGTCATCTACTACTTCCCTATTCTGTTCGAGGACACCATTGGCGAGAGCACCGACCTGTCGCTTCTGTTGGGTGGTGTTAACATGATCGTCTACTCCATCTTCGCCACCACCTCCTGGTTCCTCATCGAGCGCACCGGACGCCGCAAGCTTTTCCTGATTGGCACGGTCGGCCAGTGCCTGTCCATGGTCATTGTTTTCGCCTGCCTGGTCCCCGGAAACTCGCAGGACGCTAAAGGTGCGGCTGTCGGTCTGTTCACCTACATCGCCTTTTTCGGTGCCACCTGGCTCCCCCTACCCTGGCTGTAAGTCCCACACCACTCGACCATCTCCATAGCATTTCAATTAACGCGTAACGAAGGTACCCTGCCGAGATCAACCCGCTCAAGACGCGCGCCAAGGCGAACGCTGTGTCGACTATCACCAACTGGCTGTTCAACTTTTTGATCGTGATGGTCACCCCGGTCATGATCGAGAACATTGGATGGTAAATTAGCCCTAAAACCCCATCACACGAAAACAGTGCTAACGAACTCGCGCAGGGGAACTTACCTCTTCTTTGCTGCTGTCAACGCCTCCTTCTTCCCCGTCATCTACTTCTTCTACCCGGAGACGCGCATGAGGTCCCTCGAGGAGATCGACCTTATCTTCGCCAAGGGTTTCACCGAGAACATCAGCTACGTCACGGCTGCCAAGAACCTGCCCTTCCTGTCCGACGACGAGATCGACGCCAAGGCCAAGGAGTACGGCTTCGTCTCCGAGGAGGAGGGTGCCGAGCGCGACAGCACCGAGAAGGTCGGCCACAACGAGAAGGAGACCGAGTCCGGTGGCTCTCACTTGGTGTAAACAAAAGACATGTTTGGCTAGTCCATGCATCACTCGCACCATTCTGCCGGGGCCGATGTTCGGCTCCGATGCGATCGTCTTGAACCGATGAGCATCACTCGGCGTTTTGCAGTTTTTACACTTCTTTACCCTCGCCACCTAATCACTCGTGGCCCTTTTCCTGTTTTTTTTCCTTTTGGCAATGATACCATGGACTGAAGAGAACGTCTGGAGAGATTCGAGCCTGCCGCCGACTAGATGTCTGCTGGGCGCAGCCGAGCAGTGGAGGAAAGATGTACACGGCGTGATGATAGACGGCAGCACCACTTTCATCAGATGGTGCCGCTCTCTTTTTTCGTCGTCACGACGAGACGGGAAGATGCAGCAATCGCATGGAGTTTAGAAAAAGAAAGAAAAGAATCTAGATCCGTTCAGCAACGCTTGCTCTTCGCCACAGTTGGTCAGAAAAGAAATGAGCCGCTTCAACTCAAATAGACCTCGTTCATGTGTAATTTTCTTGCCTCACATATTCTATCGGCCAAAGCACTACCTACCTTCTGTAGTGCTCCATACTGAATAGCTTTTGAATCTTCGCCTCCACCCGACAAGTACCAATTACCATGTATGTTGGCTGTTCAGTCAATAAACCGCAAGGTGGTTGCTTCAATTAACCATGTATGAGAGTACTGCGTTGCTTCATGTCCAGTGGAGGTAATGTCAAACCCATCCGGACGGATGCTTCGACTGCCCTTGAAAGTATGCGCGTGTTGCAAAACTCTTCGCGCCGGCCCCATGCACATCCACTCCAAAGCGTGGTGTGACCGCGATGGCGTTGTGTCGACATCTCCGAGACTCATCCGTGTGAGCGCAAGTGCATGGTTGTAGAGACGTCACTTTGTCCCAGGTACAGAAACAGCGCAGGCATGCGCGCACCATCTGTACCGTTCTTTCGGGAAGCCCTGGCTCGCCAAAAAGCAGGATTAAAGATGGGTAGACCCTGAGGGTGTTCAGATGACGCTAGTGCGCCTCACCCGAGGACCCAGCCCAGCGGGTCCAGTATCGCTGATCAGTTGGCTGGGTGCATGACGGAATAATCAGGAGAGGAGAGGAGACGCTGGAAGGGTGGTGTGGGGCACACCTGGATTCAGCAATTCTACAAAGGGTTGCTATGGCCGAAGGGTGGAGCGGAGGAGCCTTGACTTCTTACCAGCGCCAAAACAATTATTGCGCATAAGGTGGAGCATTGGATACGTTTTCCTAGCAGTAGCTGCGTCTTACTACTGCGAGGCCGGTGGAGAACAAAAGCCAATAGCCTCAAATCCACACGAATAGTAGATTTGGCGGTGTGTAGTCTACGATGGAGGCAACAATTTCACCCCAATTACATCACCCAGACATGCAAGGCAAGGCACATCATCTCCATACTTTCTTCAAATAAATGCGTCTCATTCTAACAAAGGAAGCAGTTCTTTTGGCTAGTTTATATTATGGAACGTAAGTGTCTGCCGCAGTGCTAACCTGCATGATGCAGACGTGCGCGTCCAGTCAAGACCTGATAGGACAATAGACAGGTATTATGTCAGTTTATAATGCGTTGATGCAGCTAACCAGGACAGGAAAGCTCCTTTGCATCTACCTGCCGGCCGAAAGCTTCAACTCAGGCCCGGACCCTCCGTGGTCAGCCCATCCGCCAACAGGCAAACACTTCCGAGCCCACGCAGCATCCCACACATCAATCCGCTCGATCTTCTCCAGGATCTGCCCGCAAGAATCAGCACCCATCAACCGTCCTCACCTCGACCACGCGGAGCGGATCTCACCTTCTCAATATACCGCACTCCCACAACAATTCCATCCCCGTCCGCCAACCCCTGCAAGCCCCCAAACGTCTCACCATCCGCATCCAAACACGTCAAGCACGCCACCACAATATCCGCGTACACCTCCCCCACCCTCCCCGGCAGCTCCACGCCCGCGGTCCCCACGAGCCGCCTCTTCGGCTCGGACGGCTTCTTGCCCTCGTACCCCGGCTGAATCTCCGGCGTCGGCGGCCCGGCGGCGTCATCGGATGTTCTTGTGGACGGAGCGGGCTTCGTGCAGGAAGACGAAGCTGCGGGCGAGGGAGGTATGCGGGAAGGTGAGGGAGTGGTCGGCGTTGGCTGAGAGGAGGGCGGAGCGGAGGGTCTGGATGAATGGTGGCGAAGGCCGGGGGGATGCTGAAGATGAGCTGGAAGTCCGGTGGCAGGGCCTGCGGGTCTTGGATCTCGAGGAAACCTCGGCAGGCTAGAAGGTTGGTGATGGAGGGGTCCATGCCGGCGGATTTGCGTGCCAGATTTCTGACCTTGGGCTTCGTCATTGATCGGGGTGCCTGGTCGATGAGCACATGCTCTCCGGTGGAAGTGTGGACGAAGACCTGGACTTCAGAGTATTGAAGCCAACTATCAGATACCTCAGCAATGTCTGCGCCCCTGAGATGAGAGGATTTGTCAGAGACCGATGTGAAACAGACAACTACGTTTTCACCAGCTTGGTCGACATCTGGTCACTAGGCGTAATCGCGTTCGAAATGTTGGCCAAGAAACGACCTTTTCCCAAAACGGCTGACGTGGTGTCATATGTACTAAGATGGAGAGGCGGAATTTCCCGCTGAAGAGCTGATGGATGTGCCTGTTTCCCCGGCATGCGTTGATTTTCTCGCAATGCTTCTTCAACCAAGGCCAAGCGGAAGACCTGCTGTAAAAGCATTGGAAAATCCCTGGCCTAAGTCATATCAATGGAAGGAAGCAGTGCCTGAAGACGACGCTTCAGAGATGCCTCATACCGAATGCACTGTGACCACAGAAATGGACACCGAGGGCAGCTAACAGTCAGAAGTCTCAAAAGCTACGGTAGATGTCAATGAACATAACCAGAGAAGCCATCCGAAGGTCCACGATGGGTATGCAAAGGTTCTACCAGGAACTTACACTGTACACCGAGCAGACGATAAACCTCGAAGTGATTGAGTATCTGACGACCGCAATAAAGGGTCACAGAATCATGGCGAGAAGAAGTTTATACTGCGAAGGACCTCATTTTCTGTTGCTGGAGAAATAGACAGTAAGATGAAGGAACGGCGGAAATCCAAGGTCGTCTTTGATCCTGCAGCCGAGGATTCTGATGATAAGTGAAGACGGCGGGGGGAGGAGAGGGAAAAAATGGAAATGGAGGAAAACGAGAGAGCTACGCTAGAGTATGAGAAACGCCGAAAGAGACATGAAGCGCGCAGCGCTCGAAAGTTGCAGACTTCAGCGCCCAGGTCGATTGAGGAGCTGCTCACTGACGACGACTCCAGTGATGTGGACACGCATGAGAGGGGCAGGGGCTTATTCGGGTCGTTGAGGAAGCCGGTCGAATCATGAGATTAGAGCAACGAATATGACCGGTGGATTTCGGGGCGAAGGGAATAGGGCAAGGCCTTTGTACGCAGACCTCGCTTGAGATTGGCCGAAGGAACATGGTTCTGAGGGTATGATTGTGGAGTTGAATATTCGCGGGCGGTCTCCTCTTGTAGGAGCATCATATTAAATTTTGGTTCGGTACTAAGAAATCAATTTATTCATCGTTCTGTTTCCAGGGATATCTCACGCCAAAGTCCGGCAACATCCAATCACCGCCAGGGCGGTCCTTCATCTACAACCATGTCCCCACCCGCCCCTCAAGCAGAGGGAGCAGCCACGCCAGCCCTGCTCTTGAGATACTCCTGCCTGTATTCATTCTTATCCGTCTCCTCGCCGCGGTTCAGCGGCGTCCACTTGGGCTCATCCTGGAAGAGGCGCATCGCCTTGGTATACTGTCGACCCCCAACATTTGTCAGCCCTCAAGCTCCGTCCATCGCCACACCAGCGGGAAACGCAGGGCAACTCACGTTCGCCTCATCCGTTGTGAACCGATGATAGATACCCGCGGGCATGATCATCAGGTCGTGCTTCTCGAGCCTGATGCGCACCCACTCGTCGCCCTCGCTGCGCACGTCGAAGTAGCCGGCGCCGTCCAGGATGTAACGGATCTCCTCATCCTCGTGCAGGTGCTCGGCGAAGAAGTTGCGCACCTTGGTCTCGTACTCGGGCAGGGTGGTCGGCGAGATGGTGACCTCGTCGCGGTTCTTGTAGTTGCGCTCGGCGGCCAGCGCGTTGACCGAGTCGAGGTCGGGGTAGTTGAAGTAGCGGATGCCGAGCGCCTCGAGGTAGGCCGGGTCAACGTCGCGGCCGGAGTCGTGGGGAGCGCGCTGGTCGCCCTGGATGGTCGCGAACGGGCGTTAGTGGCAATGGCCAGGGTTGGCGGTGGTGGGGAGGAGAGCTTTGGGCGTCTGGGAGCGTACCGGGAGGTTGTCGAACCAGTAGGCCCTCATGGTAAAAATGCGAACAATATGCTGTGCGTTAACGACGGGTATGTGGCAGGAATGCGGCAAAGAGTTTGGGCGGGCGGGGGCGGCGGGTTTGGGCATTATATTTTTGAGGTCTGACAGCGCGGGCGGCGGGATGACGCCTTCGTCGATCTGCGTCAGCCCCGGCCCTGTTCCGTGCCTGCGCTGTGCTGCCCCTCATCCACTCTCTTCCAACCCGCGCATCCTGATTGGTGCGCGTCGCCAGCCAGCCAGCCTTCAGGCATCTCAGTTACGCGATGCACGTCGACCGATTGTCAATAGCTGCATGATAAGATAATGGTTTAGAGCTGCCGTGGCATTTTCCTCCTCCAAACTGTCGCTAGGTATAGAACAACATCGCTTTTGTCTTGCCAAAATAAGAAAATAAAGGGGAAGATAACTCTAAGTCCTGTAGTCGCCGTTGATCGTCACATACTCGTGGCTGAAATCACAAGTCCAGTAGACTGCTTCCTCGCCGGGCGTCTCGCTCAGCTTGACGAGAATCTCCAGGTCTTCGGCCTCGAGAATCTGAGCAGCACGCGCCTCGTCAACCCTCTCCGGCTCGCCCTTGACAAGCAGCTTCAGCTCTTCGGACCCGTCAGTGGGCATGAAGCTGACGCTGGTTTGCGTGGGGACGACACTGTCGACGCCCTCAGCATAACCAGTGGCGCACAGGATGCGACCCCAGTTAGCGTCCTTGCCGTAAAGCGCAGTCTTGACCAGAGGCGAGCGAGCAATGGTCGAAGCAACCTTCTTGGCGTCCGCATACGTCGCAGCATTCGTAACCCGGATAGTAACAAACTTGGTAGCACCCTCGCCATCGCGGACGACGAGCTGCGACAAATCGGCAGCGAAGTCGGTAAGGATCTTCTCGAACTCGCCATATCCAGTGCTGGAAGCAGAGCTGATCTCAGATCCACCCGCAGCGCCGTTAGCCAGGATCGCAACAGTGTCATTCGTGCTCGTGTCGCCGTCGATGGAAATCGAGTTGAAGCTCTTAGTCACGGCGGCGGTGAGAAGCGGTTGCAGGGCGGAGGGTGCAACAGGAGCGTCGGTGCAGATGATGCCAAGCAGGGTAGCCATGTTGGGGTGGATCATGCCGGCACCCTTGGTCATACCAACAACGGAGTAGGTGGTGTTGGGCGAGCTGGGGAGAGTGAACTGTCTGGAGAGAAGCTTGGGGAACGTGTCGGTGGTGCAGATCGCGCGGGCGGCCCGCAGCCAGTGGGAATGGTCATTGCCCAGACCCTGGTGAGCAGTAGGGATCTTGTCGAGGATCTTCTGGATGGGAAGCCTGGGATCAACCGTTAGGCAAAGCGACAAGGCGGGCGAATGCGACGTACCTCTGACCGATAACACCCGTGCTCATGACGACGCTCCGGCTACCGTTGCCGTCACTCTCGCCCCCAAAGCACTCATCCGCCTTCTGTCCCATAGCGGTGGCATCCTCAATGCCGCCCTTTCCGGTGACCGCATTGGCACAGCCTGAGTTGACGACGACAGAGCGGATGCCTGCGCCGCTCCTCCGCTTAAGCATGTCCCTGCTGACCGTCACGGGCGCAGCCTGGAACTTGTTTGTGGTGAACACGGCAGCACCAGAGCACGGGGTCTCGGAGGCAATGAGAGCGAGGTCGTCGAAGCGAGTGTTCGAGGCCTTGACGCCGACGTGCGCGCTGGAGGCGAGGAAGCCCTTGGGATAGGTGCCAGAAGTGGGAACATACTTCTGCTTGGCCGGCGGGATGGAGCCCTCACCAGGGGCAGAGTAGTTGCGCACGAAGTTCTTCATGGCCGGGACGAGGCGCTGGAACGAGGAAGGCCGGGAGGAAGCCATGTTGACGGCCCTGCGACAGCACGTCAGCTTGTTGTCGGTAGCGAATGAGGGGCCAATGGGCTGGGACAGCTCGAGGTACCTTTTATAGCCCACGCGTAAGCTTCGACCGTGACCTGGAGAGATGCGGAGGCGGTTCGACTCACGCGTTTAGACTCACAAAACTTCCCCAGCCGCGCTGCCCGATGACGGAGCGCCGTTATCGCCCCACGTCAAAGCTCGAAGGGCGGGCGCACGTGCCGATAGGGCCACGACTATTCATTGGCTCGCCGATCGCCGACGCGTTTCCCTGTCGCGAAGCTCCGCCGGCCAGGATGGTGACCAGCTCGCCCGCTGCCGTCTCCGCCCTTGTCAGCTCCCTCAGACACGGTGAGCCCCCAGGAGCGTCGCCAATGCCCAGCGCAAAGAGGAAGAGGGGCGCTGCCGACGACGATAACACTACCCCACGAAAGCGACGCGCATCGCCTGTCGGCGAAGACGAAGATGACGAGATAGCCCTTACTCCCTCGAAAAGAACCACGCCCTCGAAGCGGCAGACCGCGTCCGAGACCTTGAACAAGAGCCTGGCGCGTGCCAAAGCGGACAGCAAGACGGATAGAGAGACCAACGGCATAGAAACACATTCGCAACGCAGAGTTCTGTTTGCAACACCTTCGAAGCATCATGAAGACGAGGACGAGACACCAAACGGCACACCGGGCATTGTTCGAAATGCCGACAGGTCTGCGCGCCGGAAGAGTGCCCGGAGACTGCTCCAGCGCACCATCGACGGCGACCAGAGCGACGAGGACATAGAGGAGGAGGACGCTTTGGCGAGGCAGATCTGGGACGAGGAAGAGGCAGATGAGCTGGGACAGGATGAGGAAGATGCCGTGGTCGCAGAGGCTGCAGTGCCGGAAACGCCATCCAAGCGCGGCCGTGGTAGACCCAAAGGCAGCACCAAAAAGAAGCAGCGCAGCCCGACACCGCCGCAGGATCTCCCGCCGCACGAGAAGTACTTCTGGCAAAACCGCCCCGGGGGAACGAAGACCTCAAACAACACATTGTCTTCTCACTCGCTGCTGAACCATGATGAGTACTTCGCCCAGATGCAGAAGTACGAGGATCCGCACAAGAAAGACATCGAATTCTTGCACTCGCTGCACGCCCGCTCCTTCGACCAATGGGTATACGAGCTGGAACACGGCTTCAACATCTGCCTCTACGGGTTCGGCTCCAAGCGCAAGCTCGCCGAGGGCTTCGCCGCCCACCTCTACCACCACCAAGCCTCCACAAACCCCTCCTCGAAAGCCGCACCGAGGATCATCGTCATCAACGGCTACAACCCCACCCTCACACCCAAGGACATCCTCACCACGATCCTCACCTCCCTCCTCCCATCCAGCGTCAAACTCCCCGCCACACCACCACTCCACCACGCCCTCCTCCTCACCACCCTCCCCACCAAGCCCCCCGCCACGCCCCTAACCCTCATCGCCCACTCCCTCGACGGGCCCACCCTCCGCCGCCCCGCCCCGCAAACCCTCCTCGCGAACCTCTCCGCCCACCCCTCCATCGCCCTCCTCGCCACCGCCGACACGCCCGCCTTCCCCCTCCTCTGGGACCTCGGCCGGCGCAGCGCCCTCGCCCTCCTCTTCCACGACTGCACCACCTTCGCTCCCTTCGCCCCCGTCGAGCTCGACCCCGTCGAGGCCGCCAACGACCTGCTCGGCCGCTCCGGCCGCCGCGTCCACGGCCGCGACGGCGTCGGCTTCGTCCTGCGCTCGCTGCCCGAGAATGCGCGCGGCCTGTTCCGCATCCTCGTCGCCGAGCAGCTGGCCGCCAGCGCCGACGACGACGACGACGCTGCTGCTGCCGCGCTGGTTGCGGCGGCGGAGGAGGACGAGGAGGATGGGTTTGCGGATGTGCCGCAGACGCCGTCGAAGAGGGGGAGGGGGAGGAGGAAGGGAGCGGCGGTGTCGCAGGTGGCGGCGTTGGCGGCGGCGGCGGCGGTGGTGGGGGTCGAGTATCGGGTGTTGTACCATAAGGCGGTGGAGGAGTTTGTGTGCAGCAATGAGATGGGGTTCCGGACGTTGCTGAAGGAGTTCCATGATCATCAGATGATTGAGAGTAGGAAAGATGCGGGCGGGGTGGAGAGGCTGTGGGTGCCGTTTAGGCGGGAGGATCTGGAGGGGTTGTTGGAGGAGCTTGTGGAGTGAGGATGAAGATGCAGTGGACCCTATTGCATGGTGACGGCGGGTAAAAGGAGCACAGGAGCATATCGGAAGCATAGTTTGGTGGCATAGCGGCATAAGAATAGATACCAATGCACACAAGGGTTGATTTGCGCACAGCAGAGATGGCTCAAATCGACCGTCAGCAAATCCTGACGGTCAATCTCCATTCCTCCAATCCTACCATTTGTGATGCTACGTGATGTCTGGTTTAAACAATACTTAAGTGCATCATTCCCTAATCCCATTCGTCGGTCCTTTCCTCTGGCTGATGCCATCTATGTGCGTACTTTGCAAGTCTCCTCCCTCCTGAATCGCAGCGTCTAGTAAGGCTGCGTCTCTCTCTCAAGCCACTTCATGGTAACCGGATCATTGGTGAAGAACGGAGCGGCCTTCGCGCGGACCTCGGCGTGGTAGTCGTTCAGCCACTGCTTCTCGGCAGGCGTGAGAAGCTTCTCGTCAATCAGCTTGCGGCACATGGGAACGAGCGTGACGTGTTCGAAGCCTAGGTAAGGCTTGTCGCCGAACTTGTGAGCAGTCTCGACTTCCTTCACCATGATAACATCTGTTTTGGAGGGCGGTGTTAGCAATAGGAGGATGCACAAGAGCTGTTTCTGGAGTGCTTACTTTCTATTCTGATACCGAAGTTGCCGTCCTCGTAGTATCCGGGTTCATCTGAGATGACGTTTCCAACTGCGAGCGAGACTTCCGAGTATTGGACGCGTGTACCGATGCCGATTGGACCTTCATGGACGTTCAAGAAGGAGCCAACACCGTGGCCAGTACCATGGCGATAGTCGAGGCCTTCTGCCCACAGAAACTGGCGCGCCAGAGTATCGAGAGCAAAGCCACTCGTACCCTTGGGGAACCTTGCTCTCTCAAGCGCAACGTTACCCTTGAGTACAAGGGTGTAAGCCTTCTTCTCCATTTCAGTGGGCTCGCCAAAGTGAAGGGTGCGAGTCGTATCGGTGGTTCCGTCACGGTACTGCGCTCCCGAGTCGCAAAGATAAACTGCCTTGGGGTCGATGATTGAGCAGCTACCACGCTCGGGCTTGTAGTGGATGACGGCGGCGTTCGGGCCTGTGGAGGAGATGGTGTCGAACGAGAGGCCAACGTAACGGTCATGTTTTGATCGGATGGCCTCGAGCTTGTCCGCTGCTTCAACTTCATCAAGCTTAGCACCCTTCGCAATGAGCTGATCCTCGAGCCAGGCAAAGTACTCAATGAGAGCCGCACCGTCCCGGACGTGGCAAGCCCTCATGCCTTCCAATTCGATCTTATTCTTCACAGCCTTGGCATCAGCAATGGGGCTGCGAACCTCGTCGACCTTCTTGTCACCGCCAAGACTTTGGACAAGAGCCCACGAGGCCTTATTGGAGATGAGGTACTTCTGGGCAGGATTCTCAGAGTCTCCGTCGTTAGTAGCGCTCTTCTGGCTCAAAGCTTCAATGTCAGCAAAAATCGAGTCATACGGCCTGATCTCCACGGCATCTCCCAAGTGGGCCTTGGTCTCGGAGGTGAGTTTGTCGGCATTGATGTAGAGAGTGGCGGCGTCAGGAGTGATCACAGCGTAGGAGAAGAAAACTGGGTTGTAGGGGATGCTATATGGCCTGTCAATGGATGTTTGGAGATGAGACCGGGGGACATACTCATTTCCGCGCAAGTTGTAGAGCCAGGCAATTTCGTCAAGCATTGCTAAGGGGGATCAGCAAAAAATCTCACCACTTGTGAATTGACGACATACAAACGACAAATCCAGCACTCTTGCGTTTTGAAAGCTCCTGGCGGATGTCCGATAGCTTTTCGCTGAACTCTTTTCCGGCGAACTCGTAGGGCTGCACTTGAACTTTCTCGTTCGGCCGCGCAGGCTTGGACTTGCCCCAGACAGCATCGACGAGATTCTCCTTGACCGACTTCAAGTCGACACCGCCCTTCTTTTTGATCTTATCCGCAAGCTTACGGGCGTCGGCTGGTTGCGCATTAAATTTAAGAAGCTTATCTTGGCGATAGGCGACACTCACAAGCAGTGATGATGGTGGGGTCAACACCAACAGTCTTGCCACCCTCGGACTGATCGGCGGTCCTGCGAGCTTCAGCAACATGCCTGTGGAAGTGTCCGGGCTCCAATTACCATTCTTGCCAAGTCGGCACATCCTGCAGACCCTGCTTCAGAAGCTCCCAGTTGTTGTCCAGCTGTTTCTCAGCCTGGTTGAAATAGCGTCCATCGGTAGCAAGCGCGGCCTTGTCGAGTGTGATGACAGCAGTTCCAGCGGAGCCCGAGAAACCGCATATGAATTCTGCGGACCATGAGCATTCGCGGCGGGGCACTGTGGTGGATGGGACGTCGTCAAACCTCGGCGGGCGTCGCACGGCGCAATGTATTCAGACTGGTGACTGTCTTCGGAGGGGACAACTGCAGTGGAGCTCGTTAGCCTCTGGGAGACGGTGAGGAAGTGTGGGGTCGTACTGTACACATCAACCTGATGGTCACGCATCAACTGGCGCAGATGCGCGAGCCTCTCAGTCGTCATTACAGTCTCCATGTCGGCGGTGCTTCGTCTTGCAAGAGTGGAGTGAAACGGCCGTTTGAGGAAGAGCGAAGCTGCACCGGCACAGGATCTCAAGGGAGAAGAGTGGGCGTTGCGCGCGAAAAAGCGCACAAATTGCATGCGTGATGGGAGAGGCGCGGGGAGACTGGAGCTGCCAGATGACGAGCAGCGGCGACGGCTGCCACAGCAGTGACGCGCCCGCCCACCTGCGAGCCAGCGCCAGGGCCAGCTGCCCCGCCGCCAAGCGAGCGAGGCAGGCGAGGCAAACAGCGCAAACAGCAGGAGCGCCGGCGCGCCGCGCGACAGGCGACCAGGGTCCGAGCGCGCGATCGCCCGCACGCCCGCCGCCTGCTCCTGTCCACCACCTTCGACAAATCTTCGCCCGGCTCGCTGCGCCTGGCAATGCTCGCAACCTGCGGCCCCCGACTCCTTCTGCCTCACACCCCTCGAGCCTGACGGGACGCAAGCGCGAAAAAAAATCTGCGGGTCCAGCGCGGACACTGCAGCCTCACTGCGCTGCTGACAACCACTTTCGGCACTGACCTGCATCCTTCTGCGCAAACACGACAACTACGCGCTCCCGCCTGAATGCTGCACGGACAACTCTGAGCCTTGTCGTTTCCACAAGTCTTAATCGTGAGTCTTTGCTTGCATAGCCTTCTCTACAAATTTCCCAGTTGTTTTCTTTGTTCCTTTTACCACCATTGCACCTCTACTCCGGGTTGCGTCATCCAAATTTGCGGTTGGCACATCTTGTTCGTGCCTTGGGTTTGATTCACTCAAGTGCTCTAGCAACTCGCTGCGCCACCAGAGTCAATGCACGCTAGCTCATATGACGACATAGCCAACGGGCTTTGTGTCAGGAGACGCTGTGAGGACAGAAGTTCATTACCAGTATTGGGATTGTCGCAGACCGTGCCATCTAGTTCTGTCGTTTCTTCGCGATAGCCTCTTCACATGGCTTTGACTAACCGTGCAGCCCAGGAAATTCTCAGGGGCATTGATTTAATTCATCATGAACGGGATCAACTCCATTGAGAGCGTCGAGGACCTCGTGAAGCGCCTCTACCAACCTGGAGATCCAGCCACCATCAGCCAGATAGAGAAGAATCTTCAGCAGCTTCAGCGGTCCTCTCAGGGATGGCAGGTTGCCGATGCTCTGCTCGCAAGCAGTGATGTCAACGTGCGATTCTTCGGCGCTCTTACCTTCACGGTCAAGCTGACCTCTGATGCCCAATCCCTCGATGAAGATACTGCCAATGAA
Organism: Neofusicoccum laricinum; assembly: GCA_029906385.1. Taxonomy (NCBI): domain Eukaryota; kingdom Fungi; phylum Ascomycota; class Dothideomycetes; order Botryosphaeriales; family Botryosphaeriaceae; genus Neofusicoccum; species Neofusicoccum laricinum. The sequence goes on from CP123726.1 coordinate 972,545, forward strand.
CTTCTTCTTCGACTCATCAACTGGCTGGTCAAGCTCATTGCGACGGGTGAGAAAGACCTCGTGACAAGGAAGCTTTCTACAACTCTCGTTCAGTTCTTCCTTAACAGCAAGGCAACCTGGAAACAATGCGCACGCCAGCTCATCTGCTCTTTTGTCAAAGGCGAGGCTGTTTTGACTACGGACCTCGAGCAATATCCACCCACGGATCAACTCGTTGCAACTCTGGCTGTACCTCAGATCGTCGCACTGCTCTGGTTCGGGAGCAACCTGGTCGAGGAAGTCAAAAGAACAACTTATGGCGCCAGTATTCTTGCTGAGATTGAGGGGCGTATCGAGCAGAACTGCGAAGACTTTGCCGCGATAATACGCTACGCGATTCAATATACCGGACCGACTGCCGAAAGGATGCATGAAGAGGGCATGGGCTGCATGGTTGAATGGGCCTACTTTGTCACACGCACCAGAAGCTTCGCCGATGACGTGGTCCAACGCAAGAAACTCATTCAATCTATCATCATCCCGGCGGTCCACTGCATGCACGCTGATCCAGAAAACTCTGTTGAGGGCTTCGCGGAGCTTTTGCGAAAGAAGGGGAACAGCTTATTCGAGGCCGAGCATATTCTGCTCATTTACAACTTGATAACCAGCCCTTGGGGTGAGCAGCAACTCACCAGCATTCTCGATGGAGACTTGGACTCGGACGCATTCCTTACTCTGCTACTTGCATTTGGAGCAGCCATCTTGGAGAAACTGATGGAGTCTCCTGAAGAATGGCAAAACATTCTCCGTGAGTATATGATGAGACTTTATTTCCTGTCCGATCTTGATTATATGCACATGGGGCGCACAATCATTTCCGGACATTTTACTGACCATTGAACAGTCCTTATGCACCAGATCCTCAAGGTGCCGGGCTACCCCGTGGAAGACGAGAACGCATCGGTCCAAGCGCTCGAGTTCTGGGGCAACTTTGCGAGCGACATGGCCGATCCGCTCGACGATGAATTCGTTTTCTCGCCTGCGATCAAGAGTCACTTACTACAAGCAGCAGAAGAGTACTGGGCTAAGATTCGAATCCCACCGCCCGAAGGCTTGAAGGAGTGGGATAGCGACACACTCAAAGCATTTGGCTCCTTTCGTACCGACGTAATGGACTTCCTCAGTGACACCTTTCGCGCCTGTGGTGACGACACTCTCGGTGGCTTCGTCTCTATTGCTTTGGACAGTATCAAGGAGCAAGACTGGATGAAAGTCGAGGCTTCTCTGTTCTGTGTCAAGTCGATGGCCGATGAAGCCGCCAAGAAAGCTTCCTGTCAGGGAATCTTGTCGGAGCTTCTTGGCTCGTCATTACTCACGACAGACGTCTTTGGACACAATGTTCCTACTAAGACGAGACGTACTGCCGTTGACCTTCTTGGGCGCTATTCAGATTTCTTCATTAGGCATCAGGAATACCTCGTGGCTCCGCTCAATTCCCTGTTCTCCGCGCTTACGTCCCCAGAAACAGCGAATCTTTCTGCGAGAGCTATCGCGATGCTCTGTTCCGCGTGTAGGAAGGCGCTTGTTCCAGAACTACCCGTGTTCTTGCAAGCCTACCAGGCGTTCATGGAGTCCCCCACTGCGGATAGCTACACGAAAGAAAAGGTCATCAGCGGCATTTGCTTCATCCTGCAGGACATTCCTTCGGACGAGGAGCGATGCCAGTACATCAGCATGCTCCTGAGATATATTGAAGAAGACGTACGCACATCGCTTGAGCACATGAGCCAGAACAGGCCGCTGGAAGCAGAGCAAGCCGCTTGCACAGCTCTCAATTGTCTTGCAGCGATGAGCAAATCTCTCCAGTCTCAGGATTCCGACAAACCTGAAGTTATTGACTTGGAAACAGAGATTTCTGATCCGAGCTTCTGGAATTCTCAACCTGCCGGTATTGAACTTCAATCGCGGATCATCAAGTGTATCGACATGATGGCACAGTAAGACCCTCCGCTCGCTTGGTTCATTGATTCCTCTGACTAATTCAAAGCAGCGTCTATGGACAGTTCGGTGAAGTCAACGAAGCCATTTGCAATGTCTTCAAGAGTGGCTTCGCTGAACGCGCTCCCGGGCCTCTAGTCCTTCCGCCTAATGTCTTCGTTGACTTCGTTCAACGCTCGACGGCTGAGACTCCACGTCTTACACTCATTCTCTCAACGATGTGCTCCTTCCTCAATGCTTATTCATCACAGCTCAAAGTTTCAGGGAGTGCAGTCGCGCAATCTGCTACGTTGCTCATCCAGCACATCCTTGTGATCATGGAATCCGTTGCCGAACCGTCAGCTGAGCCGGACGTTTCGCACAGCTGCGTCGAAGTTCTGGAGCAGATCCTTCGTCACAATGCCTTACTCCTCCTTAGACAGCCTCCGCAATCGGCCGAATTCGTCTTCATGTTCACTATCCGCTGCCTTCAAGGTCCGGATGTCCTACCGAAGCGCGCGGCAGCTCATTTCTGGGCATCACTTATCACGGTGTCGAACGATGCGGCATCGCCAGCAAAACAGGAGCTTGACCAGGTGTTTGAAGCGCTGGGCGCTATTCTGATCAAGGTCCTTGTATTCAACATTGCTGGCGAGGCTTCGCGCACCAGCCTAGATGAGGTCACGGACCCGCTACGTCGCTGCGTCACAAAGCACGCACGTACTGGCGCGTGGATTGATACTGCACTCGCGGCACCTGATTTCCCTGCGCCCAAGGTTGCCGAGAAAGATAGGCAATGGTTCAGGCGGATGGTTATCGCGTAAGTTATTTCCTAGCGCAGATAGCATGCACAAACTTTCCAATACTGACAAAGCATCAGGGCTCGAGGTGGCACGAATACTAGAGGAGTCTCGCAAAACTTCTGGCAGAAGTGCAGAGACATGCAGCGCTAGGGATTCTATTCCTATTCCAGGCCGACGATGAGAATTAACGGTGTTTATCTGCGATTCTTTCGGACCATTGATGATTAGACGGAGAGGCGCTTCAGGATACCAGATGGGTTGAGTAGGGATATTGGCGGCATTGCATGCGGTTGGCGAACAGAGATTCTCAGCGGTTGATTTTGCATTCCTTGAGGTGCACAGTTTGGTTTCAAGGCCTTTCTGGCAAGCTTCTCGGTCAGCGATTTGCAGTTCCTCCAGCATGGCTCGCAGAGCATGAGATCGGTGCGAATAGAGTCACAATACATGGGTAATTCAACGTAACGCTGATGTGAACAAAGCGGATGCATCTGGCGACAGAGCAGATGACAGCTGCTCGACTTTTGTAGATCGATTTGCGTCGCGTTGTTGCAGGACTGCCGTCTTCGCTTGTACTGCGAAAGCCTCGGTCGCGAATTCGGGAAGCCGCGCTATTCCCCAAGTGGCTAGCGTCATCTCGGCCCACAACCGCGAAAACCCACGGCGAAACTCCCGACTCTCGCCAGCGACGACAACCACGAACACCCACCATCGACATCTGACGACGCCGCACGATCAGTCAAGATGCCGGTATGCGCACACCCCCGCTGAGCCTTTCGCTGTGGCATAATGTCGCTGGACGACGCGCGCTGACCACGAGGACAATGTACAGAGCCAGAAGTCTTTCCGCACCAAGCAGAAGCTCGCCAGGGCGCAGAAGCAGAACCGCCCCATCCCCCAGTGGATCCGCCTGAGGACCGGCAACACCATCAGGTTCGTCGCACTTGCCACCGACATTCCCGGGAAACAAACGGACACAGGAGGAACACGCGGCTTGGAAAGGAACGAGTAGAACAGCAAGGCTGACTTTTCACCTCATTACCGAACAGGTACAACGCCAAGAGGAGGCACTGGCGCAAGACCCGCATCGGCATCTAAGCTACTCGCCGACACTCCGCTACCTCGTCCTCATCCGCTCTCAATCGATTCGAAATCCGGGTTGCACAACGATGCTCGCGTACGATACCTAACAGCTTCCTGTGGGCTTTGGGCGGCGGGCAAGTTTCTTCAAAAAAATGGGTGGATGACGGGATCGTCGTCCGGTGGGGACAAAATTCAAGAACATTCACGAGTGGCTTTTTATCTCTCCTGATGTCGATGGGTGCAATTCTGGCTTTCTTTTCATGATTTCGGGCGCGATGAGCGGGGAATCCATGGATTGTACGCAGGTGCAAATGAAGTAACTTGCCGATCCACACTCGTGCTGTGTGCATGTCTCTCGGAACATGCATTGCAAAGGATGTGCCAGCGCTGGGCTTGACACCCTTCACCAGGATGGTGTTGAGGAAAGGATCGTCACGTCCGCTACGATGCATCACGTCTCAGGCTCATCCAGAGTCTACAACTTCAGCTTCTAGATACTCACCGAAGCCCTAAAGGACCTAACCAGCCCGCGACCATGACATTCCCCAATTCTTCCGCCCACTCGACTACGGATTCGCTGGTGCTTGCGAGCCAGTAGTTACAGCAAACTTAGGCGGCTATAGGCAGGACGTTAGCACACAATCTAAAACCCACAGCACTCAAACTCACCTCATTCAAATCAACAACCAATAACTTCTCCTCACCCTTGCCCAAGATATCGAAGATCTGTGTCCTCCCACGCTCAATCTTCATAACCGTACTCGTACCGGCGTAAGCCACCCCACCCTCGGTGCCGGAGCGATTCGCTATGATGACAATGACGGGCGGGGCGTCGCTGGGCCGCGTCTTGAGGTCGAGCAGCGGGTAGAAGCGCTCGAGCCAGTAGGCCAGCGTCTCGGCGTCGGCGTTCTGTGGCGCGGCCGCCAGCTCCTCGGGGGACTGGCGCGTCAGCCACGCCATGCTGAGGGCCACGACGGGGGACTGCGCGGCCAGGCACGAGTGCGCGAACTCGTAGGCGTCCCACGGCGCCAGGAACTTGTGCGGGTTGATGTCCATGCAGATGCCCTATTTCGTGATCCTTCCGCATCAGCCTCCGCGCTCCACACACGTGCGTTTCTTCGCTTGGGGTTTGGGCATCCGTTGGCTGTGTGTTTTCGGGTCTGGTGCGGGGACGGACAAACCCACCATCGACACCGGCCCCAGCGACCCCAAGTTCCCCGAGAAGAACCGGCGGTCGCCCTCGTGCGCCCACGTCTCGTCGGTGTAGTACAGGAACGTCTTGCGGTAGTTGGCCAGCACGTCGCCGGCAGGCGACACGGTCACGGTCGAGTTGAAGCGCCGGCCGTCGCCGCTGGCCTCCGGGTAGCCCACCGTCACGTGGCAGTGCAGCCGGCGCGCGACGTCGGCGGCCCACTTGGTCGACGTGCCGGCCGCCGTCGGCTCGAGGAAGGGCGCGATGGCGTCGAGCGAGGGGAAGTTGTAGCCCGTCAGCGCGAGCTCGGGCAGGAGCAGCCAGTCGATGTTGGCGGTGCGGCCGGCGGCGATGGCGTCGTCGATGAGGACGTTGGCCTTGGCCATGTTCGTGTGGAGCGAGCCCACCTCGGGCGCGAACTGGAGGCAGGCGACTTTCATGTCGAGGCTGGTGGGTGTGGGTGCTGGGTTGGCTCAAAGGTCTGGCTGAAATGAGAGAGGAACTGGGGAGGCTTAGACGATCAGAAAATGGGGTATCGAACATGCGTGTGGGCCGAAGAAAGCAGACGTGTGCGAAATCAAGAGATGAGAGTGGAAGCCAAGAAGAGAGCAACGGGGAAGCTTAGCAGCTCAAAGGCGACTTCGGAGAACAGAAATGTCAAGAGATCATCAGATACAAACGGCTCGAAAACATGAATGAAGAGCGCGGTGAAGAAGATAAGCATAATTGAAGCGGGAGGGCATGTCGCACAGTACAGCAGAGTGCAGAGATATCTGAACAGAAAGATCGGATTCAGGATAGACACTACGCACCGAAGAGAGGAGAATGAGGCGAGCAGGGCTGAGTGGATGTTGTTTATCGGGCATCACGTGTAAGGCTGGAGCGGCAGAAAAGCGCCATGACGCTGATGATCTGTGATCTCCCGAGCCGGTTCTCGAGACTCACGACCCACGCACGAGCCCACCAAGCTTGCTCGCCAGCTCTGCAGAAATCTCCCGTCCTCGCCCGCGCCCTCGTCTCTCCGCATTATGGCAACACGGTAGCGAATCCAACCTTGCAGAATCTCCTCATCAATGGCCGGACGACGGCTACTCGATGCCGCGAAGCTGTTCAATGCGACTCGCGCCGTCGCCAAGCAGCACATAGCTCTCCGCTCGCACCAGTTCGACATCTACACCAAGACCTCCACCGTCGCCAAGGCCGTTAAGAACCAGACCGATCGCATCACCGTTACCGCTCGCGCCGCTATCGCCCTTTCTCAGCGCTTCAACGAGCCTCCACCCTCGCATGCCCGTTCTGGAGCAACGTCAGCCGAGCGCGATGAACATATTCCACGACAGAGCACGGTGAAGGGTGACGACGGGCCCATTGAGCAGAAGTCAGGATTGGAGCAAGACCACCACTACAACCGCTCCGAGCACAATGCAGTACACCAACCTCCGCCGGAGGAAGATCTGGAGGTGAAGCAGAAGAAGTCGGACAGACGGCCACTGCCCGACGGCACGATACCGACAGCGGAGGCGGACTTGCGGACCGGCTCGCAAAAGGCAGACACCTTCTCGGAACGCCCGAGCCCAGAGCCAGCGAAGGCACCCCTCGCGCAGGAGAAGGCGGTCGGCAGCGAGAGCATCCGCCCAGTCAGCTCCTCGCAGTCCACAATACCTACACCCAACGCGCGGGACGAGCTTTCGTCTGACGAAGTTAGGAAACTGCAGCGGGAGGCCGAGTCTCAGATTCCTGGGAGGTCTGCTGATTCTGAAGGCAATCTGACGACGGAGCCCAACGCTGACGTATTTCAATTTCGCTCGGGAAAGACCAGTCCTGAATTCTCGTCTCTGCCGCGGGTTAAGATCCCCAAGGTCGCTGAGACTGCGCAAGGGGGCAAAGAAGAGGTTGACACTGGTGCAATCAACGCCGATGTCTACTACTCCGCTGAGGGCCAGGGCGAGAATGATTCCATCCCGGGACGACAGGCCATTCCTAAACAGGAGGAAGTCCCTGAGGGTATCAATCTGGATGTTTTCCATTCTCCCAGGGTGGCGCGCATTCTCGGCGCAAAGAAACCGGGGCTCGATCGCCACAAGGACTTGGAGATGAAGTTTGCACGCCGAACCCCTGTCGATCATACAGAACTTGCACAGGGAAAAGATCAAGATACCTTCAACGTACGCACGTCTGACGCGGAATCACCTGCGCCGCCGCCTGAGGCTACCAAAGCTGCTGGGCGGAAAGATTCCCACCAAGGAGACGAGGATGTTCAAACTTTGGCTCAGGATATTGCAAAGGATGCTGAAAATGCTCCTTCCGCAGCAGACGTACTTGTTCCTTGGTTGAACTATGAGTCTTCAGTGCTGATATGCTAACAGTATCACAGATGCCGCCAGAGGTGAGCGCCGACCCCGAAAAGGCTGCTTACCAACTGAGGGAATCCCGTGTTCCGTCGTCGCGCTTTGGCAGAATTTGGCAGTATGCTGGACTCGGCACAAGCATGGCATTCGGCGCCATTGGCGAGGGCCTGAGGCAGGTTACCGGCGGTGCAGCAACTGGGGCTTCGTTGATGCTTAGTGCGGGAAATATGGAAAGGCTTGTTGCTAAGCTGTCACGGATGCGAGGCGCGGCTCTCAAGCTTGGCCAGATGATCAGCTTCCAAGGCGAGTCATGGAGCACGAGGCTGCAAGAATGCTCGTATGGCTGACTTCAAATCAGACATCAAGATGCTTCCCCCGCAGATCCATGAGGTCCTGCAGAGAGTCCAAGATAGCGCGGACTATATGCCTGCATCTCAGCGCGACAAAGTCCTTGCTAGCAACCTGGGAAGCGACTGGCGGGATCTGTTCGAATCGTTCGAGGACGTCCCTATCGCAGCGGCATCAATCGGGCAGGTCCACAAGGCTGTGCTCAAATCGAGCGGGAAAGCGGTGGCGGTGAAGGTGCAGTATCCGGGCGTGGCTAATTCGATTGACTCAGACTTGAGCAATCTCTCGCTCCTGTTGACGGCGTCTCGGCTTCTGCCGAGGGGGCTGTTTCTCGACAAAACGATCGCCAACGCTCGCACGGAGCTGGGCTGGGAGTGCGACTATATACGTGAAGCCGAATGCCAGGAACGTTTCAGGGAGCTGCTCACTGACGAAACAGACACATTCCGAGTGCCTGCTGTCGTACCAGAGGCCTCAGGCAAGACAGTGCTGACGGCAGAATTAATGTCCGGAAAGGGCGTCACCAAGCTGTCCAACATCAGCCAGGAAGAACGGGACTGGATTGGCACGAACATTCTCCGGCTCTGCCTGCGCGAGCTGGTCGAGTTCCGGTTTATGCAGACGGACCCCAACTGGACGAACTTCTTGTACAATGCACAGGATAGGAAGATCGAGCTGCTTGATTTTGGCGCTTCCCGCGATTACCCGCTGGAATTCACCGAGCCGTACATCAACGTGCTCATAGCGGCGTCTCGCAGCGACCGCAACAGCATCCGCGACCTCTCGATCCAGCTCGGCTATCTCACTGGTGACGAGTCCTCAGCGATGCTGAACGCGCACATCGACTCGGTCCTGACGCTAGCGGAGCCGTTCATGGCCACCAGCCCCGCCGTGTATGACTTCAGAGACCAGACGATTACGGACAGAGTGCGGGGCTTCATCCCCACGATGGTTCGGGAGCGCCTGGCCCCGCCGCCGGAGGAGACGTACTCGCTGCACCGGAAATTGAGCGGAGCGTTTCTGCTGTGTGCTCGACTGGGCAGCAGAGTCCCGTGCCGGGAGATGTTCGAAGACGCGGTGAGGAAGCACGAGGAGGTCAAGAGGAGCTTCTAGAGCGTGGGATCAGGAGATGTAGCCCGCTTGATGTGTAATACTACAGTAGATTTCGCCTTCCCTCTGGAGTTGCAGAGAGGATCCGTGGAGTCGCCAGGCGCCGTGTGGGCCGATCAGCCGTGCTGCACGGCTGTGTCACGGCTTGACGCCGAGGACGACGATGCAAGTCCGGGTGGCGGACGGGCAGCCTGGCGCAGTGCTCGGGACATCAAACCCCCATCGCTACGGATTCCCAATTCGGTATTGGGACACCCCTGCGGGCGGGCGGCACGTCTCCGCGCGCGCGCGCACGCGGACGCGCCCAGGCGGAACCTAATCGGCACGTCATGACTCTCGGGCTTGGCGGACAAGGCATCGCCGGGCCTGAAAGTTTCAGCTTGAGCGAGCCGGTGGCGGAGCTCATTCGCGCGAAAAGACGGCTGCCGCAGTGCGCCGACGAATCGCCGAGCTGGTCTGATTCGAGCGCGGGCCGGGAGCCGAATACGCCGGCTCCGCGGCTGCGATCTGCCCGGCGGCGGCTGCGACTGGCTGGCAGCTGCCGTTGCTTGCTGAAGCCCGTCCTGTGTATCGACCCCGCCGACTCATGCGTCCGACCCCCTCGCCCTGCTGCGCAAGGCGATCCGCATGAGGCTCTCCAGCTTGACGCCGCGCCCCTGCCCGGTGACGACGGCGAGGCTCCTGCAAGATCGCGCCCGCTGTTCCGCACGCCGCGACGGCTGCCCACCCGCGCCATCTGCCGCGTCTCTCGGGCTCCGCGAGGGACATGCCAGCCCGGCGAGCGCGAAGGGCGCTGGGCCACTGTCAATCGGCCGAAACGAGTTCATGCTGCTTACCTCCGTCGTTATTCGACATGGCCATGGCCAAATTACGAGCAGTACCGCAGTCTCTCCATTCGGCCATGCCCTTGTAGCCTAGTAAAATACTCCGTACCACCCTACCCTACCTCGCAAGCGAATGCGTGGTCCCTCGCCCGCCTGGTTTGCTGCCTGTTTTCGCCGTCGTCGAACGCCCGTGAGAGCCCTGGGGGGCCGCAATACTCGTATTCCCTCCACCCTATCTCACTGTCCATCTTTGCTGTTTTCCCTGTTTTTTCCCTTCCGGCTGGGGCCTATACTTTCGCTCATCCTTTCTCTGCGCCCAGCCGATCGCCGTTGCGTCGTCGTCATCTGTTGCTTTTTCCGCCTGGTCGCGCGCGCCGTTGGCTGTCCCCCACATGCTACTGCGGGCATCGGTCAGCTCTCTAAGCTTGCCGCCCTCCACGCCGTAAGACGACACTGTCGTCGTGATGTCACAGACTGAGGTACGGAATTGGGGCTCTTTCTCCAACCGGTCAACGAACGAGCTGACCATTCCTGCAGTCCGCCGCGCGCCAGTCCGTCTTGATATGCAGCATTGTGTGCACTGTCATCGTGGTGGCCATCACGGCCGTCCGGCTCTACACGAGGATCCTCCTCGTCATGGGCCTGGGCTCCGATGATTGTAAGTTCCTCCAGGCTATTTTTCTGTAGAGGCGGCATGCTGACGGCATCGGCACCAGACTCGCTGGTGTTTGGAGTTGCGGGGTGGTTCGCCATGATGGCACTTTTCTTGGTAAGTCCAGCGATAACCCCACCACCCGAGACCCTCTCGACCCCGTCCAGGGCTCCCAGGGGACCATCACCGGGACACCGCCCAATCAACCGAACGCCGTTCCTGAAAATGCGGTACCAGGTCGCGCCGAAATACGGGTTAGGCACGCACCTCGCCGACGTCGACCCGAGCAAGCAGGACATGTTCATCCGGGTCATGATCGCGGCGGGCACGCTGTATAACACCATCATGTTGGCGTGCAAGCTGTCCATCTTGCTCCTCTACCGCCGCCTCTTCCCGATCCAAGACTTCACCAAGCGCTGGTGGTGCGTCGCCATCTTCACCATCAGCTACTCCGTCGTCGTCGCCGTGGCATCGGCCTTCGGCCGGACCCCGGTGGCTGAAAAATGGTAATTAAGCATATTCCCCCTTGCCCTCTTCCATTTGTTTTCCAGCTAGTTGGGAGGTCTATTTGGACGTTTTTTTGGGACGTCGTGCTGATTTTTGCGCTGTTCAAGGTATATCAACGAGAGCGGGGACGCGGGCCCTTCCAGGTGGGCGTTTTACGTCGCGAACGCGGCGTTCAACCTCATCAGTACGTCGACAACTCTCCTTCGGAACCGATCATTTGGGACTTTGCTAATCGGCTGGCCCCATGCAGGCGATCTTTTAATCCTGATACTACCGCTACCGGTAATCTGGAACCTCTCGCTTGAGCTCAGACAAAAGATTACTCTCTTCATCCTGTTTGCTCTCGGATCAGCGTAAGTGAACGTCTCTGGTGGAGTTGAATGGGTCTCGGGGGCTGTATGCTGCAGTCGAGATCCAGGCGAGGGGATTTCCGAGTATCAGGAGCTGACAGGGCCTTTCTCTTGGCATTGAACAGGACGGTCATCGTCAGTGTTGTCCGATTGGAATCGATTATTGCATTCCTGAAGGACAACAACGGCGACATCACATTCCAGACGACGAAGCTGGTAATCTGGTGGTGAGTTCAGCAACAAAGCACGACGCAGAAGCCACAAAGAGGACAGCCCCCACCCCCAAACTAACAAAACCCCACCCGCAGCCTCGTCGAAACCACCATCAGCGTCGTCTGCGTCTGCGCGCCCACGCTCCGCCCCTTCTTCCGCCACTACTTCGGCTCCTTCTTCAGCTGGAGCGGGTCGGGCAGCAACTCGGACGGCCGGCACGGCAACCGCCCGTACTTCTCGTCCTTCTTCCGCTCCACCCGCTACGGCCGCCAGACGTCGCATTCGCACCACAACCGCCACCCCGACCCCAACTTCCCGCCCAACCTCTCCGCCCACCACCGCACCATGCTCGCCGCCGAGTCCCTCGAGCTCGGCAACCCACAGAAGACGGACGCGCTCGTCGAGGTCGGCCACGTCGTCGACGTCGAGGCCGGCGGCATGCTGCCCGACTACGACGCCCGCAGCACCGACCACATCATCGACGAGCACAAGGCTGGCGTGGTGGGGCTGGCGCGGGACAGCGAGGAGCTGGGGAGCGATGGCAGCGGGCGGAGCAGTCGGGGCGGGTCGAGCGGGGGGAGGAGGAACGGGAGCGGAGGAGGAGGAGGAGGAGGAGGGGGGGCCAAGCGGCAGCGGGAGCGAGGAGAGGGAGCGGCATGGATTTGGGGATCCATGTGCGGACGAGCTACGAAGTCAGACGTGAACCGGCGTGAGAGGCGCTCTTTTTTTTTTTTTCTTTTCTCTAGATCTTCTGAAGAGCGCGTTTGCTCCGCCGTTTGGCTGCGGGTTTTCTTTTTGGTCAGCTCTACGTCTTCTGCCACATCGCTTGGATTTTTTTTCTAGATGGGACACGGGGCTCTTCTTTTCTCTTTCTCTTCGCTCGGCATTTTTGGAGTTGAGGGTGTCAGGTGCATAACGGCTTGTTACGCTCCGGATGGTTGGTCATTCTTGCATGAACAAAAAGACAAAAACGGCGGTGGTGGCGGTGGGCGACTGCTTTACTCGCGAAAGAGATACCTGGTCTGCAGATGCTGGCTGTTGTCATTCGAAATCCAGAGGCTTCGGCTTCGATCACATCGTTTTTCGGATGAAAGCATTCGTCTGCCACTTCATTTTGGAGGAATTCCCGAGAGGGTTCGTACATTCAGTATCTAATCCACCTTTCCTGAATGCAGAATCTTTGCACTTCATTCCCCAAAAACAACAAGACCGAGTACACACGTCCACAGATACCGCACGACATCCGGCGAGCTTTCGCTCATCGGGCATCAACACTCCCCTTCCCCCTCCACCGCTTCACACATCAACCCAACGCCCCTCGGCAGCGAGGTCGTACGTCGGACGAATTCCCGGACACCGCCACGCACCGCCGACCTCAAAGGGCAATCCTAAACGCAAGCCCGCCCGCCTCCTCCAAACGCAGCTGTGGCGAACCCGTTCCCCACGCCCTTGCCGCCAGACACCGAAGATTCGAAAGCCCGTCCGGGACACGGCAGAGACGTGCCGCTCTCGACAACCCGCGTCCAGGTCTCCCGTGGCAGCGGAGCTCGGAATTTCCGCAGCCGAACGGTTAGCGGCTGGAGGTGTGCGATTGGTGGCACAGCGACATCGTTGTGGGGGGAGGAGGGGGAGGGGCTGGGCTGGTCGGGGAGGGCAGAAAGCATGAGCAGGGGGGAGCTTTAACTTCGGTGTCCCGGCTTCGATGCCGCCAGGGGCCAGCCAGCCGGTGTGCCGTCATACGGCACTGGGTGCAAAAGCCAGTGCGGCAAGGCGGGCTGCGAGGAGGCTGTCGTGCGAAGAGGCGTGACAGATTCTGCCGCGATTGCTTCGCCATGGCGGCATCAGCGACACCGCCAACGCTGTCCTTGCATTTGTACGAAAAGGAAGGAAGTTTTGCCGAGGCGGAGAAACCGTTGCAGCACGCGAATGGGCTCGCCGGGTTTTGAGCAAGGCGAAGAGTTGCGTGCGGCGGAGCGTTTCACACGACGCCAAGGATGTGAGTGGTCCCCCCGGCGGTTCGCGAAAAGGTTGAGAGAAAGAAGGTTTGGAGAGTGACGCATCACCCGCAGATCCGACATAACCGATCCCGCAAAAAGCAAGAATTCCCGGAACCGATGAAAAAGACTGCTATAATTAAGTTTTGTTACATACCGTTCGTGCCGAAGCTTGGACTGGGAGCCGAAGCCTTTTTGTGTTTATGCTTGAGAAGTCTCTTCCATCCAGTTCTATATGTATGCATGTATTTGTACAGATCGCGCGCTTAGGGAGGACCAAGGATTTTTAGAATTCGGCGAAGGCGGCCAGCGTGAACGTCGTTCCGAGAGACAGCTTGAAGGCGACGTTGTCCTGTAGGGTGGACCGGACGTCGATGCCCGCAAAGTACTTCTGGATTCGGTTGTACGGAACGACGTGGATACCGCGAGACTCGAGGAACTGGGGTTGCGAATCGGGTCAGAAAATTCACAAATGTGATCCATCGCAGCGGAAAACGGGCGACTACCTGGGTGCCCAATATCACCAGTCCCACAAGCAGGGCCAATGGTTTGGAGAAGGTGCTGACGGCCAGCCCACCGATAAGACCTGAACCGCGCTCGCCAAGTGTTAGCGTCCTAGGTACTTGTTGCAAACCTTCCCCTCTTTCGCCCATCCCGCAATGCTTATCTTGCCGCGCGTTTGGACTTGAGCTGGTTGGGGCGTCTCATAATCGTGTGAGAAAAGGGAAATGCCGCGGGAGCAAGCACGCTGTCCCGTCCCCAGTGCCGGGTTCTCGGTCGCTCTCCCGCCCGTTGCAGACGGCTTCATCCAACAGCTTTGAACAAGCCGCGAAGAAGCTCACAACTGAGACCGCCACGGCACCATCCATCCGGTCTTCAGTCTGCCTCGACTTCGCCCTCCACCTCCCTCAAAATCCACGACCACTCGCTCGCGGCGGCCGACTCGAGAGAGGGAGAAAGCGGAGCCAACACCCCGGGTGCTCCCGACGCCACCACGTACCTATTATGCTCCCGGAGCTGACCTGGCGCCAGATCCTGGGGTTGATGCCACTCTTCCGCGCGCCGGGGGCGATGTTGCGGGCGTCATCGCGCGAGAAGGACCAGTCGCGCGCCGAGACGGGCGAGCTGCCGGCGGAGCTGTCGCAGTAGGCGCGGAGCGAGGACGGACGGGCGAGGAGCGGGGCGGCGAGCACGGCGGACGCGGTCAGGCCGACGGAGAGCGGGCGGAGCAGGCGGAGGGAGGCCATGACTGTGCGGCTGGGGGGCGTGCGCGGTTGCTTGCTTGCGGCGGCGGGCGGGCGGGTGGAGGGCCTGGGGCGGACGGCAAAGCGACGGGAAACTAGCGGAGACGGAGAAGGAGACGGGTAACGGCGAATTGGCAGCTTGCCAACTGGGTGATGCTGGGCTGGAGGACCGCGGGCTGTGGCCGGGCGGAGTCGGCGGGGCGGTGGTCGTGAGTGGTTCACGTCATGGAGGTCGGGCCGTGGCTGCTCTGCGGCCCCTGCGGCTGCTGCCCCTCCCCCAAGCTTCGGTGCTTGGCTGTCCCGCTGACAAGACATAGCCGCATCTGGTCTCCCGCCGCCGCGTGTGAGCGGCCAGCACATCCGCATGTCCCCTGCCAGATCCCCTCCGCGACTCTGCTAGCGCATGTGGCCCCCGCTATCGCCGCGCCCTTTGGCTCGTCGGACGACAATTTTCTGTCGCCGTTGACGCCGCGGGTAGCCGCATGCTAGTGACTCACTATTCCGGCCAATTCTCTTACCAACACCACCTTCGCTCCTAATATACTTCGAGCCGCCTGCTTCTCTGCGCGCTTTCATTCCTCTCCGCTTTCGAAAACTCTCCCCTCGCCGCCACAACCGATTGCACAATGGCCTCCGAGCTCCCCACCACCAACGGCAACGGCGCCGCCGCCGACGGCCAGGCCAACAACTTCCAGGTCAAGGCCGGCCTGGCCCGCATGCTGAAGGGCGGAGTCATCATGGACGTCGTGAATGCCGAGCAGGTGCGCGGCCCTCAATTGCTCCCCTCCCAAAGCCAACCGTCGCTGACGCGCGAGCTCTCTTGCAGGCGCGCATAGCAGAGGAAGCCGGCGCAGCAGCCGTCATGGCGCTCGAGAGAGTGCCGGCCGACATCCGCGTCGAGGGCGGCGTCGCCCGCATGTCCGACCCCAAGATGATCAAGGAGATCATGGACACCGTCACCATCCCCGTCATGGCGAAGGCCCGCATCGGCCACTTCGTCGAGTGCCAGGTACGCACGCCTCCGCCGTCTCCCCCGCTCCCGCTCCCGCCTCCGCGTTCCGCTTTTCTTTTTCCCAGAACGCACCCTCCGATCTGCCGTACCTACCATCATACAAGATCTACCATAGAGGCATTGGGCTGTTCTTGCGCACCGTTTGGGCGAGGGTTTAGAAGTTTTCCGTGGGTGGCGGCGATGAACCTCCAATGGCCATGCTGGCGTGGAAAAAAGTCCCCGGCTGCCACTAAAAAACCTACGCCAAGCTCCCCCCCCTCCGACACCGCAAAACCCTTTGAGGTCGCCGATTTGGCTGCTGACGTCCTGACCCAACAGATCCTTGAGGCCATCGGAGTCGACTACATCGACGAGTCCGAAGTCCTCACGCCGGCCGACAACGTGCACCACGTCGAGAAGCACGCGTACCGCGTGCCCTTCGTGTGCGGCTGCCGCAACCTGGGCGAGGCGCTGCGCCGCATCAGCGAGGGCGCTGCCATGATCCGCACCAAGGGCGAGGCCGGCACGGGCGACGTCGTCGAGGCCGTCAAGCACATGCGCACCGTCAACGCCGAGATCGCCAAAGCCGCCAACATGTCGGACGAGGAGCTGCGCATCCTGGCCAAGGAGATCGGCGCGCCGTTCGACCTGCTCAAGCAGACGGCCCAGCTGAAGAGGCTGCCCGTCGTCAACTTCGCCGCTGGCGGCGTGGCGACGCCGGCGGATGCGGCGCTGATGATGCAGCTGGGCTGCGATGGCGTGTTTGTGGGTAGCGGCATCTTCAAGAGCGGCGACGCGAAGAAGAGGGCGAAGGCTATTGTGCAGGCTGTCACGCACTTCCGCGACCCCAAGGTGCTCGCGGAGGTGAGCATGGATCTGGGCGAGGCGATGGTCGGGCTGAACGTGGAGAAGATGCCTGAGGGCGAGAGGCTGGCCAAGAGGGGCTGGTAGAGATGCATATGACTGGTTAATAAAAAGGTAAAAAGACTGGGTAATAGAACTTCCCACGTTGAGGTGTTCAGTCTTTGAGGCTTGAAAAATACGATTTGAACGTTCTTACGTGCTGCGATTCCGCGTCTGTGGTGAATCAAATCATCTATCGATACGTCATCTCTTTCTTTCGTTGAACACGCCTGCGACATACATCCTCAAAGCAAACAGATACTACTACGCTCAAGCACTGCATCTCTGTCCGTTCTCCACAACACGCCTGCACGCTCAATCCCTTCCAAACCCAATCCTGTTCATCAACTTACCTGCCCTGCTCGATTCAACCACACTCTGCCCCTGCGTAACCTTCTCCAGCAAGATAGCACCGTGTTCCCTATCAACCCTTCCGTACTTCTTGTTCCTCTGGCTCACATCGAAGAACTCGAGCGGTTCGTCCGCCTCCATGAGCGTGACCGTCTGGATCAATTCGTCGAGGTTCTCGCGGAGGATGGGGTTGTTGAGGGTGTCGACGAAGCTGGACAGGAACTCGACGTCCTGGGCGAGCGTCTTGATCGAGGCCGGCGAGATGCGCTTGACCGAGTCATCGAGCGGCAGCGACAGGATCATGGCGCCGGCGTGCGAGAGCGCGTCGAAGTAGATGAGCTCCTTGATCTCCGTGGGCAGGCCGAGCAGGACCGAGTTCATGATGTTGGACAGGTAGCGCGTCAGCTCTTGCATGTAGTTGCTGACCTCGGGCGCGGGCCTGGTCGATTCCCTGCGTTGCGTGTTGTGTAAGCGGATCCGCTCTGCGGGAGGCTGGCCTGGGCAGATGGGAACTTACCAGTCGTACTCTGCTGTCTCGATCAGGTCGTCGATCTTGCTGTTCACGAGCTCGAAGATTCGCTTCTCCGCCGTCTTCTTGCCGGCGCGGAAGGCCTCCGTCGCGTCAAGTACGATGGGACCTGCGGCTGCGCTCGACGAGCGCGCTTCAAACAGGAGGACCTCGAGCTCCTTGCAAGCCGTCTCGAAGTGTTCCAGATTCGTGAGAATCTGGACAATCTGGCCTGGGTACTGCGAGCTGAGGCGGTCAACAAGCATCTGGCACACCTTCTCGCACAGCAACTCGTCCAAAGACTAATTCATCGTCAGCAAAGCACTCTTTGAGCGGCATCTTAGATCTAAGTACCTTCTTAAGGGTCTCGTCAATGACCGTGGAGCGCTGGAAATTATCATCGGAGAAAAGGTACATCTGGTTAAGGAAATTACGGATGTCGATGCAGCAAAGCGGATACATCTGCGAAAAGGGAAGTACGCAAGGGAAGCTGCAGCCATGTCAGTGGGTATCCTCCATGGGTGCGTGGGTGTGCGTACGTGAGCTCCTCTTGCGGCTTGTCCGATGAGTACCAGCTGACGTTGACAACCTTGTCATACTCGTCCGGAGTTTGAATCGGCATCGGCATGTAATCGTCGGTCGAAACGATTTCCTGAAAGTCCTCGCTGAAACGCTTCTTGAGCAGTTGCGAGTACTTCTCAAACAGCGTGAGCAGCAAAGCATTGATGCTTGTTACGGAGTACTCCCAGCTCTAGAATGGGGTCAGCGTTCCATTTCGCACCATACTACATCCCCAGAACAAGCTTACCTCCATCGTCTGCAAGAACAAAGCGATTCTACCCTTGATCCTCAGCAACTTTTCGTCGCTGTCAACAGTGTGGAGAGCGTTGGTGATTAACGCAATGGCGCTCTGACACATTGAATCCCACAGCTCGTCAACCTGGTGGGACCGTTAGCACGCGCTTCACTCCTGATACGGCGTCAACGCTTACATCGACTGTCGTTCGCAAGTTTTCGGTCTTCCTCATAGTTGTTCTCTCGACAATTGCAAATCCCGCAATACTTTCCAGAAAGCTGCTCAAATCACCGTCTTCTTCGTCCAAGAGATTTAGCGAGCTTGGAATAAGCAATTCCTTCTGTCTTCGTCTTGTCGCCGCGTACTCAGCCCGGAACTCGTCACTGCGGCCCAAGGTCTCGTAGATGTGCATAGCTTCGAACAAGGGGGAGAAGTCGACCTTGATTTCCGTCTCATCGTCGTTGAGAATATCAAACTCGTCACTTTCATCGGCAACGAGCTCAATGGCAGAGTTCAACCTGAACTTGCGGAGATATTCCTCCTCCTTGATGCGCTCCTCGTGTCGTGTGCGGCGCATGTCGGTGTGGTAGAAGGCGACCTCGCCCATGTACTGGGATGCTTCCCTGATACGGTACAGCCAGGTGTTGAGATCTGTCATGACGGCCTCGGCGATGAGTCTCTGCGTTGCGGGGACAGACGTCTCGATCATCTCTGCAATCTTGTAACGGGAAACTTCGCGCAGATGGACGTTCTGCAGTTCGTCCAGCGCGCGCAAAGCGGCATAATGGCTCTTCTTGGCGAGGAGATCATGGACTTGGTTGGCCAAACGCAGAACTTCCAGACACGCGTTGAGCGCCTTTGTGGCTTCGTCGACGTTTTGGCGCACACCCCTCGAGTCGACGAGGGCCTTCTTCTGCTCGGCAAGCTTCTCGGTGCTGGCCTGGATGGACTGGCTCAAGTTGAGAATCTCGGCAGTCAAGTCAACGGTGCCTTCTCGCACGCGTAGCAGCTGGTTGACGGAGTTGACGAATTCCTGATGGTTCGAGTTGCACATGCGCTCGATGTCAGCTTCACGAGCAGCAGACACCTGGTTCAGGGACTGGATGATGTGCCCTGCACGGTTGCCATCGTAGCGCGCATCCTTCAGCAGCGGGGCAAGCTGATCGATGTAGTCTGCATCGGAGGAGGAAAGCGTAATCTGGCATGATGAGCATGGAGATCGAGTGCATTTTAAAGGGGGCTGCGGACCTGCTGGACGGCTGTGGCCAGGTCGTCGGCGGAGTCTATGGCGGCCGGCATGGCTGGCGTCGGGGGCTCGGTGAACTACGGGGCAAGGAGCGGGCCAGGAGAACGGCGTCCGAGGGACCGTCTGGCAGGCTGCAGCACGCTGGGGCGGGGCGTGGGCGCGCGGGTTTCTTTGGCCGCAGGATCCACTGGAGGCTGTTGTTCAGGTCACGTACATAATCGACGGAGGGCACTCTGCGCAGTTCAGAACGCGAGCTCTGCGAAGCGGGCGGCGGGAGCGTTCTTTCAGCAGCAGGTCGGGCGGTGATGATGCGGCGGCTCGGAGGTTGGACGGGCGCGCTGAAGACGGCGCCCTTGGGCCGTTGCGCCCGGGCCATGTTTCAGCCCTACGTACCCGAGGATCCCTGCCGCTGCTCGTGCCTGCTTGACCTCACCCAATCCTGCGCTTTTCGACGCGCACACCACCCAGCAGCTCACGCATTGGGGGAGGAATGCGGCTCCGAGCCATTGGCATTGGCTGTCCACCTTTTCTATGTGCCTCTGCCCCGTTTCAGGCTTGGAAGTGACTAATCCTGCCGCGGACTTGTCTTCTGCAGCACGAGTTTGAGGGCCTCCTCCCCTCAAAAATGTTTTGATGCGAGTGAAACAGCTCAGGTCATCATGTTTGTGTAAGAGAACCCCATCGCTGCCGCTTCCTGCTTTCGTCTTGGCCTCGCCCTTCTCGGCGGCGAAACATGTTCCGATCTCTGCCATTGACCTCCTTTCGTTGCGCGTTTTACTTCGCAAGCTGTGCGCGTTGGTCGGTTCTTTCCCCTTACTGCCATGAGTTAATGCATCGCCGCGGTCTGTTCTCGCGCTTCCTCGCTTTGCGATCCAGTGAGCAAGAGCACCGGCTACAGGAACGCTCCGTTCGCTTTCCCGGCATGTGCTATTGCCCATTGTTTCTGTCCAAAATACCTTGCTGTGCACAAAAGAAAACTCGGCAAAATACTGCGCTAAATGCACTTCATGCGTCATTTACCGGACGGAAAGGTGGTCGCTGAGAGCTCCTGCGGCAAAGCACCCACCGCTCAACGCTTCCTGCGGCGTGATCGTTTGGTACGACAGCGCCGCATAACTTTCTGCGAGGCTGCTGCTTAGGAGTTCGCCGTGCACGAGCCTGTCCAGATGCGAGCTTGCAGCAACATGCCTGCTGCTGCTTCAACGGGAGCGCCTTCCCGAGAGCATCGCAGTGCCCACTTGGCCAGCTACCTTGACAGCAATTTTGTGACAATGTGGAATTCCCACGCGCCAAGATCGCTGCGCTGATTTGAGCAGATGCGAAAACTTGCCAAAGACGTGCTGCCTCGTTGCGTGGCTGCCACACGTTGCGTGACTGAAGGTGAGGCTGCACCTCCGCTCCTCGCCGCTCCATGTAGCGTCAGCTTGCGCCCTTGCAGTTCCTCGACAAAAGCTCGCCGCTGCATGCAAGCCGCACAGCTCGATTTGTCGTATCCGCTTGTCTATTCCAGCCGGCAATTGGCTTCGTGGCCCAATTTGACAGACCGCAGCCAGTTTGCGAGCATCCCGTCCCTTCACTTTCTGTCCAGGGCGCTACCTCACCTGCAGTCGCCCGTTTGCACTCGCCCAAAACGGCCTAGACGACCCACATTATTTCGTCGAGTCAGCAGAACAGGCCAATCGCTGGCCAGGGTTGCCTCCGGAGGCTCAGCTGCCACTTTTGAGCCTCCCCCACCGCCCACCTACTTAAACCCCCAACACCCCCAGCCTCCAAGCCTTCTTCTCTCTTCAACGACCCTTCCCTCTTTGCACCCTCAAGTGCAGCGACCGTTCGTTGGCCAACAGTCTTTCTTTCGCACGGCCACTCATCCCTCTTCTTCTTGTACCACCACCCACCACGTGTACCTCTACACAACATGTCTTCTTCGTCGCTTCCTGTTACGGGCTCCAGCCCACCTCACCTTCAATCTGAGCACGAGTCAACATTGACCTCTGCTCTTGGCGCCCTCAGCCTCGAGGATGTCGCCGCATTCCTGCACAGCGACTCTCCGGAGCGTTCGACTTTCGGTGGAGCCTCTGCGACCAACTCGCCCTCCATTGAGAACTCACAATTCTCCAACGACAGCGGATCAACTCGTTATGTCAAGCTGGAGCTCAACAGCGCCGACCTGCTACGCTCAATCAACATCAGCGACTTCATCACCTGGATCAAGGTAAGCCACTTCGCTTCACTTCACCTCAAACTGTTTCTCATCTCACCTCCCTGCACATCCTTCTTTACTCCACTCTTCTCCCACCTCACCTACCTTGCTTCACCTCACCTTTTTTTTTTTTTCGCCCTCTCTCTCTCTCCTTCACCTCGTCTCTCACTTGCTCTTTCAACCGAACTATCTTCAGTCTAACAGTCAGCAGTCCACCGCCTTCAGTGAGGCTGAGCATGTCTACCAGGCTTCTCATACCACCATCGTGGCCAAGTTCCACATGCTCAGCCAGGCTGAGCGCGCCATATTCCAGCAGGATGAGCTGGCTACCTTTGGCACTCCATCCTTCCTCAGCGTTGAGGAGTTTGCACTCTTGACCAGCGGCATGTACCAGGCTGGTCAGTGCGTTAACAGGTACGAGGGCCAGATCTGCGTGCAGATAACGGCCTCGGGCGCCCTTCAGCCCCCGGCCTTGAACTCTGCCTGGCAGGCTCTTCTCGCCTGGATGGACGAATGGCTTGGAAGGGGTTCCAAGCGTGCAGTCCAGATCATCGACAAGGACGGTCACCTTTCTATGGCCAATGCCCTTGGATTGGGCTTCCAATTCCGGATCGAGCTTGACTCTCGGGACATGGCGGATGTCCTCGTCAAGCTCCAGAGCGGTGGACGGCCCGTCAAGGTATGCCCCTCCCAGAAGCTTGTTGTTTAGCATAGCGACTAAGTGAAACGCAGGGAACCAACTTCGCGGCGACTGTTCTCCCTTACATGCCTGCCGACTACCGTCCGGTTTCCATTCAGACTGCCACCCCCTACGGCGCTATGGAGCGTCGTGTTAGCCAGTCCGGCATCCAGGCTGGTGGACCGGTCCAGCCCCACCACCATCGTGGGTACAGCGGCCCTCGTCGCTCGTCCTTTGGCCGTCATCGTGACGATCAGAGCAACGCTATTGATGTGGACCGGATCAAGCGCGGTCAGGATGTCAGGACCACGGTGATGCTTCGCAACATCCCCAACCAGATGACTACTGTAAGTAACATTCCCTACTCCCCTTCGAGAAACCTTTTAACCCTTATCAGTACGACCTTGAAGATCTTCTGAAGGGCTGGGCCTTCGGAATGTACGACTTCTTATACCTGCGCATTGACTTCGCCAACATGTGCAATGTTGGCTACGCCTTCGTCAACTTTGACTCGCCGATGACAATCGTGAGAGTCAAGGAGCAGCTCGACAAGGAGGGCTGGCCTGGCCACCTTAGCTCGAACAAGAAGGCCGCCATGTCGTACGCCACGGTCCAGGGCGTCGAATCCCTAATTGAGAAGTTTCGCAATTCGTCGGTCATGCTGGAGGCGCCGCGTTGCCGGCCTAGGGTCAGTCGACAGTGCCTATCTCCGTCCCAATTTGAACATTGCTGACTGAAGTAGTTGTTCCATACGTGGCAGGACGTATATCCTTTCCCGGAGCAGTGGGGTCTTCAGGCTAGCGAGAAGCCGTTCCCCGAGCCCAACAATGAGGCAAAGCTGGCTCGCTCTCGGCAGAATGCTGAGACTCAGGGTATGTCTGATCCACCGATGGTTCTTTATCCCACCAACAAGCTAAATGTCTTCACAGGCCTCTTCCCCGCTCACTCTCGGGACGAGCACCGTCGGGCGCAGCACTCCAGCCACTTTGACCGTGGCAACCCCAACGCCTTCTGCGGCTACCTCGGTTATTACTAACACCCCAGCATCGATACTCTTGTTTCCTATCGTTGGTGTTTCCTTTGGAGACTCTTGATAGGTACAAGCCCTGGATGATGTTGGTGGTGTTGGTTGATGGATATGGTCTCTTTCTGTTTCGTCGCTACCACTTGCTATTTGTGTTTTGTTTTCATGCGTCTCAACCTACAGAAGGACGAAGGATGTGGTGGGCAAGACTTCTTCAATGTCTTTCCAATTTCCTTTTTTCTTTTTCTCGTCGGCTAGTATTAGTAGGAAGCCCTCTGAGATTTGCGGCCTTTGTTCTGCACGCTTACACAGATGACTGAGGGTATCCAGTGTGTGACGGAGATACTCGGAGGCGAAAGGGTCGGGATGATTGCCAGAAAGCATAGCTTCGTTGCTCACTACTTCTCCAAGAATGGAAGTTTCATGGTACGAAAGTTGAAGTTGTACGCGTGACCGTCTTGCGAAGCTTGAGATGTGTTGTCCTGTGAAAGCGTTCGGACTGTGTAACGGATGCCAGTTGGATTGATTGAAGAGTCCGGCTCTCCCACATGCCAGGTGGCGACAATGGTGAGGTGCGCTTTGGAGTTTCAGACCTTTGTAAGGCGGGGAGGACCGCATAGTGGTGCTGGGGTCAAAGACCTGGATCCAAATGCAGCTGGAGCAGCGACACTATCCTCTCCCCTTTCCCCACGTAGCCATGGTTTGTCGTGAGCTCTGGTGGTTATGCGCACCACCGAGCATTGATGATGTGAACCAGTCGAATGGTGTTGCAACGGAAGCGCCAAAAGCGTTGATGCTAACGCTCTGTTTCGGAGGCGGACTCCAGCTCCTTGCCGGCGAAAGTCCTGTTAGCGTTTTGGACGGACGGACGGGCGGGCGGGCGGGCGGGTAGAAGATCTGGATCTTCTTCTACTGAAGAACAAGAACAACAACAACAACAACAAGAAGAAGAAGAAGAAGAAGAAGAAGAAGAAGAAGAAGAAGAAGAAGAAGAAGAAGGGGTTCAAATGTTCTTTTATGCCGTTGTTGTGGCGGATAGGCAGCAGTGGTGGGCGCGTGACCGGACGGTCGTGTGCGTGGGTAGGGGGCCAGCAGGCGGGGCACCACATGGTCAAGCGTGATTGGCGACGGGGTGGCCGAGCGTGTGCGGGAGCGCTTGGGCGGATGTGGTGAAGGATGCTGGAGCGCCCGAGGGGGAATGCGGTGTGCGTGCGTGTTGGCTGGTCAGCCGGTGGGGTCCAGGTCCAGGTCCAGATATAAAGGGATAAGTGTTCAAGGTTGAGCCGGGAGATATCCAGGAATTCCGGTGCATGCGGGAGGGGAAATGGATAGACAGTGGAAGAAATGAGACGGAAGATCTGAGAAAAGGAAACAGAGAACCCAAGAGATGCTTCGGCACATTGGCGAGGAGGAAAGAATATCTCGGAGGAGATAAACGAGAAGATCTTGACTGACGCGCGCTGAAGCTTATTGACGGAAGGAAAGGAGAGTTGAGAAAATGAGAGGGAGGAAGAAGCTGAAGGGAAATTTAAGCCGGGAGGATGGTGTGTGAGAGAATAGTACAATAGGACAATAGCAGACAATAGCAAGGTAATCACGTGCATCGAGAGATGAGGGTGACCCAAACCGAGCAACGAACGAGATCAAGCGAATGTCTGTAGATCTGTTCAAATACAGGCGGATCCCAATCTACCCGAGCGTGCGTCGAGTACGGTCTACGTCTGTTCAGAATAACTACCGAGGAGTGGTTTTTTTTTTGTGTGGCCGAACGTGTTGGACTGTCTGATTTGATGCAGGATATCCACTATGTGCCTTGCTGGATGCTGCGAGGACCTGATCAGCTTTGCGAATATCTTTACTCCGCCGCTGGGCTTGCAGTATGTAGAAGCAAGAAGCCTGCTCGGAGGAGATGGTGGTGTTGTTTTCTGAGTGTCCCAAGGGTGTTTGTGGAGACGATCTTGGTGTGTGAGATACTTCTCGCTGCGATGCGACCGCATTGCATTGCCGTGTCTGCATTGTCGGTACATACTGAAGAAATTATAGAGCAGTGACAGCGAGGAGCAGATGGCCCTGATTGTTCTACTGCAGAAGGCTTGTCCGTCGTGTAGTGTCTCCGAAGAAGATCTCGATCGGATCTTCCGGGAAGACGGCCGTTAACGTTTGTTGTTGTTTTGACTGCTGGCCGGCATGGAATGTTGTCGATAGGCCATAAATTGGATCTGAAGGCATCCAGGAGTGGATGGAAGTAATATGAGCAGAAAGTGTTGTGGATGTAAACAAGCTGTTGTGGGCGGGAGGTTCAGACAAGGTGCGTACGTACTTAGCCGAGGGCCCACCATGCTGCAAATCTCTCCCGCGCGGCTGCATGCGCCCCATCATCAACGCCTTATCAACTGCCGCCACCCGACCTCCCGGGCGCTCTGAGACATGGCCAAATACCGGTCCAGACCCGCACGAGTTCCGTGAGGTGGATGCAAGTTCGGCGCAGTGACTGCACGCCAGAACTCAGCGCTTGACGCAAATCCTGGTGCACGAGCACCCACACCATCACAGTCAATCGCCCGCGCGCATTCCAGACTTCGTTCATCTCGCCGGGCATTTTCATCTATTTTCCACCTCAACCCCGGGACCTGTCCGCCGCACCGCAAAACAACATTCCTCGCCATGCCGCCCACCGCCGTCCCCACCGCGCCGCCGCGCCTCAAACCGCACGACCTCACCGACCTCGCCACCTACGGCGACATGCTGCACCTGATCCACCACCGCAACCTGAACCAGCACCGCCACAGCATCTGGTGGCGCAGCTTCTCCGTCTTCCGCCGCGAGCTCTCGCACTTCCTCTCCGAGTACACCACCTACCAACCGCCCGCGACCGCGACCGCCGCCGCGCCCGTCTCCAAACCGTCTGCCAAAGCCTCGAAGGCGGCGGCGAGGCGCGCGGCGGCGAGGCTAGAGGCGTGGAAGAGGGATGCGGTGCCGAGGTGGTACCTGTACGTGTTCTCTGCCCCTGTTTTCTTTTTTTCTTTTTTTGGGGGGCTTTGCGGCACGCCGTTGGAAAAGCGAGTTGGCTGATGTCGAAGGCAGTGCGTTTACGGAGGTCATCGCGTCGACGCAGTTCTCGGCCATTGGGCTGGTGCTGCTGGCTATCCTAGCCCGCGTGACGCACGTGACGTGCATTACGGCTGCGTATGAGGAAGAGGCGGAGCGCGCGATGCAGGCGATTTTGCGAGAGTTTGCGGAGAAGGATGCGAGGGAGTTGTTTGGTGGGGTCGAAGCCGGTCAAGCTGGGACAGGGAAAGGAGCAAAGGGAGTGGAAGACTTGGGCGAGGTGGTTGGGAGGAGAGAGGACTTTGGGGAGGTTCTTGCAAGGAACGACGACGCGGGCGAGGCTGTCGGGAGCGGAGCAGAGGAGAAGAGAGGTGCGCGCGATAAGAAGGCGGGGAAGAAAAAGGAGCAGAGGAGGAGAGATGAGTCCAAGGCGTCAACGCCAGCGACTGATGCAGGACCGGTTGCAAGAGTCGACACGAAGGAGGTCGCGGTGAGAAAGAAGAAAAAGAAGGAGAAGAGGGCGGCAGAGCCCAGCCCGGAGCTCGAACCCGAGATCGGAGAACCGCCGAAGAAAAAGAAGAAGACGAAGAAGGGCAAGGCCAGCGCGATTGATGACCTGTTTGCGGGGCTGTAGGACGAAGGTATTGAAGATACCCATTTCAGCACTGACTAAGAAGATGGCGGAGGATTGTGCGCACGATCAGAGCGTGTCGATTGTTGCATGTGTTCTGTGTTAAGGCAAGCTTACTCGGCGTCCCTACTTCCACACGGGCTCGGAAAATCCCACTGCGGCCTACATAAAATCCCTCGTAGGATATCACTACCTCTTTGACGGACCCTTCTCTCTACTTCTCCGTTCCTAAACCCGATTCCGTCTCCCAAGGGTATATCTTCCCAGCAGCCGCATCCAACATCCATGCCCTTAGCTAACACAGCCGCACGGCACCCTCTCAAGATGAAGTCCGCAATGACGCAGCTCCCCAAGCAACTCTTCCTGCTCCTCGTCACGCACTACAGCGTCCGCTTCGTTCTCGACCCCGTCGTCGACCACCTCCGCGCTCGCTTCATCCCCGCCGTCCACGCTGCCTCCCTCGACAGCACACGTCACGCCAACTACATCTCGCACATGCCTTTCATCACCGGTGGCACCACTACCAGTGCCACTCCTGCTGCTACCATCAGCGATACCCTCGCCACCGCTCAGCTCAAGTCCAACGAGCGCCGCCATCAGATCTCGGATGACGACGACGACGGAGACCGCGCTGCATACTGCAGGGAGGGCTGCGAGGGCAGCACCAACGGCATCTGCTACGACTGGTGCGTCTACTTCTGCGCGCGCCGGCCACCCGTGTGAACCGGGTTGAGGGAAGAAACACCGTCTCCGATGAAAAGGGCGCAAAGACGATAGAGAGACAACACAACCAAAAAACGAGAACAGGGAAAAAGAAAAAAAAATACCGGCTCAATAGCTCCGTTCCATCTCGGCGACTCGCTCAAGCAGGGGAGCGTGCAACACTCCCGCCCGCGCCGGACTGGGTGTGGTGTGCACGCAAGCCGGCTCGTGTGAAGAAAAAAAAAAACAAACGCGCTTACGCCCTCATCTCGCCCCGCTTCCGATCCCTCGCCTGCGCCTTCTGCTGCCTCGCCCTCCTCTCCCTCCGCCGCCTCTCCTTGCGCGTGAACTCCGTCGCGGCCTTGGCCTCGCGGCCCTCCCTCGTCCGCTGCGCCAGCTGCGCCACCTCGCCCGCCGCCAGCTCGCCGAACACCAGCAGGTACCGGACCCTGTTCTCATGGTGTAGGCCCGCCTCCCTGAGCGCGTCCGGGTTGACCAGGCGCCTGTCCAGCTTCGTCCAGCGCGGCGCGCCGCCGTCGGTGCCGGCGGGCGCGTCGATGATCTTGTAGCCGGACGCGACGTCCGGATCGACGTCGGCGTCGTCGTCGTCGTCGGAGGGGGAGGGGGATAGGGGCGGCGAGTCGAGGCCGATGGTCGGGAAGCCGTAGCGGCTGGCGCGCGCCTCGGCCTCCTCCCACAGCGCGTCTTCGGCGGCCGCGACGCCGTCGAGCTCGACGCGGAACAGGTAGACCGGCCTGCCGTCGTCGTCCTCGCCCAGCCCCAGCACGTCGCCGCTCTGGACGACGTAGCCGCGCGAGTCGTGCGC
Source organism: Neofusicoccum laricinum (assembly GCA_029906385.1). Taxonomy (NCBI): domain Eukaryota; kingdom Fungi; phylum Ascomycota; class Dothideomycetes; order Botryosphaeriales; family Botryosphaeriaceae; genus Neofusicoccum; species Neofusicoccum laricinum. Next base: position 1,001,071 of record CP123726.1, read on the forward strand.
CGGCAGCGCGTGGTCGTCGCGGTCGGCGGCGACGGGGAGGCGCGCGAGGCGCCGGCCGTTGAGGAATGTGGCGCCCGAGCTGCGGTTGATCTCCAGCATCCACAGCTGCTGCTCGGCTTCGATGTAGAAGTCGCAGTGGTCGGCGGTGACGAAGGGCTCGGGGAGGAAGATGGGGGCGCCGGCGGGCCGGTTGTGTTTGCTGAACGTTGGGTCGGAGCCGATCCGGATTGTCAGGAGAGAGCTCCTGGGGTTGGGATGGGTTCTTGTTCGGATTATGGAGGGCAGGTTCCGGCGGTGGCGGCGGGAGTGCTCGAAGAGTGCTAGTGTCTGCTCTTCACTGAGCTCGCGTTGGATGATGATGTGATCGTGGTCATCCTGGGAGTCTGTTAGTAACGCTCTCTGAATTAATTGCATGTTACAGTCCCTCACATTGTCGAACTCGAACGGAAGGTCGTAGTAGAACAGGGTATCCAACGAGAGATGCCTGCGATGAGCCTTGACATAAGTCGGCTTGTAATTCCGTGTTGGGCTGTTCGGTCGTGACCTGGCCGATCCTCTGACCTGGTTCTCTTGGCCAATCAGGTCCCTCCGGTCAAGGGAGGTCAGTCCGCTTTCATCCGAGTTTTCCAACATGTTAGACGATGGATGGAGATACACGAGGAAGAGGGTTGGTGCTTTGTTGTTAACGCTCTCCCCTTCGCAGGTGCTGCACAGCTCGTGGTAGCAGACAAGACAGTTCGGAGTCTCCATTGGCCTGGCGCGGCACCTGCAGCAAGCCCAAAGCGAAGGTCCACCGGTCAGACGGCTGAGGCTTTCGACTGAACTGTTCAATCGTGCTGGATTTGGCCTTGTTGGTTTACTGGGTCCTGCAGCGCCAAGTTCCAGGTCGAAAACGCCCTCTTCTGTCTCTTGATTGGGCGTTCCATCATCGTCATAGTCATCCGGAGATTCCTCTCGAACCTCTCTCTCTGCTTGGAATTCAAAATGGGTTTTGCTGGGAGGGAAAATCTGCGGAATGAGTGCCGTGTACACTGCCCGATCCAAATCTTTATAGACGCAAAACACGACCTTATCCAGTGTGCCACCTTCTCCCGATTCCAAGAAGGCGCGTGTGGTCTTGAGTGCGATCTCCGCAGCTTCGCGGCTGGGAAAGCCGAAGCCACCCGCACTCAAACATGGAAAAGCAATACTTTTCAATCCGCTCTCAGCCGCAAGCTTGAGGCAACTACGGTAACAGCTCGCCAGTAAATCGTCCTGGCCGGTGAAAGTAGCGGCCTGGAAGTAGTGCGGTCGGACCGTGTGGATGATCTTCCGGCATGGAAGGTTGTGCGCATTCGTCATGACTGCCTTTCCCATCTCGCATAGACCGAGCCCCTTGCACTCCTGCAGGAGCTTCGGTCCAGCGGCTTGATGAATCCAGTAACTTATCGAGTCTGAAGCACCGGCGTTCAAACCTGCAGTTGTTCCATTGACGATGGCGTCCACCTCAAGCATTGTGATGTCGTGTTGAAGCATCGAAATCTTTTGGTTGATCTCCTCTTTCGGTAACGGAGTGTCGGAGTCCATAATACGAAGGATTGGCTTTTGCAGCCAGCCATTCTGGTACAGCTCCGAAATACTTGGGATGTCGGAGAAAGTCTTGAGAGCGTACGTGGACCCGGTCTCCGTGAAGAAAACCTTGTTGACTGCACCACCGACATTCTTGATCTGGCTTGCGAGTGACAGGCCCTCTGTTTGCTCAAACCGGAGCTTTAGCTTCGTGAAAAATGGAATGCGGCTTCTAAGAGCGCTGTTTCCGCGCTGGAAATGTTGATGGAACCAGGTGCTAGTACGCTTTACCTCCGAGCCGTCACTCAGCCTGAACTGCTGGTCAAATTGCTGGCGGAAACCGCATGTAATCAGGCGCTCTTTGAATGAGGAGAACGTCTGTAGCGCAAAAAGTGGAAGGATCTCTCTGGCGAGCGCTTCTTCGTCGAGGATCCGGAACGTGTGTCCATTTTCGGCCCAAGTGATCATGTCCCTGTATTCTGGCTTCCCAAGAACTCTACACAAATCGAATGAGATAAGGTTCACACGGTGATCGGAGTGAGAAGACAAACCTGTTAAGAACTTCTAGAAATCCCTCGACATCGTATCCAACGAGCTGGTCACTTCGAGGTAGAACAGTCTTGTCTTCTTGGTCCTCGTCTCTATTTTCAATTTCAAGCCTGAGACCAGGGTACTGCAACGTATCGAAGGCCGACAAGACGCGTTGTGCATCCTCCAGAGACTTGAACCTTGCATGCCCACGAGACTCATCCTCAGGATCCAGGTGGAAACCTTGATGTCCTAATGCAGAAAGCACTGCGGCAAAACCTTCCTTTTCATTGGCCTCCGTCGGTAGATTGGACACTCGTACCGCATATGGTCTATCCGACATCTTGTCTTTGTCTGAGAGTGGCTCCTTCTTCAACATTTCTGTTGGCAGATCAACCGAGTATATTTCGAATGTGTTTATCCCTGCCTCGGGGGGAGCATTGGCAGCATCCATGTCTGGTGACGGTCCTCCCCCCTGTGTGTTCTCTATGAAGCGTTCCAATTTGGTTTTGCTTGCATCAGGTACGGACTGTACAGCATCTGCTGACAGCCCAGGCCATTGCGTGCCTCCAGCTCCTTGACTCGTTTTCACGTTCGCCACGAGAGCGTCGATCCTCCAGGTCCACACTGAAAGCTTTCTGCTGAGAAATTGGGCAGACTCTTCTTCTATCGGATCAGTTTTCGAGAGCTCCATTTGGATCTCTATCAGAGTATCCATGGTGCCTTGCATAGCCTGTAACACGTTTTCGGCAAGGATGCTGCCGTTGGGGTCGGAGGTATGAGCGAGAAGCGATAGATTCGAATAGACAGTGAAGACATCATCTCGCAGGCGCGTAGAAGATCCGGATAGATCCTTGCAAAGGAGGTATGTCGACCAGGCCTCGGTTCGAGCTTTGCCAATTTGAGGGTGTAGCGATCCTAGGGTTACTCCTCCCCGTCGGGATTGCGTGAGTCTTTCTGAGGCTGATGGGGTTTCCGACTTGGAGGGTAACGATCTGTGGAAGGCAGCATATACAGTTTCAAGGTCCCTGGGATCACCTCTGGAGCGGCGGAACATGTCATCGAGAAGGGCAAAGGCCTGTGATACCTCCGGCTGAGGGAAAGATGAGCGTAAGCTCGGACGGGCTTTGAGCCAGTCTTCCTCGGACAAGGATCCGGGTTCAGTGGAGAGCTCAATATTGCTTAATAGTGATATTAAGCGGTTCATCATGTCATATGCAGTGGAAGACACTCCAAGGTCAGCCGAAGTGGAATCTGGTCTTCCTCTCTCATCGTTATTGGTTGCCGTGTCCAGGGACCAGTGTGAGCTTGCTGCTTGTGATCTTTCCGACGAGCTACCTGTACCGTTGGATGCAGCAACGCTGGCGCCGGACTTTTCATCATCCGAGCCAACAAACTTGGGCAATGCAAATGAGGCGAGCCTTTCCAGATGATTGGCGATGTGGTTGTGAAGATTTCCTGCTATGCCTGGGGCTTTGATATCGACAAAGCAAATCGGACAATACTCTCGAAGATCGATGGTCGATGTCTCGGCAACACTGACCAGTCGTTTTATTTGCATCTCAGTAATATCGCTGCCGTGAAAATCTTCCAGGTGATATCTGAGTCCGTCCTGGGAGGAATATACGGAATCCGGGTGGCTGGGGCACCGCCAAACCTTCCTGTGGGCGGAGCTCTCATGCTCAAGCCATTCCCGGCGGCTACGGAAAAGCTGGTCTGCATCACGACAATCTTTATACGTACACACATATGGCTGCAAGTCCTGCAAAAGATGGGTCCTGAAACACTGTGAGCGGGTGCGCTTCTCGCGCAAAGGATATTTCTTACTTCCAAGAGCGTGCTCTGCTATATCGAGCTGGGCAGATGACAAAGCAGTATGGGCACTCGAAGTCTTTCTCCCCATCTGCGGGGCTTGGTGGAGGGGGAAGGTCAATGCCGTGCCCACCAAGATCAACGGCGGTTGTAGCAACGGATGTGACCGATTGGCTGTCCACAGCGTCGTCCAAAGTTCTGTGATGTGCGGTTGCTTCAGTCCCGGAAAGAAGCGTCCTCGGCTGCATCTCACTTGGCGGTGCCCTGAGGTTAATCTTGACGGCGTCGGATACGTGTATCGGGTTTTCGGGGGATATTGTAGCCGCCTGCTGCTGAGGCCCGTAGTTATTGGCGGCCAGGGAGGTCATTTCTTCTGTCGTTAACGAGTTTGCAAGCTTTTCCCGATGTTTCTTCCAGTACTTGAACTGCTGGCGTCTTTTGGTAATGGCTTTGCTGAGTCGTTCAACAAGGAAGGAGACGTCTTCGTCTTTCCGCGTGGGAAGTCCGGTTCTGAGCTGGCCAAGAGCATCTTCGGTATGTTTCCTATCGTAGTTCGCATACTGAGTGAAGACATCAACCCCGGTATCGGGATCGATTTGTCTGTACGCGGCGGCCTTCAAGGAACGCGTCTTTGTGGTCGGGCTGCGGATCCTGATGGATAGGCGATAGAGATTGTTGATGACATCTATGACTTCGAATAGTCTCTGCTGAAGCTCGTATCTGGGGCGCTCCTCTTCGCTGTTGTTGTCATCGTCTTCAGAATCGTCCGAGGCGCTGTCATCGCTGAAATCCTCAGAACCCGCTTGCTGTTCATAGGGAAGCCGGGCTCCAGAAACAACCGCCAGAGCTTTCAAACGAGTCAGTAATGGGACTATCGCTCGATTGAGGGTCGAGTCATACCTTCGTTGAGATTAGTTTCGAGCTCCTGCAATAGCTTCAGGACGTTGGATTGCAGCAGCGGGCTGTCTCGGAGCCGGTAGTCAAGCGAACTGTGCCCCTTCTGCTGAGCGCCGAGATTGCCGCTCCAAACCCTGAAACGGCCGTACTCGTCCTCGAGGGTCGCTGGATCAATCAGATCCCGATGTACGACATCACCGCCTTCCAGAGCTGCGGCCAGAAGACGAAAACTGCGAGCGCACGCAACTGTGCCGGTCCTGATTGCAGTCATGGCGCCTGGAGACGCTGCTGAAGCCGCGGAGCATGGCTAGGGCACAGCGTCGTGTCACGGCGGGTACGGTGTCGATGGCCTGGAAGTGTAGATAGAGTGCTGCAAGGTCCGTCGCGCTTGTGGTGTCACGATCTGCGGTGCCCCGCTCCCAAAATGGGTAAGCGCGTAGCCCACCCCGGCCCTCTTCTGCGGCTGAGCACCGCCATTTCTAATCCTCCAGACTTCATCTCCACGGTCAGACTGCAGTTCTGCTCCTCTCCTGCTTTTATATACGCCTCAGTGTCTTGCGGTCCGCCTGAGACCGACATCGCGCGTGTCCGCGCAGACCGCCACTTTTGAGAGGTCCGCATCGCCTGGACTTCTCGTGGGGGCCAAAGGCAGCCATTCGACTTTTCCTGGTCCTCTACTCAGCTCTCTTTTGATCTCCAAAAGCAGCTCCAGCGCATGGAGCTGGGAATCGACCTAGTTTATTACATGTAACTGCCTAACGGGCCGCTCGACGAGATGAGTGGCGTTGAACTTGCAGGCCTGGTCCTGGCCGTGCTACCCTTAGTCATCTCGGCACTGGAGAACTACAACGACAGCCTGGATCCAGTGAAAGCATTCGTAAAGTGGGAAAATTACCTGCCCCAATACATTCGGAAGCTGCGGAACCAACACGTCCATTACGAACAAACCCTGCGTCTGCTGCTTGCTCCAATCACCACCGAGTACGAGCTGGCAGACATGATCGCAGAGCCCCACGGAGAGCTCTGGAAAGATCCGGAGATGGCCCAGAGGCTTAGGCACAGGCTGGACGAATCATACGACGCCTATCATCAAACGATCAAAGATGTTGAGAGGATTATGAAGGCTATTGCGGAGAAATTGGATCTGGAACGGGCCACGAATGTCACCCGGAACGAACTCGAGGCCATGCTTGTCGCTAACGGAAGGCCAAAATCCACGCAGAAGTTCGAGTTCAGGAAACGTGTGATGTTTACTATGAGGAGAAAGAAGGTGAAGAGATTACTCGAAGAACTGGACGAATGCAACAAGGAGTTGGAACGCTTTACGGAGAAGTCGGAAAAGCTGGAGCCCTACCGGAAGGCTTCAAAGCCCTCAATCGCACAGAAACTGCAGAAGATTCAACGCTACGCCCGAGTCCTACATCACACTCTGGTGGAAGCTTTCAGCTGCTCGTGTAGAGCTTCACATTTCACAAACCTCCATCTGGAGTGCCGAGACCTCAATCCTAGGTCTGGAGGGTGGGGACAAACCTGCGAGCCAGGAACTATTTTCACCGTTTCATTTGCAGACAGGTCCTCCTCTTGGCTAGTCAAGGAAGCGCAGATCTGTTTTTCGGAGGATGATGAAGACCTCTCAGCAAGTATGAACAGTCTCCAAGTGCATCCTCGGCGCAGCGTCAGCTTCTCCCCAACTACGCCGCCTCCCTCACCGAGGCCTTCGCACTCGCCTTTGCGGATCCAAAGCGAAGACGCTCATTACAAAGAAGTGAAGGATCTCTGTTCCGTGGTGCGGTCATTCGACAACGGGGAAAAGAACTGTATCGGACTCTCCATGGGGAATGGTAAGCTACGAGGAGCGTATCCTGTTCCTCTCAACGGCCTCAGGTTCTCGCGCAAAGCGGAGACGGTCACACTCGAGGACTTGCTGAAAGATAATGGGAAGATACGGCTGAAGAAGAGGGAGCGCTACACACTTGCTGTCACCGTTGCATCTTCGGTCCTGCAGCTGCACGCCTCGCCTTGGATCAGTGACCAATGGAGCAAGCGGGACATCATGTTTTACCAAACCGTGTCCCACCAACGCTCCATTGACATAGAGCACCCACATGTTGCACAGAAGCTCGTTACACCGTCTGCCGGAACCAATCCCAAAGGCTTCAGCAGCAAAAATGCCACGCTCCTTGCTCTCGGCATCATACTTCTCGAGCTCTACTTTGGAACACCTTGTGAGCAGCATATGCCAGCAAACCTGTACATGGGCCATGACAAATCTCTGGCGATGCTTTGCACTGCGCATCAATGGTATGAGTCCGAACAAGAGGACCTGTCCGCCGCTTTCCAGAATGCAATCGCGCACTGTCTGAGATGCTTTGCAGACCCGAGTAGAAGCCTCCAGGATTCGGATTTCTTGCAGGCAGCTATTGAGCAGATTGTGTTGCCACTGCAAGACGAGTTATCTCAATTTCTGGGCACAAGATAATGTCTCCCAACACATGCGGGATTGGAGTGTCTCTTCAGGCGCAAAGGTGCAGCGAACCATACGCCAAAGCTGTCCGGGCAAACGCTTCAGCTCTCTATGGACGCCCTCGACGAGAAACACATGCCTCCACTCCTGTTTCTGCCAACCTCGGTCAATCCGTCTACTCTGTTCCGCAAGGCTGACCCGCGACGCTCATCGTTGCCCCTCCAGCAAACCTCAAACACACAACAGCACCGTCCCCACGAGCTCACTGTGGAACTGGCCACAAACGCCTCCGCTTACGCAAGTCTCGTGCCACACACAAAACCAACTGCTTCCAAAGATGAGCCCTCTCCCCTTCAGATGACGCCCTAGCGTGCACCCTTCTCCACTCCACCTCGGCCACATGCCAATCCGCGACAACACTGCCGCATCGCAAGTCCGTGGGTTACTGTCGCAAGAAACGCACAACGAAAGATACGAGGCGACGAGGCTGCCACACACAGTAATCGATGGGCGAATTAGTTGCAAACCTTCCCGAAACGGCGGCCACCTATCCGAAACAGGCAACCACCAAACCCAACCGAACGGCGGGAAGGGAGCCATCTGACGGGAGCGCAGCCGCAACGCAACCTGGAACGCGGAACGTCACAACACGCTTCGCGTTTTGAGCGGCGCAAGACACAGCAAGCCTTACCCACCTGCACAGCCCTCTGCACGCTGTCGGAACACGTCGTTGCCCTTTTGTCCCCGCTCGCCGTGGTGGTGGCGGATGATGCCATGACACTCGCCAAACGTCACTCGCTCGCGTGCTTTGGCGCGCCCATGCGAGAGAGGAGAGGCCACCCGTGGTTTGTGCAGTGTGCACGCAGCAGCAGCGTGGCAGCACGCCGCTAGGAAAACGTGGACGCAGGGACCAAAGAGGAGGGGGCACCTTTTCTTTTCCTGTCCGCTCGTGCGCGCGCGTGCCTTGGATGGCTTCCTCCCGCCGCCTTGATGCATGCATGCGCTAGAGTAAGTACGCTCGCCAGCCAGACGCAGCTACAACGGCAAGCGCCACAGGCCGACCCCTATACCCATCCCCGATCTATTCTTGGTCGCGCAGGAACGCACACAACGGGGGTGGAAAAAAAAGAGGAAATAACACCCGCCGCGGCGCGACAATATTAGGTAGAAATATAAATACGTTCCATTGTTCTAAGATCTCCCCCCTTCTACGCGAAATTGCGGGATGCGCGCCGCGCCGCCGACCGCTGTTCACCGCTCTGTCCGGCCACACCGGCAATCTCCCCTTTGTTGCGTGCGCGCGCGCTTTGGCGCCAGGGCGCGTGGCGAGCAGCTGGCGGCCCAAAGTCGGTCCTGCTGCTAAGTGCCGCTACCGCCGATGCTCCTGCGAGCCCTCTGTGTTTTCGTCCATTTGGTCGAACCACTTTTGTCACGACGTCAGACAGATGGCGAGGCGGGAACAAGACGCAGCAAGCGTGAGACGAGCCTCTTGGATCACATGTCTTACTCGTTCTGCCTGTAAACGACTACATCGTCGAGATACCATGACACAGTCTAAAATTAATTTGACCGATTCTGTCTTGAAAAGACTCAGATGCCGCGACATTTTTGTGTGCCAAACACGGATGGTGCAATATCCAGGTGTTTCGTCATTTCACTCGACTCCCCAAACACCGAGGACATCTCTTCTCCCTTCGACGGCGTTGTTGCCGTTCTTCTGCAGCTTCTTGACCCTTCTGACTAATAAGCCGACGCTTAATGGTCCGATTATTGTGCACAGCATGATTGCCCATGTGACAACGAGGAAGATCTCGTCTGCACCATTGGACGCAGTGGATGCGGAGGAGAAGATCCCCTTGCTCTCCGCGAGCGACGAGATCAAGAATCCTATCCCGCCTCGCGCGAGCATCGCACTTCCAAGAATGGACGCCGGGTACAGAGAGATGGGCTTCTTGGGATCGGGCGAAGTGTGCCGTACGGCAGAAGTGCAATTATCAGTGTCCGCGTCATGTGCGGACGGCGGACCGTGTCGAACAGTCGTCTCATTTTCGGTTTCTGCCGGCGTCTGGGCTCTGGCGATCTGCTGCTCTGCACGCTGAGGTTGGGGAACTTCCGCGTGGCTGTGCTCCCTGTTTTGGTCTTTCTTCCGCCCGGCGTTGGAGTCCTTCTTGGACGACGCACCCCAGAGGTGGGGCATCGACGGCAAGCGGAGCTTACGGAGTTTAAGACGCTCGGGGATGCACGGCGAAACGGAGAAGCGGACGAGCAGGAGACCACATACCAATTTAGCGAACATCATGAGAATCGTGTAGACAATACCACGCCAGACCACGGAGCCGGTGAACATCTGGGATGTGGGGATGGAGAAGCCGATAGAGGCCTATGTGCAATTGTCAGAAAATGCAGGTCCGACGTGCGGAAATGACTTACGAAGAAAAGCGGCTTCAAGATCTTCTCGACAGGCTGCTGGTAATATCGCTCGTAAATTGCGAGGCCAGAGCAGTGGCCTGACGAGAAGCTTCTATCCCTCTCAGCATCACCATCCGCCTGAGAATCACTGTTATTCGGTGCCATGACAGTGGAAGATTGTGTTCCATCTTGCCTCACGTCCGTGCTCTTAGAATTTTCGACTGGCAAATGAGGAAGCTCAGCATCCCACCAGCTAATACATGCACCGGCAAGATAGGCTGGGAAGAGATTGGAAGTGCCCGCGAATGAGCCACCAGCGACGAATCCCAGAAGAATGGCTATGTGGATGGTAAAGGTCGTCTGATGCTTAGACAGAAGCTTCTGCAGTAAGCCGGTTGGGGCCGCCTCACGCTGCTTGTTTAGGAAGAGAGTGACCGGCTTTACAACCAGACGGCAAATGAGCGGGACCAACCCAGCAAATGCCAGAGACACGAACACAGGCCTAATGACAGTGGTTGCACTGAACGATGAGGCCAACCCACCGAGGCTAGAAATAACCTGGACCATGACCAGCCCGACCACATCGTCCATCATGGCAGCGCTGGTGAGGACTACTCCAAGACGGGACTTCGTAAGGCCGCTAGTGGCAAGCACGGTGAAGGTTGTTCCTAAGCTGGTCGAACAGAGCGCAGCACCCGCAGCAAAAGCCTGCAGGGGTGTCGCGCCAATGAGGGCTTGCAGCGTGAAAGAGAGACCAATGGGAACACTGATGCCCGTGATGGCCACGGCAACAGAGAGGGGCAGGTTGGCCTTCAGAGACGCGAAGGACGTCGAAAGTCCGCCTAGTATCATTCAGAGGCATTCAGTAGTCAGGGGCGGTGGAAGATGGACCTTCGTATACGAGCAGAACCAAGCCGAGATACCCAAGCTGGACAATTACCTCTTCGGTCGACTCCGCAAGCCATTTCGCCCCTGGCGTCCCCCAAGCCACACCGATGAAGATCTGGCCGAGGAGGCCACAGTAGACCGTGTTGTCCAGGACGACATTGATGACGTTGAGGACGACGAGGGAGGACGACTGGATGAGGATAATGGTGATGCCCGGCTCGTGGTAGGGCAGCGAGGCGGGGCTGGGGATGGCCATAGTGATGGGTTTGGCGCGCGATCGGAAGGCAGAGCCGGTCGCCGCTGGCAGAGGAAAGGAACACAGCCGGCCGCTGTCAAAAACGGGAGAGTGGGTGGGCAGGCTTGGCGCTGCCTGGCCGGGCTGGCTGGGGCTGGCGGGCTGGCAGGCTCGCGGCCAGACGCCGCAGGAACTCAGGGATCGGCGCAGTCGCGGTGCGCCCGTTCCGCACGCGCCTCCCTGCTCGGCGCCGGGGATCAGCCAACGGGAATCCACCGCCCGACTCTTGCGTTGCCGCTGCGGACAGGGTCCCATGCCGCTGTATTGTTGTCGCTGTCAACACACCAACACCACCGCTCCCACAGCCCCTGCGCCGACCTGAACTGCTGACGCCTCGCGCTGCTTCCAATGCGGCGCATGCACCATGGCTCCCCTTGAGCAGCAGTGGGTCATCGTCCAGCAGAAGACGTTCACGAAATGGTGAGTCGCTCCCCCCCACTTGCTCTCCGCCCTCCGCACCCGCGCCCTGCCTCTGACGCGACTCCGCCTGCAGGCTGAATAGTAAACTTTCCGCTCGCGGCCTGGTCATCAAGGACCTGTGCACCGACCTCTCCGATGGCACACTCCTCATCCACCTCCTCGAGATCCTCTCGCAAGAGTCCCTCGGCAAGTATGCCTCGAAGCCCAAGCTGCGCGTCCAGAAATTCGAAAATGTCAACAAGGCGCTGGACTTTGTCAAGAGCCGGAGCATTCAGTTGGTCAACATGGGTGCGGAGGATGTCGTCGACGGCAATCGGAAGATCATCCTGGGTCTGATCTGGACCCTCATTCTCCGCTTTACCATCAGCGACATCTCCGACCAGGGCTTGAGTGCGAAGGAGGGTCTGCTGCTGTGGTGTCAGAGGAAGACGGCATGCTACGACGAAGTCAACGTCCGAGACTTCTCGTCCAGCTGGAACGATGGCTTGGCTTTGTACGTCTGCCAAGTGCTGCATACAATGGACTCTATCGAAACTAACGAAGCATCGCAGCTGCGCCCTGCTCGACATTCACCGCCCTGACCTCATCGACTTCGACGCTCTTGACAAGAAAGACCACGCGGGCAACATGAAGCTTGCCTTCGAGATCGCAAGCAACGAAATCGGCATTCCGGATCTTCTTGACGTCGAGGACGTGTGTGACGTCGCAAAGCCTGACGAACGCTCTCTGATGACCTATATTGCCTACTGGTTCCACGCTTTTTCGCAGATGGAGAAGGTCGAGAACGCCGGTCGCCGTGTTGAGAAGTTCGTGCAAAGCATGCAGGGAGCCTGGGAGATGCAGAACTCGTACGAACGTCGGATGAGGGAACTGTTGCGCCAGATTACGGAGCAGAAGAAGGAATGGGACGAGGCCGTGTTTGATGGCACTTATGCAGATGCGAAGAACCAAGCAGCGCTGTTCACGACCTACAGAAGAAGTAAGAAGCGGGAGTGGGTTGCGGAAAAGTCTGATCTGAGTAGCCTTCTGGGCAACATCAAAACGAAACTCGCCACTTACCGCTTGCGACCATACACGCCTCCGCCTGAGCTGACTACCGAGGCACTCGATCAGGCTTGGGCTGGGCTGATGACAGCTGAGCGTACAAGGAGTTCAGTCATCAACGAGACGATCAGAGAGTAAGCTGCCCAATTCGAACGTGCCAAGCTGGGCTAACAGCGATTTTAGCATTAAGAACGCCCTTCGCCGCTCATTTGCCGACAAAGCGAACGACCTGGCGCTTGCGCTTAATACCTTGTCCGTTTCTTTGTCAGGTCTCGAGGGTGATGTGGAAGATCAGCGGCAGCACACCCAGAAGCTCAGCGAAAACCTGCAGCCATTGGATCAGTTCTTGGACATAATTTCCGGGATCGACTTGCAATGTCAGGAAGCCAACATTGAGGAGAATGACTTCACAACGTACACTTACGACGAGCTGGAATACGAACTCAGCTTGGTCAAATCCAGTGTGTCGAAGAAGCTTGCTTTCCTCGAGAACCAAATGGTCGCCCGTAACATGACCAACCTCACACCCATACAGCTCGAGGAATTCGAGTCCGTCTTCAGGCATTTCGACCGTGACATGAGCAACTCATTGACGGAGCTGGAGTTCTCGGCTGCGCTCGCCAGTCTGGGCCTGGTGTACGACGAAGACGAAATGCACGAGCGCTTCATGGAGACGAGCGAGGGCAGCAATTACGTGTCGTTCGAGCAGTTTATTCGATTCATGGTCAACGAGACCGAGGACCAAAACAACGCCGAGCAGGTGTTCGAGAGCTTTAGGGAGGTTGCGGACGGCAAGGTACGTGCAATTGGACCTGCAGAGAGAAGAATGGAAAAACTGACCTGGGGCAGCCGTACGTCACGGAGCTGGACCTTCGCCACTCCCTGGTGCCGGACGAGATCATCGAGGACCTGATCAAGCAGATGCCGGAGCATAAGGGCCCCGACCTGCAGGAGGACCGCGATCTGCCGAAGTACGACTACGTGACTTACATGAACAACTTCATTGCGGGCCAAAGCAGTGGAGGAGCTAATGGAGATGCATCTTAAGTTGAGACATGGTAATGGCGGGCTTGGAAGCTTGGTGTACTTTCGCGGACGGAGGCGTTTTTTGTAATGGGCGACGGGTGCATTGGATCGGCGTGGTGGGGATTCTTCACCTTACGCCCTGATGCCATTGGGTTACTCACAGCTTTTGGAGAGGCATTGTGGAGCCGGAACGGTCTGTAATTAGCAGCAGCAGCAGCAGCACGCAGCAGCGATAAAGCTTCCCGCCGCCCCGGCGTGACGGCGGGAATTGTAGAAATTTATGTGCGCACGGGATGCTCTGGCGGCGCCCATGGCGCAGGTGCTATATGCGCGACGAAGTATTTCTGAAACGCGTCGCGGCGGCTGTGCGCCTTTGCGTCGCAGGCTGATGGAGGCCGGCGGGCGCTGCGCGCGGTAGGGAGGCATGGGCTTGGCGTAACGCAGCAAGCTTCATTTGCTGGCGCATCGGCGGTGGGAGGAGGAGCTGGCTGGACGCTGTGGGCGGCGGCGGCGCTGAGGCGGAGATCGCAATGGCGCGCGGGCTGCCCTTCTGGAATTTCTAGCACCGGCGGCTGTGCGATCGCCGCTGGGCCCCGAGCTGGTGCGGCGGCTATCCCGTGTCGCTCCCCAAGCAGCGGCGGCGGCACTCAGTTCACGGCTGCGGCCAGCGCGCCAGCCTGCAAGTCTGCAACCACCGCTCCAGGGATACCGCGCACGCCTCGGCGGCCCTGTCAAAACTTGAGCCACGCCCGCGCCGCCGCTCACCTCCACTGTTCGTGCACCCGCTCACCCTGCTCGATTCTGCTCGCTCGCTCCGCCCTCGCGCCACAGCCAACGCTGCCCAAGCCTGCGTCCAAGGTCCCCCCGCCGGATCAGCAGCCCGCAGCATTGACTCGGTGCGAACAGCCGCCGTCGCGCGCATGAGCCTCACCGTACTTCGCGCTCTCTAAAAGTCGCCTCCCCCCGCCCCTATACCTGCTCCTCCACGCCGGCATACGATCCTGCCACCGCACCCAGCCGTCCGCTTACGGCCAGCCCGCGCTGCTGCTTCACAGACCGGGCTCGCGCAAGCGGTCGAGTCAGACTGTCTAGTGAACCGCGGCCTGAGCGACCCCTCGACGTCGGGCAGATACAGCGCTCCTCCTGACCGTAAACAACACCACGCCTCCCTCGCGCCCGTAGCTGACGACCACAATGGCATCTCACTCACATCCGTAAGTTGCGCCCGTCCAGAGCCCCTGTTCCGCCTCGAATCGCGGCCGGTGCCCGCCTCGCTGCCCGCACCGGCGCCGTCACCTGCGGGCGGGCCTCCGCCCACTTCACATCTCTTGACCTGTGCGCGCTGAGCACGCGTGCACGACACGTCCTTTCCTGCAAAGACTCCTGGGAAGATCTGCTGCGCTGACACCCTCGCTTCGCAGTATGTACTCCCGTGATCAGTTTATGAACCCCGGCCCCGCACCCAAACCCCCAGGCGACCGTCCGCGTCTTGCTCTCACTCCATCGACCCAAGGTCTACCTGGCAACATGTCTCAGATGAGCCTGAACTCCCCTGGCCTCAATGGAGCCACTCCCATCCAACGCCAGCACACAGGAAGCTCGAACGGCGGCAAGGACAACATAATCAAAGATGGCTGGGCGAAGGTCAAGGAAGACGGCATGCTGAAAGGAATGTTCTGGAGTGAGAAGTACCTCGTTCTGAGAGAGTACCAACTCGACTTCCTGAAGAGCAACAACTCGCCCAAGGTCTCGTTCACCATCTATCTTCGCGACGTCACCAACATCCAGCGATCCGAAGACTACCCGTACTCCTTCGAGATCATCAGAACCGCCGCCACCGCTAACAACGGCCAATCACCGCCGCGCGATGGCCCCACGAAGCAGCTGATCTGTAAGGTTGAGACAGACGACGAGGTCTACGCATGGATTGATTCCATCTACCAGCGCTGCCCCAGCATGGGCGGTGTCAGCAACCCCACAAACTTCACTCACCGCGTCCACGTTGGTTTTGACCCCACAAGCGGTGCTTTTGTCGGTCTGCCACAGGAATGGGAGAGACTTCTCACAGCATCCGCCATCACCAAGGATGACTACCAGAAGAACCCCAAGGCCGTCCTCGAGGTCCTTGAGTTCTACACCGAGAAGCTGGTCAAGCGCGCCGAGGACCCCGCTCAGTTCTCCAGCCTCACCCCTACCCCCGGTGGCGAGCCCAACAAGCAACCCGGCGGCTACTCGTCGAGCGGTGCTTCCGTCGCTGGTCCCCGTCCTGGTCCTCCGAACGGCTTCCAGCGTCAAGAAAGCTACAACACGGTCAAGTCGCAAGCCAGCGGCAACAGCCAACAATCTTACCAGCAAGCGCAGGCTGACGCTCGCCTTGAAGAGGAGAGGCGTCGGAGGAAGGAAGAAGAGCGGAGGCAGCGTGAACGTGAGGAGCAGCGCCGTGAGGCGGAGAGGAGGGAACGCGAAGAGCTTGCTGCCTACAATGCCTCCCTTCCTCAGAAGTCGGTGCCAATGGCGAAGCAGGAGGTCGGTGGTGGTGGCTTCGACAGCAGAGACGGCAGCCCTGCCCGTCCCCAGCAAGACCGCTACAATCCCTCTCGTGCCGCACCGCCCGCTCCGACCGCGAACAAGGACAAGCAGCCTCCCGGATCGCTCCGCCAGATGGCTGCCCAGCGCCCCGCCCCGTCGGCCCCGAAGACTCAGAACGGTTACCAGGGCAGTGCCCAGTCGAAGATTCCCGCGAAGCCCCAGCAATCTTCCCAGCAGAGGTACCCCCCGGGACAAGGTCCAGGTCACACGCGTATTCCTAACGGTGCCAGTGCTAGTAGTTCGACGCGCATTCCCGCCGCTCCCAAGCCGCTCAACATCGCGACCAAGCAGCCGACCGGTGCTCCGAAGAACGATGCCGTCAAGGCCGCCGAAGCCGCCCTCACGAAGAAGGAGGATCCTCCTAGCCGCAAGGAGGTCCGCATGTCCGCCATGTCCGAGAGTGAGGTCATGGCCAAACTGCGCGAGGTTGTCTCCAAGGAGAAACCGCTCGAGTCGTACAACAAGCAGAAGAAGATCGGCCAGGGTGCTTCCGGCTCCGTCTACGTTGCCAGAATTCGGGAGAGCGCTCCCTCGCCTACTGCTCGCAGGGTGCTCGCCGAGAACGGACCGAGGGCCCAGGTTGCCATCAAGCAAATGGATCTCCGCAACCAGCCTCGCAAGGAGCTGATTGTTAACGAAATCATCGTCATGAAGGATTCCGTTCACCCCAACATTGTCAACTTCCTGGATGCCTTCCTGCAGGAGGAGGCTTCGGAGCTGTGGGTCGTCATGGAGTTTATGGAGGGTGGTGCGCTGACGGACGTCATCGACAACAACCCCTCTATCAGCGAGGATCAAATTGCGACCATCTGCCTCGAGGTAAGAATCCAGGAATATGCATTGTCTGCGATGATGCAGACATCTTGACCAGCATTTTACTGACACTCGCTTTTTCCAGACTTGCAAGGGTCTTGAGCACCTTCACAACCAAAACATTATCCACCGTGACATTAAGAGTGACAACGTCCTTCTTGATGGCCGTGGCAATGTTAAGATTAGTAAGTGATCCAGTCCGCCGCGAAAGCAATATTTATTATACTTACCTCGTCACAGCCGATTTCGGTTTCTGTGCTAAGCTCACCGAGCAGCGCAGCAAGCGTGCTACCATGGTCGGCACACCCTACTGGATGGCACCCGAAGTTGTCAAGCAGAAGGAGTACGGCAGCAAGGTTGATATCTGGTCTCTCGGCATCATGGCCATTGAGATGATTGAGTCCGAGCCCCCGTATCTCAACGAGGAGCCGCTTAAGGCTCTTTACCTGATCGCCACCAACGGAACGCCTCGCCTCAAGAAGCCCGAGAAGCTTTCCAAGGAGCTCAAGGCATTCCTGAGCGTCTGTCTCTGCGTGGACGTTCGCTCTCGTGCGACGGCTTCTGAGCTACTCAGCCACGAGTTCTTGAAGAATGGCTGTGGTCTCTCCAGCCTCGCTTCGCTGCTTTCGTTCCGCAAGGGCAGCACTCACTAGATGGTCCTGATTTATTATTTTCTGGTTCCTATTTGACTACCGTCCTCTCGTTTAGGTGGCCAGTCTAAGTCAGTTCGAAGCCAGCAAGGTCGTTCGCACTTGTCCTCAGCCGAACCCGTCCTGGGTTCGCGCTGTTTACATGTTTGCGCAAATCTAGCCAGCATCGACGACGGGCGCGTCACCCGGGAGTACAGTTTTCTTTTCTCTCCAGAAAGTCGGAAAAAGGATGAAAGATACCCAGTTGCGACAACATTTCGCCTCTTCTTTGCGCGCGTCGTCAGTCAGAGATTCTCAGCCATCAGCAAGCGCGAAGCCAAGTACGAATTCACTCTTCTCGAGCATTGCCATCATCCGTTCCCGAGCGTGCGTGCGTGCATGCGTTCGAGCAAGCTGGCTATAAAGATTCTCCCAATTGTTTGTGCTTTCTGGCGATGGCGGTTCTGTTTGTTGAATGGGTCGGACCGTGTGCTTTTCATTCCCTCCCTTTGATTTGCAATGCTGCATTTTCGTCACGGGGTTCAAGTGGGCCATGCATTTTGATATCAAGGGGCGTGAGGCAAGAGGTGCCAGCGAGGATGGTTGAGCTGGGCGGATTTTACTTTCTCTTTTCCTGCAAGTCTTTTCATACTCTGGGGCGCCGCTGGCTTGGACCGGCCCAACGGATGATCACCCACGGCTTTGCTTGCTTGCGTTTGTTTTCCGGTCGTTCCACTCGTCCCATCACCCGCCTCTTGATTCGTGGCTTGGGCCAGATGCGTGCAGTCGATTGTTTCTAGGTGGGTTCGGCGTGGGGAAACGACTGCATAAAAGGCACCGAGGCTATGCTCTGCTACACCCATCCCGCCGCTTGGACTCATCTGGCATGTTCGGCTCGCTGGAGACAGAGGTGTAGCGAGGATAGCGTTCGAAGGTGGGGCTGGCGGAAGCGGCCTCTGCGATGGTCGCGACACGATAGACATGAATTTACGGGAGTTTGAGAATGGGAACTAATGCATTTGGTTAATCAGCTACATGCAATTGTGACTGTTGATTATGAAGCCGTGAACTGATGGTCGCCAGAGTCCCAGACCAGCCTGCTTGAAGAGCCACTGTGGGAGCGGCTGGTCGTCGGGTGACGGTAGAGCGCGGCCGGAGGTGGCAGCAGCCGACGTGTGCAGGGGCAGCTCGGGACAGCAGCGGTGACGTTGCTCGAGCTCCAGGCAGTGCCAACGTCTAGCAGCCACGTCCTCCTACGGCCTCCAGCATCCTTATCCGCTCCGCGCTCCCTCCGCGCATGCTCCGCGCCCTCGCAGACTCTCTCGTGCTCCTTGGACTGTGAGCGCACGCCGCGCGTCCCTTCGCAATGGCGCCCACCGTCAGCTACACCAAGATCACCCTACCTTACCCGGTCTACGCCGCAGACTTCGATCCCTACAACCGCGGATACCTAGTCGTTGGCGGCGGCGGCGGCGAGGGTCGCAGTGGAGTCCCGAACCAGATCACCCTGCTCGATGTGTCGTCGCGCGCGTCTATCGAGGTGGCCGCCGAGGTCGACCTAACTCGCGACGAAGACGCCGTCATGACCCTCGCCAACCTCGCCTCCAGAGACGGCCTCATCACCTTCGCCGGGATAAACTCTTCCGAGAAGGAGCGCGTCGCGGACCAGAACAAGCACCTGAGATCCTTCAAGATCGACTACCCGCCGAGGAAGAAGGCGGCGGCCGCGCAAGACGGAGGGCGCGAAGAGAAGAAGGCGGAGAAGGGCAGGCTCGCGTTTCTGGGCAAGACGCAGCTTTTCAGGCCTCCGGAGGCCGCCGCCGTGAAGAAGGAAAATTACCAGCGCGTGCTCCGCCTGTCCCCGGCGCAGAGGCGCGAGTCTGGGAACAAGCGTATCGGTGCGGTAGCGACGGGCTTGAATCCAGTGTCGGAGCTGGTCATTTTCGACGCGACGACTGCGGTGCCGTCGGACTGGGATGTGATACAAAGGATACATCCGAAGGACGGGAAGGAGGTCAATGATGTGGATATCTGCGAAACCTCCGAGGCCAAGTTCTCTGTCGCGTACTGTACCGACCACCAGGTCTTCGTCGCGCGCATCACATACGATTTTGAGAAGAAGAAGGCCACCTCGATAACGTCGGCGGAGGATCCGATTCCTGCGTATACACTCCCTTTCCCGGATGTCTTCAAGAAAGGCGCTAGACGACCAACCATCAAGTACCTCCGCTACCTGACGCCGCACCATATCTTACTTTGCTGCAACCATGCAGGGCGTCAGGGCGCCGAGCTTATGATCCTCCGCAAGCTTCCGGATATGCCAGGGGAAGTTGTTCTACAGAAGAAACTACCAGGACGCATGAAGGCCGGTGGTGCTCTCGACGTCTGCGCACTAAATGCCGACCCAGCAACCGGCGCACAGCAAATCGTGGTTGCAGTTGCTGGTCACGACATCTCAATCGAGCTCTACACGCTCGAATACTCTGGCAAAACCGACACGCTCAGCCGATTCAGCAGCTACACGACCCTCAAAGACGTCCACCCCATCCAAATGACCAAGCTCGCCTTCTCCCCCTTCCACTCGCCCTGGCAATCGCCTTCCCCGGACAAGCCCCCCAAGACCCCTGGACCGCAGTACCTCCGCCTCGCCTCCACCTCCCTCGCCAACACCGTCGTCATCGACACGTTCACACTCACGCCCCTCGCCCCCAAGAAGCACGGCAGCCGCTACGTGCTCAAGGGCGGCCCGTCCGTCCTCCTCGACCGCAGCCTGCCCGCGCTGGTGATAGGCTTCTGCCTGCTGGTAACGCTCTTCTGCCTGCAGCAGTACCTCAACTTCATGGCCGCGCGCTCCGGCCAGGAGCCCTTCGTCCTCGTCGCCGTCCCGCAGGGCCTGCAGGACTACCTCGCCGCCGTCCGCGGCGGCCAGTCCCTCCTCCCGCCCGGCGCGCGCCGCTTCCTCGACTCGGCGGCCGAGTCGGCGGCGCCGGTCGCCGGCGTCGCCAAGGAGAAGACGGAGAACGCGTACGCGGACGCGGCGCGGGCGGCCGAGGACGTGGTCCGGAAGGCCAGCACGCTGCACCTGCGCACGCTGCTCGAAGCGTATGCCCCGGACTACCTGAAGCCGTCGGCCTCGGCGGCCGCCGAAGCTGCGCCGGACCCGTCGGGCAGGGCCGTCGTCATCCGCGCTGGCCCGACGGAGGAGGACGCCGAGGCCGGGGAGCTGAGCGCCGAGGTGCACGGCAGCTGGGGCGGGGCGCGGAGCGCGGATCCGCACGCGAGGGCGTGGGAGCAGCTGAGCGAGGAGCAGAGGGCGGTTTGGCGGCGGAGGCTCGTGCGGGCGGGCGCGTGGGCGGTGGGGGAGGGGGAGAGGGTATTGAGGGGGGTATTGTTCAGCGAGTATGCGGGGTTTGTGGGCAGGGCTGCGGCGGAGGCGATGGAGGGGTAGTTTTGGGTTTCTGGGGGTGGTGTAGATAAGGCGGGTTGTTCTCTCGCGTGTATGTATTTACGTTGGTTCATGGGTGGTAATGGCATTGCTTCCTTCTCTTTGCTTTGCATGGGGGTGGGGGGCGAGACGTGCTTTTGGTGGGATTCGGAACGAGATTTGACCGCGTTCTGAAGCTCGAGGGGGAGGATGATGGAGTACGGGAGTAAGTTCGATGTGTCTGATCTGTGGGAAATGGAGACTGGCGCTTGATTGTCCGTGGTTCCTGAGGGAGGTTGAAGTGATGGCGACGGCGGAACGGGCATTTTGTGTCTGGCGCTCGGCATTGAGAAAATGGAAGCTGTCCAGTAAGGAACAAGTCAGACGCGTCAGCCGTAGATACGCAGCGAAAAGTCTGTCAATTCGGTCCAAATGAATGGTTTTTCTTTTCTTTGCTGTTGTTTTTTTGGCCTAAAACCAAGAGGGTACCTACGCGTGGATTTCTCCCTCTCCCCCAATCTACCTATCCGGCGTCCATCTCGATCCAAAGGAGCACCCACCAACTTTTCACATTTTCCAAATCTCAAAACCCAAACGGCACGGCTGCCTCACCCGGAGGTGCGTCGTCCTCACTTGTACGTCCGCCTTCTCTGCCGCCAAGGTAGCGCCACCCCTTCCCGCTCAGCCGCCCGCCGTCGTCGTGCATCTCTTCCCGACGGCCCAGGTGGGCGCCGCAGCAGTGCGTGTCATAGCGGCAGACGACGTCGTGGCAACGGGCATCGTCGCAGGCGGCGCCGTGGCAGCCGGGGTCGTGGCGATGCTCGTCGTGGTGGCAGCCGGTACGGCGAGTCTCCTGCGCCGTGTTAACTTTGAAGGGCCCTGTCGACGACGAGAGTTGGGTGGTTTTGCGCGCGCGTGCGCGCGTGCTGCTTACCTTTTCAGGGTTGGAAGCACGCACCACTTCGGGGTGAGGTAGGCTTCCGGGCGGTTGACTAGCTGGTTGTAGTCGAAGCGGGCTTCGATGGGCAGGGCGCCGGCGAGGATGGGGACGGTGGTGAGGAGGCAGAGGGCGAGGAGGACCTGAACGAGGGTGGTGGTGCGGAGCTGCATTGTCTGAAGAGGGGGGGTTAGGCGGACGGGGGGGGCGGGGGGGTGGCGGACGTACGGCTGGAGTGTGCAGGTTCCGGTCTGGATGGAGGGTCGTGGTGCGTCGAAACGAGTGTGTGGGTGGTGTTTGGAAAGGGTTGCGGCGGGGGTCGAGATTTTATATAGGTCGGAAGGTAGGGCTTCGGCGGAGCGAGTGGGACTGGAATGAATGTTGCCTCCGATGGAAGCGGTCATGGACCGAACGGCGCGTAGCGGAGGAAGGAGATTGATATTCCAAAAATAGAACAACCCGTTTTGCTGGTCGTCACTTCACATTGGCCTGGCTAGTGGGTCACTTGGGTGGTTTGCCGAAGGACGGGTCTGCAGTTTTCTGCCAACCTGTCCGCCAATGAAGCCATAAATATGCTATCCAGCTAGCTAACTTTCCGCCCTTCCTGTAGATTGACACTCAATTCTGCTTCTGGATGATGCTTCCGCTGATATCTTCCATGCTGAGGGGGAAGCGAGGATGAATTGAGCCGAGTGTTGTTCTTCTCAAGTGTTGAGACAGCACAGATGGCAATAGCACAGACCTGTTGAGCCAGCGGGCGGACCGACGGTCGGATCAAGCTTCTCGGAGTCGCAGTAGGCAAGACATGTCACCTTGTGTTGGAACATGGCGGAACACTTGTTCTTGCAGAGAGCCTTGATATGATATCAGCCTTGTTCCTTGCGCTTGCTTTTACGGAAGGACAGACTCACCGTGTCACGGAAAATGTCGTCCATGCGACACGAGGCATCGATGTAAAAGCCAGGCTCGTAGCAGTCCGGACCCATGTCGTCGGGGGCGTTTCCGCCAGCGGCGCTGGTGATGAGGCCAAAGGAGAGGAGGGTGAGGTTCAGAAGGTGCATCTGCAAGAGTATCAGTGAGGGAGTAGAACATCAATAGTGAGGCTGTCCTCACCGTTGCAGTGGCGTTGGAACTTTTGTGCAGAGATGGATGTTTCGAAGACGAGGGGCCAAAAAGGGCTGCGTTCATGTGCGCTGTGTTCTGTTCGAGTGGACCCTGGATTTCATTCGGGAAAGAACGGATTCAGTTGCACGCTGTAGACTAAGGTCCTCCATTGATGAACACAAATTGGCCACGATATTGAGGTAATGGAACCGGAGAGGGGAGGTGTTGTAGAGCAGCTCATCGAATTAGCCGCTCTCATATTTGGTCGTGTTCAACAAGTCAATTGAATCATGTGAGTTGAACGAAGAGATTGTCTCTTGTGTCTATTTGCAGCTGCTTCACCTTTTCCACGCTATCCAGCCATTCTCCTTCTTCCATTAAACCTCCAGATTCTGTAGTACTATGATCTCATGACCAGCGTTGCCAGTCAAACTACTCCTATGCAAAGCATATCCTCTACATACCAGGGTCGCAGTCCTCCACCTTGCAATCGACCCAACCGCTGTGATCTTTGTCCGCGCAGTAATCCGGGCAGGTGATGAGCGGGATGCAAAAGGCGCAATCCGCAGTGTGGTCCGGTTCAGTGTCCACCGGCTCGGAGCAGCCCTTGATGCACTCAGCTGTACATCCAATGGGGTTATGAACGCAGTCCAGGTGACACTTTTCCCTGCATGAGCAGCCGCTAATGCAAGCAGATGAACATTGGATGGGGTTATTAATGCAGTTGATATGGCACTTATCCGTGCACGAGATCTGTACGTCCTCGGGGGGCGAGTTGTGGTGAGCAGCGGTGGAAGTGTGAGCAACGGCGTCCTTGGTGACGATGGTAGCAAAGGGACCGTCTGCCATGCATTGCGGGACACAAGTGTCCATGCAGTCCGGGTTGGACTCGCCGCAGGTCTCGTCCAGGCACTGCTTTTCACACTGCACTAGAGCATCATCCTGGCGGCGCGCCAGCTCTGATGAGGGCGGCTGGGCACGACGTGAGACACGGCGGCGGACGATGCCAGCGACCTTACTGGGCGGGGCGGACTCGCAGCTGGCAATGCAAGAAGGCATGCACTCGGGGCTGTTTCCGCAAACGTACTTGCAATGAATCGAGCAGCTTTTTAACAAATCACCGCGGCGGACGACACCAGCAACGCGAAGAGAAGCATCGACGGTCGCTTTACTGAGGGGGGTGGATTCGCAATTGGCGATGCAAGAGGGCAGGCATTCGGGACTGTTGCCACAGACGTACTTGCAGTGGACTGAGCAGTCCGTAGGCATATCCCGGCGGCGCATACCATCAGCGATGTCGGAAGAAGCGTCGACAGAGGCTTTGTTGGGCGGGGCGCGAGAGTCGCAACTGGCCATGCAGGAGGGAATGCACTCCGGACTGTTTCCGCAGATGTATTTGCATTGGACCGAGCAGTCGGCGGGCATATCCCGGTGGTTGATCACCTCATCCGTAGGAGTGGCGACCGGGGGGGTGACGCTGACCCTGTCCTGGCATCCGGGGACTGGGCCAGTGGTAGGCTGGGGGGCCAGAGAGGCGGTCTCAGTGGCGACGGCACGCTGGGCGACATTGGTGAACTGGGTGAACCCGCAGTTCTGCTCAACGCAGGGGCCTTCACACTCGCCGTAAGGCTTGTCCAGGTCCTTGCACACGTAGTTACAGAGGTCATCGCACGAACCGATCTGACGGCGGGCCAGCAGGGCAGAGATCTCGGTCGGGGGTTCCTGCAGACAGTGGCTGTTGATGCAGGGCTCGATGCAATGGCCGTACATGTCTGCGCCATCGTATTCGGCGTAGGCATCTTGTATGCACCAGCCCTTGCATGTATCGATTGCCTCGTTCTCAAGGTCGATGAGTGAGCAGGGGATCGTGATCTCGGAGCCGGAGGTGATGGCGAGAGTGGTGGTGACAACGGACTTGGTGGTGCTGGTGGTGAGGCCGAAAGCCGGAGAGGCGGCGGCCAAGTCGATGATCGAGAGGAGGAGGGTGAGCAGCATATTGAACTGCATCTTCAGAGCAAGCGGGCTGGTTCTATGCGTGGTGTCAGCTACTGCGGCGGGAAAGGGAGACAGTGATGAAGAGGGAGTACCGTGAGTGGTAGCGAGCGTTGTATAAAGTCCTTTGACTGCTGGCAGTCGAAGGGCTGGAGGAAGAAGGCGTGGAGAGGAAAAGGTCTGGGTGGTGCAGCAGCGGTAGATTTATATGCACGGCGGCCGCCTTCAAGCGAGACGGCCGGCCCGTTCCTGCCGCGCGTGGTAGTGTGCGGAGGCATATGGCCAGAAGGACCAATGTCACGGGTGAGGGCGCGGCCGGTGTCTTCTGTGACCTTCACTTCTGTGCCGCCAAGACTTGCCAAAGCGCTGTAAACTCGATGGTGCACAGCTGTTTGGTTGAGCTCAGCAAAAGCAGGTCTAGGCATGGTGTTGAATTGACCCAAAGCATGTCAGACACAACCGGCAACTTGTGCGGCACCCGCACCGCGTTTCTGTGAGAGGAATCACATCTTGTCCCTTTCCTGCATGAAGAGCTGCTACAATCGCGCCTTCCAAGCTCACCAAAGCCATGACCTCGCATCAAAGGGTGCCTTCCGCTGCGGCGCCTGCTTGAGCCCCAACTCTGCAGTCCTTTTTCCACCCATTCGACCTTTGTCTTCGTTCCAAAACCCTGCCAGCTTGTAGTATGAAGCAGTAAGATCCGCCCACTATGATTTTCTGCCTGCTTTCGCTGACATGCCTGAAGAGTATGCACGTCCCAAAGCTCACCCTCTTCTCCATCGGCCTCGTCACTGGCCTCGTCGCCGGCCACGTCGCCACCACGCGTGTCGAGCCTGCCACCAACGTCGACCGCAAGAGCGCCGTCGTCACCTCTCCTTTCGACGAGGATTCGCCCGGCCTCTGGATCAACGTGCGCTGTGTGCTGGACTGCTCGGACCGTACAGTCAGTACCCGCCATGCTCTTCACAATGTCATAGGAAGACACGCTCCACTGACCTTTGTGCGGAATGATAGTGCCTGGGCACTCATAAGTGCGTCGAGGAATGTATTAAGGCCTACGGCGAGACCAACTTCCTCCACTCGCGCTGCTACGACCACGGTGACTCGGACCCGAACATGGGTCAGTGCTACTGCACCTGCGGCATCCCTCCGAAACCTTAAGTGCTCGGCGCGTTCAAAACTCTTCCTCCGGCTCAGTCGCCGTCACTTTTCCTTCAACTTGGTGGCTCCCAAGAGTGCGAGAAATGGTGGGGACAGAACCCTGGACACGGATACTGGGTAGAATTTAGGGGAGGCTTCGAAGGATACTGGATCTGGCAAACGGTCCAACGAAAGATTTACGGTCTGCGTTCTGTTTTTCCAAGACTGATAAACTCTGATTGTGATGCGGGCAAAGCTCTGAGAATTCAAGCCTCTCACCTGCGATGTTTGCGCCATTCGCACGCACTGCCCTCCACGCCTGGAAAAGTACAGTTGAAGTTGCTGTAGAGTCATCAGGGTCAGTGGCTCTGAGCAGCCATGACTTCAGAGGAGTAAAGGTGAATTCATCTCTAGTAATCAATTGCGTCCCCAGCCAATTGATGAATTAATCTCTTTGAGCGCAGGTTGTATCAGATCCCACCTTCCCTCTTGGCCTTGTGGCTTTCTACTTCACGGTTTTGTCCAGCCCTTCAGAGCCTCTGGCGGTGACTCGCTGTTTTGTTGGAACGGACAACACCGACGACATTCCCTTGTCCCGTCCATTCCCGCGTCCTTGAGTCTCGGCGCAGCAGCTTTCCACGGTCTCCTGGTGCTCTTTTCCGGAAAGGTCAGCTAACATTCCATGGTAAATAAACACAAAATTCTCCCGGAGAGACCCTTCAGTTCCTGCTCTCTGGGTTAACTATGAGTGGTTGCGCTGTTGCGCTCTCACTGGTGCTCTGCTCACCACGGAGGCTTACTGGAGTGCTTCAGGCTTTTCAAGGCATCAAGCAACTCATCTCGGTGCTTCTGAAATGTTTACTATATATTCTTTGGTGTTTACCACCCTAATGTCGCCGGCGTTACCGCTGGCTTAGTCCAGTGGTACGCCGGCGACCGCCGAATTCCTCCTCTCTGAGGAGTCGAGTTCAAACCCTCTCTGTCTCACTTCTCACGAATCGCAAAAAAATCCCTGAGGGCTCAACGGAAAGAGTCCTACGACGGGGTTTCTGCGGGTCCTCCCTCCGGGGAGGGCCTGTAGTTTTTCTCTTTTTTGCTACGCTTTTGGACGTCGTTACTCCGCTCTTCGTCGCCCTATTGATTATTTCGAATACCTCTCGTGTTTATTTTCTCTGATCAACGACATTTCGTGTGGATCAATTTGTGTGGTACCGAGCAGGCTCTTGACGTGGTGGTGATATACATTCCGCACGATACCAGAAAATAAAACGCAAGTACGGAAAACACGCTCAGAGAGCAAGCATGCAATAATTTGATTGAGAATCGGCCGGTGCTAATTATCCAGCATATTCAAAATGCTCCCTACGCGGAACCCCTTTTCGACAAACTCTTTCCTTGACCACATCCCGCCTTCAACCGTCAAAGAAGAAATGTCCGTCACGAAGATACCCCTCCTTTGCCGCAGCATCGTCACCGGGTCCACTGTTCACTAACCACTGCAGCACACCTAGTCGCCACTGTTTCAGACCCCCTCCGCATTTTTCAGACAGCGGGAGAGACCGCAGCTGCCGTCGTTGATGAACTTGTTTTGACGCAGAAGTCCTTTCTGCAGTCATTCTGTGTTTCTTGTAGACATTTTCAGAGACTGGAAAAAGTATTGGAAGGTACAAAACATGCCATTTATATTGTTACCGCTGATGTAAGGGCATTCAGTGTTGATGGCGGCGAGCTGCGGGTTGTTGCTTTTGATCTCGTAGACGCTGTCGTCGGGGATGAGAGTGGCGACACGAGTTCGTTGACCAGGACTGTGACAATGAGAGCGGTAGGCTTGAAATGACGCGTCTTTTGTGCGGTGGTGTGGCTCCATCCTGAGGTGGACTGTGGACGTGGAGTGTTACGGGTGGATGTGTGACCTATCTTGGTAGAGAGGTGTGTCGCAACGGACCCAGCGGCCACTACAGTAGTCGAATTTAATGAGGAGGCCCCAAGAGAGGCAGAAGCTTCTTCGTATTGACAGCACCAGCATTGACGCCAGTCATTAAAATACCGTACTTTGGCTCGGCTTGCTCCCACATGTAAATGGGAATATTGCATGGCAATTAGCTTTGCTCCTTGTACGATCTTGAAAACTCCTTCGGCTACTTTTCCTGCTCTGAGCCACAAAGCCGTTTACTCACTGGTAATCCAATACTATTCGATATCCTCAGCAGACTGCGACAAAAAGCCAAATCAGAGGCTTTTACCTACCGCTGGTGCAAATCATTACGTGTAAATGACGACGGGCAGAAAGAACACGTGTGGACCAGCGACGCTTTTGACCTCAAATTCCCTCAAGTTTGATGATCTCCACAAACGACGATGGTAAATCTTGAGTTTTTGAGTAGATGCTCCCTGTAACGGCGGGCCTCTGCCTCCAAGGATCCAAACACCAAAGAGGGTGGTAAGCCGTGTAGGGTTTACCTTGAGTGGATACAAGGTAGGGGGTGAGAACAGTATAGACGAGTACACGTGACTGAGCACTGCGTGCGAAGGCCGTGTTACTAATCAATGGTGTAGATTGATTATTGAAGTTGACCACGGAGGGTCAAATACTAGCTAGAGAGTGAAGCTATATATACCATAGGGGAAGTTGTAACAATCTAATGGTTGACCTGTATTCTTCCCTATTGCTCCCTATTGCTCTGCTGCTATCCGAGGCAGATCATAGCAGAGTAATGTTATCCGAGCAGAGCAATGTCTTGGCGTCACGTGGACCTCGTGACTTCCTGTGGGTCTTTTCCTGTACCGCATCTGTGCCCCCCACTCGTTCCCTTATCTTGTTATTCCTAACCCTGCGAAGGCTGTGCCGTAACACTCCCCTCTCGGCGCGACAGTCGATATCTTCGAACTAGGCCATAGAAACCACTCAGTATCTGTGTTGCAATAGACGGCTGAAAAGGAAAGTGCAGGTCTCATCCCATAAATGGAGGACTCTAAGGGAAAGCAGGGCGTGACCAGCGAGGGTGGACATACACCTTAACGTGTAGGTCCCGCTTACTCGAGTCAGAACCAAACTTAGTGATGCAGACAGACTTTCGCAGCCATGCAAAGGAATACAACCCATTCAACTTCCTGTTGCGGAAGGCGCCTGGCTTGGCTTGACAGAGTTCTCAGCTCCAGTACTCTCGGCGCTGCCTGTCCAGTAGGCGGCAGGCAGACAATACACACGCACTTCGGCGCCTCTTTGCATGTGCCCCAGTGCCACAACACTTTCTACTCTCGTTCGAATTGGCGTGCGGCCGTGTGAATCAGATGTGCTCGACTGAACAAGCTTCGGTAACGCCTCTCATTGACACCCAGTCCAAACGATGAGCTCGGTTTCTTCACGTCGTTAGCGCGCAGCATCGAAGGACCTTAAAATCAGCAGCAATGCAAAACACAGGCAAGCATCAGCAATTGCCCTAAAGGCCCTAAAAGCACTAGGGCTGCCGAGTTCGAGTAGGGACGAGCGGAACGCTGGAAGACACCCGGCCAGAACGGGACAGTGACAACGGTGTTGACCACAGGGCTGAACTCCAGTATCATCATCTGTTTTCTCGTTACTGGCACGAAGACGTCAGGTGAGCGAATCGAATACACGATCGAGGAGCCACATCACCATGGTGAATTCTGTCTAATGTTGATCTCATTTCAAACGTGATTCCGCAACTATCCAGTAGTTCCCCAACACCGCCACCGGGAAGGCCGATCAACCATTGAACTCCAGAGCTTTTCCTGCCATGCCCCTTCTTTTCCCGATAACTCCGTCATGATGCTACAGACCCCCATGATGCTCCAACACATGCAAAACGACACATTACTCCTTCTTCAGCTCCGGCCCCCAAAAATCATTCGCCTGCTGCTGGCTCTGCTCCCTCTCCAGCTTTCGCCTCTTCGCCAGGCTCTCGTCGAGCGCGCCGTCAACCGCACCGCCCCTCTTCTGCGCCGCGTGCAGACCGATGAGATCCGCCTTCTCGGGGTCGCTGCACATATCACGCTTGCGGGCGATGCGCTTGCAGTCCTCCGCCAGCTCCGGCCCCTCGAGCTCCCTCCGCTGATCCTCCAGGACGTCTGCGCACGCGCGCAGCGTCGCGACGAGCTTATTCCGCAGCTGCGCGGCGGGCCCGTTGTCCTGGGGCGCCGAGTTCGGGAACTTGGTGTCGACGTAGAAGAGCGCCAGCGGCTCGTCGGCCAGCAGCAAAGCAGCCAGCCAGATCTGTGCCGGGGTGTAGAAGAAGTAGGCGTCGGAGATGGGGGCCACGCTCTTGAGCGTGTTGCGCGCCGTGTTGTAGGCCATGCCGATGCGGTTCGTCATGGTGCGCTCGTCGTTGCTCGTCGGCGGCCCGTTGGGCCGGTCGGGCAGCTTCAGCATCTCGGCTTGCGCTTCTTGCGGCGTCCGGCCCGAGCCGGGGAGCAGCACGCCCTCGGCCTTGGCCAGGGCTATGAGCTCCATGTGGCCGCCGTTGAGACCGCGGTATGGGTGTCTTACGTCGAAGGTGAAGCGGAGGGCTTGGGCGACGAGGTACTCGGGGGCGAGGATGTCGTCGGCGGTCATGCCCTTGCCCATCAGCGGGGCGAGCTCGCCGGCGGGGGTCCAGTGGATTTCGGTCTTGGTTGCGAGGAAGAGGCAGGTGGGCATGATCTTCTTGGGGTCGTAGACCATGATGGAGTTGAAGAGGTAGAAGCGCTTCACATACTGGACTGCGGTGGCCTGGGCTCGGCATTGGGTCAGCGGCGGGGCGGCGTGTGGGCGTCGGGGCGGAGAGCTTACGATGACGTTGGTGGGGAAGTTGAACTTGGTGTTCTTTTTGGCAAAATCGGCAAAGTCGACGCAGGTCTTGCAGATGCGGGTGACCAGCTTCAGCTCCTCGTCCGGGGAGAGTGGGTCTATGTCAAGGCCGTCGGAGCCATTACTGGCGCCGCTCTGAGCGGCATCGTCGGCCGACTTGGCCTGCCTGAAGCGCTTGATGTTGGCCTTGACGCGCTCAGCGGCGTTGGCGCTGGTCGATTCGCGGAGAGAGCGCAGGCGCTCGGGCGTGAAGGACCACAGGCGGTACTGCGTGGAGGAGCGGTAGACCTCGTCCTCGGTGAGGCGCATGGTGTCGACGGCGGGCGGGCGGCGGGCGGCGGTGGTGTTCGCGCAGGGTGCAGGCGGGCGTTGAGTCGGCGCCGTGGCCGTCGCACTCGGGTGCAGCTGCCCCGGCCTGGCCGCCCAAGACCGCCCAGGACTGCCCAAGACCCGCCGCGCCTCCCCAGACTTGGCGTGTCTTGTCGCGTGCAAGCTCGCGCTCCCCGCAAAGGCTTGTCCCACCCTAAGCATTCCCCAGCTCTTCAGCTTCGCACTCCACCGATGCTTGTCACCACCGCCCTCAGTCCGAGCGCGACTCGGCCACACTTGTACTCTTGTGCCATGCGCGGCCCGACCAACGCCTGCCGGCCGTGCATGCTGCGCGGGCTTCCTTGCGCGACCGGCCGCGGTGCCGCAGCCGCAGTCAGATCCCGCTTTGCCGCACGCCACCCCGGGTCTGACTGGCTGCTACCCCAGACCCGGGCGTCGGCCTTCATCTGGCCTGGTTGTCCCCAGCACCCCGGCGCCTGTTTTGGTTGCGGCCCTGCGGCGAACGCTGGCTGACATGCGGGGAACTGTTGACTGCCGATAGGAGAGTCAATGCGGTGCCTTTTTCGTGACACCACCGCACACCTACTTATTTGTGCTGCTGCTCGCTCGCCTCGCCGCTGTGTTCGTGCTTCAGACCGCTCTTCTCCCCGCCGTTTCCCCCGTCTCTTGCCGCCTCGCCCGCCTCGACCTCACTGACCTCATCACTGCCGCGCCTCGGCATTCAACTCTAAACACCCAATCCGCACAGCCGCATCATGGCGGAATCTCCTCCAAGCGCTGACGCGGTGGAGAAGAAGAACGATGTGCACCTGGAGAAGTTCAATTCCACCTGGGAAGACCAACCAACCATCGACCCGGAGCTGGAGAAGCGCGTCACCCGCAAGTTCGACAAGCACATTGTCCCGTGGCTTTTTGGTCTCTGGCTTCTCGCCTTCATCGACCGCAGCAACATCGGCAATGCGAGAATCGATGGCCTGGAGGAGGACCTCGAACTGAACGCCGACAAGTTCAACATCGCTCTCGCCATCTTCTACGTCCCCTACATCCTCTACGACGTTCCCAGCAATCTCGTCCTCAAACGCCTCAAAGCGGGCTACTATCTGCCTGGGCTTGTGACGATATGGGGCTTGATCAGTACCTTCATGGGTCTCGTCAAATCATACGGGGGGCTTCTCGCTGCCAGATTCTTCCTTGGTCTCGCGGAAGGTGGTCTCCTCGGAGGCATGATCATTTACCTTGCCATGTTCTACCGCCGCCACCAGCTCCTGTACCGTATCGGAATGTTCTACTGCGCCGCACCCCTGAGTGGCGCGTTCGGTGGTCTGCTTGCCACCGGTTTGGCCAGGATCAAGACTGATGGGTACAATGGTTGGCCCTTCATCTTCTTTGTGGAAGGTAGGGATTGTCGAGCCTAATTATCTACTCCTCGCTAATGTGTGCGATAATAGGCGCGATAACCGTACTCTTCGGCATTACAACCATGTTCTTCCTTCCACATACTCCCGGCGAGTCGAAATTCTTGACCGAGGAAGAACGCAGCGCAGCTGTTGCTCGCATGCGTATGGATGCCCATGGCGCTACAACCACTGGCGATGTTGAAGGGGAAACGTTCAACTGGGTCTGGGTGAGGCGCGCCATCCTGAACTGGCAAACGTTCTTGCTCTCTCTCAACTTCTTTGCCATCATTACGCCAATCTACTCCTTCTCTCTGTTTCTCCCAACGATCATCAAGACCCTCGGTTACACCTCCGTCAAGGCCCAGCTCCTAACGGTGCCGCCGAACATCGCTGGCTTCTTCAGCGTGCTTCTTGTCGGTTTCTTCTCCGATAAACTCAAAGTTCGTGGGCCTTTGATGATCGCCCTCGCGACTCTCGCCATCATCGGCTACATCATGCAAATCGCCAGTGCCCGCCCACTGACACGATACGGCGGAACGTTCTTTGTCGCTGTGGGCGTCTTCCCGTGCTCACCGCTGGTTATGGGCTGGCTGGCGAACAACCTGGCTCCCCACTACGTCCGAGCGACAGGCACCGGCTTCCAGATCATGGTCGCCAACATGGCCGCCTTCATCGCAACATTCACCTATCTGCAAAAAGATGCGTAGGTACAGCTCGGTCTTGGCCAATCTGACGTGCATCATTATCGATGACGAAGCACTTCCATCAACTTTCCTCGGCACCAAAATTGGCGCCGAGCGGGGTGGCTTTGCTTGGAATCGGACTAGGCTCCACAGAAGGATGAAGATCCCTGCTGACATTTCCTGTGCTCCGTTAGGCCTCGCTACACTACCGGCCATGCGATCAACATCGGCGTCCTCTGCCTCTCGCTCCTTCTCAGCACCACGAACATCCTTTACTGCTTGGGGGAGAACCGGAAGCGTGCCACCGGGAAGAGAGATCACAGGCTGCAGGAGGGCGATGAGGGTATGCTTGGCTACAGGCACCCGGAGTTCAAGTACACGATTTGATTCGCCGCGTTTTTTTTTTTTTTTTTGGCTGAGGCGGTCTTGGTGCTACCAAACTCCCTGATTACTGGTAGGGTGTTAATTGTCGGACGGAATGTTTATTGGGGGCTTCTATCTAGACATCTGAGACTCTGGGTGGAGAGGAGACAATCCTGGGACTTTGCATCGTTCGCGTCCAACTCATGTTGATCGTGGTTTTGGATGCAGCGAATTATTTAGACGTTGAAGAACTATGTTTCCGGCAATGTCCCCCAACCGACTTCTGTTATTTTGTGCCATACACCACTTTTCCTGCAGACTCTTTCCTTCCCCGACAGAAACAGATGCACTCCGTTCACTTCATCACACAATCCAATTCTCCAACCCGCTGGGCACTTAACCTCACATCCGCCCACCATAATCACACCCTCCATCCTGAGCCCACCCTACACACCCTTCCGTCCACACCGGGTCCGGAGAGTGGCACAAAAAGCACCGATGTCGCACCATCCGCCTCGTGTAGAACAAAGAGCCCGTGGCATCGTATTCGGTTGTAGTTAGCGCTATAGGTACGTACCCTGGCGGCGGTGGTGTGCCACCTCACGCGGAACGGGTATCTACATTATCTAGGGCGTGAGATTGTGCTACGTGTCCCAAAGCGTTCCGTTGGAGCGGAAGGATCGTTGGTTGGCGGGCGTACCCGGGTTTTGCTCTTGGACGGCAAGGCAGGTGGTGATGGTTGTGGTGCCGTGGTATCCGTAGGTGGTTCGAAGGGGACTTGGCGGGTTGGCGGGTGTGCATGGAGCGTGATGTTAGTCCAGTAACGGAAGTAAATACCGGTAGAAACCAGTGAAGGCGTGATAGCGAATTGCGAACCCGTGCTGAAAACTAAAACCCGCTTTTTCGATTCCAACAAGCAGCTCTCCTTGCCCTTCCCGAGGCGAAGGCTTCCTGGTTTCTTCATTCTTTTTTTTTTCCCTCCTCATCCTGCTTTCGAGTGGAACAGAAGCGTGAAAACCAAAGCCCATTCCCGGTTCCGGTCGTGCTTCTCTTCCTCTTCCATGGCTATCAATTACTCATCCTGCTCCGTCTAGCGATGCAGCTCTTCACCATCTATCGTTGCTCCTGGCCCCCAGATTTCCGCAGTGATAATCTCCAACACCTGGGTATTACGCTACCTTGATCCAGGTCACTTCTTACAAACTCGGGAGAACAAAGATACCGGAAGAGGTAAGTAAGTATAGCACGGAGAACAAACAGTCGTCGAGCATGGTGCTTTGACAATTTCGATTGGCGGGCCATCGTTGGATGGAGGGAAAGCTAGAAAGCAGAGCGGATGATGAGAGTCGCTTTTATGACGTCGCTCTTGTCCAGCACAGGCGTAGGAGTTGGTGTCCGTGCATACCGGAAGATCATGGGTCGTTGCTTTCCAGATCAAGATGATTCTCAGATGCCTCATTATCGCCACCTCAGCTCTATCGGCCTTCACCTAATCACTAATGCTTGTTCAGTTTTCAGAAAGCAAGTCTCTTCGCAGACTTGCACATAAATTCCTCAGGTTCTTGGGATATGCCCAATGCTTGTAGGAATCTCTTCAATGGAAGGAAATGGCGACGAAGTACACTAATGGAGAAAGAAGTAGGTAGCTCTTGAATTTGAGAGCGACGGAACTGAATTATCTTCAAATCTTGTGCTTTACCCTAGAGAGTGTGTGGTCTGTGTTTATGTGCAACGCGTCTATCAACATGGATGTAGTTGACGAACAATGAGCAGACAAAGATAATACCACGAAAAGGAAATATGTCCGAGAGGTTCTCTTGCGCCTCATCCACACCGCCCGAAGGCGGCGAGATGGAGATTCTCTGAACGAGACGCCTTCTGTTCCCGTGTCCTAACATCCCCCTTGAAAAGGAATGAAGGGATGGAGTTTTTCTACCAACGCTCCGTTAGGGGCCTCATGCTCTGTGGAGAGAGCAAGGTAGGCCCCTGCAGAACCCGAAGTCCTGCATCGCTGGGTGTATTTGTTGATGATAGATTGAGAAAAAGAGCAAAGAAGTCAGAAAAAGAGAAAAGAAAAAACAGGGACCAAGATGATCACTGGCGATTTTGATCATCTCGAAGCCATGTAAAAGCGATGCGAGCGCATTTGCTTCTGACGTTAGAATATCAGGCGTTCGTAATCCGCCTTCGTCCAACATCCACTTCACACATTAGCAATTCCCGGCCAAACGTTGAGGAGGATCAAGATCGGCACAAGCCTGAGAAC
This sequence comes from Neofusicoccum laricinum, assembly GCA_029906385.1. Lineage (NCBI taxonomy): Eukaryota > Fungi > Ascomycota > Dothideomycetes > Botryosphaeriales > Botryosphaeriaceae > Neofusicoccum > Neofusicoccum laricinum. The sequence goes on from CP123726.1 coordinate 1,036,876, forward strand.
GTATCCGTCCGGAATGCCGAAGAAAACGGGTTGGATTGGAAATTGTTTCGATTCGAGTACGCGCAAAGGAGTCAAACCCCCCGAATCCGAGCCAATTCCCCAGCTCGTTGTCATAATCCAGCCACTTGCTCTTTGTATTTTGCACATGCGCCGATGATGGAAAAACTCCTTTCTCATCCCAACCCAAGAGAGAAAAAAATGCTCCTCCTCGGACACTCCTTTCCCCCTTTATCCCCCGACCATTTTCAAACCCTTTTCCCTGGCGAGATGAAGAATTTACTCGGACTTGGCGGCGGCGGCGAGGGCCTTCTTGCCCCTGGGCTTGGAGGCCTTCTGGACCTTGACGGGCTTCTGGGACTTCTTGATGGCGCTGGCGCGGGCGACGGCCTCCTTCTGGAGGTCAGCGCGGTAGTGGCGCTTGACGGTCGAGTTGATGATGTTCTTGTAGACCCTAGCGCAAACTGTCAACGGAACATTCCCTCTTGCATTGTCCAGCATAAATCCCAATCTTGCCAAACGCGCACACGAGTCGCTTCGGGGATCCTGGATGGCGGGCTACGTACTTGCGGGAGGAGGTAGAGGGGCCGAAGGTGGTCTTCTGGAGGGAGGCGGCGGGCTTGTTGTACTTGCTGGCCTTCTTGACGGTGAACTCGACGCCACCGTTCTCAGAGGGCTGGATGCCGTAGGCCTTCAATCGCACAGAAAGTCCGCGTTAGCCGGTTGCTCTCGTGTCGCTCATTGCCCGTAATTGGAAATACCTTGTCGTTGACGAAGCCCTCGTACTGCACACAGTTCAAATTAGCCAGACTGCATGGGGAGATGTGGCGTGGGAAGAGGCAAGCGGACCTTCCTGGCGTGCTTGTTGGTCAGGTTCAGCGGGTCGCGCGAGAACTGGACACCACCGGCCTCCCTGCGCTTGAGGAGGAAAGCACTGGTGTTGCGGGTAACCTCCCAGATGAGGTCGGCAGAAACGTTCTGAACCATTGTGTCGGATGGGGGGGTTGTTGGGGATGTTCGGTGTGTCGGGGCGGCCGTCTCTCACTTGCTGCTGTCCTGCACTGGGCTGGAGTTGTGGTGGGCGCTTCCAAAATCCCGTCGCCAAACCACCCCCATGCGGCCTAGCGGCCTGCGCCCTGCGCCGCGTGGATGAACAGAAACGCCGAACCCCCGATGCGCGGCCGGCCGGGGAGGCGCAGCTGAGCGCTGACGACAGGTGATCGCCGGGGAATGTCGCCGGCTGGCCCCTGCAGCCTGAGCACCCGCGGCGCATTGCCTCTCAACCACCTACTTCGTAAATGAGACAGACCTCCACGCTCGGCTTCATGCGCCGCAGAACCATGCTGGCATAGCTCGCCTTCCGCTTGCGTCGCCCCGCCAAACACCATCACCACATCCACCGCCTACGCGCGCCGCCGCTCTCTCTATCCCGTCTCGTTCCGTTGATCGTTCGCATTTCGTCACCCGGTCTCCGCACGCAGCCGCGCAATCCGAGTACCGCCAGGTATCCTGCATACCTGCTTCCAACACCACCCTCATCTTCCCACCACCCGATACCGCCACCCCTCGAGCCCTCGCAGCCTGCCCACCGCCACCATGTTCGTCGACAACTACCTAGTCTACTCCATCGTCTTCTCCATCCTCATCATCGCAACCGGTACGTCCACTCTCCCAAGCCCAGCCAAGCCACCCCCCATCCCCCCCCCCGAACCAACCCACCGCTGACACCCGCCCACGCACAGCCCTCTACTTCACTCGCGCCCGCTGGACCTCACACCTGCCCCACCTCCCCTTCAGCCGGTGGTTCTACACGCGGCTCGGCGGCTCCAACACGTTCGCCGACGACATGGAAGCCGGCTTCAGCAGCGCGCACTTCGACCTGGCCGGCAACGTCGCGGGCGGTGACTCGCGCGCCGGCCTCGACGACCGGGCCAAGGCCGAGGTGCGCCGCATCATGCAGCAGCGCCGGTGCACCTTCGACGAGGCCCGTCGCGTCTACATGCAGGAGCGCTTCGCCAAGAACGGCATCGGCCCTGACGGCAGGCCGAGGGATCCCAAGTTCGTGTCGTTTTCGTGATTGGGGAGACGGTGAATGAGAGAGGTCGGGATTACTTGAAGGGGAACAAAAAAAAACAATTGCAAACATTCGAGGTATTCGAGATAGGGAAACTGGAAGGTGTTTTGAATGGAGGTTTTCGGATATCTGAGGTCGGAGGAGTATTATCGGTGCTTGGATCACTTTCTTATCTTCGAGCGAGCGCAGGCGTTTGGCTGGGAGTGATCTGGCTTTTCTCTCTTTTTCTTTTGCGTTGCTACAGGAGTGTCCTCCGTATTTCCTTGCTTATCTCTCATACTCTCCTGACTCCGGATTTGCTTTCCGGCTGTCTTCATCACTCCAATTGGCAGCTGTGGCTTTCACTTGGATCGTTTTTCAAGCACCTAGTGCCTCCCATCTCAGGCCAGAGGAGTCATTCAACTCCCCATCAAATCACTAGCAATTCTGCGTCACCAAGCAGCAATTCATCTCTCACCACCAATATTAGCTGAATCGTTCGGATTGCTGCTCGTCTACATTACTGACTGATCCACTTGGAAGAGCAGCATCGACTACTTACATCCGTGCCCGTAGGCAATTTAAAGACCATATACGCCGTCCTTTTTCCCTGAAGGAGCTAGGCCCACCTGTAACTTTTCATATCCGCTGAATGCTTAAGGGTATCCCACACCACCGATAATGCTCCACTTTGAGCGAACTTGAAAGGGTATTGAGAAGCGCAGAACAGTCAAACCTTAGCGCCTGCCGTAGCCCTGCTGCTGGAAACCCGGAGGCATGCCTGGGGGCATACCCGGCGGCGGCGGGCCCTGGCCAGGCGGAGGGGCGAAGCCGGGAGCGAAGTTCGGCGGTGGCGCGAAGCCGGGCGGCGGCGCACCAGCTGGAGGGAACTGGCCGGGAGCCGGGGGCGGAGCGGAGAAGCCCGGGGGTGCGTAGCCGGCAGGACCACCGTAGCCGGCCTGCGACGGTGGGGGGCGCGCAGGAAGGCCGGCAGGCGGGGGCGGGAGCGGGTTGTTCTGGACCGGAGTGCGGCTCTGCTGGTGCGGCGGTGGCACGTTCTGGTAGTTGGGCGGCGGAGCGAAGCCAGCGGGAGCCGGAGGCGGCGGGGTCGGGTTGGCGCCGTTGAGCATGGCGGCCGGTGCGCTGGGGGTGGGGATTGAGGGCTGCTGGAAGAGCTGGGGTGGGAGGGGCTGCGTAGCGGGCTGAACACCATGCTTGCGGGCCTGTTCCGCGAGAGCACGTTCGGCAGCGTCACCGTGACGCTCACCCTTACCGTCCTTCTTGTAGGCGTACTGAACGCTGATTTCCTTGTTCATCAGGTACTGGCCATTCATGTTGAGTATAGCATCGTCGGAGGATTCGAAGGTGGAGAATGAGACGAAGCCGTAGCCCTTGGACAGGTTGTTCTCGTCGCGGGCGACCTGTAGGGGCTCATGTTAGACTTTCGCGGTAGAAGACCTGAGCGGGAGCGCATACCTTGGGGGCAGAAACGAGGCTGCCGAACCTCGAGAAGCAGTCGAACAGGACCTTCTCGTCGACCATGGGGTCCAGGTTGCCAACGAAGAGCTCGGCGCCAACCTCGACGGTCTTCTGCTTGTCGGCGCTGGCCTTGTTGACGCGGATGGGCTTGCCATAGAGGCGGATCTGGTTCATGATCTTGGCGGCATAGTCGGCCTCCTCCTCGCTCTGGAACTCGACGAAGCCGTAGCCTTGGTGAGTCTGGGTAACGCGATCCTTGGGCAGGTGGACGTTCTGGATGCGGCCAGCCTGGAGCATGAGCTCCCAGACTAGCCTGTCGGTGGCGCGCTCATCGAGGTTGCCGACGTACACGGTCGCCTCCTTGTCCTGTTCCCTGGGGAGATAGAAATTCCTAAGCACAACGCAACTTCTCTCGCCGATGCTGGATGCGATGGAAAGTGGACTTACCAGTGACGGCCGGGGGCAGACATGGTTGCGGCAGCTGGGCGGGAATCTCAATGCAACGCACGGATGTGGGCGGCAGAAGCAGCTCGTGAGGTGACAGAGGGTGGTGGCTGCCGGAGCGGGAGAACAGGCAATGGTGTCGCAGCTTCAAGAGCTTACCTGCGGCGGCGGCGGAGCGGCGACGCGCGCGCGGGCCCGGAAAACTTAAAGTTCGCGTTTAGCCGCAGTGCCGCCGGCGCATCGACTTTTCGACCTCAGCCCGTCCATGACGATGCTGCGCGAGACTCTCCACGCACCATCGCCCGCTTCTAGACATCTTGCCCACCGACTCCCCCCGCCCTCCACCAGCCAAGATGTTCACTCTCTCGGAGGAGTCCAAGGTATTTCCACGCCGCCGAGCTCGATGGTCCTCGCATTCGCTGACGCCGCCGCAGGAGCGCATCTCCAAGCTCATTGACGTCTCCCGCGTCGCCATCCACTAGTACGCTTGACATACCATCGCTCCCAACTTTTCACAATCTGACAACCATCAAGTGGCTACCTGCCGTTGATCCTCTACTTCGGTAAGCTCGAAGCTACAAGCTATCGTCAGGGCTGCGCCACTAACACGTCCACTAGGCTGGTCGCAAAGCACGCCGAAGCCCTCCATCATCAGGTTCGAACCGGATTGAATACTGTGACGCGTCCGGACAGACTTTCTGACCTGACCAGGCTCTTCTCTCCCCTCGCGTAAAAGCATTCCCGGGCACTGGCGAATACCAATCTCTTCCTGGCGACACTGTAGATACACCTTGCGGCATTAGGGACATTCGGCGAATTCACGAACAGGAATGTCAAGGCTGCGCGGCAGAAACCAGCTCCTTCTTCGGACCAGCTGATCGGATCGAGACCCGAAGCGTTGAAATGCCTCGGGACGACGGCTTGAAGGATGTACGACTAGAAATTTTAGACGGATCTTTTCTCTCTTCGTCCCTTTGCATTCCATGTTCTAACCATAACGCTCAAAATCATAGCTTTGATATCTCGTGATCTAGACCTCCCCCCACCAATCCACCCGAACGCCACTTTCGAAATCCCGACAACCTCCCTGGTATCCCAACGTCCGATTGATCCGGGCCTATTCTCGAAAACAAGCGAAAAATCACACGTCCGGCAGCAGTATCATTGTCTGCTGCACTTTCTTGACCTTCTCCAAAAACAAGAATTTCTCGACATCTCCCGCGAACTCCACCTTTGCGCCGGTGATCCATTTCTTACCCTCGCCCCTGCCCACTTCGCTGCCTCTCCTGCCGCCGACGCCCGCCCTATACCTATCCAGTGGGATCTTCATTCCCTTTATCTTAATCTCTTTCCCACCCTCGTCCTTTACGCGGACTGGGCATGCGCTTGAGTTGAGATAGAATGCGAGGTAGCCCGGCCGGAAATGTGCGCTGAAGTGGATCATGGCCAAGATGCCGCCGTTCTCCGGGTCTTCCCAAAGTCTTAGGTTTTCCATGCCGCACATCTGCTCTTGATACGCCAAAACTCCCGACAGACCCTCATGGATCCTCAAAGTCTTCTCGGTTTTGAACACGCCCACCAAAGTCTTTCCCATGAGCTCGTTCTGAAAGAGCGTTGCGCCTGAAAATTGGAAGTCAACACTAGCCAAACTGAGGGAAAACAGTGAAGGTCTTACTCTTGACATCCTCAAAGATGTAATTGATCCAGGTTGTCTTCTCAACTTTGAGGGGCTTGGCGCCGTATGTTGTGTCATGGAACTTCAGTTCCGTCACGAGAGGAAGGGAAATCTTTTCGGGAACGGAGTATGAGGCGTGTGGAACGATTTCCACGCCATCGGCCACTAGAAAAACACGCTGTTAGTATCAACCTCCAATGCCAGTACCTTTCAACGAGAACCATACGCTTCTGTTGCAGCCGCACGGTCCCATCATCGCTCAAAGACCAAATACTCGTCACAAGCCGAACCGATCCATCAGGCCTGGCATCTCTTTTCCTGACAATGCAGATTCGGCACGACTCCATTGCGTCGCCCATCTCCACCTCCAGCGGTAGCGTCTCGTCTTTGGGAGGCTGCAAATACTCGACCTTCTTCCCCCGCCTGCTCGCTCGTAAGCTTCTCAACATGCACCGCGTCGAAACATTGGTAAAACTTACAATTCGCACAAGATCGCCGATTCCCTGAACGCTGCCTTCTCGAATGCATGTTGCTGGCTCCTGGTCGTCGCCGAGCGCTCCAACAGAATCTTGTCCGAATCCGCCGCCGCCGAACCAAGCGAAAGCTTCCGTAGGCCGAAGTCTGGATCCGGATCGGGCGGGATGGCAGGCGAAGGCAGGATAGGTGACGAGAAAGAAGGACGCGAATCCGTGCGCCGCTCGCGCGGGGGCGGCGACTGCGACGACACCTGCTCCTCAACCTCGTTCTCGTCCCGCACGGTCGGCAGATCCGCCGCCTCTTCGAGCCGCCACCTTGTCGTCGACGGCCGCCGCGTCGACCCCGGCGAGCCTGGCGTCACCCGCGCCGTGGTGGTGGTGGTGGTCGAGAAGGCGCCGCCGCTGGAGCGCCGGTCCGAGGCTTCGGAGAGCGAGGGCGCGGTGCTGATGTCGGACTCGCGGCGCGAGTAGCGGCGCCGCAGGTAGCCGCCGCCGTTCGTGCTGTCCAGGGGCGCGATCTCGGGCGAGCGCTGCGGCGACACGGTGCTGCGCGAGTGGTAGCTCGTGCGCAGCGACTCGGGCATGGGCTCCATCAGCGGGCTGTCCCACAGGGGCAGGTCGGAGGCACGGCTGTCGCGGGGGTTGAGGTGCGGCGAGGCGCCGGCGATGGCCAGGACGATGGCGTGGACTTCTTGGATCTTGTCGCTGAGGTCACCCGTTACCGCGCTGTGGATCTCGTCGACCTTCTCGGCCATTGGGTGCACGATTTCTTCGAGGCGGGCAAGGGATTTGCTTTGACAGGGATGTCAGTCAGCACTTGGGTCCCAGAGAGTGGTCAGAAAGAGGCGCTTACCTTTGCAACGCCGACATAGTCAAGGAAATGGTTGAGGTGTGCATATGCAGCATGTTCCTCAACTCTTGGATGTTCCCTCCTTCAGTTGTCCTTCATTCACAGCATCGTCAGCATCCCGCTTCATTCCAAAGGAGCAGACCGCCCCGGATATCACGCACCACAGCATCTTCTTATACGACGACAGCACCAAATCGCTCCAGCTCCTCTCAATGCTGAAGCCGCCATTCGTCCGGTGCTTGCGGATGACCTGGTACTGCTCGACCAAGCTCTCCAGATCCTTCAGCGTCCGCTGGCACGAAACCAATATCACCTCCACGCCGTCCCTCGTCTCGGCGCTCGCCTGCCCCAGAATGCCCCCCACACCATCCTTTCCCCTTCTGCCACCCTCCCCGTTCTCCTCGTCGACGTTCTCCGCGAACAGCGTCTCGGCAAGCAGCTTGAGCGCCTTGGCCAGCCCGTTCACCTCCGCCTCGACCGACACGAACTCGGCCGGCGCGCCCTTGCGCCCCGCCGTGAAGGCCCGTCCGATCTTCCACGCCAGCTGCGACAGCATCAGGATGTCCCCGATGTTGAGGATGCCTGCCATTCTGTCTGTGGGGCGGCGCGCCCGGCTGCGCGCGCGTCTTGGTTTCGTGTGGACTGGATTGCTGGTGGGGACACGGTAATGCGCGGCGTGCGGCGGGTAGGGCTGCGGAAGAAGCGCCGATGTTGGGTCGTCGGCGCTCGTGTTACCTGCGACACCCTTGTCAGCTTCGCGAGGTCGGAGCAGGTAGCTCGCGCGAGGATGTGCTTGTGTTGCTTGTATGGCGGGGACCGCGCGTGGAAAGTGTGCATGCGTGAAGCTCAAGCTTCGAGGCGTGTCAGGCTTCCCGAGCTGCGCGTCACGTACCTTGTTGGCCGGGCTTTGTATGTAATGCACGAGAAAAGCTGGCGGGGCGGGCAGCGGAACGATGGGGCTGCAACGCGGCGACGATCCGGTGTAGATCAGTATGGAGTCAGACGTTCACAGCATGAGAGCAGATCGCTCTGCTGGAAAGGGAAGGGAGCCAAGGTGGACAAGAGAGGAAGGGAAGAGAGAGAGCGCGCGGGGGAGGAACAAGCTTCAGCTTGGGAGACGGGCTGCGAAGCATATTGGATTGCCTGAATCCTCTCGCCTCCAGTGGCTGGCACCCGGGTATTGGCGCGGGAAAGCAGGCGCAGGGCGCAGGCGCAGAGGGCGAGAAGAATGGACGCAGCAGGCATCAGTCAGTCACAGCCCGTTTTTCTTGCCTTTCCGCCCGCCGCCGGCACTGATCATTAGCAGTACCTAGACTCTTCTTGTCGGCCCCTCTTGGTGACCAGATGGAGCGCCGCTCCCAATCAATCAACCAAGCACGCCGATCTGCGGCTGCTGGCTGCACGTTGAGCTGCGCGACGGGCGCGGGCGCTTGCTTTGCTTCGCTCTCCCGCCCGTCACAACGCTTTCGGTCCGCTCCATCAACCCCAACTTGCCCCTCGCAGCCGCCCTCGCTTCGGCAGGCAGACGGCGACCGCCCTGCCCTATCCTTAGCCCTGGCCCTTCCGCGGCGTCAAGCCGGTCGCCCCAGAAAAAACGCTGCGCTCGAGATAAATGATGGTCGGGGTTAGAGAGCCAACGGCGCGCCGTTGTTGGCCCCACGTGCACGAGCTCTTGGACCCCTCGCCGCCCTGCCGCACATCATCGGCACCAGCCAGGCGGGTCCATTCCCCACGCAACAGATATGTGTGCCGAAACTTATCGCCTCTTCCCAATCATCATCCCAGAAACCGGACCGGGGACGCGTGCATCCCGTTGACCAGGTGCCCGCCCGCGTCCGCGGCTCGCTTGCGCAGCTTTCCTCCTCCCTTCCATCTTCTATCTTCTCTGCCGATCGATAACGGCGTCAGGGTCTCTCGGTGAAGGCTGGTTGTGCCCCCTTTCGTGTTCCGCTCGCCGGGTCTCTTGGTTGCATGTTGCATACCGACTGCAGGATAGTTGCAGCTTTATGTGTGCCTTACATCTCCTCGTTCCCTTAGCCTTCTGTTGCCTGGTGTACTGCATGTGCCACAAGACACCTCAGCCTTGGTCCTCCCCGCCTGCTCTAAAGATAGGCCGGGAGCCTCGTGCCGATGCATAGAATGGCGATCATGTCTCAGAGAAGATCGGTTTATGCAGTCATCTGTTGCCTGCGGGATCCTTTGCTCGGTTGGGATCTGACGGGTTAGCCAATACTAAAGCACTGTATCTCACATCACGAGGCACAAGTTTTGAGCAAAACTAGCTCGTCCATCTACTAAATCTGCTTTCTCCGTCTACCCATCCGCCTGTCTCGTGCATCGCAGCCTAAGGTAACCTCCAGGGTATAGTATGAGCGCTGAAAGCAAAGTACCGCTAAAATCCATATGCAAGCCGTTGGGTTTTCGAAAGCGAAAGCAGAAAGGGGGGGTTCTCCTTTTCTTTTTTTGTCCTTCTATTAGAAAGTGCATGCCGATGCGAGTAAAAAGCTTGAAGCCGAAGAGCCAGTCTTTCCGAAGATTTCCGCTGCAATGAAGATTGATGATCGAACATTACGGATTGCCGCAAAAGCACGAGGCTGCTATTCTGTGGACACGCAGTCCGAAACGCAATGTGCTGATCAAGTGTAGTGTAAGGGAGAGGAAAGAGGAAATCCCTGAGCTGTTCGTTGTTTGATGACGAGGCGACACAAGCATCCAGTCGCTCAGGTACCGCGAAAGAGGAACTGCATATCCTCGGGTGTGAGTTTCTCGATCGCAACCTGCAAGTTTGGTTATTGTTGTAGCTCCTTATCAATGGCATGTTCGAACTTACGGTGTCTTTATTGACGGTTCCATTGATCATGGCCGCCTTCTTCTCCTGTAGCATAACGATGCGGGATTCGACGGAATCCTCGATGACCAGACGAGTGATGACGCAGGGACGCCTCTGTCCGATACGGTGGCAGCGATCAGCACTCTGCCACTCTGCAGCTGGGTTCCACCACGGATCGACGATGAAGACGCGGGATGCCTCTGTCAAGTTCAAAGCGACCCCTCCAGCCTTGAGTGAAACCAAGAACACCTCGACATCAGCGTTCTTCATGAAGTACTCAATGGACCTCTGACGTTGAATGGGGCTCATGCTTCCATCAAGCATGACAGTGTTGAAGCCGGCGCGGCGGAGGCGCCACTCAATGAGCTGCAGCATTGACGTGAATTGCGAGAACACTATCGACTTCAACGTCTGCTTCTTGCTGCGGAGCTTGTAGAGGTCGTAGATAAGCATCTCAATCTTCGTCGATGAAGTCCATTCCTCCATCTTGATACGGTTGATGATCGAGTTCTTCTTGACCAGATCCTCGTCCTGTTCAATATCCGGCTGTTCCCAATCAATCGAGAGGGGAATGTGGCAACGCGGGCAGTCAGCGTTGGCGTCCGAAGCCTCACAGGTCTGGACGTAGCTCTTGACACAGGCCCGGCAGAACTCATGGTGGCAGCGAGACCGTATGGCTTCTTCGGCGGGCTCATCGCAGATGTTGCAGACCAGAACGTTCTGGCCACCCTCATTCTTCTTCTTGAGAATCAAATCGGGGTGGTCTGCAACCTGGCGCATTTGCATGATCAAACCGAAAATATTTGCATAGTTGTTGAGCATGACACCTCGCGAGACGTACGTGTCGAACGTACGGTGTGTGTTGGACATAATGCTTGATGAAAAGTCGCGCTCGACTTCGCCGAAGAACTCGTTGTGAATCCTGACCTCCTTAGGAGGAAGCTCCATGGAGCTCGTATGGTCCCGCTTCATCCGCCTCAACATGATGCGGGACGTAATCATGTGGAGCTTGTCCAGAGCCTGCCTGCGCAGTTGGGCACTCTCGCCGGTAATAGGGTTGAGAAGCTCCTGGTTGAAGACCGACAAATGCTGAGCACCAGCGTGGCGGCACTTCGAGCATTTGTAGTCTTTATCGAGTGTCCAGTGCAACTGTGCACAGCTGCATTGCTTGCAGAAGTAGTCTGCAAAGGGGCGAACTTCCAGGAATCGGAGCAACGAGAAGAACTCGCCAATACGGTTTTGGACAGGAGTACCAGACAGGCACCACTTGTACTTGCCCTTAAGAGCAAAGCACGCCTTGGCAACGCCAGTAGTTCGCTGCTTGATGCAATGAGCCTCATCCAAGATCAAACGATGATACTCGATGGCGTGGATTGGCGAAGCTTCCTTGACGATCTCGTCCTGACGGTTCCAGCCCTTGGTCTGCTTGCGATGAAGTGACTCAAGACTGTTGTACGAGATCATGATGACATCGTACTTCCTGAGCTCGCCTACGGTAAGCTTCTTTGACTTAGCGTTGGAGCCATGATAAACCAGAACCTTGAGTTTGCCGTCAGTGTAGTCGTTGATCTCGTTAGACCACTGCATCAAAGCCACAGGAGGGACGAGGACCAGAGTCGGAGCCTTGGCAGGATAATCTGACATGATGAGAGAGACCGCCTGAATAGTTTTACCCATACCCATCTCGTCGCCGAGCAAGCCGCCTTTGTAGCGGGTCTTCTCTTGCTTGACCATCCAGTCAAGGCCCTCGAGCTGGAAGGACTTCAACTTGCGGCTGATCGAGGTTGGTTGGGGTGCAGGCTCTGGCTCGATGATAGGAATCTTCTCAAGGTCCTTCCACATGGTCTTGAGCTCAGGGTGCGCACGTTCGAAGTTGTCACGGTGACGACGCTTTCTGCGGGCTCTCACGTCGGACATGTTGGCATACACCGCATTGAGGTTGGCCCTCTCTTCTCGGGTGAGAACAGCACGGGTAAACCTGCTTGGGTCGGCAGTAGAAGCTTGAGTGGCCGAGGGGCGCTGGTTGATGATAGGAATATCTTCCGAGTCATCGCCTTCGATATCTCCGTCCAGGCTTTCGGATTCGATAAAGTCATCTTCCGAGCCGCCAATTGAGAAGGCAACATCCTCGCTATCGGAGTCCAAGACCGTCTGCTTCCCGCTTGCACATGCGGACCGGGTGCGGGCTGGAAGAGACTTCCGAGTTTGGGCTTTGCCCTTGCCTTTCGACGTTGCGGCGAGTGGTAAGTAATCCTCGGCCGAGATATCGGAAGGGGCAGAGGAGAGTTCTTCATCGTCACTTTCCTGGACCTCACGCTTGAAGGGATTCCAAACTTGGCCATCCTCGTCGTTCTCTTCGTTACTGTCATAGACTTCCAGCCTTGTCTTCTTAAAATTTCCGCCGCCGTACTCTTTCTCCTGCAGCGTACGAGCTAGCTCCTCATCGTTGGCGGTGGGATCTTGAACAGTGTTCGCCTGCGAGAGCCTGGAGCTCCTCTTGCGCTTCGTGGTTGTCGAGGGAGCAGGTGTAGTGGAGTGGCTGGTCGCTGGGGTATCGACCTCAGCAGAGTTATCGCGACTGATGGAGTCAAGCGAAGACTCGGCGGGCGCTGCCTTCTTTGCCGATGAGCGTGCTGACCGACCTGCAGACATGATCGCGACCTCCTTCAACGTGCCGGTCTTTTGTGAGACGTTGATGTTGTCAAGGTCGTCGTCCTCTACGTCGGAGCTGTTCTGAACGAAAGTACGGTTCTTGGCTGATCTGGTGCGGCTGTTGGCCGGTGTTGAAGCTTTGGTCGCGGTTGCGCGAGGCGAAGGAGCTTTGGAAGCGAATTAGTCTTGCTCTTGAAGGTCAGGCGGCAAATATTCTGGTCGAAGGTGAATGGCAGGCACCATCCGCGCTTACCGGAGGACTTGGCCGCAGCCGCAGCCCGGGGTCTGCCTCGTGCCATGATAGGTCTTTGGGCGACGGAATTGACAGAGCTGACGGAGGAAATAAAGTGAGCCGAAAGCCCCAAGTCAAATGAAAGACGAAGTGTGGCAATGGGGCAGGAAAGAGGATGCAGGGCGTCGAAGATTGTCTTACAAGTTAGCGGCTCTTAGCTGTTCCTACTTTTGCCACAGGGGAAAAGTCGATGGCGGCTGTCCCGGTGCGCGATCCGACCGCCGCGCAGTCAAAGACAGGCTGGAAGAACAGGCCTGGGCCTCGGTGAGGGTCTTGGGAAAGTCGCAGTGTTTTCTCGATCAACGAAGTGGAATCGACTGGTGCTGAATCGATGCACGTCCCTCGCCGGCTGTGGAGCTGCCGCCTGGCACTCTTATCGTTGCCGTGAATCGCTCGAGATCCGCGAGGGACCGCACGCGAAACCACGTGATCGACGCGCCCGCCTTAATTGCGCCCTTTCCACCAATCACAAAGAAGCGCACATCAGTGCGCGTCACCATCAAGGAACGGTAGCGCTTGTCTGCTTGCACGGCAGCTTGAAAGACATCTCAAAGAAATTGAGTTGTTCGCATGAAGCAGCGTCATCAGATGACCCTGCCGCACGCCGCCGTCTCCGCGCGGCAAGCCGCACCGTAGATCTTTCCCTTGCATTGCATTCACGCACGACAAACCGCGTTCGTCTGCATCCATCAATTGGTCACCCACTTCCGCTTCTCCGCTGCACTGGAATGCGGCAACATCATCCATATCTGCGAACCGCGGCGGTCAACAAGTAAGCAAACATCATAGGCACGTTGATCCGCAGGTATGGAAGCCTTGCTGGCGCTCATGAAGTATTCATACATCGCGCATTTGAACAGTAAATTACAATCAGGTGGAACGAGCCGTCTAGTTCCGGATCTTGCCGTAGAATGGAATTCCAAGAGATTGGAGCAGCAGCCTTGCCTCTCGGTCGGTGTCCGCGGAGGTCTTCACCATAACGTGGCAACCCGGTATCATCTTGGGAGGGTACCTCAAACCAAAGTCAGTGGAAAGGTTACTGCGCCTAAAGTAGACGCTACTCACATGTCGTAGTTGACCTCAATCTCCGGGTACATGGCCACGGCGTCCGCAGGCAAACCGAAAGCAATGTTACCACTGCTGTCGCCTGATGTGCCCTTGGCTCCCTTCCACTCCTTGATCCTCGGCATGATCAAATCGATAGTTTTTCCCAAAAAGTCGTACATGGCCTCGCCCGTGAGCTCTGCCTTGACAGAGACGTACTTCCCTTCGCGCAACCCCCACTGCGCGACACTCTGCCTGGCCTTGTGCGCAGTGACCCGAACGTTTGTTATTGCCTGCATCACCATACCAGCAACATGCAGATGCGCCGAATCATCTGCGGCTTTGGGGACCATGGAGTGTACTGTGATCCCCTCAAGCTTCGGAACATTCCTGAAAGTGATGGGCTTCCGTAGGAGACGCAGGGTGTCTCCGCCACGGGGTCCTCTGAGAGGACGGTTTTTGAAATAGGGCGAATCACCGATCCATTCTCGTAGTCGTTGTGATTTGGGTGGCGCACGGTAGCCGGGGGGGTGATGGTGGTAGGCGAGCGTCATGAGATCGGACTTAATTGTGCTGTCATACGTTTGCTCCAAGCGCGGCAGAGTAAACGGCCCGGGAATGAAGAGACGGGACGCAGGATCGGAGACCGGCGGAGGCTGGTGGGGATGCAATGGGCCGCGGTAGTATTTGGGCGAGCGGAACTTGTATCTGTCACAATTGAATTAGTGAAGCCTGGGCCGGAGACGAGCGGCGCTGGGACGCAGGCTGCCACAGCGCCAATTGCGATGCCACACACCTGCTGGCTGGCAGAGGTCTTGCCCGGCCGTTGTGCCGGGCTACTGGGTCCCAAGTTTTGATGATTTCTCCATCGGGCGGCGGCACGGAGAACGACGACGAGGACTCCAGATCGGCAATGGGGTCCGCGGCGGGCATGGAGGAGGCATTGCGGCGGGCGGCGGGCCGGGCAGCATTGAGGCAAGGGCGCGCGTCACTCCGGACGGCGCAGCCCAGACGTGCGCCGAGCTCGCGGAGGGCCATGGTGGAGGTGATGCTGGCGTAACAGGCTGAGATGTCGTCTGCCAGCAGCGCGGCTCCAAAAAGTCGACGGCTGGCGCACGGACAATGAAAGCGCTCCGCGGCGGCGGCACAGCAGCGCCCTGATCCCTGGCCGGCTCCAGCTAGGCGTGCGATCATTACCACCGCAACGACAGCCACAACCACATTTCCGCAAAGCTCGAGCTCTCCTTTTCGCTGCGAAGTGTGCTCAGCCGCACCCGACGTCCTCGCGCTCGCCTCGCCCCGCGCCGCAAACACCACCCTTCGCGCAATCCTGCGCCCGCGTCGCCCGCCCGCCTACCCCACACTGTCAGAGCCAAGCCACCGCCCGCCAACCTTCCCAGCCACTTTGCTTCATGGATGTCTGCGAAGTACGGCGGAGAGATCATGGAGGGGATGTCGCGATTCTTAAGCAGGCGCGGCAAGCGATCCGCCGGTGAGAAGCGCAAGAGTCTTAACAACATCGAGGAGGTCAGTGAGGGCCCGCCATCAGCCTCTCCGCGGGGTCGTCGCCGCATGCTGCGCCGGGTCTCAACCTTCATCTTCAACGGCGCAACCGATGAACATGACGAGAGCTCGCCCTGCACGCGGTCTTCTACTTCGACGGTCCACCGCTTACTGCCCGAGCCTACTTGCAAGAGTTGCCGTACTGACGCCGATCAGAAACCACCACCACCAGTCCCGTCGGACCTCTACAACATCTTCTTCGCTGAGGAGGATAAGAAGCAGGACAAGGAAGAGGAGAAGAAGAAGGTTTGCGCTTTCTCGAACTGCAAAGCCGTGGCAAACACTGATGCCGGAACAGGTCAAGGCTATATCCCAGCGCCTTGCTGCCCACGGAATCACCACCCTCAAAGACCCGCAAATCACCTACGCGCTGCGGTCTAGGATCACAAATGGCGACTTGAAAGAGGCACTGGAGTTGCTCGTCATTTTCGAGGACTCCATAGAGGGCATTCTAAGAGAGTACAATCCAAGTACGAAGCTGCTGGGCGCGGAGAACAGATGCGCAGTCACCTGTTACCTGGACTCACTACTGTTTGCGATGTTTGCCAGGCTGGACTGCTTCGAAGCCATGCTCTTTGACACATTCACTGACACGCCTCGGAGACGACTGGCAACCATATTGCGACTCTGGGTCAACCTGCTACGAGCTGGCAAGCTTATCACGGTCGATATTGTATGTGACACCTGAGCTAGCGTTGCTGCTTCCGACAATCAATGACTAATTCAGTTTTTTCTGCAGACCAAACAGCTTCAGGAGGCCCTTGCACAATGTGGTTGGGAAGATGCTGCCCAACTGTGCCAACAAGATGCATCAGAAGCCTTCACGTTCATCACCGGTCAACTGGAACTACCTCTTCTTACCTTGAAGATGGACATATACCACACCGGGAGAGAGGACGTCGCCGATGACCACAGATTCGTCAACGAGAGGCTACTGGAAGTTGCCATTCCGGAAGATAACCCGCATAGCGACGAGCCTATAAAGCTTGAAGAATGCCTCGAAATCTACTTCAACAATCGCATTGAAGTCAGGCGCCATCTAGAGCGAAGAAATACGTTCCAGTCAGTCAAGGAGAACGAAGAGGCCGGCCAAGGAGGTTCGATGCCGGAAAAATCAAATGTGGTGCATGTCGAGACAATAGAAGTGGCATCCGGATCGGAGTCGCCAGCCGCACCAACTTACAGTAGTGCCTCCAGTAACCCCGAAATACCGGACAGACCTGTTAACACTCGGCACCGAACAGACAGCATTTTCAGCGAACGACACTACGAAGAAGGAGAGCCATCCGAAAAGAAGCCCCTGCAAGGGCCTGGGCGTGCACGTGCAGGCTCCTTTGCCAAAAAGGAGATCACAATGCCTGCATGGCAGTTCTTCAGCCTAATACGTGAGCGCAAAGTTGAGATGTCGCTCGTCTACAAAGTGCTAACTTTTCGCAGCCTGGTACACAGACAATGCACCCGCCAACGATGCACAAGTCGCCGCGCATTTCGCAGCGAAAAGACCGATCTTGGGCATCTGCTTGAAGAGATACTCTATGTTACCCAACGGCCTACCCGTACGGCGTGGCACTTACATCGACATTCCATTAGAAATTGCTCTGCCCCATTTCATATCGGATGACCGGATGAAGGAAGAAGGTCCACTATTCGGAAACTTCCAACTTGTCCTGCAGTCGGTCGTGTGCCACCGTGGGGCATCCGTGGACTCCGGGCATTACATCTCGCTTGTACGAGGCCAAACCCCTAACGCTGCCGGTTCGAGGGACGGCTCGGAGAATTACAGGCCTGATAATGATGAAGAACATACGCCTTGGATGCGGTTTGACGATCTAGCGGGAGAGCGTGTGACTTACGTCGATATTCATCAGGCATTGAAAGAGGAGACTCCGTACCTTCTCTTCTACCAAGTCTGTCCGATCGATGAAGAGTTGGCGCGAGGCGATCCTCCCACTTATGAAGAAGCGAACTCTGAAGCAACAACAGCTGACGACACACTCCTTGCCGAGAAGGGAGAACTCGCCATCGACACATCGGATTGGGAACCGAGCCGACCAAGCCTCGAGCTGACAGAAAACCACGTCCTGGCGACCAGCCAAGAAACCTCCCCTCCGGAGGACTCGACACGCGGCCGCTCAAGCTTTAATAGCACTCGCCGCAGCAGCATAGCCTTCGACGAGAGCAGCATGACCTCGCGCAACCCCACCGGGCCGTCCACGCCTGCCGACGAATCGAAGACTAGCTTCCTCTCCTCGCGCCGCAGCTCGAAAGCGAAGAAGAGCGGCAGCAAGAGTCGGCCCACCAGCCAGAGCGGCGAAGGCCGCCTCAGCATCACCATGTCGCGCCTCACAGGGCGCAAGAGCAGAGACAAGCTCAGCGACACGCTGCCGCTCGGCGGTGCCGACACGACGAGCAAGGAAAAGGACAACAACGGCAGCGGCGGCGATGACAGCAACGTCGAGGGCGACCCGGCTAACCCGCTCGTCCTAGTCGAGGCGCCAACCAACAACCCATCCAGCGGCGGCTTCCAGAAGAGCGCGACGGTCGCGTTCGGCCGCGGTAAGAAGGAGAAGAAGATCAGGCGCACGAGCAGTGTGCCGCTGGCGGACGAGCTGGCCAAGACGAACTTGAAGGATGGCAGCGGCAAGGGGAAGGCGAAGAAGAAACCGCCGGATCGGGAGTGCGTCGTTATGTAAGCGGGCCACCCACATGCGGCGCACTTGTCTTAGCCGCCCGGTGTGGTTGTTTTCTATGTCGTCACGGCGCTGGGCGTCTATTTTGAGCATTCTGCTTTTGAAATTTTTTTTTATTACTCTTTCAAGACTACCTGGGGCAATCCATTCAATTGAAAAACGCGAGCGAGCGAGCGAGTCGAGCGATGCTTGGGAACCGCTGCTGCTGCATATTGAACATTCGACCCACCCACCATCATGCCTGCGAGGAGGCCGTGCGGGTGTTTGCTTCCTGTACCATATTGATTTCGATGGCTTTGTCGTTTTTCTCGTTTTTCTGCTTTGATGCTACGCCCCCTTGCCCGTTTGATAAAGCTCAGAGGAGAGGTGCATTTACGGATCATTGCTATCTGTTTTTGTTTTGCATTTTTGTCTCTTTTCGAGTTTCATTTGGGCATGGGCGAGGGGATGGGGAAGTAGGTAGGCGGATGACGAATGATATCCATGTGTAAATGTGGGCCTTGGTTTGGAGGTGATAGTCTTGTCAAGAGTTCTGAACAAAAGAGACGCGAGGAAGCTACATGCTCTGGTAGATGAAGAATTGAGAAAGTCAGCTTTGAGCGTCTTCGTTTCGGCTTAGGCTGTCCCTGCTTGGTCAGTTCGTGGAGTACTGCAACAAGGATGCATTAAAAGAAAGCCAAACCTGTCCGTATGAATACTTCAACTGCATATGAAGCTATCACCGTATTGCAAAACAAGATGTGACAAGGGCTCCCGTTGTCAATTTTGATCTGTGATGCTACGTTTGCCAAAACACTGAGGCCCTCCAAAGTAGAAGGATGGTAAAAGAAGAACCTTCTAAAATAAGGTCTTCTAAAAGAAAAAAAAGAAAAACCACCAGAATCAGCCGCCGTCAAAGCCTGGCCGTCCTTTCACCCCGTCGATACCAGAGATTTTTCATTACGTCCCTTCGAATCCCCCTTGCGCCGAATTTTGGTCGAACAGCATGACTTTTGAGTGCGTAATGGCGAGTGCGTGTTGTCGATTGACTGTTCACCGAATTTTCCCTTAATCCAGGCTGAGGGAAATGTCCTCAGGGCACCTGCACGTGCAGAAACAGCGACCAGGCTTCTTGGAGCCGTCGGGGAAGAAAGGACCATCGGCGGCGATGCAACGGGAGCCGTCGCACTCGTCCTGGTCCTCGAAGTGGTCGCGGCAGAATGCTTGGCAAGCCATGCGGCCCTCATCCTATGATGCTGTTAGGAGTCGATGTGGTTCTTTGTGGGTGAGGTGAAGTCGGGCTGAGCAGTGAGGGAGTCGGAGTGGAGCATGATTGGGAGGGGGAAGGAACTTACACCATCCTCGATGCCAGTGGACCAATCGCACTCAGACGGCACGATTCCCGCGTACTCGTCGGGGACGGTGTCCAGGGTGAACTGCCTCTGCTCGAGTTCGGGGCTGTCGGGCGTCTCGTCGGTCATCTTGGTGTGGGGCTCGTGGTCCGGCTCATTGACTTCGACTTTCACCTCACTGCAGACGGAGCGAAGTTGAAAGAGAGCATCGTCACGAGACTTCTTGTCATCAACGGAGTCGGGCTTCGGGGGAGTGAGGTCGACGTTGTCCGTGCTGGCTTGTGGCAGTAGGGTGGCGGCAGGAACAGCGGCGTCGGTGCCACGGATCTTGCTGCAATAGTTGACAGTCTTGGGGGCGGCTTGCGCGAAGGCAAGCAGGAAGGCCAAGAAGATGGTGAGCTTAAGAAACTGCATCTTGACGATAGCACTGAATTTGAAGGTTAACTATGTCGAGGTGAGGTGAGACGAGGAACGGTGAGCGTACACAATTGCTAAATGAAAGTAAGGGTGTGGAACGGAAGGCTTGAGAAGCTCTCAGGTTTTGAAGGGCAAAGGTCGATTGTCAAGGAACGAAAGTCGTGGCTAAAGGAGTGAAGGCCGTTGGTCAGGAAAGAGGGTGTTGTTGAAGAAGAGGTGTTGGAGTGTAGGGGAGGTTTTATACCTGGGCAGCTCGGCTAATTCAGGGTCTCGTGGTTTCTGTCCCCAGAGTAGGGCACAACATCGGGAGTCAGAATGAGAAGCCACGCAGGGCAGGTGAGGCGATTGACTTAACTGGAAGGCGGTCACCGTAGTACTCATTTCGCGTGTACCCATGTGCATGGGCAGTTGAATCATTCATGCGGATGGGGTTGACAACTTTTTCACTACACATTCGCACCTGGACCAATGCTTCAACTACCCATGTGTGAAGTAGCACTGGCTTAACATGTGCCCTCGTTTCCTGTGTCGTTCCGGAAGCTGGAGAGCAGCTTATGCGGAGATGCTGCGCTGCTGGGTATGGAGTTTTTGTACTTCCATTAGACTTTCTATGTCTAACAGTGGTGTCGAAGACAGCAACGAAGCTCGGAAAAGTTCAAACATTGTCTATATGCAATCTATGTACAATTCTCCAACAGCCGTGACGGGCATGTAGAAGGGGCTCCCTAATGCTCTCTTACCTTCCGCTTTACTATAAGCAGCTGAGGGATCACGTCATTGGCACTTATGAGATGTGAACAACGTGATAGTTGTAGTTGTAAGTCTTTTCTTCATCGGCTTCCCCGGTGACATTCACTGGGCTGTCACCTGCACCCATGATTGCGCCATCCTTGATGAGCTCAACCCTCTGCGGACCAGGCTTCACTCCCTTCACGCTGTGGGCATTCAGACCCGGTTGCCCGGGAATAGATGCAAGGAGCTCACCGCCGCTCCACACGTTTATCCCAACACCTTGCGTGTCTTGTGGTAATAGCACGGCAAAGTTGACAGCGTCCTCGGCGTTCTCGCAGCCAGAAGGCCGTCCCATGCAGTCGCCCGGGCAATGCGTGTCGGCGAGGCGGTCGCGGTACCAGAAGGCACCCGTGAAGGAGCCGAATGGCAGTATCTGAGAGGGATGCGTCGCGCCGGCCTTGAAGGCAGCGATGAAGGGAGCGATGATGTGCAGCCAGGCTTTGTGGTCGTATCCGTCGGTGTAGCGGCCAATGTCTGGGCAGCTGGCGATGCCTTCTTGCCACACGTTACCGATGTAGTGACTTTCGCCCGCATCGTTCCACGAGATGATTTGCACAAAGTCCGGGGAGAGAGCGAGCACCTGAGCCATGCGCTGCGCGAGGTTCAGCTCACCGCGCCTGTACCAGTTGCCGCTGCCGTCAATACGCTTGAACTGGAGGGAGGACATGGGCATCATGTACACCTTTCCAGCCTGGTGGGCGCACTGCAGCCCGATCTCGTCGGCGGCAGAGCTCACGTCGTTGCGGCCATCGGAGTCGAAAGGCCAAGCTGTCTCCCAGCTGAAAACACCATCGACGACGGGATAGCGGTTGAAGAAGTCGTTGTCGTAGGCAGCGCCGCCGTGGTCGTCGAAGTCCGGAACAAAAAAGGGGACGATGCCATAATGGTCCTGCAGCTCGGCGCGGAACTTCAGGGTCCAACCGTCGTTGGGATGCGGCAGGTCAAAGCTCTTGCGGCCGCCCTGGAAAGTGCTGACGAAGGGGTGTCCTTGGTAGCGGTAGTAGGCTGGGTGGGCTTGATACTGGACAAAGAGCGGTAGAAAATCAACGGGGTCGGCTAGCACATCCATGTCGAAGGAGAAGAGGAGCTTGAAGTCGGCGGCCTCGGCGGCAGAGAAGACCCATGAGAGGGCGGTCAGCGACCAGTCGTCCGCCACGTTCTGCACGTTCAGCACGAAGGCATCGAAGCCGACGGACTTGGCTTCCCGCACGTCCGTGTGTGCCTGCTCTATGCTGCCCATACTGCCCACCTGCGTGCTTGGTCAGCGGGACGGTTGGCATGCAACGCGGGGCCAATTGAATACCATGTAGTGGCAGAAGATGCCCTTGCGGCGGCGGTGGCAGTCATGGTGGCAGTGGTCAAACTGCGGGCGCCTGTCGTGGAATTGCTGGCGGTGGGGATGCGAATCGAAGGGAGGCGGCGGAGGCTGTGCTTGGGTGTCGTCAGGGCGGTGGTCGCGCAGGCCGACGTCCTCCAGCAGGTCGCGGACCTCGCGCTTGCTTTTCTTCCAGAAACCCTCGAGGCGATCCATTGTCGGCGGACGCCATCGCGAACGGGGGGGGCGTGCTGGTATTTATTCGGGCACGCTGTCGTGTTGTCGAAGCTCGTACATCCGACGATCCGACTGGGCGCGGCGCGGCTGCCCGCGTTGGTGGAGACCGAGAGAGCGCGGGTGGTCCCTGCTGACTTCGCGCCCAAGTCGCGCACCGAACACCTTGCTCCCCCAAGTCTTCTCCGCCAATGCTTCCCCACGCATTCGCAATCCAGCGCGCCTACATGGGCTGATCGCGTGTTCCCGCTCCGCCGATACCGCCATGTCCGCCACTGCCCCGCTGCAGCGGGCGCTGCTCACAATCGCCAACGTCCTGGTTCCTGTCGCCGTGCTCACCTTCGCCGTCGGCTTCTTCCCCTACAAGCCCTTCATTCCTGGCCTCGCTGAATATGGCCCGTCGGTATATGGCACCCCGCCAGATGCGCCCTTCGACAAGGTCGTCTTCATGGTCGTGGATGCATTGAGAAGGTGCGAGTCTCCGGGCCGCTGCTGGAGGGAGCTTTGCTAATTGGCGCAGCGATTTTGTCTTCTCCAACACGTCTGGCTTCAAGTTCACCCAGAGGTATGGCACGCCGCACCCTCCAAATAGGTGCACCACTGACAGCCTTGTAGTCTGATCTCCTCAGGTGCTGCGCTTCCTTTCACCGCCCATGCCACTTCTCCGACCATTACCATGCCCCGCGTGAAGGCGATCACCACAGGCTCTATCCCCTCGTTCCTCGACGTGATTCTCAACTTCGCCGAGTCGGACACCACATCTACCTTGGCGTTCCAAGATACATGGCTGGCGCAGCTGAAGGCGAAGGAAGGAGGGAAGCTCGTCATGTACGGCGACGACACCTGGCTGAAGCTGTTCCCGGAGACCTTCGAGCGCGCCGACGGCACCTCGAGCTTCTTCGTTTCGGTTAGTTGGCGCCGCCTGCACCATGTACATAAAATCAATGGAGCTGAGACTTTTGCACTGGCAGGATTTCACCGAAGTGGACAACAATGTGACGAGGCATGTCCCCGATGAGTTGCGCAACAGTGATTGGAACGCCATGATCATGCACTACCTTGGCCTCGACCACATCGGGCACAAGGCTGGGCCATTGAGGTACAGCCACATGTGCCCCTTCCTTATCCCCAGATGCTAAAGCTAACCATGGTGACAGCCCGAATATGGTCCCCAAGCAGGTCGAGATGGACGGGATCGTCAGGCAGATATATGAGGCCATCGAGACCCAGTCACACCTCAAAAACACCCTGCTCGTCCTCTCCGGTGATCACGGCATGAATGAAGGCGGTAATCATGGTGGATCGGCCCCTGGAGAAACATCGCCGGCTCTCGTCTTCATGTCTCCGAAGTTGAGGAAGATATCCAACGGACTCCCATGTCCAAGTTTGCCCAGCCAGTATTTCGATTATTACACAAAGGTCGAACAGTCTGACATTGCGCCTACGCTTGCCGGCCTACTCGGCTTCCCAGTCCCACTAAACAATTTGGGAGTTTTCATCCCTGATTTCTTGCCGTTGTGGTCGAAAGGTATGCGCACATGACTCTTAATATACGAAATCTCTTTCTCATGGCTGAACTATTCTTTTCCAGGATATGACCGCGCACAACTGCTCGTGAGAAACGCGTTCCAAATCCTACAAATTGCTAATGCCACGTTCCCAAATGCCCCGTTTAATGATCTCACTTTCTTTTCTGACAAGAAATGTGATTCAGTCAGCGCAACTGGGGACGAGCTTGCCTGCAAATGGCTCAAGGTAATGGATTTGTTTCAAGAAGGAAAAGGTCAGCCGCCAAGGGATGAAGACATTGTTCCTCATGCTCTGGAGGTAAGCAACATAAAGTTCGGTTTTGCTTCGCCATCTGACATATCTTAGTTCTGTCGGGCGGCTCAAGATGTCCTCAGCAGCACCGCCAGCAATTATAACATCACTCTCCTTATCGCAGGGGCCACTCTTGCAACATGCAGCATGACCCTCGCTATTGCTGTCATCTCTCCGAACTTCATCCCAGTTACTGTGGCCGGGATCTTCTATGCCTTAGTAACTATACTTTACGGCATCATGATGTTCGCAAGCAGCTACGTTGAAGAAGAGCAACACTTTTGGTACTGGACAACGTCGGCTTGGTTCGCGTTTCTCTTCGTTCTCAAATCGCGCAAGACGAGCGTCCCGCGTGTTATCCCAGCAGTGGCGGCTCTGCTTCTCTGTCACCGTATTACACGCCGCTGGAACCAGACAGGTCAGAAACACGCCGGTGCGCTCGATATCGTACACAGCGTAGCCATGACGCACCCGGTAGTCCTCTGGTCATTGGTCAGCATTACGTACCTGCACTTGACCATGCGAATCAAGACTCACCTAACCCGCCGCTTCCCAACCACAAGCCAGGGCAGACAACTTCAGACATTTGCGGTTGGCAATGCCTTTCTACTGTGTGGCGTGGCATTCTTGTTCAAACTAAGCTTTACGTCCAGAGATGCGCCGGAGCTGGTTCGTGGAGCCAGTCCTGCTGCGATGGCCTTCTTGGAGGGGCTGAATCTGGTCAAGTTGGCCAGGTGCATCTTCATTGGTGTCCTGGTTGGTGTGGGCTGGGTGGTCCTAAGGGAAAGTGCTGAGGGAAAGGGAAGGTCTGGCCGTAAGTCCTCTGCGTGATATTCAGCATAAGCTTTCGTGCTAATCAGCTAAGCAATAGCTCTCATCGTCGATGCGCTGCACGACTTCCTCGTACTCGTCCTCGTCACCCAAACGCGCGCCTCCAATATACCTCTCTTCCTCGTCTTCCGTGTGCAACAGCATTTCCTCAGTACGTCTTAACCCCCAAACAACCTTCCTCTTCTCTTCCAGCGGACAGAAACCTAGCTGACTTAGCACTCTCAGCCCAACTCAACCTTCAGCCCACCGAGCATACGCTCACCTCCCTCCTCCTCTCCCACACATCTTTCTTCGCCCTCGGCAACTCCAACGCCATCTCCAGCATCGATCTCTCCAATGCCTACAACGGCGTCGCTGGCTACAATATCGTCGCCGTCGGCGTCCTGCTCTTCCTCGCCAACTGGGCCGGCCCCATCTACTGGACGTCCGCCTCCATCCTTGGCCTCCTCGACTCGGCCCGCTGGTCCCGCGGCAGTGCCGCTCTGCGCCAAATCATGCGCGAGAAAGAGCGCAACAAGTGGCAAGAAATGGAGCGCAAGGGGCCAAGCGGGAAGATAGCGGCGGCGAGCGAGCCGGGGGTGTTGCCAGGGCTGAAGGGCGCGGTGGAGGAAGCGGGGGTGGTGGAGAAAGTTGAGGGCATGTGGTTCAGACATTTTGCGCGGCTGACGGCGGGGACGAGCGCGGCGGTGGTGAGCGTGATGGTGGCGTGCGCGGTGTTGAGGACGCATCTGTTCATCTGGACGGTTTTTAGTCCGAAGTACTTGTATGCGATGGCGTGGGCGGTGGTGTTCCATTTGGTGGTGAACGGGGCGTATGGAGCGGTGGTTTGGGCGGTGGGGGTTTGAGTGAGATAGATGGATGGATGGGGTGGGGAGGGAGAAGTGATCGGTGGTGGATTGGAGCGATCGGCTTGATGGTAAGTGTACAGTATTTCTCTTCCTCCTCACGTTATCGTTCTTGTATGCGAGGGAACCCCTTGGAAGGAATGTTTTGTAATGCTCCAAGATAGTCAGCTGTCCGTCCCTCAGTGAAGCAGCGTGGACCCATATGTTCTTACTAAGTCAATCCATCCCCATAGCTGGTTGTGTGAGGTGCAGTGGTCTCCGGGTCTATGCCTCGTTCCAGCACCTTATAGCCACAAAATCCGAGGGTGTGTAAGCTATGAGGGTTTCCTCGATCGTTCGATTCCTAGCGCAGGCAAATTCACACTACGGCTCCTGGTTGTCTGATGTTGGATCAAGCTGGGGGTTGGCATATCTTTGTTCTCTGTTTTATTTTTCTCTATCGTTGTGCGGCCGCCAGTTTGGTTTCATGGAGACAGCGCAGGACAGCTCCAGACCGTTCCATATGGTTCCCTCAGTCAGCTCAGTCTACACGTCTCTCAAGTGCCGCCTTCCGTTTCAGTGCACCTTGGTTGGGCCTTGCCCTATTGTCTTCCGTCACCTGTTTACCTCCGTTCTTCTCTTCCCACTTTCCCCTCATCAGCTTCTTCACACCCACGAGCATTCATTCCCAAACTCGTCTGCTTGCCAGTAATCCTTATCTCTACCCACTACGGACGGTGACTACGGGACCCGCAGAATCTTCAAGAGCGGCAGCACCTTTGAAGAAGCCCTGCGACCGTCTCGAGACAGCGAGAGCTCAAACATCAAGATCTTCCATTCCAGCACCGCCCTTCGCTTCATCCTCGGCACCCATGCCTTGCTCCACACATACGCCCTCCTCGACCACTTCGGCCACGACTGCATCACCACCTGGGTCCGGTCTATCCGCAGCACTGCGCGTACCCTAAGTAGCTGCAGATGGGGGTGAAGCACGACAACAGCGCTGCTGGTGTTCATTCCTTAGCTGGCTCACACCAGTGAGTACACCTTTCTCAGTCGCCCTCAATGACTTTGTTTCTGACCACACTTGTCCGCAGTTCTTAGCTTCTATCCTTACCTCCATGCATGGCTTCTTGACGAATAAAGCTGCCCTAGATCCCGGAGGTAAACAGACAAAGGATGTATGATGTCGCTGGCTTTCATATCCCGCAAAACCGGTTTCCCTTTCCGGCGCCCCCCCCCCACCCCCCCCCCCCCCCCCCCCCCCCCCCCCCAGGCACCTCCGCGCCCGGCCACAAAGCCGGAGACTACCACTACCGCTCCACCCCAATGGCTCCACCCCAATGTCATCTACCGCAGCGGCCCCGCCGGCGAGTTCATCATCGTCCCTCCTTCCCAGTACACTAGAGATTATATGTTGCATACACACTCAGATTACCAAATAGGCCCTTGATGCTTAGACCCTCTCGATCACTTCAAAAGAAGTCGAGCCTTTGCATTCTTCTTTGACGCCCGCATCTTGCTTATCCGCAGCCTGTCGAACTCTCAATCTCTCCGCCTCGACAAAGACCTGTGGTCTGGCACGCTGTGTGATGTCTTTGTTTCCAAACACGAGGATGCCAGGGTTTATCTTGAAGATTTCGTCCATGTCTTCCAATGTGCGTTGAGCGGTCTCGGGATAAAGAGCCCATACAATTGGGAAGTATGAGTAAAGAAAGCACGCAAATACTGGACGCCATCAGTCACTATTCACGGGAAGAATTCGTAATCCACACCAAAACTTACGAAGATAGAACCCCCATCCGAGATTTCTCACGTCGACCTTAGTAAACTGAGTGACAATGAAGGATCCCATCCAGTTCGTCGCCGTGGCTGCGGCAGCACCGCGAGTTCTCCAGCCGAGAGAGTTGACCTCCGCGTTGTATACCCAAGGCACCTGAACTCACATTAGCTTTCTTTCAGTATTTCTTGAAACTGCCGCTTGCATAACTTCGCAAAGCTAGTACCATAGAAAATATAATACAGAAAGAACATTGCCGTGGTAGCAGACCCAAGCTGGACGCATTTGTCAGTGTTAATTGATGAATCTCGTTACGGAATTTCCCATACCTCATATTTTGATCCTGGATGCAGGTCTGCCATCTTTAAACAGACCGCTGCAACAAGGTAACAAGAAGACCCAGCGGTAAGGGAACCGTAGAGCATGAGCTTATGAAAAGGTCAGAATGGGGATGGAAATGGTGGGGCAGATACGTACTTTCGACGGCCCGCTATATCAATCACATACAGACAAACCAACACGACAGAAAGGTAGGAAGTCTCATTACAGGCGGTGAGCAGTCGGCTTTTTTGCTCATCGAATCCAACACTCTCTTGGAGAAGGGTGGGCAGATAATAGCCCAGCGCATTCACGCCGCTGAATTGCTGCATCAGTTGGGTTCCGCAGGAAAGCAACAGCCGGCGAAGATGTTGTGTTTCATCTCTAAAGCGGAAGATATCTCGTGCTTCCGCACGAGCCCTCTTTTCGTCCTCAATGGTGGCTTGTATGGAACTGCGAGTATCGATAACAGCTGTGTCCGTTACGGACGCATTCTCGCCCTCCAGTCTGGCAATCACTTGCAGGGCCTCCTCTGATCGATCCTTCAGCATCAGCCATCTGGGAGTCTCCGGCAAGAAGATCATGATTGGTATTGAGATCATCGCGAAGACGAGCTGAAAAACGAGGGGGAACCGCCACTGGAATGCTCCACCGCGGAGGAAGAGAGCGTAGTTGATCCAGTTTGCAAAGCAGAATGCCAGTGTGTTACTCACGTTCGCGAGGATCACCAAGCGACCTCGGACATGGGGTTTTGCACATTCGGACTGGTAGATTGGAACGACCGTCGTGATGACGCCTGCGAAACCCGAAGTCAGTTTGATGTATGGCTCCAATGTAGAACCGAGAGTCCGCTTACCCATACCAAAGCCATTAATGAGACGGCCAATAATAAGCTGCGACAAATGATAGGCAAATATTTGCAAGACAGCACCAATCAGGTTGGCGGCCAGCCCGATGAAGTTGCAGCGCCTACGCCCCAGCGTATCACCAACGGTGAATGCAAAGAGGCACCCCACAAATTCACTAAGCTGTTTTCTTTGAGTAATGCTGGCAACTCGTGCCCGGGAACGTGGGCCAAAACTTAGTGAAAAGCAACTGGATGTGATCCCATTGACATTAGCACTTTTTACCTCTGGAAAATGGTTGATGAAGTCTTTGGAGATCAACACCCCAGAAAATGCGCCTTGATCATACCCAAACCAACAAATTGCCGCTACTTAAGAGGTCAGGCATCTAGCGTTCCGCAGTGTAGTGGTCGTGAGGACATACCGGCATTACCCAGCGTAATAAAAAACATCAACCAGAAGCCTCTAAGCTCCCGTATAAACCACATCTTGCAGATAAAATCTCGGTGACCGTTTGGCAGCGAGCGCGAACGGGTAAAGCACAGGAGGCGGACTATAAGCTCCCCTGAGGGCCAAATGGAGTTGCAGCTCGTGATATGAGAACAAATTGCACCTTGAATGTCCCAGAAGATGAGCACTATAATCAAGAGTGAAGGTGAGACCATCAGTCTCTTTTCTCAGGTGTCCCCGGCTATAAGTTAAAAGGTGGCGAAAGAGTAAGAGTATGCCTTGAAACCAGGCTTCCCCGCATTCCACACACCCCTGACCTGTTTTTCCCCGCCGCCAACCCCATGGGGAACGAGCGCACATCCGACTTGCGAGATCTAAGTGAGAATATTTAGCTATTAAACCAATCGTTGTTGTAGGTAACTAAATATGTACTGCGTGGAGTTCCTCGACAATTTCCATCAATCAAAGTGCTATGCGAGACAAAGGACGCCACGGAAGTCCAGGCTTCCCATGCATGGGAACTTTGGCGCATTTTGCTTATTTTAATGACGGAAATCACGGTGTTCTTTGAAAGTTATGACAATCAAACGATACCAGTGCAGCTCTCACAATAAAGGCTGTGTTGGCGCCGAGATAATCTTCAAACCCGTTTCGGAGCGCCAGAAGGATCCATCAGGAAAAGTGTATTTCTCCAATGCTTCATCCGTATATCCGATGGAGTAGCCAGGCTGTACTGGAGACACATAATGCGCTTCATCTACCTGCGACGGGTGTCGAAGATGTTCCCGATGGCCGTCTGCAAATTCCAACGTGGACTTCTTTCCTGACACAGTAATGTAGTTGATTAACGACAGATGGGAGGTGAGCTCGGTCAGTCCCATAGCACCATTTTGCGGCACACAGGGTACATTGAACTTTGCAGCCATAAGCATGACAGCCTAAATCAAGTCAATAATCGGTTTGGGACTGCCACATAAACACCTACCAAGCATTCATTGACACTTCCAAGGCGCACCGCGTCGATCTGACAGACATCCGTAGCCTCTGCCTGAAGAAGCTGCTTGAATGTGATCCGATTTTGGGCCATCTCTCCGGTTGCCACACCAACACCGTACGGCTTGAGGGCTTTGCGAATAGCGGCGTGGCCCAAGACGTCGTCCGGATTCGTCGGCTCTTCATCAAATTAGTATACTCCGGCCAAAAGAAGCCTCGAATTCTTGGCTTGCCTTCAATGAAGACAGGCTTGAACTCTACCAAGTGCTTCATGTACTCTATTGCCTCTGGAACGCTCCAGACCTTTTATATGTCAGCATCGGAGTTCATAGAGGTGGGATCTCCTCACCTGGTTTGCATCGATCATGACAGTATATCCATTTTCATACCCCAAAACCTTCCGTACAGCTGACAGCCGTTCTCTATCAGCCTCGAGACTGCCACCAACCTTGAATTTGAAGACAGTAAAGCCGTCATCAATCGTCTTCTGGAGTACATGTTCCATCTTGGTCCCTGAGAATGCCAGCCAGCCTGGAGAAGTGGAGTATGCCTGAACGGCACCGTCAGTCAAGAATCAGATATCACAGGGTACGGATATGTAACTCCTGTTCCAAAGGTCAATTCAGGCGGTGATATGTGCTTGCCGGCACAGCTTTGTTGGCCAGAGCCTCCGCAATTCTCCCTTCCTTCCCCGAGCTGGCCTTTTTCAACATCTCTACTGATTCCTCCGGTGTAATAACGTCTGTGATGTATCGGAAGTCGATGGACCTCACAAATTCCTCTGGCGACATTTTGGCGACAATCTTCCATACGGGCTTCTCCACAAGCTTTCCCCAGAGATCCCACACAGCATTGAGCACTCCAGCAACGGCAAGGTGTGTGACGGACTTTTCAGGGCCAATCCAGCGATACTGCGATTCATTCACCATGTGTCGCCAGGTTTTGCCCATGTTTTCCGTGAGCTTCTCCATCGTGTGGCCAACAGCGCGTTTGGCAAAGACGTCGAGTGCAAGGCAAATGATCTCGCTTCCCCTGCCGTTGCTGAAAGCCTGAAAGTGCAAAATTACATAAAAGTCAGCTGTGCCGATGCCATTTATACACCTGTTTCGAAGGAATTCTCACAATGCCTTCCCCGACCAGGCTTTCCATGTTTGTCTCAAGCCGAACGTACGGATGAGAGCCGTTTGTGCCCACATGCATTGCGTCAGATCCGACGCCGTCGAGACTTGTTGGAAACCGCAAATCTGTAACAGTGTAGTCTGTTATTCGGACTTGAGAAAGAGAGACAAGGTGATCCTGTGCACCCATCTTACTTGGTCAAAATGGGGCTCAAATTAAAACTGCACAAGCGGAGAGTAAGCGATCACGAGACAGCAAATGAGCTTGGATCAGAGCAGCGTGGGTATCCCAAACTGGTGGTAGCCTACGAGATAGAATTCTGGGCATCGACAAGTGTAGGACGGGTTTAAGTAGTCTCCAGCCCCCGCTGTACATCCCACATAATACTGTGGGCCCCGAGTTCTTCTGTCAATTGGCTGGTTCCATCACTCAATCCTGGGCCCGGATAAGCTGCCCCACAACCCTGTTGATTGAGGGGTAATAATGTCGTTGAAGTCTCCGCGCCGGCCCCCATCTCCCCGCAGACCCACTTTGCAGGGAATGTGAAACCAGAACGCCGGATAAGGTGGTAGTCTCACCTGTTAAGAGCGATACACCAAATCAATCTCGCGAGTGCTTGTATCTCAATTTGAGTTGATGCAAAATTGTAAAGTGTTAAAATTACGCTCCATGACTACTCTAGAGAAATAAAAGGATGGGCTATTTTAAAGAAAAAAAAAGAAAAGAAAAGAAATGAGGGGGAGGCATCCAAACATGCTAATCTCAGTCTTGAATACTTTTGCTATGCTTAGCAAAGGAAGAAGCAATCCATCTGACGCTGCTACGGATTGTCAGAAGGGCAACTGGAGAATGAAGCTTTTTGATGCTTACTGCAGTCCATGGCCGTTTAGGTCCACCTGGATAAATCTCCCGACCTTCACACCGAGACCCTACTCTTGGGTCCCATCCACCGGTAGTGCAAGCAGCCCGGTGGCTTTCTCCATCCCTGTTTTCGTTTGCACTCGTCCACGACAAGTCGCCATAATTGAACTGTATGTAATCCCCTTGGTGCTCGCCCGTCACGCGGAGAGGGTGGATCAGTGCGGTCTCGAAGTCGTACGGATTTTGATCATCGATATGCACGAATCCTGAATAGCCTATTTCCGTGCCAGCACCATTCTTGAGGGTAATTTTGGCCTGCAGGATCTGCTCCTCGCCTATGCAAGGAGTCTCAAGCTCCGTCAGATGGAAGGTGCAGTAGCTTTCCTCCTTGTCGGACTTGGCCCGGCGGTGGTGAATCTGCACTTAGAAGTCAATAGGATACGTAACTGTTTGGCTGAAATCACGACGGCAAACACTTGAGCTTTCCTTCCTGCACCTGCTTACCAAAGGAGACCAACGGGAACGAAACGGAAACCAACCCGGGCGCCGCTCATGGCTGTCGTTATGTTCCAAAAACCGCTCCAAGGAATTACGGCGGTTGCCACTGTCGACCCGAAGAGGAATATAATGAAATTTTGGCGGAGTAGAAGCATGATGACGACGCTGTAGCCCGTGTCGAGAGTTCTCTGGCGCTTTTGATAAGCAGAAGAGGATCAGGAGCTGTTTTAGTGCTAAGTCTGATTCCTCATTGTTTTATAGCCGCAACATTGCGATGAAGATCCTCAATAGTCTCCAATACTTCCATTGATTTCCTCCAGTAGCGGAGCCAAAAAAGGCTCTAGCTTCCGCAGACCATTTAGTCTGTGCAACAATAATCATGCAGGATTTCGACAGAGGACAAGCTCGCTGTCATAAGTGGCAATGGTTTGTGGAGCTGTGCTACTGTATGAACTTCGCCGTTGGCGCGCCGACAAGGTTCACGATACTATCGAATACAGACGGTATCGCCTCGGAACACCGAGCACTCGAGCCTTCCCAAACTCAGGTTTCCGAGAACAATGCATCGAACCGCTCATGCAAGCTTCCGTGATGAAAGGAATGGTTCCGGGGGTTCACGTAAACCTTCACCACTGTCCCAATCATTGAGATGTCCAGCAGTAGGTAAGCACGCAGTTAGATTGGTGTAGGAGGTGAACACACATGAGCCGTACAATGGAGACGTCATCCGTGAACCCCCGGTCGTATGTATCACGCAAGCGATGTTCCTGCAGATCGGGAAGCAACAATGGCACTGCCGCTGTGTTTCACCTGGCATGTGCAGCGCAAACACTTTTCGCAAACTTCAGCCCCTCGCTCCGATGCTCACTGGGAGCACAGAGATAAGTGATTGTTTGCGTTTCTCATGTGACAACTCTTGACGTACCCCATCTCAATATCCCTGTGCTCGGGCTGTCTGGGAGGAGGAGTGGCGAGGACACCTTCGTTCGGGAGTAGAAGCTAGCTGCTTACAAAACCGATAGCTCTCAAATACTGCGGAAAGCAAGTCAAGATGCTCAAGTTAGGAGAAAGCGAGTTTCCTTGCGGCCGACATCATTCTTGAGATGCTTGTGGAGACTGGAAATTACATCTTCACCGCCAATGCGAGGCTTCTGAAGGACGGGGGCTGTTTTGAGTCCAATGCTCCAGAATTGCCAGATCGCTACAACGGGATGCAATAGCCCAGTGATAGCGTGTAGTGGTTTGAGAGTTGGTTCGCCTTGGTGGCTTTTTCGGACCAACCACCTTTCTGACGACAGGTTTGGAGAAACCATGCCGGCATAGGGTATCTTGAATTGGGACTTTAACAAATAGCTCGTGGTCCCCGAAAAGTCCCCGCCCATTCGGCAATGGCCTGACAGAAGAGAGCTCGCGATAAAGTAGTACTTCCTCCGACCACCAAAGTCAAACTAGGCCCAAATAGGCAACAACACCTTCACGACCACTTTCGCCGTTCCACTACAACCGTCCACAGACCATACGCACAGGAACAACTCACCCATCACCGTTACACCAGCGGAAATCTCCTTCCGTTCCTTATCCCACTCGAAATCAGGGAAGGAGCACCGTCAAGACACGCGGACACAGTAGTGATCCGACTCATGAATCATGACCACACGCGCAGCGCCAATCGATAGCCGAATCTGTCACTCACAGCGCCTCTCAGAATAAGCTTTTGCGCCCCACTGCCGCAACTTGCTTGTCTCGCCGGCTCGAATGCCCCTTGTCCCCGGCACACAGACCGCGCGACGGGTAGAAGCTTCTCCTGGGGGGCACCACATTGGCAGCCGTCTTCCAATCCGCGCACGCCGTTTGGACCTCCCACGTCGTCAGCAGTCAGCACAGCTCGTCGAAATTGAGTAAAAGAGTGGCTATCAGCATCAGACATGTTAAATCTCTGATTTGCTGTGTTTCATCACGGATGGAGACAGGGAAAGCTTGTTGAGTGTCGACTTTCAAAGCTTCTTCCGACCTACCGGACTATCGAATGCTGGCCATTCTCTGTGTGAAAATGCGCTCGCAGGAGATAGAAGCTGTAGACCCACGGCCCCGCCATCATGGCGAAGGAGGCCTTGATCTGTTCGACTGATCGCGCTAAGCCCTACCACCACCGCCACCACAACCACGCGACTGAACAATACCACCCTGACGGGTCGGCCCGCTCAGACCTCCTCCCCCGAGCCCGCGAGCCCACCCGTGGAATCACTTGTGGAGACCGAAGCGCGGATGCTCATTTCTCGAAAAGCGCACCTGCTCTTCTCCTCAATGGCTATTTTATCCTGGTAGATAGGACTTAAAAGCCAGCTTCGAACCAGTCCGGGAATCATCTTCATCACCAACTCACATCCTCAACACCTCTCGCATCTCGATCAACCACCACACCAAACCCACCACCACCATCGACATGAAGTTCCTCTCCGCTGTCGCCATGGCCGTCATGGTCACCTCCGCCGCTGCCTACACCTCGGCCGACATCCCCTCCTGCGCTGTCCGTCAACCTCAAATCCCCCTCATCAATCACCCTCATCAGCATCTCTTTCCAGTCCTCCACCACACCCAAAAACAGAGAGCTCCCGGCTAACCGTCTGCCCCTCTCCAGCAACCCTGCATTGCCAAGGCCGCCCCCGAGGTTGGCTGCAAGGCCGACGACCTGCAGTGCAAGTGCTCCAAGTCGGACGAGCTGTCCCAGAAGGCGGCCAAGTGCGTCCTTGACGCCTGCTCCACTGATGATGCCATGAGTACGTTGCCTCCAATCACCCATCTCCTCTCTCCAATTTGACTGACCCTGTCCTTCCACAACACAGAGGCCGCCAAGGTGTCCGAGGAGGTCTGCAAGAGCCAGTAAACGAAACCAACGACTCGTTTATGACCCGCCGAGATACGCGGATGTGAGATACATCTGTAATCAATAATTTGTAAATGTCGAAACCATTTGAGACCAGGCATATGCAAGCGGTGCCATTGATGCTGCCGATTCCGATCCACCCGAAAAGCCTCGAAAACGCAGGCCACTCCCGGACTCGTAGATGCAGAGCAGACTTGATCAGTAGTATTGTTACAGTGTTATACAGATACCCACGGATTCTTTCTTGGTGTCCTTACCTCGTGCAAAAAGCCACTTACTCTTCTAAAGACCCACCGCTTCTTTCACCTCCTTTATCGTCACCGCCGCACTCTCCCTCGCCCTCCTCGCGCCTTCCTCCGCAACGTCCTCCAGCACCGAATCCGCCTGTATCAGCTCTGCGTACCGGTCCCTCATCGGCGCCAGCCGCTTGTCCACCACGTCCATCACCCTTTCCTTGAACGCGCGCATTGACAAGTCCTTGCAGTCCTGCGCCAGATCATCGCAAGATGCCGGCGCGCCCTCCTCGCCCGCCTCCAGGTAGAACATGATTTCCAGCAGATTCGACACTCCGGGTCGCCTCTCCGGTTCGTAGCTCACGCCCTCCATCGAGTCGGTCTTCGCGCCCTTGATCTTCTGGCGCACCTGCTCGCTCGATTCGTTCAGCAGGATGCGCGACTTCGGGTTCTCGTCCGACTTGGCCATCTTCTTCTCGGGCCGGACCAGCGACATGACGCGGCGGGCGGGCGAGAGGATGGTGTCGGGCGGCAGCAGGACGGGCCGCTGGCCGACGGAGTGGTTGAAGGAGCCGGCGCACTGGCGCGCGAACTCGAGATGCTGGGCCTGGTCCTCGCCGACGGGGACATGGGTGGCGCGGTGGACGAGGATGTCAGCGGCTTGCAGGACCGGGTACGAGAACAGGCCGAGTTTGGGGTCTTTCTCGGCGGAGCTTTTGCTCTGGGGACGAGGAGAAACGTCAGGCTCGACTGCAGGTCTGGTGTGGCGGGGCGAGGGGTGGGTGCGGTTACCTTCCACTGGGTCATGCGGCCTAGGTAGCCCATTGAGGCCTGGCAGCTGAGAATCCACATCAGCTCCGCGTGGGCGGGCACCTACATGGCTTGAATCAACGTCCGGTTCATCGCGGGGCAGGATGCGCTCCGGCAGCGTGGCGCGCGCGTACAGCAGACTGGTTGAAGATGATGGAGCGCTTGGGGTCCAGGCCGACGGCCAGCAGGCTCGCCAGCATTTCCTTGCGCCATTGCCGCAGCTGCTCGGGTTGCTGGGAGCGCGTGATGGCGTGCAGGTCGACGATAGAGAAGATCAGGCGGGTGCTCGGCGCGGCATCGTTCTGCAGCCTGACCCACTGCTGCATGGCGCCCAGGTAGTTGCCCAAGTGCGGGATGCCGGTGGGCTGGATGCCCGAGAAAATGACCTGCGGGCGCGACGCCGAGGCATTGGAGCACAGCGGGCGGCGGGAGCTACGCGCACATGTTGTCGCAGCAGAGCGAGCGCAGCGCGGGAGGCGGCGCGGCGCCAGCATCGAGGCCATAGGGCGGAGGAGGTGGAATGGTGTCGGTGCCGGTGGCCGGATGCAGATGCAGCGCCACGGCCAGTCTTGTCGATCGGCGCACCGCGTCATTCGCCAAGACGGGCGCCGGCTAGAGCAGAGCACGCTGCCAGTCCAAGTGCGCAGCCATAGAGCACCTCTCACCTCCCACACAGCCACATCGCCAGTCCCGCGCCCGCCCACACTGCGCGTCCTCTCGCCGCCCCCGCGCCCCCTCGCCTCTGCTCCCGCACATCCACACTCCCCGAGTACTTGCTATCGCGCGATCCCGACGCATCCACCTAGCCGCCCAAAACAGCCCCTCAATCGCCTCCCGCACTCGCCACAACACCCACCAAAGTCGCTCCAGGCCGCCAGCATGTCGTGGTCAGGTACGGACACGCGCTTCCGCCGCTGCCGCAGCAGGGGAGACTGACACGCTTGCAGGCTTCAAGAAGGGCGTCAACCGGGCGACGACCCAGGTCATGATGAAGACGGGCCATGTCGAACGCACCAACGACCGCGACTTCGAGACCGAACTGCGCCGCTACCGGACCATGGAAACCGCTGCCAACAAGCTGCAGAAGGAGGCCAAGGGCTATTTGGACTCTCTACGAGGTGGGTGCACCGCCAGGCAGCAACGACGCCCGCTGAGCTGACGGGGGAACACAGCTATGACCGCCTCGCAAATGCGCATTGCCGAAACGATTGACGCCTTCTACGGCGACGCCGGCGCCAGGGATGGTGTAAGCAGGAGCTACAAGGACGCTGTCGCCGACCTCGACGCCGAGACCATCAAGGCTCTGGATGGTCCTTACCGGTACGCACGCCCAAGGATGCCCAACCGCGCCCACGACTGACACCATCGCAGCACAACCGTTCTGGAGCCCATCTCGCGATTCTGCGCCTACTTCCCCGAGATCAACGAATGTGCGCAGCAACCCCTCACGGCTCCGCCCAACTCCACGCTAACACAAACCCCTCCACAGGCATCAAGAAGCGCGGACACAAGCAGACCGACTACGATGCCATGCGCGCCAAAGTGCGCAAGCTGACGGACAAGCCTGACAAGGACCCCACGAAGCTGCCCCGCGCCGAGAAGGACGAGCAGCTGGCCAAGGCGGCGTACGACCAGCTCAACGAGCAGCTCACCAACGAGATCCCCCAGCTCATCGACCTGCGCGTCCCCTACCTCGACCCCTCCTTCGAGGCCCTGGTCAAGATCCAGTTGCGCTTCTGCGCCGAGGCCTACTCGCGCATGGCCCAGGTCCAGCAGTACCTCGACGCCGACGTGCGCGACCAATACGCCAGCGGCCAGTTGGATCAGCGCGTCGAGGAGGTGCTGCAGGAGATTCGGGAGCTCAGCATTGCCGGGACGGTGTAGTTTTTTTTCCCTTTTGCGTCGACAACGACATCCTGCGGGAATCGGAAGAAAAAAGGAGAAGACTCTGGTGTTGGTTCTTGTTTTAAAGCCGAGATGCATTGTGGAGGTGGACCTCCTTTTCGTACTTTTC
Organism: Neofusicoccum laricinum; assembly: GCA_029906385.1. NCBI lineage: Eukaryota > Fungi > Ascomycota > Dothideomycetes > Botryosphaeriales > Botryosphaeriaceae > Neofusicoccum > Neofusicoccum laricinum. Next base: position 1,075,291 of record CP123726.1, read on the forward strand.
CGCATCTCATCGATGCGGAAATTCTTCTGCGGTTTGTCTGGCGTTGATTGTCGTTATCGAAACAACAAGTTTAGATTATTTTGTAAAACCCCCGCAAAGGCTTCGACCTTGGTTTTTGAATCTTACACATTTCTTGGATTTTGCTGCGGATCCCAGTTTCAAATAGAGGCGTGTCATGGTGCCTGTGGTTGTCTGTGTTGACTGTGCTGAACGATCTTCTGATAGACGTGGTTGGCCTTCAACGCGTACTTGTGGCGTCCGACTCACAAGCTACATTGCCAAGAATCGACTGCATTTTATTGCTGCAATGGTGTTTAGGTCAACAGGCTCCCCGCCTGATTGTCGTTGCAGATATTTCGAAATGACACAAAGCATCAAAAGATTCTTGCTCGAGTGCGTCCAAGTTTGCCAGGGCTGACGGTGGAGCAAACCCAATATAATCATCCTACAGTCCCATTTGTTGGATATCATGGGCACCGTTCCCTTCCAGTCTATGGCAGCGCCTCCACAGTCTCACAGGTGAAGGCAGAATGCAAAGTTGGGTATCTGACATAACTTCTAGACTTTCAAGGATTGTGCATTTGCCTTGGGGAGGATTTCACAGTCGCACCGAAGCCCGTTTCCGAAATGGCAATGCTACCCAGTTTCACCCCCCAGCCTTCGTCCCACAAGAAGCATGCACCAGAGAGGACCACGTAGGGGCCAGGATAATAAATGCCTATGATTCTTTTCTCATACCAGTTTCAGCACAGGTGAAAGGCAGTGTGGAGATCGTGGTCGCCCAAAACACGAGCTGGTTGCCGTTACCGACAAGCGTAAGAGACCATCCGCAAAATAATTGGAAGCACCTATGAGCGTCCGAGACTGGTAGGGCCAGCGCCCGGCAGCATAAAGTGCTTTCGAATAAACGAAATTTGCGTGGCTCAAGGGCGAGACTTGGATACGGAAGAAGTTATTTAGGCCGCAACTCTTCTCGGCCCCGATTGATCAGTATAGTATCAGCGTCTGACCGAGATGTTTTGACACTATTATTGAACGCTGATATCCTCTGATTCTACTGCCTATGCGAGCTTTGCACCGTTCTATGCGAAGCCCTGAATTTTATGTGTAGCATGAGTACTTCCATGTTATTATTCCGGGTATGTTGTCCTAGGGACGATTCTTTGATTGTTCCTAATGTTCTGTAATGTATAATTGATTCGAGAGGTGGTGCCCTAGCGTTGGGGAGTATCGGGCCGAATATCCCCGCATCACTTTAGGCCTCAACAGCCTCCGACATTAAGTTCTTGTCCGCCTTTTACTTGCCACATGACCACACACCTTCCAAAAATTACACTGGCGACTTCCATCAACGGCCATCAGCCGGGGCGCAAAAAGTTTCTCAATGCCCCAGTAAATGTGCAGAGCAGAACAAAACAAAAAAAGATTTTCTGGGGCCTCTGGGAGGTCCAAGTGTGACACTTGGCAGTGCTGGGAATCGAACCCAGGTCGGAACGGAGTTGTTTTGCTTTACAGCCACAACGTTACGTGCTCTGTGTAGGGGATTAGCCTTTGTTAACTCAATTAGCAACCAAGGCAACTTACACCACTACACCACACCACCGTCTCGTGCTTTAGCGATTGAAACATCATGGTTATATAGTTGAGTGTTTTCTCCTGAATTGATGCGACGAGCTGAGGTCATTGACGAGCTTCCGAAAAGAACCCTTGGCAACAGCAAGGTTCATGCCTTCGTCACCATCTTTGCGCCTGTTCGGAACTAAACGCGGGTTGTTGATTTGGAAAATTGGCCTCTCATCACCAACGGCGCTTATATTGGGGGTCGTTGGCTGCGCCGTCGCTGAAGGAGCCTTCATGGAACAGTCTCACTTCCCGCTATAGCTACTCTTCGAAGTTTCTCAAACTATCCACGTCTACTTTACGATGAACCTGAGGTGTCGGCGGCGTTCTTGCCGAGGTATTCCAGCGCGTCACCCAGTCGGACAGCAACAGCAAGGACATATCACGTACCGCAAACACGCTCGCATCGGATTCTCCAAATCCTTCTCATGAAAATACTGGATTGCCATGTCTAACGCAGTAGATCCGACGTCACTGACAGCATTCTGCAGCCTCACTCTGGGATGCAAGGAACTCTGCCCTTTCCGGCTTCGCCCACATCCACAGCACGGAGTAGAGTAACCACGGCATCAAAGTACGTCAGACCGGGATCCTCGGAACCAGATATCTGGAAGTGGGTCAACCGTACATTACAAGATCTAGCTATAGGACACAAGTGTTGTACATCAAGTCGAGAAGTATTCTTAGCATATCCAATGTTTTTGGTGGTGACTGGGCTTACTCATTTTTGAGATCAGGTAGACACCGGAGGTTTAGGAAGTGTGGATGGTTGTTGAGCGAGTGAATTCGGGGCGTGGGGGAGTGAAGTGATGGTTGCTGGCGCGCAGGCCGTTGGACGTGCATAATCCTGCTCTTGGGAAGGAGCGGGAGAGTGACAGGAAGAGGATTTAATAGCCGAGCATCCGGCATTCGCAACATGGAAATACTTGCGTGAGCTTTCGGCCTGCTCTTCATCTCGGGCGTGTCTCCCTAAGTAGATACGAGGTCAGTCCAGCATTTGTCCGGATGGGCTTGATATTTCCTTCACCACACAACTACGCCTGGGCGCTTGCTTTATGATCCTTGTTGCGAGGCTACACATAATGACCACGCATTGGCGCTAAGCTTTGCTAGTAAGCTTATTACGGAGTACAGTTCTATTTCGGAGGGCTAAGAACAACGGCTTTGGAACAACCGGAGAGTCTCTTTGAGGTAGGCTGGCGTACTTGATGATCGTCTCCACCACGTCTTTTTATGATGACTGGTTGTTGCACCAAAATTTGTCCGTCTGTGGAAAATTTCAGATCGACAATAGCTGCCAACTTTTATAGCTCCGTATACTTTTGTGTTGTTGTATGCGTACCCCTGATTTGATGTCAGGGTGAATTACCGTCGGCATCGTCGCGGTGATGGATAATAGTTGCGATTGATCCTGGTTAGTCACCTGATTGTCCGGAGCGATGTGAGAACACTTCTCCGTCTCCGGCTAAATGTCCGGGTTCGCAATGGTGTTGGTTCAGCATATTAAGCGAGCCGTGTGCTATAGCGGAACACCGCACAACCACTTCAAAATAACTCCGGATATAGGGATCCGCCTGCTTCTAAACTTTGCGTGGATGTTTTCTATCCTACAAAAAATACTGACTCACACTCTCAGCAGATCCGACTGTCGATTTCTCGGGATTTTCCATTTTCTGAAAACATATCTTCTGTTGGCCAACTGATCTTTCCATGAACGAACAAGGTCGAGTTGATTGTTTGCGTTTGTATGAGATGTACTCTTCTCATGCGTTGGTGGTTTAGTGGTAAAATTCATCGTTGCCACGTGACTGGACACCATCTGGATTCCCTCAGATGCTCCGGCCGCAGTTTCGATGAGCCCCGGGTTCGATTCCCGGCCGACGCATTCTTTTGCCTGCGCGGCGTCTGTTTTGTCCCTTGGGCTACCCTCCAAGTCCTGTTGTTATGGCTCCCTTGTTCGGAGAGGTGGATGGAAGTCTGGTGCGAATGGGACCTCAAGGGGGGCGTTTGGTGTTCCATTCTGATGGAATTTTCCGGCCGGCATTCATGTGCGTAAGCAGCATCTGTTCTAGACATTTAGTTTTGCTCTCGGCCAGGTGGGTTGAGACTTGCGTTGGGATGGAGTCTCGAACTGTTGAGGTGGGCCTCTCAATGGACCGGCGAAGATCAGCTGGAGACACTATTGCGTGAAGAGTTCCGCTCGACCGAGGTTGCTTTGGTCGATACGGCACATCGCAAGTTGCATATGTAGAAATGCTTTTCACTCTTTGCTAATTTGCGGCCAGAGACTGGTCATTACTCAGCGCACAAGAAGACTGTTGCTGCCAGTAATCAAGTAAAGTATTGTTCTCATGATTGCCGCAAGTATCGCGGTAGACGATGTATTATGGTCAATATCAGGATGGTGTCCTGCAGCTGCAAGGATCCGTATGACAAAAATGCTAGATCAGTTAAAGTTGTGCATAACTAGATGAATTAGTATTCAGCCAAGCGTTATCCCGGCGCTCCTGGCAGCGTCCACGTAAATTGTTCTTGCTACAGCAAATTGATTCACAACCATCACCAACGGTAGACGCGCTTTGGTAATCGGCACCATAAGCTGGCTTTCTTACGCCTCCACTCATCATCTTCAAAAAACAAAGTTGAATTTCTGAGCCGGCACGAATTAAGTGATCACTCCTGCCCGCAGTGCGGCGACAGTCTTTGTCGACGCATTCATTGAAGAAAATTGATTATTCCACCAGAAGACGATTGATTAGCGTGAGCGTCGAGAATCGTAATGATTTAAATAATCAACCGTGAGCTTAGATACTGATAAATTATCTGATTAGTATTGACATGTGCTTGATTAGTATGATGGTCTCACCGGCTTTTCTCTCCATCGGTTGGCAGATAGAGATGATGGCTTGGAATGTATGAATATATGTATGTATGTTGAGAGGAACGATCTGTTCGGCAACACGGGGTAGTGGGTGTAGATCTGGAGCTCCGGATGGTCCGGGTGGATACGAAGGAACGTGGCGGCCCGACTGAGGAAGCGAAGACTATCGCAACAACCAAATTTGAAGCTAGTATCTCATGAAGGCGATGGTTTCTTGGATTGAAACGGGGTGTTTACTATCATGCCACCGTCTGCTAAGCTGGGATTAGTGAGTTCATGTCCGTGAGTGTACTCCAGAAAACAATAAAGACGCGACTCTGTCCTTGAACAGGAAAGGAGATATTCCCAAAGCCAACCTCATTCAATCATGTCAATGACTTCCAAGATTTTCGTTGTGGGTGCAACTGGCGCCCAAGGCATTCCCGTCGTGCGCGGCCTCGTCAAAGACAAGGCTTACTCCGTCCGAGCTCTAACACGCGATCTCGACTCCGAACGAGCAAAGTCCCTTCTCGCCCTCGGCAATGTAGAGCTTGTCGAAGGAACTTTTGCGAACGAGGACGATCTTCGAAAGGGCTTCAGAGGCTGCGACGGTGCCTTCATCAACATCGATGGGTTCAACTGCGGCGAAAAAACCGAAACTTTCTGAGCCATCCGCCCGTACGAGATCGCCTTGGAGGAAGGCATCAAATTCTTCGTCTACGGCAATCTTGACTTCGTCTACAAAAAGTCCGGATACAATCCAATCTTCCGCACTGGACATTACGACGGCAAAGGACGCGTTGGGGAGTGGATCCTGCAGCAGATCAAGGACAACGGCTCTAAAATGGGGGCTTCCCTATTCACGACTGGGCCATACATCGAGATGTCCTTAGCGAGCATGACCCCAGTGACCCCTTCCGTGGAGGAAGGCGTCGTCACGTGGCGAGTGCCACTCGGAGATGGCGCAGTTGTTCATGTCGCCCTCGATGACTGCGAGCATTATGTGCGTTGGCTGTTCGACAACCCTGAAAGAGCAAGCGGGATAGACCTTGAGGTTGCCATTGACCACATCCTGTACTCCGAGATGGCGCACGCGTTCGAAAAGGTCACCGGCCATCCGGCCAGGTATATCGACACGGACATGGACACCTATTGGCACAGTGGTGCTATGGCTCCTCTTGCGGAAAAGAGCGCCGGGTACAACTCCGACCTCAGCGATCCCGCTGCCATGTCGATACGTGAGAACTTCACAGGATTTTGGACAATGTGGAAGCACTCCGGAAGAAACCGAGGAGTCATCAAACGGAACTACTCCCTTCTGGACGAGATACATCCGAACAGAATCAGGACAGCGGAGCAATGGTTCATGAAAGAAGACGCGAAAGGTAAGGAGCTGGGGCTTGGAAGCTTGTATGAACGGCTCCAACCAGATCGCCTGAAGCCTGTATTGGAGATGGGAGAGGACGGAGTACAGGGAAAATTATGAACGAGACGAGACAATGGCCCCGCAAGAACAGATTGTAGTTTCGAGAAAGGCCTCTTCATCCTGTCGTTAGAGTCGATACGTTATTGAGACAAATGTCAGAGATCAACCCCTGCGAAGAAAGCCAAGCAGGCTTCAGAGATAACGCTGTCATGCATGAACGGAATATGAACTCAGTGATGACGGGTTGTCGCAAAATCTTTTCGCCGTGGTGGCTGCGTCGTATGGTTTTTTAAGAAAACTCACCGTTGCCGGTGGCAGCCCCGACGACATCACGTGGATCTGAGCAACGCGAGAACACACTGGGTACTCTAGAGAACCCTGGCGATGAGGGCTCCATCGTTACTTCTTCCGTTCGGAGAGCCAACCACCATCAAAGAATCCCAACCCGCCACTTCAAATTTTTTGCATCTGGTGTCCGGGCGCGAGAACCGGTCAGTACCCAGAGCTCCATCTTTGGGTGGGACCCGCGGGGCGCGCGGCGCGGCAATTAATGGGCCCTGCAAGCTGTGGAGAGGAAGAACAAGTCTGGAACGCCGCCCTTCCGTACGCTTTTCTCTTTTGCTATCTGGTGGAGTCTTTTTCTTCAACGGAGGCGGAAAAGAACGGGCGGCTAGACCAGCTGGACCCGTTCCCTCGCGGCTGGCGGCAGGTTACCCGAGACGCCCGCGCACCCTGGTAGCGGCAAGCAATTTCGTGCAGCCGGTGAGATCACTGCATTTGGTTCCGGGGAAGCCGTGATACATGCTTATCGCTGAGAGGAAGCAAGTCCGCTTCCTGGCCTGTGTGTCACCATTGGCTGAGACGTTGGGCTGCATGCCCAGGCGGAATCCGGCAGCTTTTTTTTGCGAATGCAGGCTGCAGGCACCGGGCACCGCGGCTTCGCCAAAGTCTCCGAATGAAGAAACACTTGCATGATGAAATGCATGGATTGCTACTTATGGAAAACCCCACTTCCTAGGGCAGTCCATCAGAGATGTCCAGGCGTGTCCTTCAGTCCCGGAGCCAAATGTGATCCCTCATATTAGATGGAGGTGATTTAGTTCTATGTGGAGTCAGCCAACCCTTTCTTTTCCCAAAAGGTCTCTTTCTGTACTCACCCCGGCACACCACTTCTGGCAGTTGACTTGAGAATCGGTGATGCACCTGGAGGTGCAACCAAGTCGTTGGCGGATGGGAACGCTTCCACACTGAGCCGGGCACAACTTCTCCTGGATTCCGACACATTCGAAGTAGCCGCCTCCCATACAGAGAGACCTTGCCTCGAGCGGGCTATCGACTTCCGGGACGGCATTACCTTGTGGCTCGACGGCCAAGGCACGCGCAGAGACAGCGAGAAGAGCAGAGAGCAGGAAAGTCTATTGAACAACTGGTATTAGCTGTTTGTAGAGAAGCAAACTGTACTGTTCGGGCTTACGGTGTCGAAACGCATGATGTTGGATAGGGTGGGTAAATGAACAGGTTTTGGAGCTGGTTCTCAGAAGCAGATGTTCAGCGATGGAAGGCTGTTGAGGATATGGTGCTGGGAGGACGCAGAGGCATTGCTGCTGAATTTATAGGCGCATTGGCATGAGGTTTCTCTACGGTCGCTGGAATCTTTGCCCCTAAGCTGCTACTGAACATGCCTTGCGACAAGAGACAGCCTCGTGTTGGGTGGAGTGAAGGAGTGAAGGATGAAGCCAACCTATGGATGCCTCGAAGATGCCAAGCACTCTGTGCTCAAATAGACCATTGAGATGCTTTCGGGCTGGTGAAGCTATAGGAGACAGTGTCTGCCTGCATGCTTTTACCGACAGTCGAGCCCCCATCGTGTAATAAACCAGTGGGGCGGGCCAATCCTTTGAATCCTTTGGATTTGGACAGGGCGATGCTGCAACCGATGGCCAGCACGAAGGCACAAGCTCTCGCAAAATGATGTTCAAGCGCATTTATGAGGCGTGAAAGCACTTGTCCGGAAGCAAAAATTCTCAACAACGCCGCCCGCGCTTTGGTATGCCAGGTCTGTTGGTCGAGAGTGATTCGCACAAGTCGTCGGCTCCAGTATCCATCTGTACTAGTCTTGTTGGGTGGCATGCTGGTCCACTCGAGCGTCACATAGCCCCCAACTTTTAATCATATCAGATCATCAGTGCGAATACGAGACTTTGCATAGCTTTGTCACCTTCCGTCCTTCACTTGGTCCAAAGCTCTTGCTGTCGTGGAAGCCTCGGAAAACCGTGTATTGCCCTCGAAAAAGCAGAAACATGTGAGAGGCTGAAACCCCCAATCGAACAGTTTTAGCCCTTGTTACGAGACGTTTGTCCATGCAGGGGATTGAGGAGGCATCTGCGATCGATCCGTGTCCAGATAGGGTTGTACAAGTGGTGCGAGGGCTGGTCCAGTGCTCTCGACCGAGTATCAGCCGTCTCCCTGAGTGAGCAGGTCTCTGAGGGAGCTCGGAGTGGAAGACCAGGAGGGACATTCATTCTGGGCAGCTTGGAAGAGATGGAGGACTGTCACAGAGAAGGCGCGGAGGAAAAGGCAGACGAGCTCGGGCCACAGGCGACATCGGAGCACGCAGGACGACCAGGAAGACATATGGGGATGATCGGGCTCTTATCAGCGCTGCTTGAGACGCTGAATCAGAGTGGTGCGTCGCAAACTCAGTTGCGAAACAGGCCAGCTGCGCTTGTCTGGGGGGAAGGGCGATTGAGTTGAGGAGAGATTGCAGCGCGAATCTTCAGAAATGACGGAGCTGGTGACGGGCATGCGGGCATGACCAGTGGAGCTTGGGTTCTCCACGCGGGGCGAGAGCAAGAGGCGGCGCGACCCTGGCAACGGCAACGGTGCCCGCCTTAGCGCGCGTCTTGGGCCTGCAGGCAAGCACCTGCACTCCCCTCCGCTGCCATGGAGAAACCGCTCCAGGTCCGCGACAGACTTGGCATGTGCTATATCTGCAGCAGCATGGCCTGAGGGTGGATAGCACGGGTGCTGCGCAAACTTAGACGGGAATGGAATACGATGGACGCGGCGCCCCTGGTCGCTCCGCTTACGACTCGACTGACGTTGGCCTCAGCCAAGCTCTGCGCAACCTACATCAAGCCAGATGGCTGCTCGCTGCAGCCGCAATTCGACACAGCCTTTCCCGCAGTCTCTCCCTCACGCGCAGCAGTGGTGAACGTGAAGTCCCGCCCCCAGAGTCTCCGCCGTTCGGGAAAGCCCAGCGCAGCAACACCCACACGCGACACTTTCACATGCCCGTGCCAGCCCTACCCGCGCCCCAGCTGTAGGTCATCCTGATTGCTGCAGCTCGCTCGCCGCCATGCCGACGGGAGCGATCGCGCCCGGAGCCAGCCTCCCGCCCACCGCGTCGTGGGCGGGCACGCCCGGCATCAAGGGCTCCTCCGAGTCTGCGCGCATGGTGTACCTCACAGCCGCGCTCATTGGTGTCCAGTAAGTTCAGCTGCTCGCCTACGACCTCTAAACACCCAGCTGACACGGTTCGCAGGTTTACCTGGGGGATTGAAATGACCTACTGCACGCCCTACCTCCTACAGCTCGGTCTCGCCAAAAGCACTGTCTCCCTGGTCTGGGTCGCTGGGCCTCTCTCGGGCCTCATAATGCAGCCGGTGGTCGGTATACTCGCGGATAGAAGCAAGTCGAAATGGGGGAGAAGGAAGCCCTTCATGGTAGGCGGCGCTATCATTGTGTCCCTTGCATTGCTGGCAATGGGCTGGGCTGCCGAGATCGTCGCATACCTTGTGGCCGAAGAGGAGACACAGAAGAACGTGACTGTGGCCCTGGCGGTGGCATGCATTTATATCATTGATTTCGCCATTAATTCGGGTATGTCGTCTTCCGCGTGGGAGGCTGTTTTCCCTGCATTAACATTAGCGGCACAGTGCAAGCATCGAGTAGAAGTCTCGTTGTAGACACTCTGCCTATCCCAAAGCAGCAGATCGGCTCTGCGTGGGGTAAGTCAACTAGCCGCTGAGTTGGCGTGATATTTGCGTGCTTATATCAATATCAGCTAGTCGTATGGTCGCAGTCGGCTCCCTGGTAGGCTATGCCGCAGGGGCTGTTGACCTCGGAAGCATCTTCGGCGGCCTGATTGGCGACACCCAGTTCAAGCAGCTTACTGTCGTGGCTGCAGTAGTCCTATTGACATGCACCGGTATTACCTCATGGGCAGTGCAGGAGAAGGTCCTTTTGGATGACGAGTATGTCCTGCTGCTATAGCCCGCTTGCACATATAAGCTAATAAACTCAATGCACGCATAGCAAGGAGCCTGAAGACATTGGAGCTATGCAAATTTTTACTCAAATCTTGAAGACAGCAACAAATCTCCCGCCCCGCATTGCTGCCATCTGCTGGGTCCAATTCTGGGCGTGGATTGGTGAGTGAGAAGCCTCACTTTTTTGAGCTTGCACTAACACATGCAGGCTGGTTTCCATTCCTCTTCTATAGCACCACTTGGGTCGGCGAGATCTGGATTCGATACGATGCGCCGGTAGATGCTCGCTCTTCCGAGGACACACTTGGCCAGATCGGCAGAGTGGGCAGTCTGTCGTTGATTGTCTTTTCCATCATCACGTTCGCTGGGTCCATCGTGCTGCCCTGGCTGGTCAAGAAGCCGGACGACGAGAAGCCAGAATTCACACCGCGTCCTCCCGCAGGGCTGGCGCCGGTGGTGGAGAAAGTCGAGAAGAACAAGCCGTCCCTCCTGACCGCGTGGATGCTGTCGCACCTCGTCTTCGCCGGTTCCATGATTCTGGCACCGCTCGCCAACTCTTTCCGTTACGCGACGATCATCGTTGCGATCTGCGGCGTGCCGTGGGCGATTACGTGCTGGGCCCCATTCACTTTTATGGGTGTTGGTGAGTTAGCTGCGGACCTGCGATTTGCTGCAGACGTCTAATTGTGGGAGTAGAGATCAACCGGCTGGGATCGTCCGCATCTGCCAACGGCCACGGGTACAGGCGTCTGTCGAACAGTGCGATCGAGATGGGCGCGATGGGTCCCACCGGGGCGCAGCATGGAGAGCTGCGGAACGAGAGTGGCGAGCTGTCCGGAGTGTACCTCGGAATCCTGAACCTCTACACGACGCTGCCCCAGTTCGTCGGCACATTCATAAGGTGAGCACCAGCCTGCCACGCGGTTGTCATCGATGCTGACACTACTCTCACCCAAGTTGGGCGGTGTTCTCGTTGCTGGAGCCTGGAAAAAGTCCAGAACTGGCCAAGGAGGCCAATCCGGCCGAGACACACTCGACAGACGGCCCGAATGCAATCGCCGTCTGTTTGTTTATCGGGGCGCTTTCTGCTGCAGGGGCCGCCTACGCGACCAGCAGACTGAGGTACATCGAGTAGCTAGGGGGACGCGCGCGGGAGCAGCAACAATTTTTTTTTTCTCGGGCGGTGGCAGCGGCGACGGCGTTTTGTGCGCGGCTCTTCTCTGCGGGCCGTTGTTGTGCTTTTTTCTCTGATCACAAGCGAGCATCATTATTGTTGAGGGTAGCATGGCGCGATACCCATAGACACATAGAATCGGTGAGGTGGTGGCCCAATTGCAGGCGCGGTGATGTGTTTCATGCAGTGCCACGATAGACAGCGGGCGCGCGCTGGGAAGGCCGTTGGCCTGGGGCGGGCAGGGCGCTCGTCGCAGTCCCACACGGGCGCCGGCGCGCCAGTGAGTCAGCCGCGGAGGCGTAGGGGTGCGGGCTCGCTGACCGGCCGGTCGACCCGTGGGCAGCGTGGCTTGGGGCTCGCGCTCCGACGACACGCATTGTTCGCGGGCGACTGGTTAGCGGCGTTTTGCCGGGTTTTTCATCAACGAACGCGCCCCAAGTCCACAACGGAACACCCAACGTCCAACAAACTCAACCGCCCCCCTCCCTTCCTCCCACCTTCTTCCCGCGCTCAGCAAATTCCACCCGCACCATGTCTGAGCCCATCCGCAATAAGCGCGCCGACCAGGCCATCGCGCCGTACGTTGTCCTGATTCCTTTCACCACCGCCCGCTGCCGCCATGTCTGTCAGTGCCGCTAACCACGAAGCGCCTTCCAGTACGCCGCAAAACACCCCGGCCAACGCCGCCCCCATCTCTTCGCGCGCCCAGCAGCCTGGCGTCGCGAGTATTAAGGAAGGTGAGCAAGCCCCTACGCCATCCGCTGTTGCATTGTCGTCGCCGCCGTGCCGAGGACGTGGAGTCGCCGCATCGCCGCCGCTTGCCGCTGCCTGGCTGCTACCTCTGGCGGCCAGGAACGTTCCATGTGCCCACTCACACCATGCGCCGACGGCCCTGCAGCCGCGTCGCGCACCGTCCACGGCACTGCCAGCGCCGCGATCCCACCGCTTTGAGACTGCGCCGAGACTAATACCCCGCCAGAGGACTTCGACCGCGCGACGGCCGCGTCCATCTTCGCCCAGAACCCCCAGCTTGTGTCGATGATCCAGGGCAAGCTCGGCTCGCTCGTCGGCCGTTCGTCCGGCTACATTGAGAGCCTCCCCGCAGATGTCCGTCAGCGTGTCGCAGGCCTGAAGGGCGTCCAGAAGGAGCACTCCAAGCTCGAGGCGGAGTTCCAGGAGGAGGTCCTGCAGCTGGAGAAGAAGTACTTCGCCAAGTTCACTCCGCTGTACCAGAAGCGTGCCAAGATCGTCAATGGCCAGCAGGAGCCTACCGAGGAGGAGATCAAGGCCGGCGAGGTCGAAGATGAGGAGAACGAGGAGGCTGAGAAGCCCGCCGAGGAGAAGCCCGCCGAGCCCTCAGAGCCGGTCAAGGGTATTCCCGAGTTCTGGCTGTCTGCCATGAAGAACCAGGTTTCGCTGGCTGAGATGATAACCGACCGCGACGAGCCCGCGCTGAAGTCGCTGACCGACATTCGCATGGAGTACCTCGACAAGCCCGGTTTCCGCCTCATCTTCGAGTTCGCCGAGAACGAGTTCTTCACGAACAGGACCATCACCAAGACCTACTACTACCAGGAGGAGAACGGCTACGAGGGTGACTTCATCTACGACCACGCGGAGGGTGACAAGATCGAGTGGCTGCCTGGCAAGGACCTGACCGTCCGTGTCGAGAGCAAGAAGCAGCGGAACAAGAGTGAGACAAACTACAGCTAATAATGTAGCATTGCGCTAACCATTGAACAGACACCAAGCAGACCCGCGTGGTCAAGAAGACCGTGCCGACCGAGTCTTTCTTCAACTTCTTCTCGCCACCCAAGGCCCCCACCGACGATGATGACGACATCTCCTCTGACATTGAGGAGCGTCTTGAGCTAGACTACCAGCTCGGCGAGGATATCAAGGAGAAGCTCATCCCCCGTGCCATCGACTGGTTTACCGGCGAGGCTCTCCAATTCGAGCAGCTCGACGACTACGATGAGGGCGAGTTCGAGGATGAGGACGATGAGGAGGAGGATGACCTCAGTGATGAACGGGACGAGGAGGACGACTCGGACGAGGAGGTATGTTGCACACGCCAAGATGCCGAGTCTCAACAAAAATGATAATAACAAGTTTTCCAGGGCGATGGCTCGAAGCCGAAGCAGGAGGCTGCCGAGTGCAAGCAGAGTTAATGGCTGGGCGTTCGCGATTAGCTCTCCAGATCATTGCGCCGCCTCGGTCATCTTCTCTTGTCCCCATTCAGGGCTCCTATGAGCCGCATTATCGGCATCAGATGTAGACGGCATATCCCCCCTTCGACGATCCTCCACCCCCTTTGGTTCATTCCCTGGCAACAGACATTTTCACGCGGCACCACGATAATCCCCATTACCTTCCTTGGTACAGCTCGGGGCATCGTGGAAGCCTGTAGGCTATTCGGGTTGCAGTTTTCCCTTCGTGCTTTAACGACTCATTTTCGGCTAGATAAGTAGGCTGAGATTGCTCATGCACCATTCAGGAGGACCGGGCGCTTTGCGGCAATGGGTGTCTTTTGTAGTTTTCCCCTTTTTCATGTTGATGCTTGCAGACGGCGGCAGCGGAGGGGGCACAGGCTGGTTTCTAATCTCTCGGGCGGAGCGTAGAGGGTCATCACAGCACAGAAAAAGTCGTCGTAGCTTGCTAGAGACAACGGAAAGTCGTCGTCCCTTCCTCACCAGATGCGGGCTCAACCGGTCTACTGAAATTTATTAATGCGTTATGTCCATGCGGCACAAAAAGATGGCTGGAGCGACGAGGGAGTTCGCCGGCGGCACTAGGTTCGTGTATGCATCCGGCGGAAGCAGCAGCAGAGGCGCGAGAGAAGTCCGGCTCCGGGCGGCAATGTATCTATGCTGGTGGTGCGCCACTTAACCGCCCGGAAGAATATGTCAGCGTCAGCAGTTCGAGTGCAGCACTGGCGCCGAAGATGCCGACGGGACGGTGGAACGGTGGACGGGGCGCAGGCCGGCGGTCCAGCCATTCTCCGCCCCCGTACCCGTGCCCCTCGCTGATTTGAAACTTTTTTGCCGGCCTTGACTCAATCGCGGGGCGTCATCGGACCTCCGAGCCCTCATCACTCTTTAACTCTCTCTCTCCACCCACACTTCTCCTCCACACACTCTGCCACCATGACGCCTGCCGTAGACATTGCCGGCCGCTCCTCCAGCGGTGACGCCCTCGCGCGCTCCCTCTCCAACACGCTCAACCTCTCGACCAGCCCCTCCGCCGCATTCCACTCGCCGCCCTCCAGCTACGGCGCCGCCGCGAGAGACCAGGCCAATGCGGCACGCGCAAAACACCTGAAGCCCTTCGCGACCCAGGACATCAAGGTGCTTCTCCTGGAGAATGTGAATCAGACCGGACGGGAGATTCTGCAGGGCCAGGGCTACCAGGTCGAGTACCAGAAGAGCTCGCTGCCCGAGGATCAGCTCATCGAGAAGATCCGGTAAGCTGCAGCCCTCTGCACACGCCAGACGAGGCGCTCCCGCAGCGATGCAATGAGCCCAGTGACTCTTCCCATGCCTGCTGTTTTTTCCGGCATCGGACAAAGACATTTTCAGTCATGCGTGCTGGGTTGCGACTGCGGAGACTGTGGGAACATCAGGAGACTTCATGGTTCTGACACATCACAGGGACGTGCACGTCATTGGCATCCGCTCCAAGACCAAGCTCAGCGAGAAGGTGCTCAAGGAGGCCAAGAACCTCATCGTCATCGGCTGCTTCTGCATCGGCACCAACCAGGTCGACCTCGAGTATGCCGCCAGCCACGGTATCGCCGTCTTCAACTCGCCCTTCAGTAACTCGCGCAGTGTCGCCGAGCTGATCATCTCCGAGATCATTGCCCTTGCCAGGCAGCTCGGCGACCGCTCCATGGAGCTGCACAATGGTGTTTGGAACAAGGTTTCGGCTGGCTGCTGGGAGATCAGAGGAAAGACTCTTGGTATTGTTGGCTATGGCCACATCGGTAGCCAGCTGTCGGTCATGGCCGAGGCCATGGGTATGTCCGTCATTTACTACGACGTGATGAACCTGATGGTAAGTGACTCATTTTTGAGGATCCACAACGGACAATGCACACCGATTAACGCAGCGCACAGGCTATGAGCACTGCCCGCCAGGTCGGCTCTCTAGATGAGCTCCTCGCCAGCGCTGACTTTGTGACTCTACACGTCCCCGAGTCGCCTGAGACCAAGAACATGATTGGTGCCGACCAGCTTGCCAAGATGCGCAAGGGCGGCTACCTCCTCAACGCTAGCCGTGGCAGCGTTGTCGACATCCCCGCTCTGATTGACGCCATGCGCAGCGGTCACCTCGCCGGTGCAGCAATTGATGTGTACCCCAATGAGCCCGCTGGCAACGGCCCTTACTTCAACCAGGACCTGAATGGCTGGGCCGAGCAGCTCCGTACGCTGAAGAACATTATCCTCACCCCGCATATTGGTGGCAGCACCGAAGAGGCCCAGAGCGCCATTGGTATCGAAGTTGCCAGCGCGCTCGTCAAGTACGTTAACGAGGGTGCTACCCTTCAATCTGTCAACATGCCCGAGCTTGCTCTGCGCTCGCTCACCACTGACGAGCCCAACCACGTTCGTGCTTGCTTCATCCACAAGAACGTCCCTGGTGTGCTGCGTCGCGTGAACGACATTCTCGGTGACCACAACATCGACAAGCAGACGGTCGATGCCAAGGGCGAGGTAAGGAACTTCCCTGGTCATTCATGTGCTCGGTTAACCTCTGCTCTATAGGTCGCCTACCTGCTTGCAGACATCAGTGATGTCAATGAGGACGAGATTAAGGCTCTCTACAATGAGCTCGAGGACCTCTCCTCGAACATCAGAACCCGCGTCCTGTACTAGACGTAGTCTTCTTCTTCTTTTTCTTCTTCTATGGTACCAACTCTTTAAACAGGGATTGGTGCACTCGGGTCTAGCATTCAACATGGCGTTCTTCCATTTAGGGTAGAACAAAAAGAGGGATTCGCATGGGAGGGCGTTCAACAAAAAAAAACAAATAAAGAAAAAAGGATAGGATGAAATGCGCAACGAAAGCGCATATCTGGATCAGCGGCTGGCATCTTTGCATTGGATCTGGTTTGGACGCGAACAGCAACCCTCGAAAACTCATACCTATATGCATCCTATGCTTTGTGCGTTCCTTGACTATAGTCGCAATGAAGTAATGTTCCACCATCGAAGTGCTCTTCTAGGGAATAACTCTGCCAAAGCGTAGAATGCCTCACGAGAGATAGGAACAAGCAGCCTTGTCCGTCGTTATCATGCATGCCGCTGTCACACTGTGGAAGATGAAGTGTGCCACGGAAACGGTGCCAGTGCGAGCGGGTGCTCGGTGATTGGCTGTGGCACACGTGACTGTGGCTGGAGCGAGCCGGGCGCGCCCACACCAGAACCATCGGGCGGGCGAAACGCACACTCGCGATGTGACGAGCGACGACGACAACCCCCCCACAAACCTCTCGACAGCCACGGCCCCTCTCCCTCGACGTCCGAATCCCGCACATCCAGACAAAATGCCTTCCGAGTCCGGTAACCGCTGTACGTCTTTTCCCACGTCCCCGAGAGAGAAGGAGGGAGAAAATGCCGCTGCAGCGACGCACCGTGAGACAAAAAATTGCTCGCCTCACCCGCAACGGTGCGCGGCCGGCGGGACGGAGGCTGCAGCGGCGCAGAAGACCTGTTCTTGAATTTTTGAGCTGACTTTGAGTGTTTGTGCGTAGTGTATGTTAAGTAAGTAACCACCAATTTCGTTCATTTTGCGATTTTCGACGCACACAACGCGCGAGCCCCGACGACGTACCAAGACGACGATGGAATCCGTACAACAATTGTTCACGATGCCGAGCATCCGCGATGGTTAAGATGATGGGAAAGGTGTCGGAATTGACACTTGGCTGCACCCCTCACGACTGGGCTGGCTGGACCCGGGCCATTCAAGCACGCGTCCGGTCGCCTTGCTGGTCGGTTGGCTGCGATGGATTTTGTTGGATGTGATGGATGGCAGGCCTGCACGGCTGCAGAGCTCTCGCTTCGCTTCCGCGTCGGCCGCTTTCGCGAGGCCTGTCCGCCCACGATACGCGCCCCATGAACGACTGCACTCGCTGTGGATGTTCCTCTCGTACCTATGACGGCTGTTCACTGTTGAGCTGGAACCGCCGTCACCACCGACACCGCTGACATCGACTTTCGGCTCATGGATGGGAGATGTCGTCCAGGCTCGCGGTTTTTCGTGCTGTGCTTTGTTGCTACTCTATGGGAGCCAATGCTGAGACTACTTTTCCAACAGGGGCCGCCACCTTAGCTACCAGCGTGGCAAGCGCATCACCAACCCCAACACCAGCCTGATCCAGATCGGTAAGGAAGCTCCAGCTCGCATCCACCCCTCTCAACCGCCTCCAGAACATATTCCGTTGGAGGGAAGGCAACAAAAAGACGAAGAGAAGAATGGATGCTGACGATCGTGGTGTTCTTTTCACAGAGGGCGTCGAGAACTCCCAGGATGCCAGCTTCTACAACGGCAAGCGTGTTGCTTTCGTCTACCGCGCCAAGAAGGAGGTCCGCGGCTCCAAGATCCGCGTCATCTGGGGCAAGGTGACCCGGTAAGTCCCCTTCCCAATATCTGAAATGTTCGCAGAAGCTGACAATACATCTAGTCCCCACGGCAACTCCGGTGTCGTCCGCGCCCAGTTCAGGAACAACCTCCCTCCCCAGTCCTTCGGTGCTTCCGTCCGCATCATGCTCTACCCGTCCTCGATATAAGCGATCCTTTTTCCGTCCTTGGCTCCCCACCCCCACGGCAACGATATCCGACTCTGCTTCTTTCGGTTCCTTCGACAGAAGGTTCTTTGTTTTTTCTGAGCGGCATAACTGAAAGGGCCAGAGGAGGAGGAAAAGGAGAAAAGAGTGCGTGAGTGAGTGAAACCGGGCTGGCGCAAAAATTTCAAAATATGTGGGAAACGGGGCTCAAACAACTCATAGAGCAAAGTTCGAAATCACTTTCTTTCAACAAGGGACCAGGTTGAGGGAAGTTTGAATCCAAACGAGAGAAAAACGGGCTTTTCTTCAAACGGACGAAAGACAAAAGACCCTTTCTATGATGCGTCTGTGACTGTGAACCCAAGTTGCCCGCCTTTACGAAGCTTAGTGCTCGCACTTCTGGAGTATAGCCATCGAGCTGTGGAGCTGATTCTTTCACTCTATTCCTACGCTATGCTACTACGCTTTTTGTTGCTCGTCTCTAGCCCCAAAGACGCTATGCTATGTTTCCACCTTCTCTGACTTTCACGCAAGCATTGACCCCATCCCCAGCCAACCAGAAATACCCTAAAGCCAAACCTAGGCATTCGAGCAATGGTGATGCGGAGAGGCACCGTCATTTCCTTCTCCCAACGCCCATCTGTAAAAGGGAAACCTGCGCGCAGCAACTGAAACCTCCCCATCAACCCCCCTCCTAAAAAAAAAAAGACGCCTGCACGAATCCCTAAAACGCCATCTACTCCGGAAAACGAACTGCTCTGTCTCCACTCGCGGGGATCACGACCGTCTTGGGTGGGAAACTGTCGTTCTCGTCGTCCCAAAGTTGTGTCATACCGTCCGTATGACCGTCTCGGTCGTCTTCGCTGCGGTGGTCATGACTGGTCTTCGGTTCTGTCACACACCCTTCCCCCCCGAACACTCCGAAACCTTCCATTTCCCTACTGTCGTGCACTCGTTCCTATCCTCTCGTCCATCCTCTCCTCCCGCATAGGCCTACCCGCTACCACTCCGCCCCCATCTTCGCCCTCCACCCCCTGCTCACGTCGTTCCCGCCCGTGCCGTAGAAGACGGGCGTCTGCTCGCCCGTCTCGGCCGAGCGCTCGTAGAAGAAGTCGCGGAGCTCGTGGATCGGCGTGGGCGGCCTGTTGTTTGCCATCCCTCCGAAATGACCGAAGTGGTTTGTAGCATCGGTGGTGTTGGCGGTCGAGGAGGAAAAGAGGTCGATGGAGCCGAGGTTGAGGACGGGTGGGGCGGGAGGAGACTTGGGAGGGCTGTGAGAGGTGTTGATGGAGTTTTGGGCGAGGAGGTTGGACAGGGCGAGGCGGCTGTTGTGGCGGTTGTGGGTGTTTGTTCCGTGCAGGCCGGGGGAGGGGGGCATGTGCTGCGGCTGGTGTGTGAACGGCTCCTCATGCTGTTGGTGTTGTTGGTTGGTAGGGGAAATCGGGTGGCCGTGGCTGCAGGCGGTCGTGCTAGGGGCCGCGGCGGCGGCGTAGGAGGGCGCAGTTGTCGAGAAGGGGTTTGTGAAGCTGGGTACCTGCTCGAGCATTCCGATACCTGAATCGCGTCTGTTATGGAAATTCTCAGAGGGATGCTGGTGGGCGGAGAATGGGGCTATTGCAGAGTCTCGGACAGATGATTGGGGTGAGATATCATCGTAATATCTCTGCTGTAAATGATGAAGATGAGGGAATCCAGGAATGAAGCTATTCTGAACTGAGGTCCCAGAAGCATTTCCATTAGGCGCCCTCAAGGCAAACCGTGACTGCCGCTGCCGCTGGAAAGGCTGTCGGGCGGGCTGCTGGAATTCTGGAGACATAGACGATGCTGAGTAGGAGGCCGCTGATGGAGCAGATGACGATTCCGGTGACGAATGAGACCATGAGGGACCACATCTCCTGAATGCGTGATGGTAGAAACCTCGTCGAAGCGTCGAGCCGCATGCATAGTGAATTGGTACGGCCGGTTCGACGGACTTCTCGAAATAGACGTCTTCAGGTAGCGGCTGCTGGAACAATAGGTCGCCGTCCTGCTCAACCTTGGAACTCTTCAAAGCTGCTTTCACCCGGTCTCTTGCCTCTTTACCAAAACCATCACTATCAATCGATTTGGTATTCTTATCAAAGAGGCCCATCCAGTGCATATAAGCTTTGTGGTCCAGTGGAGGAACGCCGCCAAGAAGGCCGGTATCGGTGTCTATTTCGACATTCTCGCAGTCGAAGCGGTGTTGGTCCCCGGAATCAGCACACTGGTAGGGACTGCAAGCAAATCGCGCATCATCGGTGCTGAAAAGACCACCGTATTGCCACCACGGAAATACCAAAGGAAATTTTTCTTCAGGAATGATGTCGTAGCCGAGTGAGGGGACGTGGAAGAAGGCGTAGACGTATGGATGGTCAGCAAAGTGCTCGAGAACCTGATTCGAGCAAAAATTTAGCTTTCACTGTAGCCCTTCCTTACGAATATTTTGAGGACGGAAGGAAATAGTAATGTGGGGAGGTTGAGCTCGAGGAGTCAGGCGCAGGAGTGGGACGGAGGCTCATACGTCCCACACCGGAAAGAGCGGCGGGTGTGCTGTCAGCGAGATCAACTCATAATCTCTATGCCTTCTCAGCTGCCGATCGCCCCTCCGATACGCCTGAAGCACCTCTGGTCGATGGGTCCTCAGATCCCTTCGGCCCAGGATCTTGTGCATGCCAGGCGAAGTGTGGAACATCGGGTCGAACACCAGCAGGCTGCGCTTGCCATCCTTGTGGCGCTCAAATCCAACTATCGTGATAGAGTGGCCAGGCTGCTGCAGGTAGATGGGAGGCAGATGCGTCTTGACAATCTTGGGACGTCTTTCACGCTGCTCTCGCGTGGTTCCCTCCCGGAAGTAAGATTCCACGTAGTCCAGAAGCTGCTCGTGAGCTTGACTAACTCCGGGACGGTCGCTGAAGAGTTGGAGACCATGGTCGATCCGCAGGCTGCGAAGTAAAGCCTGAACCTGCTTGATTTTAGCTGACTTGATGAGGAAAAGGTCCGCATTTTCCTACCTCAGGTGTGCCAATGTACTTTCTCGTTCCTCTGATGCCACCAGTCTGAACACGGCTGATCTCATTGATTCCCATGTCCCAGGCCTGCTCGATGAGATTTTGCAAGACGAGAATGCCGGGCGTGCGAGGAGGAAATTGATCATGGCCTTGGGCTTTGGCGCCCTGGATGTACGAGACCAGCATCTGGATATTGCGGTAGCCGCAAAAGCCGCCTTCATTGGGCCTTTTGAAGATATGGATGGTGCTGGGATGGCAGAGGTACGCTTGACCAACACCCCGGTCAATAGCACATAGCTGGGCAAGCACGGGTAGAATTCCGGGTGTCTCATTGTCGACAGTCTCGTGCTTGATCAGCCGGCCATCACGGCCAACGCGGTTGACGGTTGTGACCTTGGGTCCGGCTTCGATCTGCTTGTAGAGCCATCTCGGCATCCTGTCTTCGAACGCGTACGGGCCAAGCTCTCCTTTCTGCAGCACCAAGTCAGCGCTGCGTCTTCTTCGTGGAGAGGGTCTGGGGCAGCCCATACACCTAGACGAGCACTCCCAGGCTCCTTCGATTTGGTCAACTTCTTGCCACCAGAAGAAGGAGTCAGGATGTCCAGGATGCTTCTAGAAAGCGTCGTCTTCTCCGAATCAGAGCGCGGCCTGGCAGTTGTCTTGGCATGCGCGTTCGTGTGGCGTTGACTGCTGTTGCGGTGGTGACCGGGCTCCTCGGAGGAGAAGCTGTAGTCTGCGGGGCTAAATGAATGCTCCGAAGCAATGGACGGCGCAGTCTGACGCATCTTGGCCCGCTGAGATGTAGTAGATGTGGATGCTGAGTTAGCGGCTGCTTGCGATTCCAGTCTCTCGGCGAGGTGCAGGTCGAGGTGCTCGTTGAGGTCCACGAGCGGTATCTGCTCGCCGCAGTCCGGCTCCGGACAGAGCACCCAGGCCTCGTCGTCGCCGCCATCTTCGGAAGGCACGTTCCGGGTGCTGGACGAAGAGGCCGGGTGGGCACGCCCGGCAGGTGATGGGGCGAACGCAGGCGCGCCCGGCCCTTCCTTGACCACAAAGGGAGAATCTTCGGTGTGGCGCTCCTCGACGTGCAGGAACATCATGTATGAGTCCCTGCTGGCGTAGCCGCAGAACGGGCACTCCAGGATGCTGGCCATGGTTGCGCCTGGGTTTCGCAGAAGCCAGAAGAGGGTTGAGCGGACGGGAGGTGAGACGCAGAGGAAACGGGTTGGCCACGGCGGATCAGCTTAGCGGGCGGAAACGCGTGTCCTTTGCATAGTGAGACAGTCACTTGGGGTTTATGTCATGCATCACGGAGGGCCGGTGACGCGCCTGAGCGCTTGGGTGTGGCGGTGTCCGGCGCAGAGGGTTCGGGCTGCGTTGGCCGGGGGGCAGACGGCCGGCGGCGCTGCTGGCGCGCCGTTGCCGTTGGCCGCTCGGAAGCGCGGGCGTTTTAGGCAAGTACACGGACCAGTGACAACCATCAATCAGAAACTAAGATAAATCTACATCCGCTGTTCTTCATGGACGCATGGCACACGTTACTCGCAACACGCCGCTCGTCTTCTACACCGGCCGCCCCGTCCGTTCGTTGGCGTGCTGCCACGCGCGATAAGTGCCCACCTGAACGCCGCTTCCCGCGTCAACGCCGACCAGCACTCTGCAAATACTACAACAGCGCTCCCAGATGCCATACATGCGCAGATGCCTCCTCCACAATACCCGTCCCCGTAGAAGAAGATTCAAAAATTACGTGGGAGCTATGGTATCCAAATCCCCTGCCTCGTCAGTCCGTCGTGAACCATCGTTTGGTCGTTTGGCGTGTCGTGCAACCCTAGAATCTGCAGCCCTGACGAAGACCCGCTTACATGCCCTCCACCTCAGTGATCGCGAGACCCTGGGGCTCGCCGTTGCCGTTGGTGTGCGGCTGCTCGTACTCAAGCTTCTCCTGCTGGGCCATGGCCTGCGCCGACACAATCTCCGCCAGACGCTTCAAGCGCGGCGTTTGAAGCCAAGAGGGAGTGTACGTCTCCAGAGCCGTGATGACACGGGGCTCGGCAATCTCATATGGCCCGCTGTCCTCCATGTCGACAGCCGTGAGCAGGAGAACGTCACTCTTCTCCGTCACTCTGGAAGCAACCGCCTTCATGATCTCGCCGTTGATGGGCTGCTCGTAGTCAGCCACCAGGTACTGGTTCAGAAGCTTCTGGATCTGGTTGGGAGAAAGCCTGCGAGATACGTTAGCAAATGCGCTCAGACAGTGTAACCTGGGAAGTAACTCACATCCAGCAGATGTCCTGGATGATCTCAATGTCGTTCAGCGTAGCCTTCTTGAGCTGCAGAAGCTTGGTAGCCTGCATCAAGTGCTCAAGCTGAAGCGTGCCCTCGGGCATGTCGTGGCTCTTGCACCATTCCTCGATCCTGGTGATGTTGTAGTTGATCTGAAGACCACGCTTCCACGAAAGGAAGTTACGGCGCATGAGCAGGTCGTTGAACGCCGTGACGCCGACCAGGCGGAGGAGCTCGGTAATGGCCTGGGTGATTATTGAGTCCTCGAGGAAGTACGCCTTCATGGCCTTGTAGACGTTGTTCAGCAGGCTGAGGAGGTTATCCATGCTGTAAGCCGGCTGGCTGTTAGACTGGAGCAGCTTGCCGAGGAACCTGTTGCTCTCGTTGGTGACGAAGCCAGGCAGAGACTGCGACTCGATGATGGCCGGAACAATCATCTTGTGCAGCTTCTTCTTGAGCACCTTCATCCAGGTGTGGTAGATGTTGAACTCCAAGCTCTCCAGATCGTGCTTGACAATCTCGAGCAGGCGGTCATACTCGTAGTTGTCCGTCTTCTGCGTCTCGTACCAATCCTCAGCAAGGAAGACGAACGAGAGCATCTCGTGGACGTTGGAAAGCCAGAAGGCACCCGGGTTGATGGCCTCCTCGCCATCGTGCTGCATGACCTCCTGTTGGATGGACTGCATAACGTTGGCAAGGAATCTCTCCGACTCCTTGACGAAGCCGTTGTTCCACATCTCCGATGTGACGAGGTTGATGAGGTAGGCAGGGAAGAGCACCTCCTTGTCGCTGGGCGCGGGATTGGTGCTCGGCGAGGGGATCTTGAGGTTGCGAATGAGACCCATGGTAACCTCGTCATTGAGGCCATCCTCGTCAGAGAGAATGTTCTCAAGCTCGAACTCGATGTTGTCCAAGCCAGGAGTGAAGGTAGAGCCGGACAGAGTGGCCTGCTTGTGGAGAGATTGTCCGGTGACAGCCATCGAGACGGGACGAGGGCTGTATGCGGTGCTGAAGCGCTCGACATCAACGCGCTCGCCAGCACTCCTTCTCTTCGGCTTCTTCGATGACACGAGGTTGATGAGGCCACTTGCCGGAACGTGATTGGCACCGTTAGTGAGATCGCCGTTGAGAGGTGCGGCCCGCTTAGCGAGCTCAAGCTGATCTTGCAGATCGGCCAGCTGTTGGCGAAGAGAGACCTTCTCGCTCTCGACCTGGCTCGAGCGGCGCTTGGTGTGCTCGAGCTCCTCGGTGGTCTCCCGCAGGGTCTCGCGCAGGTGCCTCTCCTCCTCCTGCAGGCGGCGCATGTTGGCAGTGCTCTCTTCGTAGTTGGACTGGAGCTTGCCGAACTCCTCCTCCATCGCGCCCAGGCGTGCAGCAGTGATACCGGCCTGGTTGGCCTCGGCCTGCAGCTCCTTGGTCCTCGCCTCAAGCGCATTGGTTCTGCTCTTCCACGAGTTGATCTGGCTCTCGTAATTCTGGACTTGTCCCTGCAGGGCCTTGTTCTGCTGCTTGATGGTACCCAAAGTCTGAGTGAGCTCGACGACCTTGTTCTCAAGCTTGTAGGAAATCTGCTTGAGATCACGGGCCTCCTCACGCAGACCCTTGTACTGGCGACGAGCCTTCCTACCACGCCACAAACTCTGGATAATGACGACCTTGCGACGGTATTGCCTCCAGTCCCTGAGCTGGCGAGCAGACCTCCAGTTGCGCTGGATGCAGCGGGCGGCATCGTTGAACCTCTTGTCCAAGATACCCTTGCGAAGAAGCCAACCCTTCGCAGCGGCATCGAACAAGATGACGCTCTTGCGAATGTACTGGTACCTCTTCCTGTCCTTGTAGCCACGCCAGACACGTTGTATCGAGGTGGCCGACTTGACTTGGCGCATCTCCTCCGTGTGCGCTCTTGCAAGGAAACCACGAACGAGGGCCTGGGTGGAGATGACAGCCTCACGGGCCTCAAGGTACCTACGCCTGTAGTACTTGCAACGCAGGTTCTTTTGGATCATGATGGCGGCCGAGTTCAGGCGAGCAGTACGCAGGTTCTCGAGGAACGCAAGCATACCAGCACGGAAGAAAATCTTGGTGAGACCAAGCTGGTACTTGTCCATCTTTCCGCTTTCGCCTCCCAAAGCTTTTTGCAAGATTCTGTTGGCCATGTCCTTGATCTCGGATGTCCATCCTTCGGAAGGCACAAGCATGTAGTACCGCAGCGCGAATTCCTCGTAAGTCCATCTTGTCGGATAACCGGCACAGCTGATACGGACAGTCTCGAGAACACCACAAGCACGAAGCTGGCTGAGGACCATTGGTCCCTCGAACATCCAAGCCTCCTTCGCCTCGTTGGGCTTGATACAACGGATGTAGTGGACGTCGGTCGAGTTGATGGTGGCCATAAGCTCAACCAAAGAAGCCTTGAAGATACCACCCAGAGTGGGCTTGCGGTTGACTGCCATTCTCCGACCTGCAGAGACTGCGGTGCCTGGCTTGGCAGCCGAACCACCAGCAGTCTCCTTTTCACGGATCGCTGCGGCGGTGTCGATAACCTCCACAAGGAACTTGTTCGACGAGGCCTTGAGGACCTCCATGTGCTCGTCTGGCACCGTGTCTCTGTTCTTTTCAATGAAGCCCTCCGATTCGTACGTGACATCGACAGCATAATGGCAGACGGTGAAAGCCGACTTGCCGAAGCGAGGCTTCTTGTAGAACTTGTGCTTGTCACCGGAGTAGTTGTGGTGCAGCTTGGTGACGAATTGCTCGTCAGAGCCCATGGGCAGGCGAGATTCTTCGTCAAGCAGCGACAAGATACCGAGCTTTCCTTCCACGAGGTCAATACAGGGCTGAT
Source organism: Neofusicoccum laricinum (assembly GCA_029906385.1). Classification (NCBI taxonomy): domain Eukaryota; kingdom Fungi; phylum Ascomycota; class Dothideomycetes; order Botryosphaeriales; family Botryosphaeriaceae; genus Neofusicoccum; species Neofusicoccum laricinum. Next base: position 1,101,587 of record CP123726.1, read on the forward strand.
TGTCGGAGAAGTCGATAAAAGTCCAGTCGATCTGTTCCCGAAGGTACTCTTCCTGCTCGAGTTTGAAAACATGCTGGTTGAATTCCTGCTGCAGCTTCTCGTTTGCGTAGTTGATACAGAACTGCTCGAAGGAGTTCTTGGCGAAGTGCTCGAAACCGTAGATATCAAGAACACCGATAAAAGACTTCGTGGCAGCCACGATTTCATCAGAAGCCAAACTGACGTTGACCCTCTCGACGAGCCAGTCGAACAGACTCGAGTAAATGTACTTTGCCACTGAGTCTCGCACAACAACGGCTTGCGCTTGTGTAAGGTTGGAAGTAATTTTCTCGCCACGAGTGATGAGCTGCTTCTTGACACACCACTTGGCGAAGCCGGCTGCGTCGATTCCGAGCAGCTGAGCAGCCTTGACGAGTGCAGGCTCTTCCGGAGACAGCGAGGAGTCCGTGCGGGTGGCGGTGATCTTGACATCTCCGAGATGCAGCAATGCGGCCAGAAGGCGGAAAATGTAGGTCTGAGTTTCATCGTTGACACCAATCGTCGTCAGGGATTTCTTCGTTGCCTCGAATTCGGCCCTGTCATCGACACCGTCAATGACTGGTGCGCTGCCCTGATTCATGTATGTGAACTCCTCCGGGCTCTTCAATCCCCACTCCTCGCGCTCGGAATCCGTAGCACCAGCACACAGCTGGTAGAAGATGTGGTAGTTACGTTCCTTCAGCGGCTGGAAAACCAATCTGGACCGTTCCAAAAGGTAAACACGTATCTTGGCTCCGATAATCTCCGTTGCTTCGTCGAACATGATCTCAATGTACTTTCCGAAACGCGATGAGTTATCGTTACGCGTCGTTTTGGCGTTACCGAATGCTTCCATGATGGGGTTGGTGGCCAAGATTTGCTCCTCAGTTTCACTCATGGCATCCGATCTTGCCTTCCGCTTGCCGGGCTGGTCGGGCGACTCGCGCGTGGCGAAGTAACGCATGATGTATTTTGCGCTGACGGTCTTACCGGCACCGGATTCACCAGACACGACAATGGTCTGATTGCGGTTGTCGCGGAGCATGTCTCTGTACAGACTACGTTAATACTTGAAGGCACAGCATCACAACGCTAGGGGAGCTGCGGGACGTACGCAAAGGCCTCTTCGGCAATGGCGAACAAATGCGGTGCCTGCGAAGCTCTGTGCTTGCCGGCATACACCTGCACCATGCCGGGAACGTATAGCGAGTCGACGCGCGCGAAGGGGTTCGTGGCGATCAGGACAATGCCGGAGTATGTGTAGATTTCCTTCTGGGCATAGCGGAGCTTGATAGCTTGCAGCACTGTAGCACCAGCGTCAGCATCGGTCCGCAACACACGGCGGTTGGCAGTGCTGACCAGCTGGCTCGTTCAAATGTGAAAGATTTGTGAGGTCGTCGCTGGCTTCGAGCATGGTCGGGTTCATGAGCGGAGGGAGCTTGCCCTCCTTGTCATCTTGGAGGGCTTCTATCGTGGTCTCTATCACCTTTTCCTGCTATGGGGTCAGCTTGCGGCGCGGTTCGCGGGAGCATACAGGCGGGGACGCACATCGCCGCTGTCGAGGCGGAAGACAAGCTTGACCTTGTCTCCGTCCACGAGCTTCTGCTCGACCTCGGAGGCCACCCATCCCTCGGTGGGATCGGGCTGCCAGGCGCGGGTGCCGACATCGTAGAGGTGCGACATTGTCTATTGGGGGAGAGGGGGAGCAGGAGGCGGCGCCTGCTCGCTCGGGGGCAGGCGGATGGGTGGTGGTGGGTGTTTGGGGGTCGGAGTGCGTTAACTCCTGGGGAGAACAGCGCGCGCCCCAAGACGACCCCAGACCGCGTTGACGACGGGTCTCCTGCACTAACAACAAACAACGGTCGGGCAGAGAGGGCGGGGAGGACGCCAGGCATCCGCGGGCTCAGGCGGTCGCAGCAGGCGGGGCTCGGCAGCGCGCGAGCTATGGGGAGTGCAGCGGAGGAGACGGTGGTGGTAGTAGCAATTATTTAGAGATGCTGTCCCGGCGGTTTGAAACTGGACCTTGCACGGGGTCCTCGTTCACCGCTTGCGCTGGACGCCGAAGCTCCGCCGCGCCCTGCAGCCCCTGAAACTCGCCTGCACCACAGGCCTGCAGAGCATCCGCCGGCTGCCCCAACTGCGCCGCTACACGCGCTGACAGCTGCGGCGCCGGCCCACGCCCAAGTCCAAGCCCTAAGACAGCCCGCGCCGCAGTGCAGAACAAAACAGCGCCGCCAACCACGTGCCGGGCTGCACCGCGCCTGCTCGCCGCGGCCGCCTCGCGTCTCACGGCGCCCTGCCCGCGTCGCGGGCGCCGTCATGCGCGTCGCCGATTGGCGCGACGCCGCGCGTATATACCTGACGCATCCCTCTCCTCCATCGCGCACCCTATTCCGCTGCCGCTGCCGCAAGCTACGCCCGCCGCCAGCCCGTGCAGCCGCGCCCACCAGCAGGCTGCCCGCTCTGGGGCCGCTGCGCCGCCTGCAGCTGCGCTTTGTTTCTTGCCATTTCCCACCGCTCCACGTTTCGTCATAGGCATGATCTATCCCAATCTCGATGCGCCCTTGAATCATTAAACTACCGTGACAAGCTTTCGCGTCCCCCTAACCGGCAGCGACACCAACCCTATTTGCTGTCCAGCTCCCGCCGCCCGATCCTGACTCTCACGTCGCCCTTTGGTCGCGCTGTGAGCGGCCCCTCGCCTCTCCGCGGTATTTTCCAACCACCCGAGTCCACCGGGCTCATCTTCCAAACGCCCAGCACGGTGGCAACCGTGGTCAGGCAAAGACTCTGCGCGAACTTGCTAACCCCGGCCATCTGCCACATGCCGTTGTCGTGTCGGACTGTGCCCCAGTCTGCTCGTGTTGCCTCCTGTTTCTCGCTGTAGATCACGAACCTGTCCGCTATGAACTTCTCCGCGCTCCGGTATTGGCTGTCCGTGTTGAGCAGGTTGTTGGACACATGCACGTATTCGCCCTTCTTGACCAGGTACTCGACAGCCACGCCGCCAGTTGAGTTGTCGCTGATCACGACATCCTGTCCGGCTTTCTTCACCGCCCAAGAGTTGTTGTACAGCCGCACCGTCTCCATGTAGCAGCTCAGCAGCAGCGGGCATTTCGACTGCAGCCCCTCCAGATCGATGTCCAGCCGCCGCGGCTCCATCATTCCAAAGCCATTGGTTGGCTGCGTGACGCGAGCATGTAGACGAACTTCGTCGCGAATGCGATCTGCCAGTCCAGGCTCCGCGAGAATGTGCATCATCATCCAGAACACCAAGTCGCGAGCTGCTGCGTTCAGAGCCCAGAAGGCGTAGAGATGAGCCTCCGCATAGATGGTTGATGGCACATCAAGCTCATTGAATAGATGCCGAGAGGTGGTGAACGCCGCTGAGAAGTCCCCCACGTCTGCCTCAGTCGATATAATGTCTTCGCCTCCAAGTTCTCTCTCGTAGGATTTCTGCAGCTGGCTCAGATTTGCCAGCAGGCCCCTCCGTGCAATGTATCCGGCCGGAAGTCCTGGGATTGGCACCCAACGGGGCAAACCAGTAGCCAAGAGACTGACCTTGGATTCAAAAGACTGCAGGGTCTCGTTGAATGTAGGGAAGTCGTCCATGAACGCGATGCCGGCAAAAGCTGTGTTGATAGTATGGCCAACGAAATTTCGGATCAACATGCTGTGAACGATATGAGACCCTGACAACAAACAAGAGTAGAAATGATGCGTACCCCAAGTTCGACTCTGATAGGTCTTTCTGAGCGTCGGATACTTCGACCACGGTGGTCAAGCTTGCGCGCTCCCACGCCTGCTGGTCCACAAAGCTTTCGTTGAAAGTGACAAGATCAGGCACATTCTCCTTCAACAAGCCTACCACCCTCTTTGCCAGCGAGTCCATGTTCGACTCTGAAAACACCTTGTCGTAGAAGTCGCTTGAAATCGCAGCCGAGGCTTTGCCGCCTTGGGTCACCTCGTCGGATAGGCCCAAGATGTTTCTGCGGAGAACCGAAACGAAGGTTTGATTGTCCAAACCTTCAGATTCCTTTGTTCCAGTGTAATCGATCACAGAAGGTGACCCTAAGATGACATGCTTCGTGCCGAGAAAGTTTAGCCCGAACACATTCTGCGTGACATTGTCTCTGTGCGATTCGGAAGCTCGTCAGCCATAGATCCGAGCGGGACGGCGTTAGCGTCAAGCGCCGAGAGCTTCAGACATACCTGGCGGTTCTTAGAAAAGAATCTGCATCCCAGATGAGGTGCAGTGCATGGCCAATGAAGGGAATTGATGACGGGAGGACCGGGACAGGGCCTCTTTCACCCGCTTTGCTGCAGGCATCCTGGTACTTGACGCCGGTCCAGATGCGGGTAGACAGCAGGACAGCGATGCTGACAACGAGTGCGCCAACTATACGAATCGGCGTTTCCAAGCTATTGACAGGTTCCGGAACTATGAATCAAAATTGCATCAGCTTCTGAGGGTATAAACATTCGAAGGCGCTTTCGCAGGACTGGTCATCCGTTGTGGGCAGGGAAAGTCGTGGCCGTTTATGGCAATATTTCCGTACACGCACGAGATAGCAGTAGTACAGCAAAAAGGCTTGAGGACTTGAGAAGATGATGGCAATGTACTAGAGAAGTAACAAAGGGAAAATTCGAAAGCTGTACGCCAGCAACCAAGGCTCGAGGACGGAAAGGGGTAGAAAGGAGTTTTCACTTACCGGCAATCCAGCCCTTTGCAAACACTAGCGACGAAGCTGCCAGGATAACAAGGCTGTTCCAGAGCAGAGTCTTGCGCTCGAAATACACCGCCAGACCGAGCGCCATATTTTATCGTGGGTGCCGACGCAGTTGTTCGCCGGTGTCGTTTAAGTAGTACCGCACACCTGGCCGAGGCTGAAAGCGGTGACCGCTCGCTATTCCGAGCTATCTGAACGAGCGAACAACAAGATCTTCAGCGTCGAAGGCCCATGCTACAGATTGATCAGCTGCGCGGAATGAGCGGGCGACTGCTTTATCACCAATGTAGTAGCGGAGGGTTGTATGTAGAGGGCGGGAGCGGAGGAAAAGAGTCACAGCGAGGCGGTGTTGTGGTGGCCTGGAGATGACACTCGGCATCGGCGGCGGGCAGGAAGAACATCAACTTTGTTCAGCCCTATCGCTGCCGGAGCCCACATATTTAACGCCAACCTCCTGCACCAAGCCTGGCCCATTGACAACGCACCCACAACTGCGACAGCTGAACACTTCCTGCTCTTCTCTCAATTGACTCTGCATCGCTTGGCTGCGATTCAAGAACCACGAGAAAGCCAAGAAAAAGACATCCAAAATGGCACCCAAGGAACTCAACTTCATCACAGGCAATGCCAACAAGCTTGCTGAAGTCAAGGCCATCCTGGCTGACAGTAGCGTCGAGCTGCGTAACCAGAGTGTGGACCTGGTTGAAATCCAGGGCACCGTTGAGGAGGTGACGCTGGACAAGTGCAGGCGCGCTGCCGAACATGTACGTTCCTTCCAACCAACCTTCTACGTCAATTCAAGGATATTCTCAGCTTGCAGTTCTTTTTGTGAAGGCGATGAAGTCTTTCACTCACAGAGTCCCTTCTGGAGTTGTGAATGATCACCATAACTAACAACCGACTCCCACCAACAGGTTGGTGGCCCCGTTCTAGTGGAGGATACCTGCCTCTGCTTCAAGGCCATGAATGACCTTCCGGGACCATACATGTAAGTTGACCAATTCCATTTGTCCGATTTCATTGATGGCACGTTATAACCCGATTTCGCCACAATAGCAAATGGTTCATGCAATCCATCGGCGTCCAGAACCTGCACAAGATGCTCGAAGGCTTCGAGGACAAGTCCGCCCAAGCCGTCTGCACCTTCGGCTACTCCGAGGGCCCCGGCTACGAGCCTATTCTCTTCCAAGGCAGGACCGATGTGAGTTGTCTGACGTAAACCCGCATGCCTTACTCTTCTAATGCCTGTCGTTCCAACAGGGCAAGATCGTGGCGTCGCGAGGCCCGACCAACTTCGGTAAGACAGCACCCTCTCCCTTTCACGCTGCTAATGCGCGCGCTCTCCCCTCCAGTGCTAACGTCCTCTCCTCGCAGGCTGGGACTCGACCTTCGAATACGAGGGCCAGACGTACGCAGAGATGCCCAAGGCAGAGAAGAACAAGATCTCGCATCGGGGCAAGGCGCTTGACAAGCTCAAGGAGTGGCTGAAGACCAACGTCGACTGAAGAAGCAAAAGGGCAATCATATGGCATTTCCCTCTAACAACGCCTACGCTTCTGCTCCGACTTAAAGAGAAGGAAAAAAAAAACTTTGTCTACCCAACTCAAACGCCACCCACCATGAACTTCTTGTTTCCCATACCAGTAGATAACCCACCCCAATTTTGCAAAAGCCTATAGATGGGTATATGTAGAACCACCTTCCGCACCACCTCAAACATACGTGCACGTCCAAACCTCCACCCCTCGCTGCCAGCCCGCGCAACCCACGCCCTCAGTCCTCCTCATCCTCCTCCCTCTCCTCCCCCAACCCGGCATTCCCCTCCACGCCCTCCCTATGATCCTCCCTCCACTGCCGTATCCACGCCTCAATCCGCTCGACGTTCCTCTCGACCTCGTCCGCGTCGTCGCTCCGCAGCTCCACCACGATCTCGGCGTCGAACGCGTCGCGCGCCTCGTCCAGCAGCACCTGCATGATCTCCGCGTCCATGTTCTCGTCCAGCTTCCGGCTCGAGTAGCCTCGCGCGCTCAGCCGGTCGTACAGCAGCGTGCTGTCGGCGCGCACGACGACCACCAGGTCGATCCACGAGCGCGGGAAGAGGTCGCAGGCGTGCCAGTCGATGACGTTGCCGCCGCGGAGGACGTCGGGTTCGATGGCGTCGAGGAGCTGCGGGTGTGCGCCCAGGATGTCAGCCTCGAGCAATCGCGACGGAACAATTGTCGGTACCGAGGAGGAGTGGTGGGTGAGCGCTCTTTCTTACCTTGTCCTCGTCCACGATCCAGCTGCCCAACTCCTCATCCCTGCCGTCGTAGCAGTCGCGCTCCTTGGCCACCTGGTTGATGGCCAAGTGCCGCAGCCCCGAGTTCTGCGCCAACAGCTGCGCGTGCGTTGTCTTGCCCACGCCGGGCGTGCCGGTGATGATGATGTTCGGGCTGGTGCGCTTCATTGTTCGATCCGTTTTTTGGGAGGGTCGCCGGGCTGTTGCGAGGGAAGAAGAAGGTACGGTGTACTGGGTTTGTGGTTCCTTTCGGCGCGGGGTTAGGGTGAATGCGCAGAAAGAAAAGCTTCGAGCAGCATTCAAATTGGTTTGGTGGAGTACATAATCGCGGACACCCGAAATTTTGGAGCCGCCCGCCGCAGCGCCCGCCAGAGGCTGATCGGCCCGAGCGCGAACTTCTGCAATGACGGCATGGGGTGCTAGTCCACAACACTGCCCTCAAGGTGCTTCACCCCAATGCTTGCAAAATATTCACTCGAAAACGCACGCTTCCAAAACACCATAAAAAGTTCATTGCTAGGCTGTCGTAGACTCCATTAACATGCTCTCCACATGTTGAGCAAATCCCGCCGTTAAAAAAAAAGAGCAGAAAAAAGACGAAAAATGATAACGAGCACGTCTTTCTCAGCACGTCGTTCTGACGTCTGACCTCTTCTCTGGTCGACTGTCGGGTGCCATACATTTGGTTGCTCTATTGGTATTTTTCCGAGATGAACCAAGCGAAAGCCATATTTAATTATCATTCTCCACAACTAGCTTCACAGCTTGTTCTGGTCGCCGGTCAACGGCCACTGGTAGCCAGCAGCATCGCTGAACTTGTAGCCGTACGAGGAGGTGAAGTCATCGAGCACGGCGGGGCCGCGGGAGCCTGCGGTCAAAGTCAGCAATTGATCCATGTAGACGTGCGCTCGGGTCTTCTTACCGTAGGGGTACTCCATGGGGATGATCTCCTTGTTGTCGTCCAGGTAGTGCAGCAGAGGGGTGAAGATTCTCCAGCTTGCGTCGAGCTCATCGTCGCGCACAAAGTTGGAGTGGTCGCCCTTTAGGGCGTCAAGGATCAGCGACTCGTAGGCCTCGGGGATCTTAAGGTCGGAGAAGCGGCGGCGGTAAGTCAGGTCAAGCTCAGTGACGACCGTCTGCATGCTGAGGCCGGGGAGCTTGGAGTTCATCTTGATGTAAACACTCTCGTTGGGTTGGACACGGATGACCAGCTCGTTGCGGGGAATGTCCTTGAAGATACCCGACGTGACGTCCTTGAACTGGATGCGGACCTCCGTCTTCTGCTCGTTAAGGGCCTTGCCAGCCTTCAGGATGAAGGGCACGCCATCCCACCTCTCGTTCTTGATGTAGGCGACCATCGAAGCGAAAGTGGGGCAGCGGGAGTCCTTGGGAACGGTGTCGTCCTCCTTGTAGCCAGGCTTGCTGCCGTCGAGCGACTTGCCATACTGGCCAATGATGACGTTCTTGGGCTCAATCGAGGGCATAGCACGCAGCACACGGACCTTCTCATCACGGATGTCCTCGGCAGAGAAGGAAATGGGGCGCTCCATGGTCAGCAGAGTCAGGACCTGCAGTAAGTCTTTGTCAAAGTCAGCCAACGTCTCAGACCTCACGAATCGCAACACCCACGGTTCTGCATGACATCGCGGATGATGCCGAACTCATCGAAGTAACCACCACGGCCCTCGGTACCGAAGGGCTCCTTGAAAGAAATCTAGCCTGGTGTCAGCAGCTGATTTCGCATGCGGAGACCAGTTCAGCATACCTGAACGTTGTCGATGTGGTTCCTGTTCCAGGTAGCGCCGAAGAACTCGTTACCAAACCGGAGAATCAGAATGTTCTTGACCATCTCCTTGCCAAGGTAGTGGTCGATACGGAAGAGCTCCTCCTCCTTCCAGTCAGGCGCCAGCGCACGCTGGAGCTCACGCGAGCTCCCGAGGTCCTTGCCGAACGGCTTCTCCACCTGTTTCCGTTGTCAGACTAGCTCCTCTCCACGCCCCCTCGCGATGGTGCCACTCACGATCACTCGCGCAATGCCGTTCTTGGGGTAGCAGTTGCGCTTCAGGTGCTGTGAGACGGTGATGAAAACGCTGGGCGGCAGCGCCATGTAGAAGACGCGGTGGGTGTTCTTCCTGTCCTTCTCCAGATCCTCGAGGTGGCCTCTCAGGTTAATGAACGACTCGTCCTGGTCGTACTGGCCGGAGACGTAAGTGCAGAACTTGCAGAACTCCTCCAGCTGCTCCTCCATCTCCTTGGTGGGCGTCTTGATGTAGGACTTGACGCGCTTGAGGTACTCCTCGCGGTCCATCTTCGTCCGCGCATATCCGACGATCTTGACATTGGCGGGGAGGAAGTTGTTGCGGAACTGCCAGATCCGTTAGGCCTTTGATGCGCTGCGCGACGGCTGCGACACACTTACGAGACCGAAGAGCGCGGGGAACTGCGTGGCGGACATGTCAGCGACCCAGCAGCAGACCTCAGCAAAAGGCAGGCGCAACCTACAGTCTTCTTCTTCGCGAGGTCACCGGATGCTCCAAGGACGACAATAACTGTGTTGTCCTTGAGCTCGATGGTGCTGTCGGTCGCGAGATTAGCCTCTGCTGTAGCTCTCAATGTCTCGCTCCCGCAGCTCCCGCCCGCCGCCAGTGCGTTGGGAACACGGCCTGCCGCAGGCGCCCGCAGACACAACGCAATGGCGCGCCTGTTAGATGGCTCTGGCGGCGGCCTATGGCGCCTTCGGGCACGGGGCGGAGACCGAGGGGCAGCACTCACCCAGCGTTGGCCTCGACCTCGGGCTGAATCAGCGTGTCGGCCATTGCGCCTGTGGAATCTGTAGCGGGGGAATGCGACGGGAGAAGAGGTTGGCGAAAGGGGGGATGGGAGCAATGGGAGCTGGTGCAAAAATCCCGGAGGCGAGTGAAGCAGCTGGAACGGAGGATGATGTTGAGGTTGGCGGGACGGTGGCTTTGGTGGGGTTCTTTTTAGTCGCGGCAGCGGGCAGGGCGGATTATTCGGAGTGAGTGACGTTTGCGCGGCGAGCGGCGCTTTCTCGCTCTCGCTCGCGCGCCGCACTGCTGCCAATGCCAGTGCTTCGCAGCCCGTCGCACGACTGAAGCAGCGGGGACAAGAAGCTCCGAATGAAATTTCAGCACAATCACAGGATCGGCAGCGCGGCGTCAATGTGCTACGTGTGTATTGTCCTCCCCAGTCCTCTCGTCGTCGCCAGCGCCTGCGAATAGAGGCCCCCCCCCGATGACCGGACGGCGTCTTTAGCCATTTGGATCAGTCATCAGCGAGGTCGAAGAGATTGCACCGTTAACTCCAAAACTCCGCGGTCGCTTTCTCAGCGACCCACACGTCAATAGTGCCACGTCCGACCTGGCCGCCGTAGGCCGCAGCGTGCCGACCGCCCAAAGCTACCCGCTGGGTGGTGGCCTTGGGTGCGGCGTGCCCTTCTCCGTGGGAATACCGCGCTTCGGTGACCCGTGGGGCGCCGTCCAGCCACCTCGTCCGGGTTTTGCTGACTCTGGCCGCTCCATGCGCTGACAGAGCAGCTGCCCCCGAGCCTCCGGTGGGCGAGCAGCAGCATGTTGCCTGCACCCCTCATAATTCGGCATGCCGCAGACGTGCATCTGCTGTGCATCTGCTGCACACCAGCACCGCACCCACACACCAGCACCGCACCCACACACCGCACCGCACCGCACCGCACTGCACTGGCACCTCCCCCAAACCGTCGGGGTCTCAACGAGTGACGTCGGCCGAAAAGAGACAGCTCCAGGAGCTAGGACGCCTGCTGCTCCCCAGCCACACAGGAAGCACGTCCGGCCATGAGCGACGCCGACCCATGTCCGTCGATAAAACTTCTTATCTGATCTCCCACGCCGCCCTCCCGCCGCCTCACGCCGCCGCCGCCGCCGGAGCACGATGGCGCTCGCACGCCAGGACTCAAGGGCCATTCGAGGAATTTCTCACGCAAAAAACGCCGATTGATCGGGTCATCTATTCCGGTCTCTCTATGCATGTCTATGTATTATACGATCCGTACAGCGTCCGTTCGATGGATTAGTCAAATGGCCAGGGCGGTTGTGAGATCCATCTAGTCCCCACGTGCGCCTTTTTGATCTGCTCGCAAGCTCCGAAGCCTCCCCGACTGTCGTCATGGGGGCGACTGCGACATCGCCGCGCCAAGCGGTCAACAGCTTCCTACAGCCTGAAACGCGCGGGAAAAAAAGATTGCTCATTCTTGCTCTTGCAGGAACTCGAGGACGGCTGTTGCGATGTTAGACAAATCAGGCTATTGGAGGAGCGGCACCGCGCGGAGAAGTCATGCTGCTTTTCCGCCGTCCGTTGTCCGGCATCGAAGGGGGTCCGTCCGGGTTCCCCCCAAAGCCGGTAATTTTCATACAGAGGGGTGCCGCAGCCGACGGCTAGCGCAAAAGTACTTCCGACCATCACCGCTGCGGAAGTACAACTCCAGATAGCTTGAGCGCATATTGCGAGGGACCTTCACACCCGGATGGATACTCCAATCCCCTCGAGGTGATGCTTTCTTCGCGCTCTCCGCCGACTGCAGCGCCCCTCTGTACCGGTTTTGGGCAGAATGTCCGGATGCACGCCTGGCCTTCAGAAGGTGGCTCTTGCGCCGCAATGACTTGTCTCACACAGGCCTCAAAAATGCAAGAAGGGTGGGAAACGGTAACGCACCTTGTCGGAAGCCCTCCGGATTCTCAGAAACGACCCAATGCCCAGACTCCACGTCCTTCATCTTGAACAGCGGGAAGAACCTGCCGATGATTGGCATCGTCTCATCCGGGACATAATGACTCCTTGTGCCGCGAATAAACAGCGCGGGCTTATTGAAGCGCCTCGCCTCGGGGTCTTTGAACGGGAAGTCGGCCATGTTGTCGAGGGCGTTGGCGAGGTAGGCGACGGGGATCTTGAACTGCAGGTGGTCGTTGCCCGGCGCGCGCACCAGGTTGGATAGCAGGAACTGGCGCACCGGCAGCTCCTCCGCGAACGGCTTCATGATGGCGTCGGCGTCGCTCTGCCGCTTGGGCTTCGCCGCGTCCACCTTCTTCATGCCCTGCACGTACTTGCCAAAGTCGCTCTTGAGCGCCGCGTCCACCGGCGCGTTGTCCACCGGGATCACGTCGCGCACCAGCTCCGGGCGCCGCAGCGCGACCGCCATGACCGTCTTCGCGCCCATCGAGTGCCCGATCAGCGTGGACCCGCTGAGCTTGTGGTGCTCGATGAAGCCCTCCATGTCCTCCGCGAGCGCGGTGTAGTCGTGGCGAGGGTCATGCGGGGAGTCGCCATGGTTGCGCAGGTCAACAGCGTAGATGGGACGGTTCAGGTCGCGCGTAAGCTGCCTATACGTAGATCCGTAAGCGCAAAGCGTTTCGCCAACGAACGGGGCGCCAGAGAGAGACCGTACTTACTTATGCTCCTGTTGTTTCTCTTGGACCCGAACAGGCCGTGCAGAATAATAATCGGAGCATTCTCAGAGGCAGATGTCGCCGAGCCCGTCGGCGGCTCGTGGACGTCGTAAGAAAGATCGAGCCGGGCGAGCGGGCGCGAGGTGCTGAATGACCTGAGGATAGCATGACGCGCCAGCCTGCGCGGCGCAGCAGCTCGCGTGGTGAACATGCCGGACTGTGTCTGATGACTGCTGCTTTGCGATGCGGGCTTTCCTGCCAACCCCGGTCGGCTTTTGGGAAAATGCGGATATTAGTAATATGACGAATTCCGCCAGGGGAAAATCGTTTGGCCGGCTGAATTGGCTGAAAGGCCGATGGCGGAATACGAGGAGCGGCGGCCTGTGAATCGCCGCGTTTCAAATCTTCCAATGACCCGGTCAGGCTCGAGGTGAGACAGAGAACACCGACCGAACGGTATGGGCGGCGGCGCATGATCTTCGAGAAGCATTGCGGCAGAAAGCTGGGAGAAGGGAATAAGAGAGCAGCCGTCTAAGCAATGTTGAATTATCCACGTGCAAGGAGACAACAAACAGAATTTACCCAACCCACCCGTCCCAACGCCTTCTACTTGCATTGAATCCAAAGAAAGTCCTCCCGCTTACTCCCGCAATCATCACGTAGAGAATCCAAAAGCGATCACCCCGCGGTGGCTGAGAAAAAAAAAGTCCCCAAAGCCTCTCAACGCCAACAGTAGTCAAGCATACAGCTCCACCTGCACGCACCCCTCATCGGTAGCCCCGCAACGCGTGCGTGCGCGTGCAACTCCTTCATTCCCTCTCCAGCCCCATCCATCCTCCGCAGCGCTTACATCACGGTGCACTTGCCGCCCGCCGTCGGCTCGCCGGGGTTCTGGCTCTTCTCGATCTCGCCAATCATGTGGTCGAAGGCCTTGGACACGTTCTCGTTGTAGCGGGCGCTGGCCTCGGTCCACGCGCACTTGAACTCCTCGGCCAGCGCCTTGCCCTGCTCGGCCGTAACCTGGCGCTGCTCGGGGCGCAGGTCGCTCTTGTTGCCCACGATGACGAGCGGAACCCACTCCGTGCCCTGTCGTAGACAAAAGATTAACATGCTGCTGAAACGAACTGCCCTTGCTGCCCGATTGCCCGATGTTCATACGCCTGCCGCTGTCTCCTGTTCACCCTTATCACCACGAAAAACATGGCGTATGAACCGGTGGGGATGGTGGCGTATGGACGGCGGCTTGCGCGACAGCAGGGACGGCGGCGGTGGCGGCGTGCTTACCAGGTGGTTGAGGATCTTGTCGCGGATGATGCGGGCCATCTCGAAGGTCTGCTTGTGGCCGACCGAATAGACGATCATGTAGCCGTGGATGCCGATGAAGTGCTTCGAGTTCAGGATGCTGTACTCATCCTGAAGGTGCGCGAGAAGCTCGTCAGCCGCCTCTCCTCATTCGGGTGTTGCTTCAGCCACGTTGCTCTCTTTCGTGTAGTAGAAGAAAGAAAGTGCCCTCCCCCTCCCCTCCCCCCTCGTGAGCTCTACCGCCTTCCAACCCTTCGGCGTGAGCGCTAGTATACCCCTCTTTTGCCTTCGCTCGCCCAGAATGCCCCCCAAGCTATTGTGTACGTACCTGACCGGCCGTGTCGATGATCTCGGTGGCATAGTCCACGCCCTTGTAGCGGATGACCTTGCTGAACGTGTTCTCGATCGTGGGGTAGTAGCTCTCGACGAAGTGGCCGTCTACGAATTGGACCGTGAGCGAGGATTTGCCTGCAAGCGTGATTCGAGCGACAGGTCAGCAAAGTGTCTCTCGGTCGCGGATGCGGACAGAAACAAGGGAAACGGGACGGTGTACCGACAGAGCGGCTGCCGACAATTGCAATCTTGCGCTGCTTCGGAGGCGCAGGCATCTTTGCGGGCGGAGAGGCTCTTTCGTAGTAATGGGTGAGGGCACGGAGAAAAAGCACCAGGCAGGCGGAAAGATGATAGCAGAAAAATGGGAGAGTAAGGACGAGCTCAATTGGGGGCTTGCGCGCGCGCTTGAATAGTGTTTGGGACTGGTGCCCAGTAGCTTAGCTGGTCAGGCGGTGACGACGGTAGTGCCGTTGTACCGCTTCAGCCTATGATGAAACAGCAAGCAAGCCCGAGGTGCCTGGGAGGGAAGCCGCAAAGCTGAAGGTACAACAAGCAAGAATATGTATGTACACGCAGAGAAGAGGACCCTCTGCGACGAAAAAAATCCAGAAGCTGCAACCCTACGATGGCAGCCTGTCCTTTTTTACCTAAGAGGCTGCCAGTTCCACAATTGATCGAGTAATGGAAACAAGCCACGCCTATTCGCCGGGGGCGCGCTGTCTGCCCTCCTGCGCGCCGCCAGGGCGCCCGTCAAGCGCCGCCCCGGACGCACAACTGCTCTATTGTGCCGTCGCTCAAGCCAGCTGCAAGGGCACGCATGTGCGACCATAGACTCGATGCGCGTACATACGAAGAGCCGGACTGGAATCGTGAAGCAATAATATCCGCAGGGCTGGACCCCTCCGTCCTAAGGTTTTGCCAATGCCCGCCCAATGTCATGATCCACGGAGCTGCCCGCTGTCACATCAGGTGGCATGTGGCATGTCTCTCCTGTACCATCCTGTCGCATCATTCTGAAGGCTATAGCTCCGCTACTCCCAAACCTGCCCCAGCATTGCGTCAGCAAAAACGCGGTCGCATGGTGTCACAGCATGCAAGGTGCAGAAGGATGTCAGCTAGGCTCGCGGTCTTGTCCATGCAGTGCAGACTGACCACGCAGCAGCCTTCTTGACCGCATGCCGTCGGATGGTGTTATTGTACATCCGATGTGGAAACGTTTACCCTTCTTGGGCGAGACTAGGCGTTGGCTGCAGAGTGCATGGATGCTATATGGGCGCCTTTATACGCGTGCATTTTCGACTGCAGCCTGGACCCTCGAGAACAGGAAGGTGATCCACAGAGGAAAAAAGTTGATTAATGAGTGTAGTAGAATATATACAGCCTTGATCGGAATCCTTCCAAAGGAGAAGACCTGCAGTCGTATTGGAGCCCCAAGATGGACGGTGGTGATGTATGTGTCTCAGCCACACCGAGCCGCACAAATGCAGCCCAAAGAGCCTCCTTTCATCAAAGTCATTCTGGGGTATCGGGTATCTCAAATTTCCTCCCATACTTTACCGTTATTTCCTGGCATCCTCTCAAACCCCAAACCCAAACGCCTCTTTACAACAAAATATCACATCAGACACGGGCCGTTTCTAGACCGCACCTTTCACTCAGGTCGCTCGTCCTTGAAGTCGGTCGATGACGCCCTGCAGCCTCGCCGTGTAATTTGCCCAGACTTCTCTGCCTTCTTCGCCATCGAATGCTTCCTTGTCCACTTTCTGGTGCACGAAAATGAATTCTTCGACGGCGTGAATGAGGACATCCAAACGCTGCTGCGGAAGTTTGGCGCGAACCTTTTCTCTGACAGCCCAGGTCTGGCAGAGATTTCCAAGGAGGACTGCGAGATAGCCATAAGCAACGCTGGATTGGGATTCTTCCATCGAGTCTGCCTGCGCAGCTCGTTCCATGCCTTCGAGGAACGATCGAACTAGGGAGTTGAGCAGTCCGTCTCCATCCTTCATAGATGCCACCCGTGCATCATTACTAAACTCAGCAAGGTTGATCATTGCGCCGAGTGAAAGAATGAGACGATCCAGTGTTTTCATATGCTCCTCTTCGTCCAATTGCGTGCCCAGCGCCCGGCATCGGCTGCCAATCGAATGCAGCAAAATTTGTACAAGCGTCGGTGAAGCAAACACGTTGCAAATCTCGGAGTTGTTGTTCGTAAGGTTCAAAGTGAGCCGAAGAGCAAGTGCTTCCAATTGCTCGGTCAGGGCTGGCCCCGAGCCGAGCACTGCATCGACTGAGCGAGCAAGCTTGCTCATCGATGCGTCAGCATCCGTGGAGGAGTTGGTCCAAGCTGTAGCATTCAAGGAACCAGATTCCAGGATCGACAGCGTAAGCTCCAACAGTGCTGTTTCCGAAGACGACGCCGAGCCTGACGCCAGCTTTTGTGCCGGATCTTTTGCGAGTTCCGCGACATCTGCAAATGCTCGGAAGCCGAGCAGGTCCTCGGAGTTGCCGCTTTCTCTAAGCTTACGCACCACAGATTCCAAGCTCTTGAGGGCCACGGCTCGGGGAGAGACAACTTGAAGAGCATCATCGGGCCAAACGGTTCTCACAAGCAACGATCGAAACTCGCCAAGCATGTCTCGCGCCACCTTGGACATATTAGTCCGACGCTCTTTCGCAATCTTCTCGATGTCAGAGTCGAGTCTGAGCAGCCCAGCCAAGGTTCTCAGGCATCCCGCACTGTACATGGATGCTATAGCTGTTTTGGGTGCCTCGGCTAAAGTCATGAACTCCATCGCAGACGCAACTAGAAACCCGAGAATAGGGTCCGGTGTTGCACCGCAGAAGTGGAAGAGCCGACTGTCAAGACCATGGTCAACCATTCGACTGACATAGCTCTTGTCTGTGAGCTTAGTGCACAAGTCCATGAGAGCGCTGCGTCGCCGTGACAGAGAATTTGCCTTCTTTTCCTCGATGTCATCGAGAAGATTTTCGATGTCGTCCACGACACGCCTCGCTGTTCCTGCAGCTCGCAGCTCATGGATGTTTCGCATTGCGCTGCCGCCTTCCTCAAGGTCGTCGAGATCATTGCGGGGCTGAGGTCTCCGCGAAGGGCCAAGAGAATCAAAGGAGGGAAGACCGAGCATTAGCTCATCCTCAAGGCTGCTCTCGTTGAGATACGACCTTGTACGAGCGTAGGTGAGCTTTGGGCCAGAATTCGCAGGAGCTGAAGTTTGAGACGAGGCAGTCTCTTGAGAAAGTCCAGTGGCTGATTCTGTGCGTTGAGAGCTTTTCGAAGAATGGCCCGCAGTGCTTTGATTCGAGTTGAGCTTCGCAGGCTTCGGGAGGGCTGGTGCGCCCGCGTCCATCATGGTCTCATCATCATCGGACTCCTCATCAGACTCCGTCTTCTGCTTCAAGGTATCAATCAAACGGCGTCGTCGATTGACAGCCGCATGTGTCACGTCAGAGCTTGACCGTTGCAGCGTAGTCTTTCGAGGTTTGACCGAGTGTGTTATCTTGAGTTCATTGAGGTTGAGAGCGCTTGGACTTGCGGTCTCTCCATCGTCGAGAAGGTTACTCCACGCCTTGTGCTGCCGCGGTGTGACTGTCCCAAAAGGTGATTTTGACGTCCTTGCGGGCGGGGTGGCCGGAGTAGGTACGTCGTCATCTTCATCTTCTTCTTCATCCCCCTCATCTGGCGAGTCAGGCAACGGTGGAGACACTGGTGATTCCACAGGGCTAGAGGGTTTGGTCTCCGGTGACGGGAGCATTCTCTGTAGCAGGGTCGGAGCAGACTTTC
Source organism: Neofusicoccum laricinum (assembly GCA_029906385.1). NCBI lineage: Eukaryota > Fungi > Ascomycota > Dothideomycetes > Botryosphaeriales > Botryosphaeriaceae > Neofusicoccum > Neofusicoccum laricinum. Next base: position 1,119,485 of record CP123726.1, read on the forward strand.
CCTCCTGAACCAAGGTTTTGGTCGTTGGTTGTTTGGATTCATTCCGTCGCGACCTAGCCAGTTTGATTGCTTGTGTAGCGGATGCGCTAGTGGATGCGGGGGCGTCAGGCTGGGTACCAGTGGTGCTTGCTGAATCATTCTTTAGCAAGCGCGCCGTCCGGAGTCCCATCATTGTGTTTTTAGCACGCGCTTTTGATGGGGGCTTGATCGGTGGCTTCTGAGGTGGACCAGCCAATTCGTCTGCAGATGAACTAGGCGCAAGCTGAGTCGGTTCTCTCTTCTGCGGGCTGGCTTCCCGGCTAATCTTGATTGACTTGGTGGGCTTTTCCTTTACCATATCCGTGATCTTCATGCCATCCTCTGGATCCTCCGCCAAGCCATTGGACCTCTTACTCGGTTTCTGTTTTGCTTGTTCTAGACGCGGAGGTGGTGTTATAATGACTGCGTTACGGCCGGTCCGCGGGAGGTCTCCACGTGTGGATGCTCTCTTTCCAGCTGGCTCTTCTGTGTGCCTGCTTGTTGATGGGCTGCGCTTCCGAGAAAGACGCTTGGCTTCTGCGGCCGCCACCTCTTTGTGCAGTTGTTCCGACGCAGAATCCTCAGAAAACACCCTTTCGCTCTTTTCCACAGCACGCGGCGCTTGTTTGACTGGCGACTGTCTCACGGGCGCTCTCGAGGGCTTCGAAATTTCGTCTTTGGACGAAGGCATGTCAAAGATCGAGAGTGAGTCAGCCTTCGGCCTGGCAGCAGTTGCAGCGGGCGCGACATGTCCTTTGCTTCCAGTCCAGGAGGGCTTTGGCACACGCGGCTTCTCCGGGGACGGCGCATCGCTGAAGAGCTTGTAGCTTGTTGTGTTGCGCGACGACTTGCCGTAGGTGGCAACCTTCTTGCGCCGTTGCGGGAGGTCCATTGTTTATCGAAAGTGGGAGGCAGCGGTGTCGCTGGCTGGAGCGGGGTGATAGGTCGCAGGAGTTAGCATCCGCGAGCCATTGCACCGTCCAGGTGGCTGTATGACTGCAGGCGGCGCAATGGCGGAGCACGGGTCGTGGTGGAGGTGCCGGAGGTGTGTACAGGCCCGCGTGAGGTGAGCCGGCGTGCGCGGGCGCAGTGCGAGTTTGCGAGCGGAGCGCGGGAGCGCAGACGGCAGAGTCGGCGGGGACAGATGGCAGGTGCTGAGTGCTGCACAGAAGGCGCCGCTTGGGGCGGGTGTGCGGCGTTGCGATGCGGCGGCAGGCGGTGTTGATGGTTGGGGCTTGTTGACGCGCACGCGGCGGCAGGGCTGCGACTGCGACAAAGCAAAGCCGCATCGGCGCTGACCGCCCGCCGCATGCCGTTAGCGCGCCGGCGGCCGTGGCCTCAGCCAGGCCCGGTGGGTCGCGCATCCCACGGCAGGGTTATCGCAGGAGCTCGCCGGCGGCCATTCTGGCCATGCTGCTGCTGCACAACCTGCGCACGAGGGCAGTATCTCAGGAACCCACTATATACGCTCCCCGGCCGCCGCCATCTCCTAGACTCTGCTTCTCCTCTCCGCTCCCCCGCTCCTCGCCCGCTGACCTCCCATCTCTGCCCGCACTGAACCACCGAGCACCACCGCCGTCAGCCCTACCAGAGCTTTTACCACCGTTCTCAGCCCGCAATGTCTTCCCCCCAGTCCCAGCAGGCGCCCTCCAAGTGCATGGGCCCTGAGTACCGCCCTGCGACGGAGAAGCCGACCGCAACGGTCTCTACCCAGGTGTCACACGACAATATCCACATTCTGGCGCAGACGCCCCAGCTCATTGCGCTTCTGACGTGCGTTCTGCCTGCTCACCTCCAATGCCATGACCCCCGCCTTTAACACGCTGCGTGTGCAGTATGATTAGAGACAAGAACACCGATCGCGCCAACTTCATCTTCTACTCCAACCGCATTATTCGTCTGCTCGTCGAAGAGGGCCTGAACCACCTTCCCGTCCAAGAGCACACCATCACCACTCCGCTCGGCACGCAATACTCGGGTGTCAAGTTCGAGGGCAAGATATGCGGCGTGTCCATCATGCGCGCGGGCGAGTCCATGGAGCAAGGTCTCCGTGATTGCTGCCGCTCCGTGAGGATAGGCAAGATCCTGATCCAGCGCGATGAGGAGACTGCCAAGCCCAAGCTCTTCTACGACAAGCTACCTGAAGATATTTCGGACCGCTGGGTGCTTCTGCTCGATCCTATGCTTGCTACTGGTGGGTCTCCAAATAGTAGGGGCAGGGGCTTAGTAAATCCGACTAACAGGGAATTTAGGCGGCTCTGCCCTCATGGCTGTTGACGTGCTCAAGTCGCGTGGCGTCCCTGAGGATCGCATTCTGTTCCTCAACCTTATTGCCAGCCCAGAGGGAGCTGCCAACTTTGCACAGCAGTTCCCCAAGGTGCGCGTCATCACGGCATTCGTGGATCAGGGACTGAACGAGAAGAAGTAAGTCTGATGCATTGTGATGTCAGACCCTGAGCTAATATCTCCTTAGCTATATTGTCCCGGGCCTTGGTGACTTTGGTGACCGCTTCTACACTATGTAAACCCATAATCAAGAAAACGTGATAATATCCCACCCCTCGTGTGTCATTAGCAGCGGCAGTGGGAGGTCATATTATCTGCACTGGAGACATTCATCGTGCAGACCAACACGCGTCTGCGCAGCATCTTTCGTCCAGATTAAGACCTCAAATACGGGTGAAGATGCTTGCAAGGAATCTTGGCCACTGGGCTCAGAAGGTATTGGAATTGGGGAAACGGGTTGGTGTTATGCATCAGCGTGCTCGGGAGACTCATGGACCCTGTCAGTGCGACAATCGAATGGTCTGAAACGGAAGTATACGCATTGCATCACAAACAATGACGTGCAAGTCAAGCTTGCCCTGAAGCGCATTGCTGTTTCGATCTTGGTTTGAGCTTCGGTACAACGCAAATCTGTATGCTCGGTAGGAAATCGAAACAGCAAATGATTGGATCAAGATATACGCATGAATGCTTGGGTGGCCTTTGGTAGATCATTGCTATATTGTCTCTCATTCAGCCCTCAGATTGGCTATCGAATGAGAATGCTGTTACTCGCGTCTTTGCTACGTTTTCATACCCGGACTGACACTTTAATCACCATGTAGAGTTGACCCGCAGTTAAAATACGACATGCACACCTTCCCGTGACTTTTTGACCAAGAGTGCTGTTAGATTTCTGTAGGATGTGACGCATACAACCTCTATGGAACTGCATGCATGCATATTCTTGATTCGCCGAGTGTGAAAGATGCCCTGTATGCGCCAAAGCAGTGGCGCTCCGATTTTCGAGAAGCTGACCCCTAAGTGCCGGTTTGGCATGCCACGAATTGCTCCTGCACCACCAGACGCCTGAACTCCGCCTTTGCTAGCTAGGCCATCTGATTAGAGCCTGCGAACTGCATACGTGAAAGGCACCCGCTCAGCAGGAAATGTCTCATCCCGAACCGTCAAAACCATGCCGCTTTTTTTTTTTTTTTGTTTGTTTAAAAGAACCACTTTCACAGCTTGATTCAGTCATCATCGGCATAGTCGACCTCGGCATCCACTCCGTCGTCGTCGATGAAGTCGTCTGGGTCTTCTCCGCGGCGGCCACTGGCAGGTTGTCCTCGTGAAAGCGATCCCGGCTCGCGGTAAGCCTTGCCACCGGCAGCGCCAGCTTCTCCTTCGGCGACGGCGTCGCAGGCGTCGACCCAGTCGTAGTAGACGTCGACAGGCGCGGAGAGGGCTGAGCAAACATTCTGTCAGAGCAACGTGCGACCAATAATTGCGAGCGCATAGGAACCCACCGTTGATGTTGCACTGGAACGACACGCCGCACACCTTGCAAGAGAGGTTGCCGATGGCGGCCTTCTTGTCCAGCTTCACGCTGATTGAGTTCTCATGGTTGCAGAAGAGACATTGGAAGGTGGTCGACAGGACCTCTTTCTGGAAGCGCACGGCGCGTTAGCGTGCTGGTGTTTGTGCGCGCGGCGCGCAGCATGCGAGCGGGCTGCGGGTGCGGACGACGGCGGCGGCGGGCTGCGTTTACCTTCTTGGCCGGGCCGGGCTTCTTCGCCGCCTTCTTGCGTTTACCCTGGGGTTCGGTGAGCAGCGAGCGCGGCAGGAAGCGGGTGGGAGAAGGCTGTTATCGCACCATGTCTGCAGAGCGGTGGTGATAGTGGGTGAGGAGCGTGAAGTCGGGACGCGCTTTGTCAAAGAATGGCTGACGTAGAACCGAAAGCCCCAAGGCGGTCAGCGCCGGTGCGCCGCTGAGCGCCCCGCCGGCGGCTATCTGGACAGGGGTCGCGCCGGCGGCCACGCCAAAAGGCGCGAGGGCGCGTCTCCCCTCAGCTCGATAGCACATGACCGACGCATTAGGTAGCTTCTATCTGCGCCAGCCACGAATACAAAAGGCCCCTTGCAGCTCGAGCCGCAGTCCGCCTGCATCTCGTCTCTCCAGGTCTCCCTTTTTCCCTCCGACACCTCGCCGTGCTTCGCGAACGCTTCCGATCGCGCCGCGGATAAGCGCAGCTTTGTCTCCCCTCCCGGCGTTAGATACATTGCCCTGTTTCTAGGAGTGTGACAATCGACAATCGAGGCTGAAGATCGTTTGCTCGCCGGCTTTCTGCAGCTTCCTCTGTCAAACTTCTCTCCAGCAATGTCCTCAAATCCAGACGTTCCTGCCCTTCTGGGCGAAATCATGTCGGGCCTCAAGGCGCTGCAGCAGGACAACGCCCAGCTCTCGTCACAGGTTGATGCGATCAACGGGCGTGTCAACATGCTCGCGGGAATCAAGCAGGTCCACGACACCGCAGACGCTGCGGCGAATGGCCAGGCCTCCGTCGCAGCAGCGAAGAAGGACGACTCCAAGCCGTCTGAAAGCGTGAAGGCCGTGAGTGAACGGTATGATGCCGGTGCTGCCGAGGCGGCCGCTCGCAGGTCCAGTGTCTCGCTCAACAAGATCATCTTGACTTCCTACCCCGGCCAAGCTGGCGTCGACCCGCTCCCGATGCAATGGGGCCATGTTGATCCGGCGGTGCGCGGTCCCGTCGTCGTTTCCCGCCATGCAAACACCATCAGAAGAAGGAACGGTACGTCAGCGTGTTATGCGGACTGAGCATGAACGAAGCTTACGATTGATTGCAGCGATCGGTGCCCACGGCGGCTCGTACTCTATCTATCACGCCCTGGCTGTCGCAAGCAAGAACCTGGACATCAGCCACAAGCCCGATTTCACCAACACCGAGCCTGCCGTGGACATTGGGCCGTTCCCTCAATGGAGCGATCCGAAGAAGATCGTATCGATGGACCCACTTGGGCATCTGGCGCCGTGGCTTTACAAGGAACACATTGATAAGGACGGCGTTGAGATTAGGCCGACGATAGCGGTGACGAAGGCACACATGAGACTGCCGGAGCTTGAGGAAAGCGTCAGGAAAGGCCGCCTCGTTCCGGACGGCAAGATCTGTCTCAATGAAACCGGGGAATTGGCAGTCACGAAGTTCGCCGTTGAGCCTGTTTGGTATCTGCCCGGCGTTGCCGAGCGATTTGGAATCGGTAAGCGTTGCATTGCGCGCCCTCCGTCAGCGTAGCGTCAACTAACCGCTCCATGTAGATGAGGGAGCTCTGCGCAGGACGTTGTTTGAGGAGACGGGCGGCTCGTACCCGGAGCTGATCACCAGAAGCGACATCAAGTTGTTCCTGCCTCCGATTGGCGGCTTGACCGTCTATGTCTTCGGTGATCCCGCCAAGATGTCCAACCCAGACGTCCGCCTTGCTCTCCGTGTGCACGACGAGTGCAACGGCAGCGATGTTTTCGGTTCCGACATCTGCACATGTCGGCCCTACCTGATCTTCGGCATTGAAGAGGCTGTAAAAGAGGCGCAAAAGGGCGGCAGCGGAGTCGTGATTTACTTCCGCAAGGAAGGCCGCGCGCTAGGGGAGGTCACAAAGTACCTTGTTTACAATGCTCGTATGTTTCAACGAATGAATGAAACTTTTGGTGATGGCAGCAGAAGGCTAATTTGTGGCGACAGGCAAACGTGGCACCGATCGTACGTGTCCCATGGGGAAGGTGGTGATAGTGTGAAACGGCTAACCGGTGGTAGGGGCGAGCGAATACTTCAAACGGACGGAAAACATCGCCGGAGTGAAGGTTTGTGCCTGCAACACCATTAGTCGGCAGATCCTTCGCTGACGTGCTCTCACCGCAGGACATGCGTTTCCAGGCGCTGATGCCAGACGTGAGCACCAAACGCCCCCCCCCCCATCTCGTCGTGTGATTACTGACCGCACCTCTCACGGAGCACAGATTCTGCACTGGCTCGGCATCACGAAGATTGACAGGATGCTCAGCATGTCCAAGTACGCTGTCTCCGCGCCCCGCACTCTACGTGTAGCAGTAACTGACGCCTGCGACAGCATGAAGCATGACGCTATAGTGGAGCAAGGGATACCGATTCATGAACGGGTTCCGATCCCCGATGAGATGATTCCAGAGGACAGCCGGGTGGAGATTGACGCGAAGATCCATGCTGGATATTGTAGGCGATCCCAATTCCCATTGCTTGACTCGCGTTCCACGTGGTGCGGTGCAACGGCTGACAGGCCCCAAGTCACGACAGGAAAGGTTATGAGCCTGGAGGAGCTGAACAGCGTGCAGGGCCGTGCATGGGATGACGTTGATGTAAGTGGTCAAAGCAAGGCATGGATTGGGACGCGCGACGCCGCTGACACACAAACCACAGCATTAATTTGCACGCCCCGCTGGCGCTGGGGCCGCGAGGGGCCGCGATGGGCCGCTGGGCCGCTGGGCTGCTGGGGGAGGAGGAGGCACGGTTGCTCTTTGCGGGGGAGCACACGGGAGGGGCAGGGGAGAGGGGGCATGGATGCGAATGGTGGGATTTAGATTCTGCTATCTCGGAGCGGCGGCCGCATTGGCGGGACAGATACTCGTACTAGAAAGCGCTGCGCGGAAGCTAGAAGCAGTTTCCGCTGATCCAATCCAGCCGCGCTGCAGCGTGTCGGCACCCGCGGATGCGCGTACCTTAAAACCCCATGCGTCCCAAGCGGCGCTGTAGTGGCCCGGCCCGAAAGGCGGCGGCGCTCGATTGTCGCGATCAAAAGCCGGTGAGAGGGCAGCGGGGCAGCAGCGGCCGAGCGCGGTGGGCAGTCACCAGCACATGCGCGCGCTTCCGATAGAGCGGCGCCCGCTCGCTCGTCGACGACGATGGAAGCGAGTCGTCTGACCGGCTGGCGCAACGGCCAAGGTACGCGCGTGGCATCCGAGTCAGGCCTCGGGGCGTTGCAGGTGGAGGTGAAGGGATCCTTACGTGTCGGATGCTAGTTTGCCCCCGGCACCACACCAGGCTGCGGGCGGACGGTCGGCCCGAAGCCGCAGCGCCAACGCAATCCAGGTTAGCGGCTCTTGCGGCGCGCCCATGGGAGATGCTGGCGGGCTCGCGGCAATGGGCTGACCAGCCCGGCCAGCCTGACACGCTGCGCGGCCGTCGCGGGCGGGCCAAGTCGGCCGAATGCGACGCAGCAGGCGTGTCGAGCCGCCGTCGATACGGGCGGCGCTGCCCCGATGATGGCCGGGCTGGGGCGGGCTGGCCCACCGAGCCCAGTCATCAGGGGTTCTGGAACGGCGATTATCCAGAGGGGCCACAGGGCAGCGCCGCTCTGGCATGGCCTTCCCCACCTGCCGGCCAGGCGTGCTCACAGCTCACCGCACAGCAGAGCTTATGCACCAGCCCTGCCCGCGTATAAACGTTTGACAGCGCACCGAGGCTCGCTCCTGCGACCAAGTCCACGTCTTCCAGCGCCGGCCACATCCCGCCCATTGGTCCTAGCCAAAACCGGTTATTCAACGCGTGCAGTCCCGGCAGCCCGCATATCAAGGCTGCATCCCCAGCGCACATCTGCCGCCCGCCAGTCTATCAGATCCTCCCAAGCCACCACGCTACGAGCAATAGCTGCCGGACACCTGCTGCTCTCCTCACTTCACATCGCACAAGCACCGCCATCGTCTACATATCTGCACACCGAGCCCACCGTCACCATGGCGAGCAAGTTCTACATCCAGATGCCTCCCACTCAGACGCCGAAGCAGCCCTCGTCGCGCCGCTCACCACTCACGCCGTCCAGCCCCGGTGTCTCGCCACCCTCGCTGACCGCGCATAACTCCTGCGCCTCGAGGCACGACGCCGGCGTCCACCCGGCCAGGGCAACCGCCATCCTCACCAGAATGGCCTCCAACGGGTCGCGGCGGTCCTCAGACCCCACAAGCACGCCGCAGTCTCCTGGTACGTGGACCCTTAAGCGCTGGACACCTGCACGTTTTCTAACGTCCGTCGCAGAGGAGCGTTCAAGTATCAACTCGGACTCGTCAGACTACTGGCACCACGACAGCAAAGGAGGTTTGTTGACCAAGTCGCCCTGCCACAAGCTCACTCTGCTAACTCGACATTGCAGCCGGCGGATACATCAGCTTCCCCGACTTTGAGAAGTACTGCTCGTCAAGTCAAGACAACGACGGCTACCAGGACGAGCGAACATGAGAAGCCGCCCGCGGCCTTACGGCCATAGTCGGCGACAACCCCACCCCAATACTGGATTTTTTTCCAATCATCCCAGGAACATCTTCCTTCTTCGACGCGTCGCGGCATTTGCGAAACGCGACTATTCACCCATCATCCTTGACCCGGACTCCAGGCATGTACCGTGGTCGGGACTTTTTCCGGACGGCTGCATATCTAAGCAGCCATCCCGGTAGGTAGGAGATATCCGAATGGCGTTCCGGAGTTTTCAGACGGTTTGTGCAAGCATCGTGCATCATCTATCCCAGCATACAGCTGTGGCACTTGAGGGGTCGGGGACCATCTGGGGAGCGGCAAAGAGGCTGGGGAGGGATTACCCATGATGACGCAGCAGCGCACTGGGATACAACACAATTAAGAACTTTAATAAAACACGGCTTACATAGCCCGTTGCTTCTTTCAACCAACCACTGCACCTACATTGAGCTTTTGCTTTGCAAACTGTGACGTCGTCGACCGAGCGACGCCCGGCTTCCGGCGGGGGTTCGGTCGGCCTGGACTGCGCCCGTCGGTCCTGGGTCAGAGTTTTCCACAACAGAGCTTGAATGTCATGAGGGGCGGCACGGCGACGAAACACGGAGAGTGCGCCGCCCGGTGATAGCCGTCGGCTGAAGAATTCCTGTCGCTGAATGCGCCTTCGGCGCATCGCACAAAGACGTAGGTAGTTGGCGCGTGAAGTGCCTGAGGATCGGCGACCGGTCAGGTAACGGCGTTCCGGTGAGCAGCGCTGCCAGGGAACCCGCTGCCAAAGAATAATGGGGCGCAGCTGCCACGACTTCAGCCACCGAGCACCACGTGAAGTGGGTGGCAGTGACGTGCAAACGGTGCAAATGGTGCAAACAGGCGGCAGGGCGTGGGCGGTGGGCGCGTGCGCTTGGCGGGTCCCGGTGCGCGGCAGAATTAGCGGGTCAATAGTTTCCCCGGTTTACCGAGGCCGCACTTTGGCGATTTTCCTTCGCCAGTTGCAGACGCCGCAATCAGCGACGACGACCACGACAATCTGCCCCCCGACACCACACACAGGTTGCAACCATGGCTGTCGGCAAGAACAAGCGTTTGTCAAAGGGAAAGAAGGGCATCAAGAAGAGGCAGGATGCCTTCGCCAAGAAGGATTGGTACTCCGTCAAGGCTCCCTCGACCTTCGCCATCAGAGAGTACGGCGCATGCAGCTCCAGCCTCCGCATCGCAATCGCTTACGCATTCGCAGTGTCGGCAAGACTCTCGTCAACCGGACGACTGGTCTGAAGAACGCGAACGACGCTCTTAAGGGCCGTATCTTCGAGGTTTCCCTGGCCGATCTCCAGAAGGACGAGGACCACGCCTTCCGCAAGGTCAAGCTCCGCGTCGACGAGATCCAGGGCAAGAACTGCCTGACCAACTTCCACGGTCTCGACTTCACCTCCGACAAGCTCCGCTCGCTGGTCCGGAAATGGCAGTCGCTGATTGAGGCCAACGTCGTCGTCAAGACCACCGACGACTACCTCATCCGCCTCTTCTGCATTGCCTTCACCAAGCGCCGCCCCAACCAGATCCGCAAGACCACCTACGCCGCCTCGTCTCAGATCCGCGCGATCCGCAAGAAGATGACCGAGATCATGTCCCGCGAGGCTTCCAGCTGCACCCTCTCGCAGCTCACCACCAAGCTCATCCCCGAGGTCATTGGCCGTGAGATCGAGAAGGCCGCCCAGGGCATCTACCCCCTCCAGAACGTACGTTTTCGGGCCACAATGGATTGGAGAAGCACAGTCATGGTTAACGAGGGAACAGGTCCACGTCCGGAAGGTCAAGCTGCTCAAGCAGCCCAAGTTCGACCTTGGTGCTCTCCTCACCCTCCACGGCGAGTCGACTCACGATGAGTCTGGCCAGAAGGTATGCAGAATTCACTGGACTGAATATGTCCGCCATGCTAACAGACTGCACAGGTTGAGCGTGAGTTCAAGGAGACTGTTTTGGAGAACGTCTAAGCGGTTTAGGGATGGACGGGTTGTCACGACGGTCGGCTTCTGCTCTTTCTTAAAGGCATCAAAAAGGTGTTATCGTTTGAATCGAAAATCAGAGCAAAAAGAAGCCCGATTTCAATTTCCATCTCTACCAGTGCTTCCAGTGATCGACCAACGGGCGGCCTACAGGCGCATACGGGAGAGCTGCATGCTCCGCTGGACCCGAAGGCACATGCACCGGCTAGCGCGGCCATCGTTTGCCGAAACCTCGGCGACAGGATAGGCAGTGGAATCCGATTTCTTTTCGCCCAAACTGTGGTCTATCACGTTGCTACGAGGCTGTTTACATTCTCAGGGTTCCGTGTCAGCATGCAGGTACGGCAGGTACGGTGCGGAGATGCAAGCTGTCCGGCGCAGGGTTTGATATCACGCGGGAGATATCCACCAGCATCGACATAGATACGTTTTTCTCTATTCCCGAATTCGCGCAGAGGTATTCTGTCCGCGAGCCGCCGTCGCGAGAGGGGTAAGGTCCACATGCTGTCGGTGATTCGCCCACATTCTCAAAAGCTATAACTGCTAGTGTTTCAACGGTCATCTGCAGCGGGTTTTATCGGCAGCGTGATGCTGGAGGATGCTCGAGGTGGTTGGGAAAGTCAAGATGACGTTAACTTCGTATCTCCGCACGGAAGCGGTCCGGCAGGCGTGGTTTTTTCTGCCTTTGGAGATCCGGTGTCAAGTATATGGGTGGAGGAGTCAGAGGGCGGCTGGAGAAGTTTGAGTTCTCGATAAGGTACCGTTCGGGATTTTGGGGGAAACCGATGTTGTCCTTGTCGCCGCAGCCATGCGTCCCTTGCGAACGATGGGTGCGCCTGATCGGCCTGGTCGCAGGGCTCTTCCAGGTGGGGAGACGGCTTGGCAGGTAGCGAGGACATGCAGCTGTCCGTGACTTCGTACTCGTACGACTTTTGACATCCTTCACGTGGATGGGTTCTGGGGGTGCTCGAATGCGTTCACGTGCTGCACGGCGGCTTTGTGACCTCGGGGTGCGGCGCATAGGTACGCGTGGGAACGGGCCTCCTGCGATGATGATGCACGAGGACAGGCCGCAGATGAGGCGGCGGCGGTATACGACAACACTTCAGGCGGAGCTGGTGGGCTCACTCAGACAGGCGAAATGCACGACCTGCTCAAGTTCCAGCGCTTGAGAACATGTTCCAATACAGAAAATGCTACAATATACCGTGACAGTGTCGTGTGGTGGTTGGCAGACTGACCTCATAGCATTTTTATCGTAGTCCGCGATAAGGCGAGAGGCGGCACAATCTCCAGCGCGCCGTGCCAGTCCTTCGCGCCACGCACACCATCGTCCTGCTCGACCAACCATACCTGCCGCGCCTCTAACCTACCGCCGACCGGACCTCGCGACATGCGCTGACGTCCAGAACGGTCGCGATATGGAGGGTTCCGACATGGAGGCTGGCGAGAGCCGCCGCAACAGCTATGCGCGCCGCCGGAGCAGCGGTCCGCAGCTGTACCGCCAGAGCTCCAACATGAGCGAGTGAGTAGAGGGAGACGCGTTGCGCGCGCGCGTAGGGAGAGACGGAGTCATATGCTGAGATCGTGTTGCAGCGTCAGTCTCTTGACTGATGTCCAGATGGCGCAGGGCGAGGTAATTATGGTCGAGGCCGGAGGATAGCCGCGGCGGTGATCTCCAGGGTCGCGTGCGATCGGGGACTCGCGGTTTCTGGCAGCACGACGAGCGTGGTTCCTGCTGTGGCTTCTCTTCTGGCGGTTCCCTGTGTGCTGCTCGCGCGGATGGCTAATTCGAAGGTAGATATTCTCCGGGCCCATGTCCGAAAGCGTGCCCACGAGCGTTACCGGCTTCGCCCACCGCCGCTCCCGCGCAGACTCGACCGTTAGCATTACGAGTTTCACGTTCTATGACGAGGAGAGGGAGTCGATTGATACACTAGAGGAGGAGGCCATCTCGGAGGAAGAGGCGGAGCTGGACGATACGAACGGCTATGCGGAAGAGGACGACGATTTGGAGGCTGGCCACAACGGGTACGCAAATGGCCGCAGGAAGTCTTCCACGTACTCGATGCGGTCGTCACGTTCGAGAGGATCCGATAGTGCGCCGCTGCTGCGCCGAAGCTCGAGTTCCAGCACGCAGGCTTCGGGACACTGGAGAGGTGGGAGATCCACGCAAAAGATTTACATCACCACTGAGGACCTTACCATTGTGGTCGCTGGATTCCGGACATCCATGTTGGGGTACAGCTTGTACCTCTTGCTTTGCGTCTTGACCGGAGGACTTGGATATCTCATCTTTCGGTGGCTTCCGGGATGGCGCATCAAGATCGTGGGCAAAGCCGCGCCGCTGCACGAGTGTGACTGGGTAGTCATCGAAAACCAGTGGGGAGAGATGTCTGTGCAGAACATTGGGAAACAGGCCTACGGCCAATCACTGTCATCGGTCTTCGGCATGGTCGAAAAGGGCGGGTACCGAGACTACGACGAGGACGATGATCCGGTCATTAAGGAACTACGCACCCTGGACTATCGGTACATCCGGTTCTGTTACCATCCGGTCAGAGACAAGTTCATTCTCGGCAATACCTGGAAGGACCCTGCCTGGACTGATGTCAGAGCGATCCGCATCGGTCTCGAGAACGAAGAAAAGGAGCACCGCGAGCAGGTTTTTGGCAAGAACCTCATCGATATCGAGGAGAAGACTACCTCCCAGCTTCTGGTGGACGAAGCATTCCATCCCTTCTATGTTTTCCAGATCGCCAGTCTTATCCTTTGGTCTCTCGACGAGTACTACTACTACGCCGCTTGTATCTTTGTCATTTCTCTTGTCAGTATCACGACAACACTGATAGAGACAAGGGCTACCATGCGCCGGCTCCGAGAGGTCTCAAAGTTTGAGTGCGATGTACGTGTTCTCCGCAACGGTTTCTGGCGCTACGTCGAGTCCAGCGAACTTGTTCCTGGGGATGTCTACGAGATCACGGACCCGAATCTCATCCAACTCCCGTGTGATAGCTTGCTACTCTCTGGCGACTGCATTCTCAATGAGAGCATGCTCACCGGTGAGTCTGTGCCGGTTTCAAAGGTTCCAACCACCAACGAAGCACTGGAGTACCTGAGCCTCAGTGCTTCCTCGATCCATCCTGAGGTAGCGAGGCACTTCTTGTTCTGCGGTACCAAAATCATCAGGGCGAGGAGACCACAAGACGACAAAGATGAAGAAGCTGCTGCTCTAGCGTTGGTTGTCCGGACTGGATTCAACACAACCAAAGGAGCGCTTGTTCGGTCCATGCTGTTCCCCAAACCCTCTGGTTTCAAGTTCTACCGAGACTCCTTCCGCTATATTTCGGTCATGGGAATGATTGCTGGTATCGGTTTCATTGTGTCGTTTGTGAACTTCGTGCGTCTGGGACTTGCCTGGCATCTCATCGTCGTTCGGGCACTGGACCTGATCACCATCGTGGTTCCTCCAGCGTTGCCGGCAACGTTGACGATTGGCACCAACTTCGCACTCAATCGACTCAAGAAGAAGCAGATCTACTGCATCAGCCCACAAAGAGTCAACGTCGGCGGCAAACTCGACGTCGTCTGCTTCGATAAGACGGGCACCCTGACGGAAGAGGGTCTCGACGTTTTGGGACTGAGAGTAGTGCAGCAGCCCGCGAATAACTTCAGTGATATTCTCACTGACTGCGGAGCTGTGTTGCCTCAGTATTCTGAGAGAGACACTGCCGTGGACTATAAGAACCATAGGTCGCTCTTGTATACTATGGCTACCTGTCACTCCCTTCGCAGCGTTGATGGAGAGCTTGTCGGAGACCCATTGGATGTCAAGATGTTCGACTTTACCGCGTGGCAATTCGAGGAAGGAGAGCAGAGCGGAGGTGGTGGAGACAACGAGGAAGAAAGCTTGAGTATATCTCCTTCGGTCGCTAGGCCACCTCCGGGCCAGGAGTACAACCTGGACGACGATCCTAGCAATCCTAACAAGAAGCCAATCGAGCTTGGCGTCATCAAAGCGTACGAGTTCGTCTCCCAACTGCGCAGGGCTAGTGTTGTGGTTCGGCAGTTTGGAGATCGCGGAGGAAGCATCTACGTCAAAGGCGCCCCAGAGTGTATGAAGGATATTTGCCGCCCCGAGAGCTGTAAGTATTGTGAGTAGGGAGTAACAATCCTGAGCTAATCATCAACATAGTCCCTCCCGACTACGAGGAGCTTCTCAGCTACTACACTCATCGAGGCTTCCGTGTCATCGCCTGCGCAGCGAAGACAATCCCCAAGCTCAACTGGGTTAAAGTCCAAAAGATGAAGCGCGAAGAGGCCGAGTCGAACCTCGATTTTGTCGGCTTCATCATCTTCGAGAACAAACTCAAGCCAACGACGACCGGCACAATCAACGAACTTGGCCAAGCTGGCATTCGCAAGGTCATGTGCACTGGCGACAATATTCTCACGGCCATCAGTGTTGCCAGGGAGTGCAACCTCATTGACAAGACGGCTCACTGCTTTGTACCGCACTTCGTCGAGGGTGATTCCCGCACGCCTCTTGCCCGTCTGGCATGGGAGAGCATTGATAATCCTGCTTTCCAGCTGGACGAAAATACGTTGAACCCGCTTCCCCCGCCAGCCGAGGAAGATGCTTCTCTTCCTTACGACATCTCGAATATCCGCAACTACTCTGTCGCCGTCAGCGGTGATGTTTTTCGCTGGATCATCGACTACGCCTCTGAGAAGGTGCTTCGGGAAATGCTCGTGTGCGGCCAAGTGTTCGCCCGCATGTCTCCTGATGAGAAACACGAGCTCGTCGAGAAACTCCAGAGCATCGACTACTGCTGCGGCTTCTGCGGTGACGGCGCCAATGACTGCGGTGCCCTCAAAGCGGCCGACGTAGGCATCTCTCTCTCCGAAGCCGAAGCGTCGGTTGCAGCACCCTTCACCAGCCGCGTTTTCGACATCTCATGCGTGCCCGAAGTCATTCGCGAGGGCCGCGCCGCGCTCGTCACCAGCTTCAGCTGCTTCAAGTACATGTCGCTTTACTCGGCCATCCAATTCTGTTCCGTGTCGTTTCTCTACGCCTCCGCCTCGAACCTCGGCGACTTCCAGTTCCTGTACATCGACCTCCTCCTCATCCTCCCCATCGCCATCTTCATGGGCTGGACCGGCGCCTACCCCATCCTCTCACGCAAGCGCCCCACCGCCTCCCTTGTCTCGCGCAAGGTCCTCACGCCGCTGCTGGGGCAAATCGCGCTCTGCGTCTGCTTCCAGGCGGTCGTGTTCCAGGCGGTGCGACAGCAACCATGGTTCCAGCCGCCCATCCTGGACAAGAACCACTCCAACAGCAAGAACTCGGAGAACACGGCGCTGTTTCTGCTCAGCTGCTACCAGTACATCTTGTCCGCCATCGTCCTCAGCATCGGCAAGCCCTTCCGCCGCCCCATGCTGTCCAACGCCCCCTTCGTCTTCGCCCTCGCCTTCGCCCTCGTCGTCAGCACGTACATGCTGCTCTTCGTCGCGCCAGACCCGCGCCCGCGCATCGCGGTGCATGACGAAGTGGGATACGAGGGGCAGGCCAAGTGGCTGTACGACCTCATGGAGCTGACGCCGCTGAGCAGGGGCTTCAAGGCGTTTGTGCTGGCGTTGGGGTTTGGCGGCTTTGCGGTCGCGTGGGTGTGCGAGAAGCACGTTTTCCAGGTGCTGGCGAGGGTGACTGGGAGGTTGAGGGTGAGGTTGCAGCCGGGGAAGAAGAAGAAGAGGAAGGAGTACAAGGTTATTGCAGAGGGAATGGGGCTGTAAGGAGTCTTTGTGGGAGGAGAGGTGGGTACGGCGGGCATGGTGCGTCGGAGTAGAGGGATTTGGAGTGGAAGGTTGGTGGGTGAGCGAGCAGTGGATGAAGATGGAAGCTGGGTCGATTATTGGTTCCTTGTGGAAGGACGTCTGGATGATTGTATACAAGGCGGGGCAGGGCGGGTTGGGAAAAGTAACTTCGCTTTAGCGGGGCTGGGTATGGTTTGTTATACTTTTTTCTGTGTATAGAAATCGAGACAGATGTGTGAGTATTCGAGATATCGAGCACTAGGTGGTACTATGTAGTGACTAGGTCTGCTCGCGATTGGCAAGTGTCGATAATACAATCTATAAATGAACCTTACTGGACTGTAGCGAGGAAAACACGATGTCCTGCAGTTTTAGTTTATTTATTTGGATGGTCCAGGCGACGCTACCAGGCACATTTTCTTCTCACTTTCACGACTTCAGAGCACATATAATTTTCCGTGGCCTACAAGGAGAAGTAGCAAGCATTTCTTTCGACCTAAAGGAACCAAGATGCTGAGCACATTTGCAGGTCGACTGGTCCATGGCGCGGCGCAAAGATAAAGTAAAAATTGTGAAAATAGTCCCGACGACGCCTATGAACGGCGGGGAAAACACCCGAAAGGGAGTTTTATAGGCACCACGAGGTGCCGACTTTTTTGCGATCGATTCCCCCTAAGATCATATACCTACGTAAATTTTCTCCTGTTTAATTTCCAGCCTCGATGCTTGGTATTCTCTGTTGCCAACGGTCCCTCAAGGCTTGTGCAGCATCATCATCGTGTTTGCTGGCGACAAAGCATTGCCGACGATATAACAAGCTCAACCTCTCCATGCTTAATGATTACAATTCACGCAGCCACAATGGACAGAATGTACTTGTGTCAACACTGAATCGGTATCTTTACCACTATCCTATCCCACTCAGCCTAGCCTATCCTACTTACCCCCTAACCCTCTCCCCGAGTCTATCATATACTCCTCCCAGAGACCCGCTTGCCGCTCTTTTAAAAACACGCAAAGTGTGTACTAGAGCGCAACGAAGCAAAGCAAGCCTCGTATCAAGATTACAGACGGAAAAAGGAAATAAACGCCGCCCATTGCATTTTTCCTCTTTGCTCAGCAGCGCAGCAGAGAAAACCCTCGGAAACACTCTAATAACAAAACAACGCAACATCACGAATGCGACGGCCCCCCCGGACCTCCGTTATGCCCGCCAGAAGACCTCCCAGGATCGAGCAGCAAGTGCGGCTTGATGAAGCCCTCGTCGATCTGCCTGAAGGCGCTGGCCGGGTCCTCGCTCAGACCGGTCAGCAGCTGTCTCGCCGCCGCCGTGGCGTTGCCCACTCGCTGCAGTCTTCCACGCGGCTCCGGCGGGGTGGGCGCTTCCGCCGCGTACGGCGTTGCGGCCGAACCGCTCGGTGCGAGTGTTGCTGCTGTGGGGGATGCGCGGCGTGCCGGAGAGCGCCGCGCTGACGGTGGCAGATCGAGGTCGTTGTCGACGTCCGAGTTGGAGCCGCTGTCCTCGTGCTGCAGCAATCCCTGCTCGGCGTAGCCATGGGCGCGGAGGTTCTGCGGCCGGCTGGAGCTGCGGCGCGAGGACATGCCACCGTTCGGACGGGCAGCGGGCGACGAACCACCATTGATGGTGCTACTACTGAAACCCTTACCGCGGCCGGAGCCATCAAAGTCCACGGGTGTGAGAACGAAGCCGTTGGCGCTAGGTCGTGGGTTGTGGCCGATTCCGCGGCCCTGCTTGGCTGCGTACGTGACACCGGTAGCGCCGCTGCCGCCCCCCGGAACAATTTCGATATCGAACTCATCGTCTGAGTCGATTTCTTCCACAACGCCAGTGCGAATCTGCAAAATTTCAAGCATGCGCGCTGTCGTCCCTCCAAAAATAATAACGGTAAGCACAACAACAACCAATACAGTGGCTCTGAGAGTGAAGCCGTTTTGGCCTGTAAGGCCAGCGGCAAGCGCGACTCCGACAGCTCCACGAAGTCCGGCCCAGAACAACATAGCCTGGTGAGACCAGGGTAGCTCCTCAGCCACCTCGCGGCCGCGCCTGCGGGCCTTGTAGCGGAGTATCCAGTTCAGCAACTTCGACAGAGGGAAAACTGCGCAATAACGGGCAATACAAATGCCGATGACGGTCATGAGGATGAAGAGCGGCTTGTAGTCAAGTTCGGTTTCGGTGAAGAGCGAAAGACCGAGGTAGATGAAGATGAAGTTCTCGGAGAGCTGAGCCATGACTTGGAAGACGAACTTTGTGGTCAGCTGCGTGCGGCGGGACATGTTGTGATAGGCGTAGTGCTTTAAGCAGATCCCACAAAACAAGAGGGAGACAATGCCTGGGCAGATGTCAGCGTAGGTGTCGAATTGTGAAGCTGTTTGGGGACATACCGGACATGTGGATGGCATTGGAGAAGAAGTAGCTGAGATAGGCAATCAAAATGACCAAGCAGCTCTCAATTTTGGGGAAGCGGCGCACGTAAGTGAACTTCAAGAGCAGTGAGGTCAGCACGCCAATAACCAGGCCGATAACCAAGCTGCCGAAGAAGACCAGCAAGAAAATGCCAATCGACTCGAAGAGAGTGATGATTGTCAAACTTTCTCCGGCTGCATCCTTGTATCTTTGCGCCGTCTCGAAAAGGACGATGGCGATGGCGTCGTTCAGGATCGATTCACCGAAGATGACAGTGTAAAGCTTGGGGTCGACCTTGTACGTGTTGAAGATGGCCAGAATCGTGACAGGATCGGTGGCGGAGAGCGTTGCGCCAACGGAGATTGCCTCGACAAAGCTCAGAGAGACACCGTCCAAGTTCAGCCTGGTCCAAAGCCACAGGAAAACACCAAGCACCAAAGCGGAGATGAATGTGCCGGCGAAGGCGAATGTGAGAATGGTTCCGATTTGGCGGAAGAAATTGGCCTGATGTAGCTCGTAGCCGGACGCGAGGATGATGGGCGGCAGGAGGAGGTTGAAGAAGAACTGGTAGTTGAAGCTAACAACTCCCAGGACAGCCTCATTCGCCGTCAACCGCAGGATGAGCCCGACAACCATACCTGCGCACTGGTGAGCACGTGTCGAGTTGGCGCGCGCGCATTAAGCGTACCTGCAAAAATAGATACAACCGTCTCGTGCACGGCCTGGATCTTCCGCGTCTGCAGCATGTAGCTCGTGAACAGAGCTATTATGAGCAGCGAGATAAGAATGAAGAGCGACCATGATGCGTATATTTCCGCCTGGCCAGCTTCCGGCTCTGTGTGTCCTCTTGTCAGGCTTCGGATCGGGAAGGGAGGAAGCAGCGACGGGGTCGGGACTAACCCTCAGTATCGGCATCTTTGGTCTCGCGCTCTAGGACAGCAGCAGGGTCAGCGGAGGTTGCGTGGAGGGCGCTGGGCAGGGCGCAAGACGGGGACAGCTTCGGGGCACGTACTGGCGAGTTCGGTCACGGCCCAACCGACGAAGGAGGCCATGGTGGAGCAGATGGGTTAAATGGACATTGGCTTCGCGGCGCAGAGATAGTGCGCGGAGGACGGGCGGCGAGCCGACAGCGGCGGGAGATGCAGGGCGCCGGCTGGGCGATCGATCGTGGGCTTGGGGGAGGCTGGGTCGTTTGCAGCGGTTTGGGGCGCGTGGTAGGAATAGCTTCGGGGGGTTCAGCAGGGAGAGGACGTCGGTGATTGATGAGACGCGCAGGCAGCCCTTCGCCGTCGGCCTGAGGAAGCAGTGGCCACATTACGCTCGGCCGCGCACGGGCCCACACGCGCAAGCTGGCGGCCGCTGTCTCTGCCTCCGCGCGGCGCGGCCAGACGCGCAGCGCAGCGCACCCTCCCCCCCCCCCCCTCGCCGCGGCCTCGTGCGCCCGTCGCCAGAGAGGCAGGCGCGGCACGCAAGACCGCCCTCGCCCGCTGCGCGCGGCAGGCAGCACTGCGTTCTGTGCGTGGCGGGGTCCCTTGATGCCGGGCACGGCAGCTGCGGCTTCTCCACGCTGAAACAGAAACCGCTGCACGGCTAGCCCGCCGCTGCCCGCTGCTAGCAATCCGCCGTAGGGCTGGACGCGGGCTCAGCGGGCGCCTGCTGACGGCTGCCCGCCCGCGCCCGGCTTCCACGCCCGCTGAGCGCAGCCGCAGTGCTGATTCGCGCACGCCCCGGTTCTCCAGGCACACCAAGCCGCGCCTTCGGGCTCTTCCCCACGCCCGACCTGCGTGACGCACGCCTGCTTGCCTGTCGATCAGGCACGGCGAATGAGCTCCTGCCAACGCTGAGCTAACGTTACCCTCTCCCAGCAGCGGCGTGACGACGGCACCTGACGATTCGCGGCCGCCGCTGTCCGCCTGCGGCTGAGCCTTGCCGGGAGCCATTGGTCTGGGACTGCCCGGCGAGTCGTGTGACGTCGACGGTCGAACACTCCAGCTTCCATCGTGATCCAAGCTATGGCGCCTTCCGCCGCCGCCTCTCCTGGCTTCCCTGAGCCTGCGCCACGCCCCTCGCGTCTGCTGCGCTGCTGTTCTTTCTCCGGCCGGCCCTCGAGCGGCTCCACTTCCCCAGAGACCCTTCCCTGATCCGGCCAGTGACCGTTCCTGCTCCCCGCCTGCACCACGCGGAACACGACACGAGGCACCCGTCCTCCTTCCATCGCCCGCCATGTCCGGTGCTCGACCCTCGTCCTCGTCCGGCTCGCCTCACCGCCCGAGCTCCTTTGGCAATGCTGTCTCCGCCGCCGCCGCCACGCCTCTCCCTAAAATCGTCTCCTTCGGCCGTGATTCCACCAGCACTCCGCGAGCAAGCCAGTCCCGCGATCAGATGAACGAGACCTCGCCGCTTCTGTCAGCCCGCTCTTCCGTGGAGGGCGAAAATGGACTGAAAGCCGTCGCTTCCCCGCTTAGTGACGATAGCTGGGATGCTGAAGCTGGAGAAGAGACAAAGAGCAGCTGGTACCTGCTGCTGTTGACACTGGCTGGAGGAGGGTAAGTCGAGTCTCTCGGGCAGAATCCGTTCGGATGGCAAGGGCCCGGATGCTGAACCTGTCTGCAGTCTGCAGATAGCATGGTCGGTTGAACTGTCGTATGGTTCTGTGAGTATCTTGTTGATCCAGCCATTCCCGCGGTTGGCCGTCACGCTGACCGACCTTATCGTAGCCATATCTACTATCCCTCGGCCTCAGCAAGTCTTTGCTTGCTCTCGTCTGGATTGCCGGTCCTCTCTCCGGAACACTCGTGCAGCCGTACGTGGGCCTCAAAAGCGACAATTGCCGATTAAAGTATGGAAAGAGACGCCCGTTCATCATCGGAGGCGCGGTATCCACGATAATATCCTTATTTCTACTGGCGTGGGCGAAGGAAATAGTGGGAGGCTTTTTGTCCATCTTCGGCGTCGCTTGGAATTCGTCTGCGACGAAGACGCTCACCATCCTCTTTGCCGTTCTGATGGTGTACGTCCTGGACTTTGCCATCAACGTCAGTAAGTAATAGACGCATCAAATAAGAGGCAAGCGGTTCACTAATTTTGCATAGTCCAAGCTGCTATCCGCGCGTTCGTAGTAGACTGCGCGCCGACTCACCAACAGGAAGCTGCCAATGCCTGGATCATGCGAACAACCGGGGTGGGAAATATTCTCGGTTACCTCTCCGGATATGTCGATCTCCCGAAGCTGTTCCCCTTCCTCGGAAATACGCAGATGAAAGTCCTTTGCGCAATCGCTTGCATGGCGCTAGCCGTTACAGTTACAATAAGCTGCGCCACTATTTCGGAGCGCGATCCGCGCATGGAAGACCCACCGAAAGCTCAAGGTGGCCTGGTAGGCTTCTTCAAGAACCTCTATCGGTCTGTTCGCAAGCTGCCTCCTCAGGTTTCTCTAGTGTGCCAGGTCCAGCTTGCAGCATGGGTTGGATGGTTCCCGTTCCTGTTCTATACGACGACCTACATTGGAGAGATCTACACGGGCCCTTTCTTTCAAGAGAACCCTCACATGACCGAGGATGAAATCAACCAGATCTGGGAGAAAGGAACCCGCATGGGGACTTTGGCGCTGTTTATCTTCGCCATCACGACTTTCGCTGCCAGCGTCATCCTCCCCATCATCGTCGCTCCTACCTACAAGCCGCCCACCCCAGGTCCCACCACACCCCTGACCCCAACCACCTCTCACTCCGGCTCCAGCTATTTCAACCTGAAGAAGCAGAAATCCGGCCGGAAGAGCTGGAAGCAACACCTCAATATACTCGATGACCTCCAGATCAAATGGCTCACCCTCCGCCGCGCCTGGCTCCTCTCGCACGTCCTCTTCGCCGCCCTCACATGGTCGACCTTTTTCGTCCGCTCCACCACCGGCGCCACCGCCCTCATCGCCCTCGTCGGCATCCCCTGGGCCATCACAAACTGGGCCCCCTTCGCCCTCATCTCGGCCGAGATCTCCAAGCGCGACGCCATCCGCCGTGGCCTGCTGCGGCCCCCACCCACGCGCGACGGCGCTCTGCTGTCTGCCGGCGAAGACGACGCCGCCGACCAGGCCGGCGTCGTCCTGGGCATCCACAACGTCGCCATCGCCGCGCCGCAGGTCATTGCGACGCTGTTCAGCTCGGCGCTGTTCAAGATCCTGCAGAAGCCGCGTGGGACTCCTGGCGACGACAGCGTCGCGTGGGTGCTGAGGTTCGGCGGCTGCTTTGCCCTCTTGGCGGCGTTTTTGACGATGAGGGTGGGGGAGGAGAACCGGGATGTTCTGGAGGCGGAGGGGTCGGTGCAGAGGGGGAGGGAGGAGGAGTTGTAGCGTGCAGGAGAATGATCAGGGTAGGATGTAGTCGAGGGAAGTGGAACCTTGACGAATGTACGAGAGAGCATGAGATTGGAACGGCGTTTTTTTTCCTTCCCCCCCCCCCCCTTTTTTTTTCTTCCCCTTTTGACTTTAACTCCTAAGTTGCTGTTACGATCATAGCTTGGGATGGACAGGGCGTTTCGTTTGTTAACTATAGGGAGAGCTCACGCTCAGGGGGCTGGCATTACACTACTACCAGAGCTGGAAAGAACGAGTCGGTCAGGTAGGATGGAAGAATCCGTTAGATTGAGAGATTTGGCTCACGCTTTGCGGGATCGGAATGATTGGGTGGTAATGTAGGAGTCAGGGGCACATGCATCTTCTTCTTCTCGCTGTGGTTATTATTATCTATTAGGGCGACTCCGACAGAGCGACTCGTATGCTATCGAGGTAGCTGTGCGACGTGAGCGGGAGCTACGCTATGAAATCCGCGGATAGCCGTCAAAAGCACTACTCCCTGGAGCTCGAGCGTGCTGCCAAATCGTTCCAGCTTTTGTGCCAGATGATGAGAGAAGGCTGGCCAGCGGAACGAAGTAAAGTGAAGTGAAAGCAAGCTTAGGCATGCCCTCACGGTCCGCCCATCCCATCGGCGCAACGTTTTCCGTAATCCCGTGTCCCGTCGATCTCCAAGCCATCATCAACCCCCATCCCATCCACTCTCCACTTCAAGTCCCAGACCTCAGACCCCAACCCCCAAACCCACACCGCCACCACCACCACCACTACTACTATTCCTCATCGCGTCCTCATCCGCCTCGATCTTCCTGATCGCCATCTCCACAAACTCCCACTCCTCCCTCTCCCTCCTCCCCACCCACCTGCACCCCCACCGCTCATGCGGCCACAGCACCTCCTCCCTCCCCATCCCGCTCAAAAGCACCCGATCCCTCTCCTGGCCCCTCCGCGCCTCCTCCCCGCCACCCCTCCCCCCCTCCACCCTCTTCGGCGCCAGCCCCGCCCTCCACTCCCGCTCTGCCGCCGCCGCCAGCAGCTCCTCCCTCCGCGCCATCTTCCGCTCCCAGCGCTCCGGGAACAGCACGTCGCGGTCGGTTGGCAGCAGCATCGTGCCCACCTCCAGCTGCCGCTCCAGCTGCAGCGCCTGCGAGGCGTCGGCGCCGACGCCCGCGTCATCCATGGCCGCGCGCTCGGCCGGCGTGGCGCGGCGCTGCGCGATGCACGCGTCCGCCTCGCCGGCGCGGATGCAGCGCAGGCAGGCCGGGAACCTTGCGTGCGTGGTGTAGGGGCGAGGGAGAGTGGCTGCGCCGGTGGCGGTGGCGACGACTGGGCCGAAGTCGACGTGGGCGGGGGAGTCGGTGGTCGTTGGGCAGGCGATGTTTTTGAGCTGGCATTGGAGGCACGGCTCGATGGGGATGGCGACGCGGTTGGTGTAGGCCAGGGCGTGGAGGTCGGCGAGGGTGTGTGGCGAGGGGAAGGAGCCGAAGGTGGTTTTGGTGGATGGCGAGAGGGAGGGTGGGGTTGGGAAGGCGAATGGCCGGGATGGCGTGTGGATGTAGAAGCGCTGCGGGGGCGCGATGAGTCGGAGGGTGGGAACGGGAATGTCGGTATCTGTGGGTGGGAGGCTTAGGCTGTCGAGCGAGGCATGCGAGGGACTGTCGACGGCAGTGTCTCGGGGCGTCCGTACTCCTGGATCTGGCGACTGGGCTGAAGCGGCAGTGCTTGAAGTGTTGGAACGCGAAGAAAGACGGTTCGGGTTGATTGGCGTAGGAGACTGGGGAGCATCTAGGTCGAACCTGACTCTGGCCGATTTGGCGCGGACCTTAGCGGTTGGTGACGAGTGCTTGTTGCCGTCAAGCTCACACCACTGGGAGCCAGGTGCCGGGCATGGGGTGATGGGCGAGGACGCAGCACTAGTCGGAGCAGTTGAGGTTGGTGACGCCGAATCACTGCTGTATCTAGGCGAAGTGTCTATAGTCGACGTTGATCGGCCTGTTGACTGGAGTGCTTGAAGGCGACTGGGCAGAAGGTCACGCGGCGGCGTGGACGGCGGCATCGTGACTCTAGATCTTTCCGGGCCCTGCGTCGGGTGGCCTTCGAGGGTTTCGTCATGTTCCATCTTGGCGTCTATGTGGGGGGTGTGGCTGGTTCCGGAGTGCGATCTGTCTTTGTGCTTGTGTGGCTCGACGACAAAGGCGCACCCCTTGTGCTTTTGACCAAGAGGCAGGCAACACCGGCCGGCAAAGCCGTCGGGTCAAGTCTGGCGAGTTTGAGCGAGTCGGAAACGGGTTGGGTTGTTTGCAAAGGGTGACAGAATTTAAGGCGAGACTTAGGGTGCACGTGCGTGGACTGGAGGACAGCCCTCGTGACGTGGGCAGGGGACCATTGTGACTGTATTTCTGGGATCCCCGACAGGGAGTGAACGTGTTGGAGAAGTCTCCAGAGACTGGTGCGCGACAGAGAAGAAAGCAGCGGGGGAGTCGGGTGGGGCGCGGAGAAGCGCGGTGGAAGGCGCAGGACGCTGCTCGGAAGGTGAGGCGCGCCCTTGCTGCCGAAGGCCAGGTGAGAGGACAGCGACGTCGTCGAGCATGCGCGCGCTTGAATATTATTGTAGAAATGCTGCTCGCTCGAGTATGTTACAGGCTCCACGCGCTCGTACTGGTACTTACGACGGGTATCTTGACTGTATTGACAAAGTCGCGCCACTCAGAGCACGAATCCCCCAACCCCAACGCAACTCCATTTCCTCAGCGCCTTGCTGTCCTCCAGCTCGACGCACCACCAAAGCACATCCTTCGCCTTCTGGATCTGCCCTCCTTCTTCGTATGCTCTTGCCAATGTGAACCACGCCTCGGAGTAGTCCCATCCCGTACCCAGCTTTGTCAGAGACGACAATAAGCTGTACGCCCGGTCTCTGGCAGCAAGCCGGTTCAGCTCTTCGGGATCAGGCGCCACTCCCCTAGAGCCTTTAGGGCTCGCTCCCTCTCGCGTGGAAGCACGCTGCGCCGACTCGGCAGGAATCACCTTGCAGTAAATGTCAAGCAGAATGTTTGACAGCCCGACTACCGCTGCCGGGTGATCAGGGTTGTGGGAAAGACCCTTTTCAAAGTGCCCAAGAGCTTCGTACGGCTCGGACTCAGAGAGTGCGATCTCGCCGCGCTGGGGTTTGTCAGCGTGTGTGCAAATCCTACAAGGCGCACGATGACTTACAGCAGCCCAGATGTCCGCCCAAAGCTCCTCGATGCTCTTTCCGCCACCCCATCCCCGCTCGGCAAATGCCTTGGCACTTGACGAATCCTGAGAGACCTCAGATTCCAGGTTGTCAGCGAGCTTGAACGCCTCGTCAACCGCACCCTTGGCATCTTCAAATAGTGCTGCCCGTGTGTAGAGACCAGCAATGAAGAGCCACACGTCGATGAGGAGCGAAGTAGTATGCCTTCGCTCTTGCAGCACGGGGAAGCGAGGTTCGGGTGTCGTGAAGTTCGGGCGAGGGAACGGCGCGGGAAGGCGGGTGTCCTGACGCGGCGGTTGGTCGGAATGGCCGGGCGGGGCCGGCTGCTTGCTGGGGGAGATGTTGTGCGGGATTGATCGGAGAGGTTGTTCACTCGACGGTGCGCTCCCTCGTCGAGCGCTTCCGTTCGCGGCGCCGTCCGAGTCTTTTCCGGCCGATTCGGGTGCTTTCATATTACTCGCACTTCTCTTCCGCAGTTTGATGCTTCCAGAGCTAGACTTGTCGTGATGCTTGTGATGGAATAAGCCATGATGGTGATGACTGTTGGATTTGCCGGATTCATCCGTTACCTGAATTGTAGGTGCAGTAGTGCCCTCAGTAGCTTGTGATGATGGACGAGAAGAAGTGCTTCTCCTGGTGGGCGGTGCTGCCGCACTTTGATCTTGCGTGATGGTGTTCTTTCTCAGGATCTTGGTCCTTCCGAAGAAGCTCGCTCGGTTACCTGGGGTATTCTGGGTTGAGATATCGAGAGTCTCAGCCTGCTTTGGCCCGCCGCTTGGATCTCCAAACAGTCTCTTGTAGAGACCCAACAGTTCCATGCTGGCATCAACGGCAGCAGTCGTCCCCTCGACGACTTCGAGGAGCATCAACTGCGTGACCTTCACTTGAAGGATACCTTCCTTCTCGAACGCCTCCATCTGGTCGACAAGGCCCTTGTCTGCGCTGCTCCGAGTCTTGTCTAGATCGGCAGAGCTGTCGTTCAGGTGCTCGCTCCGATAAGCCTCACCTTGGTTTCCGAAGAGCACGGCGGGATCATCGAACTGATCGAATGCAGCGTCGCAAGTTCTCGCGGCGGTAGTGAAATCCGACTTCGCGGTTAGGAGCAGTGCTAACAAGTGCCAGAGAGGAATGAGCTTCCTCTCATGGATGTAGTCGACGTCGTCCGCATCTGTTTCGCTAGCAACTCCGTCAGGTGTTCTCAAACCATCGCCACGGGCATTTGACGACAGAGCACGCTTCACGACCTTGATTGCCCCACCGATGTCCCGCATCTCGGCAAGCAGCAATCCTAGGGCGTAAAGAGTTTCGGGGTTAGTGGTTTCATGGAACTCTGGGCTCAGAGATTTCCGGAAAGCTTGGGCTGCCTGTGCCTGGAACGTCGACCGTGCCGTAGCCTCGTACGTGAGTCTCGCCCAGTGGGCGCGACTGATACCTACTGCACGGTACGCGATTGCAAGGACACGTGGTGAGAGGAGGCTCTCTGTCGACCTCTTCGCAGCCGGATCCTCAGACGTGGCAGTTCCAGGTCTCGATGCTGGAGTCTGTTGTTTCAGCCACTTTTCGATGTGCTCACCCACTTCCTTCGCCTTCTCAGCGTCCTTACGCATGCCGAAGCGGCACAATATCCTGACTGCCTCAGCTGCAGTCCGAAGAATTGTGTTGTCATCGTCCAAGCCAGGGTCCTCTTCTCCGCTCTTCTCTGCGCGGTCTTTGCCTCTGCTGACGATTTCGACATAGGAGTCAAAGGCCTTGAACGCAAGGTCAAATTCTGCAAGCGAAGCGTGGACAATGAAAAGATGCCGCAAAACACGTGTCGAGTGGTACGACTTGGTTGAGGCGCGGTAGAGAATCTGGAAGAAAGAATCAGTCCTATGCAACTGTGAGGCATGATGATGTCACATACATCGAGGACGCCCTTGCCCACGGCGGATTTGCCACCTTCACCGAGCTCTTCATCCGTCCAAGCAGGACCGCAGATGATTCGCCAATTGCTCATCACAGACTCAGCCCAGCTATCCACTTCTTCGTTTGTTTCACTCGCCTTGGGGAAACGAGTCTCCTTGAGCAATAGCCCCTCATACACGGTTTGCACAAGCTTGAGTTCGGCACGTTGTTGTAATCTTGCCGACAGATACTGCTCCTCGGAGGCATGCTCTGCAGCGTCGCCAAGAAGAGCTTGGTCGGGATCAGAAGAGCCACTGTACAGAAGGCTGCGACGAAGGACGATCGAAAGTGTGTCGTAGTAGGCTTTCCAAACGGCACGTCTCATGTCAGGGGGGTCGGTCATAGCCTCGCCGGCGAATTGAGCCTTGCCATTTTCCATCAAACGCGACCACAGCCGGAAGGCGTGCAGAGCAGCGTTCGGCTCCTCTGGTCTGTCACTGGGGTGGCTGAGGTCTAGGAGAATACATAAACGGGCCAGGAGCGCCTCGGACCAAGTTTTGAACTGTAGGGAGGCAGAGCTGAGGATGTCGGAGCCAACGAAATGCAGGACGGACTCGTAGGTCTTGATGGCGTCGGCGACTGCGCCGGTCTTCTCCTGGGCAAATCCTGCGGCGTGTAAGACATCCCGCGCAACAACATCACAGGAGGCTACACTGTACCTTTCAGGTAAGCGGCCTTGACAATGCAAACCTGCGTCCACCCCGTGAAGGACTCGTCCCCATGGCGCAGGTTCTCTTCAGCCTCGGCAAAGTTGCTGGGCAGTGTAGCCAGGACCTCCTGAGGCTCAGCCAGCTCCCAGTATATCCAAGCCAGACAGGCCTGGGCGGCGAAGGCATCCTGCTTGTGGATGGTCTCCTGGTCCCTGGCTTGGGCCAACGAGTCGGCAATGGTCACAAGGTCGGGGGGCGGGGAGGTGGGAGTGGACGGGACGGAGTCGTGGTGCTGCTTGATATGGGCAGCTACGTGGGCCTCGGCGCGGGCGGTGGTGTATATGCCTGTGGCGGGGCTGGTCAGCAAGGGAGCCGGGGCGGCAGGGAGCGCGGGGGAGGTACAGGTGCGGTGTGGAGCATGTTTCTCGATCTTGCGCGCGAGCTCGGGCAAAGCGTCCCAGCGGGCATTGCAGCGGGCGTCGTCCAGCTGGGCTATGTAGTTCAGCGCCTTCGCGTTTTCCTACGCAGCCAGGCGTGTTAGCACGGAGGCGTCTGAGCTCGACGGCCGGGGTGACGTCGTGGGGCAGGGTTTCGCGAGCGCGGGCGGCTGGACGTACGGCGGGCATTTTGGATAGAAGCCCTGGGCTGGCGGAGAAGAAGGTGTTAGCATGCGAGCGCCATCACGCAGCGAAAAGGGAGAGGAGTACCGGCGGGAGCGCGTTCTGGGGAGCGGACAGGTCGCTGGAGCTGCTGGTGGCCGACACGCGGCAGGGAGCACCCGCTACCCTGGCCCGTCCAGCGCGGCCCGTGCGCCAAATTTATTTTGCGGCCATCAGCGCAACTCGCAGTCGCAGCTCGCACTCTCAACACCGCCAGACATGGCGCCCAGTCCGGATGCGTACGCCGCCAGCACCCTCAGGGCCGTCACCTACCGCCTGTCCTCCGTCCCGGCCAAGCAGCTGCCGGCCCTCGTGCCCCATGTCACGGCGACTCTCCCGGCCTGCAAGTCTGTGCTCGCCGCTCCGCAGAGCCCTTCTGGAAAAGATGCGTCTGAGGCCGCGGTGCTGGTTCACAAGCTCCGCACGCAGATCTCCACCCTCCTGCAGGACCGTTCCGCCGAGGGACGCTGGTCAGGAGTGGTGCTGTGCAAGTCCGCCGTTGAGCTCGGCGGCTGGGAGATGCTCCAGAAATGCGGCCCGTGGGTGCGCGGCCTCCTGGGCATCCTGCCAAAGCCAGACCCGCCAGCCACCAAAGCCCTCGCTATCGTCACGTTGACCCGCATCTTCATGCTGACGCGCGACTACCAAACCCTCGTGCGCGAGATCACCACTCCCTCTCTGGCCCCGTTCATCACTTCCTGCCTGAGCATTCTCGCCCGGGCCAGGACCGTGGACCAAGGCACCCAACATCTGGCCGACACTATTCTGGAGAGTTTCTCCCGCCTGCTCCCGCGTCATCCCACTACTTTCCGCCCGCACCTGTCCAAGATCAACCAGTTCCTTTCTGCTGTGGTTGCCCAGTCCTTGCCGGGCGAGCACGCATTGCTCAGCGTGGATGGTCTTGCCGCCGCTCGTAGCCTTTACGCACAGCTGCCGGCTTGTGCTGCTAAAAACGGTTTCAAGGAAGAATGGGAAAAGACATTTCAAAATGTCGTTGCTGCGGCCCACCAGGCCGCCGATAACGTTTTCCGCGCCGTCATTGAGGACTGGGAGTCAGTTACAGGAGTCCAACCCCCCAGTACCACTAACCGCACTCTGGGACAGGTAGCTCAGCAGCTGGAACCTGATAAGTGTGGATTCCCGGCTTGGACTGGAATCTATGCTGGCAGCGGACGCTTGATTGGTTTGCTCGAGCTTCTTGCTGAGCTGACCGCTGCGCCCACCACTCCTTCCGGCCCCATCAGCGTCCGCGTAGCCCACCTCATGGATCTTCTCACTCGTGTCCTTTCCATTACAGCGCCTGCAGGCCAGAGGGAAAAGAAGCAGGAAAGCGGAATTACATTCAACGACCAGATTGGGAAAGAGGAACGCAACGACCTCTTCACCGTCCTCCCGCAAATACATGTCGCAGCTCTCAGCCTCTTCGAGCTTCTCGTGGAACGTTTCGACCAGTCTCTTTCCCCGGTCATGGAATTCTTCCTTGAACGCCTTTCTTTTGTATTCCAGGAGGAGAGGTCCCTTCTGAACGTTCGTGCTGCATCGTACTCTGTGCTGTCGAAGGTGCTGCCGGCAGTCGGCTCGACACTACTTGCTACACAGATCAAGAGCCTCAACCCGATCATGCATGCTTGTTGCGAGGACCTTCTCCCTCGCGAGAACGACTCAACGCCCAATACTAACCCTCAAATGGCCAACGGCAACAAGAACCAGCCGCAAGTCTCTATAAACGCCGACGCCTTCCTCAACAGCATCAAGAACAAGCCGCCACAACAGCCCATCCCAGAAGGCCTCCACGAAAGCGCCTACGATCTCCTCCCCGTCCTCCTCACCCACCTACCGGCTCCCGCCCTGGACAACTCCATTAGGGCGCGCATCGACAGCACTGCAGTGCTGATCCAGCACGAGAAAGCCCTTCTCGCCAGCGTCCTGAGCCTCGATCCCAGAGGCAACCCCAGCCTCCTGCCTCTCTTAGCGCGACTGTACCCAGACTCTCCGGAAGTTGAATCCCTGCTCCGACCGCGCGTCCCGGCCATCAGGACGCACACCTATGGCAACCCCAACGCCGACGTCGAGGAAGACGAGGAAGACGAAGACGACGACGACGACGACGACGACGACGACGACGACGACGACGACGAAGCAGCGACCCCCGAACAGAAGACCGAACGGCCACCACCTGTCCAGGGCAACGAAGACGACATGCAAATCGACGACGCGCCCGCCGCCCCAGCAGACCAAACCGAACATGTCGCCGTGCGGCCGCGCCAGCCGGCGGCGGAGGGCCAAGCCCCTCAGCAGGAGCACGAAGAGCCCTCTTCTGGCCCCGGCCCGGAGAAGCGGCCCAGCACCGAGACGGAAGCGACGCCTCGCTCACCGAAGCGGCCGCGTGTAGAGAGTCCGCCCAGGGACGTGCCAAAGGAGGAGCGGGAGCCGCCCGCGTCGACGCTGCCGGCGGCGGTGCCGGTGGAGACGGGGTATGGTGCCGAGGAGGAGGACGACGACGATGGGGATGTGGAGATTCCGACGTTGGTTATGGGGGAGGATGGGAATGAGGATGGGGACGAGGGGAGTGATGAGGAGGAGTAAGAGTGAGTGAGTGAGTGAGTGAGTGGCGCGGAGGGACGGTGGTGGTTGTTGTAGGGTAAAGGCTGTCGATGATGTGTAGAAATGGTTGTTGGACCGCAACAATGGTGAAGGAAATGAATCAACTTCGTTCAATGTGGTACTGCATCAAATTGCACAGTCCTAAAAATACTGTTAAGAAGGACTTGTATCTATTCAGCTGAAGTGCAATGCAATGGAAAAGAAATGCGTTGAAATGAAAAAAAAAAAACTGACAAGTACCGGGAAAGAACCAAGGCTCAACAACAGAACGCCAAAACCCCCCGCAGCTGAGAAGGGCAAGAAAATGAATGAAAGGAAAATGGCGAGTGCGTGGCCGCTCCGAAAAGTATTGCGGCACATTGCATACCTTCACAGGTAGTTGAAGCATTCATCCGGATAGATTTGGCGTCTGCGTCACTGCGTATCGGCATCCGAATGAACGCCACAACTGCCCATTTGTGAAGATCATAACGCTGTTTTAGTAATTCCCGAACTGGCCGCGTGTGGTATGAATGAGGTATGGGATTCATGTTGTAGGTTGTGGATTGTTGGAGTGGAGTGAATGGGAAATCGACGGTGTGTCAACCGGAAGTGGAACTGGCGAGGGGATTTCATATCCTACCCCGTCTCAGAAGCCTCTCATAAGGACCCTGCAATGTCTGGATGACGAAGTCGCGATCTCCACCATCGTCTTCCACGAAGGTCTTCCTGATTGCCAAGAGGTGTTGGTAGGTATGATGAGGTTCAATGCGGTACCTTCCGTGGCGGAAGTGAATTCTGCTAGGAGCGAGGGGGTTGGAACACTAGATAACATGGCTACTTTCGCGTTGAGGGTACGTGCACGCCACGAAGGTTCGGAGATCTTCATTCTACGACAAGATCAGCATTCATATGCGGCAATAATTACCACGGTCATTGATCGGCTGATCAAATCATCTTCGCCGATATTCCAGCGCCTCGATAATTTGTGCCGTGCGCACTGGTCTCTATACAAGTTTGATCTTTCAGACTCGGTCCAGGGAATACGATTGAATCATGGTCTGAACTTCAGGTGTAGGAACCTGTGAAATCATTAGCGCTGTGTTGAAAGCGGAGTGAGTGAACATTACCTATAGCAGGGCTCCAGGGCGGTGGCAATATAAGACATCCAGAGTGAGGCTTCGTAAGAGCTACCACCGTCGCCGAGTGAGATACGGGCTCTGAGGTCTAGAACGTAGAGAATGTCGGCGTTCGGCGTGGTAGTTCAAATAGCTTTGTGACAATCAAGGATCAGCGCACATTTACCATATTTTATTCTTCTTCTTCTCCATTCTCCAGATATATCAAACTCACCCGCAGATATCGATAGTTGGACCATTCCAGCGGAGGTGATCGGGGCTTTGGAGATGGAAGCAAAGAAGCTCATGGTTCTGGTTCCTGACGACTTTCCTGATTATTTTGGCCATTTCATCGGGAATACTGACTTAAGAAGCATCGCTGGAAAAGGAGCTACGACCGACGCTCCAGCGGAAGATGCTTCTAGCAGTCCAAGTGCATGCTTCCATCTCATCTCTCACTCCAGAATTTAGCATATTTACCCCAAATGCAACGTACTGTACGTGGACGTGCATGGGAAATGCTGTGTGGTGTCCGTTCTTTGTTTAGGCTCGGTCTCGAACCACTTCACTAAGGCAACGCCTTGCGGTAAACGCTGCATCATCTTTAGTTCACTCAAGCCTTCCTCCGCCGGTGACTCGGAGAATTTCCTTCATCACGATTTAGAATACGTAGTAAACAAAGAGAATATCGACTAAAGATACATACGGCGTGTGACACGCTTTTCAACGGCACAGTTGATTGAACATGAATTCCGAGCGTACATCCGTAAGTTTAACCGGCGTCTCATTCACGAAAGAAACCAAGCAAGTAGGTAATGGTCTGTTGCAAGCCACGGAACAAGTATCCAGTGGCTTGCTGCGGCCAATGATGTGAAGGAACAACCCAATCCCAAAACTCTGCTCTTTGCAGATTATCAATCAGTTGCCATCTGTCTTACCTGTCTCTTTTCAGACAAGAGAATAGTAATGCCCACCTGTGTGGTCGTGTTCCGTCGGCTCGACAAATTCCCAGAATCGTCACCGGCAGGCTCCGGGCAGGGCTGGGAGGAAGGCAAATAGAGTAGAAACTCTCCAGATGTTGAAACCCGGCTACGGGTACTCACTGGTAAATGCATCGTCATGCTCGAAGCATGATAACGTCTGTTCGGCCGAACAAGCGAACAGTAACGCCTATTGCAATCCGTGCCGAGGATGTTCCGCGACCGAAAGAAGACCAGGTAGGTGGGTAGCTACTGACACGGAGCCACAGAGCTACTGACAACACCGCAGTCCACATCATGGAGCGGTGAGTTCTGCCAAGCATCCGCAACGCTTCGAAGCGGCGGCCGAAAGCGAGAGGAGGTTCGCTCGAGATGATCAGGGGAGCCCGCACACAAGCAAATCTGAAAGCTGCCCGGTTGCGGGAAAGCAGGGGCTGATCCGGGGCTGTCACTGCTATCCCCATTATCGCCGAAAGCTTGTCGCAAAGCTATAGCTTTGGTGACAGAGCTATATCCTTGGCGCCACGGAGAGGTCCACTTTTAAGGTGCCGGTTTCTTCGAAGTCTCGCCGCCGTAACTGTTCACCGTTGCTATTCGTCCGGATCTCGACGGTGCTTCGCTGTTAGGAGATAGCGCATATAGAAGGAAAGCCTGAAGAGCGCTAGAGATGGGCGCCTGCACTCGACTGATCCCGTACCCTGAACCTTATATTCCACCCCACCACCCATCGAGTCTTTTAACTTCTTTAACCCCAGACTCGCCCCCCATAGCACGTCTACTCCACCACCTCTTCTAGTGACTGTCCGCCTAATTCTTCACCATCTCTTAACCGTCTCCTCCACCAACCACAGCCCGCAATGGCCACCGACTACAAATTCGAAGGCTGGTGCGGCCTCGACCCCAAGTCCGCCGAAGGCAACATGGTCTGGCAGGAATTCCAGCCCAAGCCCTTCGCCCCACCGACGTCGACATCTGCATCTCGCACTGCGGCATCTGCGGCTCCGACATCCACACGCTCCGCTCGGGCTGGATGCCGACGCCGTACCCGTGCGTCGTCGGGCACGAGATCGTCGGGCGCGCCACCCGCGTCGGCTCGTCCGTGACGCGCATCGCCGTCGGCGACCGCGTCGGCGTGGGCGCGCAGAGCGGGTCCTGCCTGAAGCCCGAGTGCGAGTTCTGCGCCGACGGCAACGAGAACCACTGCCCGGGCACCGTCAACACGTACGCCGGGCGCTACCCGGACGGCAGCCTCAGCTACGGCGGCTACGCCACGTACAACCGCGCGCCGGCGCACTTCGTCGTCAAGATCCCCGACGCCATCGCGTCCGCCGACGCGGCGCCCATGTTGTGCGGCGGCATCACCGTCTACAGCCCGCTGAAGCGCAACGGGTGCGGGCCCGGCAAGCGCGTCGGCATCGTCGGGCTCGGCGGGCTGGGCCACTTCGGCGTGCTGTTCGCCAAGGCGCTGGGCGCGGACAAGGTGGCTGTGATCTCGCGCACGGCGGCGAAGAAGAAGGACGCCGAGGCCATGGGCGCGGACGGCTTCGTCGCCACGGACGAGGACCCGGACTGGGCGACGAGCGGCCCGCATGCCAACTCCTTGGACCTCATCATCTCGACCGTGTCGTCGCCGAAGATGCCGCTGATGGGCTATCTGGGTCTGCTGCGGTTTAGGGGTGCTTTCATCCAGGTCGGCGCGCCCGAGGACTCGCTCCCGCCCATCAGTGCCTTCCCCTTGATCATAAAGGAGATCAAGATCGGGAGCTCTGCGATTGGCGCGCCTCACGAGATCGAGGAGATGTTGCAGCTCGTGGCGGAGAGGGGCCTAAAGCCTTGGATCCAGGAGCGACCGATGAAGGAGGCGAACAAGGCTATCATTGAGTTCGAGGAGGGCAAGCCGCGGTACAGATTCGTTCTTGCAAATTAAGGTCAGCAGTCGAGCCACGTCTGAGATCATGATGCAGAGGTGGCGGCAATCTGGGTAGCAGCGGGACGGAAGCCAGTGTATATGTAGTACGATCTATAAAGCAGAGTCAACTCTTTTCGTGAATGACCAGACTCACACTTGACACTTGGCACGTGGAAACAAGAACATCAACCGAGAAATGCGGCGAAGCGCGCACCCATTAAGTAGGAGCGACGAGCCATCAAGGTGCTGACGCCAAGAGGCGCGGAGACTTCGGGCGCAAAAGTCGAGAGGCGGCGGCAGCGGCAGCGGCAACCCGCGCGCGCCCGCCACGCCACGCCACGGCCCACCGGCACGCAGAAGAATTGCGATCCGGCAAAAACAAAAAGCAAAAGATAAAGTCCTAGTCCTGGCGGGATTTGAACCCGCGACTTTCGCATAACCTCAGTGGCCATACAATTCCCGCACTGGGAAGAGTATAAGAACGACACGCTAACCACTGCGTCACAGGACTTTTTCGAAATATCAAAACAGCTTGCGAGTTTTATGTGCCTGCCTCCACAGGGCCCGTGCGCATCCACTAAGCGAGGATCCAGGGTCAAACTGCGGAGGAGCGCTGATGCTTGAATAAGCGGTGAACAGCCGGAACAACGCTGTGAGGCTTGTGCATGGGTCATGGGTGAAGACCTTCGTCGGAGGGTGCGTCGAAAGGGGGACGAGAGAAATTTAAGCCACCGGGCGTCCTTTAGCTCGACTCAGGTAAGCGAGGGGCTCAGGCAGCCAATCGGACATTTCCTGGTCTCCAGCACAGTCTCCAGCACATGCTCTTGAGGCGGAAGACACACGTTAATAGCCCTGTGCCTCGAAGAGTACTTGTTGGTCATTCACCATGCAATACCAATTGATCGTCGTTCTTGCAAAGCCACCTGAAGGCATGTGCCACCCGCAAGGTCATTGCTTCGCCGTGCGCCAAGTTAGACGGCCTTGGACGGCTGAGTATACATTGGGATGAACGGGTGGGTATACTTCCACTGACAAGCATCGCGCGTTTAGAGAGCAAATCTTGTCCGCACCTTCTCGCTTCCAGCCTTCCATTGCCACTCCTGGCCGCTTGCCTTCTGAATGCCCTTGTCTATCCTCCGTAGCTTCAGCGTGAATCTCGGCCCCAGTTCCTGCAGACCTGCTCGGATATCTTCCACACCCTTCATCGGCTTGCCGTCGGCGTCTACGACACTCTTTTCCGTCGCGCGCTTGTCGCGGAAGACGTAACGGTGCCGGCGCACGAATATGTAATCGCGCTGATTATCTGTGCCACTGGTCAGTCACGATCAGAGCATGGGTCTCGCGATATGGACTTACGCAGAGTGACAACCTGGCGACCTTCGATTTCCGGCTGTGGAGGGAACATTGTACGGAAGAGATGAGCGGTCAGTAGACCTAGAGGAGTCCGGAAGTTGTTGAGAATGAGTTCGGGATAGTGCTCGGTTGGGTTGCCGTGGCCCGGGAGTTTAGAGCCTTCGATCCAGTTGCTGATGCTGAAATGGAACATG
Organism: Neofusicoccum laricinum; assembly: GCA_029906385.1. Classification (NCBI taxonomy): domain Eukaryota; kingdom Fungi; phylum Ascomycota; class Dothideomycetes; order Botryosphaeriales; family Botryosphaeriaceae; genus Neofusicoccum; species Neofusicoccum laricinum. The sequence continues at coordinate 1,157,267 of CP123726.1, forward strand.
GGGCCGCTGGGCAGATGTACGACATCCAAACCCGAAGGCTTCTTCTGATCCTCGTTCATAATTATGACAGTTGTGTATTCGCGATTGGCCGCGAACTTGGAGATCTCCTTCACTGAGTACTTGTGTCCGTAGCGGTGGGCAGTGCGGCGAACGTAGTTGCTGTTGGGGAAAAGCTTGGTGAGAAGCTCCGCTTCATTGTGGAGAGTGCTGTTGATTCCGGTGGTGATGAGGATCTTGGGGTCCCTGGCAGGCGAGAAGAGCGCTGGGAATTTTGCTGCAAGACTCTCGGGAGTCAGGCTAAAGCTTGTCGTCGTCGTAGAGCCCGAAGGGCTTGACCCGCGCTGTATCCTCGGGGGAGACTCCGCCCGTTTCTTCTTGCTCGATGACCTCTTGTCGTCCTCGCCGTGCTCTTCAGAGTCCTCGCCGCTCTCAGACTCGTCCAGCATGCTGTCGCGATCGTCCTCATCATCATCCTCGCCTTCAGCCTCGCTATCCTCTTCTTGTGCAGCCTCCTCGGCAGCGAGCTTCTGCCTCTTCAACCTCTCAACATCCACTGCAGCATTCAGGATATCCTCCTCGTCGCCGTCGACAAAGTCCCACGTGCGCTTCTTGTCGATGGTCACGGGTACGTTGCATGCTAGTCGCTCCTCCCTGAGGCGTGGATTCTTGGCCTCCTCTCTCTTCCTGCGCAATCTGTCGTCTCTTTTGGAGGCCTCGCGGACCTTCTTTTGCTTGAGATTGAAGTCGTTTCGCTTGAGTTTGTTGTTCGTCTTGAAGGGAAGTGCGTGCTTCTCGGAAAGTTTCTCGGACCCCATGGTGGGCAAAGGGTGGTGGCGGTCGCAAGGGTGTGAGGACGAGCAATGGCGATGCGGCTCGACAAGTTTGCGTGGGCTGCGAGCGTCGTCGCAGATCAGCGGCCAACTTTTCTGCCCGGGAGCCATGCCGGATGAGGCTCACCGCCGGGGGTCCTGATTCACCGGGTGTTTGCAGCTCCGACAAACTAAAAGACTCACAGCAGGTGGCTCGCAGAAGACTAAGAGTCACAACCCCACCATCACTCGCTTCGCTCGTCGTTTGATTTCGCCGAGGGGCAGCTAAGTATATGCGCCAGGTCCTGCACTTCCTGCGCATTCGCTCTGCAATTGCCCGACCCACCATCTCCTGCGCCCGCCGCTCCACCCCGCAGCTTCGAGCTCGAACCTTCGCATCCACACCCATTGCGCTCGCATACCAGGTTCCCAAGCGCAAGAACAAGCCCGAAATGGCTTCCACCGCCACCACCAAGACCGGCCAGCCCTTTGACAAGGCTGCGCTCGAGTCATTGATGCGCCGCCGCCTCTTCTACACTCCCGCCTTCGAAATCTACGGTGGTGTCTCTGGTCTCTTCGACTATGGCCCGCCCGGCTGCGCTCTGCAGGCCAACATCGTGGACCTGTGGCGCAAGCACTTCGTCTTGGAGGAGGACATGCTGGAGGTTGACTGCACCATGCTCACCCCGCATGAGGTCCTCAAGACCAGTGGCCACGTCGACAAGTTCGCCGACTGGATGTGCAAGGATCCCAAGACCGGCGAGATTTTCAGGGCAGACCACCTCGTCGAGGAGGTCCTCGAGTCGCGGCTGAAGGGTGACAAAGAGGCTAGGGGACAGAAGGTGGAGGAGAAGGAGGACCCGAAGAAGAAGAAGAAGAAGGTCAAGGAGATCCAGGCCATCAAGCTGGACGACGCTGTTGTCCAGGAATACGAGGAGATCCTCGCGAAGATCGACAACTACGACGGTGCTGAGCTCGGCCAGCTCATGGTCAAGTACAACATCAAGAACCCTGCCAGCGGCGGCGACCTGCTCCCACCTGTCGCGTTCAACCTGATGTTCCAGACCTCCATCGGCCCCAGCAGCAACATGCCTGGCTACCTGCGTCCGGAGACTGCGCAGGGTCAGTTCCTCACTTTCCAGAAGCTCCTTGAATTCAACCAGCAGCAGATGCCTTTTGCCTCTGCCTCGATCGGCAAGTCCTTCCGTAACGAGATTTCGCCCCGGGCTGGACTCCTGCGCGTGCGTGAATTCTTGATGGCCGAGATCGAGCACTTTGTGGACCCCGAGGGCGGCAAGAAGCACCCTCGCTTCCACGAGATCAAGGATATCAAGCTGGAGCTCCTCAACCGCGACGTGCAGCTTTCCGGAAAGACGACCATTGAGAGCACGCCGATTGGTGAGGCCGTCGAGAAGGGAATTGTGGACAACGAGACCCTGGGCTACTTCCTGGCCAGGATACAGCTGTTCCTGTTGAAGATCGGCGCGGACCCCAAGAAGATCAGGTTCAGGCAACACATGGCTAACGAGATGGCCCACTATGCGGCTGACTGCTGGGATGCCGAACTCCACACCAGCTCCGGTTGGATCGAGTGCGTCGGATGCGCCGACCGCAGCGCGTACGGTGAGTTACACCCGCACTGATATTTTCGTGCTACATGACTAACTTTGCATTTCCAAGACCTGACGGTACACATGAACAAGACCGGGGCTCCTCTGCTCGTCAGAGAGAAGCGCGCCGAGCCTCTCAAGGTCGAGGAGTGGCAGGTCGACATCGACAAGAAGAAGTTCGGCCCCAAGTTCAAGAAGGACGGCAAGACGGTCGAGGCGGCGGTCGAAGCTCTGACGCAGGAGCTGCGCGAGAAGCTCTCGCTCGACCTCAAGAACAACGGCAAGATCACCATTGACGTGCCCAATGTCGGGGACGGCAAGGTGGAGCTTGACAAGGATCTCGTCAGCATTGAGAAGCGCACGCGGGTGGAGAACACGCGCGAGTACACGCCGAACGTGATTGAGCCGTCGTTTGGCATCGGGAGAATACTGTACAGCGTCATTGAGCACAACTACTGGGTGCGCCCGGGAGATGAGGAGGGTGCCCGTGGTGTAAGTTTGCCTGTGCTGTGGCCAATATTATGCATCTGACAAGACTACAGGTCCTCTCTTTCCCGCCGGTGGTGTCACCGACGAAGGTTCTGCTCGTCCCGCTGTCGACGCACGCCGACTTCGCGCCTCTGGTGCAGCGTCTCAGCTCGAAGCTGCGCAAGATGGGCATCTCGAGCCGCGTGGACGACTCGTCGGCGAGCATCGGCAAGCGCTACTCGCGCAACGACGAGCTGGGCACGCCGCTGGGCATCACGGTGGACTTTGAGTCGGTGCAGAAGGGCACGTTCACGCTGCGCGACCGCGACTCGACGAAGCAGGTGCGGGCGTCGGAGGACGAGATCATTGCGGCCGTCAAGAGCGTTTGCGAGGGCGAGGAGACGTGGGCCGACGTGGAGAAGCGGCTACCGATCTTCGAGGGGCAGCAGCTGGAATAGTGGAATAGGCGTGTGGGCAGCGCCGGAGTAGGCATAGGCAGCTAGCACAGCAGATGTCACAATGCGTGGCCAGCGACAGAGGAATCGAATGTCAGAGGGTTGCGTTCATGCAGTGGCACGGGGGCGGCTACAGATGGCTGCTGCAGCCGACGGCCAGTGCGAGTGCGAGTGCGGATGCTCTTGACGAGCGCCGTTGTGTGCTGTGGTAGTTTGTCCCGCGCGGACGAGTGCGGCGGACTCCAGCCGGGGGGCCCAATGAATCAGATTGTGCTCGCCGGCTGCAGGGCTGGGCGTGGAGGCGGCGCGGTGCTTGGGCGGGGAGGCGGCGTGGGGCAGCCGGCGTGACATGATAGCTCGCACGGGCGGCGCTGCCAAGGCGGGCGTGTGGGCGCGCGTCTGTGGAAACGTGCCGACAGGCCCAAGACAGCCGTTTGGGCCGGCGGAGGCGTGCGGTTTGGGGCGTGGGCTGACGCTGGGCGGCCCATGGCCCCTCCGGCGGGAACGCTGGCGACGGCTGCGCCTAACCCAAAGGTGCAACTGCTGGGCCCCGACGCCCCGCTGCACTGGCCCACGCCCGCTGCCGCTGCGGCACGGCGGCGTCGCGCGTCGCGATGCCCAGCAACCCGCTCGTCGGCGCGCCCTTCACGCCTGCAAGCGACCTCGACGGCCGCTGGCGCTGCCGCTGGCGCTGCCGCTGCCGCTGGCGCTGCCGCTGGCGCTGGCGCTGCCGCCGCCGCTGCACGCCGCGGGACCTGCTGCTCTCCTCTGCCTCTGCTGCTGCTGCTGCTGCTGCTGCTGCGCTGCTGCGGCCCTCTGTGCGCGCTCCCCTCGTGCTCGCATGCCGCCGCCCCGCCTCGATCAACCCACCCGCCGACCGCCTCTGCTCCTGCCTCCGCCTCTGCCTCTGATCGCCGCCGTCCATCTAGCGGCGTGTAGCTCGCTCTCTTCTTCCACCGCACCCGCATGCGCGCGCAGCCTCGCACAGCCTTGTGTTGCCTGCCATCCATCCATCGCCGACTGCTCCCCGCCTCACTGCGCCTGCTGCTGTCCGCTGTCCACCTTGCTGCCGCCACGATGCGGATCTGGTGACGGCGTGCCCAGGATCAATCGTCTGCCGGGAGGGGTCTGGAGATCGCAGCCGCCTGCATTTATCAGCGCCCCGTGTCTGTTCTTCCCTTGCTTGCTTGCACAGGATCCGCTGTGTCTCTTCGCCCGCAGCCTTGACCCGCCGCGCGCCCTCGTGGAGGCCGCAAGCCCTCTGTCTCCCGTCGCCAGGCAGGGGGCCCCGCCGGAGGGCTATTAATCGCACCGAGTGAGCGCCTGCGATGCCGTTCTTTTTTTTTTTCTTTTTTCCCGACAGCTCCGTTGATCCTTCGCGCCAGGGTCCCAAAGACACCCGTTCGGGTCGCCTTCTCGTCTCCTCCATACCGCCCCGAGGGCTCCGCCGTGACACAAAGCGTGCAGAGCTCGCCGTCGCGCCTCAAAGAGGCTATATAGCCTGCGCCTTCCTAATATGGCGGCCGATCAGCTGCAATTGGCAGAACATGGCATGGGCGACGCCACGATGCCGCGGCCGGCCAGTCGAGCCTCGTCGCTCTCGATGTAAGTGCGCTCTCCGTCTCTCTGGGCTGCGGCCACACGATCGCCGTTGCTGTGCGACTGCTCCCCGCCCCGCGCGCCGCCGCCGGATATGCCTAAGCCATTGCGCACAGCGCGAAGGTTCGCTGTCTCCGGCGGCGCGGGCTCTGGCTGGCCTCGCGCTGCGGACCCAGGGCGCCGGTCTGCGGCGGTCCCCAATCCTCCAGGGCCCGAAACAGCGGTTCCCAGGCTCCCGGCGCGTGTCGACTGGGCTGACTCATCGCCGTCCGCAGCCACTCAACGCGCAGCCTGCTCTCCACCGACCTTACTCATGTCGTCGAGAACGGCAGGACCTATCCCAACGACACCTACTTCATGCCCTGCGACGGGCTCGAGCAGACCCGCCTCGAGATCCTGCACCGCCTCTACCTGACCGCCCTCGACGGCGCCCTCACCACCGCCCCGCTCGGGCCCGGCACCCAGCGCGTCCTCGACGTCGGCACCGGGCCGGGCGAATGGGTTTCGCAGCTGGCAGAGCAGCTCCCGGACGCCGAGATCGTTGCCGTCGACCTGGCCGTCTGGGAGCTGCCCGCGAGAGAGGCCGGGTCGGACGACGACTCGGACGGCTCGGACGACCCGAAAGCAAACATCATCTGGGAGATCGACGACCTAGAACCCTACGAGAGCAGCAGCAGCAGCAGCCCCACGAGCCCCGCGAGTCCCTCCTCGCCGTCGCTCAAAGCCCACATCGCGCAAGCCGCCGAGGACATCGAAGGGCTCGCCATCGACCAGGGCTACGCGAGCGGCAGCACCGACAAGACGCCCTCGGAGCCGCACAGCCTCTCCGAAGCCGCAGACGCCGCGGCGGCGGCGCCGCTGCCGCCAGTCGACGACGGCTGGAACTTCTCGGAGCCCTTCGACTTCGTCCACCTGCGCGACCTCAAGGGCGCCTTCCGCGACTGGCGCGCCGTCTACCGCCAGGCCTTCCTCAACCTCGCGCCGGGCGGCCTGATCGAGGTCGTCGACCTGATGCCCGACTTCTCGTCCGCCGCCGCCGCCTCCCCCGACGAACCCAAGTCCGCGCTCATGCAGCTCGTCGACGCGACCATGGCGGCCGCCGCCGCCGCGGGCCGCCCGCTCTCGCTCGACCACCTCGATCCGGCGGTGCTGGCGGGCGCGGGCTTCACGGACGTGCGGCGCACCATCGTCGACGTGCCGATGGGCCCGTGGCCGGACGACGAGCGCCGCCACGTCATGGGCAAGATGTGGCTGGTGTGCTGCGCCGAGGGGCTGGAGGCCAGCTGCCTGCGGCTGCTGACGCGGAGCGGCGGGTGGGAGGAGGGGCGGGTGCGGGCGCTGGCGGGGAGGGCGAGGGAGGAGATCCTAGAGGGGAGGCATGGCGGCGTCGTGACGAAGTTGTGGTTCGTGGCGGCGATGAAGGCGAGGAGGAGGGGGGTGGGAGAAAAAGGGGGATTGCGATGTGATGAGAGATGACGATGACGACGACGACGACGATGATGATGATGGGGGTGCCGGTTTGGAAGGAAAGAAAAATGAGGTTCCTTGTTTGGTTCTTTTTTTTTTTCCTTTTTCCCCCTCGCGGAGGACCTGGAGGGGTTCAGTGATGGTGGAATTGCCTCCCTGTACAACTTGAGACTGCACTGCTAGCATTTTGGAGGCTTCCTGAGGGAGTGGTTTTTTTTTTTCTGTTCTCTTCAAATCTTGTTCAATACCATAGATGCGAGCGCCGAGAGGCTTGAAAAGTTCGGTGGCGCTTTTCCAATGTTAATCAGAAGATAAGAGGATTTTGCTGGAGAAATTCTGAAAATCCAGGAGAGTTGTGAAGATCGATGGATTTGGAGATGTACTGACCGCATTGTACATAGTGAAGTCCAATACCACTTGCTCGTGAACGAATGACGTCTGTGGTACAGCAGTCTGTAGACCGGGGTCTTTTGTTTTTTTGGACTCTCTCCCTCCAGCGTCCAGCTCCCTGCTTCTCGACGACATTCCACTAAGTACACGCAGCCGGGGACTAGCAAAAACCTGACCGTCACGAGTGCTGCGGAAGCCAGCGGACAGTGCCGAGCGTTCGTCTCTGCACAACGGACAGTAATGAGACAGAGATCGACAAGAGACAGTCTCTTGACGGCGCAGCCACCCTTCTTATGCAAATCTGTAACAGGATTGGATGCAGGCCTGACCACGTCCAGAAACATACATATATTATACATGCGCTTTCACTCGTACACCACTCTCGTTTTTGAAGTGTCTCAGCTCGCGTTGACGCGAGCTCGACTGCGCCGTACGACGTTCACCTGCACCGGCGGAAGCGAGCGCGTACACATCCGCCAACTTGCCTGTACTTCGGCCAGCACGGCGGCGGACTGGAAACGTCAGGGGCAAAACGAACAGGATCCCTGACCTTGCTTATAGCTTTTTCTCGTTCCCGTCCGCCCCTATCGTCAAAAACAATACGGAGACAGGCAATTGCATCCTCGGCCCCACAGACCCCAGCAGCCCCGGACATTCATTCGGCTTCAGCTCCGGCTCCAGCTCCAAGTACTGCCAGCCTTTCTCCCTTCGCACAGCCCGCCACATAACACGGCGACGTCGACGCTGCTAATCACGCAAGCGAGTGTAACGCCCAACGCGGCGAGTGATCACCCTCCACCCTACCACCCTGCCTCAGCCCAGTCCAGCTCCGCCAGGCCGCAGATAATCAGGGAGAGGTAACGCAAACGACGTCTCAGCCAGCCAGTCCGACTGCGGGTTTAAACGCCCGCTCTGCAGGCCGGCAACTGCCTTCAGGGCGACGCAACCGCTGCGCGCAGCACTGAGACAACACACATTCCATGCGTGCAACCACACACGCGCTGCGCTGCACGTGTCGTGAGACCACACTGACTAACCGGACCCTTGGAGAGCGGCTCCCGCCGCGCCCGCACATCAATCGTGCAGATCACTCCTTCCCCATCTGGTCGTTCGCGCCGTTCCAGGCCTCGGGGCCTCGGGATCGCCGGAGACTTGTTTGACGTCGTTCGGCAAAAAAAAAAAAAAGAAAACGATGGCACGGGAAGATGAGTCTGCGGTCCAATGGTTTTCGTAATCGATTCCGCAAGCAAGGAGGGCAAAAGAACTCGTGTCAATCCTTTCATTGTGTGCCACGACACAGGGATCGCTCGGGAATCCTACGAATCCCCACACTGCGTGCACTTGAAAAAAAAGCAAAACAACTGGCTTCAACTCCATCGCTTTCCCTCCACCCACTCGCCAGGCTGATCGTCAATCGGACTCCACAACAAAGGTTTCGTAGGTGCAAATGCCGGGCATGACTAGCAGTCTCCGTTCGCCATCGCAACCGTCGCAACCCACGCCTCGAGCGCCAGAATCATGCCCGCCCGATCTGCAGCATTCCCGTACGCGTGCGTGCGCCGATCCTCCAGGAACGGCCAACGCAGCCAAATGATCCCCCCCCCACCCGCAGCCACCGCAGAAACGCCATTCCCGCCGGATTGCCAACGCAGACGGCTCGCCAAATGAACGGCGACCATGCGGCTGTTGGTGGATTTTGCGACGTTCGACGTTGGCGGTGGGAAGTGGATCGGAGGAGCCCTTGTGCTGCGCGAGTCTGACACCTGCCCCGAACGTGTTCGCCGCACGTGTTGGTGGCTGGGATGTCGCTCTTGAGGCAAGCCGGCGGATGGGCTGGGCGGGATGGGCGAATGCCACTGCCGTTTGTGTGTCGAGTTCCTTCTTTTTATTCTCATCTGCCGGTAAGACTTCCGCTTGCGAAACTGCCATTTTCACCAATGAAGCCGTTGTCTGTCTAGGGAACGCCAAATTGCGGGAGTTCAGGAAAGGAGACGGCAGGACCCCGATTTGGAACACGCGGCTGCGCAGGACCACTCAGCGGTCCAGAACTGCTGAGGTATTGCATTGGACCGTTGGAGGCCGAATCATTGTACGCAGATGGGTAATTGAGATTTGTCAGAGGTGCATATGCGACTGGCGTTTGAAATGTCCTTGGATAAGCTGGAGGGATCATGTTCATGGGATTCTCTGAGTCCTGGGAATTGGGCGCGGGTATTCCTGCTTGTGTAGTCGTGTGAGACCATGCTAACTGATTAATTGATTGCGAAGTGGCGTTGGTGTCACTGTCGAAAAGATTTTGAACCAGCAAATTCTCTGCGGTGAGGACGAATGGAGGTCCTGATTCGGATCCGAACGTAGCGTGGCAAAACCGGATCAAATCCGCTGAGCGGCATACGTGATTTTGCGGTCGGGGTGGTGAGTAGATCGCCAGTTCCTGCATGTGGGAAACGCCTACCGCACAAGAAGCAGACCAACGCCTCGTCAGCCGACCGCCTCGCAGCCGCCGCACCGCGCCACCGCCGTCCCCCCGCCGGCGGTGCGGCGCCAAATAAACATCCACCACCCCGATGTTGGTGGACTTTGCGACGTTCGAAGTTGGCGTCCTTGCGTCCCGCGCGCGTCGTGCTTCGTGCTTCGTAAGGATTATGTTCAAGCCTTGCGTGTCGCTGCCGAATCTGACACCGCCGGATGCAGTTGGTGGCGCGGGGTATTGGGGCCGGGAAACGATGTATGTACTTATGCGCGCGCGCGGGGGGGTGTTGGTTTTGCGGTTTGGCTGGGGTTGGGGCGTTTTTGCGGCTAGCGGCTGACGGACGGGGCGCGGCGCCACCGCCGTTTTTGTGGAGCTGAGTCCTGCTTTCCTGGCGTGACGTCGAACAACAGCGTGATCGGTTGTTGTGAGTGGCTGCCGTTGCCGCTGCCGGCGAGCGTGAGGGATGCCGCTCCTGGAGCGTTCTCTGCTGTGGCCGATGGCTGCGAGGTTGTGGTGAAGCGGAGACGAGACGAAAGGAAATATGAAAACAAATACTTGAAGAAATAACGAGCGTTTTTGCCTTTTCCCATTCGCAGGCCAGGTATATACGCACTTCCCAAAAAGATTGTCCTCCCAACGGAAGAAATGCCACCAGTGTATCCCAAGTGAACTCCAATGCTCGCTCGCTATCGCGAAAAAGGAAAAACCAACACTCTCATCAGTACGCCGGCGGCGGCGTCCTGGGAGTATCATCATCATGGCTCGTCTCCTTATACGTCCCCGCCGCGCTTCTCTCCTCCCTCTCCCCTTCCAACCTCGCCGCCTCCCTCTCCTCCGCCGACAACATCTCCCTCCTGCGCTCCACCTCCTTCTCCGTGCCGGGCGTGTGCACCTCGGCGCCCTTCCACCCGCCGTCCAGCTCCGCCGGCCCGCACGCCTCCAGCTCGTGCACCGGCAGCGGGCTCTCCAGTTCGGCCTTTGGATCCGACGACGCGCCCGACAGCTCCTTGCGGAAGTCGATGTCGCCCGTCTTCTCGTGCACGGCGTCGCCGCCGTCGACCTCGTGCGAGTCACCGGGCGACGCCTTGCGGGCGGCGGCGCGGCGGCGGCGGCGGCGGCGGAAGAACCAGAGGGCGGCGCCGAGGAGGAGAGCGACGAAGGCGACGACGCCAATGACGATGCCGGCGATGGCGCCGCCGGAGAGTTTGTTGGAGGGTGAGGGTGACGCTGAGGCCTAGAAGTTTGCCGTTAGTTCCGAGCTTGGAGGATTGAGCATGCTGAGGGGTGATCTCCCTGGAATTACGGTGACCAGGGGGAGGTGTGGCTTTTTTTTTCTTTTTTTTTTGCTTACCACTGCGGCCTGCTCCAGGGCGAAACCTTCAATGACGTGCCCGTATGCTTGATCGGCCGTGCTCGATGCCACCCACTCCTGCGTTGCTGTGACGCTCGCGCTGTTGTACGCCGTCACATTCACCGTCTTGCCCACGGTGAAGGAGCTGTAGCACGTCCCACCGTATGCTGGTCTGTTTGTGTCCACAGTCGTGGAGGGCAGGGCCAGGAGGAAACCTCTGTTTGCCATGGATCAGCCGTCGAATCCTTCCAAAAGAGACACATCGAAAAAAAAAAAAAAAAGAAAAGCTGAGTAGGATCGAGCCTCCACTCGCAAGAAAGACCGGTCAAGCGTATGCCAGAGATTGTTTGAAGTATGAAATACGTGGCTCAGAGATAAGACGAATTTGAGCGAACTGAGGAAAAACCAGACCACATACTCAGGACAACACGCGATGTAATTGTTGGAAAACGCGTTCACGGTATGCCACGTCTGAGGGCACACCAGCGGGCTCATGACGGGCGCGATGGAGCTGGACGCATTGAACACGGACGAGTACCCGCTGATGAACTGCGGCGGGTAGCAGCCGGTGGAGAAGACGCCGGGGACGGGCGACGGCTCGTTGAGCCACATGAAGTAGCCCGGCGACGACAGCAGCGACAGGCGGTGCTCGGTGCATGACGCCGGCGGTGTGAAGGTCGTGGTGAGCGCGGCCGTGACGGCCGCGGGCGAGGAGAAAGACGACGAGGACGATGCCGATGACGCTACTGTTGAGGTCGCCAGTGTTGTGCTTGAGCCGCCGCCGGCGGCGGCGGACGAGGCGGATGTCGAGCTGGACTCCTGTGTGGCCGTGGTTGTGGTCGACATGTTGCCGGTGGTTTGTCGGCGTCTGACTAGCTGGCGGGCTGGTGTCGAGCAGGATTACTGGCGGCTAGAGGCTGGCGTTGCGGGGCAGACAGCTCAGATCAAAGGCAGGCAGGCGGCACTCGAGAAGGATGCTGCCGTTACATACGGAGCAGCGCGGCGGAGAGGAAGCCCGGGGGTGGAGCAGACGCAGGAAGAATCCTTCGGGGGGCGTGTGCCTGCTTGGGCGCAGCGGGAGGCGCTCAGCCATTGTATACTAATAGGGCCGGCGGGTGGAGCCTGGAGAGCGTGCGCCGTCGACCCTGGGCTGTTGATGCGAGCGCGAACGAAGAAGAAGGTGGGCTTGCTGCACTGGGGAGCTCCCGGAGTCAAGCATCGCCAGCTGAAGCCGGATCGTGTCTTAGTGCGGTGTGGGGGCTGGAAGCACGGCGAGGCATTGGAGTGCGGCTGCCGTCGTGCGCCCACACCTCCCGCCCGGTGGCCTTATGATTTGCAGCGCCAGGCGAGAGGATGAGGGCGGCCGCAGCGGCGATGCTGCCGCTTCTGGGCCTGCTGGGAGCCCGGCCGCGCCGACGCCCGAGTCAGCGCCCGGCGCACGTTGGCCCTCTCTTTCAAGCTTCCCCAGCTGCCCATCCAGCCGTGCTGCTGCCGCCGCATCTTGGCCATCGCGGGCGCCCGCAGCCTGGGCCGCTTCTTTTTCTACCCGCTGCTCCGTCACGCCGTGAACCCTGCATGGCCGCCGCGTGCGAGGAGACGCAGCTCCACCGCGATACGAGTCTCAGCAGAGTGGAGGGAAGAGGCAGGGCCGGACGCCGCCGCTCCGTGCTGTGGAGAGAGCGCGAGGAGCTGCGGGACGGATAAAGTGGCTGGGCGGCGGCACAGCTTGCTGAGGGACGAAAGCATGAGGAGAAAAAAAGGGCCCCTCGCTAATGCACGAACCCTTCCTTCCCAGGACCGCATATAGCCGGCTGGCAAAGCATGTACAGGATCAAGGTTCGCGAACCTATTTATTTCGCAGACGATGTATTTCGGTCGCCAATCAGCAGATCAATGCAGCCAACCCCCCGCTAGAGCACTTGGGACCGGCGGCCGTTGCTCCCGCGCGGGCGAGCGAACGGGGAAGAGGAAGCAGCCTCCCGTCGACGGCGGCGGCAGCGGTGGCGGATTCTGGCGCTATCGACTCCCGCTCGCTCGGAACCTCGCCTGCCAAGCTTTGGCCGGAGCTCGACCACTCGGCCACCAGCATTGTTCTGGCCCCCAGCCGACAGTCCATGTCGACCGCTCCATCTCAATCTAAGCTTGAGACCCCCCCCCCCCAATCTCGATTCCCCTGCCAGCACTCAGACCTCACCACCTGATATCACCCCCCCTGCCATCAATCCGACCCCGACCCGCTCCCGCCATCACCGCTCGCACTCCCCTCCTCACCACCATCGTGCAGCATGAAAACCACCCCTCCGCCGCCCCCACCCCCACCCCCAAAACCTCCCAGCTCCTGATCCCAAACGGCTCCTCCCTCGCCCGCAGCAGCGCGCCCACCACGTCCTCCCTCCCCGCCTCGACCACCCAGATGACGCCGCGGGGCCCGCTGCTCAGCCCGCGCAGCGCGCCGCCCTCCATCGCGCGCTCCACGACCGTGAAGAAGCGCGCCTCGCGGTAGCGCGCGAACTGCTCCCGCGCCACGCGCCCCAGCTCGCGCCGCCTCGCCGCCGCCGCCGCCGTCGGCTTGTCCGCCGGCAGCGGCAGCGGCAGCATGAGGAACCGCGGGCCCTCGGCGTCCCAGAGCTCGACCGGCTCCTCGCGCGCGACGCCGCGCGCCGGGAGACGCGGGTCCTCGGCGGAGAGGGGGACGGGGGGAGCGTAGCACCCCAGCTCTTGTCTCGCGGCGCCGCGGCGTTGTCTGGACGGGGATGGCGAGGGCGATGGCGAGGGGGACGAGTTCGTGGGAGAGTGTCGTCGTCCCTGTCCCCGTCCCCACTGCGCGAACCGCCCGGCTAGCACGTCCTGCAGGTACGCGATCTCGGCTGCGACCTCGTGCTGCTCGCGCGGCGCGGCGCCCATCCACCGCATCTGCTGTAGAGCCTCGCGCAGGCGCGCCAGCGAGCGCTCCGTCTGCCGGCGCGCGGCGGCGTCGAGGCCGGGGGGACGGCCGCGGCGGTGGGCGCTGGCTGAGTTGTGCCTGCTGCGCGACCTCCTCCTCTGCCTGCCTCGAGCGCCGTCTTCGCCTTCGTCGTCGTCGTCGTCGTCGTCGTCGTTGTCGGAGTCCCCTTGCCCCTGCGCGATTGGGCGCGGCCGCCCGCCGCCGCGATCCTGCAGGTCTCCAGCATCGGCGTCAGCGGCTTGGTTTCTTGGTTCCTGTGGGTCTGCGTCGTGTTGGTTCTGCGCTTCCTCCAGCGCCTCCTGCAGCGTCCTGAGCGCATCTTCTGCACGCCGCAGCGCCACGGCGACGCCACGGTGGCCGCCGTCGCCGGCGGCGGCTGGGAGGTTCAGTTGGTCGCGGATGTTGGCGACGTAGCGCTGCTGGCGGGTGACCTGGGCGGTCAGGTTGGTGATGTAGTCGTGTTCGATAGGTAGGCCTCTCCGCACCATTGCGGGGACGACGTGTCTGTTGTCATCGTCATCGAGATCCAAGTCGAAGATCATGCCGTCGCTGTCATCGCTGGCGGCATCGTCGTGGTTGTGTTGGCATGCTCTGCCCCGTTGGCTGGCGCCGGCGTCTTGGTTGCCGCGCTGGTCGTTGCCAAATGGATTTGGGTCCCTGAGGTCGAGAACATCTTCCCCCCTCTCTCGCCGTCGGTCCTGCCAGAGTTTGGTGTGCATCTGGACGTACCATGTCGGCAGCTCCGCCCACTCGCCGTGTTCCCTGCCTTCGCGCTGGAACGCCTCCTGGATGTTGACTCTCCAGCGTCTGCCCACTTCGGTGTTCGGGCCTGTGGGATCCCAGTCATCATCTGTGAAGGGCCGACGGTGATGCTGGCGCTGGTGATTGTGGTGGTCGTGGCCGGGTGTGAAGAGAATGTTGAAGTCAAGGTCTCCGACGTCGTCGTCGTCGTCGCCGCCACCGTTGCCGTCGAACCGGGGAACATATTGATGATGTCTTCGGCGAGCCATTTGAGTTGTGCGATTCTATTTTCGTATTTTCTTTTTGTTTGTTTGCAATTGGCGATTATGTCTCGGAGCGGAACGCTAAGCGTATGCGATTCCGAGACAAGCGTCGTCGAGGACTTGTAAAGCACGAAAAGAGTAGGAAACGTTGAGAAAAGAAGAAGAGGCCTGCGGTAGGTAGGTATTGTCGACGTTGGTGAATGAGCCTGTGAATAGGGACAAGAGATTCGATCGAACGTGCGTGGCTCTAGGCAGTGCAGGTTTGCAGGCTGTGCAACGCTGTATGTGTGAGTCTTCGTGGTCTCCTGCCCGCCGCATGTGTGTCTGCTGCCGGTCACGCCATCAAGGTCCATTTTTCTTCCCTGGTGGGTGACCAAGCTGGAATGAAAAAATTTGTTCACAGGTAGGAAAGAGTCTTTCTGGCGATGCAGGAACGTGCTTCCCAATCGGGAGACGAGCAGACTTCGATTCGGTATCTTGCCTTAATCTTCTCAAACGCCGATATTCCGATGCAACCGAGCAAACCCCAAATAGAAAGTGGAAATACAGACGCTTACTTTTCTTCTTTTCCCTGTACAGTGCGAACCATATTTACGTGGTGTTTAGTCAGACTGCGACATGTGCGTTGGCAGATTCCACGAGGCATAGTCAAGATGCACAAAAGCGCGGTCCACTGACGGAACACTCTCAAGGACATACTGCAAACTCTCTCCCAGATCGTGCGCATCCCTAATGTTGATGTTCTCATCAACTACGATGTCGGCTTCGACGATCAGCTTGTCACCGGAGTGGTAAGCTTGCAGGCCCTGAATCTGCTTGATGGTCTTGGCAAAGCGCATTGACAAGTAGAGCAGTACGTTGCGCTCATCAGCCGTGGCAGCCGCACCGGTCAGGTTCCTGATATGGCTAGAAGACGTCTCCGACCAGTTAACGATGACCCAGAGAGAAAGCAGAATGCCTCCCAGGGGATCCATCCACCAGAGTTTGGCATAGTATCCAACTAAAACAAGTCAGTTTCAATTGTCTCGCGGGTGATTGATGCGAAAGGAAAGGAGGAACCACGGAATGGTGACAACTTACCCAGAGGGAAGATGATACTGAAGGTGTTGAAGACAACGTCAGTCATGGCATCTTGAGCAAGTGCTTGCACGCTCGAATTCTTGATCATGCGGCACCAGAACCAGCAAAGGCCCTTGATAATAACCGTGGCAATCATGATGACCAAAGCAGAAGTAGTCAGTTGGACAATGGCGCGGTCGTTGCTCATAAATCTCTGGGCACCTTCCAGCAGCACCTGGAAAAAGGCAGTAATCATGATCACGGAGAAGATCAGGACGCCGACAGGCTCCAGCTTAGCACGGCCGATGGGGTACTGGTAGCGATCCTGGCGGGAAATCAAGCGAGTTGTCACCCAAACAATGGCCGTACTGAGGAAGTCCAGAGCGGCATCGACCAAGCTAGCAAGAACCGAGAGTGACGAGGTGAGAATCGTGACGACGATCTTCATGGCCAGAAGGACGGTGTTGGCGACAAGATTGACGTAGATGGCAATCGTGACGATCCTGTGCTGGCTGTCCATCTCCTCTTCGGGCTCGTACAGCGGCATCGTCGAATTATTCGCTTCCACATCGTCGCTTACTCCTCCATAGCCGTTGTGTTGTGCACCCAGCAGAGGAGAGGTTTCCTCATCAGGCACCTTGTACAGGTTCTTTGGTGTCCGCTTGATCTTGGGCTTGCCGAAGGCATCGATCGACGACGAGTTGGTGCTGTCCTGGGACGACTCTTGGCCGTTCAGGAAGGGCGAATGGGGAGCGGTGCCGGACTCCTCGGAAATAGTCTCGGGGATGTTGACGTTGGTGTACTCTTGGATGAGATTGTGGGGAAGCGAAGAGTCCAGGAGACGGTCGATGAAGGCGTACTGCTGGATCAAATAGTTGTTCCGCTCGTAGTACTTGCGTCTGCGCGACCGAGTCAGCGCGGGACTCGCACCATGTCATATGATTGCGCGAGGCGCATTTAAAGCTGCCCCTGCCGCGTCACTCGTCAGGCACTTACACTGGCTTCGAGTACTTTTTCAGCTCCTCGTCGGACTTCCAGTACTGCTCCCTGCGAGACGATCAGCGCGTGCCGGACGATTCCAACCTCGCGATTCCTACCATTTGTATCTCGGATTGCTGTTTCCGATCAGGCGCTGGCTGCGCATCTGCGGCGTCAGAAGCACCGACGCGCCGCCAATGCTCGATCTCCGGTCGTCGTCGAACCTCGGCGTGGGGGGCATGCTGCCCCTGGCGCCGAAGCTAGGGGCATCGCTGTACAGGTCCTCGCTGCGAACGCTGGCCGGGCGCTGCGAGCTGTTGCGGTTGCTCAGAGACTGCTGCAACAAAGAGGGCAGGTGCTGGCCGCGCGTGGACATGATTGTATCATCGGAGAGCGGGAGGAAGCTCTTGAGGCTGGGCAGCCGGCCGTACGGCGGCGGCGATGCAGGAGTCTGCTCGGTCATGGTGGCAAGGAATGAATGCGAGAGGGAATGGAGTGGAAGCAGCGGACAACACGGTGACGCGGGATGCGCGGCGGCTGAGCGCGCTTTATAAAAGTGTCTAAAGCTGCCAAGATGCAAGCCCTGCTCCAAGGTCCAAGGGTCGACTGCTAAACCCGTGGGGTTGGCGTCATTGCTCCACCATCCCTGTCGCGCATGGAAGCTCCCTCCCCTCCCAAGACCCCCCAGCCTCAACTGCGCCCGGGCGCTCCCCACGTTGTCTGTCTGCGCCGCCGGACTCGCCGCTGTTCCCAGCCTGCAAGGCCGCAAGCAGGCCAAAGCAGCCGCTCCAGTCTCACCTTCACCAGAATCACCCTTCTCGACGTGCTTTTGGCCTTTCCTGCACGCACTCGCTGACCGGTCTCGACGGCGTGGTGCATCAGGGTCCACCGGGAAATCTGGCGGGGTACCACCCCAGTGCATAGCCCGAAAGAGGTATACTGATGGGCGACCCTGATGCACGCACTGGGAAGCTGTGCAGTAGCCGAAACCATTAGCGTCGTGCATCATATCGCGGGCTGCGCAGACAGTAGGAGAGCGAAACTCCGCAGTGGGACTTCAGGCACCCAAGGCACGGGCGCATCGTAGCGACGGCCTCGACACAGGCGCTTAGGAACCTCCTCCGACTAAGCTTGCGATCACCGAGAGACCGGCAGTCGAGTTTCGCAAGTGTCTGAACGAGGAGGCGCAGTAGTCCGAGAGCAAGCCGGCCGTATCACTTCGTCCAATCGACGCTTCAGCTTCGCAGATCACATATCGCAGTGGCTTGTTTATTTCCGCGCTCGTTTGGTGTCGTTTGCTTTGACATGTACATTCGACCAAGCTCTCGCTTGGAGCTTCCCAATTTTTTTTTTTTTTGAAGAGCATACGCTACTTACACACCACGCTTCCAATGCTTTTGATTCTCCACCGAGATCTCACTTTTCAAGTTAATTTGTTATAAAGTACAAAAGGTCAGGCGAGATGCGCCCAAAAAGAAATGCCCTCTCCAATGTGGTCTTATTGTCAAGGTACTTAGCCAAGCACCATGCCTTTGAGGCCTGCCGTGTCGCCCTCCTTGGCGGCGATCTCGAAGTAGCTGTAGATGATACTGCAGGAAAATTATTAGCGCGTGGATTGGGGGCAGAATACAGCACTTGACTTACGTGACGGCGAGCAGGATACCAGTACCGGATCCGAGGGCACCGAGGAGGTCGCTGGCCACGGAGAGCGCACCAATGCAAGCACCGCCGAAAGCAGCAGCCGTAGGAATGACACGCTTGAGCTCCTTGTACATGGACTGCTCACGATGACCGGCCATAACGAGACCCTGCTCCTTGAGCTGCTTGGCAACATCCCTGGGAGAAGAGCCAGAAACCTCGATCCAGGTCTTCGAGAAGACAGCGCAGGCGATCAGCATGTAGGTGATGTAGACGACGGTGTGGATCTGAGAGAAATTGAGTTAGATATGCAGGAGAAACGCCAGTTCGGGGAAGCTTACCGGGTCAAGAAGGGCCTCGGTGAAGTTCAGCGGGGGAGACATGTAGTAGGCAACACCAGAGGCAGCATACAGCTGGGCAGATCCCTCGCGCGGCTCCCAGACACCGAGAAGACGGACGAGGAGGTTGTCGCTGAAGCGAGAGTACAGCATCTGCGAGATGAGGAAGATGTTGGAGCTGAGAGCGGACTGGAGCATGATAGGCTGTTCACATGACGCAGTCTGTTAGAATAGTAATGTTCCACGCTGGGATTGCGCAATTGGGTAGAAACTCACCATGTTCGAGGTGTAGAAGAGGCGAACAGGGTAAGAGCCGCGCATGCCCCTCTGGCGGGAAGACTTGACGGGAATCTCGACACGGAAGCCCTGGAGGTAGATGACCGCGGCGAACACGAGAACAGTGGCCATGAGGTTCATGATGTTGGGCAGGTTCTGGCGGTAGAAAGCCTCGCGCAGAGCGAGCTGCTTGTTGGGCCAGGTGATGAGCAGGTGGAAGAGCGCAATGACAGCTCCCTCAAACTCAGGCCCACGGCCGGTGTTGATGGTGGTAGGGGAGAAAGCCTTCCAGATAATGGACTCGCAGATGTTGGTCGCAATGAAGAGCGAAATACCGCTGCCCAGACCATAGCCCTTCTGGAGGAGCTCGTCGAGAAGAATGACGATCAAGCCGGCAACAACGAGCTGGACAACCAACAGAACACAGACACCAGCACCAAGGTCGGACGGCTGGCCATAGAGACCGGTCAGGACGTAGACGCAGGCCTGGCCGAAGCTAAGAATGATGGCCAAGAGCTTCTGGGCGGTCTGGTAGAGCTCGCGGTCGGTCTTGAGGTCGAGGTTGACGTCGATCAGGTGGGTACCGGCAAGAAGCTGGAAGACCATGCCGGAGGAGATGATGGGAGTAATACCCAGCTCCATGAGCGTTCCACGGTTGGAGGCCAGCATCATACGCAGCCAATACAGCGGATCCGAGGTGTCAGACGACACAATGCCGTACAGCGGCATCTGCGACATGACCAGGAAGATCAGCAGAGTCACACCGGTCCACATCAACCGCTGGTTGAAGGGAGTCTTCGTCTCCGGCGCCGCAACCCTGGCGAAAGTGTCAGTGTCCAGCTCCTCCTTGCGCGGGTGGTTGTAGCACGTACTCTGGAAGCAGAGGCACGAAGGGCTTGATGAGGTCGAGGAACCGCACTGCGAAGAGAGAGACAGCGGTCAGCAGGCGTTCATCGCAGCCAATGGCTCGCGTGCGCGGCGGGAGTGGGAGGCGCGCGCGGGCAAGGGCGCGGGCGAGGACAACTTACAGCCGCTCATCTTGACGGTTCTCCGGGGGGGAGTCGGGAGCAGAAAGAAAGGGCTAAGGAGCGAACAGACCAATGGCGAGGAAGCGCCGCGAGAAGAAGCCTGGTGATGGGACGCGGAGGTGTGGTGGTAAGGAAGCGCGACACGGGCGTTTTGTGCGCTCTCCAAGGCTAAGGCCAGATTGCCAGCTGGTCGTCAAGCGGCGAGCTACGGGGAGCGGCGAATCAAATGCCGACGGGGCCACCTCGCCCGCTTGGGGCCCGCTTGGGTACCGAAGCTCGGGCTCGCTGGTAAGCGCGAAACAGGTCCCGCCCAGTGCTCCAATGCGCCGCCAACTCCAGTGTCTGCCTGGACAAAGAGCTCGCCGCAGCATGACCTGCTGCCTCGAGACCCTCCCGCGCCCCCGATCCACCGCTCGCTGAGCTCCCGCCACCATGTCCTCGCTGCCCCGCAACCCACGCTCAGGGGCCAACGGCTACGCGAACGGATACTCCGCCGGCGCCCGCTACGGCCAGCCCGACGGCGACGACCAGTCCGGCCGCAGCTACAGCTCCGAGAGAAGTCGTGACCGCCGCCCTGGAGGCTATGGCGGCTTTGACGACCAGCCAGACTACCAAGACCGGCCGCGCGTCGCCCGTCCCACGAGCATCGAGCGCAGACGCGAAGTAAGGAGAAGCGGGGAGTTCAGCTCCCGGAGCCGGAGCAGGACGACGAACGGTCGTGGTGGGGATGCCAGCAAGCAGATTGAAGGTCAGTGGCCGTGGAGTATACCCAGGATACATAGCAGCGGGGCGGAAACGGACAGGCGGGTCCGCGGGCAACTTGCATAGTATGCAGCGGTGCTGACTAGCTGCCTTGCAGAGGTCCTGGATTACATACAAAAAGAATGGACTTTCATGACCACCGAAAACTGCACGCCCGTCCAAGTCGCCCTCAAACTGCTCGACTCGAGTTCCCTTGGTCTCGCCAGCCGCCAGAATGAATTCCGAGGCACCCACGCCGAGCTCCAGACGGCATTGAAAGCCATTGTCAACGAACACCACCAGGGCTTCAACAGTTCGATCGGTACCTTCCACAAGATCCAGAACAGCCTGCAACAGTCCCAGCAGCGTGTGCGAACGTTGAAGGAATCTTTGGTGGACGCCAAGGGGAACCTGTCGACTGCGAAGCCGGAACTGAAGGCCTTCGCCGCGGCGACACAAAGCTACGATGAGATGTTGCAGGTTCTGAGCTCCATAGAGCAACTTCAACACGTGCCGGAAAGGCTGGAGATTCGGATATCTGAGAAGAGATTCCTTCCGGCTGTGGACGTACTCCAAGATGCGTTGAGATTGATAAGAAAGTCCGAGATGGAGAATATCGGCGCTTTGGGCGATCTGCGCGTCTACTTGAGCAACCAGGAACATTCTCTGGCGGATATCCTCATCGAAGAGCTCCATAACCATCTATATCTCAAGTCCCCTTACTGCGAGGACCGCTGGAAGGCCCACGCACAAAATCAACCAAAAGCCGGGGCCGATGGCTCAATAGCAGCGATCGACTCAGGCCGGAAGGCGCTCTACCATTTCTTGGATGGCCTCGACATGTCGGAGGCATTGGTGGATGATGCATCTCGTAATCCGGAGGCCGATACGTTCCACTACATCCAAGTCATTCTGGAAGCACTCAACAAGATGAGCCGCTTAGATATCGCTATCGAATCGATCACCCAGCGGATGCCAGTCGAACTCTTCAGGGTCGTGGAGAGATCAAACACAGAGGTCGCTCAGAGGCACCCAAGCCTGGTCCGAGGCTACGCCAGCAAAGGTGGCGCAAAGACAAGTAGGTCGTACGAGAGTGACGAGACTCGAGCCACCCTTCTCAACGACCTTCTTTGGACCTTGTATGCTAGGTTTGAAGCTATTGCGGAGAGTCATCGTGTCGTGCACGATGTTGTCGCAGGAATCTCGAAGAGAGATGGCCTGCGAGACGTTGCAATACTGACCAGCAGCTTCAAGGAGTTGTGGAAGCTGTACCAGAGCGAGGTATGCCCCAATGAGACTATAATTTGCAGCATACGAAACGCTAAATATTTGACAGATGCGCTCTTTGCTCCACGACTACCTGTCCACGGATGGTGAATTAGCATTCCGATCGGCTCAGGGCGGAGCCAATAGTGATAGTCCTTTCTTGCGAGTGCAGAGAGATAGGAATAAGGTGGGGTTGGCTTGATCCATTTCAACCGTATCCTGCACTTACACTTTCACAGAGAATGTTCAAACTATCCGATATGGATATCACATCGACAGATTTCGAAACAGAACGAAATGACTTGGAAGTCATACTTAAGACTTCTGTCCCTGGCCTTGTTTCTGATTCTAAGCGGATCGTTGGAGCGACAACAAATTCGAACAACCAAGGCCAGGACGGCAGCGCCACTGGACACAAGCTCCTCGTAGAGCCCAGTGTATTCAACATGGGTATACTACTTCCTCCATCGCTGGCATTCCTCAACCGGTTGAAGGAGGTTGTGCCTCCAGGCTCGGACGTTGTGACGAGCACACTTACCTCATTCCTCGATGACTTCCTCGTCAATGTTTTTCACCCTCAGCTGGACGAGACTCTTATGGACCTGTGCGCACAGACCTTCATGGAAGCCGACACCTTCCAGGAAGACGCACAGTGGCAGCTGCACTCGAAGAAGCCAATCTTCAAGGTATGTATCTGTCTGACCCTGCATGAGTAAAGGCACCTAACGTCCTAACGCACTGTCAGGGAACCACCAAATTTTTCGCACTCATCACCGCCTTCTGCAAGATGCTTGACAATCTTCCGCACGACCAAGCTTTCAGCCAGCTCATTATCACGCAAATGGTGACCTACTACGACAAATGCTACGGCTGGTACAAGGTGCTAGTTACCCGGGCACAAGAGAAGAAATTGAAGGCGTCAGCCGCTTTGAGAGATAATCAAGAGGTATCTAAGGCACTCGCTGCTTTGCTGGAAGCAGATGACACGAACCGCGAAGATCTCCTCCACGAAGTAAGGATCCCAATACCTCCAAATAACACTCGCTAACATTCCGCGCAGTCAACCGAGCTCGCGATAGCGTCTTCGAATTACCAGTCCCTCCAGGAACCAGACCTGATCAATGACCGCAAGAGCATAGCAGCTCTGTGTCTGCTTTATACTAGCATGGTGAGTAGCCCGAATGGCTCAATCTACATCTACAAATTCATTAACTCGTTGGAAGAAATGGCTTGCAAGCAAAGTGCAAGGTCTTCGCCATATTAGTGACCGCGCTACCGATTCCTCACGGCCGGATGGCGGCCGACAGCAGCACCGCCGGCGCTGGACCAATGTTGGCTCCGCTGAACCCCGTGGTGATGGCAACCCCGTGTTCTTGCCTCTGAACCAGGAAACAGCCATGTATGAAATCTGACCCCGCCTCTTCAACAATGCAGAGCTGACTCAAACAGTGCTTTCGATGGTGTGGTGAACTCGTACCACGAACTTGCTGCGATCATCCTCCACACATTGCACCTAGAGACTAGGTGCCACGTCATGTATCACATCAACCAATGTTTTACGGGCACATACCGCCTCGACCAGCTCTTCAACGAGCCTGATGCGGATGTTCTCAGACTCAATTCCGAGCTCAGTGATATAGACGAAGAAATCGGCGGGCAACTGATGCAGCAGCAGCACAGGTGTGTCTTGAATTTGACAGTGCCGTTACTGTTGCTTTGCTGACACCTTTACAGCTACATTACTCACGGCATAGGATCCCTTGCCGACACGCTGCTCGTCCGGAATTCCAGCAGGATCGGGCGTATGAACGAAAACGGCTGCGGGCGCATGCAACTCAACATTCTCGTCTTGCAACAGAACCTCAAGAACATTGAACCAGGCGCAGTATTGGCCAAAGCAACGCAGTACTACAACATGTTCACGACGGGCCCAGAGTCGATTGTCGCAGTGGCCAAGGAGTCGAAGGACCGGAAGGGCCCGTTCACGTACGATGAGCTCAAGGTGCTCGTGGAGCTGTACTACAGCGAGGACGCGGCGAGCGAGAGGCGGGAGGTGGCGATGAAGGCAAAGACGGGCCTGAATGACTATCTGCTGCAGTTGAGCGAGCACATGTGGCAGTCATGAGTAATGGATGGAGCGTCGGCGTTTGGTAATGGAGTCGCAACGTGATGTGGGTTTGGACACTGTAGTTGGCAGTGTTGTCCCTCAAACTTTAGAGCATTGCAGCCGCATCGGCTTGGACAATTGATTATGCGGTTTGCTCGAATGTGCAGCAGCGATGCATGACTCGTTTCAGAAGCATCGGCCCAAGCGACATTCGCATGAGGCTCGTGGGGGGAGGTGGCCCGACGCGAAACACGGTTGCGCGCTTTCACATGCGCGCCGATCATCTCGCCCACGGTCCACGTTCCTGGGCTACATCATTGCCGCGCGCCCATCAAAACGTCAACATCAACGTCCCGCATTTTCGAGTCCAGCATGCCGCCGCAAAGCAGAGGCAGCAGCCTCCCCACAGGCTTCCACTCCAAGTCTACGCCCAATCTCCCGACCCTGAGCTCCCTGGATTCCGATCTGTCGCCCGTTCCCAACCCTCCGAGTGCCAAAACCGATGCGCCCAGCAACCCGCTCTCGCCCACCGACACCGGGACCTCACCGTCGGAGCCAGCCTCGGTCGAAGACAACCTCTGCGCAGAAGACGCCTTCGCGCTCGACGCCTTGGGCGCCAGCAGCGCGTCCGACGACGGCGACGACGACGACGAGTTCGACTTCGACGCGGACTACGACCCGGACGACGTAGTCAACGGCCGCAGCACCAGCACCGGCGGCGCCTCCAGCGCCCAGCCGCGCCGGCCCCTGTACTCGCACGCCTCGCGCTCGCATTCGCACCTGCCGCACACCTCGTCCGCGCTCTTCCCGCCCTTCTACAACCGCCCGCCGACGCCGCTCCCGCCCAGCCCGTCGCTGACCTCGCTGCTGCGCCCCTCCTTCTCCGCGCAGACCTCGCGCCCCACCACCCCTGACTCCTCGGACGTCGAGGGTATCGGCATCGGCGGCGGCGGCGGTGGCGGCGGCGGCTCCGGCCGCAGCAGCAGCCGGCACCTGCCCGCGACGACCACAACGGCGGCCAAGCGCGCACCCAGCGCGACGTCGGGCGTGTCGAACGGCACGGGCACGCCGACGAACCTGACGGCGTCGTTCGCGTCGGCGACGCTGGTGCCGCGCGCCAGCCCGAAGGTGCCGACGTACGAGTACTACGGCTTCTTCATCTACCTGGCCAGCAGCTTCGCGTTCCTGATGTACCTGCTGTGGGCGTACCTGCCGCGGCCGTTCCTGCACCAGCTGGGGATCTACTACTATCCGAACCGCTGGTGGGCGCTGGCGGTGCCGGCGTGGCTGGTCGTGCTGGTGGTGTATATCTACGTGGCGCTGGCGAGCTATAATCTGGGGTATTTGACGCTGCCCATGGGGAGCAATGAGAATATGGTGGACGATGCGGCGCAGATCGCGACGCTGGATGCGAGTGGGAAGGTGGTGAGGAAGGGGAAGGGGAAGGAGCCGAAGGTCGCGGGGAGGAAGGGCGGGGGTAGGCATAGCAGGAATGGGTCGCTGAAGGATGGGAAGGGGAGCGGCGGGTTTGCGGTGGAGCGGGGGATGGGGGTGGATTGGAGACATATATGGAGTGAGAGCACGGATGCGGTGCTGGATGTGCCGATTGGCGGCGTCTGTGAGATCCTGTACGGTGATGGAAGGGTGGCTGATGATGAGGATGGGGACATGGACGGGAGGGTTAATGGCGTCTTATGAAGTAAGCTTAGCGGTCACATGTATCGATATTACTGCTATGAGGCTTTTTCCCTGGGAGATTAAAGGGCGGTCGCTTGTTTCTACAGATGTGTCCATTGCAAACTTGATCGACGTCGCTCATTATCGCGGCATTCAGGATACAACGCAGAATGCGAGTGCAACGCATGCTCTTGCGCACTGTTAACTCAAACAGGAGCTGTTGGTGCGTTCTTTCTCAATGTCTTCACGGACTCGGAGTCCTGACAGGAACTGCTAGTGGATATGTGAGCGACCAAAACTCTTTTCGCAAAGCTCTAGTTCTCATGAAGCCATATCCTTTGGTTGAACTTCATGAGAGCCCCATGGTGTTCCACAACAGCTCTTTCTAGTGGCCTTCCTTCCCGGCATCCCGGTCTTCCCGTCCGCTGCGGGGCACGGCAGCACAAGCTTCTCACCCACTCTTGGCTTCGCCGATCAGACCCAGATAAGCATGGGAAAGCCAAGGCAACGTGCCATTGTTGACGTGATATAAGCTGTCTGCCTATCTCGCCAAGCTCTATCCCCAAGATGGAAGGAGAATGCTTGCCACTGCTTGTCTACTCCGCACCGCTGCTTGTGCGGCTGCGGCTAGCTGTAGCGCTTAAATGCACCATAACGCTCCTGGTGTGCCTGGAGCACCGCTGCGTTGATTTTGTTTCCCATCTCTCCACTTTCTGACTGGAAGTTCTCCTCTCACAAACTGCGTCATCCTTGATATTCATACCAGTATGCTGCGTACGCAGTTCCTCGCCGCCATAACGGTGCTCGAAGTCATTCTGCTACAGCCCGCCACGGCAATATACCCTCCATTCGAAGAGCGCGGTCTTCCGGAAGATGCAGAAGGTCTCACTGTCATCCGGTCTCCGTCAGGTGCGGAGATCCGGTACAAAGAGCCGGGAATTTGCGAGACGACACCAGGCGTCAAGTCATACTCCGGATACGTCAGCTTGAACGAGACCACCAACATGTTTTTCTATTTCTTTCCACGGCGTCAAGATCCTCACGATGCTCCCTTCACCCTCTGGCTCAACGGCGGGCCTGGAAGTGATTCGATGATTGGCTTGTTCCAGGAGCACGGCCCCTGCAACATCTCCGCAGATTTGACGGCTGAGCTCAATCCGTACTCATGGAACGAGGTTTCCAACATGCTTTACCTTTCTCAACCGATCGGGGTGGGATTCTCATATGCAACTACCGGAGAGGGGTGCTTCAATGACACGACTGAAGAGTACAGCAACTGTACCGAGCCGGACGGAAGATACTCAGTTGTTGATCCGTACGAGTATCCAACCTCATACATTGCAGCCGAAGGCGCCTGGCACATCCTGCAAGCTTTCGTGTCAAATCTGCCGCAATTGGACCCCGAAATCTCAAACAAAGACGTGGATTTCCATCTCTGGACAGAATCCGTCAGTCCTCAGGCTTTCTCCCCATAACTGAGTTCTGATGCTAAAAAGGCTTGCAGTACGGCGGCCACTATGGCCCAGCATTCTACGACTCTTTCTACGAGCACAACCTCGCTATTGGAAACGGCACGGAGAACGGCACTCGGATGAACATGGGCACCCTCGGAATCATCAACGGCATCATCGACGCCAAAATCCAGAGCCCGTACTACTACATCTTCGCCAACAACAACACCTACGGAATCAAAGCCGCACGCAGACCCGCACGCCCCCATCCCCACCACCGAAGCTGACAAGACCCCAGGTCAACGACTCCGTCTACACCTTCATGGAAAACGTGTACCACATGCCCAACGGCTGCGCCTCCTACCTCGACGCCTGCGCCGCGGCCGACCGCAGCACCTTCCACGGCAAAGTCGTCTGCGCGACCGCGTCCAACATCTGCCGCGGCCTGATCCGCAACGTCTACACCGCGCTCTCCGGCCGCGGCACCTACGACATCCGCCACCCCCACGACGACCCCACCCCGCCCGACCACTTCGTCGCCTACCTCAACCTCGCCACCGTCCAGCGCGCCCTCGGCGTCGCCCTCAACTACACCGCCACCTCCTCCGCCGCCGTCGCCATGGGCTTCGCCGACTACGGCGACTTCGCCTACCCGTCCTTCAAGTCCGACCTCGAGCACGTCCTGGCCCGCGGCGTGCGCGTCGCCCTCTTCCACGGCGACGCGGATTTCACCTGCAACTGGATGGGCGGCGAGGCCGTGTCGCTGGCCCTGGAGTTCCCGGGGCGCGACGCGTTCCGCGCCGCGGGCTACGCGCCGTTCGTGGTTGGGGGGACGGAGTACGGCGTCGTGCGGCAGCACGGGAACTTCAGCTTCGCGCGCATCTACGATAGCGGGCACGAGATCCCGTACTACCAGCCGGAGGCGAGTTTGGAGTTCTTCAGGCGCACGCTGGCGGGGCTGAGCATCAGTGATGGGGCGGAGAGGGTGGAGGGGGGGTATGGGACGAATGGGACGGCGGAGGCGACGCATACGCAGAGTTATGTGCCGTTGCCGACGTGCAGTCCGGGGGTGAATGCTTGCTGAGGTTACATGAGTGGGGGAAAAAGAGGGATCCTTGAAGGGGAGACGTCTAACCTATGAGCTTGAATGCAGGATTATCGCAGTGTTTTGATCATAACCATTACCCAGGCAGTAGGACTTTATTATTACGTGTTGTGTAATTATTGAGTGATAGATGGGTAGAGCTGGTAACTATTCACCTGTTGCTGGTCATCGTGAGAGGACTACTGACTTGCGTTGGGGCGCTGCAACGGTTGGAGATTGTCGGCATATGCGTTGCTGACCCTCTGCACAGGCACGCTGCTGTCGTCATTACTGTTTGAGTCCATGTGTGTGAGCGGCGTGTGGAACTGCGTGTTTTCGTTCAGGCCGGTGGCTGTGTAATAGTACGGTGTCGGGTCAGGTCCGTTGGCCGGCGATGTCGGATCAGGCTGGTCCGTGGACTGGGAGAAGCCATGGCCGAGCCTGATATGGTCGTCCCAGTTTACGGCCGGGTCAGCGTCGGGGTCGAATTGCGGGAAATGGGCGTGATCGCTACTGATAGGTGCGTTTTCGTAGGCGCTAGCGCCAGCTGTTAGGAATCGATAGTGAATTTACATTCAGCTACGTTCTATTTACAAGAAGAAGTTGCTAAGGAGTGGAGAGAGCTGCGAGAAATGAGAGACTAAATAGTAGCGCGGCGAAACGATGTTCCTGAACTAGTACTGTGCGTACAAGTCCTTTGGACTCTAACACCAGCATCTGGGGAAAGTGGCATCGTAGAGCCTTCCTCCGCTTCGTGGTAATCAAGTAACGCGCCCTTCGGGGAAATCGTCTTGGGCTCAGCTATTTCCGGCTGCCGCTGCACGTTCTGGAAAATAAACGTGAGTTTCTTACTTGGGTCACTCGACGGTGCGAGCGGCGACCCTTTTTTGAAGGGATCGATGCCGCGTGACGAATTCTCTGACGACTTCGAGCGAGCCTGATGAGCGGCCTGTAACCTGTCTGTCAGGACGTCCTGGAAAGGAGACAGTAACGTAGTGTTGGATGACTGCGCTGACTGCGCTGACTGCTTGGCAGGTGCCGGGATCATTGTGTTGGGGTTGAATAGTTCATCTAGGTAAATTTCCGTCATGGTGCGGTCACGTTTAGGGGCTGGCCGGATGTCTAAATTGTCTTGAGATTGTAAGTATTCATCTCGTCCCACGAGTGTGAAGTCTTACCATCGGACGGCACCTCGAGGTGATCGTGCTGCTGATCCATCAGGGCCTGCTTCATAGCCATGTGTGCTGCCATTCCGGCCTGGTTTAGCACTTCGCAGAGCGGGGGGTGAGAATGCGAAGGCTAGGGTGGGCTGTTGCGCTGCGAGTGAGTTGTCAGGTTGTGGATGGTCTCTCCATCTCTAGAAGGTTGTGCTGCAGGGCCATTGTCGCCCCTGCCGTAACCCTCACTATTCGGTAGATCCTCATGGCTTCCACTGGCATATTCGTTTGTGGCACTCATATCCTTGGGCTTCCTCTTGTGGCTCTTTGATTCCAGGCGCATCGGTTGCCGCTCGATCATGTAAATCATGTTCATGAAAGCTCGTTGGCGGTCCCTTATGCGAGCTTCATCGATGGCGCGTGGGCGACAGTCGATACATGCGTGGACTCGCGGAATCTGTTCTTCATCTCCGTAGTAACACAGAACATGCTGCCACGTTCTGCAGACCTCGCACAAGACACTGCTACCATTGTCGGCTCCATAACCGCAAGCGCACTTGATGGTATCGGCGATAGGCTCTTCGCCGGCCTCAGAGAGCGAATTGAGGACATCATGGCCGCTGAAACCCTCCTGGGACTGCATACTCGCCTGCTGCAGATCCTCGTTAGAGGATTGATGACCATCATTCTCTTCGTCGCCGTCCTGATCCCTTGTGTACTCGGTGATCTCATTCGGCAAGAGATGTCTGTCCAGCGTCTCCTTGAAATCCTCGTCATCCGCGACGCTCGAGAGCGGCTTCTGGTCGATGGCCCCGGCCGGATCCGCCTGCTGTATAACGCGTAGTATACAGTCGTCGAGATGCTCGTAGAACACCTGGGCATTGGCGAAGGTGAACGAGCAAGTAGAGCACGTGCTTACCGTACTGTTGTCGGTGTAGGCTTTCTTAGTAGTGCGGCTCTTCTTGCGGCTATTGGGCGGGGTCTGATCGACGCCGTGAACTGAGGTTAAGTGGCGCTTAAAGACGTCGGCGCGGTTAAACGACTTCTCAGCGGCAGAGCCGGAGCTAGGGCAGAAACCGCACACCATTGTTTCCTTATAGTGGGTTAAGGCGTGCCTGTTCTTGTCGTACTTCCTGGCGAAACCCCTGAGATGGTACTCCTATAATGGAAGTTTAGTACCGGCTAGTTGATTAAATGAGGGATAGGGTCTGAGCTTACGCAGGTCGTGATGGGACACTTTTCAGGCCGCTCAGTCTGGTGGGTGAGTACGTGAGCTTTGAGGTCCTTGAACGAACGGCCACACCCCTCAAAGGGGCACACCCCTCTCTCTGGTGCATATAGCCCGTCAAGCCTCGTACTGGTATCATCAGACAACGCCTCAGAGGATAATTCGTCGGAACCCGCATCGGACTCTGCAGTTCGTGGAATTGCGGCGAGGGCGACTTCTTCCATATGTCTAGAGAAATGTAGCGAGATCGCGTTCATGCCACTGCCTGTCTCTTCAAGGCATAGGGGACACGTCTCACTCTTCCATGTGGGAGCAAACCCGTGCTTGCTGCCGAGATGTGCTGTCAAGGCATCACGATCTTCGAAAAAACACCTGTCGGACGGGCAGTCGTCGAAGACACAGACATACGCAAGAACGTCGGAGAAGATGTGCTTCCTGTCAACAATTAGCAAGAGTGGATTAATGCTAGCAATGGCGAGGTGTTAACATACTTCCATGCGAGGGTCCGCCTGATGCGCACAACACTGTTGCAAACTTCGCACAGGAAAGGCCAGCCTTTTCTGCCCTCTTCAGGAAGAGGCGGAAGGCGCCTATGACTGGCTTCGGCCCTCTTGGACACTTCTGTTTCCGCGTATGAGAAAGATGCTTGAGGCTTGCCAAACGCTGATTGTGAAGGCACGGAGGTCCCAAGACCGGAATCGTGGAACTTTGACCTGTTCTCTGTTTCGCCGATGGGAGTTCCATCTCTTTGGGTATTCTCCTCTCGCTTTCTATAGATGCGCATGTAACGCTCCCAATTGCACTTTCCAAGGATTTCCACGAGCGAAGCGTGCGCGTTGGGAAATCTGACGCTGATCAGGTCGGCATAGTACTGGTGTGCTGGGCGGTCAAGCAGCTGGCCGTGAGGCGCGACTTGTTCGAAAATGACGCCGGGTGGAGTGGATTCTTCCAGAATAGGGCCAAGGACATTGAGTCGAGCTACTTTTGTGTCAAGGATACCACAGGCATCGTCAATGCTGTTTGCATCTTCGCGAGTGGGTGCCTCCGTATCCATTATGATGCCCCGGGCTTGGCCAACTCGAGCATGGATACTGGATTCGTGTCGTACATGCTCGCGATCATCCGAAAGCGGAAGAGCAGCATTCAAAAGGCCTGCCGATGATATCAGCAATGCAGAGGCAAAGAAGACTGGCGCCCTACCATGGCTCAGAAAATCTCCCAGTGAGATGAGAGCAGACAAAGCCAGGTCACGATTCTCTTCTGAGTATTCCAGGGCGTTGTCAAGATGGCCGCTCGACGCGCCAAATTCATCGTCCCAGAACAGTAATGTGGCCAAGTTGCTCTCCAAGCTCTTGCAGTACGCTGCGTCGAGTTCTCGGGCCTTGGTGGACAAGGACCTGAGTAGCTTTACACAGCTTTCGAACAGATTTCCAATGGGGCCGACCTCGTCATTGAGTGCTCTTAACTCTTCCGACTTTTGCGCTTCCAACTCCCCGACATCGCCATCCGACACCATCTTGCACGTGAGCAAAGGGCGATGCTTTTGCTCCGTGGTATCCAGGGACAGTGCACTGCGCAAGGCTGGGACTGCTGGGTGCACCTCGAACACGCCGTCCGACGACGGGGGTCGGAGATGGTGGCAGTCAGCGACGTTGAGTTTCCAAGGCTGGACGCAGGCGACGTGGCAGTGCAGCGACTGCCCCGCAGCGAGGCTTGGTGCACTCAGCCGCAGCAGGCTGCAGGATTGCCTTGCTTCGCCTTGCCGACAAGCGTCTGCCTGGGTCTTAAACATCCTGAACCCAGCCCCGGTGGCCTTGTCGCCGTCGACATAGCTGGCCCGCCATGTCCGGCATCGAGGTTGCCGGCCTGGCTTTTGGCGTGGTGCCAATCTTCTTCGAGATCCTCAAATCGTACGGGTGGGCAAGCAGGAAGCTGGACACGTTCAAGAGACACCACGATGTTGTCCACGAGATCCAGCTGGACTTTCGTCTCGAGGAGCGCGCGTTCCGCACCGAATGCCACCTGCTGCTGGCCTCGGTGGTGGACGACAAGGAGGAGCTGCTGGGCGTTCTGCAGCACCCGGACGACGGACCCTGGGACCGAGACGGTGTCGAGCGCGTGAACGAGGGCCTGCAGCGGTTGATGGGCGATGATCTCGCCATGTGCGAGGAGATTGCGGTCAGGATCCGGGACATGCTGCGCAGCACGACGGCCGACCTGGCCCACCTCGCCGCGGTGCGTGCTCTCCGCCCCAAAGATGGTTGCCGCTTCTGCTGACATCCCCTTCCACCCCCAGCCCGGAGAGCCATCCTCGACGACTATGCAGCATGTCCGCAGCGCCTTCAAGGTATCCACGAGAGAGAGCGGCTACAGGAAGACCCTCCAGAACCTCAACATCTGGAACGCCAAGTTCCGCTGCCTTCGCAAGCAGAAGTGCGCAGTGCAGAACCCGCGCCACTTTTCGTCAACGACCATCACGGCCAGGCGAATTCCGTCAGCCTACTCAAAGATCCGCGAAGCGTCAAACGTGCTCCACTCATCCCTTGAAGATGCCTGGTCGTGCTCCAATGCCTCGCACGAGGCTCACCAGGCCAAACTCCTCCTCGGCGCAGAGGCAGACTACGAAGGGGTCCGCCTTGACATGGCCATCTCCTGCCGCCAGAAGGACCCAAAAATCAGCCCACCGTACGTGATTTGTCTGCTGCACGTCAATTGCCCTCCGAAGATACCGTCGTTTCCAACTAGCATTCGACTTCATCGTCTGACAAAATGCCAGATTCCCTGAGCCACCAATATGGCTTTACGTGCAGTCTGTCACCACCAGAAACGACAGCTCGAACTCCGCAACGGTCTCTGCATCGCTTACTGCATCGCTTGCTTCCTCAGCGCAGCTGCGGGTGGATACTCGGCACATGTCGTGCGAAGCACACTCGAAAGCCGCACCCCTCCTTTCAGGGATCAAAAAGGCCAAGAAGAGGGTTAGATTCGGTGGCGAGACCAGCCCAGACGAGGGCCTCGAGCCATCAGCCCCGAAGGCGGTCAAAAGCTCCGCTCCACACGCTGGTCCGGACGACCAATGCCATTCCATGATGAATCTGCGAGACGCCAAAAGCTTCTGCTGTCACTTGAACCAGACGTGCGCGCCGACAGCCGGTTGCAAACCTATCTGTCTTGGGTTCCTGGAGAGCCGAGATACCTTCAGGTTTGTCTTTTACGACGCCGGCAAAAAGGCTTCAGCCGGGCAAAAGCTACAGACAAACGGAAAAGAAGTGCTACCCCTGAATCGCAAAATTGCCGTTCTTCCCCAGCTTGAGCGCCTCGTGCTCGCGCACAGGTTGGCTTCCACCGTCCTCCAATACTACCTGACTCCCTGGCTTTCGGAGGACTGGAGACTCGGGGACATTTCGTTCTTCGGCAACGCCAACGAGCTCTCCCCAGACGACCTGGTGCAGGATCTGCAAACCCTCCACCTCAGCACTCAGTTTCCACGGAGGAAGCCCGACTCGAGCGGGAACCAGCCCGTCCAAAGCACGAACGCAGTGCGGGGCGTGGATGCCGTCGCCACCAAGCCCACATACCGCTACACGTACGGCATCCGCAACATGACGCTGGCCAAGCTGGGTCTCGCGCTCCTGGAGATCGGCCACAAGAAAGACATCGGAAGCTTCAAGCTCGGCCCGCAGCAGCACGACGTGATCAGCGCACGCATCCTCGCCGACGGCTCTTACACAGACCTGGGCCCGCGCTACCACAGGATCGTGCGCAAGTGCATCGAGTGCAACTTCTCCGCCGAGGACGACCTGGACACCGAGGATCTGCGGAATGCCGTGTACACCAACGTCGTCTGCGAGCTCGAACAGATGATCGGAGCGCACAAGAAGTTCCTCGAGTCGATCCGGTGACCGTCCAGGACTCCACCAGAGGATGGAGACATCATTCGCCCGCGACCATCGAACCGAGCAAACCTGCCCGACCAACCCGCCCGCCCCTCACAGCGAGCACATCGCCATCACAACCCCCTCCACCGCCCCCAAAAACGCCGCCCCACACCACAAACACCCCTGCTTCGTCACCCTCGGCCCCTCCCTCACAGGCCCCTTCCCATCCGCCTCACCCCCCCTCCCAACCCACAAGCTCCCCTCCCCCTGCCGCCGCCGCCGCACCTCCCGCGCCACCGTCACTCGCACCGTCCCCACCGCCGCCGCCCGCCGCCCGCCGCCCCGCCCCCGCGCCACCTCGTCCTCCTCCACGTCCACGTCCGACGCCGACGCCGACGCCGTGTCCGACGTCAGCCGCTGGTGCCGCCGGCGGTGCAGGTCCCGTGGGATCTGGTAGATGAGGCGGCGGCGGTGGGGCGGCGTGGGGGGTTCGGCCGTTGTGGACCAGGTGCGGGGGTGGCGGCGGGTTTCGGTGCTGGGGGCGTGGGTCGGCTCGGATTTGGCGGTGGTGCGGCGGGGTGGTTTTTGCTGGGGTGGGGCGCTGAGGAGGGTGCGCGGTGTGGAGGTGAGCGATCTGATGGAGGAGCGGTGGCGAGGTGGCGGCGGCGGCGGGGCGAGGCGGGTGGTTGGTGCGGGTGGCTGTTGGGGTGAAGCGCTGAGGAGGGTTCGCGGCGTGGAAGAGCGGCGGCGCAGCGGTGGTGTGGAGCGGTTTGGTGATGTTGGTGGTGGCGGCGGGGGCGGTGGTTGCTGGGATTGCAGGACTGCCGGCGTGGAGGTGAGGCTGTTGGCTGGGGAGGAGAGACGCTGGGGGCGGCCGTGTAGTTGGGTGCGCATCATGGTGAGGCGCGGTGGTCGGTGGTGCGGTGCAGTGCCGATGCGACGCGCTTGCTGGAGGAGCGTTGCGTTCAGGGGATGAGGGTGCTAATGGTGGGCAGCAACGTGTGGCAGTGCGCAGATGCTAACCATAGACAACGACGCGCGGAGGTGCGAGGATTAATTAGCGATATTTGGAGGTGCTGGGAGTGCCCCGGGGTGAAAAGAACGGTCGAGGGGAACAGAGGGAGCTCTGAGTAAGAAGTGATGTTAGTTCCTCAT
Organism: Neofusicoccum laricinum; assembly: GCA_029906385.1. Classification (NCBI taxonomy): domain Eukaryota; kingdom Fungi; phylum Ascomycota; class Dothideomycetes; order Botryosphaeriales; family Botryosphaeriaceae; genus Neofusicoccum; species Neofusicoccum laricinum. The sequence goes on from CP123726.1 coordinate 1,192,898, forward strand.
GCGGCAAGAACAAGGGGGCAGACCGACAATCACTCACGCGAGGCAGATTTCAGCTGCAGGTCCACAGGAATGACAGTTGATGAACATTTCAAGAGATCCAAACCCAAGAAAGACTCACAGCTATATCAATATCAAAAGGACATAACGATAAAACTGGTATTGACCCAAATCCGTGATCGTGATATCCCACTCCACCCAGCCCAAAAATAAATACACAGAAACCCAAAACATCCAAAGAACCACGACGCTCAAACGAGACGTACAAGGAATCATTTTTTCATCAGACCGTCACTTGAACCTCCCATCGTCGCCAAACCCCACTCCCAGCACCATACCCATGCCAAAAACCGCTGCCGCCTCTGCTAGCTACTTGCAGCAATCCTTCTTCTCCGCGTCGTTCGTGAACGCCAGCTTCGAGATGCGGTCGACCAGCGTGCTGCCCTGCTTGACGCCAGACGGGACGCTGCAGTAGCTAGGCGGGACGTCAAGACACGGGTTGCGGGTGAAGAAGTTGCGGGGGCGGAGCAGCAGGGTCATGGGCTCGGCCGGCATGACCGGGAAGTCCTCAGGCGAGGGGAAGTGCGTGATGCCGAACGTGTGCCACATGACGACATCCGTGTTGTCGACCGAGGCGTTGGGGTCCTTTGCGATCCACGCCGGCAAGCCCATGCTGGGCTCGCCCGACGTCTGCGGCACGTGGCGGCCTGCCGGGTGGATCTGCTCGTCGTCGTACTTGGTGACGTGCACCGCGTGCCGCGCGAAGCCCGCCCGCTTCCACACCAGGCTGTTCTCCTTGGGCAGGAGCGGCGGCACTTCGCGGCTGACCAGCTTGTAGCTGACCGGCTTCTTGCTGTACGGGTTCAGCTTGTTCGGGTTGCAGATCTCCCACGTGCGGCCCGTGTTGCCGTCGTAGTCGCTGAAGCTGGTGCCCTGTGTCGCCAGCTTCGTCTTCTTGCAGTAGAAGGCGTTGCCGTAGTAGTTCTCAGCCGAGCCGACCTCGCCCTCGCCGCGGACCGCGTCGGCGACGACGACGGTGTTATTGGGGCCGTCGATGTTAGGATCCAGGCGCAGGCAGAATAGGTGCTGGTGGTTGTGAGCGTTGACGCCGGGGTACACCTCAGTGCCCCAGCCGTGGAGATCCTCGCCGGGGTTGCAGGCGTACGTGTTCAGGATGCCGGTCAGCTTGATCTCGAGCTGGATGGTGCCGTCCTGGTGGAAGATCCAGTACACGCAGTACTCGTAGTTGGCGGCGGTGAAGATTTGCGAGACGATCAGCTTGCGTGCGCGCGTGACAGTGACGGACTCGTCACGGAAGTCGGTGTGCTTGAACAGAATGCCAGCATCCTCCTCGTGGATGCAGATGGCGTTCTTGATGGTTTGAGCCTGGCCGGCGCGGTTGGCGTAAGCAAAGTCAAGGTAGTGGATGGCGCCCTTGCAGTCACAGCCAAGGGAGAGACTGTTGGTCATGTAGCCACCGCCATACTCTCCCAGGTCGAACGCGTGCTTGCGCTGGTGGGGATGCTCGGGGTTTCCGTAGGGGACAACCATCTCGGCGAGGGATATTCTCCAGAAGATGGGACGCTCGTTACCCTGGTCGTTGAAAGTGACGTTGGAGAGGACAAGGCCCTCCTTGTAGTTGAAGCCGATGTGGAGCTTCCAGTTCTGCCAGCTGATGAAACGGCCGTCCATGGAGAAAGACACGCCCTCGGGCTGGGTGATGTTGATGGGCTTGAGGTCAGTCCTGTAGCCGCCCTCGGCCTCGATGGAAGCGGCGTGGTAGTTGTTGGGAGCGGCCTTGCTCAGCGGTCTCCTGACCTTGGGAATGTCAATGTGGATGATTTGCTGGGTGTCGGCGTTGAAGATGGGGCAGAAATCCAGCGGGTAGACATATTGGCAGTCATCCACATTCGGACGGTAGTACATGAGAGCCTGCTGCAGACGGATTTTGTTGCCGAAGCGCTCATCGTAGCCAATGGTCCAGGCTGCGTTCGGTCAGCGAAGCTCTGGAGTCTCGCCAGGAAATACTCACGATCGCAGTAGACCTTGTGCATCTCGTTTGCGGGAACGCCGGAGATAATGCACTGCTCAACGACCTTGGGATCTTTCCGCACCACGCTCTCGACAATCTGCAAGTCTTCCATAGTGATCTAAAGCGTGTTGGCTCAATATCATCTTCTCAAGGCCTGGAAGACTCACCAGAGGCTGCACACCCTCCGTCAGGGCAAAGCTGACGAGTCTCTCATCCTCGAGGTCGACAATTCCATCGTACACCTTGCTGCCAGGGCCAATGCAGACAACATCGGCCTTCCTCTTCGGCTTGGGGTTGGCTTGCGGGCTCGCCAGCCATGCCTGCATCTCCAGCTTCCGCGGCTCCCACAGGGTCACGGCATTGTAGTGGAGGTCAGGGTGTTCCTTGCGGATGACTGCGATGGCCTTCTCAATCTCGACCTCCGAGAGGGGGTCGAGCGGATAGGGCGGCTCTGCCTGGCCGGTGATTTGGGAGGCCATCTGCTTGAGGCGGTCGAGGACCATGGTGGATGCTGCTGCGAGGGCTGAAACGGGCTCACCGCGGACCTCTGGGGGGAAAGATCAGGGAAGTCGATGGATGTGGGAGGGCGGTGGTGATGAAGGAAGCGCGTGTATTAAAGTGCAGAGCAGTGCAGGCGGTTGCGAAGCCGGCCGCGGGCAGGTTGTTATATACAAAGTGGTCGATTGGGCGGCGGCCTTCCGCGCGGTGAGCGTGCCGTGGCAGGCCGGGCGGCGGCATTGGGGCAGAGGGAGGAACAATGGAATAATCTGGTGAGGGGCTGCGGGCTGGTGGCTTGTCGCGAGGGCTTGTTTGGATGGCAGAGGGAAAAGACGCCCGGGGGTCGCTGATAAGCGACGATAAGCGTTGCACTCCGGGTTTCTTCGACACATGCGGCCTAGCGCGCCGCTGCGCGCGGTGGAGCAGTGCGCGGAGATCTGGCAGCCCTGCACACCCACGGCGCGATACTTGCCCTGATGCGGCTATCTATTGAACGTGTGGCCGGCATGCTGCTGCCCCGCCAGCCGCTGCCGCTCCCCAGGGCCCGGCCCATGAGTCCTGCGCATGACTCCTTTGGCAAGTCCATGCGATTGCGCTCGGGCTGCCTCGCCGATGCCTACTGTGTACCGCCGGCCATGCGCGCGCCCGTAGGGCTGATGGATCGCACTTCCTATCGCCCGAAGCCTACTTTCTCTTCCTCGCAAGCGCTAGGCACTTGTAATCTCATTAGCTTTGATTCATGGCTCCACCACCATTCTGGACGCCGCGGGCCTGCGTGCTGAATCCAATGTGTCATCGATATTGAGACTGTGCCAACCGAAGGCACCTGTATCATCTTCCCATATCCAGCCGAAAAAACACCAGCCGTCTTTGCACAATCGACGAATAAGGAAGAGGCTAGCAATTGCTACCCTACAGCATTGCTTAAGAAACCCACGCCCAGAGCCTGTCAATCAGTCCAGCACCGGAACCCCGCCTCCATCCTCAAAGAAAAGCACGCGAACAGCAACCACCAAGTGCGCCGGGTAATGCAGGAGTAGTAGGACGAAGCCTCGGAAAGTCCGCCGGGGCACACGCAAGAAACTCCCAGCTCGTATCAAAATCAAAACCTCGTGAGACACCCCTCACCCGCCGGGGACTGCAGGCTCTCTCCCTTGTTCCCGACTACGCCGTGTTTTTTTCGCTCGCTCGCTTCGGAAAAGCCATCGAAGAAAGGAAGAGAAATTATCATCTTTTACAAGAACAGCCACACAGAAGGGGAATTGACGTGAAGGCCCGGAAAGCCCTAAGCTTATTTTCCGTACTGGAAGTTGCCAAACCCTCCTCCCGGTGTCATGGCACCCAATCCGTGGCCGCCGGGGCCAGGAGTTCCGCTCGCCAAACCCGCCGCGTTGGTGACGGGCGTGCTCGGAGAATCCCTGTGCGGTGTGCCGCCGGTGTGGAATGCCATGGCCGGGAAGCCTGCGCCATTGACCGCGTGCGCTGCATTACCGTGAGCCGCGAGCACCGCCGCCTGCGCTGTGGCAGAAGCGGGCGGTCCCACTCCCGTCAGGCCCCACATCTGACCGTTCATGTCCGGCGGGATCTCCCCGTCGAAGATCTTAGCGCGCATCTGCCAGAACACGTTGCCGGTCAGCCAAGCGTCGGAGCCGGCCTGGTGCTGCGTGCCGACTCGCTGACACCCGAGCTCTTCGGCAAGGTCCTGCAGTCCCGATTTGGTTCCTAGGGCGTTGAGAATGTTCTGGCCCTGTGCGTTGACCCCGTTCACCGTCACCAACTTCTGCGCGTGGCGCCAAAGGAACTTGACATCCAGCAGGCGTGGGAAGAAGATGCTGACGAGCTTCCGGTACTCATCTTCGTCGTCGGGCAGCTGCTGGCACCACATGATCTTCACCAAATAGGCAAAGTCGTAGCCAGAGTGAAAGGATATCCAGTTGACGTCGTCCGAGAGAGCCAGTCCAGAGGTAATGAGGAGTGAGCCAAACTCGTGCGGGTCAATGCCCATCTCTGCGTGCTTCTCAAAGTCCGTGCCGGCCTTCTTGAGAACTTGGATCGAGTCTTCGTTGTACATGTCCTCGTCTAATGAGAACTGGAAGTTGAAAGTCCATGTGCATGGGCACATAATGAGGTTGTTGGAGTAGGTGCCACGCTGCTGGACTGCGCCCTGCTCGATCTGAGCGGGCGGGATGTCGCCGGCGGGGGAGAAGAGCGTAATGCCAAGTTGTATTATCTTGAGGAGGTCGACGTTGCAGCGGACGGTCTGGTAGTGGTAGCTGGCCTTGGTTATGAAGTCTCCCATGGGTCTCGCGACGACGCCAGGGAACTCCGTGTCCTAGATTTTGTTAAATCTTCAGCTGGACAAGTGCCATTAGGAAGGACGAGCCTACCATGCTGATGTACGGGTACTTGTCCACTAGACTCCGAAGAATAGCCATCTCCTGCGCCATATTGTTCTTCCAGACATCCCGTATTCTCATGCCGTTGCCCTTAGCTCCACCGGACGCCATAGAGGCTGCCTCGTGCTCGCGCTGTTGCTGGAGGGCTGCGCCGTGGGCGAAACCCATCTGCGCGGCGTGGCTAGCCAGTCCAGTTCCACCGCCGCCAAGTCCGCCACCGCCACCAAAGCCTCCCGCCAGACTTGCGTTGCTTGTGGCCGGGCCGAAGATGTTCATGTTGCCGTTCGGGTTACCGCCGCCGAAACCGGGCTGTTGGCCCATCTTCTGGTTCTGGACGCCGGCATTGACGCTGTGGAAGTGGGCTGACTGGAGCGCATGCTGCTGGTTGAGGTGCTGGAAGGGGTTCGAGACGTTGTGCGGCGGATACCGACTCACTGCGGGCGGCATCCTTCTATCGAGTGTCCAGGGCCAGTGTTAGGATAGGTTGGGGTCGGTCGCACATACGGGTCGCGAGGCGGGCGATCAGGAGGAAGTCGGGCGCCGTTCGGACTCGCGGGGGAGAAGGTAGCGCCAGTGTTCGAATCTGAGGGGGTGTCGCGTCGCGTTGAGGGCTAGGGCAGGCGCTGCGTTTGGCGGGAGGTCGGTCACGGCGACGGATTGAGAAGCAGCTGCTGGAGGCGCCGCTCGGCTACTTAGTCAGCGCGACTTCCCGGCTCAGCCTCTCAGATGTTCGACAATAAGCTCCCCAGCATCACCGCCCGCGAACCACCCGCCCTGCCCGTTGCGAGGTCGCATCAATGTACGTCTCCCAACCCCAATTATGGTCCCGCCCGCCCCGCTTTGCCCTTGCGAGCCGCCCGGTTGACACTCGCCTCCAGTTCACCATGGCGCCGCCCAACATCACCGGTTTCGATCCCAGAAAGTTCGCCGCGGCCGCCGGCACGCCCGCAAACGACCCGTGGAAGAGACGGTGAGTGCGATTCTGCTTGCTGATACTGGCTGCGTGCTGCGACGGCAGCTGACTGCTCGTGATCGTGCAGCGAGGCCTGGAGATACACCGGCCCCTTCTCGCGATGGAACCGCTTCAAAACCGCCTTCCCCGGACTCGGCATTGCGACCGTCGCTTTCGGCGTCTACCTCGGATATGAGGCACTCTTTCTCAAGGACGACCATGCCCACCACGGTGAGGAGCACCACTAGAAGAAATACCAAGATCGTTTTCATTCAATTGAGACGCGAAACCGCAAGTGATATTTGGCGCACCGAAAGGCAGGGTTGAGGCAAACGGAGCCGTTGTACATATGGCAGGGCATAGCTCGAGACACGTGGAATGAGCAATGTCTAAATTGCTGGGCAGATTGCGCTGTACGATGAGGGGAACCCGTGAGCAAGGTACAGAAGCGTGCCAACTAAACCATCAGGCGAGATCGCCCGTTTTTTTTTTATGAACTGCGAATCATGGCCATGAGGGTTCGTCGTGGCTCTCTGTGTTCCGGGTTGCCTGTGTTAAACAATCCGTGCTGTCGTGGAAGGCGAGACGCATCTTCGGCGCTGGAGTTCTGTTGCACCTAGGCTGGAGCCAGCTGTCGAAGTCTACACTCAATCTCGTTCCCAATTTGCCGGCTCTAATCAGCTCAACCTGGCTGAATTCGATGTGCAATGGAAGAATTCGGTGCGACGCAGCAATGACAGCCTGCCCCAGAACCCAGGACAAAGGCATTTGCTGCGATATTTGCGAGCGTGGCCTGAAGCGCGTAACGAGACGACCTGAAGGTGCTTTGGAAGGGATTCAAAGGGATGCACTTGATACGCCGTCAGAGGCGGTCCCGTTCGGATAGCGTCGGCGCCGCGTGAGCTGAGGCGTTTCAATGATTGCCACCCGATTCTGTACAACAGCGACGGGCTCATTAATGCAGGCGCGTGTGATATGGGTGCTACGTCTACTCAGATTCCGGTGCCTGCATGCTGCCGATGATGATAGCGGACGGCGGCGCGTCATTGGCGGGCGGGAGAGGGGCAGGCATTCGGCCTCGGAGTTTGGCTTGTCGCGCCTCGCCTCACCGCCCGCTGACGATGTCATCCTGCTGACCCACTGCGCACCCATGCCCGCGACAGTACTTCGCGCTCCCCTGCTTCCGCTGTTGTTACGGCATGCACGCCTCTCCCACTAGCATAACATG